>OX235265.1:50068864-51327820 GCA_944472135.2 Trichobilharzia regenti
CTGTGCAGTTTGAGCGTGTAATAGAATTAAGGGCAGATGCGGTTGCAGAATTTACGCATACTCTTGACACAATCAATGTAAATGATCAGCGTGTAGTCCACCTATCTACAGATGCTTGTGCTAAACAGGATCTAATAATAGAAGACAGCAGTGGTGGTAAACTTACAGTTAGTCAACCTACTGAAGGCCGAACAACAGCAGCTTCTGATCCACCGCTAAGTTCATCAACTTGTATCACTCAGTCGTCGTTGTTTTCATTCACAATGAAAGCGATGCCCATGAACTCAGGTGCCTTATGCTATGACTATGCTAGTATCAGCCCGTTTGATAGGACGAAAGTCAATGGTCAGTTTAATGATGATAAGCGTAATTGTTAAGCTGACTTGCATGAATAAAGGCCGTTCAAGTTTCAAATTTCTATTTGAATGTTATTATCTTTGGTGAAATTACTCTGTTTCTATGCTTGGTTGGTCAGATACGTTGTGTGTTTGTCAGTCACCTATATTCTACGGTACAATGACATGGGCGTGTTACCGTTCAGATTTGAGGACATAGATGATAGAAAGAGGTCAGCAAATAAACTCTGCGACGATTTTCCAACCTAGAGCGTCAACCTGAGAAGGGTTGTAGGCGTACTGCTGTGAGTTCTACAATTCTTCAAACGTAGTACGTCGAAAAGCTGTCTAACGTGCTTGGTGTGTTAATTTGCACATATGTTCATGTTGTATATACTGAATTGGTATCATCTCTCATCTATCTGTTGATAATTTTGTTTGTGTCCGGACGACCTTCACTTGTATCATCAACCTGAGAAGGAATGTAGGCGTACTGCTGTAAGTCCTACAGTTCTTCAAGGGTAGTTTGTCATGCCGGAATCCACAACAGTTGATGTATTGATTGTACATATGTTGGGGTTAATTCATTGAGTGGGTTCCAATTATTGTAGTTGTTGGTTAATCTTGTTTGTGTCCGGACATTCCACAACTTACAATCGTCAACCGAAGAAGGGCTGCAGGCATACTGGTGTAAGTCCTGCGGTTCTTCAAGGGGATTTCATCAAGATATGATCTCCGAGGTTATTTGTACTGTTTGTATATACGTGTGGTGTGTCATATCAATTGGTGGTTTTGGATTCATTATGTTTACTTGTTGTTTTCTTATCTTGTTGTTATGCATAATTTTGTTAAATTTTCGTCGTGATTACTTCTGAAGTTGTTTCTAGTCTTCCACATCCGTGAATGAATTGATTGATGTTAAAGTCAGCAGATGGGTCGTATGCGCCGGGAAGGCTATTGCTGAGAATGACATGCACACGGAGATAATGATTAGCTGTGGAATCAATGATTGAGTATGAATGTTTCTATTTAGGTTGTGGCGCTACACGCCGGGGAGCGATAATGTAGACGACTGAGGCTTGCATACGTCAACGTTACTAGAATTGAGGCAGAATGAGTGACGAGCGATCGCAATGGTAGCTGATAGTAAATAGATAAGAGGATGTGCGGAGAGTATCACGAGGTGCTGATATGGTCACGTTGCATTCTGCAAGAGTCATTCTAGCAAGTGGCGACTGTGTTGCAAGATGTCAAGAGGATGCCTTTAACTGGGAGGCGTAGGTCGTCTATGTGTGAGATTGTGCTGTGGGTATGCCTGTGGTGTGTTGGCTTTTCTGTTTGTTTTCCATTTTAGCTCTGTCCGAGTGACCCAGGTTCTCGCAATGGCATCCAAGTCAACATGTATTGGTCGTGATGGAAAGAAAGGATGGATCCGTATTTTGCCGGGAGGTGTAAGTGTAGTTGAAGATTAAACGATCAATTCATGTTTGTTCGCTCAAACCCAACGCCTCCATATTTTTCGTGGGAGTCATCCATCCATCAGTCATAGTCTCATCGTTCGCAGTTCGTTGGAAGAGAGAGGAAAAGTATCAGAAGTATCATTGTGATTTATTGTTATAACATTTATTATTAGACCTTGTGTGTGATAACCTTATTGTTGGTTACATGTTGGCGTAAGAATAAAGGATTCTCGAGTCGCCAATCAGTGTTCTGTTTTTCGCGTTGGTTATTGCAAATTGTTTCTGAAAGTCTTCGAGGGACGGCGTGAGGTCCAGCGTAGTAATAGCTGGACATTGACAGTTTCTGAGAGTTGATTTACAACCGGTATTCTGGATGGCAGCGTTTTCTACTTGGTTTTTATGCACACTAGTCCGAGTGCCACTCGGGGTTGCTGTGTTCGATGGTACATGCTCGATCTTAGACTTTTGCGTAACATTGGTAGTGGTATTAGCAACTGATGGTGATGATGTTTCTAGCGAGCATAACTCAAAAGATGCATCTATATCAATGACCATGGTTTCTGCACTGTTGTGCTTACTAGGAAAAGCTCTATTACTTAAGGGTATTTCATTTTCGTGCGTGTCTGTAGCGCTAGGTCTGCTTAAATGTAAGGCGAGAGAGTCTTTTGTAGGACATTTCGCAGTTAGGTATGTACTTCGACACTTGATACACTTTCATGGCTACGTCTCTGAAGTGGAGTTATGTCAAGAGCAGGTTTGACGTTACCATAGGGTGCAGATGAACTAATCAGCTTTTCAGCCGACTGGGATTTCCTGGCAGCATTAAGACTACTGAATTTAAACAGCACAAGACAAGTATACTTTCCTGACTTCTTAACCCTCCATACTTTTGTCTTGTTTACCGGTATTCGATCGGTGCATATTACAGATATAAACAAACATTACAGTGGTATATGCTGGCCAGCAGCCTTTCTGAGACGTTCAAAAAGGAGATTGAAAACACATGGTGTTTTCAATTTGTAAAGGCTCTGGGCCAGCCGCCCCCCCTCTCCTCAATTTTCTTGTGTCCCTTTTCTTAGTTTTTCTCACTTCAGCTTTTACTAGAACTGGTTCATATCTATTCTGACCCCGTCTTCTACACCTAAACGTCAGTCATTCTCACAGATGTTAGCCATAAGAAGATCCCTGATAGTCGTAATACCTATTCATCTACCCAATTTACTCGACCCGCGAAATATTAGTACCCATATAGACAACAACCAAGTATTGGAGGTAAAAAGGTATGGTGGACTTCCTCCACAGTGGCGAATAACGGCCAAACGGATAGAACCAAGGTTCGGGACTAAGTTGTGAGATTGGAAAGTCTGTCAACATTTCTTTGCTGACATGCTTACCGTTGAACGTTGAAAGGGATTAACCTTCAAAACTTGAAATAGAAAAGTGAGGCAATTCGGTTGTCATGGAGGGTGGTTTTTCTGAAGAGTTGCTCAAGATATACTACAGAAGACTTTTCCCATGTGATTTATTTGCTCAGTGGCTAACATATGGATCTCGAAGCAATCTAGTATGTGTTTTTTCTAACACACCCAGCTTTCTAGAAGAGAATTCAGCTTCACTTTAAATGGTGACATCTATCTTCGGTATCAAAGTTTTGACTCCTCATCAGATCTTAGAAAGGAGCTTGTTAAGTTGTGCCCGATAAAAATTGATATAGGTGCAGTGTATTCAAACACTCCTAAACTTCACCGTTCGATTTTATCGTCTTCCTTCAAGGTCGGTGTGATTTTCCATACGTGTATATTCCTGACTGCCTATAAAATTCACCTGTATACAGGATGTTTGGTTAATCATGTGACTTTTTCCGGTGGGTTATTGCAAAGTCAGCACGCACGATGATCAAAGGTCTATACCAAAGAGCATTTTGTAGTCTACAGTATCACAGCACTTGGTCACCCACAACTTCTTACTGAAGCTGATACGTATGTGGTTTAATTGTGTTTCAGAATCTTGACGGGTTACTGTCAATCATAACATGCATCAAAATTGACCTAAACAGTGGAGTTTCGTAATACACATTTGTGACAGCTTCGGGCGTTATGATCTGTGGAGTAGTTTATGTAGACACGATAGCGGTTGCACAACAGTGGGACAAACCCACTCAAAATTTGAAAAGGTTCATGTCGCTCAAGTTGGGTGTAGCGGCAAAATAAGCGATGACGAAGCTGGGTATAGTGTTAGGCAAGTAGAGAAAGTCAATCAGTAAGACAACAAAAGTTTGGAGATTTTAAGCCCCTATGTTTACTTCACGTCCGTCTAAAGAAGACAAGTCAACCGACTGGCTTCCTGAAGGCTCATGTCATCCTCCCTCGAATTGAAAAGTCTTTGTTTTGCCTGCGCTTTGAATTTTCACTAGCGAGTAGATTGTTGTTTTTACTGAGTAGAGTTGCCGGCCACATATCCAATCTTTCCTCTTCTTTAGTTTTAGGATTGGCCAGTAAACTAGGTCAAGGAGTTCACAACAGAGTGTTTGAAGTGAAGTACGGAATAGAAAACATAACTCATTGCGTGGTTAATAGTGGGCTGGTAGTAGTTTGCTTCTTGGAAGTTTTATGTTAGACACAGTAACATACCTTACATCTATAAGAAAACTACTTAACAATAATACAGGCTGGCAGTTTAGTTTTTGTTACACAACTCAAAGCCTATATAAGTGTCTGCTAGTTAAGTCACTTACTGCCAGTTAGTTCACAGTAGGAATGATGTGTGTAACCCTAGGCTTTTTTCCCTTATTGTAATATTTCAGTGTCTCTACTTTTCGTCCACTGTCAGTTAAACTGAGTATAAACATATGCATGTCAAATTTCTGGAAATATGGACGATTTCAAGGTACACTTCGTCATCAACCGAAGTAAATTGGATAATAATTGAGAATTTAAACCACTGGAATTGACACAAGTTATGGCCTCTCAAATTTCAACTCACCAGTTGACTGGTAATGTACTGTTCACAACCTAGAGGTCTTAGTTTCAATACCTGTTCAGCGTGAGTACTTACTGCTAAATAAAGCATAATAAAGCGGGTCAAAAAGACCCACTGTTCCTTGGTTTTCAATAGTCCTCCAACATATTTCCTCATAAAACCCACCATAATTCCGAGTTACTTTTTATTTAGATGAAAACTTTGTGTTTCCTAGTTTCATTTATAACTGCACAGTAAAGAAATAATGTATTTATTAGTGAAATCTTGATAATCGGAAATACTTCAGGCTGAGAAACTAACAAAATACTATACTGTTTCTTTGCATTCAAGTGCGGGACTGTTTGTCGCTTTTTAATATGTAGTTGTTGTGTGAAGATGTACTTTAAGTAATAAAAATCGCTGGTTTTGATATGATCCAGGAACCTTTTTAGTCAGATTTTTTATTGTGTGGAACGCCCCTTTTATCACTCGTTAGCAATATCCTAAAATTGAATACTAATTCTTGTTTATGTTTCACATATTTTTGGAAAAATCAGCCTGAATGGAAAGAATTGGTTTTCGACATTGATTTGACTGACTACGATGAAGTTCGTTATTGTTGTGGCGAACAAAGTTCATCTGGATCTTCCATATGCTCTCGATGTTGGCCGCTTGCGCGCTCCGCAGTTCTTTGTATCGATCGTGCTTTAAGAGAAGATTTTGGTTTCCAGCACTTGCTGTGGGTTTACTCAGGTCGTCGTGGAGTACATTGCTGGGTGTGTGATCATTCTGCTCGACACATGGATCCAACTTCACGCACAGCAATTGTAGAGTACTTAACTTTGGTTCGAGGTGGCAATGCTAAAAAAGTAATGTTTTCATCGGAAATTTTGTTTTAACTCGTCTCAAAAACTATGTAGTCAGTTTCCTTAGAAATAAAAAAGTGCTCTTAACAACTTTTTTGTATTTAGTTACATATATGGGTGCATTATTTTTAAATGTGTGGCTGGTTGGCTTAGCCGCTTACTTGTCAGTTGTCAAGTTCTGCATGTGAAACCTACTCCATCTGACGTAACTCTCTCTCATAACTGAGTAGGTTAGGTAAACATGTATTGCTTGGACAACTCACAAATAAGAACCATAAGTATAGGATTGCATACATTCAAGGTATTCTCAGGGAACTGCGAGCACCCATCAGGGTAGTGTGTACCAGAGTGAAGCGATGTTCTGACTGACTGGGTTTCGATGTAGGGATTTGCAAAGAAGTGTGACAGTTCTCTGTAGCATACAAATGTAATCTCAAACCGTCAGTTTTTAGCTTCTGGTGAACAGCAACCAGCAATGGGGCCAATATTCTAGGTAGCTCGCCATCACGGTGCACTTCGAATTGTTGATATTAGATTGTCAAAAGTGCTACACACTTGTTATTCTTATGTAGTTTCTACTTCTCTTCCGAATAATTAGCATCTGTCAAAAGAGTTATAGGAATGGATATTTAATATATATATATATATATATATATATATATATATATATATATCGGTATATTTTTCATTCTAAATTAGCCTACGCTGACAGCTGGTAACTATTCAAAATCCTATGATTCACAATCATCTGGGAATATTGAACCACTATTCCATCCTTGTGTAGACGCAGCTTGTAACATCTTAATGCCTCGATTTACATCCTACTGTAGCACAGTAAATGGTCAAAATCTTTTCGGCAATCAAAAGCGATTGGACAAGTTGTTGTCCTTTTTGCCTGCTGAATTGAAGGACCTTCGTGAACGACTTTCGAGTGAGTGGTCGAGTGATACTCTAGACAATAAAGAAGAAGTTTCTTCAAAAAGGTGGAACACACTGAGAAAGTTTTTGAAAGAAAATGGTCGCACAAATATTTCAAAGGAGTTAGTACTGAATTATACATACCCAAGACTAGATGCAAATGTGTCAACAGGTAAGACAATCTTTCCACAGTTAGAATTCTGTAATGTGCCTTGTCTTGCTTTTATCTTTGTTGGAGTACTAGTTTTTGTATAGATTCATTTCTTCGGTGTTTTGGTAATCTACATATCCTTATGACTAGTTATCTCATGCTCTCATTTTTTCAAATACACTGAATTAGTTATTCTTATCTAGCATTGTAAGTTGTTTCATTCTACAAGGGTTAGTATAAGCTGTGGTTGCACTTTTGTAATATCTATTATAAGAATACCTCACAATGTGGAGATTTGGCGTTTATAGATTGAAATTCAGGTTCGGTGTGATAACAAATACTTGCCGATAACATTTGCTGGTGGTCGCGTTAAAATTACGAAGTAACGGAAGTTAGAATTCCCGGATCATCGGACTCCGGCCCAAGTAGATGAATGGTCAACCAGCTTGGTCTCGTAACCTGAAGGTCCTGGGTTTGATCTCCTAGTTCCCAGGCCTCCTTCCGATTGCCTCCAACCATCTGATACCATCAAATCAATGTGCACCAGGATAGTGAGCTACCTAGAATGGTGGTCATATTGCAAACCTGACTGGTAGAATTCAGTGTGCACCAAAAAGAGGACTAGATACATCAAACTAGTTACTAGTATCCGATCAAAGGTTCTGGTTTATTTCGAAATCCACAATTGTTAATTTATCAATGACTTCCACAATAGACATTTGTAAAAAATTATATTTGTAAAATCTCAGCGATATTGAAATGAGTAATTCCAACATTTCGTTCGGCAATCTGGTTCATTTGACTTCCACAATATTTCGTACATTGTTTGAGATTTCAATAATTACTTGTTGAGTGCTGCGCATGCCTAACCACCGCCTCCCCCGACGGGCATTGTTAGCTGATATAGGTTCAGGTTGGAAAAGAGCCAGTGGTGGCCAAACAAAAACATGGCATCAATCCATGAAATCATTGACAGTTAAACTGAGTCAGGTAGGGAGATGCAGACTCCCGGGTTGGGGCCCTCGGGACTCTAGGAATCAATGGCTGGAGACAATAGGTGACATGGCTCAAAATCGTTGTCAATGGCGCAGGTGTATTCAATCTCTGTAATCTTTCATATTCCTTTCTACCATTACCCATTCTGTTTCACTCCTATATTTGTCAAACTCTATTAATTCTCTCCAGTCATCTTCTTGTCTACCTCTGTGTGCTATTTGGAACGTGGCAACTCGAACTGCTGCACTTCGGTGCCAAGTTCTATGTTGAATCCAGACAGACAGACTTGTTGAGTGAAGTGGGAAATACTACGAATAACTGGTTCGGAGCATAAAAGTAAGTAGCTAGTCTTCACCAGTTGACTAAAGAATTTTGACCTGTTCGATAATCACGAGGTAGGCGAAATCGATGATGGAATTCAGTATTAGTTTGTCTATGAGATATATCACACAGTGAAACAGTATTATTTACTGGATTAATGGATGATAAAGGTTTTTAGATGATTATAGATTGGGGTCATTTGAAGTGATACAGTGATTTATTTACTATTATTCAGATTTTTGCCACATATATCAGTTACCCCTTTTCATTTGATAACTATTTTGTTTCTTTATTTTATGATAACTTTGTGTAGTGATTTCAAATGTGGCAACACTTACATGATGACTTCAAGTCTTATTCAGTTATAATTTTTTATTTGTCTGTTAGTCTTCTTGTGTAAAGTAATTTCTGTATGAAAATGCTTTCCTCGATCTAGTTCTTGGATTGATTCCCTGATTTTATTTTTCACAAGTTTCCTTTGTTTCCTTCGTAGAATTAGCTTGACTCGTTGTAACTAAACTAGTAGGATTCGTGAGTTCAGTGTGTAAGTAATCAGTTATCTAATCGATTACGATGTAAATTAACTGTTATTATGGAAGTTTTGTATGCAAATATTTTTGGTGTAGCTCCACATCATTTAAACCATGCTTTCGTAAATCGTTTTCTGGTTTTCATTCCTGTTTAAAATTGGTTTCATTGTTTCTCTTCAAGGTGTCAACCATTTACTGAAAAGTCCATTTTGTGTACATCCCAAAACTGGTCATGTTTGTATTCCATTTGATCCTCGTGAAGTTGAAAAATTGGATCCACTCAGTGTACCAACATTAAATGAACTTGTAGAACAGTTATCATCAAATCCAGTGACTGACAATAATACTAGTACTTTCAATAATAACGATGAAAATGTTGCATCCAGTGATAAATATTTGTTAGCATTCAAAAATACTTCTTTGAGATCTGCGATTGAATATTTTGAAGCATTTGTAAATCGTCTTACTCAAGCAGAACGTTTGAGTTCAAATACTAGTCAGGTTGAAGACAGTTCAACTGTACTAACTTCTATCCCTGTATTTTAGTGTTTCTTTTTATGTTCTTATTTTTATAAAACAGATTTGCAAATTTGATGTACGATTAATTCTTATTACTAATACTGTTAAATACATATTACTCAGTTACATGGTTTATTTAGGTGTTTATAGTTAATAACAAACCTAAAACTTGTTGAAATTAAACTAAAGACCCAGTCTAAGGCACCAAAGTTAATACTCAACTATGATTTTTGATTTCGCTGTACAGACAGTCCTGTTTAACGGCATATGACTATTTTTGACTGGTAGTAATTTTGACCATAATTAGCAACTGAGAAAAGTTGTATCTGCAATCACAGCTTCAACCAAAGTTCGGCCAGCTCCTCATCAATCATTTCTTAACGTTTATGGCAAAGTCCTCGAAGTATGATAAGCTTTAAAAGTTCACTCACCCGGTAACAGACTTGTAGTTCCAGTCGTTTTCATGGACATTCCGAAAGGCTTTTAAATACTTGACTACAATGACGAACTTTGCTTCTTTAGGAATTTCGGTGTCAATTGACTATGAAGCAGTATGCTTTAAAGAGGGTAGCTTTCCAGATGTCTCGTGGATGCTAAGCCCCATGCTGGATAAACTGAAACAATTTTTGTTTAATGCATATGGATGTTTCTTCTGTCTCACTGATAAACATTAGGTCTAGTTTCCTTTCCTGCGTGTTGTCCAGTTTTATGTGTAAGAGATTCGCGCATGTAGTCTTTTTAGTTATCTGGTGAGGTGAATTGACTAGAGTCAAGAAGTTGTAAAGAATTTACACAGTTCTATTTCACAGGTTCTCATCAGCTGCAGACTACCTGAAATTACAATGGTTATACAGATGATAATAACATACTTCAATGTTCAAGTGGTAGTAGAAAAGAAATACTATAAAATGGACGCACCCAGAATGTAAGTATTACAATTTTTTGGTTTAAGTTTTTATCATCAATTTATACACTTTCAAAGTAGAAAAGAGGGGAGAGGGGTAAGACAGAAAACAGAAAAAATTAACTAGTAGCGTTAGCTTGCAGGTTCACATAGCAATTCAATAAACAAAAGCAGTTACACTTTATAAGATTGAGGTTTGTTCAGTGAGTTGAGGTCAGTGAATTAGATGACTAATTAATGTAATCAGAATTGAGTTACCAAGGGAGTGAGAGGTTAATCACCCTCTCTTTCTGTATGCATAAGTCGGGTTTGAATCGTTTGATTGCTATCGCTTCGGCAAATGGTAGTAAATTTGCTATCCTTTGTCTATTTAATGTTTTGAAGGACTTAAAAATTTCTACGAGATGTGCGGTATCAACAATATGTCTGGTAATTGCACTCTGAGAATATTTGCTTTCTTTCAGGCACAGGTTTGTTGGAATATGTTCAGAAATCCCTATAGAAGCCCTTCTTTCCATCCTTCCAATGTACTTGCTTCCGCAGGTGCACGTCAATTCATAAACGCAGCTGGAGTTGACATCAGCAGGGTATTTTTCCAGTTTCGAGTGACTTATAGAAGTGGTGCTGTATGATGCTATGAGTTTAGCTGAGGGAAGCTTCTTTTTATTCTTCATTCATTCCTTTGTCAATCTTTTATAACACTGCATCTCCTTTGAAAGGGAGACAAACACTTTCTTTTCTACAGTTGGGTGGTTTTCTTTCCTATCTTTTTCTCTGCTATACTTCTGTATAAATCCCTTAGTGTATCCAGACTCAAACTCCCACTCAGCCCACATGTAGACTCCGTTCCCCATATTCATAAAATTTCATGAAATGTAGTTAGATGGATAAGTTCTTAGGTTTGAACTGACGATTGTTTGATTGTAATATCAGTTGCAGGTAACCACCGCCAACTTGTTTGACTAATGGACCAGTGTGAAATTTAGTTCACAAGTGCACCAGTCTATCACGTTACAACACTGCTTATAAGCATGCAGCCGACAGAAAGAACAATTAAATCCAGATTTGTAATACGCGTCGCAAACACCTGAATCAATGCTGTGTAGTAATCTCATGGTCTGCTGTGATCTCCTTATTCAACAGTATTTCATACCTTATCATCTTTTAGGTTTCTGTATCTAACACGAGTAATTTGTTCCTATCACACTCTCAGTGAGTACGTCTCACTAATGTGCTGTGCTCATGTCCTGTTATGGATTGGTAGTTATTTCTACCCAAAAAGTTACACAAGCTGAACTAGGGCAGGTGATGTTTTGATAATTGCTTATGGATTTCATTATGTAAGTGTTCACAGGAACCTTCTGTAACCTTCTGAATAAATGAAGTGTTTAGCATATTAGATTATTTTATGTTTTCATATGTAGAATATGGATCGGTCATTCAGCAGTATGACGCTTGGCGGGGACAAAGTGCCTTCAAGGTGTTTGAGTCTTCACTTGCGCGCTTTAAATAAAGAGAACTTTTCCTTGTAGAAAATCAGTGTCTGGAGTCTTGATAATTACGGTTTCAGTAAAATTAATTACTATTAATGAAATTTCGCATCTCTAATTAATTTTACTCCTGTTCATCTCTTCAAACGCCAGTTCTCCATAACTTCTTACACGTCTAAACAAGCTCTATTAGAAAAATTCGACTCATATAAAATACTTCTCCAGTTCACCTTTTTACAGTATAGTATCCTTACAATAGCTCTTGGTGACTGGAGTACGATGCAGCCTTCAGGCGGTAAAACCTTGCAAGTATGTGCCTCAGAATCTGTAGATGAGTTAAAATTTGATTGATGCACCATCATTTGGTTATGAAACCTAACTTGAGGTTGTTTTTCTGGTCCACACTTTGTTTTCGTATGATGTGTTAATGTGTTGCCATGAGGTCACCAATATCCCCGGTTGTGGAAGATACATTCATAGATAGATGGGAAAACTTAGCGATTGAAACGTTCAGCCCCACCTCAAAAGTATGGTGGAGGTATGTAGATGACAGATTCACTGTACTCAGAAAACAGGATATAGATAGATTTTTCGAACACATTAACTCAAAGGTGGAGGCGATTCAATTCACTTATGAATTGGAAAGTCAGGAAGGCGAGCTTTCAATGTTAGATTGTAGCGTAAAAAGGAAAGAAGTTAAACACTAGCGTTTACAAAAGACCCACACATTCAAACAGATATTTAGATTTCCGATCATCCCATCCTATGTCAGTAAAAATAAGATTGGTGAAATGTCTAAGTAATAGAGCACAAAAACTCAATAGTACCAAGGAAAATCTAAGACAGGAAATGAGGCATATAAGAGAAGCTTTGAAACTTAATAATTAACCTGATAAATTAATCAGAAAGTATGTAGGGAAATGTAAAAATAAATAATAATAATAGTAGTGGTAGTGATAATAATTATGATATTAATGAGGACATGCATGTCAAACATGTACAAAATAATGACAACACCGACAATAAGGAATCTAAATCATCATTAGCACTTCCATACAAAGTAGGAACCCTGGAAACCTTACACAGAATTCTTAACGAGGCAGTAGTGGCTGGCATTCAAACCCACAAACTCGATTAGAAACGAGCTTTGTCGGTTAAAGGATCCTGTGGACCCTTTAAAACAAAACAATTTAGTTTATCGAATACCCTACCTGCAATGATTGTCAGGTCAAAATAGTAGAACAGGGCAGTCAGACTCGCCGAGCATAAAAACCTAGCAATATCTAGATTAGTGTACCCGAATAAGATAAGAAATCTAGATAATAGTTCAGCTATAGCACTCACTACATGCAATTACACACAACCATACAATAGGATGACAGTTTTAAAATCTAATGTAATAGGGTGGGGGGAGAGATTGATAACAGAAGCTTTGTTTATGTATTCAACTGCAAGCACGTGTAATAGGAATCATTCAATACCTGTCCCAGATATCCGGAAAATTCTGCCACAAATAGGAGAGAACAAAGGAAACTACAGAACTCAAGTTTCGAAGTCGCGTGATTATAATTGATATGATTATGAACAATAAGTTTTGTTCGAAACGTCATCCGGTAAATAATACGGTCTCACTGTGTGATATATCTAATAAACAAACCAATATGGAATAACGGGATGGCTGCTAAAGTTGAAAAAGAAAATGTGTCTTAGCATAGTTCTCATTAGCACCCCCTGAAATGGTAAACGATTCTAATAGGCAGTTACAGAAAAGTATTTCCATCACTAGTTGACGTCTTTTGAAAGCTAAGTAGATTTAACCATATAAAAGATGAATTTCTTGTTATAATTTATTCCTGTACGGCAGCACTAACCTGGACGAAAAAACTGTGTAGTCCACAAAAATCTCTTTTAGGAGAAAATATTGAATAGTATGGTTACACTATGTTACTCCTGTGTCTAATCATCCTAAATAGTGTAAAAGTTTGTAAATGTGTGAAAGCCTTTGTATTTGACACAAAAATATATTGTGTTACTATAAGTCCCTATCTCACTGTTCATTTCATCTCCTAGAAATATATAACATACATTTAGTACCACCTGAAGACAGAATTGAAAGGATTGATTATCTGAATATACTTATAGCTGTGTGCCAATGAGACTCGAACACACTACCTATTAGTTCCACCTTCAAAGTATTAACTTCCAGGACTCTATTTCAAAGTACCTTTTTGTTATTGTAATTGACTCATACACATCATTTTGTTTGAATAAATAGTGGGGTATAAATGTGTAGTTCACACTACAACTTTATATGAGGTGGAAAAATATGAAAATGACAATTGGTGTAACGCAGAGGCTGTTTTTGGCGGATTTATTTTCTTTAGCTGTACAATCGCATTTATATACAATTTTTTCACGAAAAATGGTAGTAAAAAGAAGTGATAAGTTGTTATATTCATAGTTCTCGATATTAATCAATGAATAAAGGTACTAGAGTTACGTAATAAGGTGAGTGAAGAAGTTTTAATCAGGATGCATATGGAAACGAAGGAAACTGTGATATCATGTAAGAGTTAGAAAGAAATACAAGAATTAGAAAGAGTTAAAAGCGAACGACGTCAAGTTAGTGGAAAACAATAAGGGTGTTATGACGTTAGTAGAAGTGCTTGAATAATTTACTTTTATAAGCAGAGCTCAGATCTCTCTATCTGAATGCTATAGTCTCAGTAATGCAGAGGAGACAAAAGCGCATTGTTTTTAGCAAGTTGTTATTTGCCTTGTAGATTACTTTGAAGAAGTTTGACTAGATAGAATGACTCGTGTTGATAAGGTGTTCAATTATCGCACTCCTTATAGAGCGACTGTTGCCTTTCTGAAAATATACGGATAGCGTTCTTGAGCTCTTTTAGATAGGATATACTTCTAACGTCCAATATGCCTGATTCCACAGGAACTAGGAAACTGATATATTCACATAGAAGTGGCCGGATGAGACACGTAGATGACTGGAGAACTATACTCTTACCGTTTCTGCGAAGAATCTTCCCGAATATGGGGAAATTCCTCCCTTAGGGATATTGTAGGCTAAGTTTTCCTTGAAATCACGATTCATATAAAGTTTCTTTTTTGTTACAAGTAATGTATTTTTTTCTGAAATTTTGATTTGATGTTCTTGTCAATGAATCTCGGTGGGTATCCATTTTGAGTGGAAATTCCTTTCAGAAGGTGTAATTCTTCTAGAGTGTTAGAGCTGTAAATTCGTCGGATGTGAGTGGTAAGAAATTACATTTACTTTTCATTCAACAGCCCTCTAAATGTAGAAACTTGTCAGTTGACCGTTCTGAATGTGTCTCTCATGGACAGAACTTCTCAAGTTTCTGTCGGTTCTTCTTGTATTCAACATCAAAGAGTGCAATTTCACATTCGTTTCAAGGGTAGATTTTATTACTGGATGGCCGTTGCTAAATACCTGTAACAAATGACTGAAGTCACAATTATTGTAAAAAATGATCTGAATGTCATCCACATACCTTGTATATAGCTGAAACGTATTCGCAACTGACTCCAATGGACTCTTTCGGAGACTTGCCATAAAAGAACTGTATATAAAATAAAACTGTACAGCTAAAGAAAATGAATTCTAAGAAAAGAACCTCTTCTCCGAACTACTTATTTTCTTCTTTTCATTAATGTCTGGATGAATTAAAACGCAGAATAATCAATAAAATTTAGGCTTATTAATAATTCTAAGGTTCTGGACTAACGGTATACAGAATAGAGGTATAATGTTAAAGAATTTGTTGTTATTATCGTGGTTATTGATAGTTTCATTGCTATTTCTTCACAAAAAGTAGAGTTAAATTGGTTTCATCTTTTAAAACAGAAAATAATTTATTCATTTTCTTTGTTTATCCTGTATGTTATTTAAACCATAACGTCTCCGACAGCGTCGAATACAGCGTTTTCGTAGTGATTGACGATTGTTAATATTCGATTGTAAACACTGAATACGGCATTCACATTTGATAATAAATCGTGCATGCTGACCTAATTAGTACAAAGTGAATAAGATACAGTCAATTATATATATTTAACTGCTACATGTTTGTAATAGATCACAAGTAAAAGCTCAATATTTTGTTGTATTAGCTGGTTAAAACAACCAAAATCGAGTAGAAAATTTTTAAAAATATTTTTCACCTCGAATGAAAGATAAAAAGAACGTCAAAAAGTATTTCACATTCAGTCTTGGTGACTGTTTTGAGCGGAAAACTCATAACCTCACACAATATGGTAATTTAAATTAGATGCCGAATTAGTGTTAAATTTCATAGACGAATTTGTAGTTCGGCAGTTCGACGCTTGTTGTGTGCATCGTTTCAAATTTTAAACATTCTCTAAAAGCTTTATGAGGATAATAATAGTAAATGCATAGAAATATTTATTCACTATTTCAGTGACCCATTTTATTATTCATCATCGTAATAAATTTTTCACTATGTAATTGGACTTTGTTTGTCACTGTAAAGATTTCATGATAACAGCTGATACATTGTACTCGCTCAACTTTTAAATTTAAAAAATACACACTCGTACTCCTTTTCAAGTGCCTTTTGATTAACATTGTGGATATCGAGTAGTCACAACGTTAGGATACAATAATAAACGCGAAGAAGTACTAGGATATACGTGTATACTAGTTTGGTCAAATAGAGAAACACAAAACTTGGTCAGTGTGGCAGAGCATAACTCCATTATTGATAAGATTTTATTTTGATAAATCACACAGTGTTGTACAGTTATATTAACTGATGACGTTTCGAGCGCAATCATATCAACTTGATTATGAGCAGTAGTTTGTGCTCGAAACGTCATCAATTAATATAACTGTACAACATTGTGTGATTTATCAAAATAAAATCTTATCGATAATGGAGTTCGAGCAACACAACACTATAACATGGCTTTATCAGTTCTTCACATTCTTTTGAAGACTGCCTGACGCACTAGTTTTAATTCCGTGATGAGTGCTGATTTACAAAGTGAAATATCCTGCTATTGAACAAGGTGCAAAAAGATTTGAGATACAGTACCGTGACCTTTATGTCCTCCATTATTTCTTCAGATGGTATCGGTTTCTGTAGAAATATATTTTGAAACAGACATATTTTTCTATCATTGTTGTAGTGATGATGTACTTGTCACTCCAAGTAGTCTTCTGAACCTCCACGGAACATCTGACTCTTTGATATATACGGAAATTCGCTTTGAATACCTAGAATAATTTCATATCAGTTTAGATAAAGACTGTCACTTCAGCTCATACTATTATGATTATTCTTTACATAATGTATCGCATCGCATTAGTCTGAAGTTGATAAAAAACAATACTTCAACTAGTAATGCAGAAGAAATTATAAGCCTAACTAGTACTAAAACTCTCTTGGATATGCTAAGCTTGACAGAGTGGTAACAATATTAAG
Source organism: Trichobilharzia regenti (assembly GCA_944472135.2). Taxonomy (NCBI): domain Eukaryota; kingdom Metazoa; phylum Platyhelminthes; class Trematoda; order Strigeidida; family Schistosomatidae; genus Trichobilharzia; species Trichobilharzia regenti. Next base: position 50,085,796 of record OX235265.1, read on the forward strand.
TTGGGCGATACCTGGAACTGAAGAGCTATCTTTGTTGCAACAGGATTCAAATGAATCGACACAGAAATGGGTCATATGTATAAGAATAGAATTTGGTCATTGTAGTAGAGTACAATGCCATCATCGAATAATTTTATCCGATGAATCCACACGGTGATACAGTATCATTTAATGATGATATTTTGAACACAACTTATTGCTTTTAATCATTTCAAATTGCTCATATAACTTTCAGACTTTGTTCATATAGTTTCATTATTTCTTTTCTTGTGATTTTATTGGTAGTAATAATCATAAGTCGTAGCAAACGAAATCATTCTTTAGTCAGACTAAGTCGTAGAAACTGGAGTTTATGTTTCTGCGATCCGAGATCTATCCTCTAATTGTAGTCACTGATACACGTATCATATGTGCTTGTTCCAAATGCATCCATTATACAATAGCTAATGTGGTGCCATTACTTGTTTCTAAACTTCCTATGGATTATCAGCACTTTCTTGTTCATCAAACCTTATGACACTAAATATTTAAGATTATTTCTCTTGACTCTATACGCTATTAATGCGACAGATAAACCTTTTGGACGTGTAACTGTGAGTCGGTGGCACAGCGGTTAGGACGCTCGCCGACCATGCACATGGGCCGGGGTTCGATCCCCAATCGACCCACTCCTTTACCTCGCTAAGCCAGAAATAATGCTGGTAAAGAGGAAAGATTGGGCATGAGGCTAGCAACCCCATCCTCTAAAAATAAAACACTGCTACAGAAACTTCAGGCCACTAGCTTGAAGCCCTATGTTCCGGTGGGAACGTGAAGGAAAAAAAACTCAACTCAGAGAATTCGCTTCATATCTTTTCAAAAATGCTGCTGGTTCTTTATAAACCAGCATTTCATACTTATTTTATCCGCAAGCGACTTCTAAAATAAACAGTTTTCTTCTGTTTAGAAATGTTAATGAAGTAGTCATTTCAGGTCATGCCAAGATTTGTACTTGAAATCAAGAGAAGTATAATTTAAGTTGGTTTTAGGTAAGTTCGTATTTCCAGTTAACTGATCATATTGGACCAAAATTCTCAGTCTCAGTGGACATGTCAACCCCTAGTACGGACTTATAGATGGTGTCTAAGGAAGTTTAAAACGACGAGTGCACGCCTGGAGTGTCAGTGAAAACATCGCCATTCACTAGGAATGCTGATGCACCCGACTAATGAGTACCAAATAGGACGAAATGATCATCTTGAATTTCACCGCTAATCACCATAAACCGAAGTAACATGATCTGAGTTGGTTGAATGTTGCTGATACTCAGAAAAATCAGTCATTCATTGTGTTCAGACTAAAAGTCATAAACACTATGCCCAATTTCTTAATAGTATATTTTCAAGTCATACATTTCGTAACTAACCAACGATATATTTCACTCAAGATTTACAACTAATCAGATCAGCATTACTCACTATCTAAATAAGTAACTGTTTACAATTTTGGAAATTTTTAAAAAAAAGTAAATGACTTCAAATTTATAAATATGGCTTGAGGTCAGGTGCAAACAAACAACCAGGTCACATCAATAGTCCGAATCCTTAGACTTTTGAAACAGATTGCCTTTCTAGCATACAGATTTTGGAAATCATTCAAAACAAAATAATAATCATGAATATTATGTAGCTGCTGATAAAATGGAGTATTACTTTTACTACAGTGTAATCATAACAGCATATGTTTTACGGAGACTAAGTCATATAGCTACTCTACTCAGGTTGACCAAAATGAGAGTTACGATGATATTTGCAAGAAAAATTGGACAAAGTTCAAATTCTAATTGCGGCAATTGATAGATAATTCAATTTCTTTTCTGTTTACAAGCATACGATATCTACAGAGGACTTTGAACGATATTTGATGAAATCAAGGTTAAAATATGAATATTTCTAAAAAAACAGGAGGTTCAGAAACAGTCATCACCATCTTGAAGTTATTACCTTGAATTTCCCTTTGATAAACTTCATTGGACTAAAATATCCAATCTCTGTTAATGTCGACGGAAACATTTTATTCCAATGAAAATTGATCAAATAATAATTTCAAAAAAATTAACAACTAATACCCACTGCACAACAGATGACTCTCGCAAGTCATTAGCCTAAGTGATAGTGCTTTAACCTTTAAGACGATGCTCACTGGGTACGTGTTCCATTGGGAACAATGCCACTCAGTGGGGATGCAGGTACATTCAGCTAATTTGCCGAAAATAAGATACAACGCGCATTCTAGAATCCAATGCTAGTAACCATCGATCAAGATGACTTTAAACACTAGCTGCAAGTATATGACTCCTAGCCTACTTATTTAGGTAACTGATGGAGGAATAACATTGCTCTCCCTTCCAAATTTAAATTCTAAAAAAAAGATTTCGATGAAAGAGTTTGCAATACATACATTGATGCATTTCGAATCTTAGTCATGTTTCAAGCAAAATCATATATTTAACTGGTTCATTTCACAGTCCAGACACTTTCCATAAATACAATATACACTAAAATTGAGACCATCATGCCGTTTAAGTGTGAACTTAGTTTATATTATTTGAATGGTGGTGATTAGCGGTGAGATCGAAGACGTCTGTCAACTGGATTTACCCTCAGTGTGTGATGGTTTTACCACTGAGACTCGAGCTTAGCGCCCATGGTTTTACAACACATAAGTATTAGTTCACATATTGAATGTTGTATGAGATGGCTCAGTCTGTTGTTGTGGATTTTTTTTTTACCAAATTTTCCACTTCTGTGAATAAGTTCAACTTAATTTTGAAATCTTATTCGTATATTATTATAATTTACTCAATGAGTTCAAACCCTAAGCTGATAAGTGCTGTAAGTATTATTTAAAAAAAAAAGAATTTCAAACAAGCGAAGTAATATGTTAAAGAATACTCATTTTAATGCTATCTAAACTTACTTGCACTCAGACAATATTTATAGACAATGAACGAAATCGGAGGAATTTTTCGTAAACCTTCAAATTCTCTTTGAACATCAAGTCTTACTTGGAAGGGAGCTATACCAGTAAATCTCCCAGTGCATGGTAAAGATATCTGAACGTCTAAAAAGTAATAAAAAAAGTTACGTCGATAAGCCATTTAATAGCTTTGTAATAATATGGGAGAATTATTACAAGACCAAGGAAAAGTGAGTGCATCAAAACTTTGACTTTTATTACAACGGATTGTATGGCGATAAGAAACCGAAAATGAAAAATATACCTCAAAGTCAAATGGATAGCTTGTTCTCATGAAATCTAGCTGAATGCAGCTAGTGAGTATTTTATTTCGCCTTTTATCAACCATGTTAGCAAATGTTCATGAATGCGATAGACCCTCTTCATAATATTTTCAAAGTAACTTCCTTGGTGAAATGACTTACAATGGTGAACTCTTCTCTGACTTCTGTGCCTTCAATGATTTGGTGATTGGTGGTAGTGTGTTCAAACATAAGGATATACACAAGACGACGTGGATTTCACCAGATGGAAACACCAAAAACCAGATAGACTTCATTTCAATTTCAAAGAAGTGGAGACGAAGTCTACTGGACACAAGGTCGAGAAAAGGAGCAGATTTGGGTTCAGACCACTAGCTAGTACAAGGGACTTTCAAGGTGAAACTGAAAGCCTCGAGGATAGCTGGGGGTAGGCCACAATGCAAGTTCAACACTCAAAAACTGAAGAACACAACCACAAAGGACACTTTCACTCCAACTGTCAGAGCAAAGCAGGAAACACCACGTGACATCACTGAAGAATCATGCGTGGAAGACCACTGGAAGTCTCTGAAGGCGATTCTCAACGAAACGTGTTCAACGGTTTTAGGAAGAAAGAAGAGACAAGACAAGGAATGGCTCTCAACGGACACTTGGAAATTAATAGAAGAGAGGAGAATGGTGAAAGAGAAAATGATTCAATGCAAGGACGGACAGGAGAACGAGACGCTGAGCTCAACTTACGAAGCACTGGACAAAGAAGTGAAGAAGAGTGCTAGGAAGGACAAAAGACAGTTCTACGACAATCTGGCCACTGAATCTGAAAAGGTAGAAGGTAAAAGGGACCTGAAGACACTATATCAGATAACCAAGTCTCTATCCGGGAAGAGATCAACACACGCGAAACCTATAAAAGACAGCCAAGGGAACCCAATTACCAAGGAAAAAAGACAGACTAAACAATGGGTGGATCACTTCAAAAGACTCTTGAACCGACCATCGCCTGCAACCCGTCCAGAAATACCAACAATAGCGCGCACACAACTGCAGGTTGACACCAGTCCTCCAAAGAAAGCTGAAGTCTTGAATGCAATAAAGCTTCTGAAAGTTGAAAAAGCAGCTGGACCAGATAGAATATCCCGTGAAGCTCTAAAAGCGGGTCCAGAGACGACAGCAGATATGCTGACTCTATTATTGCAAAAGGTCCGGAAGGAGGTAAGGGTGCCTACTGACTGGAGGAAAGGTTACCTCGTGAAACTACCAAAGAAGGGTGACTTAGGCCCCACTCTGCAAGAACTGGCGAGGAATCATGATCCTGTCGACGCCAAGTAAAATTCTGAGTTGCATCATCCCGGAGAGAATAAAGGACACACTATATACAGAACTCTAACCAGAATAAGCTGGATTCAGGAAAGGCAAATCATGTTCTGACCAAATTGCAACTCTACACATCATCATCATCATCATCGTAGAAAGTATGGAATGGCAATCAAACCTCTACCTCAACTTTATAGACTTTGAGAAGGCCTTCGACAGCCAGCGTTGACCGCGACGTAATTTGGAGACTACTCGAGTACTACGGTGTACCCCAAACATTCACCAACCTTATTCAACAGCTGTACGACAACGGCACATGTTAAGTGATCCACAACGGAAAGCTTAGCGAGGCGTTTGGAGTAAACACGGGAGTCAGACAAGGATGCTTATTATCACCAATGATATTCCTAATTGTGGTGGACTGACTGGATTATGCGTCAGACAGTCGGAAACGAGAAGACAGGGATATCCTAGACCTAAGTAAAGAACCTAAAAGACCTGAATTTCGTGGATGATCTATGTTTGATATCACATAAAGTCGAAGACTTACAAGTGAAAATCGACAAACTGGTCGAAGAAGCAGCCGGCGAAGACCGAACTCCAGGTGAACATGGACAAGATGGAGGTTATGAAACTAACCAAGGAACAACAACAACAACAACATCCAGCGCCAATCACCATCAACGGGGGGGATTTGAAAGATGTTACTTCATTCACTCACTTATCTAGGGAGCATTGTCTCAACTACAGGAGGAGGAACGGACGAGGATGTCAAATCGAGCGAAAATCGGGAAGGCGAGAAACACATTCATCAAGCTAAAACCAATCTGGAAATCTTCGTCACTCAGCATCAACAACAAAATTCGGTAGGATTTTCAATACAAACGTCAAGTCAGTCAGTTCTTCTATACGGATCAGAAACTTGGCGGGCGGGTCATAAAGAATATTTCCAACAGCCTGTTGCAGACCTTTATCAACAGCTAACTGTCTTCGCTCTATACTGAAGATCAGATGGCCGGGCCGAAAAAAATCACCAACAAGAAACTATGGGAACAAACAAAAGGAGAACCAATCGCCGCCCAACAAATATGCAGGAGAAAGTGGAGATGGATTGAACACTCGCTGAGGAGGCCGCTGGGTGACATCGCGCGTCAGGCACTCGAGTGGAACCCGGAAGGGAAGCGGTGAGTGGGACGTCCAAGGGTGACATGGAGGAGATCGTGTGAAGAGAAGTTGAAACAGTATGGACTAAGATGGATGCAGGCGAAAAGTACGGCAGGGCAAAGTTTAACTTGGCCTTAAATAATAATAATAACTTCCTTTTTGAAGAACAAGTGAATATATATATATATATATATATATATATATATATATATATAAATTTGGAATAGTTAGGAACTGTAACCTTCCTAGTTGATAGCAGTGTACTTTTAATTGCAAGATAGTTTGTAAATATATTCGTTGGGAAACTAGTTCTCAAGGGTCTTAGATAGCACTCTGTGAGTACATCTGAAATTAAATTTCGTTTATATTCCAAATTAATAAGCAATGAATACAGAATAGACGATGAATTCATTTACGTAGAGTTGATCAACATTAGTAGCAGAAGTATTTTATAAACTATATTGTAAGCAAGTGAAAAGCAACAAGTTGGCAGAAGAAGCATCAAAGATAGGAAGGAGTTCAGGTGAACATAGATCAAACAGAGGTGATGAAGATTCCTGGCCAACATCAACAGTAACAACAACAACAATCAGACAGCATAAATGGGAGAAACCTGAAAGAAACAACCTCCTTTACCCACAGACCTGGGAAGCATCGTTTCAACTACAGGCGGAACTGACGAGGTTATCAAAGCCAGAATCGGAAAAGCAAGACAAGCTTTCATTACTCTTAAGTCTGTGTGGAGGTCAACATCACTCAGCATAAAAACGAATATAAGATCCGGATTTTCAACTCCAATGTGAAGTCAGTCAGTGCTACTTTACGGATCACAGACTTGGCGAGTCATAAAGAGCATCTCAAACAAACTACAGACCTTCATCAACAGTTGTCTTCGCTCAATACTCAAGATCAGATGGCCAGCTAGAAAAGATCAGCAACAGGGATCTATGGCAATCAGCGAACCAACCAGGAACCGATTGTGAAACAAATAGACAGGAAGAAATGGAGATGGATTGGCCATACTCTGAGGAAACCATCTAGTGAGTGACATCACTAGACAAGCCATTGCTCGAGTGGAACCCGAAAGGGAGGCGGCGAGTTGGTCGTCGGTGCAAGGGTGACTTGGAGGAGGTCATGCGAGGAGGAGATGAAAGCATGTGGACAGACCTGGAGCGGGGTGAAAAAGTTGGCAGAAAACAGAAGGCAGTGGAGGTGCGCAGCTGAAGCCCTATGTTCCTCTAGGAACTAAAGGATACAATAATAATATATTGTAAGCAAAGGTAAAGAAACATGTTTTGACGACATTTTCAATTAAGAACTAGAAAATCTCATTAAAGTCAATCGTCTTCCTGAAAGGCTCGTCAAAAATACGGTAGAGAGACAGCCTCAAAATTGCTGGTACGGAAAGTTATAGCTATTGTGATTAAAATGTACCAATCAAGTGCCTGAAAAATTGGACGCTAAAGTGAGTGAAAAGAGCACAATGAGCAGTATGGTGCTATTGTTAATATGAAGTCACTACTTCTATATACTTACAGACTTTGAGAGTCACTGAAAGGTATTTTGAACAGGAAGCTGAAAACTTTCACCAATAGTTACCTTCGCTTCATAATGAAGTTCAGATGGTGGGTCAGATAGCATAAGAAAAAAGGAACCTTGAGGGACGAACTAATCAATAAAATATACAGAAGGAGATGAAGATGGATTGGACACACGCTGAAGAGACCGCTGAATGATACCACCCGCCTAGCATACCCTCAAGTGGTATTGGAATTGGAAACGACGATTTGGGCTTAGGTCGAAGATGAAATCGAGGAGACTGTGTGAGCAAGAGATGAGACATCACTGAATATCACTTTTTAAAAAATTCCTTTGCGTTCCCAGTGGAACATAGGATTTCATGCTAGGGGCTTGAAGTTTCGGTAGCAGCGGTGTTTGTTTTTTACGGGATGACGTTGCTAGCCTCATGACCAACCTTCCCTCTCAACCAATCTTTTTACTGGCTTAGCGAGGTGAAGGAGTGCCACCGACGCACATCGGTACCATAGAGCAAGCTATAGAAAACTTCAGAGACCTGGATGAAATGGAGACGTGCTGCTTCAGCTCTGTGTTGTAATGGGAAACCGTGGAATTAATAATAATGGAGTCTTACAACTTTGTATACACGATGCAAGCATTAACGAATTCAGCAAATGAAATCAAAACGTAAATACATATATGTTAAAGTTTCAACTGAAAATAAAAATAAGTGAAGACACTTATTACAAATTGAATATTCTTCAGACATAATAAAAATAAAATAGGTAATTTCATCGGATTAATAATTCGAATATTTACCAGATTGTGTAGCTGGTATATAACCAGATTTCGCAATATTTAATAGTGGAGTATGCAGAAGTGTTTGATTCATTGACTTCAAATCGATATTGTAGGTTAACTAGAAAACAAATTAGAATGTTTAAAATAAAGAAATCAAAAAATTTAAATGTAGAGGACAGATATACTTCCACTGTTTCTAATATTTTGTTCATTGGGACTTACTTTTCCTAAATATTTTGTTTTCAGTGTAAAGTAATCCGGTCTGTATTTATCACTTTATTCGTACTAACACATAGCCTTGAAATCTCACTTTTCTTCATATTTTGATAGCAAAATAATGCAGTGGTTTTATAATTTACCCTAGAGAAACGACGCTTATTGAAGCGTTTATGTGTTACAGCAGTGACACAAGTAGTATTGTAATAGCATAAGACGAGAGACTGGGTAAAGGAATGTTAATTAGAAATTTGGTAACTCTATATGGCCAAATCATATACACCTTATCTTCAAATCACCATCTGTATAGATCTTTCGTGTTGTGCTACTTCTGGCCTTCCTTCATACTGTGTTTCTCTGTGTTCCTTTCACGTATCCAATGTATCTCCGCAACGCCGTATACTTTGCTTTCTCTGACGTGAAATCTATCTCCCTGCAATTTGATGCTTTCTGCAGATGGACGTCTCTTTATATACTACTGATAAATTTTATCAGTATCACACGCCACAATATATATATATATATATATATATATATATATATATAATTAACATTAAACTATGAATCGGTTAAATTTATATAATGTATATGATTGAATGGTTTAAGAGTTCTTGTTGTTCAATGAAAGTAAATGTTGCTTCATATTCATATCTACGTTTCGGAGTTAAACGTATAAAATTTCATTTTCGTAATTTTATTCTGCTAAATGAGGAATACTGCATTTGCAATTCTTCATTTTTACTTGTATCTGAGTGGAACTCACTCAAACTCCAGGTATTTTGGCTATGCCATATAATTGTCCAAAATAAAGGGAATAAACTATGAGAGAGTGTGTTACTTGAGTTTTCCAATTGATCGCCTCGCGCTTATGGTAAATAAAACAAACTAGAATTTCAATATTTTTATGATTACGTCTTGTATATGAATAAAAACTAAAGAACAATTATTCGCTTTTATTTTTTTTTTTTTTAGTATTCGACCCTCCACCAGACATTAATAAAATCTCATCTGCTTGCATTTGTAAGTAATTTTTGACTTAGTTAATATAACTCTGACTATGTGTTGTTTCCAAATATTCCACAAGATTGTTAGACCTTCATATGTTCGACTAATCCTGTAGGGTCAGTTGCGTTGAGAGTACAATTAAACATGTCTGTAATTGGATTTCCAAACACCATCATGCATCATTAATCAGTGAACAGACAAGATCTATTCTTAGCACTGTTTTAACACACCTTGTAGATAAAGAGCAAAAAGTTGATGTTAATAAATCATTTAAAGTTATTTATTACATCTCGATTAATAATAATTTTATTTTACGAGTTCGTCTTCCACATACATCTGAGATCATAGAAATTCACCCGAAGAAGTCAGATCTGTGTGTTTGGAAGCAAGTTGTACAGCTGCTTTCCTAACTCTGACTATCATTTCATGAAAGCAAGAAAACTGACAACTTCTTATTCCTCCGAAGCCTTTTCCTAATTGTTTTATTATCCTGACTATTTTATTTTTAATTGTTTATTACGCAGCTAATTTGAACAATGATTTATTTCCTAATTACTATTCATTTGCGGAAAATCGTGAGTTACGTGACCGAGTTTTTAATTCCTGACGTTACTTCTCCCCTTTAGTTATTGCATTAATTTTCTTGATTAATTATTATCCCCCTCGACACATTGTTTTTGAATAATTATTGTCAACAAACTGATCACCACTGGATTGATTAATGTTTTTTGAATTGTATTAAAAGTGATATAGACAGATTAGAATAGAACCATAGATGGGCCATCTAACAGAAGAGTAAATATTTATTTTCATTTGTGAGCTTTTTGTCACGAACTAACATCAGTTAGAGAGATGACTCGAAACGAAGGAGTGCTGGAAAGCTGTTTAGTCCTATTTTTGGGACTCTCTAGGAGTGAGTATCCACAAACGCTCCAGCGATCGAACCTGGGATGTTTAGATTACAAGGTCAAGCTTGCGGAACAGTCAGTGCCAATGCCTTTGATGAGCATCCACTTCACCATTAGACGGTGGGCCCCAATGCAGCTTCAAGAAACACATCCAGTGACTGTCAATGAACCTACTATTTTTGTCTTTTAAATGTCTAAATGGGGATATTTGCCATATTGGAATGTTTTAAACTTTTATTCGCCGTATTTTTGGTTAGAAATGTTAAGTTTGTCTTTTGTTTCTACAAACTTTATGGATATTTAAACAGGCGATATTCAGATTGACTTGACAGAGATAAGTTTATTTGACGTCCTGGTGACACGTACTATGCGACTGATTCCAATACGTATATGCGTTTATCAATATGTGTGTAACAATCAGAGTAAAACTCTTCCACTTAACCGTCGACAAGTATTGGATTTCCTCTATAGTAAGAAATATGACTATGGTATAAAACTGAGGTGACATGGATAAACATATCAAATTTAAGTTACACAACCTACTGATCACGAATCGGGTAAAGTATCATCTACACAAAATGTCTTAATTTTGTTTATGCATTGAAATATGAATTTTTAAGCTGAAACCCCTCCGTTAACTGAAACAGTTCGAATGGTTTCCATAGTGAATCGATTCTTAAATTAAATAAAATTTTCTGAATTATACATATATATTTCTGTATAGTTAATGTCATATTCATTGTATGATTGATAATATTAGCTAAATATATTACGTATAACTTAGAATACTTACACGTTCAAAGCCTGCTCTCCATTTGACACGTAACATATCAATACGTGGAGGGATAGGTCTATGAGCAGATAATGAAATACGATCCAATGCTTCGTGTAAAAGTAACCCATTGAAAACGAGAAACAAATGTTCTGGAACTGTAAAAATAAAAATGGAGAGTTGATTAATGTCTGCATATTATTATACTACTTATGTTACTTATGGAGTTAAAGTGTTTTCGGTGTTGCAAAAATGTGAACAAAGCGATGGCACACTAGAGTTGCATGCATTTAATATAAAATTTATGTTTTTAGACCTGACTTAAAGCTTAGTAACTTAGTGGCAGTCGTTTGCCATACACATTTTATGAAGTTTTAAAAATTAGCAGAAACAGGAGTTTTACATAGGAAAAATTCTCATTCAGACATTTAGAAGACATAAGGAAATTTGAGCAAAGAATATTCCTTCCGATAATTTTCTCTTCCGGCTCCACATTTATATATAAATATTTACACAAACAGAATATTCTAGAGTAACCGTCATTAACAATATTGGTGTTTTTAAATACTGTCAACTTGTTGAGATCAGTGGAAATACAGTTCAAGAAAGATGCATAAGTCGTAATAAGCATATCGATGTAATAGTAAATACAGTATCAAATAAAATTTAGGAAATCTCTACAACAAATTAAGGATCATTAAAACCTTGATGACCAAGGTAAGAAAAGCGTCTGAACTAATTTCTTTTGGATACATAGATTAGACTTGTTGACGTAGACTCAAACAGCCTCAGTAATATGTAATAGACAAACTCTTCAGGTAAAAATTAGGATTAGTTTACATCAATTTTGCGTTCTGCGCCTACGGGATGAGATAGTATAGAACTATGAATGGACTTTGTTTCTCCCTTACCACACAGGATGGTGCTCGGAAATCCAACAAACATAATTTATGTTCGCATTCAAACGGTGAGCATCATAACTGGGATTCTGTTTTTGTCAATTGTGGGTATCTAAAGCATGAATTTGGACTAAACTTTATTTTCTTCTTATAGACAGAGAATAAGACCAATTAAGTGACGGTTGATTGGGTTTTCCGTAGATTCTGTTTGATCATCATAGGTGGTCAGCAAGAGTAACTGGAATACAAGACTTTACGAATACACAGATACAAAATTGAAGTTTCGAAGTGGTGTATATCGGGAAACATACAAAATTCTGAAAAATACTTTGAAAAGTAGAATGTCCTGAGTGAAAGTATCAGGATTTCAAATATTCTTATTCTAACATGCATCATCGAAATATCAGTCATACAACAAACACTGTGTGTTATTTTGAGGTGTATTACAACTCATGCGTTTAATTTATTTCCATTGATAAAATGAATACTTTTCTGCATACTGAGTACTAGATAGTGTGAACTAATTGATGCTCCATCTGTGCAACATAATTACTAAACTGAGTCATGACTGACTGATAAACTACATCGGGTATAAATCGATAAGAGTTAATCGCCATAATGACCCGTTTATCGTGTGTTGAGAGTTACACTAAAATGTATATGTAATTTTGGTACAGAATTTACTCGTGGTTTGTGAAAATTTACCATCATTCAGTCACAAATTTAGATGCTTCACCACAAAAGTATACCAATTACGAAGGGAAACCGTGATAAAACCTCAAAGTCTTGGTGAAGTCACTGATGTGCACTGCTGAATAGTTTCAAACTGGACAGAACAATCTTTCAGTACTTCTTGGTTTTCAATGATCCTTTGATGAATGTCAATTGACGATAATATCTAGGTTGAAAGTAATCAAACTTTCCAGATTCAGATAATGAATTTCTGTTCATCAGTAACTTTTAGTTTTAAAAGATTAACTTACTATGTCTGTGAATTTCTGGTAATCTTCTTGGACAACGTAGCCTACCCGGAATATTTTGATTATGTGGCATTGATTCAATAATTTGTATTACTAACTGACGATCTACCCAAAGATTTAATTGTCCATTGACACCAGTTAAAAAGGTGATATGTAAATTTGGATAATTATAGTAATATTTGCAAAAATGTATATAAATTTCCGTCAATAAAATTATAACAACAAATGGATTGTATTTTCGGCAGATCCAGCAGTCATATTCCAAGGCCATTCTAGTCTATAAGGTACAGCAAAAATGTTTAAAAAGAAAAATTTGTGAATTTAACAAAATAAGGAAATCACTTTTAAAGCAGATTTTTGAGAAGTTTGTTTAAGTTTCGTTGTTAGAACAGTTTATAAACCTGCATTCTGTTGTCATTCAGAAACAACTAAAGAATGCACTGAAGGAATGGTACATGGTAAGTTTTATCAACCCTAAAATGTATAAAGAAATTGATTTGAGCTCCCTATACTTAAGCTGTGATATGACTCAGATTCATTATTTATCTGTAAAACCATTTTATCTGGTTAGAACAAAAATCTATACCGTTGGTGAATCCACCTAACTGTAATACACAACTTGGAAGCGAGATTATCCGTCAAATAAATGGGCAGTTCTATTCGTGTCACTGATTTAGGTTGTTACTTCACACAAACCAGACTCATGAAGAGCAAACCATATGCGAATCAATTTGCAACGCTACGCATCATTATCACCACCATCAGACAGAAAATAGAATGACAGTCAAATCTCTACCTCAGATTCATCTACTTTGAATAGGCTTCCAACGGCAATGAAGGCAAAGTGGTTCGTGAAATATTTCAACACCCCAAACCTTTATCAACCAAATTCAACAGCTATGCGACAATGCCATATTTCAAATGATCCATATCGGAAGATGCAGCGAATCCCTTGAAGTAAAGACAGGAGTACGGCAAGACTATCTACTTTCACGAATAATATTCCTAGATGTGGCAGACTGGATCATTTGGCAGACCACTTGGAGCGATAAGATGGGCATGCATTGGACCGATGAGAAAACACTAGAAGATGTAGACATCGCGGACGATTCAAACACACATACACAAACTCAAAGATCTACAAGCAAAATACAAAAAGCTGACAGAAGAAGCAGAAAAGATGTAGCTTCTAGTGAACATCGATAAGACGGAGGTGATGAAGGTACCCAGTCATCATCAACAGCAAGCAACAAACACTATAAGCGAGAGAAATATAAAGGAAGTCACCCCTTTCACTGTTCTTGACAGCATCGTTTCAACTGCAGCCATGCGGCACCGATGAGGATGTCAAAGCTATTTGGGATCGGAAAAGCGAGACAGATATTCATTACTCTGAAATCAATGTGGAAATCTACTGCACTCAGCAAATAGAATAAGATTTGCATTTTCGCCAATAATTTCAAGTCGGTCAGTGCTTCTGTATGCTTCGAGGACATGACTCGTTAGTCACCGAAAGCATTTCTCACAGGCTACAGACTTGCATCAATAGTTGTCTTCTCTCCAAGCTGAAAATCCGGTGGCAGGAGAGATGAATAAGCAGCAAGGAACCCCGGGAATGAACCGGCCAAGAACTTACTGACCGGCAGAATTGTCAAAAAGACGGAGTTGAGTCGGACACACGATAACGAGACCATTCAGTCACATCAGGCACCAGACCATCGATTAGAACGCAAATGGGAAGTGACGAACTGAGTTTGGTTCGTCAGTGACATGGAGGAGGTTGTGTGTAGAGGATATGATAGCTTATTGGCATTCATGTAGCTAACGGAAGAGGACTGAACTGAGATTAGGATGAAATAAAAATGTGCTGCTGAAGCCCTGCGTTCCACTCAGAACCTAAGGGAATAAATAAGCAAATATCAGTTGTGCACTAATAAGGACTAGGAAGAAAAAAATAAAAGAAGTTTCCTTTCATTAGACTCTCCTTAAGAGAAAGTTGCTTTCAAATTTAATTACTTGTCAGTAAAAATTACAAACTAGAAAAATATTACAACAGTTTTCCTATATTTTTCCCAAAGTACAATTCGAAAATGTGAAGAAAAATATGACGAAAATCAACAGATTCTATCCGCTTTTGCATTTACTGCATTAATCAATATTTAAAAGTTTGACAGTGACTTGAATGTCATACATGAAGAGTAAGATCGGTAAGTTTAGAATACAGAAATGTCTCTGGATATTTATTTCTCACGAATTACATCATATTTTTTCTGATCGTTAGGCTAACAAATTTAGTATAATACATTAATACAGCAGTATATAAGGCTAGAGGCATGAAGTGATCTGGTGACCTTCATTTGCATCAGCGAGAAACCAAAATTGCGTACTTTGACGGCACTGACAATAAATCATAATTGTAATGAATTGTCTGTATAGTCTTCACAGACTACTTTCGCAGAAGTCAGTCGAAATTCCTATTGTCTCTTAATTTGGTTCACGGCAATTCTTTGGATAATCAGACTTATATAGTGGCAGTTTTCATCATATATTATTTTGAGAATGAGGAGTTAAAATATGAAAGGACTTTCAGCCTTTGGTTTTCTACCGTATTTGACTTCATTCACCTTCCAGAAGAAGTGAACAGTATCAATCTTATGTTGCTTGCAGTCAATATAGTGAAGGAATATTTTAGTGAAGTCCTTTAGCAATATATATATATATATATATATATATATATATATATATATATATATATATATATATATATATATATATATGTTTACATTCGTCATAAGAAAATAAAATCTGCATTTTCTGATGAAATGAGTTTATGGAGCTAGAAAGTTAAGCTATATTGATAGAATTTGGACACTGTGGTAGGGTATAAATCCATGATGGATAAAATTTACTTTTATTTTGATTATGTCTCACAGTGCTATGCAGTACTATTGTAACAACAGAAGACAAGGACCAGGCAACAGATCCTTTAATAATGAAATCAACACATATTTATAGATTTTCATGTACATATTATAGAATATTGTTAGTAGAAAAACATAGTCTTCTGTTTGGTTGTTTCTCACAGAAAGTTAACCTTGCATCTCTTTGTGGCTGTTTCTTGAATGTCAGATCATCCACATGTTAACTGTATCCGCCTACACAAAGCCTTTGTTCTCATTTTTCTCATGACCAATATTGGGGACATAAACATTGACGTAAAATACTGTCCACCAATTTTGACTAACAGCCAGCTTTCACCACACTATTTACTATTTATTGCTTATCATCATATCACCTTGATAACTGTGAAACTTCATCAAAATAAAAATGAATTTCACCCATAATGGATTTAGAAAGTTAAGTGTTGTATAAACGTCAAAATAGACTGTAAATCAGATAATTTATTCGAATAGTACTTTTGTTAAGCAAAAGTGGTATGTTGCTATTACCAGACGTCAGTGTTGAAGTTTACATTCTAAGGCGTCTTTATGAAATTAACAGGTTGCTGATAAATTTTGTTTACAAAATGTCTTATCAAAGAATAATTAAACTTCAACTATACACAAGATAACTAAT
Source organism: Trichobilharzia regenti (assembly GCA_944472135.2). NCBI lineage: Eukaryota > Metazoa > Platyhelminthes > Trematoda > Strigeidida > Schistosomatidae > Trichobilharzia > Trichobilharzia regenti. The sequence continues at coordinate 50,102,209 of OX235265.1, forward strand.
AACTTTAGTAATTTCTCTATCATATTAGATAAAAATCATCAGCAACAGGGATCTCTGAGAGGAAACCAACCAGGAACCGATTGTGAAACAAATAGACAGGAAGAAATGGAGATGGATTGGCCATACTCTGAGGAAACCATCTAGTGAGTGACATCACTAGACAAGCCATTGCTCGAGTGGAACCCGAATGGGAGGCGGCGAGTTGGTCATGTGAAGAAGAGATGAGAGCATATGGGCAGACTTGGCGAGGGGTGAAAAAGTTGGCAGAAAACCGAAGGCAATGGAGGTGCGCATCTGAAGCTTTATGTTCCTCTAAGAATTAAAGGATATAATATAAATTGAGTAACCACTACCTGAAGAACTGCATGGCTAGCTTATACAATCATGAAAAGTAGAGATAAAACTAATACTGTCAAAAGATTAGTCCTGCAAAAAAGTCACAAGATTTCGTATTTCAAACTAAACCTGTATCATTAAAATGGACACCACTCTAACGTGTTTTTTATATCACACTGTTAACTCTCGTAAATATAGTGTTCATCTAATCACAGGCTTGTGGCCCAGCTGACTGATTACTAGAATGGTAATTTAGAGGTTACTGGTTCAAATCCTGCCACAACCTAAATTTGTATTTCACTGATTATTGAGTAACTTTAAATCTTTATACATGCTGAAACACTAGATTTTCAAACTGTGAATACCAAAGGTAGTTGATTCCTATCTCAATCAAGTATGAACCAATAAGTGATTTATATTGACTTCAATTCTTAATAACATTGTAAGACATAATTTTATGAAATTATTTTTAATTTTTACAACTACTCTAAGTATTTCATTTTCTGCATCATTCAAGCTATTACAGTTTAGGCATTTAAAGTAAGATAAATACCTCGGTACATAAAAGGTAAGTGGAAATCAAACACCGAAATATGTAGATCAAAGTATGCCGTGCAGATCTACACATGGTTTCACGTGATTATCTTACCTTACATACCTGATAGCATTTTCATTTTGGGTGAACATTTTGATGAGTAGGTGATCCGGATGAAAGAATATCTTTCTATGTTCATGTTTATCTTCCGATTAATCAAAATATTCTTGATGCTGTAATCATTAAAGCTAGTCATCTTTTTTTGAAAACTGAATTTGAAAAAGACAAACTCAACCTACTAATTGCTTAATTGCCTTTCTACTGACTGACAGTATCATTCAATTAAAATGTGAAGAAACAATACCCAAGGCTAGTTTCATGGATATACATACATATTTGTTTTATAGTTGATTTGAGATGATGAATTCAATAATTTAATCACATTTTTATTTGAAATTATTATTTTGAATTTCTTTTTGATAATAACAGATTCAAACAACAAGTAATACTCTTCTTACAAGGAGTGGTTGGTTTTCATTCCCTAGCAGCCTAATGAATAATACTTTGCTCGTTGAAACTAATGAATCGGTCTTGGGTTCGAGCCTCTATGGAAACATCTATATCATCCAGTGTTGATGTAGGTACCTTCAGCAGATAAATCCAAAAGTGAACAAAACAGACATCCTGGATTCCACCAGTAGACCTAGTGGAGTAAATAATGATCCCTAGCAATCTTTTTAATCTTTCGAACAATTAGTCTGGTAGGATATGAATTTTTTCAAATTTAAAACTTAACATTTGGGTGTACATGATTGTATATCATTTTGTGTTCTGAGTGGTACATGAATCTTTGTGTTTATCTATCTCCAAACACCAAATAGTTATTCACTACTTAAACATCTATAGCTGGCGTAATAAATTCATCTCTATTGATCAAAAATTAAAAAGTTCAAGTATTCCAATAAAAATTCTTATTCTTTTTGAATCAATAATGATTTATATGAATCATATCTAAATTCAGTTGACAGAAAATAAAGGATGCCAACCAAAGGCAGAATTTGAAAAGCAAGACAGACATTCACTATCCTAAGATCAATGTGCAAGTTTGCTGAACTCAGAATAAAAAGCAAGATTTGGATTTTCACCACTGGTGTTAAATCAGTCAGTGTTTCTATACGGTTCAGAGACATGGCACACTAAGCACGAAAAGCATTTGGAACAAACGTCAGACACTTAACAACAGGTGCCTTCACTGGCTCCCTACTGAGGACTCAATGAACAGGAAGGATAGGCGGCAGAGGACACTGATGATGAATCAACCCAGAACCTCTCGCCCAACAAATATGCAAAAGCAAATGGACATGGATTGGATACACGCTGAGAAGGCCATCAAGTTATGTAACATGTTAGCTAACATGTCGAATGAAACCTGAACGGGGAATGGTATATTGGGCTTCGTCTAGCCGTGAAATGGTGGAGATGAAAGCTTATGGGAAATCGTGGAGACAGCTGAAGAAGATTGTAGACAACAAGGTGAAATGCAAGTGTGCTGCTGAAGTCCTTTGTTCCATTCGTAAACTAAGGGAATAATAATAATAGAATTCCAACCACTGAAAGCACTTTTCCGATAAAGTTTGAATAAATTATTCTACACATAAATCATAGTGAATATTTTTATAGCATTGGATTATTTTTATATTTTATTACAGTTGGTAATTTCTTGCAACTTAATTTCTTTTTAATATAATCAACTGATGGCCTTATTACGTAATGAAAGAGCAAGAAGCATGAATATAAGATATTTGAGACCTTCGGCGTAGTATCTATCTATTCAGTATACAAACCAAAGAGTGTATACGATTAATTTGTGTTTCATTATTGATTTGTTTTCCCACGATACACCCATTCACAAATCACTGTCAGTTTGGTTTACCGATTTTTTTCATCCTTATATGTGTGATTCACCACAAAAATAAACATAATGTATTTAAAAATCATATCCAGTATGCATTGCTACAAATTAACTGTTATTCAGCCATTTGATGAGAATCCAAATTTTTCTGTTTTTCAAATTTGCCCAATTTATTGTATGTCTTTATCGAAATCCAGTATCACTGGGGGCTTTTAATTTAAATTCGGACATAATACTTTTGGAGTTTAAGAGGACAATTTTATTTGCAGTAATGTTTGTTAGTTAAATAAAATTAATCAGTGGAAACAATGAACTAACAACACAAGTTTTGTTTATACAGCTGAAGAAATTGACCTCATTCTGAAAGGTAGGCTCAATAGCATGCTAAGGTTAGGTTGAAGGGGTTATTTATGAGAACTCTATAGATTTCTGATTAAATCAGTATGATGAAAATATGGAACAAAACTACTCTAGTTAATAGCAGTGTTCACTAACCGGTATAAAGTTAACAGGTTGCCGGAAGGAAACTTATGTTACTACAAGATATTAAACAGAAATCCGCAGAAAATTTAGAACCTAAATAGTGAGTTTGCTGGTATCAACAAATACGAATTAGATTTTAACTTCCATTATCAGATTTTATATAGTGAGTGAGTTTAGCACTATAGCAGGAAATATAATTTGCATCTAGTACATACTCAGCATCAAAAATAAGATCCGGATTTTCAACTCCAATGTAAAGTCAGTCAGTGCTACTATACGGATCAGAGACTTGGCGAGTCATAAAGAGCACCTCAAACAAACTACAGACCTTCATCAACAGTTGTCTTCGCTCAATACTCAAGATCAGATGGCCAGCCAGAAAAGACCAGCAACAGGGATCTCTGGGAGAAAACCAACCAGGAACCGATTGTGAAACAAATAGACAGGAAGAAATGGAGATGGACTGGCCATACTCTGAGGAAACCATCTAGTGAGTGACATCCCTAGACAAGTCATTGCTCGAGTGGAACCCGAGTGGGAGGCGGCGAGTTGGTCGTCGGTGCAAGGGTGACTTGGAGGAGGTCATGCGAGGAGGAGATGAAAGCATGTGAACAGACCTGGAGCGGGTGAAAAAGTTGGCAGAAAACAGAAGGCAATGGAGACGCCTAGCTGAAGCCCTATGTTCCTCTAGGAATTCTAGGATATAATAATGATAATACATACTACCTACGGAATTGTATTTGAGTAGTGTATACTGTGAGACTTTTAGCAGATTCTGAAACATCTATGTGTTTAATTTTGTAACTATTTACTGAAATCTACTTTGAATTAGTTGTGCTCTCTGAGCTGGGTGAGTGAACTGAGAAGCTTTCGTCGTCCTTCTAGATAACTTCTTCAGAGCATCTTCATCTTCAAAAAGAAAGGATGTCCTTACAGTTTAATCAAAAAGTGTTTAAACTCGTGTTATAACACCAACAACAAGCCATTATCAAAAACAACAGGAAAATTCATCCTACCATATATATAAAATATCTTTGAAATAACAGCTAGAATATTAAGAGCGTTTGCAATAGAGGTAGCACACAAGCCAGTCCAATCATTTAATTCGATATTGTGCAAGCCAAAAGACCCAATAGAAAAAGAAGATAAAATTAATACCAATAATAAAATAAATTTTATGAACTGTAACAGACATTACATCGGTCAGAGTGGGCGTCCCCTTTGTGTCCGGATCCAAGATGATAAATCAGCTGTGAAAAGGCACGATGTGTATTCTTTCATATCGATGCATCTAAATAATTGTGGATACCAGTTTGATTGCGATAATGTCGAAATTTTAAATAGAGGATGCACTAAATATGCTAGGAGATTTCTAGAAGCCTGGTACCCAGATAAATTAGTAATTAGCGAACGCATTATTATAGACCAAATTTGCTAGGTAACAAACAGTAAATCATATGACAAGAAAGTTCCAAATCCAAGTCAATCAAAATGATAAATAGAGACTTAAATTAACAACCAGTCACAACAGTGGTCACCAGGAGATACAACTACAACATTCATGGGGAATTCAAATAAGTTAATTTCATACTAAAACATGCGCTGAAGATGTCGTTTATAAGGCTGACAAAACCTTCGCAATTAAATTAACCGGCTCAGATAACACAGTTAATTCAATATCATCCACCTCAACTACAAATCTTCTCACTGAAACCTGTTTTACTCATCGGGAGTCTTTACTGTTCACTTTACATTATTTCAGACTAATGCGTACATAAGTTAAACAGTAGCTGGCAATTTTGGTCACGGAGTAATATCAGTAAGAGAACCACTGATTACCATGGAGTACTACACAGTTTTTGTCCTAGTCTAAGACTCTTCATCAGTATTCACCCATGACCACATAGGGATCAAACCTATGGCGTTCAGGGTATGCAGTCAACCTCATTGACTATTCAGCCACTAGGTCCAGGACTTAATGGTTCATGAATTTTAACTTCTGTCAATTCACGATTTTAACATGACTGTGTGTTCATACTGTCGAAGAGTCCTAAACTAGGACGAAACGGCTGTCCAGTACTCCCTGGTTTTCAGTGGTTCTCTAAGTCATTTCAATCTGTAATCAAACTTGAAACAAATCAAATTCTTACAAACTAACTCTTTTAAATAAAAGCTTAGCTTACCAGTTAAACATTATTGTTATTGTTCATCAATACATCCACTATCACTTGAAGTTATTACTTCTCATAAATATATCCATCAGAATTGTTCGCATATTAATAATTAAGATGATATTTAAGTTATATGTATCAACGGTAATATCACTGGTCGTTTCTAAAGCATTCGATACTGAAATTTGTCATTATTATCGTTATTACTGAAAATGATTTTCTTCTTTCTACAATTATGAGACATCATTTTAAACAAATGTAGACATAATACACATACAGCATATATTGTCTCAAATAAATGTAGAAATTTTTGAAGTTATACAATGAATGAAAAAAAAAAAGAAAATGGATAACAATGAACAATGAAAAGTAGAATTCAATGTTCAGTCTGAAAAATTCAATATTTTAATCCTTATGCTCCCTTCACTTTTGTACAGTTGATATAATACCTAAGAATAACAATATTATTCATAATTCTAATACTACTACTAATAATAATAATAGTAATAGTAGTAATACAGAATTATATACATGTGTATGATAGAAAATGTTGTTGAAAGATGATTTGGGAAACAGGATACACAACTAGTAGTAAGACAATAATGAATGACCAGTTTATTGGTTGTGAACTTTATACCATATAGAATGAGATTTATGCATTTGTGTATGTATGTGTAAAATGTACATTGGATTGAATTTGAACGCTATACATATATATATATATATATGTATATATCTGTTGTCTGTGTTTTGTAAAAATAAAAAAGACTCTTTCTACTAGTAAACGATGTATCCATTCGCATTTTGTTCATGTGTATGTATTCATGTTTTTTGATGGAAGCAACAGAAAACAAACAACAAAAACATAACAAGGGTGTGTATAAAGGCAAAATGAAAATGTCAGAATGAAAGAAGTATAGTAGTAAGTAGGTAAGTAAGAAATGAAAGGAAAGAATAGAAGAGAAGGAGAGAAAGAGAGATGGAGAACAAAATGAAGGAACCTATCACTATTACTGAATATAATTCTCTCCTTTAGTATTTAAACAAATACACATATGTTACCGATTTACAGGTGTGTTGAGTGATAGTTTTTTCCCCTTCTTCGTCTTCTTCTTTTATTTCATTTCAAACAAAGAGAATAGTGTTAGTGACTAGTTTAAGAAAATTATTGTGAATTTTCAACTATCTTACAAAATAAAAAATAAAAAACACGAATCACATTTAAGTTCTAAGTATTTAAACATCTGTAGCTTATGTGTCCAAGTTTTAAAACAGCAAAAAATGAATGAACTTACTTAGTAGTTAAGAAAAGAAAATTTAAAAAAAAATGAAAACTCAATCAATTTGTTTCTAAAATCAATTTTATTGCATGGTTTAAAGTTGGTTTCAATGGGAATTTCATCATGAACCAACATTACTTCGACAGATCAGTTATTTCGTCCCAGTTTGAGACTCTTCATCAGTACATACCCATAACACCGTCAGGGATCAAACCTGAAACATTCAGATTACTAGACTAAGCTCGTTGATCATTTAGCCCCTTGAGCTGATATACAATGGCGTGTGAATTTCAGCTTTGTTAATTCGTGATATAGAGCTAGCTTCACCAATGCCTTTGATGACATGGTGAACCCCATTCATCACGCTTTCTAGTTTACTTTCAGGATACCCATCCAAAGCTATCAGTAAACTGGAGATTGACTGATACTTGCATTTGAATTAATCCAGATCCCTACAAAACCCATCATCTTAATATTAAAGTTGGTTGCTGGGTTTCATTTCTGTTTTAATGTCTCTCGCTCTGGTCGAGTTTGGAAAAGGAATGAATCGTATACAGTTCAGCCACTGGGACCCCTTTCAGTGACCAGCCCATGAATTCTAACTTCTACCAATTCGTGATTTAACGCGACTACCAACCAATATCGTCGGTGGAACATCCATCGTCAAACTTGACCTGATGGACTTCACTGGTCACGACTTCTCACTAGAACTCTAGGAAACTCTTTCCTGTAGCAGGTAAACGGAAGGTCTTGGGTTCGAACCCCAGTGAGTGCGTACTGCCGAAGATCCCCAGACTACGAGTTCTACTTGTAACCTAAAGCTTCTAGGTTCTTTCCGTGTTGGGGTCATTTGTGCGTGCTACTCAAGGGTCCTAAAGAAGGACGAAACAGATGTCCAGTAATCCTTGGTTTTCAATAGTTCTCTAACAGAAGTCAGTTCGTGATCGAAACTGCAAATCCATTGTGTTCATTACCTCATTCCATAAAATTTTGTCGTTGATGTCTTACTCATCAGACTATTCAATATCTCCAGTAGTAAATGGGTTAAGAGCTGAATTTTTTTTTGTTATATTTCACATGTATTCCTTAATTGATTGAAATACCTGACAAAAATAAATATTTCCCTATATTAATCGACATCATCGTTGAAAAATTATAAATGATCTAATTAAATTTTGTTTAAACCGCTAACGTAAATCATTGAACGTGTTATAATGAATTTACCAGATGAGCCTGCTGAGATGATTAACCTGGATAAATCAGCATTTTAATAAGTGCACCTATAACTAAGCTATTATGTATATTTTTTGCATACTAACATAGATACACATGCTACAATATAGAGTTATACGTCAGGGGAAAAAAGACGAAAATTCAATGGATGACGTGTTTAATTAACTATCTAAAGATTTAATTATTCTAAAAACATGTAATGAAATTTTACGAATGATAGACTAGTTCAAATGGGTCATGTAATGGGCTTTTTACCACCTGACATCTTTTAACAGCAGCTCTTATTCATATATATATATATATATATATGCTTTAATAATATCTACAACTTCAGTTAAGTTGTGGTATAATGCAGCTTTTAAATGAACAGATTGTTATCAAGGCTAAAAACTATGGAAAACTATGGCAACGAAGATAGTAATAAAAGCACTTGTCAGTTTAGATTCGTACTCTTATTAAGATGATGACTTAGTGCTGTAAGGTTTATATAGACTGTTTACGTATTGGTTGAAATAAAGAAAACACAGCTTTATATGTTAAGACGAAGAGATCTGCTCTATCCATCCTTCTAGTTTACGTGATTCCAACATAATATGAGATGTTTTCTATTTCTATGTCTATTTTGGTGATTCGTTCAATCAATAATTTACCGGATCCTATAACTTCTCATCTTAAACTGTTTGCTACTATCATTCGTTTTCATTATATTTATCTAAAACTACTGATTCCTAGAATAATTGAATTTCTTTTACTTGTTACTGTGTTTGAAGCGGAAAATCATTGGGGACATTTCTGAAAGTAAATTCTTTAAACTCTCCATTGTAGAACTCTCGTATGGAAAAACTCCCGAAATATCCTCTTTCTAGATCAGCTATTTGTGCGAACTCAAGAAATATATTTGAGAGTGTCGCTGACTGACTGACACAGAAGTGCACCAGTTCAAGTTACCACACTCCATGTAGCAAACAAAGGTAGACAAAAAGGGAGAAAAAAGAAATTCAAAAGAACCATAATCAGCAGAAATGCATGAAAAGAAAAATATTAACATAGAAAAATATAATGATATATAGGGGATAAACAGAGAGTGAATACATCTATGGCATTGAGAAAAAATTTGAGCCATATTACCAACAGTCTTCAGTCATTGGTTCTTAGTATCCTGATGGCCTCATAAAGATAGTCTACACCCAGTATATGGCTGACACCAACTGTCAAAGACTTCAAGGATTAATGGCAGATTTTGAGTTGACCCTCCTTTCCAATCTAATCCTACATTAGCTAACATTGATGGACTAGAAAGGCGACGGCTTGGCATGAGCAACACGTGCCATGTCAATTGATTCACCTTCATGATGTTATCCGTTGAATTACCTTCTTTATCTGACTCTTTACGCCTAACCTCAAAATTTCTCAATATATTATAACACCGATATACTATCGAAAATGGATGATAAGTTTTATGTACCTTCGCGCCCGTTTGTTATTGAAACTAATACTCTACTAATTCACTTTATCGATGTGTCATCATCTTGCGTAGGGTATCGTGACAGATTCTATCCTAATATTTCTCAAACCATAACAGAGTGTTTACTTTTTTCTGTTAAATTGTTCTGTTGTGTTGTTTGGACAAAACTTTGAGAAGAATGGTGAGATTAGACATCACTAAACATAATTTTGTTATTAGATGAATAGGAAAAGTTAAAAGTGTCATTCAAGTTGAATTGTTGAGCATTGGACAAGATACATTTAACGTATAATTACAACATATGATATTGCTAGCTGGGCAGAACTTCGCCTTTTGTTTAACTGTCTATCACTCAATCTTATTCTTTACTTTTCAAGTCAATCTGTATACTTCTATTCTTTCAAAACCTAGAAAGCAGATATGAGTGGAGTTTTCAAGACAGACAATACAGAAATGCCTCTGTTTACAGTAGATACTTACTTTATTAGGTATCTGACTGTTATACTAATGTATTCGTATATGCACAAGTATGTATGGTGAAAAACAGAATACACTAACTAAACTGTTATCAGTAATTCCTGTCTGTTTATTTTCAGAAAAGAAGTCGTTTTGTTCAATCCAGCGGGAGAAACATTCTTTTCTTTTTAGAAAATATCATTGTATTAATGATGAAGGGTATGAGATAAGTGAAGACAGACAGTGAAGACAGAAGAACACCGAAAAGTGTTCATTATTCTCCATGCTTATCACTATTATCTTTACAGTCAACATAATAATATCGATATGAATTAACACATGTTAAAATGACCAGATAAACAAATAGAAAATAAGCTGGTAAAGTTGAATAAACGGACAGATGGATGAAGTGGAGAAATACGTTAAGTGGTAAAATAAACATCATTCTTAAAAAAATAGTGTCTAATTTAATTAACGAAAGGCTTGACAATCATGAACCTGTTGTTGTTTTCTACGATTTTACTCTCTCTCTCTCTCTTGTTATTTTTTTTGTTTTTGTAGTAGAAAGAATAAGCATGTTAAAAAGGATGATTAACTTACACAGCTGTGGTAGCAGTAGACACCTTTGCACTACAAGGAAAATTATTGTATACGAGAGAGAAAACTGAACCTACTGAACTGTGTTAACTGTTGAAAAAGGTAACGCTGACTAAAGGCTCGTATGTTTGAAATGGCATCATATCATGTAATATAAGACAAACATCAAAATCTAGTTAACAATTTGTTAAGATTAATATCCATCGTCCTACTCTACTCTTCTCCATGTAGAGATTAAAGGAAAATAAAAGCGTTAGGATTAGCAATCTCCAGGAAATAAAACTATTGATTGCGGATTTGATCAAGGGGTAACATCAGTTTAAGAACCATTGGAAAACCAGTATGCACTGAACAGCTGTTTCATCCTAGTTTGGGACTCTTCAGGGGTCCTCATATCATTCAACCATTGAGACCCAATCCAGTGGCCCGTGAATTCCTACCTCTGTCTATTCTCGATTTGAAGCGCAACCGCCAAGCAGTGTCAACTCACCTGGAATTCCGGCGAGGGGTCGTGACCAGTGGGGCTCACCGAGTCGGATAAAGGGACACTTACTCTCCGATGACATGAACTGGTGGTTGCGCCATATTTCGCATATTGATAGAAGTTGGAATTCACAGGCTATCAGATCGGGCCTGCATGGTCTACGAGCTAGCCTTGTACCTGCGAGGTCCTGGGTTCAAACCCCGGTAGGTGCGAATTACTAAAGAGTCCCAGACTGGGACAAAACGGCTGTTCTGCACATCCTGGTTTTCAAGTGATTCCCTAACTTATATACTAATTCTTGTCTAAATTTACGACAAGTTAAATGCTTGTAATGCTTGCTTGTCACCCAGAAGATAACCTAACGCACATCAGAGGCGTGGCTATCATGATATCACCAACGGCAACAAAGGCCCTGATGCATTGGGAGGCGATCTCGTCCAGGATAATGACCACCAGATCCAACTCCAAAGGAAGGAAAGTGTCAATCATACGATGTTATGCACCCACAAAAATGCAGACTTCGAAAAGAAAGAAGAATTCTTCAGACAACTACAGGCAGCATTCGGACAATACTCCAGCTGGTGACATTAAAATATTAATGGGAGACATGAACGCGAAACTGGGACCAGACAACACAGGAAGGGAACTCATCATAGGTAGAGAAGCTCTCGGAGAAATGAATGAAAATGGAGAACTCTTCGCCGACTTCTGCACCTTCAACAGACTAGTGATTGGTGGCAGCGTATACAAGAACAAAGATAGCCACAAGGCTACATGGGTGTCACCAGATGGGTAAAACAAAAACCAAATTGACTTCATCTCAATCTCAAGGAAGTGGAGGCTCAGCCTACTGAACACAAAAGTAAGAAGAGGAGCAGACGTTGGCTCAGACCACTATCTCGTACAAGGGACGATCCAAATCAAATTAAAATCTTTCAGGGAAACAAGAACTGCAGATAGATCACAAGCAAAGTTCAACACTCAAAACCTGAAGGACAAGGCTACAAAGGACATCTTCACTGCAAGGATAAGGGACAAAGCCGAGACACAAATCAACACTAGCGAAGAGGTCGGCGTCGAAGAGCACTGGGACAGCTTGAAAATGGTGTGGAGTCAAACCTGCATGGAAGTTCTAGGCAGAAAGAAGAGACAGGACAAACAGTGGCTCACTGAGGACACTTGGAAACTAATAGAAGATTATCCAGTGCACCGACGAGCAACAAAAACAGGAGTTGAATGCAAGCTACAACACGCTGAACAAAATAGTAAAGAAGAGTGCCAGGGAAGACAAAAGAAAATATTATGAAGCCATGTCAAGTGAAGCAGAACAAGCTGCAGGCAAAGGAGACCTCGCCACACTCTACCAAACAACTAGGCACCTATCGGGCAAAAGTTCGACACAGATTAAGCCAGTCAAGGATGACATTGGAAAGCCAATCACCAAAGAAGGGGAGCAAAGAAAACACTGGGCTGAACACTTCAAAAGACTTCGTAATCGACAGCCACCTACAGCGCGCCCAACAATACCAACAACGGAAGCAGAACTACCAGTGAATATCGACCCCCCGACGAAATCAGAAGTCCTGAATGCAATCAAGATGCTAAAAGCTGGAAAAGCAGCAGGACCAGATGGAATCCCAGCAGAAGCATTTAAAATGGATCCAGAGACAACAGCGGATTTGATGACACCACTACTGGAGAAGGTGTAGAAAGAGGGCAAAGTAACCGAGGATTGGAAGAAAGGATACTTATTCAAACTACCAAAGAAAGGAGACTTAAGTCAATGCACAAACTGGCCTGGAATTATGCTCTTGTCCATCCCAAGCAAAATACTAAGCCGTATCATCCTGGAGAGAATCAATCAAGCCCTGGATGCAAAACTCCGACCAGAACAAGCTGGATTCAGGAGAAACAAGTCATGGATTGATCAAATCGCAACACTACGGATCATCATTGAACAAAGCTTGGAATGGCAGTCACCTCTCTATCTCAACTTCATCGACTTTGAAAAGGCCTTCGACAGCGTCGATCGAGAGGTGATTTGGCAACTACTTCGCTACTACGGGGTCCTATTGACAATTAAACATCTCATCCAACAGTTATACGACAATGCTGCATGCCAAGTAATCCACAACGGGAAACTTACGGAGGCCTTCGAAGTGAGGACGGGAGTGAGGCAAGGCTGTCTACTATCACCAATGATCTTCCTGATTGCAATTCATTGGATAATGCGACAGACAACGGCAACCAACGAGGGAACAGGCATAAAATGGACTGACACAAAAGACTTGGAGGATCTGGATTTCTCCGATGATATATGTCTGATTTCCCACAAACTGGAAGATATGCAAGTGAAAAGCAACAAGTTGACAGAAGAAGCATCCACAGAAGACAGGACTTCAGGTGAACATAAAGAAAACAGAGGTGATGAAGATTCCTGGCCAACAACAACAGTAACAACAATCAGACAGCATAAATGGGAGGAACCTGAAAGAAACAACCTCCTTTACCCACAGACCTGGGAAGCATCGTTTCAACTACAGGCGGAACTGACGAGGATATCAAAGCCAGAATCGGAAAAGCAAGACAAGCTTTCATTACTCTCAAATCTGTGTGGAGGTCAACACCACTCAGCATAAAAACGAATATAAGATCCGGATTTTCAACTCCAATGTGAAGTCAGTCAGTGCTACTTTACGGATCAGAGACTTGGCGAGTCATAAAGAGCATCTCAAACAAACTTCAAACCTTCATTAACAGCTGTCTCCGCTCAATACTCAAGATCAGATGGCCAGAAAAGATCAGCAACAGGGATCTCTGGGAGCGAACCAACCAGGAACCGATTGTGAAACAAATAGACAGGAAGAAATGGAGATGGATTGGCCATACTCTGAGGAGATCATCAAGTGACATCACTTGACAGGCCATCGCTCGAGTGGGACCCGAGTGGGAAGCGGTGAGTTGGTCGTCCAAGGGTGACTCGGAGGAGGTCATGTGAAGAGGAGATGAGAGCATGTGGGCAGACTTCGAGCGGGGTGAAAAAGTTGGCAGAAAACTGAAGGCAATGGAGACGCCTAGCTGAAGCCCTATGTTCCTCTAGGAATTCAAGGATATAATAATAATAATAAAACAACTACTGATTTTCATGTTATGAATGCGAGATGCAACTGATAAATTTAACTACTAGATGAGGAAGGATTTAGTGAATAAATATTAGAATTAAATAAATATTCTTAACAACTTTCCATACCCCAGAATTATCAAAGATTATGTATGAAGGTTTAATAGCGAATATGCAGGGTACAGGAAAAAAATGCTTGTGTCGAAATAATTCATATTGCGGGTAAATGAAGAAGCTACTGAAAAAGGTTGCTCCCTCAAATGACCTGAGACTCAGTTTCTAAGGGAAATTAACAGAAAATTTTCATAGGATCACTTTACGAAATGACAGGAACATTAAGTGTTATTCTTCAGATTGTACAGACTGGTTGTTGATTTGTGAATAGTGCAGTTGTCTATTTCTAGGCACAGATCGAGATCTGTCGACCTCGTGTGTAACATAACAACCAAGCCTAATGAAAAAATTCACGGGTTCAATCTATTTTATGTGAAATAAACCATTTCATTTGTTAGACTGTGTCAGACTTGAATTTTCATTTGACAGATTTATTGGTAGTTTAAATAACTTATTTTCAGTATTTAAAACTTTAGACCTAAGAAAACGAGAGGGGAAATCTCAACAAATATGTAGTTGCTCAAGGTGTCAGTTAGGTAATTTGGAAAGCAAATTACTTGGGACCACAGAAACAACCCTTTTGTCACCAGATATGTAAGATTATTGATATTCTCTATGTTAGAATCCCATCAGTATCTACTTTAAATAGTAACTACGATGACGAGTGTTTGCTCTTATCATCGTGATAAAATCAGTAATTTGTGTCTTTTGCAACTCTTTCAATTTAATCTTTAGCATTTTTGCCTGTAACTAATTAAGTATAAAAGTTAATTAAAGTAATAAACGTGCTCCCTAGACGACGTCGTGTGTAAAACGTTTTTTTTAAACAAAAATGTTTATACTCGGTACGAGATGAGAATGATTCCGGTTAGATTCTTAAAAGTAATTTTGATATCTTTCCAAACTCACTGGGTTGAATGCTGTAATCGAAAAATTTCTCATTCAGTTCCAACAGTCACTCCACCAACATCCGATTCTACATGTTAAATTTTTATATGTTCATATGATTTTAATAATTTCTTTGTTTATTTGCTCAGAACAAAAGTGGACATGTGAATGGTTCCTTTCCATAGTTGAACAGATGGTCTTTTTAAACAAGACATTCTAATGAATACGATTAATTGTGATTGAATTACCAAAACATAAGTGGGAAACACTTAAATTATTTGAAAATGTTTACAACAGATTATGGCAGAAACATTAACCAGTAAACCATGAATATTCTTTTTGATAATTTCTGACTCATATTTCACAGCTTCATGTTCATATTAGTTACAGAAGGATTACTTGTACCACTTTTCTAACATCGAGTCACTAAGATAAAAGAATGCCAGCCAACTGTTGCTAGGTGTGGTTTGAAAGATATGTGCTTATAATCATATATATATATATATATATATATATATATATATATATATATATATATATATATATATATATATAAACACTAAACTATACATGGATTTTGTTCAGGGTCATTGGTAGTAAATAATAATAAATCATAATGCATAAACAGTTCGGTATTACATTTAGGCTACCTTGTCGAACTATTAAAGGTGACTTAAGCCTTTGAGAAAACTGACGTGGAATCACGCTGTTGTCCACTCCAGGTAAACTATTAACCCTCATCATACTAGACAGACAAAAAGATGCTCTGGAAGCAAAATCCCACTTGGAACAAGCTAGATTTAGGAAAAGCAAATCAGACGCGGATCGTAATGCAGTGCTAATCATCATCATCATCATCGGAAATAACACTGAATGAAAGTCTAATATTCACCTGTGTTTCGTCGACTTTGAAAAAGACTTTAATGGCGTTGAGCGCCAGGTAATTTCGAAACTGTTCCAACAGTATACAGTGCACCAGACATTTATCAACTTCATTCAGAAGCCATTAGGTGATGGTGAATGCAAGGCGATTCACAGAAGAAAGCTACATGAAGCGTGTGAAGTGGAGAAAGGAATAAGGCAAGACTGGTGAGATGACATTCCTGATTATGGTGGACTAGATAATGCTGAAGATCATGGGAAGTGAAACGATAGGAATATGTTGAACCGACAAGAATACTCTAGAGAATTCGGATTTCGTAAACGATCTATGTCTAGTGTCTCACGAACTTGAAAACTTAAAGACAAAAACTAAAAAGTTGGCAGAAGAGGTAGGCAGGACTTTAAGTAAATTTAGAGAAGATAGGAGTGATGAATATAACCACCACCACCACCAACAACAACAAGCAGCCCTAACCATCAGTGATACAGATCCAAAGGAAGTTAACTTTTTCACATATACTGTCAGTATCATTTCAAACACAGGCAGGTTGGACGGATGAGGATATCAAAACCAGTCAGGATTGGAAAGGCGAGACAGACATTCGCTACTCTGGAATCAGTGTGGAAATCTACTGCACTAAGCATGAAGTACAAGATCCATACTTTCAACACGAATGTCAAGTCACTTCTTCTGTATGATTCAGAGACTTAACGTGTCACTAAAAGGCATTTCGAACAGGCTTCAGACTTTTTTCAGCATCTGCCTTCGCTCCGTAACAAGGCTTGGATGGTTTAAGCAACAAGGAATCCTGACAATAAACCAACTAAAAACCCATCTTCCAACAAATATGTCGAAGAAAATGGAAATGCATCGGACAAACGCTGAGGTGACCTTTGAGTGATTTCTCACGACAGTCCCTCGAGTGGCACTCTAACGGGAAACAAGCAGTTTAGTGTCTGAGATTGAAATAGAGGATGCTGATAGCCTATGGGCAATCCAGGAGCCCGCCAATGATGACTGCAGAGAACAGGATGAAGTGGTAATATGCTGTTGAAGCCCTTTATTCCACTCGGAGCTTAGGGAAATAATGTTATCTTCCTGATTTAAAACTCTCTAACTCCTGGATATTAATGGTTAAGTGCGTTAAGGAAATAGTGCTGTCATTAACAACCAATATAGACGCATAACTGTAGAACGTAAAGGAGGAGTTGTAGAAGTGAAAAATATTCACACTGGATATTTTTGGTCAACTTGTTTTCTTCAGATTTCGTTTAGAAAAAAGAAAACAAAAGAGTGTTTTCCTATAAACAGGATGATTTACTCTAATTTACATTTGTTTAAAATGGTTTTTTTAACTTTTAAAATATTAATTAACAGATGTTTTCGGCGTCAAGGAGTAAAATTTGTTCTCTGTATAAATTGTAAGTTTTTATCTTTCATGACTGTATAAAAAATAATAAGCATTCGAACTTCTTCACACTGAATTTTCCCTTTTGTCCATCATAAAAACTGATCAAATAATGCCAGATGTTTTAAAACATTCTTTGGGAAGTTACTAGGCAGTTTTCAGTGTATGTTGTTGGATCCTTAGAACTGGCCGACATTCAGTCAATATTATTTCAGTTAATCCGCTGAAGTGTTGGATTACTTTTGTGCACTGACTGGTTACTTAATCTATAAGACTAAATTAAACGTAGATGACCTGCCATTTGCGTTGGATGGCAGAATTACGAAGTGATAGCTACTGAATTATATATATATATTCTGTCATTTTCTGATGTCTTTTGTATCACGATTTATCAATGGAAACAGTGCGGATAATTTGCATACTAACTATCTGCAAGACAAAGAATTGACAACGAAGAATAATGCAAAAGGTTACTAGGTAGTCGATTAATTTTTCTAGATAGATATAAGGCTGAATTTCTAATGCATATAAAGACTCTCTTAGAGATGTGAGGTTGTGCCCTATCCACTGAAACATGCGATGATTATTTTCGGAACAACTTCATGCAGATTATCATCATTTTGATGCTCGTATAGTATAATTCTGCCATCTTAGTGAAACTTGGTATAGGTATAAATCTGACAATATGTTTTTGGTAACCTTCGTAAATATTTTGAATAATGCTAAAATACTTCAGGGCTTACAAATGTAATCAATAAGCAGTAGTATATTATGCATTTTAATTCAAAGCTTACAACGATTTCAAGTCTCTTTAAATTTGGCTCTAACTCTGCATGTTTAACATAGCATTTTTTTCAAAAAGCTTATTTTCACTAGTTGGTTTGTAAGGATTAGATTCGTTTTTATGAATTTGACCACGGATTGATATCAGTTAGAGAACCATTCAAAACCAGGGAGTACTGGACAACTGTTTCATTCTAGTTTGAGGTCCATCCAATCAAGTTTGAGGATGGGTGTCCCATAAATGAAATTGGTTGGTGGTCGCGCTAAATCACGAATTGGTAGAATTTAGAATTCATGGGCTGGTCACTGAATCGGGTCTCATTGGCTGAATGGTATACGTGCTTGCGTTGTAACCCGTAGGTCCTGTGTTTGAACCACAGTGAGTGAGTACTGCCGATGATTCCCAAACTAGGATGAAATAGCTGTCTAGTACTCCCTAGTTTCCAATGATTCTCTTACTGATATCAATCCGTGATCAACTCGTCAGAAAGCTTATTGTCTACCTAAAGATAGTTTAGTCATCTTCACCTCGAAATTATATGTCCACTTTATTTCACTGTGCACTAATCTCTGGTGAAAAATTACATCTTAGCTTAACAATGTACGTCTTTTCTTAAATTTTATGCTCACTTTGATCGTTTGAGAAGACAGTTTATGCTCATTAAATTCAAAATATTTATCACTTAAGATAAATACAGAAGCAACGTGTGTATTTACGACTGAAGAAATTAAATATGACTAGGCAGATGCAATCTATTCATTTATGAGGTTACTTTTGATACGATTATTTCTGATAAAGGTTGATTCGGACACTGACTGATAATTTGAAACAGTTAGTTGATTTTTTGAATTTCATCAAAACAGTAAGAAGACGTTATTTATCTGGTTAGTCCAAAGTATTCAAGCAACATGTTTCAAAGAATCTGATCACATGAGTACTTGCTATAGGAATTTCCGTAGAAAAAAAGTGTTAAGAGGTCAGAGAACGATCGAATATCACTGTAGATCAATAAACCAAAGGGAATAACGGTACATCTCTCTTGATATCAAAACCAAATTTACGAAAAAAAGGTCTAAACTGATAACAAACTGTTTTTAAACACATAAAGGTGGTTTAAACTTGCTAATCGCCAGGGCTTTCATAAACTTTAAGTACACGTAAAAAAGGCCTTACAGATGGGTTTAAAAGATGCTTAATATATTTCTCAGTGCAAAGATTTGTTCTTCTGTTTTCTCCAGTAATGTGTTGAGGAGACTCCATTTGTTCCTAGTGACACTTAGGGATATACTCTGAATCCTTTACTTAGTTAGTGGTATGCTTTGGTTCTCAACCTATTGTAGAAATCCATCAACCAAAATAGTAATTTGGATGAGTTTATTCATAGGTATACATACGCCTTGTTGTTAATCTCCGAAGAAACAAACAAAAAATGGACCACAAGTCTTTTAAACAAACTAATATTAACACTGAATTTCCCTTAAATTAAGTTCAATCTGCATAAATCATAATTCTTTCTCATTCAAAAGCATATGATGAGCAGAGCTTTCCAAATACTTTTTTCCATGTCTCTTTCTTGTTGGGGACGAAACATAATGAAAAGTATGAAATCTTGTTGATATTAAGGCTATTGTATACAAAAGTAGAAATAATTTGGTAGTACGTTTTTAGTATAACCAGTAAGATATGGCAGACTTAGGCCAGATTTTCTAAAAGACTTAAATAACTACAAGAAACAGATTCCTTCTAGAAAGGGGTGTGTTTAGTCCATAACGTGCACTAGCTTCAATAACCTTCATCATATCAATGCATTGTATCGTACCTGTTCTTAAAAAGCCGAGAATTATTCCATACAAATATGATTACTATGATGCGATCTCATACAATTAAGAAAACTTCTAAAAATATATAGTACAATTTTCAAAGATTAATAAAATATATCATCTCCAAACAGCCTACTAACAAGTAGCATAAGATACACTCCAAAAAGTTTTAAAATTAGGATATGCGGAAGTATTTATCACATTCCACGATTTTACAAAACGAAGGGTGGAAAGGTGTGAACCCCGCGAATTAAAAAACCTCTGTTTTAGGTGATTATGAGGTTAATGTGTAAATTTATCTTGCCGTGATGTTTTTGTCATTAAGTAAGGAGAAAAGATATGAATTTCTACAGTAGTACCATTGTGAAAGGATGACGGAACAGTAAGAAGGATCTAGAAGACGATGGTTAAGAAGCCCTTCGAAACATACATGTAATTCGAAAAATTCTGGACAAAATAAGGGGGTGAGACAATATTTAACCAGTGATGGAAATGTGACAGTTGTTGGCTATTGTAAATTCTTCAGGGTTAGTTAGGCTTCTGAAAGATGTTATCCGTTATTTTAATTTGCAGCATAGCAGTGGATGAACCCGTACAGTTATGCCATGCACTCCCTGTTTGTTTAAATAAGATGTTGAGATTGTTTAAAATGGGCGAAGCAAACTAATTATTCAATGAACCCTGAAAAAGGAAACATAATGCAAGAAAATGCTATTTGAAAATAATATAAATTTCACTAACATTTAGTTTGTAAGACAAACTTTAATTTGAAGTTATTTTTCTGAAAAGAATTTCAAGAGAGAGAAAAAGGAGACAGTAAGGATTCTTAGTCAACGACCAATGTATGTTGGGTGTACAGTGGTAGAATACTTGTCAACTATTCGGGTGGTCTAGGGTTAGGTCTCTGGCCGACGTACTCTTCAGCATAGCTTAGTCGGTAGTAAGACCAGTGAAGGGGGAAGGTTAGGCGTGAGCTTGTCAACCCCACATCCGTAAAAAATTAACAGTACCAAAGCTACTGAAAATTCAAAACTCGAACTTGAAGTACTATTTTATCCTTGGAACGCAAAAGATTAAAATTAAAAAAAATAATAATTCGAAAAGTGAGAAACAAAGATAAGATGGATCGTTTCAACAAGAAAATAGCTCTTTCAGGTAGCTAGTTTCTAACCAAAATTAGTTCACAGTTAAGGTTCTCTTCTGATAGTTTAGCTCCATAAGAGCTGTTTTTTTGAATACTTTCACACTGTAGGCTAAAATTACCTACGACAATTTACTTTGAAGCTAAACTTAACTGTGCTGACTTACAGCCAAGTTTAAGAAGGCAATATTTATTGATGAAGTGCCTCATCAATAATATTTCTTGGTTGATTTCCATTTGTACTTGTCAGTCATAACAGATGTTTACCAGAGTTTTGGGTAAAAGCTCTTAATTTCAGAGCTGGCATCATGCACGGAGATGAGGAATAAAATCAGTAGTCTTATTAGTTTTATTATTTTCTTTTATTTATTAATACCACTTATTATTGATAGTCATAACTG
Source organism: Trichobilharzia regenti (assembly GCA_944472135.2). NCBI lineage: Eukaryota > Metazoa > Platyhelminthes > Trematoda > Strigeidida > Schistosomatidae > Trichobilharzia > Trichobilharzia regenti. Next base: position 50,123,721 of record OX235265.1, read on the forward strand.
TATACTTATAGGTCAATTGCTCAACAATAAATAAAATCGAGAATTCCTAACATTGTCCTCCCTCATACTTTCATGGGGAAAATATTTACTCTAGACAAAGTTAAATTACCAATCACAAATTCTAAGAAATTCTATTTTCTAATGCTTTAATTACACAAAAATTAGTTGTTTGTGAAAATAAAAAATTCCGCTTTATAGGTGTATTGTATTAGCTAAGAAAGAGACACGTAAATTGTGCAGAAAAATGCATTTAAGAATTATTACTTCTTTTTTTGACTTTAAAAAACGTACACTCATTCATTACATTGTAAGTTGATTAGCCGAAAAGCATAAAAAATTCTTGTTTTCGATAAAGACAGATTAATTTCATAAAAGTAACTCATTCTTGCTTTGTGTAAAGACAACACTGGTGTCATGCTTTTTTTAAGAAGCCGTTTAACTGAATTACACATTATCACCTGATCTACTTGGATTGTTAGTTAGTTGATATTTTAAGTATAATATAGGTGTATTTAGAAGGGAGGCGTATATATATATATATATATATATATATATATATATATATATATCAGTAGGCAAACACATACGAGATATGACAACAGTGGCAACTAATGTGAAGTATTATGCTTCAATAAGAAATAAAAATAGACTGCGGTTATGAGATTTAATCGGGGAACATTTCATCATTCCTTTGATTACTAACAAAATGTGTTTCACAGTTGTCTTTTGTGGTCGGAACTTTTATAAACTATTAAGCATCAATTTCTATTCAGTTAAACAAAATAAAAAGGCACATGACTATCCCTCAGTAGAATAAAAAAGATAGATAGCTTATTATTATTTTTCATTTCTTGCCTTCTGAGTAAAGCATAAGGCTTCAGTAGGATAATGTTATTGTACTAGACTCTCTGTCATTCCTTTCAGCTGACTCCAAAATCGCCCTGAAGCTTTCTTTTCCTCTTCACAGGGTCTCTTACACCGAACTCGTCGCCTCCTATTCGTGTTCCACTCTAGGTCTTGCCGGAAGCAAAATGTCAGTCAAGGGTCTCTTCAGCGTATGTCCAACCCACCTCATTTCCGTTGGTATATTTGTTGAGTGAGAGGTTCTTTGTTGACTCATCATCATAGTTCCTTCTTACTAGTCCTTACCGATCATCTGATCTACAAAATTGGAGCAAAGGCAGGTTCTGATAAATATCTGAAGACTGTAGGAAATGATTTTGCAGACGCGAACACCAAGTCTCTCAGCCATGTGGGAAAAGTGACGTGATGAAAGTCAGAATCATGATTTTATGTTGACTGAAGAAGATTTCAACAACGATCTATTAGTAGGCAAGATTTGTCTTGCTTTCCAATCCTGCAAACACCATTCACATCTATACTGCTTGTCTTCAGTCCAATCAAATACCTTCCTTCATTAGAGATTCAGCCTTGTTGCTGTTATTGGCTAAGTAAATTCAAAAAATTAATTCACCACATAGAATTGAAGTATTAACTTTCCTACCTCTATGTTCTCTCAGATTCCTAACATTCGTCTGTACGTCAATGTCTGACATAACACATGAATCATCCTCCAAGTCCGTTACTCCCATTGTATTCTCATCGGTCCAAGGTGTGCCAGTTTTCTAGATATCCATAGTCTACTGTATGATCCAGTCCAACACAATAAAGAATATTGTCTCATCCGTGATGGCAGACAGTTTTGTCTCATTCCTATCTCCACTTCACACGCTTCGCGTAATTTTATTCTGCGAATTACTTTGCATTTACCATCATCCTATAGCTTCTGAATGAGGTTGATAAAGCTTTGGTGCCCTATGTAATGTTGAAGCAAATTCTAAACTACTTCACACTCGACACTGCTGAAGGTCTTTTCAAATCCCATAATAACTGAGTATTTCAGCTAATATCTGTATTAGTCTTGGATCGGCAGACCACCGTTGATGTAAGGGATAACGACTGAAGGTGAAATGCATACGAACCAGCAGCATCCGTATGGGTGATCAGACTCTTACTGTGAGCCGAATTATAATCTGAATCATAACCAGATATATTTTACCTGAATAAAAACTGAAAAGTTCTCTTCTAAAGAAATCATCCATTTTGAATTCAATATAGATTGATAAGAAACCTTGATTGTGATAGAGTTCTCCACTGAATCTATAATTAGTTTGTTGAATAATCCGACTGATTCGTAATATTTTCGAGTACAAATTCCATATTAGTTTGTTCATTAGATATATCACACAGTGAATCAATATTATCTACTGGATAACGTTTCGAACAAAATGTATTGTTCATAATCATAATCAACGAATTTGAAGCTTGAGTTCTGTAGTTTCCCTTGTTCCCTCTTATTTGTCGTAGGGGTAGTAGAATTTTCCAGATAATTAATAATAATAATAATGACGACATGCACGTCAAATACGTCAACACCGACAATAAGGAATCTAAATCATCAGTAGTAATTCCATACAAGGAAGGACCCCGGATACCTTACGCAGAATTCCTAACAAGGCAGGAATAAAACTGGCTGGTATTTAAACCCACAATCTCAATTAGAAACAAGCTTTGCCGGTTAAAGGACCATGTGCAGTGGCCCATTAAACAGAGCAATTTAGTTTATCTAATATCCTGCAACAACCACGCCTAGACTGCTAGCTCGCTAGTTTTCTAGACGGTCCCAAGCCCGGATAAAGAAGGAGGGTTTAGGCATGGTGCTAGCAACTCCGCCTCCAAAACTTAACCAAATTGCTACAAAAACTTCAACGCATAAATATATTACAAATAATAAAAATATAAACAATAACCTTACGTTTCGCTGGAATCGGGGAAGTGAAATGACACAGGCTGGTGAAAGCCTTCGGGAAGCCAGTGAGCCGACATGCCTTCTTTCAATGAAAGCAAAAATAAGGATGGGGACGTGGAATGTTCGTACAATGTACGAAACTGGAAAGGCTGCCCAGGTAGCCGCAGAAATAAGAAGATATATAATAGAAGTGTAGGGAATCTGCGAGAGCAGATGGAACGGATGTGGAAGGTGCCAACTACCAACTGTAGAAACAATAATCTATTCCGGTCACCCAGAGGACAATCACGAGCACACCGAAGGAGTGGCTATCATGATGACGCCGAAAGCAGCCAAAGCTCTCATGCAGTGGGAACCAATCTCCTCCAGGATTATGACAGCCAGGTTCAACTCAAAAGGAAGGAAAGTTACAATCATTCAATGCTATGCGCCTACAAAAGTCACAGAAAAATAAAAGAAGGAGGCGTTCTACAGACAACTACAAACAATAATGGACAACACTCCAAATGGCGATATCAAAATCCTGATGGGCGACGTAAATGTGAAGCTGGGAGGAGACAACACAGGAAGAGAACTCACCATGGGTCGAGAGGCCCTCGGTGAAATGAACGACAATGGTGAACTCTTCTCAGACTTCTGCGCCTTCAATGATTCGGTGATTAGTGACAGTGTTTTCAAACACAAGGATATACACACCGCGAAATGGATTTTACCAGATGGAAACACCAAAAACCAAATAGACTTCATCTCAATTTCAAGAAAGTGGAGACGGAGCCTACTGGACACAAGGTCGAGGAGAGGAGCAGATGTGGGTTCAGACCACTATCTAGTAGAAGAGACTTTCAAGGTGAAGCTCAAAGCCTCAAGGATAGCTGGAGATAGACCACAATGCAAGTTCAACACTCAAAACTGAAGAACACAACCACAAAGGACACCTTCACTGCAACTGCCAGAGCAAAGCAGGAAACACTACGCGATATCACTGAAAAATCATGCGTGGAAGAACATTGGAAGTCTCTGAAGGCGATTCTCAACTAAACGTGTTCAACGGTTTTAGGAAGAAAGAAGAGACAAGACAAGGAATGGCTCTCAACGGACACTTGGAAATTAATAGAAGAGAGGAGAATGGTGAAAGAGAAAATGATTCAATGCAAGGACGGACAAGAGAAGGAGACGCTGAGCTCAACTTACACAGCACTGGACAAAGAAGTGAAGAAGAGTGCTAGGAAGGACAAAAGACAGTTCTACGACAATCTGGCCACTGAATCTGAAAAGGTAGAAGGCAAAAGGGACCTGAGGACACTATATCAGATAACCAAATCTCTATCCGGGAAGAGATCAACACACGCGAAACCTATAAAAGACAGCCAAGGGAACCCTATTACCAAGGAAGAAAGACAGACTAAACAATGGGCGGATCACTTCAAAGGACTCTTGAACCGACCATCGCCTGCAACCCGTCCAGAAATACCAACAACAGCGCGCACACAACTGCAGGTTGACACCAGTCCTCCAAAGATTGCTGAAGTCTTGAATGCAATAAAGCTTCTGAAAGTTGAAAACGCAGCTGGACCAGATAGAATATCCCCTGAAGCTCTAAAAGCGGGTCCAGAGACGACAGCAAATATGCTGACTCCATTATTGCAAAAGGTCCGGAAGGAGGTAAGGGTGCCTACTGACTGGAGGAAAGGTTACCTCGTGAAACTACCAAAGAAGGGTGACTTAGGCCCCACTCTGCAAGAACTGGCGAGGAATCATGCTCCTGTCGACGCCAAGTAAAATTCTGAGTTGCATCATCCCGGAGAGAATAAAGGACACACTATATACAGAACTCTAACCAGAATAAGCTGGATTCAGGAAAGGCAAATCATGTTCTGACCAAATTGAAACTCTACACATCATCATCATCATCATCGTAGAAAGTATGGAATGGCAATCAAACCTCTACTTCAACTTTATAGACTTTGAGAAGGCCTTCGACAGCCAGCATTGACCGCGACGTAATTTGGAGACTACTCGAGTACTACGGTGTACCCCAAACATTCACCAACCTTATTCAACAGCTGTACGACAATGGCACATGTTAAGTGATCCACAACGGAAAGCTTAGCGAGGCGTTTGGAGTAAACACAAGAGTCCGACAATGGTGCTTATTATCACCAATGATATTCCTAATTGTGGTGGACTGACTGGATTATGCGTCAGACAGTCGGAAACGAGAAGACAGGAATATCCTGGACCGACGCGAAGAGACTAGAAGACCTGGATTTCGCGCGTGGATGATTTATGTTTGATGTCCCACAAAATCGAAGACTTACAAGTGAAAATCGACAAACTGGTCGAAGAAGCAGCCGGCGAAGACAGGACTCCAGGTGAATGTGGACAAGATGGAGGTTATGAAAATAACCAAGGAACAACAACAACTACTACATCCAGCGCCAATCACCATCAACGGTGGGGGGGATTTGAAAGATGTTACTTCATCCACTCACTTATCTAGGGAGCATTGTCTCAACTACAGGAGGAGGAACGGACGAGGATGTCAAATCGAGCGAGAATCGGGAAGGCGAGAAACACATTCATCAACCTGAAATCAATCCGGAAATCCTCGTCACTCAGCATCAACAACAAAATTCGGTAGGATTTTCAATACAAACGTCAAGCCAGTCAGTTCTTCCATACGGATCAGAAACTTGGCGCGCGGGTCACAAAGAATATTTGCAACAGGCTAACTCAGACCTTTATCAACAACTGTCTTCGCTCTATACTGAACTGAAGAGCAGATGGCCGGAAAGAATCGCCAACAAGATACTATGGCTGGGAACAAACAAAACAAAAACCAATCACCCAATAAATATGCAGGAGAAAGTGGAGATGGATTGAACACTCGCTGAGGAGGCCGCTGGGTGACATCGCGCGTCAGGCACTCGAGTGGGACTCGGAAGGGAAGCGGTGAGTGGGACGTCCAAGGGTGACACGGAGGAGATGGTGTGAAGAGGAGCTGAAAGAGTATGGACTAACATTGATGCATTTGAAAAGTACAGCAGAAGACAGAAGCAAAGGGAGACGTGCAGTTGAAGCCCTATGTTCCACTAGGAACCCAAGGGAACAATAACAATATAATAAAGATACCCTGCAATGATTGTCAGGTCAAATACATAGCTCATAGTAGTAGAACAGGGTTAGTCAGACTAGCCGAGTATAAGAACCCAGCGAAATCTAGATTAGTTCACCCGAATAAGATTAGAAATCCAGATAATAGTTCAGCTATAGCACTCACTACATGTAAATACACGCACCCATGCAATAGAATGGGATAGGATCACAGTTCTAAAATTTAATGTCACAGGATGGAGGGAGAGGTCGATAACGGAAGCTTTTTTATAGAATCAACTGCAAGCACGTGTAATAGGAATCATTCAACACCTGTTTAGCCGGACATCTGGAAAATTCTACTACCCCTACGACAAATAAGAGGGAACAAGAGAAAATACAGAACTCAAGCTTCAAATTCGTTGATTATGATTATGAACAATACATTTTGTTCGAAACGTTATCCAGTAGATAATATTGTTTCACTGTGTGATATATCTAATAAACGAACTAATATGGAATTACTTACCACCACAGTGCCTAAGTTTTACACATATGTTAATTTCGAGTACAAAACTGATTTATACTGATCTACATTTTAGTTTATTGACTCGATAGAGTGAGTAGTTCAATTTCAGAATTGCTTTCTTTCTGGCCATTTTGTTGATTTCAAAGTTGAGGCATTTCCCTCTTTTGATAGTGAAAATGGATGTTGAAAAGGTGTTGGTTTGACGTTTATTTAAATGTGAATGTGGCCTTTATGAAGAATCTAACAAAGTGAGTAGATACCAAAACTCAACACTGAAAAATTCCCGTGTCATCACTTTAAACAATTTAGAATCCACTCTGTTCAGTTTACACATTCCCAATAATAATAAGTGAATATATATATATATATATCCCCTTCGTCTTCATATCCACGAACATAAGCTGGCCGTTAAAAGACATGATATCCACTCCCTCATATCGCTTCATTGCATACAGACAGCTATGGACATCAATTCCACTGGGACAACGTTCAAATTTTAGACAGAGGAAACAACAAGAATGCTATAGAGTTTTTAGAAGCTTTGTACTCCAGTGAATCATCAATCAATAGACACATCGAGATAGTCCCAAACTAGGACGAAACAGCTGTCCAGTACTCCCAGGTTTTCCAATGGTTGTCTAACTAATGTCAGCTCATGATGAAATCCTGAAACCAACCAAATCCCTACAAACCAACACTTAAATAGACAAAATGTATCAAACGATAAAGAAGAAACCTCACAAACAAAGGGTCAAAGTTCAAGTCAAAGAAATAATTAGTTCCAATACAAGTAGCCTGGAAGGTATAAAAACACACAAAAACAACCAATCACTTCCAATGTCACCAAGAGAGATGATTAATTAACTCGTGGAGAAATCTAAAAGCTCACTTCAAATCGAAGTATGCGCTGAAGATGTCGCCTAGTAGGGCGATGAAAGCTTCGCAAATTAACTATCCAGTTGAGAGAACACAACCACATCAAAATCATCCACCTGAGCTGCATATCTTCGCCATCATATCTAAATTTTCAGTCTTTGTATAACAGCTTCAGCAGTTATTTCAGATATGAGTGAAACCATTTGCGCTCCCCATATCTATTCGTATATTTTAACACTGAGTTGAAACTACGTTTTGAGACAAATCTATTAGCTTTGTCTAACATGAATGTTATGCTTTTCGTATTTATTGTATATCAGCATAAGCTGCAATATAGTTTACACATGAGTTATAACATTTTTGCACAACTCTGTCTTCAGTTCATAATTTTAATTTTAATTGGATAGTTTTATGTAAATTAGTGACTTTGCGTAACATCTTCTGAATCAGTATTATGGTTAAACTTTTGTCTTAATGTATTCGCTGCAAATTTCAAACTTTTTTTCAGTCGACTTCATTTCCAAAGGAAACCATATTGTACTAAACATATAATGACATGAAAGTCATGAAATTGTGAGCAACTATCCTTCACTACTGAAAAAAACTTCATATTCAATGGTTTTAGTAAATCTTATAAAGGGGATGGATACTCAATTCTTTGGATATTAGTCTGGTATATCTACATTAAAGTGTCTATTGTAGTTTTGATCAGCAGATTGATTTCAGTTTGTTAAGTTAACGGAAAACTAAGATCACACTATGATTAAAATAGATTCTTTCTTTATTTTACTAACCGCTCAGCTGTTTGTATTTGTTAGTTTGACATCTTAACATTTGGTAAGTGAAGAGGCGTCTTATGGCTGATTTTGAGATGCATTTTTATATTCAACAGGAGATTGTCATTTCGACACTACTGGGATTCAAATTTTCTGTCCATTTTCATAATTTTTCGTTTAAACAGTTGAGATATAAAAGCATGGCGACTGGATTTTTAAAAAATAGTCAAGTGATAGTAAAATTTAAACTAGTCGTATCCAAGTAACAGAATCAATTTTTTGCTCGTTGAAATATTGTCAAGTGTGCATTTTGTTGGAACTATTTTGAATTTCGTAATGACTGATTATACTAGACCAAAATGCTTGGTGTCTGTTGAAGTGTCGACTTCTATTATGGATGCTTCAACAATCCCTTGAGATTAAAGCGGTTTTATTCGGTTGATGGTGGATAACACTGGAATTCAGGGCTCTCTTTTTATCCTTTTAAGGACTCGTCAGTTGAATGTACTTGTATCCCAGCCTTGGAGTTTGAAACGATGGCTGCTGGGTTCGAGTCTGATGGCTGTGACAATGAATTCTAAATACGACGAGATGCACGTCTTGAACTCGGTGACTAGCTACCACCAATCAAGTGAATTGGTGTCTTTTTTATCATAGATTTCGCATAAATCTTTCCATCATACCATTAAACAAGACGGTGTGATGTTTTTACGGTATATATTAGAGTGAAAACAAAACACGTAGATCAACGAAGAGACTCTTTTCGGAGAATTCACTTTCTTAGCTGTACAGTCGCAACTATATATATGTTATTTTGTATTTATGTGTGAATTAAGTTTGTCAGACAAAATTACAAATGGTTATGGTTATTTTAACTAAACAGGTGAAGGTGTTAATGAAACTGGGGTAGTAACGAAGGTGATGAGTTTTCAAAAACAGTTGTTAAAAGAAGTTATGTAATCACATGAATAGTTTGATGAGTGAGTTTTACTTAGGATGCATATAGGAACAAAGTAGATAATACGAAATTCCGTAGGAGTTCTGGATGAATACAATAATTCTAAGCACTTAAAGAACGGGCAAAGAAACAAAATTAAGTCATCAAAATCAAAAATCTCAAGTCGAATCCAAAAAAAAGTTTGATGACTTAATTTTGTTTCTTTGCCCGTTCTTTAAGTGCTTAGAATTATTGTATTCATCCAGAACTCCTACGGAATTTCGTATTATCTACTTTGTTCCTATATGCATCCTAAGTAAAACTCACTCATCAAACTATTCATATGATTACATAACTTCTTTTAACAACTGTTTTTGACAACTCATCACCTTCGTTACTACCCCAGTTTCATTAACACCTTCACCTGTTTAGTTAAAATAACCATAACCATTTGTAATTTTGTCTGACAAACTTAATTCACACATAAATACAAAATAACATATATATAGTTGCGACTGTACAGCTAAGAAAGTGAATTCTCCGAAAAGAGTCTCTTCGCTGATCTACGTGTTTTGCTTTCATTAATGCCTGAGTGGGGATTATCCATGAATATATTAGAGCGATAATAATTAGCTTGTTACTTGGAATAGAAAGTTTAATCAGTCATATCATATAATAATTAAAATATGAGTACATATTTCTGAATGATCTTTCAGTTAAACCAAAATTGATTGATCACCTGATACTATTCCATTCAGATGTATTAGTGGAAAGCAACTCATTCCAGTGTCGTCATCCAACACGAGAATCTATATTTTCTGACGTAAGTACAATTTTCATATGATTTCATTTTGACAGTTATAAAGTTTTAAAAAAAACCTTATCTATCTCATTAGTCACTCGACGGCTACTTTTTTAAGTCATTCAGTTGAAATGACAATCCCATATATATATATATATATATATATATATATATGGATTTGTTGTATTCATCTGTATTAACTTCACGATGCTGAGTTTTTGGTTATTTGTGAATTTTCGTTTACTTATAATCTGCCGAATTATATCAAAGTAAAATAAAATGGTTTGTCTGTTTTATCACTCTAGACAGCCGTCACTAAGGGAACTTCAAACAGCTTATCGAAAAAAAGTGATATACCAGTACTACTAACACTAGTACTATACTACTATTCATACTACTATTGCTGCTAATACTGTTAACACTACGACTGCTACTAATACTTCTTTTACTAATTGAACAATCTGTTCATATATTTACTTGTCAAATCAATTCGGACAAAAATGAAGAAGCATATGCTTAGCTAAAACAAATAAAATTCTACATTTAAAATGTACAAATGGCAGACAATCAACTTGACTTATAATGAAATACACTATAAAAATGAATTGTAGGATTAATGTTAGGAGAGCTTTTAAAACCTCATTTTCAGTCAAACTGAAGAAAGAGCCCTTGGTAAAATAGAACAACATATTTTTGTAAATGTGTGGAAACAGCTCACCATCACCTTTAAACCAATTCGGTTAAAGGTGAAGTGAATTTCCAACGTAGGAATTTGCACAGAAGTCAAGTAGATCAAGTCACTACTTTCCACAAAGCATACATAAGACACACGCACATAAACCAAATGCAGATAAACACAAATATGCAGGAGAGAGAATAATATCATGGTGATTAACGAGCATTTAATAAATACAGGAGATCACAAGGAGTGATTGTGAGAGATATCACCATCATTCTGTCTAAATCTTTCAACCAGTCCGTCCCAGCCCAATCCCAAGTAATATAACAATGCTCGACAGAGAAAACGATGGCTTGGTATGCACGATACTTCTCTTAACCATTTCAATCGGTGCAGCTTCATAACCTCGTCGACTAACGTTGCTTACCTACTTAATACTCAAGAGATTTGGACTAGGGACTGGCTGATTGAAAGCCGATTGCTTAAGCTTATCAGCCATGTCTTCCCCGGTTCAGAATTATTCAGTAGTATATAAAGTGTGATCACTGCTTGAAGGTTATCAGTAACATGGAACTGTGTAAAGCAGAATAAGTCGGATAAATCCTATCATACGGTCAGCTGCATATTAATCACGTAAATGGTCAAACCAGATACTGCAAAGATGCACACACCAATTATTGTTTGTGGATATCAGAATATCAGCAGTGAATTAGTAAATGATACCTAAAAGATATCTTTAAAATCTCTCTCTCTCTTCACTTTTTCTTTTTCCTTCACGTTCCCAGTGGAACATAGGGCCTCAAGCTAGTGGCTTGAAGTTTCTGTAGCAGTGTTTAATTTTACAGGATGGGGCTGCTAGCCTCATGCCCAACCTTTCCTATTTACCAGCATTATTTCTGGCTTAACGAGGTAAGGGAGTGCATCGACCGGGGATCTAACCCCGGACCATTTGCACGATCGGCGAGCGTCCTAACCTCTGTGCCACCGACTCACTTAAACTCATATTATTACTGAAATAAAGCAACAAACAAACATTTCTCTCTCACCCAATTATAAGCTTAGGCAGGCAAACCAACTCATATTTCTAATGTTAGAAAGCTATTCCGCAGAATTTTACATTGTTTCATTAAAAATTATCAACAACTAAGACTCTTATCACACAATTCAGTGAAGTGAAAGAACTTAGCCTCCGAAGAAGCACATATTACTTAATTCTCATCAATCTAGCCAGACTAAGACACAAATAGTTACTGATTCTCTAGACGGCACATTATTTATATGAATTTTCAGTACTCTAGACTAAAGATAAGTTGTCACAGAGCATTGGACAGTCTTTCCATCGCATTGTGATGGTCTTCAGAAGTGCTCACCCATAACCTTACCAGATGTCAAAACTAGTCCCTAAAAATTTTAAGAGAAGCAAGTTACAACTCCCCCACAGTGCTAAAAATCCAGTCTCATGGATCTCAACCTCTTTTGCTTTGAGATATAGAGCCACAATCGTTCAGTGTCAGTGAGTATCTGTCCTCACAGTCACATCACAGGTCAGTACTTCTTGTTAGAATCTCATAACATTCATCTCACAATCAGTCACTACTGAGCAGTAGAATAATTTTCAAGTTTTAGGTCACTGGAAACTTTATTGACAGAAAGGTAGATTTCATCAAGAAACGGTGCTCTATTGCAAGATAAGAGAGATCCGATTTAATGAAATACTAGACTTCAACACAATGACTGAATGGTTAACTGATGTCTTTGTAAATTTAAGACCGTGATTTCAACCCATGTTTGGGTCGCAGACCATCGGACAGTCCCAAACTAAGAAAAAAACACCTATTCTTCGCTCCCTAATTTTCATTGGTTCCCAATATATGTACTGGGTTCCAAAATGAGATGACTGTGATTATCCATGTTTTTCAAAGGTAACTAATTTTTCCAAGTTATGGATTTAATAAAATAAGTGAATGAATAATTAACTTCAGATAAGCAGTAGTAATACGACTTACAACACTTGATTTATTCAACTGAGCATAACATGCTGGATACAAACTTAAATGTGGCAAGTTCATTTCATGTCCAAAAATAAACAGTTATTTATTTTGGTGTAATGAAAACATGCTGCGCAGTTATAAGCGTTTGCAAAGTTATAAGACAAGAATAAAAAGATGAAACTTGCTGTTGGACGTTTCAAAACAAACCGCTAGATTAAGTAATGTCTCCATACTCATTATAAGTCTACTGATCCTTGCTATCATGTGTAGAGATAGTGCAATTAATAACAGAATGTCGTCTAAGGAGGAGTACTCTTCAAATGATAAAGGAGTAACTCTATGAGTTATTCTTTTGTTATACATATTACTTTGATAATATATTCTCTGTCATTCTCTTTAGACTGTGTTGTTAAAGAATTACCACTTTCAAATAGTATTGTAATCATAATAATAATGCTCATGGGATGCGCATATATATATGGTGCCTCCATGTAATGCTAGAAAATCCCGAATATACTGATAAAGAAATTAGTTGACTTTTCAAAGAAAAGTTAATGAGGATTTTAGTAAAACCCTTTAACTTTTATGACTCCAATTAAATCAAGTCAGTCTGCTTGAATTACTAGCCTACCTGAATTTCCAACCTATTTTATTTTTTTATTATTTTATTTTGATTACAGCTTGATGCCACACTGTATTTTCAGTACAAGTATGTAATTTTCAGCATGTGATATCGGTAGCCCAAATTTTGCAGGCCGACCATTAATACCGGGTGTGCGTCGGCAGGGGATCGAACCTCGGACCATGTGCATGGTCGGTGAGAGTCCTAACCACTGTGCTACCGAAGCACACAAAGCGGAGTGCGTCGGCTTGGAATCGAACCCGGACCGCCCGCGTGGCAGGCGAGCATTCTACGAGTGAATTAAAGACGCCCGCAAATGCTTGTCACCGCCTCGCGACGAGCTAAGTTGGAGTACCTGTGACAATGCATCTTAATATCTTGTTGTTATAACCACTTAGTTATATCTGTCGGTTGCTAAATGTACTCATGCACATTTTTAATTGGTTTTCAACCTGCCATCGCTTATTTCTGGGAGACCAAAGAAAAATTTCATGAAGGATTAATTTATTCTTCAGATAAAACGGCATTGAATCACATGGCATACTGGTGGTGGCTGTTTTACTTGAAACTCCCCGATGAATACAAAATTTTGCATACTGTGTAAACTTATTGTGCAGAATAAAGTTGTTATTATTATTAATTATTAACTAAATGACATCGATTTATATGGGATTTCTAAACAGTCTCTAATAATAACACTGAATTTAGTTAAACGATGAAATTTTCTCCACCAATTATCATAGTTAGTTAATCTGATACGTACTTCAGTGACACAGTGGTAGAATGTTCTCCGACCACGCAGACGCGCTCCTTTACCTCAGTAAGCCACTAATAAGGCTTGCAAAGAGGGAAGGTTGGGCACGAGGCTAGCAACCCCAGGCCTTAAAAATAAACACCACTGCTACCGAAACTTCAAGCCTTTAGCTTGAAGCCCGATGTTCTACTGGGAAAGTAAAGGAATAAAATTGAAAATCTGATATTCGAATAGGAAAAAATGAATTTAAACAATAGGCAGTATAACAGTTAATGGGAGATTATTTCAAAGGAACAGATGAACAGTTGAAGACTTTATTGTGTGAACGGTAACAGTTATGAGTAAAGTAGCAGATATTCAACAATTAAAAGAAACATCGTGTCATATGATGATAATCGATCTTAAAGATGAAAACCTTCTCATTAAACAATGAAAATAAGTCATATAATTGTAGAATAAAATAAAGTTAGATATATATTGCATATCATCAATCAACCCTTCACTTCACTTCATTGCTAACATGTCGACTAAAGGAACTGAATTTACTAAAGTTGACATCTGGAATACTGGGCCACTGGCTTGATTCAGAAACGTCAGCTTCACTTAAAATTTCCTTAATCTTTTCATTGACAATTTCATCATCAGGATCGCATGCAGAATGTAAGTAACTGTTTAAGTATTCTTCTGACATATCCATTAGTATTTCCGCTTGGTCTAATTCTTTAACCTTTTTAGGCATATTGACTTTTCCCATTAACTAGAGGAAGAAAAAAAGAATGAATCAGTGTAAATTAAGTTAAACTACTGGTTGAAAATGAACTTAAGGTTGTATAATAAAAGTTAATTGAAAATATCCACCCCGGAAAGTTCATCATGAAATCTATGGCCAAGACAATAGAATACTATTCTTCCTTATCTGCTTACAACAAGCCTTGATATCTACGACTGCGATTCAAAGGTGATATTCCAAACGAAATAATAACCAACAAGCTGAGATTATCGATTCAAAGAACTTCTAATGCCGAGCAGGTTGCAACTCACGTTTTTCACATGATCAGTTGTGATTTCCAGACTGAAAGACAAGGTACCTAAGCTAGCCACTTTTCATTGTATCTATTAATTCAACAGCTCCTGTCGAGTCATTTATACTGGTTGTTACTCCAAGAACTTAGTCTTCCGTGCTTGGAAACACTTAGCATTGTGGTTGAATAAAGGTGTGGTGAAAACCTTCAAGAGTTCTCCATTAAAAGCAGAAGGAACTTTGAGCCAAGAATATTCTTTTTGATGATTTCCTCTTACCGCTCTCTCTCTCTCTCTCTCTCTCTATATATATATATATATATATATAACACCAATGGAATTACAGATACACCAATTATAATCAGCATAAAAATGTAGTAGTAAATAGTATATCCTGCCGATTGCCTCCGACCATCTAATACCAACAATTCAGAGTGCAACGTGATGGCGAGCCACCTGGTATGGTGGCCACATTGCAAGCTTGACTGATAGAATTCAGTCTGCACCGAAGACAGGACTAGACACATTGCACTAGTTACTGACTAGTGTCCAGTCAGGAAAATCAAATAGAATTTAGGAAATTTCCACGACAAATCAAGGATCATTAAAACCTTGATGGCCATGGTAAGGAAAACGTCTGAACCAATTTCTTTTAGACACATAGATTAAGGTTCTTAACGTAAATTTTAATAGCCTCAGCAATGTGTAATAGACAAACTCTTGAGGTAAAATTAAGATTAGCTGGTATATGGTGGATGACTTTGAAGACCTTGTTTACATCAATTTTGTGTCTTGTATCTACGAGATGAGACAGTATAGAACTATGAAAGGAAGTTGTTCCTCCCTTACTTAACCACATAAGATGGTGTTTAGAAATTCGACGAGAAGCATGCCTAACTGTTCAACCTATGTATCTGGCTTCATAGTGGCAATCAAATTCATAGACTACCTTGTCCAAACAGGCAGTCAAACAAAATCCCTACAAAACTAATATTCGAAAATTAAGACAGTATTGTAGAATCATTTTGAATAATTTAAGCGGGACCAATCAATTTTACAAAAGCTTTTCGTTACCGAAAATTGCAAACAGCAGAGACGATTGAAATTCGCTTAAAACAAGCAGAGCTCTGTGTGCAAAAGGAACTGGTCCAGCCACTACTGATACATTGACTTGCTTTGGAAACCACAAATTCATAAATTCCCTTTTATTTTCTTAATTTATCTTTTATTCAGTTTAATATTACATTTTTTATGCATATTACCACTTATAGATGCTATTCAACTGTAGTCTATCGATATTATTGCTTCAACATTATTTAAAATATTAACGTTGTCAATAAAAATATTTCTTTAATTACTTCTGCCACATAAATGCAGACCCCGATGAAAAATTTATCAAAATGAATCTTCTTTGTTCACTAATCAGTTGCTGTTTTTCAAAAAAATTTTTAACCGCTATCATTAATCAAATGGATATTACTCTAAGAAAATATGCTCTAATAGAGTGAGTTATCCCATTCGCAGAAAATTCAATTAATAGATTATTTAACAATAGTTAAATTTTCCCCCAATGAGAAGTCTGTACAATTAAAGAACTATACATTTTACACATGAAAAGGCTGAAAGTTTTAAAATAAATACGTCAATTAACGGTCTTTAGATTAGCATAGTGCATGTGTGTTAGATTACTAATTTGTTACATTATCTGGTTTTCTTTCCATGCTAAAATAGTTCTTCTGTTGATAGAACATCTTGTAACTGCAAATTAAGTTACCTTCCGTTTATATTCATGGTATAATTCAGGAGTATATTCTGAATGAAGTGTTCTCAGACATCCAAACTCTGAGCTACAAATATCCCTTACCACTAGCAAGTGTATCGGACAAATTACTATCCTAACTTTCCCCTTAAGTTTATAGATTTGGCGAAACTAGTTTTGACCTCAGATATTAAAAGTCAATTGTCAGAAAACTTTAGATGTGGAAAAACGGGAGACAAGTATTAGGATTACCACTTTTAAAAGTTCAGAATGAAGTTTATTTTATAAAAGGAATGGAAAACAACAGAACTAAACTTTAATTCTCGCTTATAGATAGGAGGGAAGTTTGAAGGGCACTTTACAATCTTTACTTTAAGTATCAAGATCTGAACATACTTGAACAAACTGTTTAAAATTGTATACTTCCAACAAGTGTTTCCTCATGAATTTGTTTATTTTTGCAGCTAATTTCAAAATCTATTTTCTCAAAGATAATGTAAAAATAAATGGCTTTAATGGTCAAATATTACCAAATTTTAGTGGTTACTGATTAAAACTATCTCTACCTGCTTATATGTAAAACTATGTAGAATGTTTCTATTCTAATTTTTAGTTTAGGCATCAGAGAGCTACATTAACAAAGTAGGGAGGAAGGGTCAGTTGTGAATAGTTTGACAGCAGTTTGGACGCGATATTATAGTTGATAAGTCAAATTGTAAATGTGACAGTTTTAGTGGCACACAGTCAATACCTTGTTATAGCTTTTGATGGATTTTGTAGCTGATTGAACTGATTCTCCGCATTTTACTGTAACAAGTGAAGTTGTTTGTTTTGTTTGTATGGCGTTGATCTGGCTACCAAAGCCAAACATTTTACGTTTTAGAGCGCGAACCTTAGATAATTGCTGAGCTAATGGTCCACAGGCAAACATTTTACCCTCTCTAGCCATCTTTTTAAGCTCATTCTCTAGTTGCCTCTCTTCATTTTCCAGTTGAGTAATGTTGTTCTGTATTGATCTGTGTATTGACTCTCTGTCTTTTTGTCCTTTCCTGTGAGCCTTTTCCAATTTTCCTGATACTGTGTTCGACATTATTGTAGTTTAAAAGTTCCGTTTATACCACCAGACAAGATGATGTACTAAAAAGTAAAATGATATTGATGCTATTTATACTGACTTAACAATATATGAGATGAAATAAACATAAATTAAAAATATGTATATATATATATATATAGACTTCATCAGATAGCAACATCAACTATCGAACCGTTAAAAGCTAAATGCTTCGTTTTATTTTATGGGTTATCAGAACCTTCTCGAAGAGCGTGATCATTAAAATCTCGTGTTGTCATCTTAGGAACAGTTAAAGGTGGCAGTTAAAAAACTGATTAATGATTATTAAATTAAAAATCCAAAACACTACTGACTGAAGTTATTAACAGCTAAGATGAATTACTTGATTAATTTTATTTATAATTTGAGGAAATTAGTTGCAATATTGTGATTAATGCTGAAAATTCCATTCTGTATCACAAGTACTGTTTTGAAATAAAGTAAATCATTACTATTATTATAAATTAGGTAGAAATAAAGTATAATTATATTTTAATAGTTTACACACAATGATAAGTTTTGTTATTGGTAATTTTGCTCGAAATATTACCAATAACAAAACTTATCATTGTGTGTAAACTATTAAAATATAATTATACTTTATTTGATCTAATCCACAATGCTCAAACTTTTTACTGATATTAGGTAGAAATACTTGAGAAGTAGTACTCACTTGGGGGATTTAATCAAATCCAGGCACTTTAAGCATAACCCTACTAATTTGATAACGTTGGAGTCATTTCGCTTAGTGTCATGGTTGTTTCAAATAATTTGGTTAATTTAAAAGTCACCTACACAGACAGATTTTTACTCTTGAGTACTGGCTCAAAGAATACATTTACTCCGATATGCAATTCCTTCAATCTGCTGCTATTGTGATTAAATGAATATACAGAGGTTTTTTACATATTAGCTGTGGTTTGGTCCCTATCAGCTGTATTTCTAATTAATTATAATTCAATAGTTTACACATAATGATGAGCTTTTTGTTTGGTTATATTTCGGGAGAAGTTACTGCCCGTGATCACACTAACTACCGAAATTGTTTTTTATTTATAATGATCAAATAGGTGTTTTTTCCTCAAAATGAGTAGGATGTATTTTCTTTATTAGTCACACTAGATAACAATCCTATAAATCAGCCAGGCTAACCAGATAATTAAAGCAACTTTTAAGTTTATTTACGCCACAATACTCCCTTTTTCGGATACTGGGACAACTATCTAACCTCACAACCATAACTACGACCATTTGGTTAGATATTCAAAGTATAACTACATATTTACCTGAAATATGTATCATATACGAAAGAGAGTGGTTTGGACTATCAGATGTTCAAGAGAAAATTCTATGCTGGAATTATTATTTACTATTAGTCTGTTTAGTTCATATGTGCACAACAAACGACATAAAATGTGGTTTTCTAGTACTTACTGGCTAAAGGATAGTGTAAGCCACCAAATACAAAAACATTTATGTTTGGTAAAAATGTTTTTGTTTTGTACAGTAATAGTGAATATTCAACAAATGTTAAACATAACATCGAAGTATGAACACACGAATTAGTAACTGAACTTGCATAATGCCAACATCCATCAAAGATGAGGTGAAACAGTAGGGTAACCATATCGCTCTTTTGTGTTTCTGGAAAAACAGTCACACAAAGGAGGTGGCGTTTTAATCTTCTCTCAAGGTTTACCTACTATTTGTTTTTAAATGATGCCCTTCACCACGTATTGGTGTATAGGAAACCGAGTTTATATAAAGTGATATGGTAAAATTTGAATTACATTTTCTTCATTAAACAGTTTCAAAGATCCACTTCATTAAGGGATTGCTTATCGTCTGAATGACTGGATAGCCAACTTATTAATCGACGTCTGACTTTGTGTAGAAGTGAAACTTTTTAATTTGTCTAACTTTGAACAGGGACACTGAGTGAAAAACAGAAACAGAATGAGCTAGTTGGAATGATGGCACAGAGGGCGAACGTGAATAAGAACTGGATATTAAAGAGCGGTGACATCCCGAAATTCGAATTTCTAGAGTGAATGATTTTGGACCATGGTATGGACTACTGACTTCTAACACCACCAGAACTCCTGTCTCATAACACACACCCCTTTATGTAGCTCTTCAAAACAGACAACAAACCGATGAATTTGTGCTGTATTTGGAAGCTAAATCGTCTAAGTCTTTTTCAAAGTGCCCTTTGTATATGTGCTTAGACCTGGTTAGGAATTAGTTTACTAGGTGTGATACATTTTCAGGAGTAAGCGACATGGTAGAAACCCAGAATGGCTTTATTACCCCCTTTGCTTTAGGTCAGCCAGAAATTCATTCTGTTAGAGATAAGGTTTCTGAAAATTCAAATTCAACCAAAGTCAGACATGATACCACATTTATCACAGAAAGGAAATAAATTTGGTGGCGTTGGATATCTTTTTCATACAACTGTGTCATTTTTATTTTGTTGGATAACCTTACATAAACCTTTCTAAAAGCATATTTTCTGTAAAGTGCGTTCATTGACACAGTACAACTTCTCAACGCTAATTTTACGGCCAAACAGACTGGCAACCCCCTTTAGGACAAGGGAGGTGCGTGCTGTTCCTCCTCGAAAAACTAAGGACGTAACAGATAGCGGTAAATATAAGGGTAAAGATTTAATTAATGTGGCCTCATCAGAAGATGAAACTTGTTTGATCCTACTGATTATTTTATTCCAGAGTTGCCTTTAGTATTCTTATGGTTGTGGATTTGAAGTCTTCAACAAACAACTAGTCAAGCTGCTCTGTTTTATTTACCATGGCAAAAAATATGCAATACACATTCGTATGCATGACCATTTTTAAATTACGGAAGATCAATATTTAGTAGGTGGACTAAGATCTTTGGATACAGAATTTCAAAAATGAGCACACGGTTTCCTAAACTTTGGATTGTGAAACTGTAATAAAAGATATGTTGTTGCGTATAACTGCTAGGAGAGTGAAAACTGACCTACTTGTATGCTACGGTGAAAAATTGGAAGTCTTACTATCTAGTGCTCAAATGCTTATTTCTGCTTCCTTGAGGACTGTAACTACAGGCTTTACTGCATAAACCAGTATTAACGCACTTATTGGTTTTATCTGCTCGAACAACTTAGTTATTTGTAAAATGATCTCTCGCAAACTTCTTATACTGGTCATTTACAATCCAATGATTCGAAAGCAGTTAATGTAATAACTTCAGCTGGGTAAAATCAAAAATTTCAATTTGTCAGCAACCAACTGTGAATTAAATAAACAGCGAACAGAGCGTGAACGGATTATTCAAAATCATTTCAGTGTCATTTTGAAGATTAGTATAAACCAAACTGATTTCTTTTCTCGCTTTTCTTGGTAATAATGAAAAAATTCCTGGTCTTCGGTGAAGTTCTATGTGTCAGTCATGCTCTTTCACCCTCTGCAGCTTTGGCGGATTCCGTTGGAGGTTGGGTATTTCTGAATGGTGGATTATGGTCTGTTTTAATAATGATAGCTTTGTCCCAAACAGTGTTTTTTGGAACAAATATGGAATTAAGTCTGCGGCCATTGTGTGACAGGAATTAATCTGTTCACTAATCAGCCGTTCAGTGCAGTTAAGTAGCTGTGATAACGAAATAGCAACAATAACAACAACCATAATAGCCATAATAATTATTTTCCAAGCGAAAAATCAGTCATGATTAACTTTCGAGCACCATAGTGTTTTCTCTTCAAAGAAAGATTTTGAATGCAACTGTACAGGTATAAGGAAGGGGGCACGGTTGATATGGTGTCGTATGTAAATATATGTCTTTGTTATAATATCTAGGTTTGTTCATGAATGAATGCTACCGTTTAAATAGGATGAAGTAAATGAAATATATTTTGAATTCCTTTATATCCTCCAATGCTACTGAATGCTGCAGGATTCAGTTTATAAGCAAAGTCAAAAATGGAAGTAAAATAAATGAAGTTATATCTGAAAGACATTCAAAAGAGCATTTTAAACAACTAACCTTTTGTTTCAGTAAGGGACGGAAACGCTGTGTCTTATCAAGCAAGTATAGTTTATCAACTATTGAATAAATTAAGAAAGAAACACCAACTGAAAATTCCTACCCTGCTTGAAAAGTGAAAACCAATTAACGACCTTGAGAAATATAAACTTTCCACTTCTTTGTGGATTCAATATCCAATATCCTGATTACGAGCTAGTATAAACCAGTGATTTCTTTGAGCTCGCTTCTTGATTGTGAGGTAGAGGTTCCAGATATGCCCAATTAAAATACGAGGAAGCAATGTCGAACCTGAATGTTTTCGATGTATAACCTCTTTGTATTCAGTTTACCTGAGATAAGTTTACACAGACTTTTAGCTTGGGACAGAGAGCTTGCAAGTGGTTTAAATTATTTTCTTAATAAATATCGGCTTCTGCTTTTGAACCTACTGACGGAAGGAACAAAAGTCACTCCCTTGTGGAACTGACTGGGATAATAAGTTTTCCATGGAGGTGTATTTCATGCTTGACTTTTGACCACCCCATCTGGAACTTCTGAAAATTTTCGGCCTGATGGTATGAAGAGACGGGACAAATTAGGAATTATGTCATTTCCTAAAATCCTTAACACCGTGTTAGGTTCATGTGGTGATTGACTATTTCTATCTTTGTATTGTTTAAATACTTACTGTTGATTGTTAATATTTCATATATGAATTGCATAATAATTCCGCTAAATACAAATTCCTGAGTTCTGCCCTCTCTGTGTTTTGTTTGGATTCTTGTAATTCGGTCATCTCGAAATACTAATATTCCAAGTACAATAAATTACTACAAATTGGCGTCGCGATGGAACTAAATAACCTGGGAAAACTTCCTATAAATGCTACTCCGTGAGAGATTGCTGATTATTTGGAATGCTTCGATGCATGGTGCATTTCAAAGAATGTTCGGGATGACAAAATACCAGCACATTTCATCACTGCTATTGGGCTTGATGCATGTAACCTAGTGAAGAATCTGGCGTTTCCAGATAAACCCATTTCTCTGCCATATGGTAAGCTCCGCGAACTTCTGACAGATCACTTCCATATAACTACTTTTGAGACGCGAGAGAGGGCTCAGTTCAATAAACTGGTTCGTGCTCCCAACCAGAAGATTTGAGACTTTATTCTGCAACTCCAAATACAAGCTTCAAAGTGTAACTTTGGAGATCAGCTGCATAATCAACTACGTGATCGTCTAATTGCTGGAATCAATATTCCTAAATTAGAGAAAGAGTTAATTCAGATTCCTTCTTGTACTTTTCAAACTGCTAAAGATTTATGTATTACATATGAAGATGTCAATAATAAATACTCTGCTCCCACTACGTCAGTGTCTGATGTTATGCTTTCTAAAGTCAAAAGTACAAGTGTTCATGGAAAGCAATCCAAACTGCCATCCACAGGTAAAAGAATGCAGCCAGAGGTCAAAAACATTAAAATGTGTTTATCCTGTGGAAAGTTACATCTACGAAGAACTTGCCGTTTTCGGGGTGATAAGTGTCACAAATGTGGTAAAGTTGAAGACATCAAGACTGTTTGCAGAAGTTCGAATACATATGTTACCCAAAATCCTGATAATTTTTCCAATTTATCTGGTAAAATGCAGTGGATGTCTCTTTCAACTTTTCCCAATACTCAATCTCATCTAATGAGAACCTTCACCACAAGTTCAGGCAAGTCCCATAGTTTTATGAATGATACTGGGTGTACTGAATCTATAATTTCTAAGAAAGATTTACAATCGATTTGTAAGAATGTCCAGATAGACCCTACTACTAGTTCAATTACAGGCATAACTGGTCATAAATTACCTCTTATCGGTGCTACTAACATTTCTTTGAAATCAGACAATGGTAATTTTGTAAATATTCCCTTTCTTGTTAGTGAATATGGTCCATCTTTATTGAGACTAGAAGCCCTTAGATTGTTGAATGTCGAAATCTTACTTTGTACTGAGTTGTTTGATGAATCTTTGTTCAGAGAATTACTTCTCCAATGTTCAAAGAGTGTAGGTGGTATGAAGATTCAGCCCATCCATCTTGAAATAGAGGGTGATCCTATCTTCCTGAAACGCCGATTAATTCCATATGGATTGCGAGATGCAGTTAGGAATGAGTTAGACAAGTTGGTTGAGCAAGGCATACTTATGCCAGTTGAGTCTTCAAATTGGGCTACTCCTATTGTTGCGCCACTAGAGGCTGATGGAAAAACACCTAGAATTTGTGGTGACTACCGCCTTACACTCAATAGTCGTCTACTACAGCAAAGTTGCACTACTCTAGAAACTGAAGACATTCTCTTCAAGCTACATGGCTCAAGATACTTTTCCAAAATAGATCTAAAAGATGCCTATTTGCAAATTCCTCTTGATGAGGCGTCTAGTGCATTAACAACCATTAATACTCCATTTGGATTGTTCAAGTACAAGTTCTTGCCTTTTGGTTTAAAGGTTTCACCTGCAATATTTCAAAATGTAATAAGTCAGATGATAGATGGATTAGATGGCGTTGAGTCATACCAAGACGACATTATAGTTCATGGTTCGAACATCGAATTGCATAACGAACGTCTTTTGAAACTGTTCGGGCGTTTATGTGAGAATAATGTTCTTTTTAATCCATCTAAATGCCATTTCACTTTGTCGTCTGTATCATGCTTGGGATACACAGTAGACTCCGAAGGTTTCAGACATGATGCTAGTCGTTTGGCGCCTCTAATTCAAGCGCCGTCACCTAATAATATGTCGTTGTTGAGATCATGGATAGGTACTCTTCAGTTTTACTCCAGATTCATTCCCAACTTCACTCAACGGTTATCTCCACTTTTTGAGATTGTCTCCAGTAAACAGTTTAAGTGGCAACAACAACATGATGATATCTTGCGAAAATCTTTGGAGTTTCTTAATAAACAAGCTTTCTTAAGACCATTTTCATCGAAAGATAAGTCTGTTCTCACTACAGATGCTTCTCCTATGGGTATAGCTGCAGTACTCGAGCAAAATGGACAGCCTGTTATTTGTATTTCAAGACGTCTAAGTAAGAGTGAACAAGGGCACTCACAAACCCAGAAAGAAGCTCTAGCAGTTGTATGGGCAATAAGACGCTTGCACAAGTATCTCTTTGGTACTAAGTTTCACATAGTTACTGATCATCAAGCTTTGAAATTCATTTACAATCCAGAAAAATCTTTGAATAAATCATCTGCTGCCATTACAAGAATCCAAACAAAACACAGAGAGGGCAGAACTCAGGAATTTGTATTTAGCGGAATTATTATGCAATTCATATATGAAATATTAACAATCAGCAGTAAGTATTTAAACAACACAGAGATAGAAATAGTCAATCACCACATCCGCCACACGTCGAATATCTCCTTGCGTATTTATAATGATATCGCGGTTTGCTTGCCAGTCTCTGCGATCTTCTAACTGATTCTGTGATATCATTTCCATCAGTATCATCTAGACTTATTTCTGAATTATCTACAAAGTCGGGATTAGTAGCGGAGTCATTATAATCATAATCGGAACGACCTACCTCATTTATTTTCACTTGATCCAAGTGTCTGTTATGAACTGAATTATCTTCGATGTCTAATATCTTCACCATTCGATTTCCCATTCTTTGTAGTATGATACCAATAGAAGGTCTATAATCATTCCCTCTGTAATAATGTACATCAGAAGTCGTGGACATCAGATGCTTTCTGAGAATTCGGATTTGAATAGTTTTGCAGGACTTTCATGAGTACTTGTATGCTCCGCATTGCGATATTGAAGTAAGAAGTTATCCACACATCTCTCTAGCTCATCAAATTTTGAGGACTCATTGATGCTATAGCACTCTTTAATGTTCGTACAAAATTTTCTGCCAACCCGTTTGACTGAGGATGACGTGGTGCTGTGTACAAATGACGACAACCTATATGTTTGAGCCAATCATTGAAGTTCTTCTCCGTAAAATGAGTACCATTGTCAGTAACTAAGACATCTGGAATTCCTTCTCGACTAAAAATCTTTCTCAACGCTCTGTGAGTGAATTTGGCATTAGGACTATCTGTAATGATGACTTCTGGCCATCTAGAATAAGAATCCACAATAACTAAAGCATAATATGAATTTAAGAATGGACCACAGTAATCTGCATGAATACGCTGCCAAACCTCACAAGATGCAGGCCACGGTGTCCACGATGACTTCCCATAGGACATTTTATGTAAACAGCTAGAACAGCTCTTTGATCTTTTGTTAATGTCAGCATCAATTTCCGGCCACCAGCATGTTAGGCGTGCTAATGATTTCATCTTATCAGCTCCTAGATGAGCAGAATGTAGATCATCCAAAATCGCAGATCTTAATGTTGGAGGAATAATAATTCTGTCATTCAGACATAGAAATCCTTCAGGATGGACTGAAATCTCATCTCTTCGCTTATAAAAGTCTGGAAATCTTCGCTTACACTGAACATTCCAACCTCTTTTTGTTGCATTTATAACGCATCCGTAATATTTCCGAGTATCATTTATAAGTCGAACTCGATCCACCGGTAACGGCTGGACTAATAAGCAATCAGTATCATTAGCAGCATTTTCAAATAATGAATAACGAGATAAGAAGTCTGCATGAGGTATATCCTTTGCCGATCTATGTTCAATAGTGTAATCATATGCACTTAGTTCTAAACTCCATCTTTGAACCATAGCAGCAGATGATTTATTCAAAGATTTTTCTGGATTGTAAATGAATTTCAAAGCTTGATGATCAGTAACTATGTGAAACTTAGTACCAAAGAGATACTTGTGCAAGCGTCTTATTGCCCATACAACTGCTAGAGCTTCTTTCTGGGTTTGTGAGTACCCTTGTTCACTCTTACTTAGACGTCTTGAAATACAAATAACAGGTTGTCCATTTTGCTCAAGTACTGCAGCTATACCCATAGGAGAAGCATCTGTAGTGAGAACAGACTTATCTTTCGATGAAAAAGGTCTTAAGAAAGCTTGTTTATTAAGAAACTCCAAAGTTTTTCGCAAGATATTCTCATGTTGTTGTTCCCACTTAAACTGTTTACTGGAGACAATCTCAAAAAGTGGAGATAACCGTTGAGTGAAGTTGGGAATGAATCTGGAGTAAAACTGAAGAGTACCTATCCATGATCTCAACGATGACATATTATTAGGTGACGGTGCTTGAATTAGAGGTGCCAAACGACTAGCATCAGGTCTGAAACCTTCGGAGTCTACTGTGTATCCCAAGCATGATACAGACGACAAAGTGAAATGGCATTTAGATGGATTAACAAGAACATTATTCTCACATAAACGCCTGAACAGTTTTAAAAGACGTTCATTATGCAATTCGATATTAGGACCATGAACTATAATGTCGTCTTGGTATGACTCAACACCATCTAATCCATCTATCATCTGATTTATTACATTTTGAAATATTGCAGGTGAAACCTTTAAACCAAAAGGCAAGAACTTATACTTGAACAATCCAAATGGAGTATTAATGGTTGTTAATGCACTAGACGCCTCATCAAGAGGAATTTGCAAATAGGCATCTTTTAGATCTATTTTGGAAAAGTATCTTGAGCCATGTAGCTTGTAGAGAATGTCTTCAGTTTCTAGAGTAGTGCAACTTTGCTGTAGTAGACGACTATTGAGTGTAAGGCGGTAGTCACCACAAATTCTAGGTGTTTTTCCATCAGCCTTTAGTGGCGTAACAATAGGAGTAGCCCAATTTGAAGACTCAACTGGCATAAGTATGCCTTGCTCAACCAACTTGTCTAACTCTTTCTTAACTGCATCTCGCAATCCATATGGAATTAATCGGCGTTTCAGGAAGATAGGATCACCCTCTATTTCAAGATGGATGGGCTGAATCTTCATACCACCTACACTCTTTGAACATTGGAGAAGTAATTCTCTGAACAAAGATTCATCAAACAACTCAGTACAAAGTGAGATTTCGACATTTAACAATCTAAGGGCTTTTAATCCCAATAAAGATGGACCATATTCACTAACAAGAAAGGGAATATTTACAAAATTACCACTGTCTGATTTCAAAGAAATGTTAGTAGCACCGATAAGAGGTAATTTATGACCAGTTATGCCTGTAATTGAACTAGTAGTAGGGTCTATCTGGACATTCTTACAAATCGATTGTAAATCTTTCTTAGAAATTATAGATTCAGTACTCCCAGTATCAATTATAAAACAATGGGACTTGCCTGAACTTGTAGTGAAGGTTCTCATTAGATGAGATTGAGTATTGGGAAAAGTTGAAAGAGACATCCACTGCATTTTACCAGATAAATTGGAAAAATTATCAGGATTCTGAGTGATATATGTTGTCAATTGAGATGAATATTGAACGATCAATTCACGGTTTGTTGCTCAATATCAACTTCCCCAATTTTCGCAGAGGCATCAATACGACAGTCATCGTCTCATCGGTCGCTGTTCAGAAAGAAGTCAGCAGTAAACCATCAGAAGTAATTTTGTGATTTATTATTGTAATATTTGTTCACAGAACTTAGTTGTAACAGTGTTTATATGTTGGTGTTACAATAAAGAATCCTCGAGTCACCAATTGGTGTTTTGGTTTTTCGTCCGTTATTACTAAGCGTTTCTGAGAAACTTCAGGGAACAGCGTGAGCCCGAGCGTAGCAAGAGCTGGGCATTAACGGTTTATGAGACGTGATTGACAGTTTCTGATGGTAGAAACAGATCTGGCGCATTCAAACAGTTGGTGAAAGTTTGGATAGTCACCGTTCATTTCTCCAGGTGCCGGTCAAGTCCTATTTGAACAAGCAATATCTGGAACATTTTTGGAATTGGGTCACGTTCAACAATGCCTGGGTCAAAGAAGGGACAGAGCGTCTTGGATGCAAACAGGAAAGTAAGTCATGGTGACTTGTCTGTTAATTGTAACGATGTGTCTGATGTTAAGCATGACATGGTTGATGTTACTGTTTCGCCGTTCAGAGATAATAGGAACATCAAACTCCCTGAATTTGAACCACGGTGTTTTGATGGAAACCCAGCAGATTATTTACAATTCGTAAAGGAGTTTGAGATCATGTTGAGTGGTTTTTATTAAATGATGAAATGAAGTTAATGTATTTAATGAGGCATTGCACTGGAGATGCTTCAAGAGCTATACAGTGCTGTAAGTTTATGAAGCCAAAAGAGGGCTACTACGAGGCTATGAGCATATTACGTCAAAGGTTTGGAAGACCTTCGATGATTGCAGGGAAATTATTCGAGGCCTTTAAGGGTAATGGTAGTCAACTACAAGATGACTCCAAGGCACTCACTGAGTTTTTAGATAATCTTATGACCTATAAGAATACCTTGATTTCTATGAATTGCATGAGTGACCTCAACTCGAGCTCAGTCCTAGAAGTAATAGCAAGACGTCTACCTACTCGACTGCAAAGGAAGTGGCTGAAGATAAGCTCCCGTATGGAGGATGAGGGTATCGAGCCAAAATTTGATGATATCCTGAAACTAGTAAAAGATGGTGTCAATCAATCTATGAGCAAGTTTGCCAGTATATTGAATCTCACCCCTAGAATAGAGAAGTCTGAGGGTAAAACGCAATCATTGATGACGAGTAGGCCTCCGAGAGGTGGATATCGAGAAGGCTCCATGATATCTAGTAATGCATATAGATCCAGTGAATACAACAGGTTTCGTAGTACATCCTCAACCGATAAGTTACAAGATGCAAGACAAACACGGTTGTGTTTCACACGTTTGCAAGAAGTGCGTACAAAGGTGAACTGTGAACCAGTGAGCAAGTTCAGTGATAAGCTAAATGCAAACTCCAGGCCTGACTCCGAATTGTGTGACGATAACGGTGCGGTGAAGAAGTCTGTAGTTACAACTGGTAAGCCATTGTTGAATAGAGTGTCACAGAATAGAGTTGCTGCTTCAGAGTTCAGTTCTGACTCCAAACGTTTACAAAGTATAACTAGTCAGAGTGAAGATATAAAACCTTTTAGGATTTGCGAGGAGGAACCGAAATTGTCTACTTCTGTTAACAAAGAGTTTGAAAATGATGAAGTTGACGGTAAAGTGAATATTCATGATAATGATCATGATACTTCACAGTTGTCTTTGGTTGATCATTATGAGATGAGAGATATGCCTACTACTGCTATGTTGAACAAATTTTCTGTAAAACTTGAACTTGAAGTAGAAATAAATGCAGATTCAGTTCCAGAAGGTGTGCATACTTGCGAGACCGTCAGTGTAAGTGATCAGCATGTAGCCCACCTATCATCAGATGCTAGTGCTAAAGCGGAGCTGATAGTGAAAGACAGCAGTGGTGGTGGTCTTGCAGGTAGACAAATTTCTGAAAGTCGAGCAACAACAGCTTTTGATCCACCGCTAACTTCATCAACTGATATCAATCAGTCGTCGTTGGTGCTGTCATCCACAATGAAACAGACGCCCATCAACTCAAGTATCTTGTGCAATGACTATGGTAGTATCAGTTCGTTTGAAAGGACGAATATCAATGGTCAGTTTAGTGTGGATAAGCCAAGTGTAAAGGAGAGAGTTATTGTTAAATTGACTTGCACGAATAAAGGCATTTCTAGTTTCAAGTTACTATTTGAATGCTATTATCTTTGGTGTAAATTACTCTGTGTCTACGCTTCGTTGACCAGATACGTCGTGTGTTTGTTCGTCATCTATATTCTACGATAAAATGACATGGGCGTGTTACCGTTCAGATTTGAGGATATAGACGATAGAAGGAAATCAGCAAATGAACTCTGCGACGATTTTCCAACCTAGAGCGTCAACCTGAGAAGGGTTGTAGGCGTACTGCTGTAAGTCCTACAGTTCTTCAGAGGGTAGCCCATCAATGAGCAGTCCAATGTGCTTGGTGTGTGATTTTGTACATATGTTCATGTTGTATATACTGAATTGGTATCATCTGTCATCTAGCTGTTGGTAATTCTGTTTGTGTCCGGACAATCCACAAATTACAATCGTCAACCTGAGAAGGGTTGTAGGCGTACTGATGTAAGTCCTGCAATTCTTCAAAGGAATTCCACCAAAACATGATCGGCGAGGTTGTTTGTACTATTTGTATATACGTGTGGTGTGTCATATCAATTGGTGTTTTTGGATTCATTGTGTTTAATTGTTGTTTTCGTATCTTGTTGTTATTACATAATTTTGTTAAAATTTTCGTCGTGATTACTTCTGAAGTTGTTTCGAGTCTTCTACATCCATGAATGAATTGATTGATGTTAGAGACAGCAGATGGGTTGTATACGCCGGGGAGGCTAGGCTATTGCTGAGAATGAAATGCACACGGAGATAATTGTTAGCTGCGGTCCCACACGCCGGGGAGAAAGAGTGTAAACGACTGAGGCTCGCATGCGTCACCGCTACTAGAACTGAGGCAGAATGAGTGACAAGCGATTGCAGTGGTAATTGGTAGTGAGTAGACACGAGGATGTGCGACGAGTATTGTGAGGTGCTGCCATGGTCACGTTGCATTCTGCGAGAGTCATTCTAGCAAGTGGCGACTGTGTTGCAAGATGTCAAGAGGAGGTCTCTGTCTGGAGGCGCAGGTCGTCAGCGATGTGTGAGACTGTGCTGTGGGTATGCTTGTGGTGTGTTGGCTTTTCTGTCTGTTTTCCATTTCAGCTCTGTCCGTGTGACCCAGGTTCTCGCAATGGCATCCAAGTCAACGTGTATTGGTCGTGAAGGAAAAAAGGGGTTGGATCACTTTTTTGCCGGGGAGTGTCAATGTAGTTGAAGATTGAACGATCAATTCTTGGTTGTTTGCTCAATATCAACTTCCCCAATTTTCGCGGAGGCATCAATACGACAGTCATCGTCTCATCGGTCGCTGTTCAGAAAGAAGATTAAAACATCGTCAGAAACCTTAGTTCAGTTATTATTTTTATATGTTGGTGTAACAATAAAGAAATATCAAGCGGCAGACCGGTGTTTTGGTTTTTTCGTCCGTTATAACTAAGCGTTTCTGAAATCTTCAAGGAACAGCGTGGGCCCGAGCGTAGCGAGAGCTGGGCATTAACGGTTTATGAGACGTGATTGACATATGTATTCGAACTTCTGCAAACAGTCTTGATGTCTTCAACTTTACCACATTTGTGACACTTATCACCCCGAAAACGGCAAGTTCTTCGTAGATGTAACTTTCCACAGGATAAACGCATTTTAATGTTTTTGACCTCTGGCTGCATTCTGTTACCTGTGGATGGCAGTTTGGATTGCTTTCCATGAACACTTGTACTTTTGACTTTAGAAAGCATAACATCAGACACTGACGTAGTGGGAGCAGAGTATTTATTATTGACATCTTCATATGTAATACATAAATCTTTAGCAGTTTGAAAAGTACAAGAAGGAATCTGAATTAACTCTTTCTCTAATTTAGGAATATTGATTCCAGCAATTAGACGATCACGTAGTTGATTATGCAGCTGATCTCCAAAGTTACACTTTGAAGCTTGTATTTGGAGTTGCAGAATAAAGTCTCAAATCTTCTGGTTGGGAGCACGAACCAGTTTATTGAACTGAGCCCTCTCTCGCGTCTCAAAAGTAGTTATATGGAAGTGATCTGTCAGAAGTTCGCGGAGCTTACCATATGGCAGAGAAATGGGTTTATCTGGAAACGCCAGATTCTTCACTAGGTTACATGCATCAAGCCCAATAGCAGTGATGAAATGTGCTGGTATTTTGTCATCCCGAACATTCTTTGAAATGCACCACGCATCGAAGCATTCCAAATAATCAGCAATCTCTCGCGGAGTAGCATTTATAGGAAGTTTTCCCAGGTTATTTAGTTCCATCGCGACGCCAATTTGTAGTAATTTATTGTACTTGGAATATTAGTATTTCAAGATGACCGAATTACAAGAATCCAAACAAAACACAGAGAGGGCAGAACTCAGGAATTTGTATTTAGCGGAATTATTATGCAATTCATATATGAAATATTAACAATCAACAGTAAGTATTTAAACAATACAAAGATAGAAATAGTCAATCACCACATGAACCTAACACGGTGTTAAGGATTTTAGGAAATGACATAATTCCTAATTTGTCCCGTCTCTTCATACCATCAGGCCGAAAATTTTCAGAAGTTCCAGATGGGGTGGTCAAAAGTCAAGCATGAAGTACACCTCCATGGAAAACTTATTATCCCAGTCAGTTCCACAAGGGAGTGACTTTTGTTCCTTCCGTCAGTAGGTTCAAAAGCAGAAGCCGATATTTATTAAGAAAATAATTTAAACCACTTGCAAGCTCTCTGTCCCAAGCTAAAAGTCTGTGTAAACTTATCTCAGGTAAACTGAATACAAAGAGGTTATACATCGAAAACATTCAGGTTCGACATTGCTTCCTCGTATTTTAATTGGGCATATCTGGAACCTCTACCTCACAATCAAGAAGCGAGCTCAAAGAAATCACTGGTTTATACTAGCTCGTAATCAGGATATTGGATATTGAATCCACAAAGAAGTGGAAAGTTTATATTTCTCAAGGTCGTTAATTGGTTTTCACTTTTCAAGCAGGGTAGGAATTTTCAGTTGGTGTTTCTTTCTTAATTTATTCAATAGTTGATAAACTATACTTGCTTGATAAGACACAGCGTTTCCGTCCCTTACTGAAACAAAAGGTTAGTTGTTTAAAATGCTCTTTTGAATGTCTTTCAGATATAACTTCATTTATTTTACTTCCATTTTTGACTTTGCTTATAAACTGAATCCTGCAGCATTCAGTAGCATTGGAGGATATAAAGGAATTCAAAATATATTTCATTTACTTCATCCTATTTAAACGGTAGCATTCATTCATGAACAAACCTAGATATTATAACAAAGACATATATTTACATACGACACCGTATCAACCGTGCCCCCTTCCTTATACCTGTACAGTTGCATTCAAAATCTTTCTTTGAAGAGAAAACACTATGGTGCTCGAAAGTTAATCATGACTGATTTTTCGCTTGGAAAATAATTATTATGGCTATTATGGTTGTTGTTATTGTTGCTATTTCGTTATCACAGCTACTTAACTGCACTGAACGGCTGATTAGTGAACAGATTAATTCCTGTCACACAATGGCCGCAGACTTAATTCCATATTTGTTCCAAAAAACACTGTTTGGGACAAAGCTATCATTATTAAAACAGACCATAATCCACCATTCAGAAATACCCAACCTCCAACGGAATCCGCCAAAGCTGCAGAGGGTGAAAGAGCATGACTGACACATAGAACTTCACCGAAGACCAGGAATTTTTTCATTATTACCAAGAAAAGCGAGAAAAGAAATCAGTTTGGTTTATACTAATCTTCAAAATGACACTGAAATGATTTTGAATAATCCGTTCACGCTCTGTTCGCTGTTTATTTAATTCACAGTTGGTTGCTGACAAATTGAAATTTTTGATTTTACCCAGCTGAAGTTATTACATTAACTGCTTTCGAATCATTGGATTGTAAATGACCAGTATAAGAAGTTTGCGAGAGATCATTTTACAAATAACTAAGTTGTTCGAGCAGATAAAACCAATAAGTGCGTTAATACTGGTTTATGCAGTAAAGCCTGTAGTTACAGTCCTCAAGGAAGCAGAAATAAGCATTTGAGCACTAGATAGTAAGACTTCCAATTTTTCACCGTAGCATACAAGTAGGTCAGTTTTCACTCTCCTAGCAGTTATACGCAACAACATATCTTTTATTACAGTTTCACAATCCAAAGTTTAGGAAACCGTGTGCTCATTTTTGAAATTCTGTATCCAAAGATCTTAGTCCACCTACTAAATATTGATCTTCCGTAATTTAAAAATGGTCATGCATACGAATGTGTATTGCATATTTTTTGCCATGGTAAATAAAACAGAGCAGCTTGACTAGTTGTTTGTTGAAGACTTCAAATCCACAACCATAAGAATACTAAAGGCAACTCTGGAATAAAATAATCAGTAGGATCAAACAAGTTTCATCTTCTGATGAGGCCACATTAATTAAATCTTTACCCTTATATTTACCGCTATCTGTTACGTCCTTAGTTTTTCGAGGAGGAACAGCACGCACCTCCCTTGTCCTAAAGGGGGTTGCCAGTCTGTTTGGCCGTAAAATTAGCGTTGAGAAGTTGTACTGTGTCAATGAACGCACTTTACAGAAAATATGCTTTTAGAAAGGTTTATGTAAGGTTATCCAACAAAATAAAAATGACACAGTTGTATGAAAAAGATATCCAACGCCACCAAATTTATTTCCTTTCTGTGATAAATGTGGTATCATGTCTGACTTTGGTTGAATTTGAATTTTCAGAAACCTTATCTCTAACAGAATGAATTTCTGGCTGACCTAAAGCAAAGGGGGTAATAAAGCCATTCTGGGTTTCTACCATGTCGCTTACTCCTGAATATGTATCACACCTAGTAAACTAATTCCTAACCAGGTCTAAGCACATATACAAAGGGCACTTTGAAAAAGACTTAGACGATTTAGCTTCCAAATACAGCACAAATTCATCGGTTTGTTGTCTGTTTTGAAGAGCTACATAAAGGGGTGTGTGTTATGAGACAGGAGTTCTGGTGGTGTTAGAAGTCAGTAGTCCATACCATGGTCCAAAATCATTCACTCTAGAAATTCGAATTTCGGGATGTCACCGCTCTTTAATATCCAGTTCTTATTCACGTTCGCCCTCTGTGCCATCATTCCAACTAGCTCATTCTGTTTCTGTTTTTCACTCAGTGTCCCTGTTCAAAGTTAGACAAATTAAAAAGTTTCACTTCTACACAAAGTCAGACGTCGATTAATAAGTTGGCTATCCAGTCATTCAGACGATAAGCAATCCCTTAATGAAGTGGATCTTTGAAACTGTTTAATGAAGAAAATGTAATTCAAATTTTACCATATCACTTTATATAAACTCGGTTTCCTATACACCAATACGTGGTGAAGGGCATCATTTAAAAACAAATAGTAGGTAAACCTTGAGAGAAGATTAAAACGCCACCTCCTTTGTGTGACTGTTTTTCCAGAAACACAAAAGAGCGATATGGTTACCCTACTGTTTCACCTCATCTTTGATGGATGTTGGCATTATGCAAGTTCAGTTACTAATTCGTGTGTTCATACTTCGATGTTATGTTTAACATTTGTTGAATATTCACTATTACTGTACAAAACAAAAACATTTTTACCAAACATAAATGTTTTTGTATTTGGTGGCTTACACTATCCTTTAGCCAGTAAGTACTAGAAAACCACATTTTATGTCGTTTGTTGTGCACATATGAACTAAACAGACTAATAGTAAATAATAATTCCAGCATAGAATTTTCTCTTGAACATCTGATAGTCCAAACCACTCTCTTTCGTATATGATACATATTTCAGGTAAATATGTAGTTATACTTTGAATATCTAACCAAATGGTCGTAGTTATGGTTGTGAGGTTAGATAGTTGTCCCAGTATCCGAAAAAGGGAGTATTGTGGCGTAAATAAACTTAAAAGTTGCTTTAATTATCTGGTTAGCCTGGCTGATTTATAGGATTGTTATCTAGTGTGACTAATAAAGAAAATACATCCTACTCATTTTGAGGAAAAAACACCTATTTGATCATTATAAATAAAAAACAATTTCGGTAGTTAGTGTGATCACGGGCAGTAACTTCTCCCGAAATATAACCAAACAAAAAGCTCATCATTATGTGTAAACTATTGAATTATAATTAATTAGAAATACAGCTGATAGGGACCAAACCACAGCTAATATGTAAAAAACCTCTGTATATTCATTTAATCACAATAGCAGCAGATTGAAGGAATTGCATATCGGAGTAAATGTATTCTTTGAGCCAGTACTCAAGAGTAAAAATCTGTCTGTGTAGGTGACTTTTAAATTA
The DNA here is from genome assembly GCA_944472135.2 of Trichobilharzia regenti. Lineage (NCBI taxonomy): Eukaryota > Metazoa > Platyhelminthes > Trematoda > Strigeidida > Schistosomatidae > Trichobilharzia > Trichobilharzia regenti. The sequence continues at coordinate 50,160,468 of OX235265.1, forward strand.
ACCAAATTATTTGAAACAACCATGACACTAAGCGAAATGACTCCAACGTTATCAAATTAGTAGGGTTATGCTTAAAGTGCCTGGATTTGATTAAATCCCCCAAGTGAGTACTACTTCTCAAGTATTTCTACCTAATATCAGTAAAAAGTTTGAGCATTGTGGATTAGATCAAATAAAGTATAATTATATTTTAATAGTTTACACACAATGATAAGTTTTGTTATTGGTAATATTTCGAGCAAAATTACCAATAACAAAACTTATCATTGTGTGTAAACTATTAAAATATAATTATACTTTATTTCTACCTAATTTATAATAATAGTAATGATTTACTTTATTTCAAAACAGTACTTGTGATACAGAATGGAATTTTCAGCATTAATCACAATATTGCAACTAATTTCCTCAAATTATAAATAAAATTAATCAAGTAATTCATCTTAGCTGTTAATAACTTCAGTCAGTAGTGTTTTGGATTTTTAATTTAATAATCATTAATCAGTTTTTTAACTGCCACCTTTAACTGTTCCTCAGATGACAACACGAGATTTTAATGATCACGCTCTTCGAGAAGGTTCTGATAACCCATAAAATAAAACGAAGCATTTAGCTTTTAACGGTTCGATAGTTGATGTTGCTATCTGATGAAGTCTATATATATATATATATACATATTTTTAATTTATGTTTATTTCATCTCATATATTGTTAAGTCAGTATAAATAGCATCAATATCATTTTACTTTTTAGTACATCATCTTGTCTGGTGGTATAAACGGAACTTTTAAACTACAATAATGTCGAACACAGTATCAGGAAAATTGGAAAAGGCTCACAGGAAAGGACAAAAAGACAGAGAGTCAATACACAGATCAATACAGAACAACATTACTCAACTGGAAAATGAAGAGAGGCAACTAGAGAATGAGCTTAAAAAGATGGCTAGAGAGGGTAAAATGTTTGCCTGTGGACCATTAGCTCAGCAATTATCTAAGGTTCGCGCTCTAAAACGTAAAATGTTTGGCTTTGGTAGCCAGATCAACGCCATACAAACAAAACAAACAACTTCACTTGTTACAGTAAAATGCGGAGAATCAGTTCAATCAGCTACAAAATCCATCAAAAGCTATAACAAGGTATTGACTGTGTGCCACTAAAACTGTCACATTTACAATTTGACTTATCAACTATAATATCGCGTCCAAACTGCTGTCAAACTATTCACAACTGACCCTTCCTCCCTACTTTGTTAATGTAGCTCTCTGATGCCTAAACTAAAAATTAGAATAGAAACATTCTACATAGTTTTACATATAAGCAGGTAGAGATAGTTTTAGTCAGTAACCACTAAAATTTGGTAATATTTGACCATTAAAGCCATTTATTTTTACATTATCTTTGAGAAAATAGATTTTGAAATTAGCTGCAAAAATAAACAAATTCATGAGGAAACACTTGTTGGAAGTATACAATTTTAAACAGTTTGTTCAAGTATGTTCAGATCTTGATACTTAAAGTAAAGATTGTAAAGTGCCCTTCAAACTTCCCTCCTATCTATAAGCGAGAATTAAAGTTTAGTTCTGTTGTTTTCCATTCCTTTTATAAAATAAACTTCATTCTGAACTTTTAAAAGTGGTAATCCTAATACTTGTCTCCCGTTTTTCCACATCTAAAGTTTTCTGACAATTGACTTTTAATATCTGAGGTCAAAACTAGTTTCGCCAAATCTATAAACTTAAGGGGAAAGTTAGGATAGTAATTTGTCCGATACACTTGCTAGTGGTAAGGGATATTTGTAGCTCAGAGTTTGGATGTCTGAGAACACTTCATTCAGAATATACTCCTGAATTATACCATGAATATAAACGGAAGGTAACTTAATTTGCAGTTACAAGATGTTCTATCAACAGAAGAACTATTTTAGCATGGAAAGAAAACCAGATAATGTAACAAATTAGTAATCTAACACACATGCACTATGCTAATCTAAAGACCGTTAATTGACGTATTTATTTTAAAACTTTCAGCCTTTTCATGTGTAAAATGTATAGTTCTTTAATTGTACAGACTTCTCATTGGGGGAAAATTTAACTATTGTTAAATAATCTATTAATTGAATTTTCTGCGAATGGGATAACTCACTCTATTAGAGCATATTTTCTTAGAGTAATATCCATTTGATTAATGATAGCGGTTAAAAATTTTTTTGAGAAACAGCAACTGATTAGTGAACAAAGAAGATTCATTTTGATAAATTTTTCATCGGGGTCTGCATTTATGTGGCAGAAGTAATTAAAGAAATATTTTTATTGACAGCGTTAATATTTTAAATAATGTTGAAGCAATAATATCGATAGACTACAGTTGAATAGCATCTATAAGTGGTAATATGCATAAAAAATGTAATATTAAACTGAATAAAAGATAAACTAAGAAAATAAAAGGGAATTTATGAATTTGTGGTTTCCAAAGCAGGTCAATGTATCAGTAGTGGCTGGACCAGTTCCTTTTGCACACAGAGCTCTGCTTGTTTTAAGCGAATTTCAATCGTCTCTGCTGTTTGCAATTTTCGGTAACGAAAGACTTTTGTAAAATTATTACTTGTGGACGACAGTTTAGATTGCTTTCCATTACCACTTGTATTTTCGACTTCGGACAGCATGACAACAAATACTGATGTAATGGGAACAGATAATTCACTGTTGACATCTTCATGTGTTGTCAATGCTGTTGAAGATTGAACGATCAATTCACGGTTGTTTGCTCCAAAATCAACTTCCCCAATTTTCGCAGAGGCATCAATACGACAGTCATCGTCTCATCGGTCGCTGTTCAGAAAGAAGTCAGCAGTAAACCATCAGAAGTAATTTTGTGATTTATTATTGTAATATTTGTTCACAGAACTTAGTTGTAACAGTGTTTATATGTTGGTGTTACAATAAAGAATCCTCGAGTCACCAATTGGTGTTTTGGTTTTTCGTCCGTTATTACTAAGCGTTTCTGAGAAACTTCAGGGAACAGCGTGAGCCCGAGCGTAGCAAGAGCTGGGCATTAACGGTTTATGAGACGTGATTGACAGTTTCTGATGGTAGAAACAGATCTGGCGCATTCAAACAGTTGGTGAAAGTTTGGATAGTCACCGTTCATTTCTCCAGGTGCCGGTCAAGTCCTATTTGAACAAGCAATATCTGGAACATTTTTGGAATTGGGTCACGTTCAACAATGCCTGGGTCAAAGAAGGGACAGAGCGTCTTGGATGCAAACAGGAAAGTAAGTCATGGTGACTTGTCTGTTAATTGTAACGATGTGTCTGATGTTAAGCATGACATGGTTGATGTTACTGTTTCGCCGTTCAGAGATAATAGGAACATCAAACTCCCTGAATTTGAACCACGGTGTTTTGATGGAAACCCAGCAGATTATTTACAATTCGTAAAGGAGTTTGAGATCATGTTGAGTGGTTTTTTATTAAATGATGAAATGAAGTTAATGTATTTAATGAGGCATTGCACTGGAGATGCTTCAAGAGCTATACAGTGCTGTAAGTTTATGAAGCCAAAAGAGGGCTACTACGAGGCTATGAGCATATTACGTCAAAGGTTTGGAAGACCTTCGATGATTGCAGGGAAATTATTCGAGGCCTTTAAGGGTAATGGTAGTCAACTACAAGATGACTCCAAGGCACTCACTGAGTTTTTAGATAATCTTATGACCTATAAGAATACCTTGATTTCTATGAATTGCATGAGTGACCTCAACTCGAGCTCAGTCCTAGAAGTAATAGCAAGACGTCTACCTACTCGACTGCAAAGGAAGTGGCTGAAGATAAGCTCCCGTATGGAGGATGAGGGTATCGAGCCAAAATTTGATGATATCCTGAAACTAGTAAAAGATGGTGTCAATCAATCTATGAGCAAGTTTGCCAGTATATTGAATCTCACCCCTAGAATAGAGAAGTCTGAGGGTAAAACGCAATCATTGATGACGAGTAGGCCTCCGAGAGGTGGATATCGAGAAGGCTCCATGATATCTAGTAATGCATATAGATCCAGTGAATACAACAGGTTTCGTAGTACATCCTCAACCGATAAGTTACAAGATGCAAGACAAACACGGTTGTGTTTCACACGTTTGCAAGAAGTGCGTACAAAGGTGAACTGTGAACCAGTGAGCAAGTTCAGTGATAAGCTAAATGCAAACTCCAGGCCTGACTCCGAATTGTGTGACGATAACGGTGCGGTGAAGAAGTCTGTAGTTACAACTGGTAAGCCATTGTTGAATAGAGTGTCACAGAATAGAGTTGCTGCTTCAGAGTTCAGTTCTGACTCCAAACGTTTACAAAGTATAACTAGTCAGAGTGAAGATATAAAACCTTTTAGGATTTGCGAGGAGGAACCGAAATTGTCTACTTCTGTTAACAAAGAGTTTGAAAATGATGAAGTTGACGGTAAAGTGAATATTCATGATAATGATCATGATACTTCACAGTTGTCTTTGGTTGATCATTATGAGATGAGAGATATGCCTACTACTGCTATGTTGAACAAATTTTCTGTAAAACTTGAACTTGAAGTAGAAATAAATGCAGATTCAGTTCCAGAAGGTGTGCATACTTGCGAGACCGTCAGTGTAAGTGATCAGCATGTAGCCCACCTATCATCAGATGCTAGTGCTAAAGCGGAGCTGATAGTGAAAGACAGCAGTGGTGGTGGTCTTGCAGGTAGACAAATTTCTGAAAGTCGAGCAACAACAGCTTTTGATCCACCGCTAACTTCATCAACTGATATCAATCAGTCGTCGTTGGTGCTGTCATCCACAATGAAACAGACGCCCATCAACTCAAGTATCTTGTGCAATGACTATGGTAGTATCAGTTCGTTTGAAAGGACGAATATCAATGGTCAGTTTAGTGTGGATAAGCCAAGTGTAAAGGAGAGAGTTATTGTTAAATTGACTTGCACGAATAAAGGCATTTCTAGTTTCAAGTTACTATTTGAATGCTATTATCTTTGGTGTAAATTACTCTGTGTCTACGCTTCGTTGACCAGATACGTCGTGTGTTTGTTCGTCATCTATATTCTACGATAAAATGACATGGGCGTGTTACCGTTCAGATTTGAGGATATAGACGATAGAAGGAAATCAGCAAATGAACTCTGCGACGATTTTCCAACCTAGAGCGTCAACCTGAGAAGGGTTGTAGGCGTACTGCTGTAAGTCCCACAGTTCTTCAAGGGTAGTTTGTCGTGCCAGAATCCACAACATTTGATGTATTGATTGTACTTATGTTTGTGTTAAATAATTGTGTGAGTTCCAATTATTGTAATTGTTGGTTAATCTTGTTTGTGTCCGGACAATCCACAAATTACAATCGTCAACCTGTGAAGGGTTGTAGGCGTACTGGTGTAAGTCCTGCGATTCTTCAAAGGAATTCCATCAAGACATGATCGGCGTTTTTGTGTGTACTGTTTGTATATATGTGTGGTGTGTCATATCACTTGGTGTTTTTGGATTCATTGTGTTTAATTGTTGTTTTCGTACCTTGTTGTTATTACATAATTTTGTTAAAATTTTCGTCGTGATTACTTCTGAAGTTGTTTCGAGTCTTCTACATCCATGAATGAATTGATTGATGTTAGAGACAGCAGATGGGTTGTATACGCCGGGGAGGCTAGGCTATTGCTGAGAATGAAATGCACACGGAGATAATTGTTAGCTGCGGTCCCACACGCCGGGGAGAAAGAGTGTAAACGACTGAGGCTCGCATGCGTCACCGCTACTAGAACTGAGGCAGAATGAGTGACAAGCGATTGCAGTGGTAATTGGTAGTGAGTAGACACGAGGATGTGCGACGAGTATTGTGAGGTGCTGCCATGGTCACGTTGCATTCTGCGAGAGTCATTCTAGCAAGTGGCGACTGTGTTGCAAGATGTCAAGAGGAGGTCTCTGTCTGGAGGCGCAGGTCGTCAGCGATGTGTGAGACTGTGCTGTGGGTATGCTTGTGGTGTGTTGGCTTTTCTGTCTGTTTTCCATTTCAGCTCTGTCCGTGTGACCCAGGTTCTCGCAATGGCATCCAAGTCAACGTGTATTGGTCGTGAAGGAAAAAAGGGGTTGGATCCCTTTTTTGCCGGGGAGTGTCAATGTAGTTGAAGATTGAACGATCAATTCACGGTTGTTTGCTCCAAAATCAACTTCCCCAATTTTCGCAGAGGCATCAATACGACAGTCATCGTCTCATCGGTCGCTGTTCAGAAAGAAGTCAGCAGTAAACCATCAGAAGTAATTTTGTGATTTATTATTGTAATATTTGTTCACAGAACTTAGTTGTAACAGTGTTTATATGTTGGTGTTACAATAAAGAATCCTCGAGTCACCAATTGGTGTTTTGGTTTTTCGTCCGTTATTACTAAGCGTTTCTGAGAAACTTCAGGGAACAGCGTGAGCCCGAGCGTAGCAAGAGCTGGGCATTAACGGTCTACGTGACGTGGCTGACAGGGTTCTTTAGTTTACCTATACCTGTGCAACTGTCAAGTGAGCTTATTTGATACGGGTGCACTAGCCCGTTCCTGTTTCCATGCAAGGACGGAGCCGGAACCAGTGGTTTAGGAGTGTTAATATCCCTACCAGTTCTTTTTTCAACGCTGACAGGGACTCGGGGGATAAAATTGATCTGGCCCTTGTGATGACCATGACTTATCATTCCACCTATTGTTTGATGCTAGTTGTGTCCTTGTGTGGGTTTCGTGTGTACTGCACTGTGGGTTTGTTCCCAGGAGACAATAACCATATATCCGACCAAAATTTGTTTGTGTGCCATACTCTTAAGACCCCGAGTTATTGGTAGCCGAGTCCTGACTATTGCCACTTGTACTATTGAGGGTGACATTGTTGTGACATTTGATATTAGTGTGTGCCATGGTGCGATTTCGCACGTTGTAAGTACTAATAGTATTGACTGTGGGAAGTGTGGGCTTACTTAAGCTGCCACTGTTTTTGTTGGCATGATTTTGCGTCATATTTTCCTTATATTTACCAATGGAGTTATGGCTAGGACAGGACAATGTCGAATTTTCCGGGGCTTCGACTTTCTTTCTGGGGTTATTTAGTGGCATGTTAGATTCTGCGGTGATAGGTTGTATGGTTTTATTATTCATTTCGTTACAATCTAGTGACCTTTCGGCTGGTGCTGCACTCTGATGGGATAGTTCTGTGTGTTTTGAGAGGGTGGATGCGATGTGGTCTATTGTATCTCTCACGGGATTGGGAATAATGGCTGCTTGCAATGTCTTATTACTTATTGTACAATTCGGCTTAGCGAGATAATTGTGTGCGCGCCATTCCATGACTGTTTTGACCACCGCAGCCTTTATAAGTTTGTATTTTATAGCTTGCGATAGGGTGTGTTGGGAGTGAATAAATTTTCTGGTCTCTGTCGGTGTTTCGAACTGAAAATGAATGGGACAACACATTTCATGTTGACTCCTCTTCAGCATATAGCACTTAGTCTTGGAGTTAGGCATTTTCGCTTCACAAAGTAAGATGCGCTGTACCTTTTTTATTGCCTCATTGTCCGGAACGTTTTAGACAATAGCACTCAGTTTTGCGTCGAGTCGTTTTGTTACTTCTGTGGTAACAAAGTTAATGAGGTTATCTACCTTAGTTACCGATTCTGTGTCAAGCTTGTTAAGGTTTACCGTTTTCATGAGGATAGTTAGAGGTGTCAGTTCACAGACCTGCGATCTGATATCGCTGATCTGATCTGATAATTTGGATATCTCGGTATTGGTTTCGATGTTTCCAGCATTTACTGACTTACTGTTTTTTATTTCCCTTAACTCAGCCTTAAGTTCTCCTATAGACAACTTTAGAAGTTCTATTTCTGAAGATAGTACTGAAAAAGAGCTTGATGGCTGGAGTTTCTCCATAAGCACATAAGGTGAAGGGAGGAGTTCTGTATGAGCAGAGGGTACCGAATTTTTAGGAGTAGTGCTAATACTGGCTGTCAGTACAGTTTTACTTTGAGTTTCAGCTCGACGCTTACGGCATACACGTGAGTTATGTGACTCACTAAAGCCGTTTTTTGGGGGTGTGTTGCTTGATGTAGCAGTCAAGGACGTTAAATTAGGCACCAGTTTTACAGGGGATTGGGTTCGCTGCTTTTTACTTTGATTAACCATAACTATTAGAAATGAGAGTTAGTGGTTACAAGTATGGAAGTGGTATAGTACTTGTGCAAGTACTAAAACAAGATAAATTTTATGTAACGAATCACGTAAAAATGTAACGCAAACGTTGAACGCACCGCGATACAGAGTGGTTTAGTACTGACTGGCACTTGTAGCAATGCCGGAATTCCAGATGCACCAACCGTACAGCCGCGTTTCACACATGTTCACTTGGACATTTCCTACCAGTTTTCGCCGGCTAAACATTTCTGTCCTCACATGAATGCAGTCTCGCTCGGTGACCTGACGCGATCATAATTCCCAGCATTATTGTTAGGGCGAGTGTTCGAATTTTGAATTCTAAATAATGGCTGCTAACTTAATAGCAGACAGCAAACAATGTTTTCAAGTGTTGCGTAACAGGAGCTTTCGCGTGTAATGGATGCTAATGCACTCTTTAGTTTTTAAATGTCTCACGGGTCGCTCACGCCCTGAAATTAAGGGCTCCATTAGTAGCATCAGACAATGCAAATGAATAGAATCAGCATCGTTACCTTTTGACACACCCTCAAAGCTGATACTAAGCATTGGTTATTTAGCCTGGCGTGGGTCTGAGCCGCGGCCATGTTGACCAAACTCTCTAAGTGTTCATAGCTACACAGTACTCAACTAGCGACGACAGGAACATTTGACCACATGGCCGCAAGACGTTATACTTGTTTTTCTACATTTTTACAAACATCTTGTAGCTGCCCTGTGGAGTCTGCGAGTAGAAATGCAAATTTCCAATTACCAATGGGTTAGAAAGCCAGGTAATCTGGCTTCACGGCTTAAAAGCGGCTTGCATGAGTGATATCTTAATTTCCTCCATTTTTACAACACCAGGTAAAACCACGTTGTCGACTGACAGAGATGAATGTTTGCACAAACCAAATGCTTACGGGCATTTTAAAGCCCCTTGGACTAGTCCATAGATCGCGCAAAATCCTTCATTTGGCCATTTGGGCGTGTCTATGTGTCATATATGTGGCCAATGTTTAAAAAAACTGCATACTCAAATGTAAAGATCATCCTCACTATAATGTTTTGAAAGTAATGAATTATTCGGTCCTTTTAACCATCGAAAAACCATTGTACACGGAGTTTCTTTGAAAAGAAAGATAGGATTTCAGTACGTGAAACGATGCATTTTAATTTGCCTTATTTTTTAGTGTTAATTTCATCTCAGCCAACATTCTCTTCTGGCTATGATAAATTTAAAACGAATCATTGGTTTCCCCATCATATAATTTCGCCGACCAGCGAAATGAAGGCTGCAATCTCACGCTGTTTTCACTGGGTATACATTTCTGCTCCAACTTTGAGGATCGGAAAAACCTGAGTCATTACCATTGACACCTCCGAAACACCAGGAGTCTAAAGTGGAGAATATACGGTTTGTGTGGTTCCTAAGAAAAATTTTCGTATAACTCAGTACAGCGCTTTTGTCTTCTTTTTCAATTTCGCCTCTTAATATTTTCAAAAATATCGAGTGGTGATAATGGATGTTTACTAACCATTGGGTAGATTCCAGAGATCAAAAGTTACAGACAAGAAGATTAATTGAGGTCATATCATAACAGAGAGAGACATTATGACAAAATTCAGAAGTTTTTCAAAGCAATTCGTTGCAAACGTACTTAATTTCTTTAGTGTATGTCTACAGAAGTGTAAAATTCGGTTATATTCCCATCATTAACACAGAGTAAAGTCGGGCTGGAAGACTTCCAGGTTAGTTGTCTTTGGAAGGTAGGAATTTTGTAATAATTTCACAGGTGTTGTGAATTCCTTGCTGGTCATGAGGTTGGAGCAATTCTGATGCAATATAAAAAAAATAACAAACCAGTCGAACCTAAATGCTTTTGGATATCGCTTCATTTTGTTGTTAATACAAGTAGAAAAAAGTGGATAATGTTCGAACATAGTTTAAATTCTCTTAGTGAAAGCCGAATGAAAATATTTATGGTCGACAGAAATAACCACAGCTTAATGACCAAATAATATATCCAAATTTCAGTTATAATCGTACTCATACAGTCCAACCAATGATTAGGCCAGAAGTGACCACTGACAAGGACTAGTGGATTGGATATCCATACTTGTAGCCTGAGAGATACATATATCACACACTAAATCATTTAACTTATTCTCTAAGTGCGTGGCAATCATACACATTCAGCCGAAGAACATTCACAGGAACGCATAGGGATGATCGCTGGACTCTCAGAAGAAACTATACTCCTTCATCTCGATGCAATTATGCACGGAAACTGGTTCTGGATGTCTGTAACAACTGCTATGAAGCACGCGGAGATAACTGTACAAGAGGATAAGGTCAGCTATCAGGTTTAAATCATTTGCACTTTGTTTGCTTATTTTACATATGCTATCTAATGGGTGAATATCTTACTCTGCTCGGGCAATTTCGATTTCCTGTTGAAGGCGGTTTGTAAACATTTGATCTGACTTGCTATTTTTTGTAATTGCTCAATACAAGTTTGATTCGGATATGTGCGGGGAGTTTGATGATTACGTTACCTGTAAGCGTGGGTCTCACTTCTTTTTGTTTGTCCGTCTTCAAAGTTTGTGACAGCTATTTCGTGTTTTGTTAGTGAAGGCTTATATGTTTATCGGGATATTTGCGACTTGTATAACAACCAGTAACTTATGTATTAATCGAGTCCTTTGATGCGTACGCAGCGAGCTTTACTACCTAATAAAGCTCACTGTTTGATAAAGATGTTGGCGAATCACCTCATATAGGGAATGACGTACCCTACTTCATTTTTAATAGACTCTTGTCAAAAGTAAACATAGCTCATACGAGTGTAATTAAGTCCTATGAGAACGTCCTGCTGACTAGTCGAGTACGCACCGTTGGAATTATTATGTATATTTGTGAGGAGCGTTCACTGAGGTTTGCGACTTACACAACTCCCATTTTTTGGTGACATTCTTGGAGTGAACTTGTATAACATTATAATACATATGAAGTTGTATCTGTCTGGGCACTAGACATTTAACCAATGGATCATAGTTTCAGACCCCGTTTCACCTACGGGGGTTGAGGCAGCCAGGTAGCATCGCTAGCCCTAACACGATAAGTGTGGTCCACTGACAACTGAAAAGATTTGCAAGTGGTTGTCCCCTATTTTTTAAATTTTTTCCCTTCTGTACAGTGTTTAAGTCGAATTGGGAACTATATAGGGGTGCAACGCAATATTACCCGACTGGACATTTTCGTACATGTTTCAACGGGATATTTCTAGTTTCGGAGATAACATTTCTCTGTGGTGTCAGTAGCAACCGCCTCCCTGGTAAACGATTGTGAATATTAAGACCGCACCAGAAATAACAGCTGTAGAAACAATAGTGTAATTGATGAATCTAAAATTGGATTGTTTTTGTATGGAGAAGAGGTCACAGTAACGGACTCATTCACCCGGAAGTTGAACTACTTACCCAGTTTGCGTTTCAGTACGCCATACATCATCGTCTTCGAAAATTATTTTCAAGTCTGCAGATCGTGTTAGCTGTATTTCCAGCCTAAACTGACAGTTACGAATGTCATAGACATCACACTGGATTTCTAATCGTATAAAGGCTCTAACATTACTACCTGATCTTAGATGTGTAGTGTAGAGTTGAATTTGTAATCATTACTCCTTCCCTATCTTCACATCTATATGGTTAAACAGCACACCGATGACTGTCCATTGGGATCACATTGAGTAGCAAGTTTTCTGCTTTTAAGGTCATTACTATCTCTTCATCAGTAAGTGAACAAGTACTTGACAGATATTTTTGCACCCATGGGATGGATGTTGCGAATCCATCGTATTGGGTGGGCGAGCTGAAGGGAAAAGCTACATGTGTATGCATACATCAAAAGCCAGAGATGTTCTCTAGTTAAACCTGTTTTTGGATTGGACATTAAATTCGGACATCGGGAGTTGCAATGTGAGATTTGTAGCGTAGTTTTATGACATTACAAATGCCAGTAATGGACATAATATTCAGAAAGACGAAGCTACTGTTCGGAGATTACTATCAGCTGTTATAGGAAAGCTAGAAAATGAAGGTAGGTAATGGAAAGTGGAATTTTATATGCATATAAAAGTGTGTGGACGATTGGTAATTCCAGGCTTCCCACGACATGGAACTTTATTTACACTTGAAGACCTTGAAAGGACAAAAGCCTAAGCGTTGTGTCTGTCTCTCTGTCTGGATTCAACATAGAACTTGGCACCGAAGTGCACCAGTTCGAGTTGCCACCTTCCAAATAGCACACAAAAGTAGACAAGAAGATGAGTGAAGAGAATCAATACAGTCTGAAAAGTATAAGAGTGAAACAGAATGGATAATAGTAGAAAGGAATATGAAAGATTACAGAGACTGAATACATCTGCGCCATTGACAACGATTTTGAGCCATGTCACCTATTGTCTCATAGAGTCCCGAGGGCCCCAACCCGGAAGTCTGCATCTCCCTACCTGACTCAGTTTAACTGTCAAGGATTTCATGGATTGACACCATGTTTTTGTTTGGCCACCACTTACTCTTTTCCAACCTGCACCTATATCAGCTAGTAATGCCCATCGTCGGGGGAGGCGATGGTTAGGCATGCGAAGCACGTGACCTAACCATCTCAATCTATGTAACTTTATAGCCTCGTCGATTGATTTTCCGTCTTTGCCCAACACTCTACGCCTAACGTCAACATTATTTACCTTGTTACCGACATGCTAATATGTTGTTGTCAAAACTGACTGAGATAACTTTAAATCTATGTAGAACTTTATTTATTGTTAACGTACTAACTGGATGCAATATTGTAATAAAAATGCTGAGAATTCCATTCTGTATCACAAGTACTGATTTGGAATAAAGCCATTACCTTATCTTATCTTAAGCCACCTAACGTGAGACAGAGATCGCAGACATCTATGATCGAAAGCAGTCAACCTTTTCATGTCTTCAACGCGTATTGGCCATGTTTCAGAGCCATAGAGAAGGACGGAGCGAACTGCTGAGCAGTACACACGTCCCTTGGTTGATAGCCGGATGTCACGCCTACGCCAGAGATGGTGTAAGTCAGCGAAAGCAGCTCGAGCTTTTCGGATCCGTGCTGAGATTTCATCGCCAATCAGTCCGTTGGTGCTAATACAACTTCCCAAATAGGTGAAGTGGTCAACATGTTCTATCACTTCACTCCCTATCACTAAGTTAGGAGTTGACGTAGTCCAGTCCTGTAGCAGCATCTTACATTTTACAGGGGCGAATCGCATGCCAAACATACGAAGATTGCTGCTCAAGGTGTTCAGAAGACTCTGCATTTTGTCAGCATCCTCCCCTAACAGGACTATGTCATCTGCATATTCTAAGTCCATAAGACTATTCCCTGGTAACAAGTCGATTCCTAAGTCGTTACGTTCAGTTAAGGATACTTCCATTAGCATATCTATGATGAAGTTAAACAGAAATGGGGAAAGTGGACATCCCTGTCGGACACCACTGGTTGTTACCAATTCAGATGACAATTCCCCATAAGCCCTTACACGACTACGTGAGTTTGAATAGAGTGCCTTGATTAGTGCAATGTACTTTCTTGGCACTCCCTTCACAGTCAGACATTGCCATAGTACCTTTCGATCCACGGAGTCGAAGGCCGCCTTCAAGTCAAGAAATATGACAATTGTTGGACGCCGAAAAGTGTGTCTATGTTCTAGAATCTGTCGAAGAGTGAAGATATGATCTATGCACCCTCTACCTGGTCTAAAGCCTGCTTGATTTTCCCTTGTCTGTTCCTCCCGAGTTCTGCTTAGTCTATGCATGATTACTGAGCCTAGGATTTTAGAGACTATGTTCGTTAGGCTGATCCCCCTATGATTATCACACGAGGACTTGTTTCCCTTCTTGAATATCGGTATAATAAGTGACTTACCCCAGTCTGATGGCACTGTCTCTGATTCCCAGACTTTGCCTAGTACCTCAGTTAATCTACAAACTAGTATGTCACCCCCATATTTAAACACCTCCGGAATAATTCCGTCGGGTCCTGCCGCTTTGCCTCGTTTCAAATTACTGATAGCTTTTGTGACCTCACTTACAGACGGCGGACCAGTGTCTATATCCCATTCGGGTGTGTGCTGATGTCGGGGAGGTTCAGTGTGGCTGTAGGCAAGTTAAATTGTCCCTCAAAGTGTTCTTTCCAGTCGTCTATCCTGAGAGCTAATTAAGGAGCCATTTTTCTCAGAAATAGTCTCACTTATGATTTGCCTTCTCCCACCCGTTTCCCTGATGAGTCTAAAGAGTTGCCTAGTGTTGCCTATCGCCGATGCTTTTTCCATCTCTTTGCCTTTGTCACCCACCACTGTTCACGGTCCTTGCGGAGACTTTTCGTAAGTTTCCTTTTGTGCAGCTTTCGCTCCTCATTGAATTCGGAGCTCGCCGGAATAAGTCTTCTAGCATCTATCAGTTCGGATGAGGCAGTCGAAATCCAGTGGTTTTTACTCACCTTTGGATTTACCTTATTCACAGCTTTTACAGCTGTATCTATGGCTGACTGAATATTCTTCCAGGCTTCTTCAGGGTGAGCACAGCTGTCGAACTCAGATATGTGTTTAGCTAGTTCTTCCTCAAATAGGATTTAGTTTCCTGATCGAGCTGGGGACGTGATGGTTTTACCGCCAGCTGTTTCCTACGTCCGTTCAGTCGTAAGCACACACGAGCCCGGACCAGTGCGTGATCGGTATCTACACACGTGTTCCAGAAGGAGCGACAATCTCCTACCGACCCACGCCAACGATAGCTTATTGCTATGTGGTCTATTTGTGTCCAGCGTTGGTTTGATGATGGGGGTCGCCAGGTCAAACAGTGTCTCTCCTTGTGTTTAAAGTTAGTGCTTACAAGAAACAAATGATTATCTGAACAGAACTGTAGGAGACGGTCACCGTTGTCGGTTCGCTGGCACGGACTCCATAGGTGCCACCGACATCCTTCTCAGATTGACACAATTTCCCTACTTGAGCATTAAAGTCACCAGCTAGAACGACTATATCTGAGCGTTTAGCCTTTCACACCAAACTAGACAGCTTTTGGTAGAACTCATCCTTCGTTTCATCCGAACTGCAGTCAGTGGGGGCGTAGGCGGAGATTACGAAAAGGCATCGGCGAGTAGTGCAGTCCTTTCTCCTTCTTACTGATCCGTTCAGACGGACAGCACACATTCGGCTATCTACCGGGATCCAGTCAAGTAATGTCTTTTCTGCCCTAGTACTCAAAGCTATCCCTACGCCAGCTAATCCTCGTGAACTGGCTGTGGCATCTCCTGACACCCTCAAGGTGAATTTTGAAGATTCATCCTGTTGGCCAGGTGGGGTTAAGTGAATAACCACACTTGGGTCTTCTTGAAGAAAACAAAAGCGAGTGTAACAACAAGATGTTGAGGTATGAAAATTATATAATTCATATAATTCAGTAGGAATTGTTAATTAACAAATGAGCTAAGCTCACTTAGTTCGATATCATACATATGAGGCATGAAGTATACAAAATGATAATGCAATTGAGAAAAGGTGAAAGGAAATTAACACTTAGTAAAAGATGATATAATCACTTAAGGTTAAAAGACGAGTTACCAAGGTAGAGGAAGATTTATTAAAGGTTCTGTTCTCAGTAACACTTGATGTTAAAATTGTAGTAAAAGTATTAACTCTCACTACTCAGGTTGTACGCGTTTGAAAAGATACCGACGAAATAAAACGCATCCATTTCAATTTGCTCCATCTCTTTTTATTGCTCTGTTCTTATTATATTCACTTAATATAAGAAAAGTATTAATTAATTAATTAACTTCTATGTTTAAATAAATTACGAGTTGCTTCTGATTTTCCCGATTTTTCGTTCTCTTCCCAAATTCTGGTAGTAGTGCTGTAATCCGAACTTAGTTCATCGAGAAATCGTCTTTTCAAACATAGTTCAGAGACGTCTTACCTGATTTTGTGCCTGCTTTGATGAGTATTGCTTTCTGGGGAGGTGGACTGAGATTTAATTTCTAAACATTATATCCAAGACTTAAATTCTATTTTTCCCTAAACAACTAGTTAGTATCACAGGCTCACCAATCAAGTGCAACTCGCGATTCGGTACATAAACGAAACTGCACAAACAGACCATGCTCATAACGATTTATTCTAGAGGTGAAAAATGTTACATTTACCGTTGAATTGTGATTTGCATTAGTAAATATTAAAAGATCCACGGTTCCAGCTCTGTTTCACTTGTTGTACTGAGTGGTTGCGAAAGTGCAATGCTAATAAAATCATCCTCTGCAGCTACAAATATTTCGTTATTTCAAAACCCTACAAGCTTAACATCCCTCTTTTACATACTTTAGTCAGAAGGAATAATACAAAAAACCAGAACTCGAGTGTACAGTAAACACTATCCCCTACCCACGAAATCACTAGCTACAATAGCAACTGTCCATCTGCACAAAAAATCAATTGAGTACAAGCGAGTTCACAAGAGCGAAGATAAGTTTTAGGTCACCAATCTTACTAAAAACATAGCACTTCAAAAATAACAAGTACCATCCATTATCGGCAGGATAAACTACTAAGTTATGTTTGCCTACATCATGTTTAAGTTAGTGCAGATTTTGAAGCCTGAAACAGTAATAAGTGCTGTGTGATAAGACTGTCACAGAAATCTCCAAGTATATTTGTCCATTTCAAAAGCTTCCCCTTGTACAATTTAATGATGAGTTTGCTGCGAGACTTCTCAGTAACACTTGGTGTTTTCAAGCTTACCAACCTGCATGGTAGGGATTTTTCTTGAGAAGCAGTTACAACAAACAAGTGTAGATGAACTAGTGAACTGATTAGAAGAATGCCAAGGGTTATGTCTAATTTATTTAACCTCTCCTACCAGTCGATTTCGATTTATTTGCTCAGCATACGTGCGCTAGTCATTAAGGTATCTATTATGTGGAACCTGGAGAATAAGCTTCGGATTTCTGACTTAATAAACTATTCGTTTATATAAGATGTCTCCGGATCGTCGTGTTACACGATGTTTTACAGCCGTCCTGTTTGTCTGTAACGCTGATGAATAGATTTTCTTTCTGTTTTTATAGGTTTCGGGGGCTAGCAACTAAATGCTTCTGTGAAGATTAAATCTAGAACACACAAAATTAAATAGTCATGCTTCGAAATGGACAATAAATATTACGATCTCGATATTCCTATTGAAGCAGTAAATGGATGTCTTCTTGCACGACTTTTTGATTGTGGATATCAGTATGTAGCAGTCAATCAGCGCGTATCAATCGACGACTTCAATTTTGATGTTAAGTCAGATTCTGTTGTTCGAAAGAAAAGCAAAGAAGAGAGACAAGCGATGCGACAAGAACTTTTAGCGAAATTAGAGCCGCCGTCTTCAGAAGTTCTAGAAAAATATATCAAAGAAAGTAGCGCATTCAGAGCATCGGCATGTTCACCTACAGTATCGTGTAAACCACGAATCTTCACACGTCTGACATTAGAGTGTGATGATGCCGGAAATGCTGGATTATTTTTCCGTCAGTTTGAGAATAAACTTAACGCTTTTGATGTTGTCAGTTTTTGTCCTACCTCAAATGCAGCCCTTGTATATGCCTGTGAGAAGGCTTTAAATATAGATCTAATAACATTTGATCTCACAAAGACCTGTGAAATCCGTCTGCAAAGTAAACAATGTAACCAGATGATGTCACGAGGCATTCACCTTGAATTCCAACTTGCGCCTGTACTCCGTTCCGCTTCCAGTGTCCACAGCGCGCGTTCAGTTTTATCGCAGTATTTCAGCAGCTTACTTTGCTACTCACGAAAATCGTTTATCAACATGATAGTCGTCAGCTCTGGAGCATCTTGTGGGTGGGAAGTTCGTCGACCCGTAGCCGTATCTGCCATGCTTAGTTGTCTTGGACTCCAGCCCCGCGAAGCTACCCATTCTTGCCTTACAAAAGCTCCTTTCGCCGTCGTGACACACGGTCTTATGCGGAGTAAAACTGCACATGGTGCGGCTGCACTTCTCAAGCTCCTGCCCATGCCAAACGTCTCTTCTATTGTTGTTGAACCTATTGTAAACAAACAACCTGAGGAGAACATTGATTCTATAAATGACGAAACACCTTGTAAAAAAATGAAATTGACAGAATAACTATGTACCCAGCTTTTTGTATATAGTAGTAAAATTAGTCATACACATGTGTTGACGAGAGACGTTTTTCTTCTGAAGACAAACTTTCATGACCAAGGTTTATAAGTGATAAATGCATACCACCACTACACTATTACCTTTGGGTCCACGTGCTGCACTAATTCATATTTGCTACTAAAACTATAAAGATTGCATTTAGTACTACCTCTTAACAAATATAGGAATTATCACTTGCCAATGATAATATCAACACTGTAATCATAATGAAGACTTCACAATTTATAGCTGAATCTTACGTGATAAAGAATACACTTATTAGCTACACACGACATTGTAGTGATCAGGTAATATAACTTGAGGACATTAGCATTATCGTTTACACACTCACATTAGAAGCAAAAAAAACTGTCAGTGTCAGAAAAATGCTTAAGCAGACTTTATTTTACATGAAAACAAGGCTTTGAGCTCATATTATACACAACTGTAGTATACACATGGATCAATATTTGGCCTTCTTTAGTAGTCCAGGACGCCAGTAGAGCGGATGTGTTTCTTCCGTCTAAAAATAAATAAGTACATTTCATTAACTTTTTCATGAAGTAGACGGTAATAGTAAGAACAAATAAGACTTTTGATATCGCCCTATTTGTAAAACCAATCGAGAACCTGTTTTGAAAAACAAGTCTTGGTTGTGTACTCGCAAGGACTTTTTGTTACACTGCATTGGCACCCGATGGTAGTACGGGATGAGATCCGACTATACTTCATTGAACGTGTTTCAAAAATGAGATCAACAAGCCATTTTAACGTGATTAAAACATAAATGCGCTAAGCCAGTGATTAGAACCAGTGATAACGCTTAGATGCATACCAATAAGAAATTAGCATACTGGTTGACGTGTTGTAATGAGTCAACATCAAACAGCACACACCTTCAATTTATTATGCAGATAGGTATGTAGGTATGAGGCACTTAATGCTCATAGACTTTTGGAATTGACAGCAGTGCCATCGGATTGTATAGAGTATTGTAGGTTATCCTTGCCGTGTTGTACGTAGCACTAATATGTACAACAGTTTCTGAAGGTGTACACTTCTAATTCTCTCTTATGAGTGTTGGACTGGAAAGCTATATGAGGAAAAATACCATAAAATAATTACCGCTGTTTCGTCTTCTTTGAAAATTTTAATCGTTTTATCCGCTTCACATGAGACTAAACGAGATCCACTGCGATCAAAAGCTAGGGCAAATATTCCGGCTTCAGAGTCAATACTACCGGGCTGAACTTGGGCTTGAAGGCGCTGGAAGTTGTAACCTGATTTCCAGTCCCAAAAGTGAACGCTGCCATTATCACCTAGGATAAATAAAGTAAAAATTTATTCAGTCTTCTGGAAGTAGATGTACTGAGTCGAATAATTTAGAGGATATTCAAGAGGTACTTATTGTTATGAGCTGGAAGAAAAACATTTGCATACCTCCACTGACGACCACATTATCTTGGTTAATGGCAACAGTGTTTATGATAGCATTATGTCCAGAGAGGTTTTGTAGGAAAACACCATTAGGGAGTTTCCATTGCTTTATATTATCAGGAGAACCGGAGACAAATGCATTCCTAAAATATACAAAGTGAATATGTTATAAAAACCGAAATTGCAAAATAAGTAATACAGCACTGAAATTTGCTACAACAAATGTATCTGGTGTAATCTTTTGAATATCTCTCTATTCGCATCTCAGTGATTGTATGAAAATCTCGTTGACTGGCCAAAAACTTTAAACGTCTTCACCCATATATCCAAAGCAAAGATCGGTTACTAAAGAAAGTGAAATACATTGATTTTGGTGTGAATGCGCATAAATTCAGGTAAACGAAGTCATTGTTCGATGTATCAAGTCGTAAATAAATTGCAGTAAAATACTAAGAATTTTTTGAATGTGTTGGAATAAAGGAGATCACAAGATATTTTGCTGAAATTTATCAAAGACTAGGAGAATTGTGGTACGGTGGTAGAATGCTCGCCAATCAAGCAGGCGGTTCGAGTTTAGATCCCCGTCGACACACTCCTTTACCTCGCTAAGCCGGTAATAAGACTGGTAAACAGGGGAGGTTGGGCATGAGGCTAGCAACCCCATCCCGTAAAAATAAATACCACTGCTTCTGAAACTTCAAGCCTCTAGCATGAAGCCCTATGTTCCATTGGGATCGTAAAGGAATAAAAAAGAAGAATTATCGATAACCTTAGACGAGTATAAATGACCAGATAATTCTACAGTACACTTTACGCAGACATGTTTCAACATCCTAGGATGGAGAAGACGAAATCACCAGTGAGATTAGTGTGTTGGTAGTCTAAGATGGCTTCCACTATTTGTTTTGCAGAAGTTAACCGTGATCCCCTAGCCAGATTCTTATGTATCTCCCCAAAGAATTTGGATAGATAATTGTGGACCACTTATAGGTAAATATTTATTTTTCAGACGTTCTGAAGTTTTTGTGACAACCCTTACAGAAGCAGGGTTCATCATCAAGGTACTTTGTTAATCCCTTGGTCGAGAGGATATTCTTCAGCTTTTGCTTGCAACAACACAGTTTTTGAAACAGAAAATTGGTTTCAGACATTCATTGACTGCAATTCTATCATCTATGTTTTAACAAAAATTTTGTGTAAACATTCAAGACAGTAATGAAATGTACAAATACGAGCATATTTATAGAACTTAAAATAACAGCATCAAAATGTATATGATAGAGTACTACAAAAAATTATTTAGCTACGCTACATAAAACCCGGCACTCAAGAGCTTGGCTCTGATCTTCAGGGTGCGCACCAATAGAAGAGGGAGTTACCAAAAGTGCTGGGAACAGAATGGAAGAAACTTTCAATTTACATGACAGTACATTATATCGTACACATAGTCACATAAAACACCGAGAGATCACTTCTGATTCTGTTGTAGAGAGAAATGCAGTGAGTTCACAACTAAAAGATTCTTCAGAAATCAAAGGTGTAACGGGCTAACAGAAATATATTTTCAAGTATTCGTTTTTGTAGAGATTTTGTTTGATTGGTTGGATGATTTCATCATGAGCTGACATCAGTTAGAGAAACACTGGAAGTACTGGACAGCCGTTTCTCCCTAGTCTGGGGCTCTTCATCAGTACGCACCCACCACCATAGTTCCAACACAGGACCTTCTGGTTGCAAGGCGAGCTAGCCCGCAGACCATTAAGGCACTGGGGCCCAATAGCGGGCATATGATTGGCTGGAGAACTTCATCGTGAGCTGACTGGCCCTATTTAGGCAGTTACCTGGGGTTCTAGCGGGAAGCTGTGACCAGTAGAGTACAAGCAGGTTGAAGGTGCGGCAGTAATTCATCGAAGAAGACATTGAGAAGTGGTCGCGCTATGTCATGAACTGGCAGAAGTTAGAATCCATGGGCAGGCCATTGGATCGGGCCCCTGTGCATTAATGGTCCACGGGCTAGCTCTCCTTGCAACCAGAAGGTCCTGGGTTCGAACCCTGGTGTTGGATGCGTGCTGCTGAAGAAATATGTTTCACAAGATGGTCAGAAAATTCAACAAGAGTCAGTTCTGTGAGATGTGGTAAATTCCGAGTGCTCATACGGAGAAATTTATTACAAACATAAGTCAGTTCAATCTGTCTAATTGCCTTCTAAGCATACAGGTAGATGTTGAAACTCAATTAACCATCTTAATTTCTTTTATTACTATTGTGTGAGCGACAATGACCAATAATACTTTTATTAATACTGGGTGTGAGTATATTTTCGGAATAATACAAAATAATCCCACTGTTGGTTCGGGAAATCGACTGTCTGAATTCTAACTTTCGTGTTAATACAGAATTACTACTGCAGTCTTTGTTCTTCATGAATGATCTCATGTAGAAGTTCTAGTTAGTGTTAAGTGTGGACATTACTTAATTCGAAAATAGGAATTATTAATACACGATAGGAAAAAGAAATCAAACTTTAGGTAAACTTACTGGGTTGGATGAATACACACAGCACGAACCGATTTCTTGTGGTTTGTAAGGCAAGCTAGAGTACGTCCTGCTGCCAAATCCCACAAGCGAACGGTGGAATCATGAGAACCAGTGATAACTTGAGGATCAGATTCCTGGCAACGTACAGTTGCTACTGTGTTTGAATGTCCTGTTAAAGTATGAACATTAACCTAGAATAAAATAGTTGAAAAATTGAATTACGAAGAAAATTCATCAGTGAAATAGTACCAGAGTGAATGGTTATTTTTTTTTAAAAACACCGACTGGGTTTCAACGTAGCATTGTGCACAAAAATACAACAGATGAAGCTCCCATATTTCATAAACACTCAAATGTAGTGGAAAAAACGCAAAGAGATTACAACACGCAGTAACGTGCACGATATAAACTAAGTACATGGAGTTCAATGGATTGAAAAGGTTGCAAAAAGTGAATGTATCTGCATAACTGAGAATGATTTTAAGCCACATTGCCGAAAGTTTCCAGTCATTGGTTCGCAGCATATCAGTGATCACAGCCAGATAGTTTACACCTTCCTACGTAGGCCAAACCGACAATCAAGTACTTCATAGTTCTATGCCATATTTTGATTTGACCATTGTCGACTCTTCTCCAACCTAACTCGATGTTATCTAACACTGCTCGATGGGGAAAGCGATGACTTGGTATGCGTAACACGTGTCCTAGACACCGTCAATAAAAAAAACTAACTTGATGATCCAGTACAAATTTAAGCTCTGGATTTTGAATCATATAGGTAAAGGCTTACAATACCTCTCAGTTGACTAAAGTGAATCAAGTGAAACGGATTCACATCTATGACCTATTGCATTTAAGTCAATTAGCATGAACCAGTTAACTAATTTTACATGATGAATGAGTCCATTCCACAATACAAAGTGATTTACTGGATTGTAATATAAATTAGGAGTTTTGACATTAACTAGCACTGCACTAATTCACATAAATTCGCTTAGTTTTGACAAAACCCGTCAAATTAATTTAGAGATTACGGGATAGAACTGAAAATGAATTCATTTTCACAACTGGTTTATTCAAAAGTCTGAAAATATCATTTTCACTAATTAAATTTTAAAAAGCAAATCAGAATGAACATATAGTCGGCTTAATTATTTTTTACATAACTTACTTTGGTTCTCATGTCCCATACTCGTGCAGTTGCATCTCGACCACATGTAAGAAGCACATCAATTGTTGGGTGAAGATCAATATCGTAAACAGCAGACATATGTCCATGGTAATGTCTAATCACCTTTATATTTAAGCGTATATTAGGTTGACTCCAAAAATACCTTATTTTGTTCTAAATCCCAACAGCGAACAGTTTTGTCTTCCCCACAAGAGAACAAGTAGGGGTGACGAGCACTAACAACAACCCCTCTAACTGTACTTATATGACCAGTAAGTGTAAGTTTTAGTGTTCCACTGGCGAAATCCCAAACCTATATTTGAAGGTGAAGGTATGTGAAGTAGGATTACCTTAATCATCCGGTCCGCCGCGCCTGTAACAAAGAAATCGTTGGTTGGATCGAAAGCAACGCAACGAACCCATCCTGTATGACCACTAACAACCTGAAAGAGGAATATATTGAGCAAGCAGTTAATTACGCGACACAGTTTCCAGGGTGGATGCCATGTTGGTTTGGGCATTGTAGGAGCTTTTTTCGGGAGAAGTAGCTTTTCATTGCCGATTTGAACTACGGAAGAGTTTTGTTCCAATGCTGACCTTCAAAATATTCCTTATTATACAAATTACCAACACTTACTTAGGCTTTGCTTTGTCAGATGGAACAATAGCTCCAGATTGTGATGTGTCTGAAGATGCTAAAAGATGTAGGAGCTAAATATTTGATTACCTTCTTTAGGTTTTAGTGGATTCTGGTTGGGTTCTTTTAGAACTGGACCATACTGGTCTTTAGCTTTTATAGCAACTTTTAGGGAATTACTAGGAAACAATAATCGCAATTACCACGCACCTTTTTTTGTCAACTTCTGGGAGGCGACTCTGATCAGCTTCAAACATATCATGAGTTCGCTTGAGAGAGCGAAAAACAAGTGTATGCACAGAGTGACGCTGAACAATCTAAAATCCTAAATGACAATTTTTTGTATGGAAACTGACCTCCATTTTTCAGAAATAAGTTGTTGATGGACACAAATGTCAAAGTTATTTTCTTATAACTCTTCAATATATCAATGATGTAACAGTCGACAAATGAATAATCCTCTTGACATTTATATCAAACGAAGATTAACTACTGAAAAAGTAAAGTAGACCACTAGAAAAAGAAAACGAGAAAATGAAAAAAGGTGAATAAACAACAGGTCGACAATCACGGAAATAAAATACGCTTATGCTAACACAATCAACAATAACTGAAACTATCCGATGCCTTCTCTTACGGAATTCCATTAATTTATGGACTGACCAAAAACTTGAGGTAGAAGATATGGTAGAGAATTGCCATAAGACTTATAAACTCATCTACAAATTCTTTGTGTTCACAAAATTTACCAAATACGCCGAATATTGCTTTTTTTGTTTATGCCTTATTGAGCACGTCAATCACATAAAGTCATATGAAGCCACATATGAAGTATGGAGCACCTTTAAATAATTATATTATACGAAGTCTGTATTTTAACAAAGGAAACTTTGTATTAAGGGATGTGAACACAGTAACATAAATACATTGAAAAAGGGGGAGAAATTAACGCTATTCTAGTTACTACAGCCTCACACCAAAACTTGCTATTAATAATATCACATAAGTATGGTAACCTGCTACTGTAACTTACAAGCAGTTCAAGACCAGTTCTTAAAGTATGTAAATAAAGCCAAAATTCAGTCACCCTCATGAGGCATATACAAAAAAAGAACATTGACTACCTACACGTGTAAGTTATGATTTATTAAAGCCCAACCGAAAGACAGTGAAAAATCCAATGCTATGAGGATGAAATAAAAAGAACGGTCAAATAATCGTACCGGAAAAGTTCTAAAACTCACATTTGCAGTAGGGTAAAGCTTGGTTAGGCACAGCACAATGCCTTGAGGGGACGATCGAAATTGGGAAAATAATATATAAGAGAAGTAATGAAACTAGAAAATGTAGTCCTACGAGTCGTTCGGTTCTATTCTGTGCAGGAAAAAAATTAATTCTCACAAATATTATACGTGCGGAATTCAACCAGACAAGACAGTTGGTGCAGAAAATAAAAAATCCATTATCACAATTTGGAAATCGTAAGTACTAGCAACTATAATTCCTCTGAATACCCACAACAAAGACTGACAAAACAACAGTGGAAAGTCCACTCCGATTCAAACAACACAGTTAAACTGTCTACAGTCATCTAACGAAAGAAACATTATGAATGTATACTAACTGGAGGTACCATGAATATTACACCATTCAGCTCTTCTTAGTTGTTTTAAGTAATAAACAAATCCACTTAAAAGAGTCATCAGTTCACTTATAAATGAATACATTTGTGATGGAGTTGAAGTGGCAAGTCAGTCCACAAGCCGTACTAGGCCAAATAAAGTATAATTATATTTCAATAGTTTACACACAATGATAACCAATAACAAAACTTATCATTGTGTAAACTATTGAAATATAATTATACTTTATTTGATCTAAACCACAATGCTCAAATTTTTTACTGATATTAAAGCGTACTAGGCCGTTATATCACGATATTGCAACGCTAGGGATATTATCTCTAAAGACTGCTAGGTACATAAGATAAATTTAGTTACGATTCACTCATCACATACTTGTTAGACATCGATGTGAAAGGGTGTAATAGCGACTATGTTTACTGTTCCATCAATAATTTGGAACACACATGAATCCGATCCAAAAGTTACTAGGCTACAGAATCGCTGTCACAAACTTTTACACTGAAGTACATTCCATGCATGATGGACGACAATCAAACTTATGTGCACGGTAATCATCTGTATATTTGACAAAGTTAGCTTCATTTAAATGAGGTAGGTCGAGTAGGAAGAAAAAAAAGGAGGGGGAACGGCAACTTGAGGAACACCGGCTTTTGTAAGCGAGGTAGAAGACTTGCCATTATATACAGTATACTGCATTCTATCAGAAAAATAAGAATGCAACCAACTCTTGGTCCAGGATCCTGTTTGTATCAACCAAAGCTTATTTAATAAAAGGCCCCCAGGTACAGAGTCAAAAGCAATGTGTAGTTTAAGAAAGCACTACGAACATATTTGGCACCTTTGTCTAAACAAGAAACAACATTGTGATATAGAAGTATGAAGTTGTTCCCATTTCACCAGACGTCACTGATGACAATCACTCTTACTTTTCTATATGTGTACACAGTTCTCGCTTGTTTATAATTATTTGGTTGCTGTGATTACACGAAAATATTCTACGTGGTCCTGCATTATGTCAAACTATTGAGCTCACTAGTGTATATTTTCATCGTCTGACGAAATTTAATCAATGTCTCTACTAGTAATAACAACTGCACAAATTCGCCAGCAATGTACTTTAACTATAAGACTTATTTCACACAGTACTATGCCCCCCTAAAGCAATCAATTTATGAGAAATGACCATTCAAAATTCGCCACAATGATACCAAAGAAAAGAAACATGAATATTCTGTCTTCACAAGTGATCAAAAACTTCAAGTGGGTTATTTTATTTTTACTCCAGCCATTGGTAAACACCATTGGCTAGAGACAATTGGTGATACGTCTCAAAATCGTTCACAGTGGCGCAGATGCATCTGCTCCTTGTGAATTATAATTTCCAATAAAACTATATTGTTCTTCGATATTACTATTCTTTATGCCTCATATCTCCCTTCACTGCCTCTATTTTGGGTATTTGGCTTTCTTCTCTAGCTCTGTGTGCTGGGTGAAGTGTGGCGACCCGAACTGCAGCACATCGGTGCAAAGTTCTGTGTTGAAACCAGTCAGTCAGCCAAAAATGATACTAGGATTAAGCTTCAGTTGTTACAGGACGGAGTATATATAACAGTCAACACAGCTAGCAAAAGCATCGGGTGCACTGGAAAAATTTGGGGGCGGAAAACCTTACATTCACATCTTATAGTGGGACATAATGCCATGACGTTGAGGCGCTTCCTCAAGTCACCCAGCGTTTCTGCAGTCCGCTTGATATTCTGCGGTGCCCCCGAATTAGATGCTATTGTTATCGCATCTGTCGTTCTCTTCAACTTTGCTACGGAATTTTCAGGGTAAAACTTTGGGGCGCATTGAAGAAAATCGAGACGGTTTCCTACAGTGGTCCCAGAGTTACTGCAGTACAGCCGAAAGCAATGCTACCTGGGAGAAAATATTTAATTCGCATTGCTGAAGATATACCTTAATTAATTCGGAAATTTCGCTTTAACCTGCACATAAGACGAACAAATAATAGTATTAGAATAGTTGTGTTTCTCAATAAATGTGTTGTAACACTCAAGTGTGATTACACAATTTAACCTTAAAACCCCATTCTTGGGGAAAAGATTTATATTCAGTCTCCTATTTTTTACTTTTAGTTATGGAGACATTAAATGAGTCAGCATGGAAGACAACAACAAACCTAGACTTGCACAGTTGAAATCGTAAGTCTTGCAGGTGTAACGCTGAAAGGCATAAATGGCGGTGGCTCTCTATGTTCCAATATCCAATATCGTTTTTACGAGCTAGTATAAACAAGTTTGATTTCTTTGTGCTCCCTTCTTGATTGTGAGGTATAGGTGTGGAGAGAGCAGGCTGCTAGCCAATTGGTAGACATCAACTTACCTCAATGTCTATGTCGCTAATATTGGTCGTGAGAAAATGTGAACAAGACTGATTCAACAACCAATCACAGCAGACTTAACGTGGGCAAATACGATTCGCAGATATATGGCTTAACTTTCTAAGAAACCAGTCAGAAGCAGTACAGAATAACCTTGAGCAAGAAAACAACCAATTAGAAGACGTTGCTTCTCCGCTGACAATAATGTACATAAAAATCTATAAGTATCTGTTGATTTTCTCAATAAACAATCTGTTGCCTGACTCTTCTCTTTTGTCGTTACAATTGGTGTCGCTGCCTCCAAAAAATGAAGATCCCATGGCCAAGTGCGTTTGAAGAAGGAGACATACGGAGCTTCTTACGTGACCTCAAGGCCGTCACTGAACTGGTAGGTGTCAAGAAGTAGGTGGCGAAGGCGGTTGTCCCGGGGACGCTGTTGAGAGGCCGAGCGAAGGCGGCATATGACCGCGTGGTCAGGTCAGGTGGCACAGCGTCTTTGAAGACATTGGTTGAACGATTGGTGTCGGAGTTTGACAGCGCAACAGACAGACAGCTAGTAATGCAGCAGTTTAGTTCAACGAAGCTGGGACCTGATGGAGACCCGTTAGTGTTAGCGGTGAAATTGTCGAGTCTACTTCGACGTGTGCTTCACACTTTGGATGAGGAATCAGAGGCGCAGTTACTGAGTTCCCGGTTCGCCGAGAGTGTCCCAGACCACATTTCTTAGCGATTACAACTGGTTAACGCTGTGCAGCCAATGGATATTAGTGAGCTGGCGAAGGTGACCAGACAGCTGCTGAGCACAACTGTAGCCTCTATATAGCAACCATAACCAAAGGAATACGAGCGGAAGATCGAAGAGTTGCAACGTAAAGCAGCCGCGCTGAGACTGAACGTGCCGAGAGACCGGTGTTTCGCATGCGGTAAACTGGGCCA
This sequence comes from Trichobilharzia regenti, assembly GCA_944472135.2. Classification (NCBI taxonomy): domain Eukaryota; kingdom Metazoa; phylum Platyhelminthes; class Trematoda; order Strigeidida; family Schistosomatidae; genus Trichobilharzia; species Trichobilharzia regenti. Next base: position 50,189,662 of record OX235265.1, read on the forward strand.
CTGGAGAAACCGCTGCCCGGAGAGACGACAAAGAAGAGGTTTCAAAAGATTTAACATGTCTTCTTCCTGTGTTTCGAGACTTGAGGTAAGAGGGGCAGTGGAGAAGGGGGCGATATATTCGAAATTATGTGTAAATAACCGCGAATCGGTGTGTTTAATTGACACAAAGGCAGCAGTCTCACTCGTAGAGAGGAGCCTACGTGAGAATATGAGACCGTGCTCGTTGACAGTACAGACACTGAGGGGTTACGTGTTAAGAATCGAGGGAGTGTCGGACTGCAGAGTTAAAATTAGAAAGGATAGTGCGAGTTTCCCATTCTTGGTCGTACCTGAATTGCGCGGAACAATCCTTGGGGCAGACTTTTTGCGAGAAGTGGATTCAGTGATTAATATGAGGAAAAGGGTTGTCGTTACAAAGTATGGTTGTTTCAGCGTGCACGAGAATAGTGAGGTAGCAAGGATTGCGGCGTCGGAAGTCCTAAGTGGGGCAAAGTTACTCAGCAAATAAGAGCATCTTTTCACTGGAGAGGGAGATCCGTACGGTTACTATGATAGAGTGAGACATGAAATTCCAGTGACAAGCGGAAAAAGGAGACCATTCGTTACTCAAAGACCCCGTGTCACTTAGAAAGCGAGGTTGCAAGACAGGTTGAAGAGATGTTGAGGGATGATATTATTGAAGAAGCCGATAGTTCATATAGTTCTTTAGTGCTATTGGTGAAGAAAAGCAGCGGGAAATACAGATTTTGTGTTGATTTCCGACAGTTGAACAGTACAACAGAACTGAGACCGTGCGCGATGCCAACAATAGCAGAGACTTTGGATCACTTACAAAGTGATAAGCTGTTCACAGTCTTAGATCTGCGATCGGGATACTGGCAGCTGCCAATAGAAAGAAAAGATAGAGATAAGACGGCGTTCTTTGTGGGACAAAAGCAGTATCTTAAAAAATTATATTTATGACTTATGATTGGACAAAGTTTTTAAAAACAAGAGATGTTCCTTTTATATATAACCCTATGCTATGTTAATGTCGATTAATTTCCCTGAAGAAGTTCGGACCAGATTGCCGAACGATACTTTGGAATCACTCATTTCAATATCGCTGAGATTTTCTAAATATAATTTTTTTACGAATGTCTACTTCTCACTCGGCACCCAAATATTTTAGAACTATTCTGTCAAATTTTGACTACAGTTCGTTTGATTTAAAAGCAGTATCGGTTTAAACGCGTGCCTTTTGGATTGGCAGGTGCTCCATTTACATTTAGACGATTAATGACGTCGCTGCTGAAGAATTTGAGGAACGTCGAAGTTTATGGAGATGATCTAGTGATATACAGTACGAGCGAGACTGAACACGTAGAGCATGTCGAGGCGGTCCTAAGACGCATCGAAGAATTCGGTCTACGTATCAACAAGGAAAAATTTCAGATTGCCAAGAAAAACGTTGCATTTTTGGGTCACAAGGTGGGAAATGGCGAGATAACACCGCTACCGGAAAAACCTTAGCAAACAAGTCTATTGAGCCCCCGCATTCGAAAAGGAAATTAAGACAGTTTTTGGGGAGAGCAGCGTTCTACAGCCGATTCGTGAAAAACTTCAACGAAGTGGCAGCTCCGTTCTACCGGCTATTAGACGAGTCAAAGTTTGTCTGGTCGGAAGACTCACAGAGAGTATTTTACCGCATCAAACACCCGATGGATCACCAGAGAATGACGCTGCGACTACCAGTGCCGGGGGAGCCGTTCATAGTGTCTACCGATGCTAGCGATTATGGAATAGGTGCAGTACTCAGACAGGGTGACGGAGTCGTGGAGCACGCCAGCCGTGTATTAACGCACACGGAACAGAAGTTTTCAACAATTGAGAAGGAGTGTTTGACGATTGTGTGGGCGCTAAACAAATGGAGACCCTATTCATTTGGTCAACGGTTCCACTCAGAGACTGATCATAAGCCGTTGCAGTGGCTGAGAAACTCCAGAGACCCACGTGGGAAGTTGTCACGGTGGATGTTGCGCCTGCGAGAGTATGATTTCAGGATCTCTCATGTTTCAGGAGAACAGAACTTGTTACTTGATATGTTATCCAGAACAAGAGGTAGACTTACCTGGAATAGCATATGGTGTAAATGCCTTAGAGCAAGACCCAGCAAGACTTGTCCAGATTCAAATATCAGACGACACCTTAAAACTGTCATACAAGTGATAACTTACGAAAAAATGGTGAATCGACCCGCAGCGATCCGTGAGCTAAGTCTCCTACTCAAACAGAGAGACCGGTTAAGCTTGAATGCCTGCAGAATGTTGACGTGACGGGAGGATGACGGAAGCTGCTTAGCAGTAATACCTCAATGCCTGCGTCAAGAGATGATACAGGAATGTCACCAACCAGCGCACACAGGCGTTGCCCGAACGAACGATCTCCTGGGACAAACCACGTACCGGCCAGGTATGAGAGAAGACGTCGAGAAGTACGTGACAGCGGGTACGCAATGTCAGCTGATGGCAGGTGATCAGCACATACTACCGTCACTGCAGTCGATCCCAGTGACAGCAGTAGGAGACCTGTGGTCCGTAGATGTAATAGGACTTTTTCCACAAACGTCCGATGGCAATCAATATCTTCTGGTCATGACAGAACATGCCACACGATGGCTAGACGCAGTCGCGATCCCTGACCAACTCGCAAAAACGGTGACAGAAGCAGTGGTTTGACATATCGTTGCAAATCATGGTGTGCCAAAAGCGATATTGACAGACCAAGGTCCGTGTTTTGAAAGCGAAGAATTTAAAGGCCGACTACAATAGTTAGGCATCAAGAAAATTAGAACGACGCCATATCATCCACAAACGAACAGATTGACGGGGAGAAATAACCACACACTGAAAGGGTTGCTAGCTACAAAGGGTGGTAACTGGGAAACAGAGCTTCCTCTGATTCTGCTAGCACATCGTGCGTCCGTGCAATAAACGACGAAGGGCAAAGTTAAACTTTCGATACCACTAGCAACCAATCAGCAAACGACCTTGAACGGACCAATCACATTAGATAGGCTTATATGATGAATGGAAACGCATATTTATAGAAAAAAGCATAAAGAAGGATAAAACGGTTACGAGGAGTATCTTCTTCGAATATGTGAGAGAAACATCCCTCAGTTTAGCATGTGACTGTCAATGGCGAAGTCACAGCACATCCTGTACTTATATTCATCTGAACAGCTGTAGATGAGATCCTTTTCAGATCCATTTATAGCCCTTATCTTGTTTTTCAAGCGGCCTTAAAAACCTTCAGTGGAATTCGTATGAGTCCTCGTAGCGCGATCCACACAGCGAACAAGTGATTGTCTCTATTTTACACGAAGCAATATCTCTGCAATGCTGGTACCTCTAAACTGTTTAGACAAGACTATTCTCAGTCTCGGCAGCTGCTGTTCTCATCGGCTGTTTCAACACCCAGTAATTGCAGATATACAAAATCTGGGTTAGGGAGAGATGTGACCTAGCGGAAAAATTTCCCACGAAATATTAAAATTATCAGCTTACCCTCTCTAATATTAGCATGCTTCAAACATATAGCACAACGATGAACAAACCCACCAGTTGATCTGCTATAGCTTTTTAAAGTCATGATACCAACACAGCAATTTAAAACCAGGCAATACTGGAAAACACTAACATCTTCAAATTGCTGTCGTAACCTTGTAAGGTCACGCATTAGAAATGAATCAAGCGCTCTACAACATTGAACTACGTTCGTGAATCTCATTGGATAATTCGACATCGTTCTTAAATCTCATTGGATAATTCGCTGATAGGTAGTTAGTGGTGTCGAAAGTTTAACTTCGCCCGACGAAGAAAGCACCATTTCAGTTGATGTGTGAGACCACGACTACCGATACATAACAAGACCTGGCCCCTCCATCAGCATTGGAGTATGACGAGATGGTGGACGGGGCGGAAAGAAGCCATCAACAACGCGAAACGAAAGCAAAAAGTGGACGCTGTGAAAGCCGAACATAGGGTAAATGGGAAGGACCCCGCATTCGAGATCGGAGATGAAGCCAAATGTAGAGATAGGCGAAACACCAGCGGATACGTGGCAGGGTCACGAAAGCTGCTACCAAAGTGGGAAGGACCACACACGGTCACCACGAGACGGGGTCACGTATATACCATCAAAAATGCAAACACAGAGAAGCGGGTGAATGTCAGCAAGCTCCAGAAATGGGTACACCGGGACAAGCCGACGATGACGCCCGCACCAAGGAGATCAAGCCGACTTCGGTCCAAACTATTTTACGGGATGACGAGTGTGGTTAGAGCAGGCTGCTAGCCAATTGGTAGACATCAACTTACCTCAATGTCTATGTCGCTAATATTGGTCGTGAGAAAATGTGAACAAGACTGATTCAACAACCAATCACAGCAGACTTAACGTGGGCAAATACGATTCGCAGATATATGGCTTAACTTTCTAAGAAACCAGTCAGAAGCAGTACAGAATAACCTTGAGCAAGAAAACAACCAATTAGAAGACGTTGCTTCTCCGCTGACAATAATGTACATAAAAATCTATAAGTATCTGTTGATTTTCTCAATAAACAATCTGTTGCCTGACTCTTCTCTTTTGTCGTTACATAGGTTCCTAGTCTTCCGTAAACTTCTGCATACCTCGTTCCGCCCCTCGACTGTCGTAGCTTTGGTTGACTCCAAGGGAGTTGTGCTAGGATTAATTATATGTGATTTGTAGTATGAGGTGTTAAGACTGTTACTACCGTGAATGGAGTTGATCCTTTCACCAGTTAAGCCTCCGGTATCATCGTCAAAAGGAAACAGATAGAGTCGGGCAGCCCAGACGGTATGGTAGAATATTGATAAAAATCAAAAACATCAGTGGTCCTAAGATAGAACCCTAATTCACTCCCGATGACGAGCTGTGCCAAGATGATCGGATTCGATTGACCTTAGCGCAAAATTGCCTTTCACCTAGGTAGTCCTTTAACCATGACAGAGGCGGCTTACCTATACCTGTCTGGCTTATTTTGTGTAGGTGAAGGTCATGGTGAACGGTGTCAAATGCCTTCTCAAAGTCTAGGAAGACCACATAAGGTCCAATCATCTCAAGCTGATAGTAGTTTAGTAACGCAGGATCTGCCCATCCTGAAACCGTGTTGGGCCTCATGGAGTATATTAGACCTATTGAGGTACTCCCTGATGGGATCGTCAATAATACTTTCCAGTACTTTTGATACCACTGGCATTTCACCTATCCCCGCCCCTGAAGATCGGAGAAAAGAAGGCTCTTTTCCACTCCCTTAACAGTTTCCCGGAATCCATTGAGTGTTGGGACAAGTCGCATAAAGGTTTACGGAGAGCTTCAGCGCACTGTGTCACAACAGATGGCCTGATGTCGTCACAAACTGGGGACTTCCCAGGTGTGAGTCGCCGTAGCTTCCTCAGTACTGTTGCGGGGTTTATTTGGGGAGTAGCCGCTAAATCTTCCTCCTGTGAAACAGTAGTGCCACCATTTTGGTCCGTAACTGTAATACCCACATTGCTGTTTACCTGTTTGGCGAAGGCTAAACTGAATGTTTCAGCCGTCTCCAGACTAGTAAGACACTAACCCTTTGGGCCCACTAAGGCTCATGCCTCCTTGTTGGTTTTCTTTCCGAAATGAATTGGTACAAGTTTTTGGGATTTGCTGGGAGTTCTTTAGCAAGGTTAGCCTGGTATGACCTCATGTCCCTCCTGACCCTTGCACTGCACCGGTTCCTGAGTTCCAGGTAAGAATCGTGGTCTGTCTGACTCTAAGATACGCGCCACGTAAACCAAGCCTTCCGCTTTGCTTGCAGAATACGTTGGGTGCCTCTCTTCAACCATGACGTCTTTCTCTTGGGCTGCGTCGTGACTAAACGGGCGGTATGTGAGATTACCGTATGAATAATCTCTTTCAGCACCTCCCAGTATTCATCCACAGATAGCTCATCCCATGCTAAAGGCCAGTCTGCGTCAGACAAGAGCTCCGCATTTCAGAGTAGTCAGACTTGCTGTAACATAGACATGGTCGCATAACGTCCCACTGCGAATGCTCACACAGAACGAGATCGACAAATATGACTGCATGCACACTACTTCCCAGAGCAGAGATGACCTGAGACTTTTCGACGAGTAGTTGGTCACAGATAAGAATGTAGTTGTCAATGTAGTTGAAGATTGAACGCTCAATTCATGGTTGTCCGCTCAAACCCAACTCCTCCATATTTTTCACCGGAGTCATCAATGTAGCAGTCATCGTCTCATCGTTTACTGTTCGTCGGAAGAGAGAAAACTATCAGAAGTATTATTGTGATTTAGTGTTACAACATTTATTCTTAGACCTTGTGTATAATAACCTTATTGTTTGTTTCATATTGGTGTAAGAATAAAGGATTCTCGAGTCGCTAATCAGTGTTCTGGCTTTCGCGTTGGTTATTACACATTGTTTCTGAAAGTCTTCGAGGGACAGCGTGGGTTCGAGCGTAGTAGGAGCTGGACATTGACAGTCGGCTGATAGTAGTCTAGTTTTGATGACTTTCCAATAGGGCCCCACCTAGTATCGTCTCCAACATTCTCAGTCGGTCCCGTGTTTCGAATGGCTTGCAGTAGATTTCGGTTATATTTTCCCTTAGCATACCCCGAGCCGAGGTTCAGTGATGGAGCATTGAAATCTCCAGCTATGATGATTTGGTCATAGCCCAAGTCTCGTATCCCTGGATGAGAGAAAACTATCAAAAGTATTATTGTGATTTAGTGTTACAACATTTATTCTTAGACTATGTGCACGACAACTTAATGGTTGCCGCTGTATTGGTGCAAGAATAAACAGTTCTTGAGTCTCCAATCTGTGTTCTGATTTTTCGTGTTGGTTATTACGCATAGTTCCTGAAGGTCTTCCAAGGACAGCGTGAGGTTCAGTGTAGTAAGACCTGGACACTGACGAGGTATTTTTTTAGTCAGAGAGGAAAAAGCACGTCGTATTCAAGGAGCGCGCGCGACCATTATCTTTTTGACCAGCAGCATAAACTTGATTATATCTTGACCCTCATTGATTTTTTTCGGAACGATTCTTACAGTTCTTCATGTTCAGACTTTCTATTGAAGACAGGAGGTTTCCGGCAAAAGTTGACCGATTTCTTAATTAGTGCCTATGCTAACCTGGTCCCTTTTTGGACTAGTCATCTAAGATACTACTTCTTTTGGGAGTCGGTTCCACAACTCACTGGCCACAGTCGTATAGTTTCCCTTGTTTTTGGACTCTGGTGGTACATCCCCTGAGTTCACTCGACTCACCGAGAAGGAAAACAGGAAATGGGTCATGTTAATGGTTATTTTTAGAACTATGGTTTTTCTCAGTTTCTCCTTCTCTGTAAAGTGCCTAGTGAGTAGGAAATATTGGGGCTGCTAATTTTTTCCTGCTGTGATAAGTTGGTCATACCAGAAGTTAGGTTTGGCCATTCTATTTGAGGTCTTTCTAGAATTTATCAGTTTCTTTTCAGACACTGGTTGGGTTTCGGAATTTAACTTTCTGGTTTTGATCTAATCAGGGGTGTGTGTAAATTACTAAACACATCTCTGACTTCTTAATTGAAGGCTGTGCTTATTACTCATAAGAATTACAAGTAATAAGCTGTTACTGCTTGACAGTATACCCCAGTTTTTCAGCTGATTCCCCGCGACGTCACATAGACCCTTGCTCAGCCGAACGGAGTCAAGTGGTACTTCACACATGTCGGGAATGCTGATACTTTTTTGCGTAAGGTTTGTGACTGCTCACTTTGCAGGGCTGATGATGAGCGTCTATTGTTTGCACCAATTTAAAACAGATGTGACGTGTTTGCAAAGTAAGAATTCCAGTCTCTTCATTTTCTCACATAACAGAGGACATTTCATGGTTCTGGAAAATTCGTTAATGAGCATAATTGATAAGAGAGGGCCAAAATCAAGAACATCAGTGCGTACCGTTGTCCAGATACGAAGTTTGGGGTTGATCATTACACTTTTCTTACTTATGAGAAATGCCTTGATCCAGATAAGTGGGACAACCCGGATGCAGAAGCATTCCAGTTCCATGAACGTGCTTCTTTAAGGCACTTTATCAACGGCATTCCCAGAGTGTTTGAGAGCAACATTTAAATTGACCAAGGTTTCTTCTGCTGTGGGGGCGTTTGTCCACCACAAGAAGCTTCTTCAAATCCGGACCATTCGTCAAATGACTAATTGTCATTTGCCAAATGTACCAGCTTGAAAGAATACTTCAATTCGAAGTGAGCTTTTAGATTTAACCACGAGTTTATTAGTCATCTCTTCTGGTGACCTGGAATGTGACTCGCCGATTTCGTATGTTTTCACACCCACAAGGTTACTTGTACTGGTACTGATTGTTTACTTGACCTGAACTTTGACCCTGAGTACGTGAGATTTCCTTCTCATCGATTGTTGAATTTTTTCGATATCGATGTGTCCATTGATCGACGATTCACTGGAGTGCCAGGCTTCTAGAAGTTCTCTAGCACTCTCGGTGTTTCCTACAACGACGCTTCAAAGACCTCTGCCTTCGCTTCCCAATAATCGTCACTCAAATCATAAAACTTAAGCAAGGAAACACAAGAGTATATACGCCGAACAAAGGTACCGATGGCCAAACAGAAAAAACAACACAAAAATTCAATTCTCAAAAACTTAAGACTCTCAGAAATCTAAAAATTAGGAAGGACATCGTCATTCCAGCAGCTGGCAGAGGAGGAAACAGAGTAGTCATAGACAAAGAAGAATATACCAAGAAAGCTGAAGAGCTACTCAAAGATGAGGATGTAGATCAACAGTCACAACAAATCCCATACAAATACTGGACAATCGCATCCCAAAGACCTTGAACAAGCTCACCAAAACTGGACAGATCACAAAACAAGACCAATGGCGAATGAAATCCAGTGCTCCAGTCCTACCCCGATTCTACGGCGGACCCAAAATACACAAGCCAAATATCCCGTTACGACCAATTGTGTCACTCCCAGGAACTGCAACATGTAATTTATCAAAAGAATCATTCAGAAAACTAAAACACCTAACGGAATCTTGTGATCACTCTATCGACTCTGCTACCAATTCCTAGAGAAAATCAGAGGCATCCAAATAGATGAACAGGAAACAATGATATCTTTCGACGTCACAGCATCATATACCTCAATCGGACAAAAACTAGCAGAATAAACCATGGAACTAATACTTAGAAACGACGAATACCTTCCGCAACAATCAAAACTGCAACACAAGCTGGATGGAATGCATAAACCTATGTCTAACAACGTACTTCCAATTCAACAGCCGAATAAATGAATAAATCAAAGGAACACCTATTGGATCACCAATATCAGGTTTGATGGCAGAAGCAGTGATGCAAAGCCTCCAAAACATTTCTACCAAAGATCGAACCCGAAATTTGGATACGTTACGTAGACGACAAATTTCGATGTAGTTGAAGATTGAACGCTCAATTCATGGTTGTCCGCTCAAACCCAACTCCTCCATATTTTTCACCGGAGTCATCAATGTGGCAGTCATCGTCTCATCATTTACTGTTCGTCGGAAGAGAGAAAACTATCAGAAGTATTATTGTGATTTAGTGTTACAACATTTATTCTTAGACTATGTGCACGACAACTTAATGGTTGCCGCTGTATTGGTGCAAGAATAAACAGTTCTTGAGTCTCCAATCTGTGTTCTGATTTTTCGTGTTGGTTATTACGCATAGTTCCTGAAGGTCTTCCAAGGACAGCGTGAGGTCCAGTGTAGTAGGACCTGGACCTTGACAACATATTTGTTATAATGAAATAAACGAGTTACATGAAGTTCACACCTAAATAAGCAACGTCTTCGACGACATCAAATTGAGAAAAGAGGAGGAACCCTTGAACTCAATCCATTTTTTAGACGTCTAAATCATGCAAGCAACCAAAGGGGAATTAAAAAACTCACGTTTATGGAAAATTAACTCACACAGCCCAAATATTGAATTACAACAGCAACAGCCCAATAACACACAAACGGAATTGCATACAAACACCATTCAAGAGGGCTTGGACTCATTGCGGCACTTGCACCCTAAGGGAAGTTGAAGAAAGATATCTCACTGACGTCTTCCAGAAGAATGAACATCCATGGAACTTCGCCAAAAGACATCTACCCCCAAGCAAACCTACCAAATCAAAGGTCCCTAAGAAAAGCACAAAGAAAATCGTCCTACCATATATAAAGGATATCTCAGAAATCCCTGCAAGACTCTTCAGACCTTTAGGAATTGACGTCGCACACAAACCGACAAAATCACTTCACTCAGTTCTGTGTCAGCCAAAAGACTTAACAGCAGAGGAAGATAAAACCAACATAATCTATAAAATAAGTTGTAACAAGTGTCAATCACGTCTCATAAACCGTTAATGCCCAGCTCTCGCTACACTCGGGCCCACGCTGTTCCTCGAAGATTTCAGAAACGCTTAGTTATAACGGACGAAAAAACCAAAACACCGATCTGCCGCTTGATATTTCTTTATTGTTACACCAACATATAAAAAGAATAAGCGAACTAAGTTCTGAAAACAAATATTACAATAATAAATCACAAAATTACTTCTGATGGTTTACTGCTGACTTCTTTCTGAACAGCGACCGATGAGACGATGACTGTCGTATTGATGCCTCCGCGAAAATTGGGGAAGTTGATTTTAAGCAAACAACCATGAATTGATCGTTCAATCTTCAACTCCATTGACAACAAATGTGAAAAACACTACATTGCCCAAAGTGGACGTCCCCTCTGTCTTTGTATCCATTAACATAAGCTAGCCTTCAAAAGACACGACATCCACTCCCTATATCACTATATGCAGGCAACTGCGGACATCGATTCGACTAGGACATCTTTCAAATATAAGACAGAGGAAACACCGAGAGTGCTAGAGAACTTCTAGAAGCCTGGCACTCCAGTGAATCGTCGATCAATGGACACATCGATATCGAAAAAATTCAACAATCGATGAGAAGGAAATCTCACGTACTCAGGGTCAAAGTTCAGGTCAAGTAAACAATCAGTACCAGTACAAGTAACCTTGTGGGTGTGAAAACATACGAAATCGGCGAGTCACATTCCAGGTCACCAGAAGAGATGACTAATAAACTCGTGGTTAAATCTAAAAGCTTAATTCGAATTGAAGTATGTTTTGAGGACGTTGCCTTGTAGGACAATTTTCAACTACATTGACACAAGCTGTGAACTACTCAGGTGATGCTTTTAATAGGCAGTCTAGTGGAACCGTCTATCAGTCCCTTTTTGTGGACAAATACGAGTAGATTGTGATGGTTAAGTAGGTCTGTATCTATTGGAGACATTATGACTTCAACAGTAAGAAAAACCCACTGAATAGTTTCGCGTAAACCTTTCTTCAGACGAACTTATTTCCTACCAAGGGTTGCAATTGGTTTTCCATTCGCAGCCTGTAAGTCGAAGGTTAGATCCTTCTGTTGATCTACTGCTGTAGCGAGAAGGACAATGACTTCGGCTCATGTGTCAATCAAGTATCAAGTTTTGTTGTGTGATAGGCGTCTATGTTCACCGGCGATGTTGCCACTAAAGCGTGCCGGCGGTGTAGTTTCTCAGAGTCTTAGAGCCATTGCCGAAAATACGAGGTTATCAGGAACATTTTACTGTCAGGCTATAGGTACCGACACTGGTCAGGGATTTTAGATGAACGTGGCCTGGAGTTTGATCGGCCACATGGGTTTCGTCGTTGAGGCAAATTAGGCCGAAGGGAAGAGGTAATACGGGGCTATTTGATCTAAGTAGTCTCCTCACAGATTTCCATAACTCTGTCACTTCAGTGTCACTACTCGAAGACCATCTGCCGATCAGGCACATTTCCATGGCTAGCCACTGTGTTATTTTCTAGAATCTTATCAGCAGGAGTGGCTATATCATATACGATAACACCTTGGAGTGTCACAAGCACAGCCTATGCTGACCATGGCAGCTTAGACAGTGGTCACTTAACTTTGGGCTGGACACATTTACCTAACTCGCGTAAGGAATTGTGAATGTCGTTCAATTATCCCGTATTTACCGAAGTCAGACTCCCCCACCTGAAACCATGTTTACGCATTCTCTGACCAAAATGGCACCAGCTAAATAGAGGTTCTAGTTGGTCGAATACGAATGACCTTGGGCGTATGGTCACTTGGGGTTGAAAAATACTTAAACTACAGTAGATAAAACTTAAAAACAAATAAAAAATGGAACGAACTCACTGGATTAGTCTAGGTGTTTAGAAAAGATGAAGTTGGTAATAGAGCTCACCAGTTCAGAAACTGAGGGCGTTTAGGTTCATCAATAGTACGATGCATACTGGCGCAAGATCTAGTATCCACAACCCCTATATTATACCTTCTGCGTAGAACAAAGGCGAAGCAAAACAACAAAATTGATCATCCAAAATATGAAATATGTTTCGGGACCGAGATTGCAGTGCAACGATGATTGCTTAATTAGCTGAGGATCGTGAACGAACAACCGAATGTGACATGACAGCATGCCAAACGCTTGACGGGGTGCCTCCAGCTAAACAAGTTGACTTAAACGGTGATGGTCAGCATTCAATGTTCACTGATAGGTGCGGTGAGTTATAATTCCGGGGAATTGTCCTTTGATTCAGGACTGACTGAGAAGGTTAGCAAACTGTAATGTTACCGGAAATTGCTGTCGTTTATGTAAAATCTTAGATAACCACTAACTTACTGGTTTAAGTTGTAAAAGGTGGTTATTATGTGGCGTTTGAAATTCTCTGACCTGGCGCTTAATGCGTGTCGGGTTGAAATTTTTGGCTTACGGAACACGTAAAGGATGAGTCATGGGATATCTCCATCCGTTTTGAGAAACGGCGTGATATATCCCAATAATGAATTCCATAAGCCGCTGTTTAATAGGTAGGTGTGGGGAGTGGGAGTTATAATGGGTAAAAACGTGCCTTTTATCTGAAATAGTTACAATCAAGTAAAAGACATTCAATATCAACCTTTAGCAGTGGTGCTTAATCGGTGTTTTTTGATTTATGATCGTAGAGAGTATTACTAAGTATATAGGAGAGGAATTTGGACGCTGTGGGGACAACTTTAAGTTAGTTTGCTACCTCTTTACCTCTTTGTGAGACACGATTGACGTGTGTAGAGATTTCTGAACGAGATGTTTTAAATTTCACAAGATTCCTAGAATTTCGCATGTTGTATCCCAGTGGATGAGAAATAATCAACCCATTCAAAAGGCCACCATTTTCTTGTATGATCTCGTAAGCAGTTCATTATAAAAGTTTGATGATTTTAGAATGTCTGAATGAAATACTTTTAAAAATCATTCATTTTTCATCTTCATATCTTCTAAATGTTTTCCATGTCCTGATAATCGCATGCGTCCTTGTTCTGAAGTCAAGGTGATGCTAATTTTTCCCTTGATATTTGATATCTACTCTACAATAAACACAAGATTTGAAGCTGGTAGGTCAGAACCCATGAAATACTCTGTGAAATCGTAAACAAAGTGAATGCCACTTCCATAAGCTTAGGTAAGCAGAAGACGGAAAATTTAGATAAATCGTAAGGTTTCTGAAAGCACTTGTTACAGCCAGTGCACTAATAGCTCTCAACAAAGATGCACACTTTCAATCTTCAACTCAAAATCCAAAACAAACGAGACAGTCTCAGACAGATTTGCATTAAAACCAAAATAGTTGAAGGTACCGCGAAATTTATCGCTGTCCAGTTACGAGGTTGTTCGGCATCCAAATATCAAGAACAAAGTGACTTGACACAAAATGACTCACAGTTAACAAAAATACACATTCAAACAAAAATGCACAACAGTGTGATAGTACCTCAAATTTTCTATTTTAAACGAAAATGTTAAGTGGTACATGGAGGATAACTTTAGTACTTTGAGGTACAATATTAGGCTTACCAGTAATATTTTGAGACAAGGAAGAAATCGATACTCTCAGTAATGCGCGAAAGTAAATTGCAGGAGTACTTAAATTAGGAGCTGCTGGCGTCTAGGATATACAAACAACTGAAGAGGGATGGAGTCTAAAATGTCACATGACAAGTGAAGTCGCTTTTTGAGGGATGAGGTCTAGATGATTAATGTTAATATTGGAGTCTATGACTACTGGTTCTACTGGCCTTCCGTCAGTGGGTGTCTGCTACTGAGTTTATGCTGAACTTCATACTGATGTATTAGAATGAGGACGCTAGTGACTTATGATACTTTTGTAGCGGTAAATAATTTCCAAAAATTACTGACCATAGGAATAGATCGTCTAAGAGAAGAATTACATCGTGACCGTAGGAATCATAAGTGAACACTGGATGCTGACCCTTAGAGTTTAAGTCGATTTGTTTAGCTGAAGGCTTCCGGTCAAGCATCCCCGCCATTCGGTAGTCCGTTGTGTCGCTTTCGTGCACGATATCTAGCTAGCTTATCTTCCACTTCAATCCGCGATTTGGTTCCGAAATATATCTCGTAATTTGGACAATCAATTGTGGTGTTTTGCTTTGCCTTTGGTACAAGAGAAACAAATAATACAGAGGTTGTTGGTATAAGATCTTGCATTAATATACTCCGTACAATTCGCGAACGTCTATACCGTCAGCCTCTAAACCTTCATTTCTGGGAAGTTGTGATCACATGGCCGTTTCGTTGGGATTAGAGGCCTTATGCATCAGCACCCTTCCTTCATATGTCCAGCATATACAGATTCGGTAATCAGCCAGTCAGCACTATCTGGGCTTTTTAAAATGCCTGAAGATATTGGTGATCACATCTGAAAGCTTCACACTTCGTTTCATAACCAGATTTAAATCAAAAGCAGCCACCTTATAAACCTCTTTAGATGGTCAACAGAGTAAAAGGATATGTGCGTGCCTAAAGCAAGTGCTAGAAGCAGTGTCATGTGTATTTCTGTGTTTGGTTCTTCTTGTATTATAGGGTCAAGTCCAGAATGCTTTTCTGAAAATCATTTCCTATTTCTTATCAGGTTGCCTTCACAGTGGGCTGTTATTTTAATCAACCTATCTACCGTCTTTTTGAGGCAGTGGTAACTGAAAAAAGTATCAGAATAAGTTCCAGAAGAAAACCAGTATGGATGACGAAATTCTGAAGTTCTGGAGGAAAACTGTGATCAACGAGGTTCACCGAGTCGGGCATGAGGAAAGATATCCAATGATGAAACTGGCTGGAGGCACCAGAAGTTAGGATTTATCAGCCATCGGATTCGGGTGATTATATGGCATATCCCTTTTTTGAAGTGGTGCTGCCGTAATCCAGAGGGTATTACGGAGTCTCAGTTAATAGGCCAGAATATACCAGCATGATTTCATAAAAATTCAATAATGTACACTTAACTTATGGACTCCTTTAACCTATTACATTGCTCAAACATCAGTTTCAAGCCAGATTTTTCAATAAGTGCATTAAATGCGACGCAGCACAAGAAAATAATGCCACTGATTATGTGTATAACGGAAAAAATTTTTAATGCAGAATTTCCTTAAAAAGCACACAAAAATACAACTCGTCATTAAACAACCATATCAACGAACTACACTGCCAGTTGGCGGAAAGATATACTAAAGCCACTCATCAGACTGCGTCTCAGTGGTTGAGTGGTTTGCGACTTTGCTTTGTAACCTGAAGATCTTTGGTTTGGCCAACGGTGCGGGTATCTGTGCGTACTGATGGAGAATTCCAGACAGGGGTGAAACAGTAGTCAGACACTCCCCGGCCTAAAATAGTCCTCTAACTGAAGTCACTTTGCGATTGAGGTTGAAATCGACTGAACCTCTGCAAGCCAACACTTAGAAATTGATTCTACAAATACTCTGAACCAAGTAATTCAAGTCATGGAATGTGTAGTATGATGCCTGTAAACAGGATGCTTGTCATTATCGCTTAAGCAATTCTCTGTCAACCCTGAAAATATACGTATATTTGTGATTGCTCTCTTAATTTTCGCACTTCATCTCTACCACGTCTGTAGATTATGGAAATAATCAACTGAATCTTTGACATCTCTTCCCGCTTATTCCTCTTCCAGATTCCACCAGCAACACCTGGGATACGCAGTCATTCAAGGTCACAAAGTGTCAGTTTTGTTTGTTTTATTATCGAAGAGTAGTTCGCATTTTCGATCGCTAGAATGGCGGGCGATAACACGGAGATAGACTTGTATGACAATATTGATGAAGATTTTGTCCAGGTATTTATTATATGATATATTTTAAACCTTAGGAATGTACCGACCTGACAGAGCTTTATGATGATGTTATCGCTCCTATTAAGTCTGAAAATACTAACATTGTAGCATCTCCTTTGGTAAATAAATTTATTTATGCATATTTGCCTAGTCTAATAAGCAGTCGCATAATTCGTCAAATCATTCTGGTCGTCGTGTGTCAGTTTATGTGGGTAACTTAACATGGGTAAGCTTTAACTAGTTAAATGGCATATATGAAATGTTTTCAGTGGACAACGGACTTGGACTTACTTGAGGCCGCCGCTGGCATCGGTATTAACGATGTCGTTGAAATAAAGTTTCACGAAAACCGTCAGAATGGACAATCCAAGGGGTAATTTGAAGAGTTCGCATATATTCACTTTTTAGTTTTTGTGTAATGGTGTTTGGGTCCGAGCAATCAATGCGTATAGCAATGGACAAGTTTCCGAAAGTTGACCTTCACGGGCAAAACCCAGTTGTAACGAGTTTTACGAAGCATAATCTCAGTGTGTTTGAAAAGGCGGCGGGTGGTGACAATCAGGCAACTGCCCGACCTCGCGCAGAAGAGGTGCAGAATGCCAAAGTATCAACAGGTAATTGTCGTGTTGTGTTTTTATAGTAATTAGCAGGTACAACTGGTGTTCTTGGAAACCGTTTGCCAACTCCATTAATGGCAACACCTACAATGCCCGCATCACTTGGTTTTAGTGTACGGAATAATAGTCCTTTAATGGGACAGGTAGTGCCAAACGTACGGAATGCAGCAAGTTTATCGTCGACTATTCAACAAGCTCTCATTAATCACAACGTACAGTCTAATTTAAATGCCAACTCAAGCATGAGCCAGTTACCTTTGAATTTTCCCGGGCCAACTAACGTTCTTATTCCTCCAAGTGGCATCTCAAGCGCAGCCTTTCCGGCAAATGCAACAGGTCTTTTGCCTTCAAACTTCACTCTTCCCAGCACCATCCCAACATCTCTTTCAGCGACAAATGCACACATCAACCCCAGTTTCTTAACACACTCCTTACCAGGGAACACATCCATTTTGCAAACACCAATGCCACCTAGTGGGGTAATTCAAATGAACACTCATAATAGTGACTCAAATGCGCGTCCGCAATTTGACCACTATGGAAGACCAGTTATCCACACATATACGCCGCGTAAGTCTTTATTTTTATTGTGTTTGCATCACTTTCGAAATTTATTTGATCACACTACTGTGCATGGATAGATTATCATTTGTTTAGCACACATAGTAATTCCCTGCAAAGTATTTCATAGTACTGATGACTATGTAGTAATGTGACTAAAAATGGGAATCACCCATTTTCTTTAATCCAATTGCATCATAGCTAGGTGGTTGTCTGAGTAATGTATTTGCAATGTAATTATGTACCGAAGATTACTGAAAATATATGGGGAATAAGACTTGCCTAGTTTGGTAGTATTAGAGATGACATCACTGTTTCCACTGAGTCTGCTTTCACCATTAAATGGCCCCTCGACTACATATTAAGTAATTTCTGTAGGGGTTTTCACATCTTAAATACATCTGGTAGGATCACTACACGAAGTTGGTTCGAATGGGTTTTCATAAGGTTTCGCCACCAGCACTTTATTGTCTCATCGGTGACGAAGTTCTTCCTGTTGTGTTTCGCAGCTCTTGAAGAACTTTGGGATCAGTTTTGGGTTTTCGGCTTTCGCTAGCCATTTTGTCAATGTATATGCGGGAGAATGAATGAGGGAGTACTAGTCAAGACGGGTTACTCCTGTGAATCAGAAGCAGTCCAAAAAGAATCGGAAATTTGAATTTTATTTCGTCTTTTTAGTTATATACTATGAAGTTTTACAAGATGAAATGTTACTTTTCCATCCAATATTCTACTATCATCTGATCCATAAAATAGCACTGACTTCACATCGGAGTTGAAAATTTGTATCTTATTTTTCATGCTGAGTGCTGTTGATTTCCACACTGACTTGAGAGTAGTGAAAGCTTGTCTTGCTTTCCCAATCCTCGCTTTGATATCCTCATCAGTTCCTTCGACCTGTAGTTATAACGCTGCTTCCCAGGTCGGTAGGTAAAGGAGGTTGCTTCTGTTAGATTTCCCCCATTTATGCTGATTATCTATTGTTGTTGCTATTCCTGTTGACCAGGAATCATCACCTCTGTTTCCTCTATGTTCACCTGAAGGTTTATCTTTGATGCTTCTTCTGCCAACTTGCTGTCTATCACTTGCATATCTTCCAGTTTGTGGGAAATCATACATATTATCAGTGAAATCCAGATCCACTAAGCTTTTGTGTGGGTCCATTTTATGCCTGTCTTCTCACTGCCCGCTGTTTGTATGTCGCATTATCCAGTCCACCGCAATCAGGAAAATCATTGGAGATAGTAGGCAGCCAGCTTGTCGTACTCCCGTCTTCACTTCTAAGGATTCCGTTAGTTTTCCGTTGTGGATCACTTGTCACGTAGCAATATCGTACAACTGCTGGGTAAGATGTATATTTGTTGGCGACTTAGTTCCCGAATCACCTCTCGATCGACCCTGTCGAAGGCTTCTTCAAAGTCAGTGAAGTTCAGGTAGAGAGCTGAATGCTTATGTTTAATGATGATACATAGTGTTTCGATTTGATCAATGCCCGACTTGTTTCTCCTGAATCGAGCTTATCCCTGTCGAAGTTTTTCATCCAGCGCGTGTTTGATTCTCTCCAGGATGATGGAGCTTAGTATTTTGCTTGGGATAGACAGGAGCATAATGCCACGCCAGTTCTTGCATTGACCTAAGTCCCCTTTCTTTGGTAGTTTGAATAGGTAGCCTTTTTTCCAATCCGCAGATACCTTACCCTCTTTTCACACCTCCGGTAGTGGTGTCATCAAGTAGACTGACGTCTTTGGGTTCATTTTCAATGCTTCTGCTGGGATTCTGTTTGGTCCTGTTGCTTTTCCAGTGTTTAGCATCTTGATTGCCTTCAGGATTTCTGTTCTCGTCGGGGGGTTGATGTTCACTGGTAATTCTGCTCCCGTTGTTGGTATTGTTGGGCGCGTTGTAGGTGGCGATCGATTTAGAAGTCTTTTGACGTGTTCAGCTCAGTGTTTCCTTTGCTCCACCTCTTTGGTGATTGGCTTTCCATTGTCATCCTTCACTGGCTTAATTTGTGTTGATCTCTTCCCGATAGGACCCTAGTTGTTTGGTAGAATGTTGCGAGGTCTCGTCTGCCTGCAGCTTGCTCTGCTTCACTTGCTATAGCCTGTCTTCCCTGGCACTCTTCTTTACTCTTTTGTTCAGTGTATTGTAGCTTGCATTCAACTCCTTTTGTTATTCGTTGATGCACTGGAAAATCTTTTGTTTTACCGTCCTCTCTATTAGTCTCCATGTATCTGTAGTGAGCCACTGTTTGTCCTGTCTTCTTTTTGTCTAGAAATTCCATGCAGGTTTGACTCTACATCGCTTTCAGGCTGTTCCAGTGTTTTTCAACGCTGGTCTCTTTGCTATTGTTGATTTGTGTCTCCACCTTTTTCCTTATGATTGCAGTGAAGATGTCCTTTGTAGCCTGATCCTTTATTTTTTAAGTATTGAACTTGGCTTGTGGTCTATCTGCAGCTCCTTTTTCTTTGAAAGCTTTTAATTTGATTTCGAGTGTTCCTTGCACAATGTAGTGGTCTGAGCCAATGCCTGCTCCGCTTCTTACTTTTGTGCCCAGTAAGCTGCGCCTCCACTTCCTTGAAATTGAGATGAAGTCAATTTGGTTTTTGGTTCGCCCGTCTGGTGACACCCATGTAGCCTTGTGGAAATCCTTGTGTTTGTATACGCTGCCACCAATCACTAGTTCATTGACTGCATAGAAGTCAGTGAAGAGTTCCCCGTTTTCATTCATCTCTCCAAACTAAACTAGACTAAACGGACGTAGGAAACAGCTGGCGGTAAAACCATCGCGTCCCCAGCTCGATCAGGAAACTAAATCCCTATTTGGGGAAGAACTAGCTAAACATATATCTGAGTTCGACAGCTGTGCTCACCCTGAAGAAGCTTGGAAGAATATTCAGTCAGCCATAGATACAGCTGTAAAAGCTGTGAATAAGGTAAATCCAAAGGTGAGTAAAAGCCATTGGATATCGACTGCCTCATCCGAACTGATAGATGCTAGAAGACTTATTCCGGCGAGCTCCGGATTCAATGAGGAGCGAGAGCTGCACAAAAGGAAACTTACGAAAAGTCTCCGCAAGGACCGTGAACAATGGTGGGTGACAAAGGCGAAAGAGATGGAAAAAGCATCGGCGATAGGCAACACTAGGCAACTCTTTAGACACATCAGGGAAACGGGTGGGAGAAGACAAATCATAAGTGAAACAATTTCGGAGAAAAATGGCACCATAATTAGCTCCCAGGATAGACGACTGGAACGCTGGAAAGAGCATTATGAGGAGCAGTTTAATTGGCCCACAGACACGCTCAACCTTCCGAACATCCAACACCTCCCTGAATGGGATATGGACACAGGTTCTCCGTCCCTAACTGAGGTTACTAAAGCTGTCACTAATCTGAAACTAGGCAAAGCAGCGGGACCTGATGAAATGACTCCAGAGGTATTTAAGTCCGGTGGAGACAGTTTACTGTCTGCATTAACTGAGGTTCTAGGCAGCGTCTAAGAATCAGGAATTCCCATCGGGTTGGTGTAAGTCACTGATTATCCACATATACAAGAAGGAAGACAAGTCTTCTTATGACACTCACAGAGGGATTAGCTTGACTAATATAGTATCTAAAGTCCTAGGCTCAATAATCATGCATAGACTAAGTGGTGCTCGGGAGGCACAAACACGAGAGAGCCAGGCAGGCTTTAGACCAGGAAGAGGGTGTATTGATCATATCTTCACCCTCCGACAGATTCTAGAACATAGGAATTCCTACCGGCGTCCAACAATCATTATATTCCTTGACCTAAAGGCGTCATTCGATTCTGTCGACCGAGAAGTTCTCTGGAGATGCTTGGCTGTAAAGGGAATGCCGAGAAAATACATTGCACTGATTAAGGCACTCTACTCGTACTCATACAGCCAGGTGAGGGCTTACGGCGAGTTGTCATCTGAACTGGTGACGACTATTGGTATCCGTCAAGGATGCCCATTATCTCCTTTTCTATTCAACTTCATCATAGATGTGTTAATGGACTTAACCCTAAGTGACTTCAGCGATTGACTTGCTACCGGGGAATAATCTCGTTGACTTGGAATATGCAGACGATATAGTCCTTCTAGGCGAAGACGCTGACGAAATGCAGAGTCTTCTAAACACCATGAGCCGCAATCTACGAATGTTTGGCATGCGATTCGCTCCCGCCAAATGCAAGATGATGTTACAGGACTGGACTACACCGACTCCTAGATTAGAAATAGGGAATGAAGTGGTAGAGCACGTTGACCGCTCCATTTATTTGGGAAGTACCATCAGCCAGTGCCAACGGGTTGATCTCTGACGAAATCTCCGCACGGATACAGGGGGCTCGTTTCGCATTTGGCAGTTTACGCCGTTTCTGGCATAGACGAGATATCCGACTATCGACTAAAGGGCGGGTGTACTGCTCATCAGTTCGCCCCGTCCTCCTTTATGGCTGTGAGACCTGGCCACTGAGAGTCGTTGTCAATGGCGCAGATGTATTCAGTCTCTGTAATCTTTCATATTCCTTTCTACCATTACCCATTCTGTTTCACTCTTATACTTGTCAGACTGTATTGATTCTCTTCACTCATCTTCTTGTCTACCTCTGTGTGCTATTTGGAACGTGGCAACTCGAACTGGTGCACTTCGGTGCCAAGTTCTATGTTGAATCCAGACAGACACTGAGAGTGGAAGACATGAAAAGATTAGCTGTCTTTGATCATAGGTGCCTGCGTTCTGTTCCCCGTGTGAAGTGGTATAATGAGGTGAGCAATATTGATGTTAGGTGTCGAGTTCTAGGTAAGGAGGGGAAATCAATCGACGAGGTTGTGAAGTTATATAGACTGAGATGGTTAGGACATGTGTTACGTATGCCTAGTCATTGATTTTTGATTTTTTTTTGATTTACAGCTAGATTCCACACTGTATTTTTGGTACAAGTATGGAATTTTCAGCATGGATATCGGTAGCCCAAATTTTTGCAGGCCGACCATAGATATCAGGTGTGCGTCGGCGGAGGCTCGAACCTCGGACCATGTGCATGGTCGGCGAGAGTCCTAACCACTGTGCCACCGACGCACACACATATATATTAGATGGTTGGAGGCAATCGGCAGGAAGCCTTGCTTCACATAGGTTTCGTGCTAGTCGGCACTCACCAGTCAGCGAGGCGTATCTGCAGTCTTGGAGCAATTCATATCCCTTCTACGATTCGAACCTTCGTCACCCAGTGCCACCTGCAGTCAGAGACGTTACCACTGAGCTATTCGGGCCCGCGATTGACCTCCTGTATGACTGTATGCGATACTTTGACTGGACACTAGCAAATAGTGGTGACCACATTGCAAACGTGACTGATAGAATTCAGTCTGAACCAAAGAAAGGACTATTTATTTATTTTATTTTTGATTACAGCTTGATTCCACACCGTATTTTTGGTACAAGTATGGAATTTTCAGCATGGATATCGGTAGCCCAAATTTTGCAGACCGACCATAGATATCAGGTGTGCGTCGGCAGGGGATCGAACCTCGGACCATGTGCATGGTCGGCAAGAGTCCTAACCATTGTGCCACGGACTAGACACATCACACTAGTTGGTAGTGTCCAATATATATATATATATATATATATATATATATATATGTGACGCGACTTTCACTCTTACATGGCTTGTGAGATTCTGTACTGCTCACAGTATAATAGGAGGCGATAATACCCTGGGCTCATGCTCTGTAAAACTTGCCCTTCTTGCTGTACTATTACACAATATTACTAATTCACTCAGAATGGATGAGTATTAAGTGGAGTGATGAGGTCCCAAGGCACTTCATAACATTCATAACAAAGTATATTCCGTGACAGTATTTCAACCTGAATATTGAATAAACTGAATAAATCATACTCTGTGCTGATTGTAGTCCGTCTATCACAGTACACACAGATTTATCCATCAAAGTGGATACAGATTCACGTGACTATATTTATTCACAGTTCGCAAAAAATCCTTATTAGGAAGGCACCTATACGACTCACTATTTTAATGGTCTCAATATATAACCATTTAACATGAGTCATTGCCCTTGAATGTTTCGATTTAATAATGTTAGACATTCCATGTACCATAAGTTTTCCTTTACACCAACAAACCTGCTAAGTATTAGAACGATACAGAATTACTTTTTTTACTCAAAGAATCCTAAGTTCCTGCAGTACACCTTTTTTTACACCAAACTAAAATTAATAGAATAAACTGAACCAACTTAATAGTTAACTTAACTAAGCGTCTTACCAGGCTAGGTCGCTAATTTTTGCTTCTCTATTGTGCTTGTAATATGCAAATCCTCAGAGTCCGTAGTTCAGACATACTAGCCAGATGAATCCTAAAATCTTTTATTCTATTGAAATTTGTTGTTGTTCTCAAGCATAGGTTTGTAGGGATTTGATTGTTTAGTTACAGGATTTCATCATGAGCTGAAATCGGTTAGAGAACCATTGGAAAACCTGATCGCCTTCCTCGACGGGCAATGTTAGCGGATATAGCGTCAGGCTGGAAAAAAGCTAGCGGAGATCAAACCAAAACATGGCACCAGTCAATGAAATCTACGACAGTTAGTCTAAGCCACGTAGGAAGGTGTAGACTTCCAGGCTGGGGTCCTCGGGACGGTAAAAATCTATGGTTGGAAACAATTGGTGACATGGCTCAAAACCGTTCTCAGTGGCGCAGATGCATCCACTCCCTGTGACTTATGATCTTCAATGAAACTGTTTTGTTCTTCGTTAATACTCTTTCTTTGTCTCACACCTCTGCTTACTGTCTCTATTATGCCTTTCTTGTATTTTCTTCTCTTGCTTTGTGTGCTAAATGGGGGAAGTGTGGCGACTTGAACTTCCGCACATATGTGCAAAGTTCTACGTCGAAAACAGAGAGACAGACAGACCTCTCCAAATACTTCTCTACCCATAATGAGTTCTCTTCCTGTGTTGTCTGGTCCCAGTTTGGCTTTCATGTCTCCCATTAGTATTTCAATGTCACCGACTAGAGTGCTGTCCATTATTGCCTGTGGTTAACTATAGAACTCTTCTTTCTTTTCGAGGTCTGTGTTGTTTGTGGGTGCACAGCATTGTATAATTATCACTCCCCTTCCTTTTGAGTTGAATCTGGCGGTCATTATCCTGGGTGAGATCGCTTCCTATTGTATTAGGATCTCCGTTGCCGTTGGTGACATCATGATAGCCACGCCCTTGGTGTGCTGGTGGTTGTCTTCTGGGAGACCAGGGTAGGTCACTGACTCTTAAAAATTTGGTGAGTCCTCTCCCATTCCATTTGTTTTCACATATTCCTAGTACTTCAATACCACGTCTCTTCCTCTTGTTTGCAATCTAAGCAGCTTTTCCAATCTCATACATAGTGTGGGAGTTCCATGCGCCCACGCCTACTTTTTCGCTCGTCACAAGAAGACTCATCGTACTGAATTTTCCGTAGCAGTTTTGTTTACAGGGCATTATGTCCGAATCTGATGTATTATCTACAATGAATTTGCCTTTATAACAGGGCGGATTTTTCGTCCTCGACCATATTTATCTCTTGTAAGGTTTAAGAATTCGTCATGTACCTAGATCTTTTAGGGTTTTCTAGTATTGCAAAATCAAAATGGTTTTCTTTCTTGATACCACTGGACTCTCAGATTTCCAGTCAAAATATCCTTATATCTCTTAAGTTTTTTCATTAAATAAAAGGTTTTACTCGAGTTCGAAAGTAAGTGAAGTCTTCAACAGTGAATCTGTATAAATGTTTGTAAGTATTTAGTTCTACCCTGTTTTCCGTTCCTTTTACTGTTGTAACCGAACTTGGAGTGACGCATCTCTTACCCATTGTGTTGAAGATACCAGAAGTGTTTGGAACTTTTTATTGAGGTCTGAAGCTTCAGCATATGGGATCAAGTTCGTTGTGACTAGTCATCAGGACTAAGTACCGTGCTTTTTTTTCTGTCAAATTTCATCGTTATTCCCTCAGTCTTGGTACATCTTCTGAAGTTGGTTGTCGCTGCACATTTTTGTTGATTGTTAACATCTACGTGGAAATTCATAAGTATATGGATTGGTTATTAATGTCATGCGTATAGTCCTTGGTGTTATTGCGAAATGAATTTAATCAGGGAAGTTTGCAATATGTCTACTAAGCTGGGTGATTTACCATCGCGATGCATCCTGATTTGATGTTAGATGATTGTTGGAGGCGGCTGTACAGCCCTTATCGGCAAGACGTATCTGCAACCTTGTAGAGACTTAAGCCCCTTCTAAGATTTGAACTCCTAGTGGTTAATCAATGTATCCATTACAGTCCTATAGGAGACCAATCATGAGACCGAATAGTATAGTGGCAAATTATCTAACTGCAGCCCTGGACGACGCAGGTTCTGATATTTGCAGTGACGTCAGTCCTCTGGTAGTTGCAGACGCCTTATGTATCAGTGCTAACAAGCACGAAGCCTAGGTTCTGAGCTTCCTACTGATTTCCTCTAACCATCTAATAAGCATAAAACTTTATCACAGTAGAATTTAGTGGGTTTATTACTACTGCTCTTATCAATAATAAATTAAGCTTGTGACAGCGGTCCGTACGTTTGCTTTGTGGCTTGTTATTTGCAATAATCCCACAAATGCAGCCTTACATATATTTCTCCATGCTGGTTTTTTGAGTTTGGAGGACCAGTCAGACTTTTGTTAGATCCAGTTATTTTGTTAAAATCACCTTAATACTCAGCTGATGTGTGTTCTGTAGTCAAAACGGATCTGACGGTTTCTGCAGTGTTACTTGTAAGTGCATATAGAACATTTCTATGCACATGCTTAAAAATCTAAGGAAATTATTTTTGAGTTTTGGTGCGGTGAATAACTTGAGTCAGTTTATGCTATGACTCAATTGCGTAAAATCTTTCAGCATAAACAGGACGTGTCCCATGAAGTCTAATTCTTACTAGGTATGTGAACCTTGGCGAACTTCGTTTAGTTCAGGAAATCAGACATCATACAAAGATTTGATTATTGCGAGTTTGTTGCTGAA
Organism: Trichobilharzia regenti; assembly: GCA_944472135.2. Lineage (NCBI taxonomy): Eukaryota > Metazoa > Platyhelminthes > Trematoda > Strigeidida > Schistosomatidae > Trichobilharzia > Trichobilharzia regenti. Next base: position 50,216,249 of record OX235265.1, read on the forward strand.
AGGAAACTGAATTATAATAACTGCTCATTCAACTGAGCATCCAGTTATCAACTACGGAATATATCAAATATCAACGTAGTTTGATCAGCTTAATAGTGTCACAAACAAGAGACCCATTTATGGAAATTTCTCATTGTTTTGGAGCAGTGGCATTTGATTGTAGAGGTTTCATCTCCAGAATTGGGGATATCTTTAGCACAAATTTTATGAAGAAGACTTCTTAACTCCCACGCTAAGCAACAAATCTTCATTATTTCAAATGCATTCATTTCGGTTTGTGTTGATTTATCATTCATTCGATAATGTCCTAATATTTCTTCCAACAGCCGTTCCAGGTAAGCTCACAGAATCGGAGTTTGAAGATATTTTGCAACGAAATAAAACAGTGTCGTCGAGTGCAATTAACAGAGCTGTTCAGGATGCTGCAAGTGGTGATTATGCAAGTGCTATCGAAACTTTAGTAACTGCAATATCACTTATCAAACAATCGAAAATAGCAAATGATGATCGTTGTCGAATACTAATCAATTCTCTTCAAGACACGTTGCATGGGATTGAGTCAAAATCGTATGGAGCTAAGTAGGTTACATTTTGTATTCACTTGTGACTATGGTTTGATTCAGTCTTTTTGATTCATTGTTATCTACTAAGCGAGACGTGGAAAAGTATCATGATTATAATCCACGCGTGGAAATACAGATTATTTCCAGTAAATTCGTCCATAAAGTGATTAGGACTCACAATACTCCATATGTATGCACTACGTTATCAACTGTCTAGGTTTTGCAGTAGAATCTTTATCTGAACACTGGGCGGTAGATACGAAAATTAGGCGTCGTCCAGTGTAACTCCAGTCACAAAAATAATGAGCAAAGCTAATATCGCACAATTGTTTCCGAATGACATGTTGTGGAAAGTATTCAATATTCAAATGGATTAGATCCAGATTGACATTTCTTGGAAAATACTAACTATAAGGGACTTTTTGTTTGTCCTCCGAATTGGTGCAATAGTAACATTCTTTTACCATATATGGACATTGTGTTGTTAGTTTCCATAGCACTAGTTTGTGAGTCTTAATTCGTTTGAACTTGTTAACATACTCGACACTATAAACATTAAACACAAAATACAGTGTGCTCAATCGACACAAAATCTTTGTGCACCAACATCCCACTTCACGAGACTGTCGGTTTCATTTGCGTTCATATGAAAAGCGATGGAATACAAGTACCTGTATCTATCACTTACATCATAGATGTTATCTTGACATGCATTAAAAATATCAGATTCAATTTCCAATGAAAATACAAACATTGATGGTGTTGTAGTGGGAAGCACTGTTAGACTCCTGTTAGCAGATGCATCTATGTCGAATATGAAGAAAGAAATGGCAGCCATATCGGCAAACTATGCTTTATAAACGTTTGTGGTTGATACACTCATTATTAGTGGCAATAATGAGTCGGCTGGTAACTTCATTACTTTATTTAGTGACATCCAAATATTTGAGTGATTTCAGAATTCTAATTGAATAGCAAATTGCGTTTTCTGGATATTTTAGTGACTAGGCGGTACGATGGAACATGTAAGCGGGCGATATTTCTCAAACAGACATGGAGTAGACAATATCTTAAAAAGTTTTGTTCCTATCCAATCCAGACGTTCTATAGTAAAATGCCTGTTTCCAAGAGCCCGTAAAATTTTCACAAGCGATACACTAATGGATGGGCTACGGTGCATGCATTCAGTTTTGTTAACTAATGGATATTCTGAAAAATTCATTGTGTCATAATAGAGAGAGACCACCCCTTGAAAAGACAGCTTCCGTACAAAAGAAAGCTATCTTCACTGAACTACCATTCTGTGGTTATCAAATCGTGCAGTTAACAGCACCAAGGCTTCGGTTAGTTATTAAACATACATTCTATACCACATCTCTTTTCCTTACCTTTCGAATATATCCAATTCCTGTGCCTAGGAGTAAAGGATGAAATTTTGTGAACTTTACACTGTATCTGCAAGTTCAGCTGAAGTTACGAGGAGATATAGATAGATAGAACAAGTAGAATGTTCTGATGCCTTCAGAAAGAACATATTCCTAAGTAGCTATTAAGTCACATAAAAAATCTAAATGTACTTAGTCTGAACAGAAATTCAGCATTTATTAGTATCTGATTACAGAATCAATATTAGTGGCCTTCTCAATTATTTCACATAATAATTAATTCAAGGTTGATGGAAGTACTTTGGATGAATCACGTGCTTCCCAGCCCATATGTACAGACTATAACGGGCTTCAACTTTTGCTTGCCGTGGATTAATTGACCAAATAAAATATGATTGGTTACAAGAATGCAAATTTATTTCGTGTAGCTGATTAATTGCCAAACTTTTTATTTTATTATAGTGAACCGTGCTAGTTGTAAAGCGATCGTAAAGAAACTATAAAATAATGTCACCTCGCAGTATTTGTATTCTCAATGTCAGTAAAAAATTGGATTGGTGAAATGTTTAAGTAATAGGGCATAAAAAATAAGGAGTACCAAGAAAAATGTAAATGTAAAAATAAACAATAATAGTAGTGATAGTGATAATAATTATGATATTAACGAGTACATGCATGTCAAACATGCACAGAATAGTGACAACAACAATAGGGAATTTAAATCATCGGCAGTGCTTCCGTACGAAAGAGGAGCTTGGGAACCCTCAAGGAGAATTCTTAACAACGCAGGGATAAAAGTGACTGGCACTGAAACCCTCAAACTCACTGGAGCCTTTAAAACAAAACAACTTAGTTCATCTAATATCCCGCAATGATTGTCAGGTCAAATACATAGGCCAAACTAGTAGAACAGGTGCAGTCAGACTAGCCGAGCATAAAAGCGTAGCAAAACTTAGATTAGATATGCTACCCGAATAAGATAAGAAATCTAGAGGATAGTTCAGCTATAGCACTCACTACATGCAATTACACACAACCATACAATAGGACGGGATAGGATGACAGTTTTAAAATTTAATGCAATAGGGTGGAGGGAGAGGTTGATAACGGAGGTTTTATTTATCGAATCCATTGAAGAGAGTACGTGTAATAGGGATGATTCAACACCTGTTTAGCTGGACATCTGGAAAATTCTACCACCTCTAGGACAAATAGGAGAGAACAAAGAAAACTATGAAACTTAAGTTTCGAAGTCGTGTGATTATAATTGGTATGATATTGAACAGTAAATTGTGTTCGAAACGTCATCCAGTAAATAATACTGTTTCACTGTGTGATATATCTAATTCGCCGAAAAGAGACTCTTCGCTGAACTACTTGTCTTCTGTCTACTAATACATCTAATAAACAAATTAATATTGAATTACATGCTACCACAATGCCACTTTTTCCTCTCCGTGCTGATTTCGCGGCGTCTATCTTCTGTTTACACTGTACATTCCTGACGGCTTCTTTCTGTTCCGTTCGAATCTCGTGAAACTCCACTCTTGGTGAATGGGCCAGGTTGTGCTATGCCATACATCAACCAAGATGGTGGCTTTGTTGTTTCCTGGCTGGAAGCACGATTTGCTAGTAAGATCAATGGAAGCTCTGTCTCCCAGTTACCTCCCTTCGATGCCAATCACTGCTTAAGTATACAGTTGGCTCTCTCTGTCAAACCATTGGTTTGTGGATAATATGAAGTTCGGATCTTCTTAATCCCCAGCTGTTGCAAACAGGGAGTGAATTCCTCACTTTCAAAACAAGGACCTTGATCTGTCAATATCGTCTTTGGTACACTGTGATCTAAAACGATTTGTCGAAGTACTGCACTAGTCACGGCTTTCGCGTGTTGATCAGGGATCGCAGTGGCGTTTACCCATCGTGTAGCCTGTTCCGTCATCATCAAGAGGTGCTGATTGTCACTAGATGTCTACAGCTGGCCATGAAATCTTCGTTGTCTAGGGGCAATGACACCAGCTGTAACGGACTTGGTTACAGAACGTTTAGTTGGAATTTGATATCCCTATGTAGGCAATGCGTATACCTTATCTGAAACTCGTCATTTGCGCATGTCTTCCGTGTTGTGCTACTTCTGCCCTTCGTATTGTGTTTCTTTGTCTTCTTTTCGTGTCTCACATGTTTTGCAGCGACACTAAACAATTTGTTTTCTTTGATGTCAAGTCTATCACTCCGCTATTTGATATCTTTATGCCGACGAACGTTTCTTTATGTACTACTGATAAATCTTGTCAGTAGCATACGCTACACTACGTTTTGCTCGAGTATGTTGCTTCGTGAGTTCGTTATTATGAGGTGCTGAGTTGGAAATGGAGGTTAATAGAAGTACGAGATGTAAAAAATTTAGACATTAATATGAAAACTTGGAAATTACAAGGTATTTGTATTTTGGTCATTTATTTAAACAAAAAGCTGGAATATTATGTGAGCTGGGATACTATCTGGAAACAGAGACCGAAGCAGAAAGACATTTTAATATCCTTCTATGTGTGTGAACTGATGATACTCTTAAACTATCAACATATCGAAAGTTGATGTTTATTTGAATTACCTGAAAATGAACTGAAAATAGTTTTACATGACTGCAGAGTTTAGAGATGTACGTTTGAATTCTGTTTAGTTGTGTTAGGGTTTTTAAACTTGAATTTGTATTAAGAGAAGGTGATTTTGTGAAATAGTAAGCTTCAGAAAAAGTAGAATATGGCGTTTCTGAAACTAATATTCTTTCTAGTTGTCAGAAAGGCTGTATGGCAGATGTCGTAGTTTGCTTGGGAAGGAAACTTCATTGTTGTCACTTCAAATCCTCAAGGTATTGTACTCCATTCAAACTATCACGAGAACTGCCTTCAACCTTTGTTGTCATTCTGGTTCTCCCGATGCCACAGGATATGATAAAAATACTGTCTCAACCAGCATAACTCTTGAGGTTGTCGAGATAATTATGCTTGTTCACTACATCGAGGAGCAGCTATAGTTTAGACTATGACATGCATGTAGGAAAACCAATCTGGTTGGAAGCTGAGTTCAAACGTTTATGTTATTCTCTGCACAGAATACTAATTATGCTTTGTCATTGTTTGCCGGCAAAGTCTTAGTCAGTGATAGCTTACTCTTATCGTATTCGACATAACTAAAATAATTAACTTATTTTCGCCGTTTACTTAACAGTGTTTTTCCGTGAAAATGCTGCTGGTTGATTTAGAAATTCAACTTTCAACTGGTGTGTTTAATATTACCCCATATGGACTTATAAGCTTTTATCGTAATTCTTGTTGTATACAAAAAGAATCTTAAATCTGTCAGATTTGTCTATATCTATGACTATGCATTTTGAATATATTTATTTGCACATACTTTTGTCACCTTTGACTCATTAGGTTAATTATTTAGTATTTATTAGTAGGTAATGTCTTAAGTTCAAATTACATTCAAACCATTAAGCTTTGTCAGCCAGTTAAGATTAGTCACAATCAATGAATCAACACTGGAATATTACCACTAATACCTGCAAAATTGGTGTTCTAACGCGTGTAGTATATGTTACGTGATAACATTTCAGTCGGATGTGTGTAGATCTTATCTTGACACTTATATTTCTTCAGTGTGTTCTCATAACTCTGTTCTATTCTGTCACTGACTTCTTGGAGAAAATGTACTACTGATTTTGCTCTTCTCTAACTCACTTTAAAATGGTTTTAGCCGGTTCGCTTTGTTTTAGCCTGCACATGTGACGTATTTCATACAGTATTAGTTGAAGAAGGAATCAAGGGTGATCGGGCTCCAAAAATGGATTCAATTACTTGGTAAAAAGAGAGGCAGGTAAACATTAGGACCTTGTTCATATGGACTATATAAGAGTGGAATTCAGTATTATGCAGCTACATACTTATGTATGTTCGAATTTGTCGCACAGCATAATGCAAGTTTGGGCAAACGCAACTTTTTAAAATTAAGATAGATGTACCGGTTGAGCGAGAATGGTTAAATTGAAGTCACGATGAAGTGTCTACATTTTGATGATTGCGAGTTATTTGGCGGATTACCTTCATCCTTCGACTGCAGTGACTCCGACTTTGGTACGCGGCTGGGATTACAGTAATATTAACATGGGATAGTCTCTAAGCCATAACAAAAGTTGTATGGTTTTATTAAAATATATTCTTTTGATAATTAATGTGTCGAGGTTTCCCGTGCGCTCTCATTTTAAGTTATTTATGAGCTTATTAAATATTTTTTTTTTACAGAAGCAGTAGTCGCAGACGTCGTCGTTCGTACAGCGATAGTGGGAGCGATGTTGGCGAAGGTAACTATGGTAGTTCTGTCGTCGGAAGCAGTAGTACCAGTTCACGACGTCACAGAGACAGACCACATAGGTCTCGATCTCGTGAACGGCATGATCGTCACGAACGTCGCAGACACTCGCGTGACAGAGGGTCCGGCGGTGGCAGTGCCTACTACGGTATGGGATCAAATCTATCAGGTTCAGGTTTATCTGGAGTCCAATTAGTGGATGGTTCTGGACAGGCGTGTACTGGCAACCTCGGAGGTGGAGCTGACCGTTATCGTGACAACAGATACAGACATTAGTTCTTGTTTTATTCTCCACTGTTCAGTCATATCGGTCGTCAATGTGATGACTTGTGTAGCTGTACTTTGTGTTTCCTAATTAATTTTTCAGTCTGTCATTTTATCTCCCAAATCATCTGGTTGTACAGTTTGGTCATATTTCGCTAGTGATTAACTGACTTCATTACTACTAGCTTTAAATGCTAGTTATTTTCCGTTATACTGGTAACATGGAGCTCGAAAGTATAACAGGCAAGTTTAGTTCTGTAAAATATATTTATGTATTCTTTGTAGCTTATCCATACAATGTTCCGGTTAACATTACTTCTTAGCTTTGCATATGATTCCTGTTGTCACTTTGTACATTAGTGTTTTAAAAAAAAGTCCTTTTTAATCATATTGTTTTTGTACATATCACTTGTTAATAAAGATATTTTGGTTCACTTGTACACTGAAAGGTTGTTACTATTAGAAGAATGACAATCAGTTAACTGAAGAATGGATTTATGTACCATCTGACTTATGTTCAAATTTCTCTCTTAACCAGTATGTGGTTATTTTACCAGATGAATTCAATCACTGTACATTTCTGATCTATTTTTCTTATAAAATGCATAATAATTTGTGTTTATTATTAAGCCAGGAAAGAAGGAATGTTACCCAGTGACTATGTCAAACAAACATATTTATATTTGTGTGTATATATGTATCAATTATTCCAAACCTTGTAAATAGATACTACTGGCGGCGATGCATGTAGAAAGCCTCGATGATGAGTATATATTTGTAAAAATTTCACTGTAAATAGTTTTCTCCAAAGCTTTTGTTTCTCCATCATCATCATAATCACTTGTATATATTATTACTACTGTTATTATTAGACAGGCTGAAATCATCCCTTCTGTATACATGTATACTATTTGTCTATGTTGATTTCAATGTCAATCTATTGTAAATAGCTTTTCGAATAAATTAATCTAACTAGTCTTCTTGGTGATGAATATACACTAAGGTTGTTTGTTTTTTAACCATCAAGTTATTCACACCAATTTTTTCAGATATCTAATCGTGTTTTTTCTTTCTCTTTTAGGCATATAAATATACATAGAAGTCGTTTCACACATGTCCTGTAATATTGTTTTTATCTAAAATATATCATTCTATCTAATTATCTGCCTTCTGCTTGATGAATTATCGATTGTTATTATTGTTGTAATCGTAAACCTTGGCAACACTCACCTCCACCATCTTCTGAAAGTGTAGGTTTTCCGTAATATGATATTTTACAGGGTTAAATAAAGCACATTTGATATATCTCTTTAGTCTGCACATTCTGATACTTGCATAAATTATTTGACTTCATCGATAATCGATAATTCTGGTTGTTCTGCATAAAAGTATAATGTAAAATGGAATGACGACTTTAATAGACTACTTAGATTGTGTTGAAGTAGCATGAATAATTATATGCATAGAAAAGAGTCGATAAAAAAATCCTTTTTGATTTCTTTGCACTCTGAGTGGAACATAAGGCTTCGAGCCTTGAAGTTTCAGCAGCTGTGGTGTTGTTCGTCCTTATGGGGTGGGGTTCCTGGCCTCACTCGTAACCCCCCGTTTTCATCGGGCTTGCTGGTGACTAAGTGAGGTTGAGAGGAGTGCGTTAGACAGCTGTCCTAGTTGCATGGTCGGCCAGCATTCTACAGCTGAACCGCCAACGCGTGACGAAAACTCCTACTAACGTCAATGTTCAAATAATGCATCTTATACTTCATGGAATTATGTGTATCAATTAACCATACCCTATTCAGTTATACGTTTAGTCCTGTTTGCGTACCTGAAAGTATTCAAGAGAATTAATGCTAATTCTCAACGTAGTTAATTTCCAAAACTTGATTGGTTCAGAAGTTTTCAAAAACAGAAGTATGATTTAACCATAACAAAGTCGTGTCTCAGTCAAATTTGTTTAGGTTGATATTATTTACGTCATAATGCTGTCTATTAGTGTTGGTTTTAAGATTATTTATGTAATTACTGTATAATTCATTTAATCTTGAAATAACGTAGCCATTATGGCCTCAGGGTAAATTTTTGTCACAACTTGCTATCGATTAGAGAATGAATAAGAACCAGGGTGCACTGTGTGGCTGTCTTTCCTGTTTTGGGGATCTACATCAACACGAACCCACAGCTACACCGCTAATCTATCTCAATACCTTCAGGCTGTGAGGCAATCCTGTTGATCTTTGTAGCCTGTCCAAGATTGTGATTGCTCATTGTAGATGAAGGTATACGAATCATAACATAGTAGTTGTGAGATTACAGGGGTATTACACAAATGTAATCTCGCTTGAGTCACTTTGATTGCTCATTGGATAGTAACCAATGTCATGCGTGTAGTCCTTGGGTTATTGAAGACTGAACTCTACCAATAAAGTTTGTAACGTGGTAACCATGCAAGGTAGTACGCCATCGTGGCGCATTCTACATTGGTGTTTGGATGATTGGAGGTTACAGACACAGCTTGCTGACGACTGCCAACAAGCACGAAACCTAGGTCCATGGCTTCCTGCTGTTTGCCTCCAGTCATCTAATACATTTGAGCTATTTTTGCATTCAGAAAGTGCCTTCATGACACTGATTAGTTGGAAAAAAGTTTCTAGGCATTCACTAAATAGAAAAGGCTACAACGGCTTAGCGTCTTTGTCAAATTACTGACTAAGGTTTTCTTATAACTCACAAACTACTAACTAAACGGTTTAAGTAGTATGAAATTGTAAAAGCAACACAGCTGCTCACAGTTGATTAATTACCTTAATAAAAGAGGTGCTTAAAGGTAGGGGATTCGAATCGGAGGACTACTGCACCACTTTATTCTCTTTTCTAAGTTGACTGAGGTTTACGTGTGTGTATTTCGATTCTCGGGAAATTATTCCCGCATGGTTAATGTATTTGTGACTGAACAGGTTTAAAGATGTCAAGAATATTAGCAGAGTTCAAGGTGTTGTGTGCTGCCGAAGTTTAAGTTGCTTTGTTTCTTATAAACTATGTAATCCATTTAGTCAGCTTAAGAAATCGGCAGGTTACGTACAATAGTCTCGGTACCCTAGTCGCGAATTGGTTCAAAAGCATGTGTCCTATATATTGAAGTTTGTGGATTGCATACAAATAATAGTAAGTGATGTGAATTCTGAAATTACAAATGAAAATATCCTTTGTATATTTCTGTAGTCATATAAGTTTATCCGCTTTCTTGGTGTCATTCAAATACCAGACAGTTAACAAGTATTTTGAAAAATTGATAGGTAGTATTTTAGGGACTGTCACTTTCTATCCCAACTTATTTTAATAAATTGTATCTATTCACTGCAATGTTAATCCTGGTTTTTGATGAGGCTAGACCGTTTAGAAACTGTTTTAACCAATGTCTTCTTTTACTTAGTTGGAATGTACCTTTAGAGATTGCTATTTCACTTTATATGCTTATTCATTTTCTAAATACAATGGGAATATAATTATGAGACTTTTGATTGTTATATCATTTGAGACGGAATTGTCAGTGTAATAACGTAAAGTTATTGAAGAAGTATTGATCAGGCGTGTTTACTATCTCTAAATATTAACTATGAACCGCATTAGTATGTAAGAATGTACCGATATTTTTGCATAATGGAGACCTTCGTCTTTATTTGTAGCGATATTTTTACATCGTACACTAACGCTAAACTGCTTCAAACCTCAACATACCGTAGCTTGATCACCTTGAATTTTCAAGTATTTTAAGCTCTCAGTGTAAGAAATATTAGACGAGTTATGAAAGAATTTAATCAATAGTTGTATTCATTAATTATTAACAATCCGAAATTTTCCAAACACCTGCTGACCAAGTTAATACTTAATACATTTATGTAAATCATGAGTTGTAAGTCAGTAATTAGAATGAGGTCATTATATGCACTCACTATATGGCATTCATTTATGCGCATTTATATTTATATTCTAAAGCATTGTAAGCAATTTCTTAAAATACATTGGAATTAGTAAGCTTTGTGAACTGTTTTTGGTACAGTTGGATTATGAGTGTAGGTAGTGATTATGAAGATCAGATCGCTAGCCAGAAAGAATTAGCAACAAGAAACTCTGGCTGGGAGCAAATCAACCAAGAACCGATCATTCAACAAATATGTAGGAGAAAATGGAGATGGATTGGGCATACGCTGAAGAGACCGCCGAATGACATCGCGCGGAGTACAAACCATAGCTCGAGTGGAATCCGAATGGGAAGCGACGAGTGGGTCATCAGTACGCGGGGGAAACGGAGAAGATCGTGTGGTGAGGGGAGGGGTTGAGAGATTATGGGCAATCGTTGGGCCAGCTGAAGGGGACAGCAGAAAATAGAAAAAAGTGGAGATGTGTTATTGATATCGATATCTTATCCATAATGGAGATGTGTTGTTGAAGCCTCATGTTCCACTCTGAACCCAAGGGAATAATATAGTAATTAGCATTAAGAATAGTACATAGGGATTTTAAGTGTCTAAAATTATTTGTTATCTTAAGGTAATCAGTCCGACATCTCTTCAAAACTACCGCTTCTGTAGCTTGTTGGTGTTTAAAATAATACTCAGAATAATCAGTAACAATTCTAAAATTAAAGGTAGTCATGCATCTGGTTGCCAGACAGTGGTTTATTTATTTAGTAATCGAATATGACGAGTTAAAACTCAGTCTCACTCAATTCGATTTCAGCGACCGAGTGTTTTCTTGAGATTTAACAAATCATATGGAGTTCAGAATTCATTACATTCACTTGTAGCCAATTTTTGATTTGTATCAACACAAATTCATCAAAGTCGAATAAATACTTTTCATATAAAGTGACATTGTAAATCTGCTTGTCTCTTATTTCTATGATTTGGGTTGAACTCAGTACATTGTTACCTAATTTTTTAGTCACTCAGCATCTTACGGATCTCTCGTCTTTATCACGTAACACCTTTAGCATTGTGTGCATACATTCATAATTTGTGATGGAAAATCTGATTTAGATTATCTCCTAAAAACCTTCAACGGAGCACACCCATCGATAAAATTCACCTTAGAACATGAATCGAACATAGCATTTCCATTCCCTCCCCGATTTACTACTTACCAGAAGATAAGACTGTGCCATCCAAAGATTGATAGATCCCAAGCTGACATGGATGGGACAGTTATTCAGTTCCATAGCTTCGTCCCACTGATACGAAAGCGAGACCTGGTACGTACATTAAGTTTCAGGGATTAGAAAAATCTGTTCGGAAGACATGATAGAGAAAAAATTAAATTTATTACGTGAAACCCTACTCGAGAACGGATATCCACCAAGATTCATAGACAAAAACACGAAACAGAAGCCTCCTTCGCCAAACATAGCAACTGTTCCTGAGAAAACTCTCTGCATGAAACCAGAATTCAAAGGTGGTATTGCGGCAGAAATTCTCCGAAACCGCCTTTCTAAATGTTTGAAGAAGACATTTCCAACAGCCACCTTATGTATCACATTCTCCAGCAAACAGTTAATCCAGTCTAACGTTAAGGATAAGATATTGCTTTTGGCCACCTCAACGTGTATATACCAATTTACTTGCTCGTGTGGAGCAAAGTATATCGGCCGTACGCAACGTCAAATCCACATACGTATTCTGGAACGCTGTCCAGCTTGGTTAGCCAGAGGAGGAAAGAAGAATAGCAGCAGCTCTATCCTCGAGCATCTTGTCATCTCCGGACATCCAGCACCCCGAACAAATGCTTCGCAGTGCTACACAGAGTCCCTCAATATCGTACAAAGGGACTTCGCATACGCCATCTGTACATAGCTGAACCACCAGCTATTTGAGATCTGGAACCGGACCTGTGCATTCAAAAGCGATAGATACATTCTCTCGCCCTACCATGGCCAGAGTAAAGTATTTACTGTAATTTTACTTCTCCTTTTTTTCTTATTTTCTTATGTAAGTTCACTATTATTATTGTTATTACTACTATTATTTCATTATCGTTATTACTCCCATCATCCATATTTTATTACTACTCTATTACTGTTTATTAATAACTCCATTATGGATAAGATTTTATTTTGATAAATCACAGTGTTATACAGTAATATTAACTGTGATGACGTTTCGAGCACAAATTATTGCTCATAATCATATCAAGTTACTCACACAGTGTGATTTATCAAAATAAAATCCATAGTGGAGTTATACTATACCACAGTGCCCAAGTTTTATACTTATATCAATGTTTATTAATAAGTTTTGCTTTTTCATACGGATTTTATCTAAAAACATTTTGTCGCCTTTCCACTAGTTCCTGTCCATTCTACACGAGCTTACTGATTAGTCATTATCCCACACTTATTACATTTATTTTTGTTTAAACTTGAACTACCTGTATAAAAACTATATAAGCGCAATTTTCTGAGCATGGTTCACTAATTGTGGAACTTTCTGTCAACTGACATTGTGAAAGAAAATTTGCAAGTATGTTAAAACTTTTCTGTACATAAACCTTATAATTCATTTGGGCTTCAAGCAGATGATGAGAAGCCAACGAAATAAATGATGGTACCATATTATTCTGCACAAACCGCCACTGTTGTTCTTGCTTTATTCAAGATCAGAGAAAAAGCTGTTGTGCTGGTGATCATGTAATAATGCGGTTTTGATTTATAGGTTCAATGCTAATTCTGATTACTGGTTACTTTTGACTCCCCGAGCACACAAAAATAAAGACTGAAGATAAGCTGGTCCGTGTCAGTGAGAACATTTGATTCTAACGTAAAAAAATACATTTCATACAAATATTACGTACCGCCTAAAGGAAAACCAACAAATAACCAATTTTATTGTCTACCCAACAGTTTCATTTGTCCAAACTACTTGAAGACTTTTTTTTAAAACGCTGGTTTCGACCTGTTCGGGCCAGTTTTAATCACTTCTTATCAAAGCTGCACACTGGCAACATATTATCTGATGTCATCGAGAAGACCACGTGAGTTGACAGGATACTGAAAAATATTATTGAGAAAAGAAAGAGAATTATATCTGGTGGATAACATAGATGATGAAAACGTTAACTGAGGCGAAATTATCTACAAGAGGAACGTCAATACTGTTTGAACAAATGTTATTGAGTACTGGGTTAAGATGCTTCATCAGCAAAAGCTTCAACAGTAAACCATAGGAGTTTTTGTTAAGTCATGGTGAACCTACAGATTCCATAATACTGTAATTTTAGTTCTTATCTGTTTAAGATTGTGCTAAAGAGTGACTTAAAGGCTTGTAATGCGTGAAATAAAATCAACGACTTAGGAATCGACTTTTTACCAGGGAATAGTCTTATGGACTTAGAATATGCAGATGACATAGTCCTGTTAGGGGAGGATGCTGACAAAATGCAGAGTCTTCTGAACACCTTGAGCAGCAATCTTCGTATGTTTGGCATGAGATTCGCCCCTGTAAAATGTAAGATGCTGCTACAGGACTGGACTACGTCAACTCCTAGCTTAGTGATAGGGAGTGAAGTGATAGAACATGTTGACCACTTCACCTATTTGGGAAGTTGCATCAGCATCAACGGACTGATTGGCGACGAAATCTCAGCACGGATCCCAAGTGCTTGAGCTGCTTTCTCCAACTTACACCATCTCTGGCGTAGGCGTGACATCAGGCTATCAACCAAGCGACGTGTGTACTGCTCAGCAGTCCGCTCCGTCCTTCTCTATGACTCTGAAACATGGCCAATACGCGTTGAAGACATGAAAAGGTTGACTGCTTTCGATCATAGATGTCTGCGATCTCTGTCTCACGTTAGGTGGCTTAAGATAAGATAAGGTAATGGCTTTATTCCAAATCAGTACTTGTGATACAGAATGGAATTCTCAGCATTTTTATTACAATATTGCATCCAGTTAGTACGTTAACAATAAATAAAGTTCTACATAGATTTAAAGTTATCTCAGTCAGTTTTGACAACAACATATTAGCATGTCGGTAACAAGGTAAATAATGTTAACGTTAGGCGTAGAGTGTTGGGCAAAGACGGAAAATCAATCGACGAGGCTATAAAGTTACATAGATTGAGATGGTTAGGTCACGTGCTTCGCATGCCTAACCATCGCCTCCCCGACGACGGGCATTACTAGCTGATATAGGTGCAGGCTGGAAAAAAGTAAGCGGTTGCCAAACAAAAACATGGTGTCAATCCATGAAATCCTTGACAGTTAAACTGAGTCAGGTAGGGAGATGCAGACTTCCGGGTTTGGGCCCTCGGGACTCTATGAGACAATAGGTGACATGGCTCAAAATCGTTGTCAATGGCGCAGATGTATTCAGTCTCTGTAATCTTTCATATTCCTTTCTACCATTACCCATTTTGTTTCACTCTTATACTTGTCAGACTGTATTGATTCTCTTCACTCATCTTCTTGTCTACTTTTGTGTGCTATTTGGAACGTGGCAAATTGAACTGCCTCACTTTGGTGCCAAGTTCTATGTTGAATCCAGAGAGACAGACAGAATGCTCGTATGATGACAAATAAGGGTAGAATGATATACACGCATTTTGTTCAATTCAGAAACACATCACCTAGATGATCCTGAATCTCATTGTGATGGTGTTGATGATATTGGTGATATATTGCACTGAATTTCATATTCAGCACTCATCTAGTGAAATCACGCGGAATTACTAGTATGCACAAATGATGCGAACAGAGCAAAACCATTTGTGAACTGTACCTTAATTAGTGCAGTATGCTTATAAAATGTCACGAATTCTCATCAGGTATTTGTTATTCCCTACTTCATATTCATATATAGATATGACTAGTAACTTTATTAATATAAGGAAGTCTGTGATATTGTAATCTCAATATTCTGCATGAAATTGTGAAGAAGAAAAAATCAGTGGAGATTTAGTTATATTTGTTAAGGGATAGTCATAGAAGAAGAGAAGACTTCGTTATTTTGTAGAACTATAAGGAGAAGAAAAAAGGAATAGAAATAGTGTCACGCAATAAATACGGTGAAAAGATGCAGAATTTCAAGATCACTTTCGTGCTGGTGAGCAAAACTCATAGTGCTACTAATACGAACATAAATGAGGCATTTGATTAAATTGTGAATGAACCATAGAAGAAGTAACATAAAAAAAAATTATTACCACTCGTAAATAAGTGTACAAATTGTTGCATGTTTCAAGTGAGAAATTCTAAATCCCTCCCCAACCTCCACTTCAACAAAAAAAATTTGATCGGATTAGTCGTTTTTTTTCACTATGAGAGTTGTTTTATTAATTTATTAGGCCGAAATTGAATTTTCTTCTTCAGACATCAGATTATATCTATATGACTTTACAAATGTGAAATTGATTTATATGGAGGATATAGAAGTTTTACAACCAACTATGCTGTTGCCCAGATTTTTATCTGTTTACATTAGAAGTTGTGGTGTTTTTGTGAAAATTTACGATTACTCAAAAATTGCTGCTTAACAACCATTTGTGAGGAGGTTTAATTCAGTGAGATCAAAATGTGTACGTGTACATCAGAATGTTACATGTTAATGTGAATTCACAATTATATGTGGTTTTCTGATTTTACGATCCTTCAATATGGATTTATGAATTTAATCATCCGACTCCTACTATTATTATTATTTGTTATGGCCGTTAATACACTTCGTAGTTTATTCTAGCGAACTTCCTACCTAGTCGATTTAAGACTTAACTGTTCCGGTCACTATTAGCAAGAACACCGACACAATATGATACCACGGGACCTGCGAAGCGAGAAAACAAGAAGACAGACCGTTGGACGTAGAAAGCTTTTACTGTCTCGAATCAATAGCGAAAAGGGTTAACATCATATATGTATATATGCTTTAAAAAGCCTTGAGAGATACTAATCACACTGATAATTTAAAACAGTCAGCAAACCACAAGGTAGCAAGTGTGGGCGGGGGGGGGTGGAATAGAAACAGCACTGTATTGTAAAGATAAGTGTATTATTTTGCAAAAATTAGGTCTATATGACATCATTGTCCCTTGGGTTTCAAGTGGAACACAGGACTTCAACAGCATATCTCCACTTCACATGGTGCTCTGCAGTCCTCTTAAGCTAGCCTCATGATTGCCTATAAGCTCTCGTATCCTCCTCTTACGGCCTCCCCAGGTCAATGTCGCATGCTCAACTCATCGTTTCCAGTTCAGGCTACACTCGAGCACAGTTTGTTGCTCATAATCATATCACAGTACTCACATTATTTTCCAACTTCGTTTATATAATCCCAGTATTTCTTATCCTTTGATTTTATCGGTAGTAATATTTGCTTCATCTCTGGTATTGCTTTTAAGTCATTCTTACTGCACATGTCAGGTGTAGATTTGATGAATAAGGATTCAATAATCAGTTTGTCCATCCACCTGCCTATGTTCCGATAAACTGACAACCCAAATTTACGGATACAGCCTGTGTATGTGACCTCAAAGTCACTGCAAGGTATCCTGTAGATTACACTATTTTGACTAATCGGGTTAATGGGGTCCTTCAGCCTTTGTAGGTTAACAAATGTCACATCCTGATAAATAATAATTATACTTGAAGAAGTCAAAGCAGCACAACAAGCTAAACTTTCAGGTTATGATATTATCCAGATAACTGAGGTCTAGGATGTTACGTGAAGAGAAGCACAGGTTGTGATATAGGAGAGAAAGTCATATTATCTAACAATGTTTTCTAGTTGTATCAAATAGAATAATTTCTATATTGATGAAAATACAGTCATACAGTGTTATTTATTGACGACACTTTCAGCTTAGTTTATTGCTCAGAATTAACATTGAGGTGATATGATTATCAGAAATTAATTGTGCTAGAAATATCATTCAGTTATTAATACCATATCAATGCGTCATTTTATGAAATAAATTTACTCTATGATGGAAGTGTAGTTCACCACTTAAAGTTTAAAGTTATTTTTAAGGTGAGTTTTACTACTCAATAGTTGTAAGTAGCTAAGTTCATCATATGAAATGTTTACAGCCTAAACAGTTATAACCAGGTATCTGTGGTATAATAATTTGTTAGTACAAGTTTTTCTAGTGGATTTACTATGCTGACATAAAAATATGTACTGTGTGTTTGCCCTAGTCAAGCTTATATTTATACATATATACACAGTAGGATAAAGATATAATATACAGTATAAGCAGTTAGCTATTCACAGTAATCATAGTGTTCATCAGTCGGACTGAAGTGATCTAGGTCGAATAAAACTGTCCTATCATCTTATGATTATACTTCATGCAGGTTGCAAGTGGAACAACACATGTTCATTTTATGCTTTTTTCACAGCTCTTTTTCAGCTAGCCTCATGACTGCTCATAAGCTCTCATCTCCTCCTCTAGGTCATTGTCGGAGGCTCATCTCATCGTTCAATCTACCGCTATTTTGAAGAAAATAAAAGACAGATTCAGCAAAAAACATTTTCTTTATTGACGAAATCATCTTCAGGGGCTGTACAGTCGTATTTATACTTACAAAAATATATAGTGGTCTATTCTGAGTAATACGGGTGGGGGTGACATAATTGATATAATTACTCATAAGTGGCTTTAGAAGTGAAAATTAAAAGTTGTAAATTACGTGGTACTCAACGGCACAAAGACAGAGATTTGATAGGGTTAAAATTGCTATTGAGTGAGAATAAAGGTATTGGAGTGTCAATTTAACAAGTGTGAAGAAGGTGTGAAATGTACAGAAGGAGCATATGAAACTGACAATAGTAAATTAATTATTGAAGCGAAAGTAAACTAAAAGTAAAATTAGAAAAGAAATATCGAATTTTTTAAAATAGGGAACGACTAGTGAAGAGGTTAAGACCAAGGTAGAATAACAGATTGGACAAACTTTCTCTGTATACAGAGTTCAGGGTTGTATTGACGATTTGCCAGCGCCTCCGCCATACACAAAAGCCGAAACCTGACGCCTTTTGTACCACTTGGCTTCACTTTGTAGATGGTCTTGAAAGATGACTCTGGTGGAGCTACGTGGCCTGAGTTCACAAAATGCTCGAGAATTGAGCTCGTAATTGTCCCTATGCTAACCATGCCGGATAATGTTCAGAGATGCGTTTGGAAAGCGTGCGCTTTGTGCGGCCGATATAACTAGCTCCACAGGAGCAGGTGAATTTATAATCACACACTGAGGTGGCCCAAAGCGGCAGTTTATCCTTCACATATCCGTTGATCATTTGTCGGCTGTAGAAATTGATACGTAGCTCAGCCATAAAGAAGGCTTTCCTCAGTGAACTGCATAAGCGATTATTCAGGATCTCAGCTGCTGTATCACCTTTAAATTCAACACTCATAAATAGCAGTTTCTTCGGCACCGTCTGGATTCTTTCAGGCTTTTTCCTTAACTTCATGTTTTTCTCGATAAATCTTGGGGGATATCTATTCTCTATGAGAACTTGTCTGAGTCGCCCCAGTTCCCCATCTACTGTATCGCAATTTTCTCCTACATATTTGCTTAGGAGTAGGTTCTTGGTTAGTCCGTTCCCAGAGTTCCTTGTTGCTACTTTTTCTGGTTGGTCATCTGGTTTTCGGTATGCGAACAGTGAAGACAGTTGTTGTTGAAAGTCTAAAGCCTGTAGGAAATGCCTTATATGACACGCCAAGTTTTTGACCCACAATCACTGACTGAACTGAAATTCGAATTTTGTTCTTTACGCTTAGTGCAGAAGATTTCCAAATTAAATTCACAGTGATGAAGGTTTGTCTTACTTTTCCTATCCTGTCTTTGACATTTTCATCGAACACAGCCTCTACTAGGAATGATGTTGCCTAGTTATCCAAATGAAAGTAGCCACATCCTTCAAACTTCTCTCGTTGGTGATACTAGTGCGTGTTGTTGTAGGTTAGATAACTTCATCGGCTCTATCTTCTCTATGTTTACTTGAAGTCCTGTCTCCGCTGCTTCTTCTGCCAAGCTGTTGAGCTCATCAGTGGTTTAAATGGGTGGCTTCAACACAGTGACGAAAACCTGTTTTGTTTTCAGTTTTTAATGGATGCTGAAGTGAAATTTCACCTTAAAATTGTGACTTCAAACTACCAGAAGAAAACCTTCAATAAATGAAACTATTTCATAAAACATAAAAGTAATTATAGAAAGTTTTTATAACAGGAAAAATACTGACGACGATGTATTGTTCATGTTGTGTCAGTGTGAAGGTGTTTGAAAATTACGGAGGCGGGGAATATTTTGATTTTTTTTCTAATCCTCATGCAAATCACTTTTTACCGTATAAGTTATTCATAGTCATGTTACTTAATTTACATATTTTAAAGGAGATTGAAGATTTTAGTTATTTGGACATTTGTCCTTTTGGGATTCTTTATTCACTAGTGGGTGAGGATAACGTTAGTATAATCTACAATCATAAATTTGCAAGAAAATACACGTTTGATTTAAGTATTTACGTATGTTACTATTGTATCACAATGTATCATTTTGTCATAACCGATGTTAAATTGTAGCGTTACCGACAGATAGAGAAAAATTAAAAATCCTTTATTATTGTGTTTTTGCTGAGCAATTATACTATCAATGAGATTTTATTTTACATTCTTATCTTTAACAATAAGTGAACTAACCTATTAGATCATGTGCAAATTGAGAAAGGATAAAGAATTTGGTGGAATTTACGAGGCGTCTAAATCAACTCACAGTTGTTTATTGTTGATTGTAGAAGTCAGTACATATTACAGCCATCCAGTAAATCACATTTACAGCCAAATTTGTAGAATAAACTTCATCTATCCATCTTCATTGTAATATATTAAAAAGGAAGATAAAACGAATGAGTGTTCTTGTCTAAATCAATTATTGCCATAATTTGCGTGTGAAACATGTTTTTCGGGGCATGAATCTGGTCCTATTTGCGGTTTCTTCGAGTGACTGTTAACCAAACATGTAGGTAAGTGATTCAGATGGAAATATGTTTTAAAATCTGGAGAGCATTTGAAATGAACAAATTTGGTCTTATCAAATTAAACTTCAAGATTAAAAATATTTAAATTATCATCAATATTTTTGCAAATTAAAATGTGCCTAACGTATCATATATACAACTCAGGTGATTATAGGAAAAAGCGACAACGGTTATATAGGTTGTACTCAGGAGAATTTGTCTTCACGCACTAGTCAGCATGTTTGTCTTGTAAAAAGAGTAACCAAATCAATTAAATGGTACAATTTTATCTCATATAGTGGACACTGAACGCCTTATCAAAATAAATGCATCATTTACGGTTGTGCGTCGGTGGCACAGTGGTTAGGACTCTCGCCGATCATGAACATGGTCCGAGGTTCGATCCCCTGCCGACTCACACCTGATATCTATGGTTGGCCTGCAAGATTTGGGCTACCGAGATCACATGCTGAAAATTCCATACTTGTACAAAAATACGGTGTGGAATCAAGCTGTAATCAAATATTCAAAAATATATATCGAATACCAAACAATCTGCCTAAAGGTATGCAGTTACGTCTCTCAGCCATAAGGGGAGCTACAGGAATTAATAAGGATAAACCTGAACTTTGTGTGCAAAAAAATACATTCATCCTCTTTGTTTACCCTGCCTCACCATGAGGTCATCAGGGACGTTATCACCTCATATTTTCATGGCTTATTACACCCTTTTTATTCCTTTTCATGCAGGTTTACTTCACACCATTATTATCTGTCAACCTTTGGGTGTACACTAAGCTTATCTTGTTTTTCCATTATCCGATTACAGTTCGCTATTTGAGTACTACTTCATCATTATATTTGTCGTGAAACATCGATGAACGCGAGTAGTCTATAGTAAAACACCTAATATAAATCACGGGACTGATATCAAAGCGTCTTTCAAAATTGTTTATAAAATAGCCAGAGGCAGTTACTGAAATATTCAGAGGCGATAGCTATTTATAAACCTAAGCCCCCATGTGTGTACAAAACAGTTTATTATTACTCTTAATCTACCTAAATAGTCCTTATCTGATTATATTGCCAGAAGTAGTGTTAATTACTCCTTCGACCCCTTATCAATTAGTTTATTTCACTTGGCCTTTCACTTATAAATTGATTTGACAATTGAATTTGTCGTCACATTGTTCGAATGTAGCGCGCTAATGCATCAGATTTTTCACAGAATCTCCGTTTTGTGGTGATACTATCCAAATTATATTTGTTATTTGTGAGCCCTAGAACTTACATGTAACGTTTCCCATTTTTTGTCTAAATTTTTTTTGATGATCACACATCTTCCCTACCAATGAATACAACTCAGCCTCACCACTGAAACCTCTGTTTTATTCATTCAGACATTTAGAAAAAAACTGAGCAAAGAATATCCTCTTCTAGCTCTACAATTATGTATATGTTTATATATATAGAATATTCTAGAATAATCGTCACCAACAACATTGGTGTTTTTAAGTACTATCGCTTTGTTAAGATCATTGAAATTACAGTTCACGGAAGATCCACAAATTATAATAGACATTTAAATTAAGTAACAAATAGAATTTCAAATAAAATTAAGGAAATTTTCACAACAAGTTGAGGATCATTAAAATCTTGATGGCCTGAAGGTAAAGACAGTGTCTGAACCAACTTCTTTTGGATAAAGAAGTTATGTTTCTTAATGTGGATTCCAACGGCCTCAACAATATGTAGTAGGTGTACTCTTAGGGTAAAGTTAAGATTACATGGTATGCAGTAGATGACTTTGAAAGCCTCTTTAACGTCAATCTTGTTTTCCGTATCCACAGGGTGACACAGAGTAGAGTTATGAATGGATTTTGTTTATCCATTACTTAAACATGCAGGATGATGTTCGGAAATCCGACGATAAGCACGCCTAATAGTACGGCCTAAGTAACTGGCTCCACAGGGGCAGTTAAATTAGTAGATACGCATAGAAGAGGTGAATTTTGTCTATTAGTTCTCTAACATTTTTTGATTTATAACTATAGAGCCTGAAGAAAAAGTTATTGAAACCACAGGTGTTCTCTCAGAAAATATTTCTTGTTCTGAGTATATTGTGGAAAGATTTAAATTACAACGAGAACTGTTTGTAGCCATATACTTGGGCTGTTTCCTTTACCATCTGCTGCAGCATAATAGTGAACAGTGATGGAATTCTAAATTGCACCTGTGGTATGTTTTTTCACTTGTGCCCATAATGCTCTTGCACTCATTATGATGGTAAATTTATATGTGGAAAATTAAAAACCTATAGCTCTATGGAAAGCAGCATCAAGTGTGACTGACTTGCAGGCGCGCTGTTTGAAAGGGAGTGCTTTTTTCACGTATTTCACGTTTTTGACAAATCGCTGTTTTGTTGTGTTATTCACTTCAAGAACATTTAAAAAAAACTTTAACTTGACTTTTGTCTGTTAAGTTTTGATTTTAACCACTTATATAGTCTATATTGGGTAAATTGTCTTGGCTGTTTCCAGTAGAAGTTCATTATGTCAAAAGTACCACATAAATGTAATAGGGCGGAGTGTTACTTTTTGGTAGATGATGGAATACAGTGTAATAACTGTGAAAAGTGGTATCATAAGATGTGTACTGGATTACGTCCAGCTGCATACAAACGTTGTACTGCTCCAACATCCCACTGGATGTGCAGAATGTGTTGCTCCCCAAAGATGACCTTAATAAGGGAGGCTCACGAACTGCTGTCTAAAGCCATGGAACTTCCTGATGATAGCGTGGCTAGTAAGAGTGACACGGACTGCCCGTCTGAAGATGAAGCAGTAAGTGCCATCATGAATGTTATCACACCGGCGGTTACTATCCCAGTTACCCCGGAAGTAAAACCTACTAGGCGTTCGAAGCGTCTTAGTAAGCGAAAAGGTAACAAAACGGAAGCTGTAAACAGCATCTCAGAACCAGAGAACACCGTAAGCGAAGTTCACCATGAAGGTGGTGCAGACACTGATCTTGATTGTACCATCAAAAACTGCAGCAGCCCTGAGAAGCAACTGCAGGCAGATGATAAATGGGTAACAAAAATAAGCAGTCGGAAGAAATATAGTAATATTGATGGTAGGCAAACGTCTGTCACCTGTAGCCAGGCTGCATCAATAGTGGTGAGAAAGGACGTAGCCACTGCTAAATACGACAAGCTCTCCTTAGACTCTAACATAATTGTTGGAAATTTGGAAGAGTCCAAAGAATCTGATCCCGTGAAAAGGCACGATCACGACCTTAAATTAGTGAGTAGTATTATAAGGAAGATGCTCCCAGCGAATTTCCCTGGAGTATCGATTAAAAAGCTGATTAGAATAGGCAAAAGAGATGATGAATGTTCTAGTCAGCGTAGGTTGCTTAAAGTAGTCTTAGGTTCTCCTGATGAACGGAATCATCTACTGGCTAATGTACACAACCTTGCCGGGTCAGGAATTTCAGCCAGACCTGATTTATCTCTTGAAGACAGACTTAAACGAAAAGAAGTTTTGTCCCAGCTAGAAACAAGACGTAAAAATGGTGAGACTAACCTTAAACTGGTGGGTTTTCAAATAGTCAGGTCTTGGAAACGTATGCTTCCAAGACCTGTGTGGATAAGCCAGACCGCATAGGAAGCCTGAAGGTAGTGTACACTAATATACGTAGTATCGGGAACAAATTTCACGAGCTAGGTGTATTAGTAGAAGACCTTAGCCCAGGTATTGTGGCCATTACTGAAACATGGCTGGTTTCGGGATTAGATGACACACCTGAGCTATGCGGATTTAGTTGCTTGCGCAGCGACAGAGTTAAGGGTCGTAGAGGTGGCGGGGTTGCTCTGTACATCAACAACTCCCTACATGTTCGTTCCGTGAAATCTGAAGCTCATGACAGTGGGACAGGTGAGGTAATTAGCTGTGAAGTAAGCTTTGCAACCGGCACTCTACTCATTGGAGTTCTGTATAGAAGTCCCTATTGTCAGTGTGATGACTTCATTTTAGATCACCTCAAACAATGGAGTAAACACAGTAGCTGTCTTATTCTAGGTGATTTTAATGCACCTCATATAGACTGGGTAGCTGTCACATCTCCAGGATCCGCTGATAAGTTTGACAGCCGGTTACTCTTGACAACCATGGAAAATGCCCTGACACAACATGTCTTAGGTAGTACAAGATTCGGTTCTACCCAAGGATCTTCCTTGCTGGACTTAGTGCTTACTCATGACAACGACGACGTGGATGGTCTAGTTATTCATCCACCTCTAGCAAACAGTGATCATGGGGTGTTAGATTTTAACTTAAGGGCTGGCAATTTAGTCAGTTTTCAACCCAAATCCCGGCCTAGTGTTTGGCATGCTGACATAGTGGCTATAAAGGAGCGTGCTTCAACTGCCGACTGGTCAGTCAACATTGTCTCATCCATTGAAGATGAATGGGATAGATTTAAGAATACACTTGAGAGGGTTACCACTGATCTCATCCCCTGGAGGGTTCCTAAAAGGCCAACAAATCGGCCACCATGGATAAATAGACAAGCTATAACACTCCTGAGACGGAGAAAAAGGTTCTGGAATCTCTTTGTTTCTACTGGGCTACAGCAGTTCCGGCTGAAATACTGTGAAACCAGAAACCAGTGTAAAACTTTGATCCACCAGTCAAGGATAGCTTACGAAACCCAGTTAGTTAAAAGTTCACCAGGCTGCCCAAAAAGACTCTTCTCATATATCAAGAGAAGAACACGTAAGAGTGATGCTATCCCACCTCTTATGCTTGAAGATGACCAGACAAACATGGCTGAGGATAACTTGACTAAGGCTGAGGCTTTGTCCAAGCACTTTAGTCAAGTATTCTCTGATAATATTGATACCAGCTTTGTAAATTTTCCAGAAGGTAACTTGAAAATGGCACCCTTATACATTGGAAAGGATACTGTCCTAAAGTGGCTTCTAAGGCTCAATCCTGGTAAGTCCAGTGGCCCTGATGAACTCCACCCACGTATATTAACAGCATTGGCTGAAAGCATAGCCGAGCCATTGTCGGTAATCTTCAATATGTCTCTGGACCAGTCTAAATGTCCAAGAGACTGGAAAGATGCCATCATTAGTCCGGTCTTCAAAACCGGATCTAGAAACTTAGTTCAGAACTATCGTCCTGTTAGTTTGACCAGTATTGTTGTTAAACTACTAGAAAGAATAATTCGTGATGCTATCATTCAGTTCATTGAAGGGAACAAACTTTTCGCTGTGGAACAGCACGGTTTTAGAGCAGGTCATTCTTGCTTGACCAACCTTCTTTTGGCCAGAGAAAGTTGGGCAAGCTCAGCTGATGCTAATATACCGGTGGATGCCATATTCATAGACCTTAGCAAGGCGTTTGACAGGGTTTCTCATTCAGGTCTTCTAGTAAAGTTAGGTAGTCTGGGAATCAATAAAGTGGTTACCGACTGGATTCAAGACTTTCTAAAGGACAGAAGACAAAGAGTACGAGTTAACGGGGTTTTATCAACATGGGAATCGGTTAAGAGTGGCGTTCCTCAGGGTACAATTCTAGGCCCACTTCTTTTCCTGATTTATGTTAATGAGATTCCATCGGTAGTTAAGTCATCCTGCTTACTGTTTGCTGATGACATCAAGATATGGAGGGCTTTGCACGATGACAGTGATCAACTTGCTTTGCAGGAAGATTTAAACTTGTTAAGTGATTGGTGTAAGCACTGGGCCTTGGAGATTAACTTAAGCAAGAGTGTAGTTATGCATGTATCCCATAGTCACGTGCACAATTACTCAATGAATGGCATTACTCTCCCAGTGGTCACTGAGTACAAGGACTTGGGAGTGGTTGTGCAGCATGACTTGAAAACAGCAACAAACTGTAGAACTGCAGCCACTAAGGGTTTTCGAATGTTATGGGCCATACGCAAGGCTTTTGCGAACTTTGACGCTGATATATTTCGTATATTATATCCGACTTATATCAGACCTCATTTGGAATATGGGATCCAGGCAGCGAGCCCGTGTTTCAAATACGAAATAGACTTATTAGAAAGGGTGCAAAGAGTAGGAACTAAGCTAATAAAGGGTTTCTCAACCCTGTCATATGAGGAGAGGTTAAGTCGACTGGGTTTATTTCCACTGTCATACAGACGACTTAGGGGTGACCTAATACTAGCATACCGTATCCTAAGAAATGATTTTGGAGCTAATTTATCTAAATTATTTCTTCCTTCTAGCACCAACCAATTGCGAGGACATCACCTCAAGGTTCAAAAACCACGGTCGAATCGTCTGCGTCTGGAAATCCGTTTTTCGCATCGAATTGTGAACCATTGGAACTCCCTACCGGAACACGTCGTATCAGCGCCATCCGTTGATTCATTCAAGGCGAGATTGGACCTCCTGTATGAAATAAATCGAAAGGATTAACACAGGCATATAGCCTACTATCCTAAATAAATTGTAAACTGTAAACTGACTGTATTTCAAAATAGAACTGTTTACATTAGTTCACCTGTTCGAGTTACCACACTCCAAATAGTACACACAGCTAGACAAAAGACGGAAAAAAGATTCAGAAGAATCATAATAAGCGGAAATGAGTAGAAGAAAAAATTAATAACATGGAAAAAAACTGAGGGTTTAGTGGATAGGGAAATCACAGAGAGTAAATGCATCTGGGTCATCGAAAACGGTTTTGAGCCATATCACGAACAGTCACCAGTCATCGGTTCTTAGGATCCCGAGGACCCCAACCAAGCAGAGTACATATTGTCACTTGACTCAAACCAACTGTTAAAGACTTCGTAGATTTATGACAGGTTTTGGCTTTATCATCCCTAATTCTTTTCTAACCTAACCTCACGTCAACTAAGATTGCTCTGCTTTTGGAATGCGTAAGATGTGTCCAAGTCATCTTAATCGATGCAGTTTCACAACGTCATCGATAAAATTGCTCTAACCTTCATATTATTCACCATATTACACTATTTGACATCTGTGATCAGTGACAGATAGCTTTTTTCATATATCTAGTTTCAACGGCCATGTGTGGCAGTCATAAAGGGGGACGGGGAGAACCGTTGAGCAGTACATATGTCCTTTGAGAGGTATCGGGTTATCACACTTACACCAGAGATGATGTAGATTGGAAAATGCCTCATAAGCATTTTGTATCCACGCCGAGGTTTTGTCATCAGTCAACCCATTGACGCTGATGCAACTTCTCAAATAAGTGAAGTGGTCAACACGCTGTACTACTTCAC
This sequence comes from Trichobilharzia regenti, assembly GCA_944472135.2. Lineage (NCBI taxonomy): Eukaryota > Metazoa > Platyhelminthes > Trematoda > Strigeidida > Schistosomatidae > Trichobilharzia > Trichobilharzia regenti. The sequence goes on from OX235265.1 coordinate 50,244,131, forward strand.
TACCTATCGTTAAGCTAGGAGTAGATAAGGTCCAGGCCTGTAGCATCAAGTACATCTAAAGAGATTCAAGCGCTTTAAATCTAAATGTTAACCACCATCAAACGAAGAAAAGTCGAATAAATCTTTTAGTAATATTAGATCAGTTGTAGAGAGATTCGCAACTTTTAATGATAACTAGTAAATTCCATTACAGGAAATGTGATAAATTACAGGATTTGAACAGAATTTATTTTATGAGATCTTCACGCTGACAAGTATTTCACATGTCTTCTCAACTTAATCTATAAACGCATGCATTCAATATTCAAAGTTTGACTCCACAGGAATTTAACTGACTTCATGACAGACTTTTTTATGTCTCGAATAAACACTGGAAACTAACGAGGAACAGAAAGAGGAGTGATCACTTGTTCCTTTCTACCTACTGGTTATCTAGCAGTGTATACTTGGGGCCTAGATAGGATTCGAGCTGTCAATAAATCACGACGAGAATAAGTCAATACAGAGCTGTTGTTACTTGCTTAAGTTAATTTTCACTTTCTAATGATTGGGTATACTTTGCTGAAGTGCTCGGTCACTTTTTACATGTCGGTTGCTAGTAAGGATGTCTGGAAACTAACATTATGTTATTTGGTTGATGCTGACTACCAGTTGAATTATGGATGTATATTTTGTCCTAGGTTACATTCTGGATTCCACTGCTAGACGCTATCAATCAAATAACACCATCCATTTACTGTATTAGAGAGAGTTCCATGATCGCAGCTTGTCTTCTGGTAATTATCAGTATAGTACCACAGTAATTCAACAGCATCACTGGGAAGCTGGTTTTCGTTGACTAGCGGTTTTGGATTAGATCTTTAAAAGAATTCGTAGGTTTACACTGTTTAGTTCAGAGCTATCAAGAAAAAACTATTCAACTGTCTTGGTTTTTAATAACTCTCCATTTAATGTTGGTTCACCATGAAATTCACCTTGAATCAATATTTCCCACCATTATCCTAGTACTGTAAAGACAGAAGACTGAGGCCAGGGAACAGATCGTTTATTAAGGAAATCAACACAAATTCATAGATTTTCATGTACATTATTATAGTTTATTGTTAGCAGAAAAACACAGTCTTATGATTGGTTGTTTCCAACTGAAAGTTAATCTTTCATCTCTTTGTGGCTGTTTCTTGAAGGTCGGATACTTTGTCTGCAAATTGTATCCGCCTACGCAATCTGCTGTGATTGGTTGTTGAATCGGTCTTTGTTCTTATTTTTCTCACGACCAATATTGGGGACGTAAACATTGACGTAAATTACTGTCTGCCAATTTGGCTAGCAGCCAGCTCTTCCCACGGTACTACAATTATAAATGAATTTTATTTATCTCGAAGAAAACCAAGTTTTACATATATAACGTTAAAATTTCCTGTGTGATAAATTTCACCCTGTGACTAGAAAAAGACTGAAAATTATTTCAATTAGTGCATAATTTTTATCAGTGTTTGTGGTATAACAGAAAATAAAATCTGAATAGACATATTACATTTTCATAGGAGTGCATTTACTCCATTTAATTCCTATCAGTTATGTAGAAATCTTCAGTTTTTCAACGTATAATTTCTACCTAAAACTGAGTGACTTCATTATTCAGAAGACAAGAACACTGATTATAAGCATTAGCTGGGTATTTTCGGGCCGATGGTTAAAATTTATTATTATTCTGACTGAATCATAAGTTTGAAGAACACTAGTTATGATGCGAGTTACTTTTTCATGTCTCTTTATTATTATTTACAGTGTGTAAATAACATAGCTTGTGTACAGTCGATACAGCTAATAAAGTATTCAACACCGGGAATGATACATGTTATTTGCAACAAGAAAGAATGTATCGGTTTTAAAAAAAAGTCTCAAGATTATCATAAATGAAAGTAAATAAAATTAAATTTAAGTTTATTTAAAAGAAACATGATAATTAACTCTATAGGAATAATAAGCATAAAAGACAAATATAAGTGGCTCATCGAAAAGCAAGGAAGATGAGTTGAAAAAATGTTACAGTCAGATTTAAAGCAATAACTGTACATAATTCATGTTAGAAGATTGAAAAGAAGGCTCTTTGGAGTTCGATTTACGAATACTTCGTTCTTACACATTATGTGTTGTCAATACTTCGAAATAGAATAAAACAACTAAATATTCATGAAGTATACATTGTGTGTTTGAGAGAAGAGTGAACATCCATTGTCTTTATCAAAGTCATAAAATTGTTTCCAGTTGCTCCAGTTATGTTAGCTAGAGTTTTACATTTTTCTGTTCTCACAGTTATTGCAAAGATTACTAAATCTTTGTTCAGAAGAATAACTCATCACTATTTCGAGTTAATTTCTCATTTCTGCTATCTGGAGTTTGTATATATGTGTGTAAAAGTGACGTCTTCTGTGAAAATCCTGAATAGAGGAGCGAAGGATGATGTCGAAGGCAGCAGAAATGCAAAAGATTGTGCTTGAGGATAAAAAGCTTCTAAAGAAGAGAAAGAGGTATAAACTGTAGTTTAAATGTAAAGTTGTGTTTTATCATCATTCCATTTGTATGTAGTATGTGTATCCGGTTTATTTACCAAGTTATAAGCCAGTTTAGGTTATGTGATAGCGTAAACAATTATATACCAAACACAATTCACCATATTTTTATTATACCCCACGTTTTCAAATTAAAGCTATGTGACAAGATATATTCTGTAATTTATTGTGGTTGCGCAATGTATCGCAAATTGGTAGAAGTTGGAAATCATTGGCCATTGGATCGGGTCACTGGGTTCAAACCTTGGTGGGTTTACACTGATGATGGGTCCCATATTAAGACGAAGCAGCTATCCAATACTCCCTGGTTTTTCGCCGGTTCCGTGACTGATGTCAGCTTGTGATCAAACCTGTTACCAGTCGAATTCCCTCAAACCAACAGTCGAGGGTTTAATTCACTCAGCCATTGCATAAAATATATTCCTCTCAGACTATTGTTTTGAGTGATATCATTTTTCTGAGGATTATTTCAGAGTGAAGAACCAGCTACAGCCAGAAAATGAAATAGACGAGATTATTTATCGTAAATCTAATTCGGAGGTTGCTTGTTCGAATCCTGACAAGATTCAGATTTTTATTTCACCCATCATGTATCTAGTTCTGTTGGCAATTCAGGGTATTCTTAGGAGAAGAGAATACAGTGAAATAATTTTAATCCATCCTCTCTTCATTGGACACAGATATGCTGTAGTTGAAAGGATCTCCTAGAAATAATAATTGTATAAATTAATATTATTATCAACTTAACGGTTTTCTTCAGGTAGCAGAATCACTCTAAATGTTACCGGAATTGAGCTCAGTATTACTGATTGCCTGAATTGTGAGTGAAATTTAGGGTTTCAGCTGCATATCTCTACTGCACTCGGTCCTCTGCTGTCACTTTCAGCTAACTCTACAACTACCCACAATCTTTTATCTCCTCTTCACATAATCTTATGAGTGTTACCCTTGAACGCTCAACCCGTTACTTCCCATTCAGTTTGCACTCAATGGCTTTTCATTTGGTATCTCTTAAAATTATATCCCGTTCATCTTCATTTCTTTTTTAGGCAATACATTCCTGGCTGATCCTCTACTACAGTTCCTTGTTGCTTACTCCTCCCGACAGGCAGTCTAATCTTAAGTATCTAGCAGAATTGAGAGAACAGAAAATGTCTGTTTCATTTCCTGCAGTGTTCTTTCTTGATCTGAAACCGAAACTGATTAATTATATTCACATACACCTTTTTGTTGATTAATAAATTAAAAGCTGGAAAGCCAGACTGTAATCCAGAATTCAGTGGTAATGACATGGTTAGTTAAAAAAATTAGAACAATGATTCTCTATTTGACCAAACAAAGGAATATAAAAGTTAGGTATCAGATATAATAAACAGAAGTATAAAGTAGCCAGAGTGCCTTTTGACATCATTTTAATCTTACACTGAGACAATGAACATTCACGTATTAGGTAAGACAAATATTATATATGTCATGGTTTCAGTTTGTTGTTTTCTGCTCATATTTGGACTGGCATAATAAACAAGTTGTGAAGAAGTCGTCTTCTCAATCGTTCGAACACTGTTCAGATGATTTCAATGATTGAGTCATCAGCTATCTCGTAAAGGTAGGATATTTAAAAGATATGTTTTCACTTCCTTAAGTCAGACGATCTGTTGAAATGCCGAAGTACGGTAAAGCGTGTTTGCTAGGTTGCCAGCTTCGAGCATGATTTAGTCTTCCGAAAAATCCATTAGTACATCAATAGACGAAATACTTTAGAGATCTTGTAATGTTTATATATATTCGCTTTTTGAGTCTTTGTTTTAATCAACCACAGTTTCTAAAATATATTAATTTTATTCTTCAAATGAGGAACTGAATTAGATCTATGTTATAAAAGGCGAATGTCATTTTGATTTTTTTTTATTTACAGCTTGATTCCACACCGTATTTTTGGTACAAGTATGGAATTTTCAGCATGGATATCGGTAGCCCAAATTTCGCAGGCCGACCATAGATATCAGGTGTGAGTGGGCAGGGGATCAAACCTCGGACCATGTTCATGATCGGCGAGAGTCCTAACCACTGTGCCACCGACTTATGATACTGTTTCTTCAACAATGCAAACGACTGTGGACGACTAATTTAAAGATGTTTTCAATATTTAACAGGGATTGTTGTTGAATATCTGAATAACTTGATACCATTTTAAAATTTTAAACAATCCTGGAATTCATTATAAACTAATTGACAATCAAACAGTAACGGTTTCACTAGGCGTATTAAGCCTCTCTTTTTGTTTTACTTTTTTTAAGTTGGAAAAGTTATCACTACATCATACACCACAGTTTAAAATATAACAAGATTACTTTGATCTTCAAAAGTCACGGTGATTCTGCTTTCGCATCCAATGGCTATACATATACATATACATATATATAATATACACGTATGTGTAGGTATATAAAACACAAGGCAACAGTGAATCAGAGATGGAGAGAAAGAGAAGGATTGAATCAGTTGTTATGTTCTCATATATACATTTAAAAAAAAACAACACATAATTATCAAATTAAAAATCAACATAAAATGATTAATAAACTAAACAAATAAATTAAAAGTGATAAGAATAATAAAATAAAAAGGAAGAAAGTATAATTTATATGTAAACATTAGCATTATCAAAAAGTGAAAATTTTTTTATCTTTCTGAATAAAGCTAAGAAATAAAACATCACTGGTGTGTATACTCATTGAATTGAACAAAAAGAAAAAAGTGGAAATTAACTCTAAGACAAAATTTGTCAGAATTTAATTCCACTTATAAAACGATTGAAATCGAAGGACCAATCAGGTGTCATTCTCCCTAGTATGGAACTCATAAAGAGTTTGTAGCCACAGCTTTGTGAAACTTTCAGCTGAAGACTGTTAGTGATTTAAGGTGGCCAGTTTAATATTTAATTACTGGATAGATAATTTTTTTCACAAACATTTTCTTGAAATTCTGTTTTAATGAGGCTATGAATGCTTACAGGAAGAGTAACAAAGATATTACCATAATTTATATATTGTGGATATATCGTCGTGATTACAGTTTAATTTTAAATTGTATCCTATATTTGTCTTTGATATTTCGTGTATTCTAAATCTGTTCTTATAAAATTTTAAAAAAATCAACATTTTCAGTGTTTCTTTAATCGTTTGCTGTCATAGAGATGAACACCTGCTCCTACAGGTAATCATTCACAGCCCGCACTTCAGAAGTAATTTTGGCCTTCTGTATTTCCAAGAGTTAACCTGTGGGGATCTGATGTATTTCAATTATGATGGCGGATTAATACAATTTACAGCATCATTAAGACCGAGGGAGTAGTGGATAGCTGTCCCTTCCTCGTTTTGGACTCATCGGAAATGCGTTCCCGCGACCCAACTATGAATTGAACCCACGACCTTTAGGTTACAAGGCCAAGTTCGTTGACTAATCAGTCATGCAGACGAGAATTTGATGATAAGTGAATCCTAACTTCTGTCAGTTCGCATTTTTGGAGCGACCTTCGGTTATTCTACCCATCCTCCTTTACTGCTCCCCATTAGTCTTTCCTGGACTACTTAAGAAAGACTTTGCTTCGCTGAGAAGTGCACTAAAAGCTGTTAGTAGGGCAAGTGGGATATCGTTAAACCAACTGCTTAACACTATTGTGGATAGACATATAATGTCATGTAAGAAACTAGCGAATACAATATTGTCGGACCCCGAGGATCCTCTCTATACGCATCTATCTCCTTGCATTTCATCTGGAAGAACTAGAAGCAGCTATAGGAGGCTATATGCTAGGACTACCAAATACAAAAAGTCCACAATACCATATCTGGCACAGCTGTTATGTGATGAGAAATCCGTTAGGTATGACACGATAAACTTACTGCAGCACTCTAAAAAATAGTCAGTCCCATTAGTTTTTGTTTTCCTTTCCTTGTTACTACTACACTGTTGTTCTCATCTACTACCACACATCAACTTTATATTTCAAATCCTGTGGTGCATTGTTTGAAATGAAATACTCTACGCTGTTTTTTTCTTAATTTTTAATATTTATTTATTTTATTTATTTATAACTTATTTATTTTATTTTTTATTTATTTATCTCTGATTTTTAAAAATCTTATATAATTTATGAGGTAATTAGATGCAATATACTGTAATGCATGCTGAAAATTCCATACCTGTACCACAAATACTGTTTGGAATAAAGCTGTTATTATTATTATTAATGACATCGGTGAGTATGTCTACTTACATGAGACCTAGAGGATACTACTGGTTGTAATCTGAGGGTTTCAGGTTCGATTCCTAGGGAGGGGTCTGTGGGTACTTACTGCTAAGCAGTCCCAAACCAAGATGAAACATATGCCCGGTACTTCTGTATCTTCCCCGAAATTTATGGGTTCATTTATGGAGACATTTCGCTTTTGTTGTATATACACAATTGCGTCACAGAACAAATACGGACAACCGACTTGACCCCTACTTACTTCAAACTTTATAGCGAACAGCGTTCGCGAGGGATGCTTTTACAGCTACTATAAGATGTCTTATAAAGATTTTCGTTGAAGTCTATGATTTCATCACTTTATAACTTAAGTCGACATCTCCAGAGTGATAAAATCTTTTATTGTAAATCAGATGAATTTTCATGATATGTTTTAGTTAACTATTTTAACATCTAATTTCAGAAAAGTTAGTGTTTAGTGTTGTTTGTTTGAATACTCTTTACCCTGTAAATAAATGAACAAACATGAAGTGGTTGTTTTTTTAAGGGTGTAGGTAAATTTCAATATGGATTTTATCATGAACCAATGTCAGTTAGAGATCATTAGAAACCGGGGAGTACTGCAAAGCTGTTTTGTGTGGTCCATCATGTCAAGGTGAAGTGAATATTAATCGAAAGTATTGGTTGAAGGTAAAGCTATGTCATGAATTTATACATTTAGAATTCATAGGTTATTGAATTCTGGCCCAAGTGACCGACCTGTCAACGAGTTTGGTTTCGTAACGTGAAGATCCTGGGTTTAGTTCCCGGTGGGGTCGTGAATGTACGCTGCTGAACAGTGCCAAGTTAGGACTAAAGCGGAATCCAATGCTCCATGGTTTTCATTGACTCTGCAATTGGTTTTAGTTAGTGAGAAAGTCTACAATGAAAACATACTGGTCAACTAATGGCAGCGTATTCTCATTTCAAGAGAGGAAGAATAGTTCAATGAATAAATTTCTTACCCTATCAATTTTTCAAATGTACTTTTAGTTTAAAGTAAGGGCATGCATTTTTTGTTGTCATATATTTATCAGTGAAATTAAATAAAACACGTCATACTGCTTTAATCATACGTAAATATAAGGTGTGTCTGACCTGATTGTATCATTCAGACAAAATAAGAAATACGTCAAGAATTAAACATTCTGGTATGAGTTATCTATTTGAGAAAAAAAGATAACTTTGGCAGAAGAACAAGAAGAATAAGAAGGGGGAAAAAGAAGAGACAATTAACCAGAATTTAATTAAAACGCGTAGAACAAAGAATACAAACAAACGCAATCTTAAAGCTCAAGAGGTTTAAAAATAAAAATAAAACAAAAATCATCCATTAGAAAAAGATATGAATGACGAATATTACTAGCAGAGATAAAATTGCTCCCGTGGGGTAGGAGTCAAGATAAATTCGTTTGTTTAATTCAAACATAAACGTAAGACTTACTTAACATCATGTAAAATTAGACTGAATTGGTAATTCGCAAATATAGACTGCAAAAAAAGTATTTTATTGTGAGCATACCTTCGAAATCAGTGACGAGTAGTATATACTTGGTGAACGTCTGGAGAATTATAACCATATTCAGTAGAAAACAATCCAAGCAAAACCAAAAAGATGAGGAAATTTTGGAAATACTTCTTGAATATGATTCTGAAGAGAAGGAAGGGTCATTAGGTCCAATGTGACAGCTTTTTTTCGCTTGTTATTTACGTTTCACAGTCTTCCCAATTATATTTTGTAAATAAGCTTTGAGAAATGTTTTTCTTCCCTGAGGACCGTGTGAATGAATCCTAGAGAATAGGGAGTAAGCACATTCCCAAATGAATAAGGTGGTTGTACGAGTTAAGTATGCCTGTATTAATATAACCTCCAAGATCTGTTAAAATTAGCAGCCACTCAACAAAACCTATACAGATAATATAAGATTTCTTTTACGTCATATTCACAGGGATCGATTACAGTCAGGATATTTCACACAATCCTAGAGATATAAAGGTCTGTCAACACAGCTACTAAAGTAAATTATACAGCACTGTGATGTTTATTTCACGATGTGGCGTTTTTACACCAAGCAGTCAACAGAATCTTATGAACTACAACTGTGAAAGACAAGCCATCTTCCTACGGTACTTTCATTTATCTCTACAAAATCCCCCATCTTAGCAATAAAAATGACGAAAATAATATAGAATTCAAAGCCTGTGTAGTACTGCCGTTTAAAGGAGAAACGTCAGAGGCCTTACGCAGGATTCTCAATGAGTACAGAATTAGGGTGGCATTTAAACCAACTCTCTTAAAGATAAGCTTTGTCCGCTTAAGGACCCAATAGATACAATTAAAAAAGTAATATAATATACCAAATATCATGTAATGACTATGAGGTCAGTTACATAGGTCAAACTTCTAGATCGGAGTCAACTAGATCATTGGAACATTAAAATTTAGCTAAACCTAGAATAATTGACCCTGCTAAGTTAAATAGTCTAGAAAAAGGCTCAGGCATGCCACTGCATTCATTTGCATGTAATCATCACACAATAGGGTGGAACAGGATCAGAGTATTAAAAAGTGATATAGTTAGGTGGAGAAAGAGGTTATTCACTGAAGCTTTGTTTGTCGTTTCAACACCGCACACATGCGAGTGCAACACCTATAAAGGAGATATAGAAAGTGGCAACAGACAACAAGGGGAATTTGGCGAGACATGAAGAGAGAAAATGTAGATAAGACAAAATGGGAAACCGTGTGACTAAAAGTGAAATGATTACGAGAAGCAATGATTTATGCTCGAAACGTCATCCAATTGTTAACACTGCATCACTGTGTGATATCTAAAATAAACTTATCTAATATGGAACTAAATGTGTGATACCAAATTCATTACGCACCTGGAATATCTGCTATAGCGTTCGCTACATTAGACGCAAAAATACCTCGCAACTGCTTTTATCCTCATCCTTAAGGAATAAACCTCTCTTTCTAATTTGCGTTTCTGAGCAGTAAATAAAGTGATACGAACATAAAAATAAGTATATCTCCGTATGAACTAAACGATTTCTGTTAAAAATATCACTTTCAAGATACGCAAGTTTTAAAAGTTGTTTTTGGTTTTCACTTAGGAAGAAAATGTCGGCAACCCTTTTGTTGAATATGATCACTAAAATTGTTGACCGATTTGCTTCAAAAGCAGATTTTCATCTGATAAATGTGTCACTCATTTAATGTGATTATATAGAACAAAGAAAGTTAAATAAAGTACTTGCTGTCAACTAACCAAATTAATGTTAGGTGTATTGTGATTTCAAAAAGTTTTCAATCTATCAGTTAGGATATGCAGTTGGATTAGTAAAAAAATGAATGAAAGTATTTGCACACATATTGAGGATTTTTAATTTTTAAATGTGACACATTTGTTTATAAGTCAATTTTGATTTTCCCGCTGACTAAATGGACCGAAATGTCCAGCCTCTGTTAACATATCGGCTTCCAATACAGGTGCTTCGGCGATATCTAAGGATTAATATGAAGTTATTTGGTGGTTGGTGATCATCACTGCAATCCAGGATGCGCGTTTCGTCCTATCCGGGACCCATCCACTGGATATATATATATATATGTGGGAATAATAACTAACGTTTGTATCACCATTGGTGAAGTGTAAATGCTCTGGAGTTTGAAATGTAGAGTGCTGGTTATGAGTTTCAGTGTGAACATTGTCACTCTCTGAGGATTGCAAGCGTATCCAGATAACGAGTCCCAAATAAGAGTAAATGCAGACCATGGATTCCGCCAAATGACTTCACAGTATATCTGTACTAAATTCGCAGCAGAAAATAAATAACAAAGTAAACTTATGCATTTATTATCCTTAATGAATTTAAGCAGAGCAAAACCAAATGTTTGTGCAGATTAAAATGAGGTCATCATTTATTTCCTCGGATTCTCTTCAGCTGCGTACAAACTGCAAGTCTGAGCATGGTTTTGTTGACAAAGATACATGTTAACTTATTATTCTGTACAAACATTTATTTTTGATTTGTTTAAAAGTTACTTTAGTATGTAAATGACACCAACTTGTAATCCACTAAAAACCATGTGGCATCGTAGAATTGTTTTCTTTTTGCTTTGGGAGTATGATTAGATTCGGTCATAATCAGAACGAGTGAACGACGATCTAGCCTCGTCATCCTATGCCAGCGGTGAGTAAGTGATTATCTAATATATTGCTCTTGCTAAAAGTTCTTGTTAAGGTTCTGGAAATCCATTAGTTCACCAGCAGCTGACTGATATTTATCTGAGAGCTTCAGATGATTATCGCTTCTTTCATCAGGTATGAGTTTAATCTTCTATCGCACGATGCACCCATCTAATTTCTCTGAAAAATATTAAATAGTTTAATTCAGAAAATGTCATCGGTGAATTACTTTTTCGCTAATGTGGGACTCACTATTGAAATGGGAATCAGTAAGGAATTCTATCTGTAAATTGCTTCATTCGTGTGTAACTTCAAAGAGGGAAGTTGCTGGGAAATGCATTTGTGTCAGAAAATCTATTGCCAAATAATTAGAGTTACATTCAGAACCCAAGAACACACTGTTACTTCTTTTTGTCAATTTCTAAGGAGGGTTTAACTAAAACTGTTTGTTTTAAACTGTCACCATCCATTTGAGGCTGTTTCTATTCAAACAGTGACCTGCTATGCATTCAAGGTGATCATTTTGACAAATACAGGCGTCATGATCCAAAAAGAACCGCATATAAATTAAGGCAAGTGCTCTATGCTCTACTTTGCTTTTCATTTAAATTTTAGGGTCATGTATATATATGTACGTAATGAGAGTCGATCTCAGTATGTCACTCAGCTTTGTGGAAAATACGCTCAAGGGATTCTGAGAAAAATTAACTTATAAGAATGCGGAATGCATACCAGCAGGAAGAAGCTAAGTTTCATAGTTTATCGGTACTGTCTTTCAGATGAACATCAGTTATACTTTATTATTAACACTGATGATGCAGTGACTTCTAATTATGCTTCGAACACATTAGAAACTGCTTTATGCCTTAATAAATGCTATTTAAAGAAGTAGGATATTCAGGTCAAGTTCTGTTTGAAAATGTAATAATAAAGGGATTATTAGCATCATTAATATTGCTTTTATTGAATAAAATGAGTTATGTTACATTTAATGTTGATGATATTATAGACAATCTGCTAATATTAGATGGTTGGAGGCAATCGGCAGGAAGCCCTGAACCTAGGTTTCTCGTTAGTTGGCACGCACCAGTCAGCAAGGCGTATCTGCAATCTTGAAGGAACTCATGTTTCTTTTGAGATTCGAATCCGCGTCACCCAGTGAGTACTGCAGTCAGGGACATTACCGCTGAGCTATTCAGGCTCCAACTATCTAATATCTTCAAATCGATGTGCACAGTGATGGCGAGTTATCTAGAATGGTGGCCACATTGCAAACCTGACTGATAGAATTCAATCTGCACCAAAAAAGGACTAAACTAGTCACTAGTATCCAGTCAAATTATAGAGAATCTGTAGGAATCTCTGAACCCTAAAACCTGAAGTGAAATGATATCGTTTCACAGAATATCAGTCAACCTTACCCAATATTCTAGTTGAAGACATTACCACTAAACTAGTTTGTCTCCGATTGCCAACTTATTTGATAAAATTCAGTAAACTCTAGGAACTACAAGAAAATTAATTTATTTGTTTCCTTGTGAGCAGTTAATAAATATTGGTATTATTTTCAAAGTTATTTGTTAAAAGAGATTTAACTACTCATCAATAGCGAAAAAAGTATCATCATAATGAGGATTTGTTCGTGCTTCATACAGAAATAGAACAGCTTACACCAACCCTTTAGTAAGTTGAATTTTTCAAAAGAATTGTGTGTAGACAGGTGGTTAGGAAAGTTAACAGTGTTGAGCATGTCAGGAAGGGAAGTCAAAGCATATTTTCTATCCTGAGTTTTGCTTTGTGAAAGTAAGATAAGAAAGATTATTACAAAAGTAATTAATAATGTCTTCATAATAAAGCTACAGAATGTCGCATTACACTAATCAGGAAGTGATAATAGTAGTCAAAAACGGTATTCTATGGAATATTAGGCGGTAAATTTTTTGGCTAATTCAAAGCTAACTTTCACTTTTTCTTTCTAGTAATCCTTTTGAATTTTATCGTTTTTATTAGTTAAAAGTTAGGGAAAATCTCGTTTCCAAGTATATATATATATATATATATATATATATATATATATATATATATGGGTAATAATTTCATTACAGGACAAGCAGCTTACAACAGTAGATATGGTTTTATATCGTATACATACATATATAGATGTAATTTAATTTTGCTTAGCAAACATCCTGTCAATTAAATTATTCACTGTTATTATGCATAGACTACTACTGTTTAATGGGAAAGAAAGGCACCAGCCAACATAATCTATAATTCAAATAAAATCATTTCTCTCTCTCTCTCTCGGAAGAAATAGTAAGGCGAAAGCAATCACCAAAATAAAAGGAACGATAGATACTATATAACCATCTTCTCAGAATTCTGATTATCAACTAACTAAAGAGTTAATTAAATTTATCAATAACATAAATTCAGTAGATAAGCTTTCTTTTTGTATTCTGTAGGATGGATAAAGTGATATTCCATATTGTGGATATATCGACAAAACCAAAAAAAAAACAAAAAAGACAATTTGTGATCAAGTTTTTCTCTGTTCTTATGAAGAATTTACTCAGATGGTAAACGAAGATTTAATATGACAACGCAATTGGTTGAAATGAAAATTCTGTTCAATGTCATTTTCGCAGTCTGCCATTAAATTATACAAGTCCCTGGTTATATATTAGCATTATTACTATTTTCTTAAGTTCCGAGTGGAACATAGGGCTTCAACAGAACATACCTATTTCATTCTGTCTTCTGAAGTTCTCTTTACCTAACTCTAAGATTCCTAATAAGCTCTCATCTTCTCCTCATAGGACCTCATCCATGTCAAGCTTATATCTCTAACTCCTCATTTCAATCCGGGCTCCAATTTACTACCTACCAGGAGCGCGATTTCACTCAACGGCCTTCTCAGTGTGTACCTAATCTATCTCCATTTCCGTCGATATATTTGTTGGGAGATTGGTTCTTGTTTGGTTTGTGACAATAGTTTCTTGTTTCCAATCCTTTATGGCCATCTTCTTTTCAGTATCGAACCAGTAGAGGCAGCTGCTGATAGAAATCTGAAGCGGTCTATTTGAAATGTTTCTGATGAAACGCCAAGTCTTTGAATCATATGGAAGAGCTGACTGACTTGATATTAATGCTGAATATCCGAATCTCGTTCTTTATGCTTAATGCAGCAGATCCACATACTGATTTCAGATTAATGAACGTCTATCTGTGCTTTCGTAACCTGGCCTTGAAACTTTCCACCATGTCGCATGTCTGTAGTTGAAACGATTCCCACCACGTAAGTGAAAGAATTAGCTTTCCTCAATTTTATCCCGATGATGGTGATTGGTGCTTCTTTTTGTTGTTGGCGGTGGCGGTCAAGTATCTTCATCTTCTTCTCTATGTTTCTATTTGAATTCATATATTTACTATTTATTTTGTCAAGTTGTTGGTTTTTGTCTATAAGTCTTATAATTTGTGCGGCATTAAACATAAATCGTCCGCAAAGTCTAAATCTTTTTCAGAGTCTTCTTGTCGACCCAACATATTTGTTTCTTCTCTCTCCCCATGGCTTGCGCATGATGCAACCCATCACAGCTTGGAATATTATCAGTTTACCAGTCCATTAGTTTCCTATCTGGTCCCAACTCCTGAAAAAGATGAAAGTTTCGACGTGAGGTTAAAGACCCCACGCCTGAAAACCAACCCAATCGCTACTGGAACTTCAACACGGAAAAAATCTTTTTCTTTACTGGAATCAGACAGACAGAATCATACGCTCTGGTGAAATCCTTCGAGGAACCAGGTTGTCTTCTTTCGATGAAAGCAAAATTAAGCCTCTTAATGACTTGCTGAAATTTAATTATTATCAGATCAGACATACTTTTGAACTGTAATTCTACTGATCTTAACAAATCTATATTATTTTAAAAAAGCGGCTCTGTCAATAACAATTAATCTTTTAAAATGTGCACATGCTTAGCTGTAACACCAGATGGGGGGAATTTATTGAAAAAAGCATTCTTTACTTACTGTTTCTTTTATGTCTTCTAAATGTCTAAGTAAGAATTTTCGCCATAACAAAGTTATTCTAGACAGTTATCGACCGACTTATTCAATCACAGTTGTATACATTTTAAGTTTTCACTAATTTTAGACAAACTATTTTCACTTTTGTTTGTTCCTGGCAAATTACTCTTAGTAAACAGTTAGTTCAATAATTACTTTGTTAAAAATAACACTGATTTCTTTAATGGATAATTTAAAATACCTAAGTTATTGTCATTTCTCTTAGTGGTTATTAGCAGCATAGTCTATTGGTCACATTTCATTAGGCCGTGAACTTATCACTGTTAAATACTTTCATTCCTGTAAGGAATTATATTCCTTGTGATATACAAATCATGTATTTATATGTTTAGCCAATGAATTCTTACTTGTTAAAACATGATAGTGTGATCAATTAGTTTGATAGAATAAAGTGATTACTCTCTTCTCTGATATTAAGCACTTAAAATAACTAACCATTTTTTATGGAGATTACAGAAACATTATAATTATTGGGTGGAATGGCGCTCGTTATGAAGATTTTAAGAGTTTAAAGCCACACATAAGAGAATTTTATTTTATTTATTTTTATTTTTGATTACAGCTTGATTCCACAACGTATTTTTGGTACAAATATGGAATTTTCAGCGTGGATATCGGTAGCCCGAAATTCGCAGGCCGACCATAGATATCAGGTGTGCGTCGGCGAGGGCTCGAACCCCGGACCATGTGTATGGTCGGCGAGAATCCTAACCACAGAGTAAAATTATTCATATCATCATCAGAATTAACGTACAGTCGTTTGCGTTTTCTCTTTCTCTTTATCATAGTTGTTCGTTATCAAGAGTCAGTTTGTGGGGATTCAATTTGTTTCAAATCGGATCATAAGTCGACTTCAGTTAGAGAACTACTAAAATCCAGAGAGTATTGGATAGCTGTTTCCGCCTAGTTTGATAGCAACTAACTACAGAAGAAAGTTGTTTGAAGTTCTAATAGGAATTAATGACCAGTAAGGTACACCAGGTTGGGTGTGAGGACAAACGCCTGCAGATGACACTGGCTGGTAGTCACACTAAAATCGCGGATCGGTCGAAGTTAGCATTCATGGATCTTTTGATTCAAGACCAAGTGGCTAAATGGTCAACGAGTTTGGCCTCACAACCTAAGGGTCCTGAGTTAGATTACTGGTGTGGTCATGGGTGCGTACTTTTGAAAAGTCCCAGAGAAGAACTAAACAGCTGTTCAATGCTCCACGGTTCTCAAGTTGCTTATTAATCTGTGGACTGGCTGATGGACTATTTGCTCAGACATTTTCTCTTTAACCGTGTGTGTTTTGAGTCTGAAACTCTGAAGACAAAGACTTCAGGAAGAATTCACTATGACTGTCTAATGCACACGTCATATGAGTGGTTAAACGGCATTTTCTGTACTCTGAATAAATCAAAGGAACACTGAAGATGTATTATCCACTGAAATTTACTTCTGGATGTGGACAAATGAACGTTTTGATAAGCGAACAGACGCTGAGCGAAGGAATAGACTAAAATGACTGATTTAGACTTTAATTCCTATAGTTGCCATTCCTCATCACAAAAGTATTTGAGGCGGTGCTCTTAAAGCCTACTTACCAACAAACATTAGAAAATCTGTTTCAGTATGATCAAGTCAGGAAATCACTGAATCTTCGGTACACAAGTCATTTGAGTTATGTGAGGATTCCGAAGTATATAGAGATGGACTGAACCGCTGAGTGACACCACACTTATGCCCTAGATTGGGTGTCTAATAGGAAATAAAGAGCTGAGTGCCCGTTGGTGACATGGAGGAGATCGTGTGAGAAGGAAATGAGAGCTTATGAACGACTGTAGAGCCAACTTAAATGGTCTTCAAGTAACAAAGCGAAGTAAAAGTGTGCTACTGCAACCCAAAATTCCACCTGGAACTCAAAGAGATAATATAGTATAATACATGAGGACTCCACTGAAGCTGACTGTGACACCACATTACCATATATCTAATCCGTTGATTTGGGAAAGTGTTATCATAATGTAGACGTTATTCTTGTTATTCTAAAGTGGTATTTCTCTCACTACTGATAACTGAAAACCAGGAGAAATTATGATAGCAGTTTTGTAATGTATATTGTAATACTGGTGTAATCACTCTTCAAGAGACTTGGCTCCATGATTCATATGACGATAATTTAGTCTCCTTAAGTGGGTTCACAATCTACAGAAAAGACCGATGCAGCTCAAAGAAGAAGAGAGGTGGTGGTGTTGCCAATTTTATTAATTCTCAGTGGTCTGCTGCCAACAACGTCTGCTTCAAATTCTCAAATGACAATATTGACTGTATAACTGTAAAATGTCGACCTAAACACTTATCTAAGTACAGCTTCATTTTTGTCACAAATATCTATATCACACCTTGTTGCAGTCCCTCAGAACTATCTATCTTCGCTGATGAATTCACTATTTTTGCTGCTGCTTCGTTCGGTAACTCCTTATCTATAGTGACTGGCGACTTCAACTCCAGAGACTGCAGTTTTATTACATTGCTGGGCCATGAAAATGTTGTTAGTTTCCCAACTCGACAAAATACTTCACTTGATTTAGTATTTATAAATGATTATGGCTTATACGGAGCTCGTAAAAGAGTCCCGCTCTTCAATTCTGATCATTGTATTGTACGAGTCTTACCCAAAATTTACGGAAAATTACACAGTAAAGCCTTCTCAAACTTGTCTAAGAAAGTTGTTCACAGATGCTACTCAAATGAGAACGTACATCATCTTAGAAACATGCTCAGTGACACCAGATGGGATTTGTTTAATGATGATTCACTTAATGACAATATCTCTAATATTACATCCTATCTGAAATTCTGTTTTGAAATCTGTTGTCCAAAAGAAACACTATTCGTCAAATTTGACCGTTTCTCCTCGCCTCAACTTAAAAAGCTTCGTAGAGAGAAGGAAAAACTGTATAAGATGAAAGATAAAAGTGGTGTAAAAAGAACTAACTTCATAATTAGGTATGAAATGCAGAGGTTGAATGTAATATCTAACCAGAAATTCATATCCTGCAAAAATCCTTCTAATATGTGGAAACTATTTAAGGAAATCACTAGTGGTAAGCAGATAAACATTATTCCATATTCTTTTGATGTATGTACTCTTAACAAATCTTTTATTTACTCTCCCTCAAGTGCCATGCTTCCCAGCATCACTTGTGTTAATAATAGCCCCTTTCCAGGTTTTAACACAAATGATGTTCAAAAGTGCCTCAAGTCTCTAAACCCTTCCCAGAGCTTAGGTCCAGATTATGTACCTAGTATTATTTTTAAAAAATGTTCTGATATTCTGTGTCACCCTCTTACTGATCTATTTAACAAACCTTTTTCTGATAATATTGTGCCTGCCGTTTGGAAGGACATTAAAGTTGTACCCATACCTAAATCATCCACTGGAGCATGTGTCAAATTTAGACCCATTGCTATTACCTCTCCTTTTTTGAAAACTATGGAGAAATTACTTTTAATTGCATGGAGGATTTAATCATGAGCTGACATCAGTTAGAGAACCACTGGAAAACCTGGGAGTACTGGACAGCCGTTTCGTCCTAGTTTGGGACTCCTCAGCAGTACGCACCCACCGGGATTCGAACCCAGGACCTTCTGGTTACAAGGCGAGCTCGTAGACCATTGAGCCACTGGGACCCGATCCAATGGTCCTTGAATTCTAACTTCTGCCAGTTCACGACATAGCGCGACCACTTAGCAATGTCTTCTTCGATGAGTTACTGCCTCATCTTCGACCTGCTGTACCCCAAACTAGGACGAAACGGCTGTCCAGTACTCCCAGATTTTCCAGTGGTTCTCTAACTGATGTCAGCTCATGATTAAATCCTCCATGCAATCAAACAAAATCCCTACAAAAACCAATACTTGAAAAAAACCAATACTTGAAAATTACTTTTACTTAGTCTTGTACCTTCGCTTAAATCCTTTAATGACCCTAAACAATTCGCCTATAAGCACAGTAGAAGCACTTTAGATGCAGCTGCCGTCTTATATCATAACATTGCTTCCAGTCTAGACAAGGGGGCTAAATTTGTTCGTGTTGCCTTCCTAGACTATACATCTGCTTTCGACTCGGTCCCTAGGGACATCTTATTAAATAAACTTGCTGCTAGTCAAACAGAATGTTGGGCTGTTAACTGGTTACATTCCTATTTCTCAGACAGAAAGCAGTACACCGTATATAAAGGGAAGTCTTCCACTTCATTGCCTACTGAAGCTGGTGTCCCTCAAGGCGCTGTTCTTTCTCCTTTTCTTTTTTCTTTCTTCTTGCATTACTTGCCTCACTCTGATGAAATAAACTTTGTGAAGTACGCTGATGATTTAACGGTTTCAATGGCTGTTAACTCCCAGCTAGATTGTACTAAAATAAATAGCTTTCTATCGGGAGTCAGCAAATGGTCTGAGTCTAACGGTCTTAAACTGAATCCTTCTAAGTGTCAAACTGTTAATTTCAGCTTAAGATGTAAACGACAGTTAAAAGAAGTCATCGATTCTCATGCCAGTTGTGAGATTGACGACAATGATATAGGAATCAAATCAGAAATTAAGTATCTTGGACTTATTCTCTCTTCTGATCTCTCCTGGCCTTCCCATGTCTTAGCAATCTCCAGTAAAATATTCCGCCTGACATTTTACATTAAGAAGTTAAGGCACTCAGGTATAACTCAACCCCTCCTCCTACAGTTCATAAACTCTTGCATCCTACCTATTCTTCTTTATTGTTCACTCTTATTCTTTCCTAGTTTGCTTAAAAAGGACTATGTCACAATTCGTTGAATGCTGAAGGCGGTCAGTAGGGTGAGTGGTGTCTCAGTGGACCACATAGTTAACGCCGTTGTCGATAGGCACTTGAATTCGTGCAATAAATTTGCTAAAGGGATTTTATCTGACTTGAAGCATCCACTTTAACCTCAACTTTCACCCTGCATCTCCTCAGGTAGAACAAGAAGTAACTTCAGAAAACTGTATGCTCGCACGTCTAAGTATAGAAATTCAATGATACCATACTTGGCACGTATTTTATGTGATGAAAATAGTGTCAGGCAAGAATTAACTAACCTTTTTTCATCTAGTAAATAAACAATTTCCTCCATCCATCCTTATATACCTTCAAGTTTTACTTTTATTATTTCTATTATATTTATGGTCCTGTTACTTCTCTGTTTTACTCTCATAATTGCAAACACCAACTTATCTCCATGACGGCTGTAATCTTTGTTTTCCCCCTCACTATATCATGTAAAGAGAACGTTACATTCAATATTTTTAAACATGTTAGGATTTCTATACCACATTGCCAATACTGTGTGACACAAGCCAACGGCAATTTTCACTTGTATTCTTATTATTATTACCCTAGCTGTTATCATTATTATTGCTATTTCCATTTTATATGCTGCATGTTTTTGACACTACCTCTATTGTAAATGTGAAGAATTTTCTGTGTGATTAATTTTATTTATAATCTGAGGAAATTAGATGCAATATTGTGATTAATGCTGAAAATTCCATTTTTTATCACAAGTACTGTTTTTGGAATAAAGTAAATCATTATTATTTGATTTAATCATCTCGTCTTTCTACTTAGTTAGTCTTAGTAAACATACAGATTGTTCATTTCACTTATTTGATTATTCAAGTATAAATTACTTATAAAATATGGTGCATATTATTTATTTGTATTAGAAATCATCTTGCAAAGAAACCTATCTGAAAGTTAATGAAGGAAACACCGTAACAACGATAATTGAATGATCTTTTTTATTAGTCAACGGAGATATTCATCTTTTATTATACATTAGGGACAATTCTATGAAATTCAATAACTGAGAAAAGAAATTCTCTACACTGCGCAATTTTCACAGGCTTCTGAATAAAATGTAAAAGATTTTATTTATTCCTGTCATTACACAGGTGTTTGAGTCTTGTTAAAATAAATATAAGTATCATAAGATATGAATAGGTCTTCATTCTATTGCTTAGTTACCTCTTTTAGTATACTCATCATGGAGCCCTGAGTTGTGTCTTCCAAGCACCTTTTAGCATTAAGCATAGTATTACCAGGACCAATTTAATGTAAATTTTAATACTACATTTAACCTTATCTACTAACATACATGTTTAAGCTTTTCAAGGAGACTGACTACTTTTACACTAAAAACGAAATTAGAATAATCAGTAAACGGTTTGATTGACATTCAGTAGAGTGAGCACAGGGTGTTACAGTTAAAATGTCTTCTTTTATATTGAAAAATAGATGGTAGGCAACCTTTATTCAACTTAGAAAAATTTATGCAACAAAAATTAGACTACACTTTTCTTCACTTGTTGCTAACCCTCTAATAAATTTTCTACTGTCTGTTTCTGTCAGATATTAAGCGAATCGCTTCTCCATTTTGAGGATGCTGTAGTTTATAATATCCCAATAATTAAGCCCAATTAGTTGTAGTGCTTTAGTCCTCTTCGGCTTCGAAATGTTGTCGGCTGTTATAGTGAAAAGGGATACAGTGCGCTAATAAGTAACACTGGTGCTCTTTGAGTGTGATTAGTATGCGACAGGTTATAAATGACAATGAATAGAATACTATTCAGGAAGCAAGTTAGCCTTACTCTATGAAAGGCAAATAATGGACAAAAATTTTACTTACTCTGAGAAGAATGAGAATGAAACTTTTAAGCTGATTTTTCCTTGTTACTTTCCTTACTTAAACAACATTAATTAATAATGAAGCTTATTTGGGCTTTCTAGTTTGCAAGAAACGAGAACTCTTGTTTGATTGCTTAATATTTACGGTTCACCTGATGCACAGGAATCTGTTTCAGTCTAGTTATCTGAAATGTCAAAATATAAAAAGAATCTTCAAATTAGATTGATTTATTTGCTTGGCAGTAAATTTCTGGTGTAGTAGACTAGCACGTTGTGTGTCGTTGGCTTATTGGTAGAATGCTAACCAGTCACACGGTGCGGAGCTCGGTCCCTTAAACATTCACAGCTTACTAGTGAGTAGTGAACCAGGAAAATAAGGAAACTTAGACGGGAGGCTAGCAACCTTGTCTCATAAAAAAACAATAACGCTGCTACTAAAACTTGAAGGCATAAAACTTGAAGCCCATGTTTACACTCGGAACTCAAAAGAAAAACGAACAGAAAGAAGACTACGACACAGGAAAACGGAACTTCACGCACTGAAAGATATTCAGCCAATTATATCACAGGCGGAAACCAACAAACTGGCAGAAGAAGCTGGCAACGAAGATAGGACTCCAGGTGATCACAGGGAAGACGGAGGTGATGAAGATAACCAACCAACCAACCAACCAATAACAGACAACACCTAACGCCATCAACGGGAGAGATTTAACAGAGGTTATTTCCTTAACTTATCTAGGAAACACATTTTCAACCACAGGCAGTCAGAATGGACGATGATGTCAAAGCGAGGATAGAAAAGGCAAGATACACCTTCATCAATCTGAGATCGGCTTAGAAATGTTCTGCACTCAGCGAGCATAAAGAACAGGATTCGGAATTTTAGCATCAATGTTAGTTTACTCAGTTATTCTCTACGGGTCAGAAACGTGCACTGTGTGTTACGAAAAGGATTTCCAACAGGTCGCAGACTTTTATCAACAACTGCCTTTTCTAGCTCCATTCTGAAGACCGAATGGCTGGTCTGACGGAAAGAATTGGCAAAAAGAAACCCTGGGAACAAACCAACTAAGAACTAATTTCTCGAAAAAATGTAGGAGAAAATGGAAATAGATCGCGCATACGTTGAGGAGGCCGTCTAATAACATCGTGTGCCAGGGCCTCCAGTGGAATCCAAATGTAAAGCGACTAGTGGGCAGTCCTAGGTTCACATTGAGGAGATCTTGTGAGGGAGAGACAAGAAATTATGGGCTGCCGTGGGGCCAGTGGAAGAGGACAGCAGAAAATAGGAGAAAGTGGATGTGAGTTACTGAAGCCTCATGTTCCATTCGGAACCTTGGAAAATAATAATATCACAGTGGGTCCGTTACTCTACCACACTAGTGAACTTCATCCTTATAGATATAATAAGGAAAAGAATAACAAGGCGGGCTCAAACGTTTAAAGACAGATACCAGTTGAACGGTTCAGAACCGGTTTTTCCAGTACTACCGGTTATTTTGTTTTATTCAGTCATCAGTCTAGATAAACCTCGCTAGTGTTTTGTGAATTTCACAGGTTTAAAAAAAAACAAGTACTTCGTTATAGGCTTTGAAACATTCATATTTATCTTATTTGTTACACTAAGTTATGCGACGTTTTAAAAGATATAATTCAGGAGTTATCGTTAGGCAATCGGAGTCATTTGTAACTCTAAGTTTATTCACTAAGTTAGACAATCATATTCTCAAAACAGGATACTTGAATGTCCTTAACTGATAATTTGGGCAAATGAATTTCGTTACAATTGCTTTTGAATGATTCTTGTCAACTAGTGTTGTTAAATATGAACTCTGGGTCAAGATCTTTTTGGAAATCACCTGAGATTCACGCAAAGAACCATTCTTGGGTTTATTGCTAGGGTTTGTGTTAAGGTGTTTAGATGATCGTTTATATATTTCTGCTGTGTTCAAATTATTTTTTCCATGAATATTTGTACATCAGTAATATACAGAGGTTATTGAATACAAAATAAGACGTCTTCATTTGGAGTTTCCATAACATGAAAAGTTTCCAAAGATATTCTTAATGAAACAATGGTTTACCCTGTTGACCAGTTGCACATAACTGGCCAAGGAAGCGAATAACCTTACCGTTCTAAGCTATTTTTATTGGTCTCTAGGTGTCATATCTAGTTGGATGAGGCTGGTAACTCTCCAGAGAACATCTGCTGAAATTATGAAGTCGAATTACTGTTGTTTTTCACTCTGCTAAGTCCTTTTAATGATGACCAACACCAACAATTTTTAAAATGTTATTAGAAAATGAAGTTTTAAAAAAATTCTTTTAGTACTTCAGCAAAGCTTGTGGAATGTGAAACATGATTAAAACATCCCTGTAAGCCTACCAAATTTAGGGGCCCAGAAGTTGCAAATTTTTAAGGAAAGTGATTTTCTCATGACCATTAGATTTAAACCTGAAAGATTAAATTTGTTTACATATTTTCACACTTGTACTCTATTTTTACGCCTAATAAGAAATTTCGAAAAAATGCGCTAGGAAGACAATCAAACTGATTTTGCAGTTATTAAAATCATTTCTGCAACTTCACTTACTAATAAGCATGATTTAACGATAACATGACGTGGAAGTTAATCATCACAACAGATCTACTAGTCTGGTCATCTCAATGAGAACTTTACCGATCTCACTTAAGTCACCACTTTGGACAAGCTAACTAGCAATCACTCAGTCAGTACCTGGTCTAAGAAGTTACGATCATGATTGATGAAAGCGACTGTTTTAGTGACACTGGTGAATCAATTTCGTAATAAAGGAGTGAATTGTGAACAGTTATTCCTTAGTTATGTTGTGAAGTTATCAATGCACAATTTTTACTTGGAATTGAGAAAGAGGACTATGGTGACTAGGATGCTTAGATCAGGCTCATGTTTAAGATACAAAATGCTCAGACCACTATTCTCGTATCATTTACTTTGGTTGTTTAGTAATGTAATCTAAATAATAAAGTGGAATTATGTCTAGGAAGATAACACTTCAAAACAAGATTTTGAGCGAACAATTGTTTTCGATAACTTCTTTAGGCTCTACAGGCTCTATAAATCCATGAGTAATAGAGTACATATAGCCAATAAAGGCAAATGAAAATAATATCAGACACTATATTGGGGTGCATGTGTAAGTTGAGATGATACTCCATTAGCTAACATAGTCAATCAAATTTGTATAGGGTGTATAGTCAGAAAAAATGTGATGAAGCGTGAATGAACAGTTGGGTGATATAGTGCTGTTTTATAGTCAACAGAATACAAGTGTCCTTGGGGTGAGAAAATGCGATAACCACAAAATACATACAAATACACATTAACAAAGGAGGCACTGAATGTCAGGGATGGCCGATAATGTCTAATGATAAAATAAAGAGGCTAAATTGTAAATTGTAATAAGATGCTACAGAATTCGTAGGCTTAGTATAAAATCATAAAGGTTGACAAAAGGTAAGGGTAACAATGAGGTGAAATAAACTGGGTGGAGAAATGGATAATAAAGACATGACATCACAAAATAATAATAATAATGATAATAGTACGAAAAATTGTGATCCTGGTGACCTTATAGTGGGCCGGGGTAGACAAAGAGAGTGAATAAGTTTTTTCTGTACACATAAGTCTGGTCTCTCTATTAATCTCAAAAGCCTCAGCTATGGCTAGGAGGCGTAGTCGTGTGCCTTTGGGGAGATTGTTCGGTACTCGATAGACAACTATAAATGACTCATCTACTTTGATGCTGTGTTCGCTGTTCACTAGATGAGACAGAATTGCACTATTTAATGATTTGGTTGCTCTCTTCCCAAACCAAACAAGAATATGTCCACTGGTGCGTGAAGATAAATTCCCTTGGGTACGACCTATATAACTAACTGAACAGGAGCAGTTGACTTTATATACACACACTGATGTCGCCATTTTGGGCAATCTATCTTTAATGCACAGTGTCAATATCGGTTTGGTTGAGTGACTGACATGCAGTTTTGCGGCATTAAAAGTTCTTTCAATTGATCTCGTTAATCTACTGTTTAATATATCGCTGGCTATATCGCCTTTGAAATGTACATTTAAGTAAAGCTTTTTCTTACTTACTGTGTCTCGCTTGGCTTTATGTGTAGTTTCATAGATATACTTCTTTACAAAGTTGGTAGGATAGTCGTTTTGTAGCAAGGCGTTTGTTAGATTTCTTATCTTATCTTCAATAGAATCGTCGGTACATATGCGCCTAATTCTATGACTAAGACAACGAATTAGGTTGCGCTTATACTGTGTAGGTATGAAGCTATGGAAGTGGGTGTATTGTCCGTTGCACGTCGCTTTCCTATAGATGTTTCTTTTTAAGGCATCGTCTGTTCTTTTTAAAAGAAGAACATCCAGAAATGGAATACTACCTTGGAGTTCCTCTTCACAAGTGAATTTAATAGCTGGTTGTACCTTATTGAAGACTTGGAGCAGGTGTTGTCTATACAAATTATTCTTACAAATGATAAAGGTATCGTCAACATATCGACAATAATAATCGAGTTGGTTTAGTATCTCTTTTAAAGGACCATTTTCCAATTTAGATAGAAATATGTCAGCTAATAAGGAACCAAGGGGAGAGCATAGCATAATACTTCACTGGAATTCATTAAAGAAAGGTTGGAAAGTTAGTTAAGAATAATCAGAACCTTTAGTTATACACCAAATAAGACAAAATCAGATAAAGCTTGTTTCATAATCTAATGTGATTTTAAATTCTCATTTTCTTTTATATGGTGGCTTAGTGATTTTAGAATTGATACACTTTGCCTATTTCCTGTCCTATAGTTCTGGTCTTTTATATTGAAAGCAATCACTTGAATGCAATATATATATATATATATATATATATATATATATATATATATATATATGCATGTTAATTTGCTTTAATTGTACTTAACCAAGAAAACTGTCATATAAGTTTTAGACTCTGGAGTACCTTCAGTCCTACTTCATATTGTAAGTTGCTATTTGGGAGGTAGATTCACTTAAAACATTTCCTTTAAACTTTTTCCTAAACTGAATGTAAATGTTAAAAGGTTGCTATACACCAATTCGAGGAGTGGTGAATTTTCCCGGCTTGCAGAGTAAGATTAGACATTACGAATAATTATTCACTTATTAATAAATTTCAATATACACTGCAGTATTTTTAAACAGGTAACCAGTGACTATGAATACACAGACTTGTTCAGAGTTGAACATTTAACTATATAGCAAAGAGTGGCTGGGCGTGAGCTCAGCGACTCCAAACCGTAAAAATGGACAACACCACTGCCAGTGAAACTTCAAAGCTTGAAGTCCTGTATTCTATTCGGAACTCGACGGGATTAAATAAAAACAAATGATAATTTCACCAATCTTTAATGCCATTACTTTTCTCTAAATTAATAATAACAATTTGCTTTATTCCAAAACAGTATTTGTGATACAGAATGGAATTCTCAGCATTTTACTACAGTATTGCATACAGTTATTACATTAACAATAAATAAAATTCTACATAGATTATGGGTAGTCTCAGTTCGTTTTGACAACAACATATTGGAATGTCAGTAGCAAAGCCAAAATTGAACAGAGTGTTCGAAGGTGTTAAAAGAGTAGATGCTAGCATATTTAGTGGCGTAAGCGGTGACAAAAAGGTCGAGATATACAGAGTATGAAAGAACGAAGAAGAATGTTTTAAATAGAGTAGGTATGAAAGAAAGAAAAAAAGCAGCACCTAACAGAAAAAAAGAGAAAAGGAAAAAGAAAGAAAGAAAACGTTGTACCTATAAATGATATGAGTCATTTGTTCTACTGACTATTTAATAACTTAAAGGTTTCACGCCTAATGCTTTCTTTATCGCACAGAACACGAGCTAAGTAGGGTATGGCTGAGTTGGGATTTTGTACTTGCCACTGCGAGCATATATTTTTCTATATAGGCTCCTGGTTTTGCCTGATGAGACACAAGGGGAGAGTTGTGAATGAAGAGGGTGGCGTGAGTTAGATAAAATGGATTTAGCCCATTTTTCACATGAGTCCAAGTGCCTGTCAATCAGAATATTAACAAGCTGGTTAAGTGACATGTTGCTTACCATGCTGACAACCTTAAACATCCTGCGTAATAAGGTATAGTCTTTCTTCAGTAGCCCTGGAAAAACTAAGGGGGGACAATAGAGAATATTAGGCAGAATGCAAGAGTGATAAATAAAGCTTGTTTCAATGAAGATTTGTCTGCAGCAACATGGAATGGCTTGATATCAACAACGTTCACAAAAATTAAATCGGAAGACATGCAATAACCGTTTTGTTTTAAAACTTCATACAACAAAAAGGGTAGTAAAGTTTTTTAAATTATTATGCTGGAATATAATTTAGCAGTCTGGCTTATCAGCACAGTTTGTAGAATGTTCTCCAAGTTAAAACTTTGTCTTTTACAACAGCAGTTCTCATTCCACTAGATCCATCTAACCTCGAGATCATAAAAAGTACATTAATTATGCTACATGGGGACAGCGTTGAGTTAGGTGATCATTGCAACTAAATACAAATTCGAAAATGAATTTATAGAAAGATAATTTTGAGTTTGAAATAAAACTACTCCGTAGTTACCATCTTGTTATATTACTATGTTTTATTTACTGTTGCTTCAAACTCATTTATCAGTTAAGCCGAAAATTACTTTTATCTAGGTAAGTCGGTTACTTTAACTTCAGATTGACGTGTAAAACTTGTTCGCTACATTCTTCAATGAGAAATAAAGTCTGCAATCTATGTGAAGAGTCCTGTAATTTTTCATTGACTTCACAAAAAATGTTTTAAAAATGTTAAAATTAACTTTTTTCACTGAGTTACAGTTGGATGCACATTTTAAAACAGCTCAAAACAGTTACACTTATATGGTGGTACTAAAAAACAAGAGTACCTTCAGGAACTATAATAGCAATTAACAGTTAACCTTGCCAAAGAGTAGCTTAGTGGTTATAAACAACACTTACAACTCTGCGTTAATGCTTCGGAAGATGCACTACCTCAGGTACACTAGAGTTTCCCTAAATGCTACTAACTTCGCCTCGCCAGATACTAGCTTGCTAAGCTACTAGCTTACTAGTTTTCTCGCCGGTCCCAAGCCCGGGTAAAGAGGGAGGGTTGGGGCGTGGTGCTAGCAACTCCACCCCTGTAAAACAACCAAATCGCTACAGAAACTTCAACGAATAAATATATTAAAAATTCTAAAAACATAAGCAATAGCCTTACTTTTCGCTGGAATCGGGGAAGTGAAATGACGCAGGCTGGTGAAAGCCTTCGGGAAGCCAGTCAGCCGATGTGCCTTCTTTCGATGAAAGCAAAAGTAAGGATGGGTACCTGGAATGTTCGTACAATGTACGAAACTGGAAAGGCTGCCCAGATAGCCGCTGAAATGAGAAGGTACAGAATAGAAGTGTTGGGAATCTGCGAAAGCAGATGGAACGGAACTGGAAGGTGCCAACTACCTACTGGAGAGACAGTAATCTTTTCCGGCCACCCAGAGGACAACCATGAGCACACCGAGGGAGTGGCCATCATGATGTCACCAACAGCAGCCAAAGCTCTCATGCAGTGGGAACCAATCTCCTCCAGGATAATGACAGCCAGGTTCAACTCAAAAGGAAGGAAAGTTACAGTCATTCAATGCTATGCGCCTACAAACGTCTCAGAACAAGAGAAGAAGGAGGCGTTCTACAGACAACTACAAGCAATAATGGACAACGTCCCAAATGGCGATATCAAAATCCTGATGGGCGACATGAATGCGAAGCTGGGAGGAGACAACACAGGAAGAGAACTCACCATGGGTCGTGAGGCCCTCGGCGAAATGAACGACAATGGTGAACTCTTCTCAGACTTCTGCGCCTTCAATGATTTGGTGATTGGTGGTAGTGTGTTCAAACACAAGGATATACACAAGACGACATGGATTTCACCAGATGGAAACACCAAGAACCAAATAGACTTCATCTCAATTTCAAGAAAGTGGAGACGGAGCCTACTGGACACAAGGTCAAGGAGAGGAGCAGATGTGGGTTCAGACCACTATCTAGTAGAAGGGACTTTCAAGGTGAAACTAAAAGCCTCGAGGATAGCTGGGGATAGGCCACAATGCAAGTTCAACACTCAATTACTGAAGGACACAACCACAAAAGACACTTTCACTGCAACTGTCAGAGCAAAGCAGGAAACACTACGCGACATCACTGAAGAATCATGCGTGGAAGAACATTGGAAGTCTCTGAAGGCGATTCTCAACGAAACGTGTTCAACGGTTCTAGGAAGAAAGAAGAGACAAGACAAGGAATGGCTCTCAACGGACACTTGGAAATTAATAGAAGAGAGGAGAATGGTGAAAGAGAAAATGATTCAATGCAAGGACGGACAGGAGAAGGAGACGATGAGCTCAACTTACAAAGCATTGGACAAAGAAGTGAAGAAAAGTGCTAGGAAGGACAAAAGACGATTCTACGACAATCTAGCTACTGAAGCTGAGAAGGCAGCAGGCAAAAGGGACCTGAGGACACTATATCAGATAACCAAATCTCTATCCGGGAAGAGATCAACACAAGCGAAACCTATAAAAGACAGCCAAGGGAACCCAATTACCAAGGAAGAAAAACAGATTAAACAATGGGCGGATCACTTCAAAGGACTCTTGAACCGACCATCACCTGCAACCCGTCCAGAAATACCAACAACAGCGCGCACACAACTGCAAGTTGACACCAATCCTCCAACGAGAGCTGAAGTCTTGAATGCAATCAAGCTTCTGAAAGCTGGAAAAGCAGCCGGACCAGATGGAATACCCCCTGAAGCACTGAAAGCGGACCCAGAGACGACAGCAGACATGCTGACTCCATTATTGCAAAAGGTCTGGAAGGAGGGAAAGGTGCCTACTGACTGGAGGAAAGGTTACCTCGTGAAACTACCAAAGAAGGGCGACTTAGGCCTCACTCTGCAAGAACTGGCGAGGAATCATGCTCCTGTCGACGCCAAGTAAAATCCTGAGTCGCATCATCCTGGAGAGATTAAAGGACGCACTGGAGACAGAACTCCGACCAGAACAAGCTGGATTCAGGAAAGGCAAATCATGTACTGACCAAATTGCAACTCTACGCATCATCATCACAGAACAAAGCATGGAATGGCAATCAAACCTCTACCTCAACTTTATAGACTTTGAGAAGGCCTTCGACAGCGTTGACCGTGAAGTAATTTGGAAATTACTCGAGTACTACGGCGTACCCCAAATATTCATCAACCTTATTCAACAGCTGTACGACAACGGCACATGTCAAGTGATCCACAACGGAAAACTCAGCGAGGCGTTTGGAGTAAACACAGGAGTCAGACAAGGGTGCTTATTATCACCAATGATATTCCTAATTGTGGTGGACTGGATTATGCGTCAGACAGTGGGAAACGAGAAGACAGGAATATCCTGGACCGACGTGAAGAACCTAGAAGACCTGGATTTCGCGCATGGATGGTTTATGTTTGATGTCACACAAAATCGAAGACTTACAAGCGAAAACCGACAAACTGGTCGAAGAAGCAGCCGGCGAAGACAGGACTCCAGGTGAACATAGACAAGACGGAGGTTATGAAAATAACCAACCAAACAACAACAACAACATCCAGCGCCAATCACCATCAACGGGAGGGATTTGAAAGAGGTTACTTCATTCACTTATCTAGCGAGCATTGTCTCAACTACAGGAGGAACGGACGAGGATGTCAAATCGAGCGAGAATCGGGAAGGCGAGAAACACATTCATCAACCTGAAACCAATCTGGAAATCTTCGTCACTCAGCATCAACGACAAAATTCGGATTTTCAATACAAACGTCAAGTCATTTCTTCTATACGGATCAGAAACTTGGCGCGCGGGTCACAAAGAATATTTCCAACAGCCTGTTGCAGACCTTTATCAACAACTGTCTTCGCTCTATACTGAAGATCAGATGGCCGGGCCGGAAAGAATCACCAACAAGGAATTATGGGAACAAACAAAACAAGAACAACAATTGCCCAACAAATATGCAGGAGAAAATGGAGATGGATCGGACACTCGCTGAGGAGACCGCTGGGTGACATCGCGCGTCAAGCCCTCGAGTGAAACCCGAAAGGGAAGCGGCGTGTGGGACGTCAGTGCAAGGGTGACATGGAGGAGATCGTGTGAAGAGGAGTTGAAAGAATATGGACTAACATGGATGCAGGCGAAAAGTACAGCAGAAGACAGAAGAAAATGGAGACATGAAGCTGAAGTCCTATGTTCCACTAGGAACCGAAGGGAGCAATAATAATAATAAATGCTACTAACTTAAATTGTTCATCAAGGGATATCTTCTGGGAGAATTCGTTTCCTTTAGGTGTACAATCGTATTTGCTTAAATTTTTTTCATAAAGAAGGTTAGTTTAAAAAAAGATGAGTTTTCGTAATCACAACTGCTAATATCACTCAACCCTTCAAAAGAAAAGCGATTATGAAATCCCACTCCTTGATGTCAAACTTACATGAAGAACAGATGGAAGCTTGAGAAGCTCTGGTAATAGGAAACCCACGTGGAACGGTCAGCTAGCAAGTTTCTATATCTAAGTGCCTGCGAAACGAAAATGATACTTAGTTAAGTCTCTTGCCGTTTTGCATCCAAGGCATCTGCAGCCCTGATGCTCTAGAAGAACAACTGGATCTCCTGCATGTTCACTGAGATTCATTGACAAGAACATCAAAGCAAAAGTTCAGAGAAAGGAAACATCATATTTATTCCAAAAAAGATATTTTAAACGAACTTTGATTCCGAGGGAGACCTAAGAGAAGAATCTCGAAATCTGTGAGAAGAGCATTATTCACAGCAACGCTGCCAGTGTTATCCTCTACTCGTCCACAGATATTCAGGAACCTGAAGGACAAGATCTCTCATCTGACCACTTCTGTGTGCATTTATCAGTCTACGTGTTGCCATGTAGCTAGGTGTATTGATCATTTAATGCATATTCTTTCTCTAAGTGTTAAAGGACGTTGTTCTGATTGCAGAAATGTAGCAAGGACTCGATAAGGAGTGCAACAGCTACAAACTTTGTCGATACTGGCCACTCTGTCTCAACAAACTCCTCCTTCAAAGTAATCTGTGAAGTGAAGAATTAACTGCTTTTCATTCTCTTGTATTGATGAAGCTATAGCCATCAGGATTGAGAACCTGAGCTCTGCATACAAAAGAGAATTATTCGACCACATCTACTATCATTTTGCTTTTTACACTCTTCCTAACTCTTTCATTCCTTTCGATAGTTTTTTTTAATATCCCATTTCCCCTCGTTCTAATTGCATCGTGACTACAACTCATTCACTGAATTGGTTTTCTCATTGTATAACTCTAATATCCCTATTCGAATTCTCTTGTGTATTGATTAATATTAGCAACTGTGATTAGGACAACTCATCTGTTTTGGCACTATCCTTCTTTGTGAAGTATGAATGTCTAGCTAAGGAAAATGAATTCGTTAAAGAAGAGCCTTTTAGCTGAACTACTTGTTTTGTTTTTTCTTTAGTTGCTGAACCTGAACTGTACATATACGCAACTTATATCAGATTTTATTGTCTCTTTAACCATAAGTGCTGTACTGAGCCAAAGTGTAAAAATGTGAGTGATTTCCTGCATTTTAAAGGTTAAGATGCACACATATCTCTTACACATGAAAAGCTTTTTTACCACTTCAACAGTCAGGTATTTTGTCGAGTTAACAATTTCGTGACGAGAAGTGCATCACTGCCTTTTCTTGATGACTTGCTTCATTCAAATCTCAAAGAAAAGTAACTCAAGGCAATTGATACAGTTAAGAGAACTGTATCATTTGTATATGGATTATATTATTAGTATATTTAGAATAAAAATTGGGCAGAAATAATATTAGGGAATATCAGCTCACGCTATTTTGATGATATCAGTCTATCAGATCAGCATAACGAAACAATACCATCAGTTTCTTGATGAGTTTGTGTCTTTAGAAACGATTTCATGGATAGAATATTTCTTTTAAAAGCCCAAAAACCTATCCAGTTTAGAATGATCCTGATAAGAAACCTTTTTTGTAGTATAATGACAGTTCACTTTGACGATACTTTAGAAAGAAGTAGAATGGCTGAAAGATACTACGTAAAAAAGTAATATTCAGAAGGCTGGATAAGGCAGTACTGAAGAGATTGAGAAAACAAAATGATGATCAGTCAGCATAAATTAAGCTAACCGTCAAAGGACAGAACCGTTCGAATTAGCTTAGTGGAGACTAAATAATACTATTGAAAGTAATCACTAAGCCACATCACCAAATAAATAGTGTACTAATCAGGAAAAGAGTTAACGTGAGTCATCGACACAAAGTACCAAAACCAATCGAACTATACTTTCAAAAGCACGTATGTGGTGAGAGCAGGCTGCTAGCCGATTGGTTGGCACTAATCTACGTTAAGGTCTAGGTCACTAATATGGGCCGTGAGAAAATATGAACAAGCCTGAGTCAACAACCAATCACAGCAAAGTTAACGTGGCAAAATATGATTCGCAGAGAGAACTCTATTTGTCAAGGAATCCCGAAACAACCAATCAGAAGCCTGCGTTTGTCTACCTAAACAACCAATCAGATGACTGCGCTTGTCTATAATAATGTAGTTGAAAGATGTATAAATACGTGTTGATTTTCATAATAAAACGATCTGTTGCCTGGCCCTTGTCTTCTGTTGTTACACGTATATAGTTGACCAGGCATTCACCTAATTATTTGAGGACTACTTAAGCAAACCTCTAGCTGGTTTCTTCTGTTACAAAATATGTAGATGAATACAAAGTGTGTGGTAATTATGCCACTAAATCATTCATGATTGTTATAAGTCATTTACTCATGCTTGGTCAAAACAGGTTTATAAATCGAGCCTGTGTGTCATTTAAAACTTTTCATCCCAAATTCTAGTGCATTCGGTCAGTTAGCAGTAATTTCATCCCTTATCTTACTATAATAACCTTTCAGTGGTTCTGCAGTTCTACAGTCTTACGAAATCTTTCAACTGATTTTTCTCTATGCTGTTTAAATCGTTGCGATTGTCTTTAGTCTTCAGTTTTCCACCAATAATCTTAACCCTATCAACAAACTACCTCATTATATTCGGAATAAAACAGTTCGCCATTATTTCAAGTGTTTGCAGTTTTTATTGACAACTGATTTTATCTCTCCATCAGATTTAAAAATTTTATATAACCTATTTCAGTAAGTTCCTGTGCTTTTCCATGATCCTTTCGATAGCTCGGTTGGTGTGTACGTCTGAGTGTATGTGTGTGTGAGGTAACAAGCTGACAATATCTAAAAAAAACTTATGAGTTCAGTAAATGCTACCTTAATAAACTTTGTAGCTTTATCTAGAAACATTTGCATCATAAAACCTTCGACGCGGTTCAAGGTCACCTTCAAATAAATATGTAACCAGATTGTAGTGATCATAGTGAATGTAATCCATACTGTAACAATAGAAGGCTAGACACGGAAGTCAAGGTATATTTTTCATTGATCAGACCGCTGTTTATGTATACAGTTTATACTCATCAACCAATCACTGAGTGTGTGATTTAGATTCACATCAAACGAAATGAAACAGAACGTTCAAATATACACAGTATTCTTTTGTTAATACAGTATATAACCGTGAGAAATGTATTCTGTCGGTAACATCAAACAGAATGTTCAAATAGATATATCGTATTGTGTTGGTAATGCCGCATTGAACGTTGGGAATATGTGAGAATAATAATCCGTTGGCACACATTTTCTGTATCACACCACCACAATACTACTTCAACAGAGCCAATTTGTTAAAACATAAGGAGAAAAGACTGGAATGATATTCATATCTCAATGAATGTCAACAAAAATTTGTTCCGACATATGTAGATAGGTCTGCTTGTTCTGTAGCGTATATTTAAGTAATCGTTATTCACTGTAACTATAAGATGTGATTTGAGATAAAGAGAAGAACAGAAGCAGATACGCCTTACTGACGAGTGCCAACTAGTACGAAACCTAGGCGATCGCCTCCAACTATCTAATATCATCAAATCAATGTGCACCGTGATGGCGAGCTACCTAGAATGGTGACAACATTGCAAACCTGACTGATAGAATTCAGTCTGCACCAAAGAAAGGATTAGATAGGTCACACTAGTTACTAGTGTCCAATCAAATGTTTGGTGAATATTCATATCATCAGTATTCAATGAATTTCAGGAAATTTCCGTGACGAAATTAGGCGATACAGTCAACTTCTTATGGTTATTTGTATTTCGCTTGGATTAACTAATCAATGAAGAAAAATGAATTCAGGACAAATGTAACCGTAATTCAAGTGACAAGCCTTCTAATAAGCTATTTAAAGATTTATTCAACTAGTGCGGCTAACTGAAAAGAAAGAAATCATAACAACATGAAGTTTCCGGACAAATGTCATTTAGTCGAGGATATAACTTATCGCAAATCAAACTTACCGCGCTTTCGTATCAGTATACTTCAATCGGTAGAATGGAGACGGTCAATTACAGTTTTGAATTTCATCTATAGTTTTTTTGTATTGTGGGCCTAGGGGAATGCTGCAACGATATCGGATTTTACGTTTTGTGACGTTAACTTTTATACACTGCTGGAATATCTGCTGTAGCGTTTGCTACACTACGCGAGAAAATACTGCCACGATAGCTTGTATCCTTACCGCTGCCAGTTTGAAAACATAGACGGGATGATGAAAAGCAACTTATTCAGAAACATTTCATAGAAGGAATAATGCTTCTAATCATCCAACTTCATAAGTACCTTTTTTACAAGAAACTTTGCTCACTAGATTCACAATAGAATAAAATCAATTTTAAAGCTCATAAATGAATGAATGAAGAAAATAAAGAGGTGGATATTCCAAATTAGTCATCCAGTTGGTTTTGTAAACAACATCATCGCATCCAATATTAAATTAAAGAGAAATAAATCATGTTGAAGACTGGAGATTAGAAGTAACCTGTAACGATATGCTGTCGTGCAGATCTGTTTGAAAGTAGTTTATTTCAACAGGGATGTGTGATGTTGTGTCAGCCAGACCAACAGTGATATAACAGCTTAAGGATGAATACCTAGTTAGACGTCGTCAGTGTGTATACAGAAGCGATTTCAAGATTCTTTCGTCTTTCAGTCAGAGTGAGTGAATACCACCTCCACTTCAAAAAAAAGATGTCTAACTAAACCATCAGTAGTAGACTTAACTTAAAAACTGAGTGTTTCTTTATTAGATAGGGTGTAGCATAATTTACCTGAAGATGTATGTTAAAATTTTTCTTGTATATGCTCTACTGGCGACCTGTTTAGATAAATAAACTACTTTGCTCTTCATGCGGTAAAATGCATGAAATTTACTATACTTCATGTATTACCGAATCGCATTCTATCTACACACTTATTTCAAAATACATTTTTGCCTTTCTAAGGAATTGAAAGCAAAATATTTTGGCGCGCTGAAATGTGCTTTGAATGGAACAATAATACTTCAAATGATGATATGCTTTCGATTATTATCCAACCATAAGATTCCGTACAAAATCTCAATAATTAGCAATAATACACTAAGAACTAAGTATTGTGTACAATCGCATAGATCACAGTAATCTGTCATTATTGTCAACAACTGAAGCCTTTAATATAAGCAGGAGAGGTGCATCCAGCTTCTGTGAATAATCTGGGTCCTGCTTATCTTATTTTGTCTGTTTTACTTGTCTTAATTTTAGGCCCTAGTGTTGAACGATCTGCGTTAATAAGATATTCGTCTTCAAGGGTCATCATTTCATTACTATGTTGTTAATTTCCATAATTCTGTTGGCCAATTTTTTTCGCTTAACGAAAAGCTCATTGTATTTTGTTACTTTATTCGCATGTTTGCTTTACCTCATTTGATCCCTTGAGACCTGCATCACTTATGGTAAAAATTACAAGCAGATACATTGTCTTACATATATATTCTTATATTTCAACTAACTATTAGTTTGGTGTGCATTACAACACCAAATAACATCAACTGATGTTGTGTCTTTTGAATTAAGTTGAATTGGACTCCAATGATTATAAAGCAGTCTACTTGCCTTTTCAATTCTTTCATTTTGCGAACAAATTTAACTCTAAATACACTCTTTAATTCATTATTTATAGTAGTTAGAAGTGAACTGTTGGAATATTTTCCTTATATAAATACGAAATTAAACCTGGAGTGAACTGGTCAATTGCATGGAACTATATACTGCTGACTAACTCAGATGAGTAGCTGTATATAATTCACAAAAACTGGTAGCTATTGATAACCAGATCGAAGTGATCTAACCAGACAGAAATCAGGTGATTTAAACTGATTTGCCTCTTTGAAATGAGTCAGTTTGCTTACACAGATGATGAGCTCGACCCCAAACGCATGGATCAACCGTCCGGTGTCTAGATTTATTCGATGTGTCTATCAAGCACTATTGGTTGATGTGGGTGATAGGCAACTACTCACCTCAATTAATGACTGGTATATAGTCTTGCGAAATTATACTTTTTTCTACTTTACTATGGTAAAATGTGATTCGCTCCTGTCAAATGTAAGATGATATTACAAGACTGGGCTACTCTGACTCCTAGCGTTAAGAATTGGCAGAAGTGAAGCGGCAGAGCGTATTGACCAAATCTCAGCACGGATGCAAAAGGCTCGTTTCACATATGCTAACTTACTCCATCTCTAGCATAAATGCGATATCCGGATGTTGAACAAAGGACGTGTGTACTATTCAGCAAGCTTCTCTGTTCTCCTTTATGGCTCTGAGACATTGCCATTGAAAGTGGAAGACATAAAAAGGCTAGCAGTCCTTGATCCTAGGTGTCTGCGTTCTTTCTCCCGTGTGAAGTGGTATAATAAGGCGAGAAATATTGAGGTTAGGCGTCGAGTGCTAGGTAAGGAGGGGAAATCAGTCGATGAGGCTGTGAAGTCACGTCGATTGAGACGGTTAAGACATGTGCTACACATGCCTGCCTAGCCATCGTCTTCCTCGACGAGCAATGTTAGCTGACATAGGATGGACCAGGTTGGAAAAGACATGGCTTCATCAATCAATGAATACCCTAAGGGATTTATACAGAAGCATAGCAGAGAAAAAGATAAGAAGGTAAAGCATCCAACTGTAGAAAAGAAAAAGGTGTTTATTTGTCTCCCATTCAAAGGAGATGCAGTGTCACAAAAGATTTACAAAAGACTGAAAGGTGCAATAAATAGAAGCTTCCCGGCAGCAAAACTCATAACAGTATACAGCACCACCCCTTCTATAATCCATTCGAAACTGGATAAATACCCTGGTGATGTCACTTCCAACTGCGTTCATGAATTTACGTGCACTTGCGGAAGCAAGTACATTGGAAGGACGGAAAGAAGGGCTTCTATCCTGTTTTCTGAACATATTCCAAGAAATCTGTGCCTGAAAGAAAGCAAATATTCTCAGAGTGCGATTACCAGACATATTGTTGATACCTGATATCTCGTAGGGATTTTTAAGTCCTTCAAAATATTAAATGGACAAGGGACAGCAAATTTATTACGATTTGCCGAAGCAATCGCAATCAAACGATTCAAACCCGACTTATGCATACAGAAAGAGAGTGTGATTAACCGCTTATTCCCTTGGTAACTGAATTTTGATTTCGATTACAATAATCAGTCATAAAATTCAGTGATCTCAACTCACTGAACAAATCTTAATCTCATAAACTGTAACCGCCTTTGTTCCTTGGAGTTGCTATGTGAACCTACAAGCTAACACTGTTCTGTTAATCAATTTTTTCTGTTTTCTGTCTTACCCCTTCCCTTCTTTTCAACTTAAAAGCGTATAAGTTGATGATGAAAACTTAAACTAAAAATTGTAATGCTTTCATTTTGGATGCGTCAATTTTATAGCATTTCTTCTCTACTACCACTCAAACATTAAAGTATGTTATTATCATCTATATAACCATTTTAATTTCAGGTAGTCTGCAGCCGATGAGAACCTGTGAAATAGAATGACGCTGTCATTTCATACCGCGAATTTCGTCTTCCTTTCTTTATGGAAATTTATCAAGGGAACCAACTGTATGAAATCCACAACCGTTAGTCTAAGGTAGTCATGCAGAGAGGTGTAGACAGGCTTCCTGGTTGGGGTCCTTGGGGTGGTAAGAACCAATGGCTGGAGACAGTTGGTGATATGGTTCAAAACCGTACTCGATGGCACAGATACGTCCACTCCTGGTGACTTATAATTTCCAACAAAACTATACTGTTCTCCAACATTACTATTCTTTTTGCCTCATATCTCTGTTTACTGTCTCTCTTTTGCATTTCTTTTTACTTTCTTCGCTGGCTTTGTGTCCTACAAGGAGTATGGCAACTCGAACTGCTGCACATCAGTGCAAGGTTCCAAGTTGAAACCAGTCAGTCAGTCAGTCAGTCAGTGGTACCTAGGAGATCACATGTTGTGGTATGAATAATTTCAGTTTCCAAAAAAATTGTGGAGAAATTTCACTTCAGACTGTGTAAACTACAATTAAATTTTCAAATTTCGAATTCAATTTTTAAATGAATAATGCGTAAACCGAATGGATTAGTATTTAAATCAACTTGTTCCCGAAGTATAGGAGCCTGGTAAAGACTTGTTCCTTGTTTTCAAGTCTATAAAAGGTGAACCACAATGAATTATCAAGAAATAGAATAACAAAGTACAAAAAATTATTCCTGTCAAGCCACGTGCCTTTTTTTTTACTAAGGTAAGAATAATAGTATTCAGTATATGGTTATCTAGTCAGTAAATGTGTAATCACGTAGTTTTATGAATCATTCAGAATTCTGATTATCTAATGCTTAAATCCTGTGATTAATTCTGTCTAACTAATAAATTCCGAAAACGACACTCGAGTGCTTATATTAGAAATAAAAAGAACACTTGCAGCAGAATAATGTGAGGCTTTTCAGGTTTTGGATTCATTTCAATAGCTATTCATTTTTATATTATCAAGTAATTTTAATATCAATATGTGCAGATAAATTTACATACTTAAGTCGCTTTGACAGACAAAAATATCCAAGTGAAAAGAAAAGAAAAGGATGAGAAAATGTTGCGCAGTCATTCCTTGCGGGCAAAATGAATAATATGAGTTAACAAAAAACCAGCTTTTATCTATTTTCATATGAGTTGAAAAAAAACTAGGGAAGTATTCTAGATATAGAGCAAAAAGCGAGCAAAAAATAAAAACTTTGTTTCCTAGAGAATGGAAAGCGATGTCGTATGTTAAATTTGAGAAGTAGGCGAATCATTTGTGATACGTTTGTGAAGTAAAACTGTAAGGTCGAAAGTTTGAAATGTGTGAAATAATGATGGGTTATAAAATGGTATCAGAATACTAGTAACCCTAATGGAGGGAGTTATATATCTATCTCTTTATGAATGAGGTTTCACTCGCATGGCGCAAAATACTACGTATTTAGTTATATATATATATATATATATATATATATATATATATATAAGTAGCTCTGGCTAATTTTCCAATGTCACATTACTTCATGTCCAATACCAAATAGGTGATAAATTATCGTATTGTCGAGTAAATGTTTATTTGGATAAGTCACTTTACTCGAATACTGAAGTACACTGTTGTTCATGAAAATAATTATTTGTCAGGCGTTGGTTGTCAGGGATTCTATTGGTCACAGGTTCGATTTTGACTTGGTGTCAGTTTGGAGAACCATTAGAAAACGAAGAAGTACTGGGTAGCTATTCGAGACTCTTCAGCAGTAGGCATCCAGAGTGGTTGCAACCTAAGCTCTTCCAGTTACCTGAAGTTTTAGTGGGAATTTTTAATCTAAGTGATCCACCAAGTTAGGCAAGAAAACAGTTACTCGTCTATAAAATTAGCTGACAGTTTTGCTATATTTTATTTGAGCTTGCTTGTTTGGATAAACCGAGTAGATAACAAGCGTTCTGCAAAATTGACTAATTGAAGATATTTAATGTCACACTAAAGTACTGACTGTACTGTGTTTATGAATAATTGCGGCTTTTCAGTATATCTGCTGCAGTGTCTATGCGAATATGTCTGATGCATTTTTTTAAATTCCTTTGCTTTCCGAGTGGAACATATGGTTTGAAGCTTTGAAGTTTCGATAACAGCGGTATTGCTTTTACGGGATGGGGTTGTTATTGTCACACCTTTTACATAATTCTCCGTAAGACACTAACTGATTCTTCAGTCATTTTGAAGGTAAACAGTAATAATTAATTTAGACTTCCTATTTCTGGTGCATGTGAGTCGGATTACGTTTAACTTGATAAATATACCAAATAACATATAAATATCCAATATAGCATTCTATAAGGAGCTTTCTTAAACAGAGATGAGCAAAATAAGGTCCACTTTTCATCAGAGACCTAGAATTATACACTTTAAACTTCAAAAGTTTATTTTACATGAAGTCATTAGAACTTTAGTTGAATCTCTATCGCGACAACTAATCGTAAAGGTCGGATGTGAGTGCAAATACTCGCCAAAGACATTGGCTAGCGGTTGCGCTATGTCGTGAATTGGTAGAAGTTAGAATTCATGGGCCATTGGATTGGGTCCCAGTGGCTTAATGGTCTACGAGCTCGCCTTGGAACCAGAAGGTCCTGGGTCCGAATCCCGGTGGGTGCGTACTGCCAAAGAGTCCCAAAGCAGGATGAAGCAGTTGCCCACTACTCCCAGGTTTTCCAATAGTTCTACTAAGTAATGTCAGCTCATGATGAAATCCTCTAACCAATCTTAAAAGTGTTTGTCTGATGATGACCGGCAGTGGAATCCAGAACACCAGTTTCATTCTGTTTAACGACACGTCAACCTGATAGCTCTCGATCTTCATTTGAGTGATATTATCTCGAACGGGACTGAAACATGATGTCGGTTGTCTAAAATGCCAAAGAGTTATTCAGTAGGCCACTAATCCACAAAAGGCAGCATCTTTTCAGCAGGTATTAGTTGTCATTTGTTGAAATGATCATTTTCATTTCCCCTTGGTTGATTTTATTGTGACGAAATATCCAACCTTTTATCGATATCTCCTGAAATACACCTCCAACTACCGTCAACTAAATGATTTAATGCATCGTTGAAGCGTCTGTAATAGCTGCCGATATGTCAGCAGAGACCATGCATTTCGAACCAACAGGAAAATTCTAAATAATCATAAATTTTGTTTATTTGGTTGATCGAACTTCGAGTGAATACTAACCTAAATTCATTACCTTCACACCAGAATTTTTCCTATTGTGAGTGGACTATAGAGATTATTTTACCAGGGAGTATTTTCTGAATATTCTAATCAGCAAAAGCAGACAGTTAGGACTTCACACCATAATCTGCTGGCGTTTAAGGTAAATCCCAATTTTCTAAAATCTGTATTTAATAACACGTTTAAATTTGATTTTCAACGAAACAAATGTCTTTCATTTATTCCCAGTTGTCGTTGTTTTATTTTGTATTATGATGAATATGGTCATTTACTAAATATAATCTATTTTTCTCCAGGTATAATTCAGAAGTCTTGCTTTTTGTCTCCCACCTTAATATAAGTTGGATTAGTTCATTTTCGACTGCAAAAATTCAAGACCATTTTATTTAGACACGATCAAGATATTTTTAATAGCTTAGGAACTAGTCTAATTTCGTTCCATATTCGATAAGTGTATATTGTATACTTCACAGTAATACAGCATCGATAACTGGATGCCATTTCGAGTACAATTTGTAGCTCATAATCATATTGGTGTATTCACACGGCTTCATGATTTGATTTATGTATTTTTCTGGTGCCCTAGTTATTCTTTTCGATTTTCTATATTACCGGTATGGGTGTTGGCATTTCAACTGCACGTGTTTGGTGTTGGTTTGACCAAAAAATATTCGGCGATTACTCTCTCTCTCTCAATCCAAGTATATCCCTTTTTAATACTTCCTCTCTGTCCTAACTGGTTGTGTGATTGCATGCACATGGATATACTGCGTAGTGGGACATTCTAATCCTGGCTAAATTCCTGTATTCCAATAGTCTAACTAACCCCAATGTGCTAGTGTGACCTACGTAATTGACCTCACAGTCATTACATGGTATTTGGTAAATTATATATTTTATATTATTTTCTAATTGGGTGTATTGTATCCTCAATCAGGCAAAGTTTGTCTCCGAGTTGGTTGATATAAATGTCACCCTAGTTCCAGACTCATCAAGAGTCCTACGTACTATGGTGTCTTTAGATTCCTTATTATTCATTATTTACCTTGGTAACAATGCTAGTCGTACTCTCTTTATGTGTCTTCGCACATTTTGGAATAAAATCTGGTGGGTAGTTATTCACTAGTAATGTTTCCTTTATTAGTTAGGTTCCTGGCTTGACTATATAAACACTTAGCTTAATCTACATGTACTGGTTCTATTTGGGATGAATCAGAGTCTAAGTATTTGTTAAAATGTGTTGGTTTCCCATAGATGCTAGTGTCTAACATACCATCCTATTCTTATTTGTTTATTTTTTGTTAAAACAATGGTAATTAGCTTGTTCAAAGTGCATACACGAGTAACCTAGTATTAATCGCTACAGTTGTTAGTGGTGTCGAAAGTTTAACTTTGCCCAGTTTATAATAGTTGGTTGAATACTGTACATTAACTGGAAACACATTACAGTTATAGATTTTTTATTTTAATCCTTTGCGTTCCAAGTGGACAACAGGGCTTTA
The DNA here is from genome assembly GCA_944472135.2 of Trichobilharzia regenti. Taxonomy (NCBI): domain Eukaryota; kingdom Metazoa; phylum Platyhelminthes; class Trematoda; order Strigeidida; family Schistosomatidae; genus Trichobilharzia; species Trichobilharzia regenti. The sequence goes on from OX235265.1 coordinate 50,288,897, forward strand.
AGCATCATCCGTCAAGTTTTAGTAGCAATGGTGTTTACTTTTTACTGGAGGGGGAAGCGCTAACCTGCCTCTTTACCTGACTCACTACCAGCTTAGAGAGAGTTTGAGGAGTGCGTCGGCCGGGCATAGAACCAAGGAGCACGTATGCGGCTGGTGAGTATACCACTGAACCATGGACTCACAACATGGTAAAGTAAATTGAATACTATCCTCGTATTTGTTTGTAATATTCAGATGTATCTTAGACTGAGGTCATAAGTTTTACTAAGAGAGAACGAAAGTAATGGCAGCAACAAAAATTTACCCGGATACACATAGGCAAAACTTGAAATAGTTCGAACAGTATGAAGTAACCTTCATAGAAATAAGTGCACATTTTGCGAAACCACCCTCATTCAAATTTTTCATATGTATGTGCACAACTATCTATTGTCAGAGTAATTTCTGTTCGCCTAATTTGTATAAATAGGTATTGTATTCTGACATATGACTGAGATCTAACCTAATCTCCAAGCTAGAAATAAGTCTCACCAATGGTGGTATTCAGCTGAATAAACGTATGCGTTTATATATATTTTTTATTCCTTCACATTCCCAGTGGAACATAGGGACTCAAGCTAGAGGCTTGAAATTTCTGTAGCAGTGTTCAATTTTACAGGATGGGATTGCTAGCCTCATGCCCAACCTTTCTTCTTCACCAGCTTTATTTCTGGCTTAGTGAGATAAAGGATTGCGCCAGCCGGGGATCGAACCCCAGACCATGTGCATGGTCGATGAGCGTCCTAACCACTATGCCACCGACACACTATATATGTACATATTCTACAATTTTTCCAGTGCGAATGTTGATAGTCCAAATAATAATAAACTTATTATTCACATAAAAGGATTCTGATTATTCAGTCAATAATAATTGGTGTTTATATATATTTTTCATCCACAAATCACAGTTTATTTACATAAAAGAAAGAAGAGAAATGATGTAAGGGAGAATAGAAATCACAGAGACAGTTTTTTAATCCTCATAAAAATTCATCTTTTTTAAGCTTGTCAACAGACGTAAAAACTTAGAATTTGATAAGTCACTCATTGTACTACTTGGTGTATCAGAAAATAAGTTGTGCTACGACAGCGTCATTCTTCTTGATTATGCATATTAAAGCGTTGAAGTGAATTTTGAAACAGCAGTGTGATAAAGTGTATTGAAGCTCGTTGTCTCTCTTTCTCATAGTTGATTCAATACAAAAGAAAAGTGAAGCATAAATTGTATACAAGTAGAAAATACAAAATAGAAAATAAAATTGAATGTTACCAATTGCCTGTTAAAGGTGAAAAAGTAGGGAGCGAGAAGGTCATTGTCATGTTTACTGGTCTTCTCTTTAATCTTTCGTTACATCTGAAGTCATCAAATTGCAGTATTTATTGTTTTCCTCTCACTTGAATGTTGATTTCATCAATTTTTTTAAAATTGTTTTTCCTCTTTTCTACAGTCGAATACTAAATATTTAGTTTAGCAGCCAGTAGTTTGTTTAAAATGATCGAAAAGTATAAAAGTGTTCTTTGAACGAATAAATGAGATTTACAATTTTTAATAGTTCTAACTCTCATACGAGGATTTTGTAATTCTTGTAAATTAGGTCGGATTTCTTTTACATTTGAGAAATATTGGTTGTTGTTATTCAGTGACTGGAATAAATCATCTGGAAAACACAAAGCATCAGAATTAAAGGTTTAAAATAAACTCTGAACAGTTATTATGTTGAATAAATTAGAACTTTCTGTATATCTGTTTGAAAAGCAAGGTGATAAGAAGTAGCTTCAAATGTTTACCACATGAATGTACAACGTTGATTGGAACTAGAATTTTATTTTTCAACTGTAATCACTGACTGATACCCTATTTTTGGTGTTATTGTATTATCTGAGTTGGATAGTTTGTTTCAGAGGCGTCTGTTGTCCTCCAAAGCAATATCTAGACAACAACTTCATTGTGAGGCTGATACCAAAGATTTTGTCTACCGTATAACGAAAGCTTTGCAAACAAATTAATCAGCTCAGAGAACACAACAATAATAAAAACATCCACCTGAATTATGAATTTTCATTGTTTCAATTACTGATAGTCTACAAAATATGAATAGTAGTGGAAAACATTTCCTTCTCATGGTGATTTTTTGCCTAAAAGGTGTAAAAAAACATAACCTTTTGTAGGATACTTCAGTGGGTCAGACTGATGAAGGAAGCCTGTAGGAAAATTTTTCTGTGGTTGGACCGCTTTTTCCCGTGATTCTGTAAAATTTTTAAGTTAGGTTACTATTACACACTGGCATAGAGCTACGTCGCGTGAATACAGTTCTCTTTCTAAAATTACGAGGTTTATGCATTAGGAACATTTGCTTACTGTTCATTACTGAACTTTGCTACTGAGAAAAGAGGAGTTGCAACAAGATCAGTTTTTACATACCCGACTTTGTCAGCCTTAAACTATACTATAGTTAGGAATATCAAAGTATGTTCACATTAAATGAGGGAATTTCTACAGATTTGAAAGGAAATTTTAAATAACAAGTATAAGGAAGCTTAAGTTCTCGGCGTTCAGTATAAATCTTACAGAAGTTGACGTTGGTAACGTTAGTCGGCTTGAACGGACAGACTGTACACAGGAAACTTCAGTTAGTTGAAAGATATAGGCAGCACTGTAGTCAAGACATTCCCTATCAGAATGGAAATAAACATCTCTGAAGACATATTCAAATACTGACCGAAGCTCTTGATGCGTATGCTGTTGAAGGGCTATTTTGAAATAATAGAGGAAGGCGATGTACACATAATGTTTACTAATAAGTCCTATGAAGAGACGATTGGGAAAAGCCATGACCTTCAGAAAGAAGGTTTATTTTAGGCTATTGTTTAAAGCAGACATTGTCGCTTACCTAACTAAGGGCCACGCAGAAAGGACCCTACCGCTGACATGTTATTTGTAAAACAAAGACGAGGATAGTATAAAGCATAAAAAGAGTAAGACAACAACTCTCGTCATATTAAGTCACGCTTACTATTTCACTTTTATGAGGAAGTGAATAAACTGAGCGTAGTGCTCATGTTGTGGTGGACTGGATTATGCATCAGACAGTCGGAAACGAGAAGACAGGGATATTCCGGACCGACATGAAGAACCTAGAAGACCTGGATTTCGCGCATGGATCATTTATGCCTGATATCACACAAAATCGAAGACTTACAAGTGAAAACCGACAAACTGGTCGAAGAAGCAGCCGGCGAAGACAGGACTCCAGGTGAACATAGACAAGACGGAGGTTATGAAAATAACCAACCACCACCAACAACAACAACATCCAGCGCCAATCACCATCAACGGGAGGGATTTGAAAGAGGTTACTCCATTCACTTATCTAGCATTGAGCATTGTCTCAACTACAGGAGGAAGAACGGACGAGGATGTCAAATCGAGCGAAAATCGGGAAGGCGAGAAACACATTCATCAACCTAAAACCAATCTGGAAATCTTCGTCACTCAGCCAGCATCAACAACAAAATTAAGATTTTCAATACAAACGTCAAGTCAGTTAGCTCTTCTATATGGTTCAGAAACTTGGCGAGCGGGTCACAAAGAATATTTCCAACAGCCTGTTGCAGACCTTTATCAACCAACAACTGTCTTCGCTGGCTCTATACTGAAGATCAGATGGCCGGAAAGAATCACCAACAACGAATTATGGGAACAAACAAAACAAGAACAAACCAATCGCCCAACAAATATACAGGAGAAAGTGGAGATGGATTGGACACTCGCTGAGGAGGCCGGTTGGTGACATCGCACGTCAGGCCATTGCTCGAGTGGAGCCAGGCCAAAAGGGAAGCGGCGAGTGGGACGTCAGTGCAAGGGTGACATGGAGGAGATCGTGTGAAGAGGAATTGAAACAGTATGGACTAACATTGATGCAGGTGAAAAGTACAGCAGAAGACCGAAGCAAGTGGAGACGTGCAGTTGAAGCCCTATGTTCCACTAGGAACCCATGGGAACAAGAATAATTATATTATACCGCTCATGTTATTAAATTAGAGGCCACCAAATACTCATGGTATAACAAGAAAATCGATCACACATCGTCTATCAGACTTTGGTAAAACTACTAATGCTGGTTAAGTTGTCAAGGTCATCATCGAACAGTCGAACTAGCAACTACTTGAGGTATTAACTGATGGCATCATTCAGATGAGATAAAAAGATTGGTTGATGTATGAAGTAAGATTCCTCTCAATCTAGCTTAACCAATTCAGTTTGGATGTATTCTCTAAACGACAAATGTTTTTCAATAGCTCAAGATCAGTCTTTAGAGGTATTAGATGTACAAATAAAATCTCTGAATTTAGAAATTTATTCTTCAATGATTACCGAAGTCATTGGGATAAATAAATGACCATTTGAAGCAATAAATTTATATAATCATTATGCAATTATAAAACGTGAACTACAGAGACTAGTTACAACAGGCAAATTGCAAAGCTAAAACTTTATGGAGCTGTAGAGCATTTTTTTCATCAGAACAGATCACTTTTCTTCATCTTGGCTTAAATGTGAACCGAATATTTTAGGCTGGATTTGTTTAAGCGGTCTTCCTTGATTCATTTTGTTATTCTAAAGTAACTAAATACTAACCAAAATTTTATCAGAATATGAGGATAATTATTTTTCTTATTAAAAATGATAAAATCTCAGACAAAGTCTTTTGAGAATATCTACACGACAGCAGTTAAATAAGATGACAGTCTAGTCCATCAGTTATCCACCGTATTCAAAAAAATGCTACTGAGAATTTCAGAAAATAATCTAAACATAATAACATATTTATATAAGCACATATAAACCATGACAGTTGACATATCACACAGTCAGGTTGTACAACTCTCAAATTATGTCGAATAGTTTTTACAACTGAAGAGGTGGAATAAAATTATCTAACAGCTTCCTGTTTTAAGTTTTCTTGCCTTGTGCTCATCTTGATAGGAACTTTAAAGGCCTACTGTTGATTTGTGTGTTGTTTCTTTCATACTTGTTTATTTTTTTTCATCTCCTCCTCGAAAGATCGCTTGGATAAAATATTAAATAGTGTGTGTGTAAAACTGAAATGTTGTTACATAGTAGATAGAATTCAAGAGTTATTAGATTGTTTTAGAAGAAGAAGAAGAAGAAGGAAAAAAGAAGTTTTCCCATTAAGATTTTATCATTATATAAACACACTTGTTTGATTTAAAGCACAAGTTGTTTTAATTTTCTATTAACAAAAAGATTTTGCTCTCTTTGTATTTTTTTTGATGAAATTTTTCAACGAAGGAAGAAGATAACTTGTTGTAGACGCTGATAAAACAAGATTTTAATACAGTTTTTAACAGTTGACTCAACAGTTTATTTTTGTATTATTATAACCAGAAGATGGAAGAGTTACGATGAACATTTTATTGCACACTAATTGACTACTTGGTATATTCCATCGATGCATCACCTACACTGAACTCTGTCATTGCATCAGTTGAATGATTTAATGTCCACGGACAAATTCATGGTTTACATAGACTGTAAAGTTTATATCTGAGCTTAAGTTTTTCCTTTTGAAGGCATAAAACTATGAAATGAGCTTCTTCTAGATATCAGGGACATTTAAATTAATCATTTCAACAATGAGTAAACCTTAATTGAGAACAACTTAATATGCAGACTACCTGATATTGTTGTAATTTAATGGATTGGTATTTATACACTGAGTGATTATTGAAGTAGGAAATAAAAATGTGGTCAGTAATTATTCGAATCAGAGATCTCTTGATTATCCGTTCTGTTGGTTGATCAACTGAAGTATCAGACTCAGGTGTTCATAGGAAGGTTTTTGACCAGCAGTTATATAGTTGAGCAATGCATAATTACACGCTGATATAAATCACACCCTTGATAATGCTACCGTAACAGTTTTGGTTATAAACCGTCAGAGCACGATTCAACGATACCAAATAGAAATAAGAAATCGCTAGCCACACTGCAAACTTGACTTGTAAAATTCAGTCTACACCCGACAAAGAACTAGACACATGACATTAATTTCTACCTAGTGTTCAATCAGAGTACCCGCTGCAGTCATATAGGAGGTACGTCGTGAGCCTGAATAACTCAGCGGTAACGTCTCTAAGTACAGCGCTGGGCGTCCAGGGTTCGAATACCACAAGGGATTTGCGTTCCTTCAAGAATGCAGATATGCCTTGCTGATGAGTATCAGTAGGCGTGGAACCCAGGTTCAAGAATTCCAGTGTTTACAAAATGTACAGATTTCTTAGGGTAATTTTTTCACCTAATTTCTTCTCCATCCAGGATAATCACGTAAAATGGCAACCTACAGTGTATTATGTGACTCAATGCTGTTCTACTTGAATTATACACTAATCCCTTTTGACATTTTTCTCTTTATCTTCAAGAAATGTGAACCGGTAGTTTGCAAGTCAAGCAAAAATGTGCCTGAGTACATTTCGCAACTCAAAAACATAACTGAATACTTAAAACAATAAGAATTAGAAAGAATATGGTACATTTTGCAGGATGGAAATTCAGATAGACCAGCAATTCAAGCAGGATACCAGTTAAAAATTAAATTGTAATTACATCAGAAAATTGCATACAGAAATTCATCCAGTTGAATTACCTGTAATCTGATTTATATCCTGTTTCGTATATCTTGCTTTAACCCTGGCTGCAACATCATTCTGTGCGTGTTGGTCATGTCGTCTATCGTCTTGTACAGAAGGATTCAAATTCCAGAATATCGACAAGAGATTCCTGATTTTTGCATTTAATTCAGATTGTTCAAAGGAATTATGTGGGAATTTTTTTCTTACTGAATAACAGAAGATAAATACAAGCATCATTTCATGCAAATGCTTATAAAATTTAAAAAACAAGTGAATTTTGTGATTCACATTTTAAAGACCTGAAAAATAATAATAAATTACATGCGTATAAACGCAAAGTACAGGTGAAATTACTGTTTTTTTCCTCCAAGTTCCCAGTGGAACATAGGGCTCCAAGCTAGTGGCTTGAAGTTTCTGTAGCAGTGTTTAGTTTTACAGGATGGGGTTGCTAACCTCATGCCCAACCTTTCCTCTTTACCAGCATTATTTCTTGCTTAGTGAGGTAAAGGAGTGCGTCGGCCGGGGATCGAGACCTGAACCGTGTGCATGGTCGGCGAGCGTCCTAACCGCTATGCCACCGACGCCTCTGTCGAAAAAATTACTCTTACTTAATTTAAAATATTTGACATCATGTCGACTGAAGATATTTCAGGTCTCGTTGAATCACTGAAAATGCTTGAGTTACTTTGAATAAAATGTTTGACATATTTGTAAATTTACGTGGGCGAAAGAGTAAACTGATATTGGAGGTAAACATAGTGAAAAGTAAAACCACCTACCCAGTCTAGTTATTTATAACATCAGTGTCTGAAAACCACGTCCCACTAATTAATTTAGATTATAATAAATAAATAATAGGTACATTTCTGTTTGATAGAAATTCACTCAGATGAAGAGAAACTATTGAAAAGAATATTATTCGTTCACTTTGACTTTTATTTCATTTCACTTTATGTTATCATATTCTAAAATTCTATCTGGTCTATTATTTTGACAATATTTCACTCATTCTATATCTCCATCCTATTACATTCACATATCCACATTTCTGAATGTACTTTATTTTCCGATCATCTATTTTGGGTATGTGTATTGGACTTAAGGATGAACTCGATTTGGAATTCCTCATTTCAATATCGCTGAGATTTTACAAATATAATTTTTTTACAAATGTCTACTTCTCACTCGGCGCCCAAATATTATAGAACTATTCTGTCAAATCTTGACTACAGTTCATTTGATTTATTTTGTAATCGAATTAAATTAACAAAGAAACTATGTAATTGGCACAATCATCGTGTTTCCACTCTCTCCGTTGTCTGCAGCAGAATGCGTATCCTAAATTCGTAGCTGTCCAGTCACCTGACAACTTCAGTAGGTCGAATAAAGCAGCTCAATTTTCAGAAAGAAGACAAAGTAATAAGTTTGACGGGGTTGTTCAACTAAACTCTAATCCTAAACACCATAATTTTGAAAATACGTCTAATCATAAAATTCTAGATACTAACAGTTTGAACAGACATGAAGGTGTGATGTTAGATGACGCATAGGAAATCCTGATTAATTAATAAATAAGAATGGATATGTATCACTAACTAATAATACTTGGTCAAAGTTTCCCGACTCTCTATATCTACTTATGAAGACGTTAAGACATTGTTTTACAACTGTTTATCCGCACACACACATACACACTGTGTTTAAAGTGTTTAACAAAGGTAGATCAATATTTGTAAGTCTGAGGTCAAATTTTGATCACAACTCGTACAATTTTGTTTATTATACTTGTTAATATTTGTTTTATAAATCATGATTGGACAAAGCTTTTTAAAAACTAAAGATGTTCCTTTTATATATAAACGTGTTATGTTAATTTCGATTAATTTCCCTGAAGAAGTTCGGACCAGATTTCCGAACGAAACGTTGGAATTACTCATTTCATTATCGCTGAGATTTTACAAATATAATTTTTTTTACAAATGAACTCGATTTATTTATTTATTTTTATATTTAAATAAAGGAAAAGGAAGACGTAATTTGTCTGAATCGTGTAATGTATTTGCGCAACACATTTCGAACAATTTGATCACACACGGACTTCACTTGAAATTAATAAAGAGGTAAGAGGTGAGAAAATAGACTTAGGTCAAGTTAAAAGGACATATTCAAGGTCAAAATAACAATGAAGACCACTAAACCAAATAGCAGAGGTAATAGTTCATCTGCTATGGTATCAAAACAAAATTTACCGAGGAAGGTTTAATGTGATGACGAATTGTTTTTGAACGCATAAAGGTGGCTTGAACTTTCTAATTGCCAGCTGGGGCTTCCACAAACTTTAGGATACGCCCCAAACACGTTTTATAGATAGGTTTAAAAGATCTGTTAACATCAGTTTTATGTTCTGTCTCTATAATATGTTTCGCAATAGAAGAGCTAGGTCTCCTCTCCTCACCGTTAATAGGTTCTCAAGATTCCATTTGTTTCTGGAGCCATTTAGGAATATGTTCTGAAGCCCTTACTTGCAGAGATCGATGAGTCCTCCCTATGTATGTGTGTCCACACGTACATTCAAATTGGTAAATACAGTGGGATGTGACGTCATTTTTCGCATGTTCAAAGGGCTTAGATAGGTATATTGGCTTTACATTATCTATTATTATGATATTAGCTGCATAAAAAGTCTTTTTAACAGCAGCGTTCACTCTTTGTCTAGTTATCAAGCTGCTTTGATGTCCCATAGAGGGTAAGCTTGATGTACATGTCTTTCTTAGGGGCGAGTTGGAGAGTGGGTCTTGGTGTTCTGACTACTTTATATCTTTTGATGAACTTGTCTGGATAATTGTTATTAACCAGAGTCTGAGTCAACTTTCTTTCTTCTTCATCAAGTGTGTCTTCAGTACATATTCGTTGGATTCTACTGAAGAGGCACCTTACTAAGGCTCTTTTGTACCGAACAGGACAGAAACTGTGGAAATTAAGATACTGTCTGTCTGCATTCAACATAGAACTTGGCACCGAAGTGCAGCAGTTCGAGTTGCCACGTTCCAAATAGCACACAAAAGTAGACAAGAAGATGAGTGAAGAGAATCAATAGAGTTTGACATTAAGATACTGTCCTGTCCAGGTAGGTTTTCTATAAATAGATCTTTTTATTGACCCATCAAGCCGTCGACTAAGCAATATGTCTAGGAAAGATAAACAATTATCTTCCTCTCCTACAGATGTAAGTGATATGCTATTCTGAACTTCATTCATTCGATTTAAAATTGAGGTGGCAGAACAAGGCTTATCACTGATGACTACGACATCAACTACATACTTTCTATAAAGTTGCACATTTTCGATTAAATCCTCCGATAAATTCTCAATGTGCGACATATAAATATCTGCTAAAAGGGGCCCTAATGGACTGCCCATAGCAATACCATCAACTTGGCGGAAACAATCGCCTTCAAATGTAAACCTAACATTGTTAGTACATAGAAGTAATAAATCCCTTAAGTAAGATATAGGGAACGGGATGAAAAAATTGTTTGTGGAAATATAATCGCACAAAATATCAACTGTTTTGATAAAAGGCACATTAGTAAATAACGAGTTTACATCAAAGAGCACATATTCTTGTTCATAATATTAATATTACTATCGTCAAGATCATCAACCAATTCAAATGTATCTTTTAACACATACTTACAGAATTGTGTTTTGACTGGATTCAATAATTCTACTAACCATTTAGCAAGTTTATGCGTTGGGGATTTGCACATTGACAATATAGGACGTAGAGGATTATTGGGTTTATGTATTTTTGGCAACTTGACCTAAGTCTATTTTCTCACCTCTTACCTCTTTATTAATTTCATATATATCCCTATGACAAGTCTGTGTGTGATCAGATTGTTCGAAATGTGTTACGCAAATACATTACACGATTCAGACAAATTACGTCTTCTTATTGTTTTATCGAAATTCATAAAGGGAACTAGTTGTTTTAAATTGTTTATATATCTAATCCATTGTGACTCATAATGCTTTACACCAATATTATCGTACTTTTGTATTTCCACAGAATGTCAAACTTTTACAGACACACACACGAGCAAACTGATTGTTATTGTGTATTGTACAGCTATGAAATTGAAATTGTCAAGAAGAGAATTTCTTCACCAAATTCAATTTTTTTATAAGGTAAAACCTGAGAACCTATTGCCTCGAAATCTTGGCTCATACAGGCAGTTTTGAAAGTTACATGTAGTTGAGAAATTCACACGTCCACCTTGGGAATAGTTAGTGTCTGTGATAACTTTTCGGCCAACTTAGTTTAATAGTGTGATTTAACACGAGAAGTTCACAGACTAAATTTAAAAAGGAACTGTAACCGACTACAATATTCAGTAGAACTTTTACCACCAAGTATTAATAGACGATATCAGGATAGGAGTACAGTCTCTGCAAGATTTGTGTACACAGTTAGCAATGATCAAAAAGATGGAATGAAAAACACGATGATTCGTAAAATACAACATACTTTTATGTGTACAAAACATGGTTGTTTTGATACGCATAATTTTAAAAAAATGCATTATTCATTTATGTAAAATTGCCTAAACAGATGTTTATCCAGTGATGATAAGAATAACTAGACAGGAAATTCGACTGCTTATCGCGATCTGTTAATTCGGCATTCAAAGTGGCGCCGAGTCACTTATTTATTTACTTACATTATCTAATGTTTCTGTTTCTGCCAAATATGAACATGTTAGTGAATCTTGTTGTGTATCACTGATGTCCGAAAGCTTAGTTTTTAGAGAGAATTTTGAAAATATATTCACACAATAACAGTAATGTAGTATGTATATGTATTTGGAATACGGTATATAAGCGTACTTCGTGATATCTTAAGGTGTTTTCCTTGGATTAATTACAGATTTAATACAGCTTGGAAATCTACTGCACTCAGCATAAAGAAAAACATCCGGATTTTCAACATCAGTGTTAAGCCATCGCTTCGATATGCTTCAGAGACTGGAAACGTCACGTAAAGCACTGCCAACAGGCTGCAGATTATCATCAACAGCTGAGTTTCTTAGGTACTGAAGATCAAATGGTCAGAAAGAATTAGCTACAAGAAACTCTAGAAACGAACCAATCAAAAACCTATTGTTCAACATATGTGCAGAAGAAAATAGAGATAGATTGGACACCTGAGGCGATAGTCAAGTGACATCGTACCGCAGGCCCTCGAATGGATAAGTAGTATCAGATGAAAAGTTGGGCTTCTTTCTGCGTTTTATTAATATACCAAAGGCTACAAAATTTCAAACTGAAACTTATTGAGACAATATAATTGACACTTCGACTAGTCCTGTGTACAAGTAGATAGTAGATACTAATAAACAAGCATTTCAGTCTTACTTGACCATAGTAACTTCAGTTGTTGCTACCCCACTCTCTGTTATTTATTTCACAGAGTTACTGGACACTCATTCATTCTCAAGATGCTTTCAGATTTCTTTGTCATATTTGCAATTTACGAATATTCTATTATTCAGATGATGAAGTCTCATTTTCTCAAAAAGGAATACATTCGTGCTTTCAGACGCGTGAGGTTCAGTTTATCTTAGCTTTCTTTAAAATGACTTGTCTTGTGTATCTTACTGAATAATAAAATATCTACAATAAATTCATTTTCATTGAATAGCTCGTAGATACGAGCTACCAGTCTGATTTGCTTTACAGCGCGTTCTTCCCAACCCTATTCGACGCCTAAATGTATCCATTTTGTTTTAACCTTAAATAGTTTTAAAATTAAATATTCGTAATGTGGTTGTTATGACTTTAGCACAAAGTATTTGTTTCATCAAAATTAAGAGAGTATTCCTGTTTAACATATGCTCAGACATTGAAACAAAGATGACCTGTTTGAAGTTGTATAGAGAGTTAAGCACTACTACTTTGTTTTATTTCAAGTGAATGTCACTGTAAAAGCTCTCTCATGTACTTTTAGGGCAGTGGTGTTATTATTTTGGTGACTGATATAGTTTTTATGCGAATTACAGGGAAAAGAACAAGAAGTCCAGAAAAGATATCTTCCCAGCGATTTTATCCTCATAAACTGTACAGCCTCATTTTAAATATAATTTCACATAGTTGTAATTACTGTTTAATTTAACATATTAAAGAAGGGACATTAAAGGACAGTATAATTTTCAACTTGATGTGAAAGTTTAAAAGCGTGAGTATATATTGGAAGGAGCAAATGATCAAAATTACATAGGACTAGAAAACGTTTGTATAATATGTATAGTATGTACATAGGTCGTTCTACGGCGTCCATTCACAGCAAAAAGCAGCAAAGGGGTAAGCTGGTCCAGCTGGGAGCCCTATAATTGAATATCTCGTCGATATCTTTCGTATTATCTCAACTTACTCGTCATTTAGAGTCATTTACAAAGTTAACAAAAATCTATCAAAGACAATGTGTTTCCGACTACTTTGTACTGCAGAAGACCTCGTCATATGCATCGAGAAATCGGAGCTATTTGTTCGAAAGTAACTTGTTCAGCCTCTAAATTTACCATGAGCCTAGTTCTCTTTGACTTCTTAGTTGCCGTTTATTCAACTTTCGCTCCCTCCACTTGTATAAAAAGATTTATTTCAATTTATTTCAATGCAGATCTCGTTTGCATCTATTCTCTTTAACAACCACTTTACATACTATACAACTATTTGGAAGTCATATTTAATTTGTTTCTATGCGCCTTGTAGCCTATTCGTGCCTTCGCATTCCCATATCAAGTTGAAAATTATCTCATTTACTCGCCATTCGTTACTATTTTGAGTTAGATAATATTTTTTACTAAGTGAAATTGTGTAAAAATGTGGTTGTACAATTTTTAAGGATGAAATCGCTGGGAAGATATCTTCACTGAGCTCCCGGTTGTTTTCAAACCAGTGTTCTGACAAGTTTTCCGCAGTTAGCGAATAAAACGGATCCATTTATTGCATCAGGTTCACACCATTCGTAGACAGGTTGAATTTATTGATCATATCAAACCTAACTGTGTGAATGGAATGAATTTAGATCCACGAAGCTTGGAGAAGGCGATGGGGCAACAGTCGAAAATGTTAGATCCACTAACTGACCAACAGAGAACGTCCTTAGACCGATGATCTTCTGCAGGTGAGAGTGTCAACTGCAGAATATCAGAATTTATCTGTGAGATAGATGTAAGCATAAGCTGTAAACTTATTCAGGGAGGGCTTCTTAAGTATCAAATGGGAAGGAATAATTTTGCGTCCAAAGGTAGGAGTGGATAAGGTAGATAAACATTTCAATTCAGTCGAATCAATGAGGCCTAGTGACCAAACGTTTGCTAAGATAGTTCAGGCATATACATATACATATATATATATTGCCATCGTATGAAGCTGGATGTAAACGAAAGCGGTGATATCCCGAAGTTGTTGAGGATAACTGAACTAACTTGTGAACATTTCACTCAAAAGTCATCAGCAAAGTAGTCGACTTCGTTCGTAGCATACAACCAATGAAGTTTGTATACAAGTAAAACAAAAGTAAGAAGTGACTTTGAAACATGTCGATGAACAGTATAAGCAATTAACCAATATTCGTGAAGATATGAACTTCACCTAGTCTGATGGTTGTTACAAAACAGTGCATACAGTGCGTTCAGCACCATCGCCACTGAATTTATTGCAGCATTCGCAGTGGCACATAGTATTAAATGAGATCATGCCCGTTCAGTCATCATAGATACCGATGTTACATAACATTTGTCACAAACATGAGCAGTGCAAGCAAAATAACCGACCAAAATCTATAAGCCAACGACCAGTACAAAAACTTCTAGCCATTAAAACTGTTGATCACATCAGCACCCTACACAGTATAAAATACATCGCCGTCGAAATTAATGCAGACAGTTTGACATAAAATAGACACTACGTACAACATAATAATATTATAAACGAAGCTATGACAAAAATTGGGATACCGGTCAAGAGAGACGACCGATTGTATTTAACTTTAGGTATGCGGTAGAAAAGTTTGAATAAGTGTTGTCTTCCATGGGAACCTGCTCGTCAACATATGCTGTATGAACGATTCTTACCAAGAATTTAATGGTAGGCTGGTTTGAGAAATTACTGCTTGGGGAAATCGCTCTAAAAAGTGTATGTAATAAGCTCGAAGCTACAGAGTCTCCAAGATTACTCCAGTGATTAAAGGCGTTTCTTTTTCAGACGGGATTAGAGCACTGTAACAGTGTGGAATTGGATCATATACATAACATGTACATAATAACCATTTCCTGACTGACAGAACTAATTTTACTTTTTTTACATTATTGCTATCATTATGTACCTCGTCTATAGCAGAATGCTTTGTTGAATTCACGTATATCACTGTACAGTGTACAGAATATTAGGAATGCATGGCTTTATATAGGTAGCTGTCATTCACAAAAACAAGTTGCTTTATTTATAAACGCAATTAATTTGTCTGTAAAATTTACTAAGGGTCATTTTCCATGAGTTTCATTCATTAATAACGATAAGGGTATACGCATAAATTGATTTTTGTGCGATTTTTTGTGAGGTATTTTGTTATTAAAACAAATCCCATACCTTTTTCACTTTTGTTTTCCAGTTAAATCAAGTTTTCAGTAAATAATAATAATAAGTTTCCCTTCTAAACATGACGTCATAATGTCCACAGGGAATAAATACTGTCTTGGCAAATAAAAATAAAACTAATTTAAATAAAAGCATTGTCAAAGATAATTAGCTTTTAGATTGATAATTAGTCACTCCTAATTATAAGTTGGGTGGAGGATGGGTAGAATAGGAAATATCCTGAATAAAAACTGAATATTGGTTAGGAAAAGACACAGATGAACTTAGTTCAGGTGTGTGGGATGAGTTTTCAATGCATTATAGCATTAAGCATATGAATACTGTTATATAATAGTGATAAAGTGCTCCTACCACAGAGATGAATAAACGGACCTATGATTGATAAGATAATATGAGATAATGTTGATTAATGATTTTATATTAACGTAATGAGATAACACATTTAGCTGGAAAGAAATCAAAGCAACTGTTAGATTTGAATTAACTGTTTGTTTTTTCAACATACGACACATGTTAATTAGTTAGGACTTATCTAATCAAAACAAAGTTTTTAACATATCAGGTTGTGTGCCACACCTGTCGGTCAGGTTAAATTAGGCGGTCTGGAACTCGAAAATAGATGTAAGTCAGATTCTAAATATAATGAACCATATTTTTACAAGTAACGTGTATAAATAAAAGTGCGTCGGAGGAATGCTCGCCAACCACGCCTCATGTGGTTCGGGGTTCGATCCCCAGTCGACGCACCTCTTTACCTCTCTAAGCCAGTAATAAAACTGATAAGGAGGGAAGGTTGGACATGAATCTAGCAACTCCATCCTGTAAGAATAAACACCGCTGCTACTGAAACTTCAAAGCTGAAGCTTGAAGCTCTGTGTTTTACTTGAGACGCAAAAAGAATTTAGAAAGAAAATGTGTAAATAAGCCATTAAATTTTCAGTTTAATAAAAAATTTTATTGCAATCACAAAAATTTATTTAATGAATACCAGAAAATAGAATACTTTTGTCGAAAAACTTACCGATGATATCTAAAAAAGCTCTATCCACAATATTTTCTTGCCCATAATTTGCTGCTTCATACACTCTACATTCATACAAACCACCGTCAGTTTCTCTAGCTGACTGTACAGTGAGAAGGACCTCAGTACGATAATAATTATTTAATTCACCGGTTACTTGTTTATAAATAGTAATTCCCATTGATGATCTACTGGTCACCTGTTGAAATGAATATGCCAGCTCACCAATTCCTTTAGTAACATTTCCATCCACTGTGCCATCTGAATGTATATCAAATTTTCCGGTCAAAATGTTGTTTAGTTTGTAATTCATAGGAGGATTTGAGGGCGTTTCGAAAGTATATGTTGGCCGGAACCAGTCTACAGCTATACCAACTGACTGTTCTTTGGTAACGCGCACTGAACATGTCAGATTAAATGAAGAGCCAATTTCAATTGAACCTGGAGAAGATATGTTAACTAAAGACAGAGAAAACCACAAAGATGTTTGGGTTAATGACATATTATTGTGACATAATAACAGAAATAATTAGTCATAGTTAAGTATACATAATGGCAAATAAACATAATGAAATATCATTTAAAAGAACTGAACAATGACATTTCATGTGACATTGTTTCAAAGTAAAGGTCGTAAGGTGTTGACGAAATGAAGGGAAAGGACAGACAAGTAAAATAGTTACAATAAAAATAGTATTATGGATTTCTTTTTGATGGGTACAGCAATCACTTAAAACGGTCGTTAGTGGAAGTAACATGTGGGTGATCTGTTTTACTCTATTCCACTACTGCATCTTAAGGCATTATTGGGATTTTTGTGAAAGTAAGTCAGCCTGAGGATAGATTAATAGGCTAATATTTGATTAGTTTTTTGCTAGTTCTACCAAGTATTACACTACTTTTGAGTGGTTATATAGAATGCATTTTCTAAACGGATTGAGAGATCGTTTTGTGAGGTGTATGCATTCAATGACACTGAAAGATATTACTATACGCGTTACAATACTAGTGGCCTGGTAGTTTATTATATGTCAACTTAGACTTTAAGCAGATTGATGCTAGGTCCAACAGAAGGATTATTAGTCATTGCTTTGAAAATAAAAACATTACCAGCCAAATATACATTGAAAGATGCGCTGTTTAATCCACTACTGGGCTTCATCGTGACATGCTGGAAATACGCAGATCTTAATGTGATTATAATGAATTGAAACTATCATATATATATATATATATATATATATATATATATATATATATATATATATGAGGTATTAAGTGTCTTACGTAATGCACACTTGACTTGGATTTTAAACTTTCTGGTCACCTGATTTACTTTTTATTAGTTGGTATATTTTGTCTATATTAACGTGTTTGTTAATTACATTTTCGTTTGAGTACCAGGCTTCTAGGAATTCCCTGGCACTTTTGTTGTTTCCTCTGTCTAAGATTTCGACATTTTCCCAATCAAACTGATGTCTATAATTGTCTACATGTATTGATACTAAAGAACATATATAGTGTCTTTTCACGGCTGATTTGTGTTCTTGGATTCTGATTCGAAGGGGACGCCCACTTTGGCCGATGTATTCGAAGTGAAGATTTATCTCAGTATCGTTTGGAAATATAAATATGGTAAGATGGCAAATACCGCAAACTGATATGAATGGCTGGTAATCACTGACGTCAAGTGCTGCTACTTACTGACCAGATAAAAAGGAACCAAACACTAAATTGTTGTGTATCACAGCTCAGACAGCCAAATTAATTCAGACCATATCTTTATATAGAAAACATCTCATGGTATTCAAAAATGTGTTGTGTTGGTCTTCTGCATCTGTTTTAGCAAGAAATTCAGTCATCCATCTTTCTTTCATTTGGTCAAACTGGGCCGTTTACTAAACAAACACTGCATAATATATATTAATATATATATATATATATATATATATATATATATATATATATATATATATATGGTTGCCAACTATAAGTGTATGAGTAGAAAAATTAGTTTAATCACAGGTAGGATTTTTCTTGGGGAGACTATAAAAGCTGTTACTGTATGCAAATGACAACTACCCTTACATTTGTAATAGGACTGATTCATTTTACAACATACAAACATCTCATAGTTGAAAAGAAAGGGTACTGAAGATATTTTTTAGACAATGTATACTACTTTAAGTGACTAAAAGAACTGACCTTTTTGATAATTGTTTAGCAGGAAATGAATGACTTATTTATTTGCTGCATATTCAATAGAAACTATATTTAAGGACTTAAGAGAATTGAAGAAGGTCAATGATGGAGTGTTTAGTTTAATCCCAGATTATCAGGTTCGATTTATTCATCTCGTGTCATTTACAGATTTTTCTTATGTTTTGTAAAAAATCTAAGATATGTTTGTCATTGACTGATAAAAGTGAAAGTGAGACTTTTCATCAACACCAATGTCTCCATAAAACGATAGCTTCATTATCGTGAATTAGAATGTTTGACAAGGAGTTACAGAGAAATAATGATTTAGGTATCGCCTGAATAGTTAAATTTAGCATACCAGTTCCAGACACGTCAACAGGAAATTTCATTTGCTAATCCTGTGAAGTATTCACTTGAGGCATGTAGTCCTTTTGTGGTGGTGTGATACAGGCAATGCGTGCTAACGGATTATTATTCTCACATATTCCCAACGTTCAATGCGGCATTACCAACACAATACGATATTTCTACTTCAACATTCTGTTTGATGTTACAGACGGAATACACTTCCCACGGTTATATGCTGTATTAACAAAAGAATACTGTGTATATCTGAACATTCTACTTCATGTCGTTTGATGTAAACCAAAATCACACGCTGAGTGATTAGTTGACGAGTATAAACTGCATATATATAAACAGCGGTCTGATCAATGGAAAATATACCTTGGCTTCCGCGTGTTGCCTTCTGTTGTCGTAATCTGACCTCATGAATTTGAGTGACAGCGTTAACCTTAAACATCCATTTCACAACCTACAGGTATTAGTATTTAATATTAGTATTCCAGTGACTTCACTGCTTCTCCAAACACAAAAAATAAGACTAAGATAGAAGTGTAACTAATAGCTAAAGATCGGTTAGAAGTATGTGTATACGGCATGTAACTAATCAGTTTGATGTTTTAGTTTCAGTAAAAGTCACAAGTAATACCAGATAATTAAATATATTTTAAGTATTTCAAGGGTTTCTTCGGCTAACTTCAATTTTATCACGAATTGACTTCACTTAGACAATCACTGAAAACCAGCGAGTACTGGACAGCTCCTTTGTCCTTGTCTTGAACTCTTCATCACTACTCAGTCATCAGTGAAATCCCTGCAAAGCAATATTTGAAAATAACTCGAGTCCTCACTGTTGACTCACTACAGGATGAAGTCATTTGGAATTTTATTGATAAGTCGTTATCAGTAGGGTCTACCAAGTTGGGCGTGAGGACCAATACTTACCGATGTTAACATTGGTCGCACTCTATGGCAAATTTACGGAAATTAGAATTCTTTGGCACTTGGGTTCCGTCACAATGAGTGAATGTTCAACGACTTCGCCTTGTTACCTGGAGATCCTGGGTTCGACCCCGGCTGTGGTCATGGGTAAATACTACATGAGAGTCCCGAGTGAGAAAAAACAGCTGTCCAGTACCCACTAGTTTTCAATCATTCTTCAAATGAAGTCAAACTATGATACAAATTCATATAATTCAAACAATAGTTTGCTCTCCTTCGTCGCTTTAAACTTTGAGCATTATAAATAAACGTAAAGAAAAAATTGTGAAATAAGGAATCATCGATTTCACTTTTTATCGCAAGCACCGATGATGTGTTAATGTATATCTGTTATCAGCCGGTGGAATTTAAATACCCTTTTAGGCTGTAGTGGGCTATATAAACCAGTATAAGTAATTCTATAGATATCTATACCATAGGTGTTCTGAACATCGTGCAACAGTATGAACACTGAGTTTGACTGAATTGAAAGAGAATGTGCCTGAAAAATGAAAACAAGAAATTTTGACAGTTTTACTACGCCAAGCAACAGCTTCTTCTGTTGGAATAAGTAATGCGTTAACTTTTAGGCATTCACAGAATTTTTGATAAACTTGTATGAAGCGTACTCTTACAAATATCGATTAGCTGTGATATCAGGCAACCATCTGGCAATAAGATGTTTAACCGGCCTTATTGATTTTTCTCAATTCGCATCATGAACACAGGCATAATAAAGTGAAAGGTTTGAAGACTATTTTAGCCAAAGTTAATTCATTGTATGAAGATATTTACTTTATTGTGATAGCAATAAATACAAGTGAAATATATAGAAAGCTTAGTTTGTTTAAGAACTTTTCAACGACACAAGCTGAGTTGTATTCTAGTCCCAGTGTTAAGTAAATGTTCATTATTTTCTCATACTGTTGTTAATTTTGAGTTCACAAAATTACACCAGCCTTTAATGTTGTTGGTAAGGTAAAGGAGGCTAAATGAAGTGTGTTTGCATAGATACTGAGATTTTATGTGTTTGTTCCTAGTGGTTCACCAGGTATCAAGTGATCATTGAAATCTGGGGTGGAACACTATCCATGTCCTTGTTTTTAGACATCAGATCCCAGTTGGAATCAGGTATACAATATCACTACTTTCCTCCATAGCATTTTTTTGTAGCATTATTCATAATGTTTTCATGAGTATTGTCTTTTTTCATTAAGTCACAATTCAAAATGTCAATTTATGGAATAATATTTGTCTCTAACAATTTAAATGAATAAAATGACATCAATAAATATGCATTTATTATTTTCAATTGCACATAAAATTCTGACATCATTTTACTCTATAATAAAATCAGTACTAACTACATTATACATTAATCAGACAGTCCATTTGTTAATCAAAATGTGTATAATAATTCTACAAGATATAATATGCATATATGTGTAGTAGGAAACGCCTAAATTGTAAAATTCTCTGTCAGTGAGCTTTAGTCATTTTTCGCCTCTGTCAAATAAATAGTCATTTTCATCCTTGTTAACTTAAATGTCTGTCTAAAATAATATCTATTCCCTTCATCTTCTCATCACATTTGAAGAAGGCTGACTTAAAAGAAAGTAATTAAATACAGAAATACAATGTAGGCAGAATTTTAAGTGATAAGCTTTTCTTCTTGTATACATCTTTCTCTCTCTTTGATGTGAATGGGAAAATTATTTTCTTTTGTTATTTTTCACTAACTTTTCACTTTGGATTCACTTGCCATTGAGTTTCTAAAGTTACACAATAAATAGAACGATGACTGAAGTAAGTAAATTGACAGTTCTAGTAGATATAAGAAGTGAAATAGTGTTTCTTTATATCACTGTTGTCATTACTACACACCATATGTTTAAAAAGTCGGTGGATAGATTGAAAAGGAAGAGAAAACAGAAAAAGGTTAGGTAAACGACCAAAATAAGATCATTATTGATTGCTTTCAGTTTTGTTGATCCGCAGACGGTTAGTTTCCCTTTTTCTTCTCTTCTTACGCTTTCATCACTTCTCCCTCTTTCTTCTCCTCTTCCTAACACTACTACTCTAGTTTTATTTTTTATACTACATGTTGCTTATCATTTTTACGGCTAATCATGATACCGTGACTTGAGTGAGTTTCACTTGTTTACTATATACCAGTTTACTCAAAACTAAATTGGAAAGCTTCAGTATTTCTTGTATTAAGCTGGAATTATATGTACAGTCGTAATACTTTTGGTAAGGGCAACACACGCAATGTCGAAGAGAAGAACCAAATTTTAACCATGAATAAAATGAAGGAAATCAGTCACTATTAAAATACAAAATGAGAAGTGATCCCTCTTCAAATCTGTAAACTCTCTCCATTTCCTTTAAGAATAAATAACTTCTTTACACCCTTATTTTTATACTGACTATATTGTTAGTGTTAAATGTCTCGTATTTCTATGTTTGCAGCAATTCTGAGGAATAAATTGACGGCATAAAATAAGAGAACTTGTAAAAGAGCTGTTTAATTAGTGTAAACTTATTCGGCGAAATAGAAGCAAATCACATAACCAGGTGGTTGCGAACACAGTTTCACCACAGGTTACGCCTGAATACTCATATCAATTATCAGTTCAGGATGACGTGATCGTCTGTTACGTTTATCCTTAACATTTTATACTTGAATCAAATCAATTGTCACAAATATAAATAGCTTACACGAGGGTTCTTTTTGATGAATTTTTATGTGTTCCGATGAGAAGAACAAATGAGAAAATTATTTAACTTACTGGTACTGGTATTTGTAGATCATGAATATCAAGGTTACATTTCACTTTTTTCTTTTCAGAAAAATTAGAATGACCATTCGACTACCGGTTTATTGAAAAAAAATTCATTTTCCACTTAAAGAAGAACAGGCCTCAGATATGCTCAAAAATTATTTTCAGAATCAGTGAGTAGAACGTTCTTTTCAGCGAAACTCCACTTAACCGTCGGTAGTTGAAAATTTTTCTGCGTCTCTGCCAACGATAACCTCTCTTGTCTGGCCACCTCCACGTTCAGATGTCGGTTCGCCTAATCTTGTCAAGCAAGGTACATGACACATAGCCAGACGATGCTTCCAACATGGATATGAGACTGCATTCAAGCATAGTTTCTCAATGGAAAAAGAAAGGGTGAGTAAAGCTCTATTCTAGAACACTTTATCGACTTCTGTCACTCTACTAAACCCATATATAATTTTCAGATCATCTACCGAATTCCTGCCCACCTGCCGGCTTTTCTTCGTTTTAAATTTCTAAAGACACACGAAGCCCTGACCATTCATGAACTCAAGCCAAAACTTTGTGGACAAAACAAGTATGTACACTCCTTATTTCTACCTTGATCGTAGAGGGAAAATATTTATTTTCTGTTGTTTATTTAATCCGTATAACATTCTCTTATGACTACAACTATTGTTTTTGTCATTATTACTGTTATTATTGCTAGTAGTGTTATTCTCATCTGTACCGTTTATTATTTTCAATCAGTGTTTTTTATAATGTTAGATTATTTCCAATAAAACTTCATATCGTGTTTCCTATTGCTTCGGTTGCCTACTAATCCTGCTAATTTTATGTTCCTTTCCAAAATCTATGCACTGTATGCACTATTCGTTATATAACATTATTCGGTTTATCATTTGATACTGAACTATTAGTTATAACTGCAAACATTTTACCTCACTTCACATTATTGTTTTAAGTATTAATACCCTTTGTTTAGATTTCCTCACGGGAGATGGTTCTTCAAAAACCACACATGTACGATTTTACAGCTTAATAATAAATTCTATGAAAAGAGTCTTTTTATTGGATATCGTATATTAGTATCTTCATACAAAAAATGCTGATCATACTGCATTGAACACGGATTAACTAATCTTTTAAACAGTAAGATGCATAAATGGTTATTATTATTGTTTCCTTTAGTTCCTGGAGGAACGTAGGTCTTCAGCCGCACGTCTCCATTGTGTTTGGCTCTTTGCCAACGGTTTTCACGTCTGCCCACATGCTTTCATTTCCTTTTCACATGACCACCTCCATATCACCCTCACACTGACGTCCAACTCGCCGTTTCCCATTCGGGTTCCTCTCGAGCGATGGCCTGTCGTGTGATGTCCCTTGATGGGTTTCTCAGAGTATGGCCAATCCACCTCCATTTCTCCCTACATATTTGTTGCACAATTAGTTCCAGGTTGGTTCGCTCCCAGAGATCCCTGTTGATGATCTTTTCCGGCCAACCATCTGCTCTTGAGTAGTACTGAGCGAAGACGACCGTCGACGAAGGTCTGTATTTTGTTCGAAGTGGCCTTCGTGATGCGCCAAGTCTCTGATCCGTATAGTAGTACTGACTTCACATTGGAATTGAAAATCCCGATCTTATTTTCATTTCCATGCTGAGTGCTGTTGGTCTCCACATAGACTTGAGAGTAGTGAAGCTTACCTTACTTTCCCTATCCTCGCTTTGATATCCTCATCAGTTCCTTCGGCCTGTAGCTGAAACGATACTTCCCAGGTGGGTATATATATTTCTGTTTAAATTCTAATTTTTTATTATAGCTTGAAACCACAGGTGTAGAAGTCAACTAGTCTCTAAACCTACAATCCATACCGTCCTTAAGAAAAAGGTTTTCACCACATTACCATATAACGGGGAAATAAACAGTAGGATTGTGAGACAAAGGTTGAATTCAATCATCCGTAGCACCTACTATGCAGCCCAGCTTGTAATTGTGGAAAAAGCTAAAAATATGCTTCACTGTAAACCTTAAAAGTGCACAAGTGATAATATCACATCCCACATAATTTACCAATTTTCGTGTGTGTGTGGACATACTTACATAGGGAGGAGTAATCGCGCTTTGCACGTAAGGGTGGGAGAGGATATCCCAAAATGGTTAGAAAAACAGATGAATTGTGACAAGCCAATAGATGCAGGTGTCAGACTACCAGCTTCGTCTATAGCTAAACATGTAATCGAGATGAACCATAAGATTGATGTTAACTCAGCCTTTAAGGTCATCTATGAAAACGATCAAGGGCATTTACTGAGATACGCTTAAGCTATAGCTATTCATAGACTTAAGCCCCCCTCTTGTGTATTCAAAAACAGTTTGTTATTACACCTAACCTACCTTGGTAATTTTTATTTGATTGGATTACCAAATGTTTGTGTTAACTATTCTTAATTCCTTTTTCTCTCACTTTGTTTAATTTAACCTTTCTATACCTATATTGACTTGACAAGTAAATGTGTGATCAGATTGTTCAAAATGTATACCACAAATACATCACATTTTTCAGATAGTCTCCGTTTTTAATTAACGCTATCAAAACAGTACTTTCTGGTAGAATTTTCAATATTTTTCAGCATGTCATATCGGTAGCCCAAATTTTGCAGGTCGACCATTAATATCAGGTTTGCGCCGGCAGGAGATCGAACTCCGGACCATGTGCTTGGTCGGTGGGAGTCTTAACCACCGACGAAATTTGATCTTGATTCGGCTGAGAACTTCTACAATAAAATTGGGCGCGGAGTAAAATCTTATACATATGTGAAGAGGTATATCTGTACAGATATCAGTGAAACTGAGAGAAGTAATTTATCCGTTTTGTTCGGCAAAGTGTTCTGGGCAGCTTTGGGAACATTTTCAAAATAAAAATAACAAAGGCAGTATATATATGAAAGGTTATTTTTTATCTTTAAAATTCTTGTCTAGTGGTCAAGACCAGTATGCCAAAAGAAACGTTGAAATCATTTGCTTCAAGTTCGCTGAGATTTATGAACACATGTGTTTTACATTTGATAGTTAACTATAACCGTGAATCGGTTGAGAAAAAGTAAAGATGCATACAACTTCTTTATTTATTAGTCACCATATGAAAAATATAAGGAGGGTAAGAATTATTTTGAAATCATGAATATGAAATTAATGAGTTTCGTTCTAACCAACCACTTTGTTTCAACTCTTCTCCTTCAAGAAAACAGTCGACTTCAAATTAAACTGGTGTGGATTAGTGATGAAATCCAAGCATTTTCATTCGCAACTGTTAAAAAGCTTAGATCATTGTTCTTCCAGATTTATCAAAAAATACTTCATGAGTGCACGCCAATTTGTCATTGAGGAGTGGTTTAAAGAAAACCTTAAATAAAATTAGTTCAAAAAAGATCTAATAAAGATGCACTGAATAACCCTATCTCATGTTTTAAACAATATGTAGGTGACTTCAGACAGGCGAAAAGGTAGTGGTTGAATTTTCCAGAAAATAAAAGCTAGTTATGTGGAATTAGGTTATGTTACGTTTAAATGCGTTGTGACTTCAGTGTTCTCTAGCCAGACAAAAGGTCAAGCTTCAACTTCTGTCCAACTACACTGTATACTTCACAAATCCTGTTGTATGCCTGGAAAAGAGGGGAGGATTAGCATGAGACTAAGAAGTTCATCCCATAAAAACTACACCGCCAATACTAGGACAGCATATACATATATACCACAGAATACACAGATCTTTTTATCACCTTCAGAAAATTTTTCTATCTCGCCTTCATCCTCCGTATGGTCTCTAGTTGTAATAAAGTTTTATGGAAATATTTTCATTCATAAAAAGCTTTTCACAATTCATCTTCGTTTATGTGCTTGTCACAATGCAAAACTTTACTTAGTCTATAATAAAATGACTAATTTTTTATCATCTGAAATTAGCGCCATTTTGTATTTTAAAGACGAATGGAATTTGATAGTGAGTGGCGAAAAACTTCAATGAATACTAACCTATGTCGTTTGGAGCGTATATTTCACTGCATATTAGAATTCTGTGTCAAGTTTCAGCTGATATAAGCTATTTTAACTAATTTAGGTATGACTTGAAGTTTCTGTAAGATCACAAGTTTGATTCAGTAGTCACTTAACTGATTCTCAATCAGTAATTTGTCAGTTTTGAAAATAATGCAATTTTTTCTTATTCAATCCAAGGAGTTGGGTTCAATTTTCATGATAAAGTTGTTCATTTTCACAGTATGAAGGATACTTTTTTGTCAAATTAGTTTCAGTGAATCCCTCTGCAATTTTTTAATTACTGAAGTCAAAATTAAATACCCTTAGCATACACTTGCGACAGGACTTGGAGTGAACATAAAAAGGAAAGAGGTGGTGAAGGTACCTAACAAGCAACAAAAACTAGCATCAGTCACCATCAACAAGAATACATCAGCTTGAAGGCAGAGGCAACTGGAGAGTCAAGAAAGGCAGCTTCCAATGTTAGTTTCCAACGTAAATTGGAAAGAAGATGGGAAGTAAAACACTAGTGTTTTCAGGAAATCCACACATTCCAACGGATATTTGGATTTCGGATCATCCCACCCAATGTCAGTAAAAATAGGATTAGTGAAATGCTCAAGTAATAGGGCACAAAAACCAAGTATTACCAAGAAAAATCTAAGGCACGAGGTGAAGCATATAAGAGAAGCTTCGAAAGTTAATACTTACCCAGATAAATTAATCAGGAAGTATACTGGGAAATGTAAAAATAAAATTAATAATAATTGTAGTGAGAGTGGTGATGATGGTAATAATAGTAGTTTTAATGACGACATGCATGTCAGATATGCACAGAATAATGGGAACACCAACAATAGGGAATATAAATCATCGGTAGTACTTCAGTACAAAGGAGGAAGCTCGGAATAAAAGTGGCATTCAAACCGACCAACTCACAAAAAAGCTTTGTTGTTTAAAGGTCCTGTGCAGTGACCCACTTAACAAAACAATTTAGTTTATCTGATGTCCTACTGGAATGATTATCAGGTCAAATACATAGGTCAGAGTAATAGAACAGTGTCAGTCAGACTAGCGAAGCATAAGAACCTAGAAAAATCTAGATTAGTTCACCCTAATAAGATATGGAACTTGAGGAATAGTTCAGCTATAGCACTACATGGAGTTACAGTTGATATGGTTATGAAAAATAAATTGTATTCGTAACGTCATCCAGTAAATAATACTGTTTCATTGTGTGATATATTTAATAAACAAATTAATATGAAATTACACACTACCACAGTACTCAAGTTGTAGAGTCAGCTAAGGAGAATTGAAGAAAATGGAGATGTCAAGGTATCAGTAGGATATTTAGCGCATTGTACTAGAAATAAACTTAAAATAAAAATACATGAAAATAGAAGTCCTGATAGAATAATTTTGTTTGATAAAAACAGACTGATAAAGTATTATTAACTGGTGACGTCTACGGTTCAAGGTTCTGCCTTTCTTGAAATCAGGATTCTATAATTTCAAAATTCACTCTATATGGTCAATATACATTGAAAATTAGCCATTTTAATGCCTTAGTCTGTCCAATTCTGTAGTATAGAGACATGCTTAGTTATGAGGACAAATATCAGTCTTCAACAAACGGCACCAAGATTAATGTTCAGTATATATATTTCTCTACTAATACGAGTAGATTCCACTAGAAACTTTTGTTGATTGTAATCCGTAAAGTATGAATTCATCTTAGTTACTGGCACTCCTTCCTTTCGTCTGGTAACTTAACCAGACTGTTATTATATATCTACATCTAATCCATTTAGTAAGATGTATGCAATCAAAATAAAGCCATACATCTTTAAGTTTGTATATAGTGCTTCTGTTCGGTGTATTTAAAAGGGTAAAATAAGTCAGGGTATCTTTCAATCATAAATTAGCTACAAGTAGACTACAAAATACACTGCATTACTGGGAGTAGAAACAAACTGCTTCTGTAGTTAGTAATGAACGATAATACACCACCAAAATCAAAAACAGTGATCACGAATTTCTGCAACCAGAGTCTTTGGAATGAAAATCTATGGGCATAGTTTCTCCAAAAGCAACAGTAAGTACCTTTACTCGTATTTTGGCTTGAAGTTGGTTTCTGCATTCAACAAAATTCGAAAATTCAATAAAAAATAAATTTCTTTAAACATACAACACAAATTGTTTATTGTCCTATCTACTAGTTGAATAAGTGATAGAAATTCTCTTTCCAGTTTAAAGACAATCATTATCAAATAGAAAGATGACAAAATTGAATAGAAACAATAGAATGAAGTATAAATTTTGTATTATCTCGTCTTCATTAATTCATTCACAAGTAATGACTGCTTGATTTCAACAGAACACATTCTCTATAGACTGATGAGCAAGTAAATGAAGCAAAGGGAACAAATTCAATCTGAACACAATAAGTAATTGAGAAGTGTTGCGCCACAAATTTGAATGTATATGTCTAATCTTTATCTGATTACTCATGAGATATACAATTCCCTGGTGTGTAGATTTGAATGTAGACATAGATATTCATTTTTTATTTATGCACTATCTATGATACTCATTTAATTTTTTGATGTCTTCTACAGACAGTTTGTTGTTCATTTAGTTTTTATATCAACAAGCGTCGGTCCTGATGTTTAACCATAAGGGAGAGTTGAATAAAAACTAGTGGAAAGACTGTCGTTTCTACATAAGATTGCAGTTAGTATGCGGTCACTGTAGAAGATGATTATTTAAGAATAGATCATACATTACATTATATCAACAACGAAAAATCAGGAACAACAATATTAGAGTATTGGTATTCATGAATGCAACTTGTGTGATTACTTGTTATTCTTTTGATTTTATCGGTAGCAGTATTTTTCATATCTCTGGATTAGATTCAATGAACAAAGATACAGTGTGAACAACCTCTACTACAAACAAACTATGTAATATCTTAGAACTGTATCTGTATCTCACTCTGCTGTGTGACTGTATGACGTTAGAAAACTCAGAGCATCCAGTTTGCAATAAGTTACCTGTTTTATACTAAAATAACCGTCAAAAATGCAGGTGAAATCGGAAGATACAAGATGTGAATAACTGGAAGCAACTTTAACCCTTAAACAGCTCTCTCATTTGTCTGACCGGAACCAATCCAAATATACTTTCGCTGAGCTGATCTTTGAAGAATTACTGGGACAGTTACACTGTATTCTGATCATGTGGCAATGTGGCTAACAAGCGCCGATGATTAACTTGAGTTGTTTCAACCTACTTATTTCAACCAGTAACATATAGTACACTGGAGTGATTTTAGCTGGTTTTGAAGTTACTTATGCTAAAACTAGAGACTTAGACTGCTTAGTTTCATATAATAGAGCTAAAAGAAAGTCTAATTAGTCACCTGTAAGCTGTTCATAACCTAATGGACACAGTTTGCTATCACTTGGGTAAGTGACAAAAGCCTTTCGTTTACAACCCCAGTGTGTATCATTGTTAAATTTATAGAAACAATAATGAATACATGGTGTTTGTAAATTGATACTTTTGAACTGTCAGTCTAGTACCCTTTATTTTTATTCTCAAAATTTAGTTTCAATATGATTTGTGAAAATATTTACAAATATGGTTAAAGTTTAGAGTTTGTTTATTCAGGATAGCACGAATATGAGGACATAACGTATACAGCATATCAAAGCATCGATTTCACTCCTACAGGGAGTTAGTTACCAGCCCGAATAACTCAGGAATAGCGTCTCTGACTGCACTACTTAATGACCTGGAATCGAGTTTCAGAAGGGATGAGAGTTTCTTTCCAACTGATGAGTGCCAACAACCACGAAACCTAGATCGAAGGTTTCCAGCTGATTACCTCTAACCATCTAATAAAAGAATCAGTTACATGCATCATACTGCAATATTGTGTGAAATTCTGGTCTTTATTGATCATTAAAAGTGAGTCGCATTTGTGACACAGTGGTTAGGACACTCGCCGACCATGCACATTGTCTGGGGTTCGATCCTCAGCCGAAGCACATCTGATATCAATTGACTGGCCTGCTAAATTTGGCCTACCGATGTCACCTGCTGAAAATTCCATAGTTGTACCAAAATTACTGTGTGGAATCAAGCTATAATAAATAAATAAATAAATATATCCACAGCACAAAAACCAGATTTATTTCTAAATACTCAGGAATAAAAGAATATCTTGACTATTATTTTATTATCATCATCAGTTTCAGTAAATGATATTTCTGTTTATTTAATTACTCATCAGGTAAACAGTTAAACAGAAATTAATTTATACAACAAGGAAACATAACTCTTATTTTTGCTGTACACTTATCTCATGTTATTTATTCACATGGATATCGTTTCTTAATGCATTTATGGACATCAGATATACACATTATGTCTTGTAAATGAATTCCTTATCAAAAGTTTTTAATCCCCTAGTGCTTGTTATACAGTCTCATATCAAAATGAACATTACAACTTTGTGATGACATATTTTTGAAGATAAAATCAGTGAAATCTTCATTCTAATTATCATTACGCTTTTCTTTAAAATTTTATTTGGCTTTTAATTAATTTATTGGACAAATGAATAAGTGTAATAGTTTAGAGCAGTGTAATTCTAATGCAAACTAATAAGACTATTTCAGAGATGGCAATTACTGCTTGTTTTAAGTGTATATACCTCGAAACATCGAAAATCTTCATCTAACAGTAGAATTTAGGTAGTGTAGCAGAATATAATTCCATACTGGGTAAGTTTCACTTTATGTGTTATATTAAATACAACTATCTAAAATAGAGAAGGAAAACTTCTTTATTTCTAGTATTGGTTTGTAGGGATTTGGTTGATTGTTTACAGGATTTCATCGTGGGTTGATACTGGTTAGAGAACCACTGGAAAACCTGCGAGTACTGGACAGCTGTTTCGTAATAGTTTGGGACTCTTCAACAGTATGCAGCCATCGCGGTTCGAATCTCTACAAACCAATACTTGGATATCAATGGGATACTTACTGGCGACTGGCCCTATTCAGATGGGTAGTTACCTGGGGTTCCAGTGGGAAGTCGTGACCAGTAGGGTGCAGCAGGTCGGGTGTGGGGACAAATACTCGCCGAAGACATTGGCTAGGGGTTGTGCTATATCGTGAATTGGCAGAAGTTAGAATTCATGGGCTGGTCATTGAATCGAGTCCCAGTGGCTTAATAGTCTACGAGCTCGCCTTGTAACCAGAAGGTCCTCGGTTCGAGTCCCGGTGGGTGCGTACTGATAAGGAGTCCCAAACTAGGCTGATGAAACAGCTGTCCAGTACTCAGTGGTTTTCAAATGGTTCTCTAACCAATGTCAACTCATGATGAAATCCTGTAACCGATTCCTTACTTCTGTTTTGTATTTAGTGAAGCTGCAGAAGGAAAAAGACAAGCAGAAATGTGTTCCTTTTTATCTGGCCTTTATTTGATACAGATCACGTTACAGATTATCGATTTGGATAACGAATAGGCGTTGCCTAATGACTCTACTTTAACACTATGGACATAAAAGTTTTTCAGCATTGTTTATACCTTAGGTCTGTTTGTAAGTTAAAATCATCCGCAAATTTGATGTACTATTACAGTTTAATTAGGACTAATAACAAAATTATGGAGAAAATTCATCCTACAATATATAAAAAATAACTCCAATATAACAGCTAGAATATTAAAACCTTTTGATGAAACAGATATAGCACACAAGCCGGGACAGTCACCTCATTTGATATTGGGAAAACGGAAAGATCCGACAGAAAAAGAAGACAAAATTAATACCATCCACAAAATAAACTGTATAAACTGCAATAAACATTACGTCAGTCAAAGTGTGCGACCCTTGGAATCTGAATCCGAGATCACAAATTATCTGTAAAAAGCATGATATATGTTCTTTCATATCAATGCATGTGGATAATTATGGACACTAATTTGATTGGGGTAATGTGGAAATTTTGAATAAAGGAAATACAGAAAATGCACTCAGGGAGTTCGTGGAAACCTGATACTCAAGTGATTAACAAACACATTATTATAGACCGAATTTACCAGCCAATAAGAAGTAAATTACATGACAAGAAAATTTAAATTGCACGTCAATCAAAATGATCAGTAGAGACGTAGATTAACAATCAATCACGACAGATGTTACCAGGAGACACAATTACATCATTCATGGAGAATTTGAATGAGTTCATTTAATCCTAAAACCTGAGCTGAAGACGTTGTCTAGAAGGCCGACGAAAGCTTTGCAATTAAATCAACAGGCTCAGAAAACACAGTTAATTCAATAGTGATAACGAAAATATTGAGCATTTGGAAGCATATATATCTGCAAATACAGTAGCAAATTAATTATAATTATGCAGATACTGAAAGATCTACACTAGGTGGATTATTTGTGTCTAATATAATAAAAACTGAAGGATCTGTAAAAGAAAACCAGCAAGTATTCAGAAGGAGTGGAGAGGACAAGATGTGAGTGGACGTAACGAAGACAAAAATGATGAAAATAAACAGTCACTATCAAAGCAAAAAAATTGGAGGTTACTTTTTTCATTTATTTGGACATAATCGTTTCAATTAAAGGCGGTACAGATAAGGTGGAGGAGGATCGGAATGGCTAGACACACACTGATTATTCTGAAATCAATGTAGAACACCAATTTCAAGTCTTTCCTTCTGTATAGTTTACTGATTTGGCGTGTCGCCAAGATCATTTTGAACAGCCTTCAGGTTGCCTTCGCTTCACAGTCAATATCAAATGGGCAACCAAAAAGGATAAGAAAAATAGACATCTTGAAATGAACCAATCAAGAACCCTTAATGCTCGACAATTATGCTGAAGAAAATGGAGATGGATAGGACACATACTGAAGAGACTCTTGAGTGACTCGTGTGTCGTGTTCTCGAGTGGAACTCAATTGAGAAACAACTAGTTAAGCATCCAGGCGTCACATGGAGAATAGAGCGTAAGGAAGAGCTGCATCAGTAGAAGATGGCTACAGAGAACTCACAATGTTAGTTTTTTAATTTTGTTAACTTTCTAGGCAAAAATGAAAACTTATCATTATTTGTAAACAGCCATTAAAATACAGTTATCATTAATTGACCTATTCCACAGCACAAAAACTTTTCACTTATATCAATGTCAAGTTTCGTGTCTTTTTTACACTAATAGACCGTGATGAAATAACTTCTATACACATATGATTATCAGTGCTTAAGTAACCTTTTAGTGCTTTTATCTAAATCACATACAGAATGAGACTACCAGATTTGGTGATAATCAGATTGTTATTTTGCAACATGAGAAGTGAACTTAACACATTATCGCTGAGTCTAGAAAAATACCCACCTAAAAGCAGTACAAATTCATTCATCAAAAATTTCACTAAGACTTAAATCGATGACTACCCATTGGGCAGTGAATTTTTTTTCATCAACAATTCTTCATACTTATTTTTTTATTCTCCTATTCGTTTCAAAAATAAAAACCAAAACATTGAAAGATTGTAAGTAAACTCCTAGAGGTAAACAACAAAACAGTAGAGTGTTGAGAGTCCATTCAATACAAAGATGATTAATTTGAAAGTCAAAATAATGAAGAAAATGTTAACACTTAATACATAAAAGTATTATTTTATTATAGCATATCATGTTGATGATGTGACATTATGACAGTTGAAGAAAACAAAAAGGTAGATCTGTAAAAAAAAGTGTTGGTAAATAAATAATTTATTGACTAAATTTACAAGAATATAGTTCACTACTGACTATTATATATCTGTGGCTATGCTTATACATCGTCATATTCTTGTCAAATTTATATACACAATAGTTAACTGTATTACTGTTTTGATGTTTCAAAAATTCATCACGGAATTAATAACTTCATACTTCAGGAGATTTCAGTTATTATTAAAGAGAAACCCCTTTTTTCGGTGATGAAAATGACCATCTTTAGATAAAAACCTGTAGATTGGAATGTTTACAAAGCAGGCTTAAGGCCTTGGATAGGTGGGCTGATGGCACAAAATGCTAAAAAGTCACTAAGTACAGTGAAGCTGTTTTCCAGTAGTTCATACATTTATTTACTCTCTGTCTAACATCGGTATATGACGAAACACAGATCGGAATCAATCACACCCCAAAACTCCAACCTCTGCATTCCGAATGACACAATTCCACATTTTCATGGTGTTTTAGATTTCAGAATTCTTTTTTTGTGGATTTATTAAGGTAATGTTGTAAATAGATATAAGAAGAGAATTTGGACACAAATAGGACATGATTCCATGACGGAATTATTTTGACTTGATGTAAGAAATAATGACGACACTTAAAGCTAAATTAATTATTTGATATCCTGTAGATGGACTCATGCTATTTCCAGATTTCATTTGCATGATTTCTTTGCTTATCCTCTGGTTTCACTGATAACATTATCCTGCTTCATATTTCCGATATTGGTGTTGTGCCATTCCTGTTTCACGTGTTAAGTATAAATTCAGTGAACAAAGATCCAGCGATTAACCCCTCCCTCCATTCAACTATATTGCCTTTGTATTCACTGCTGATTCATTGTTTATTGGTATCTGAATATGAGCGGATGATGAGGTTTTCTCAAGTTTGTGTGTTTACAAGTGAATTATTCTGATATCTAGCTGAAAACCGATAAGCGCGCAAACGGTAGATGGCCAATAAAATATAACTACTCAAGATCAGATGGCCAGAAAAGATCAGCAACAGGGATCTCTGGGAGCGAACCAATCAGGAACCGATTGTGAAACAAATAGGCAGAAAGAAATGGAGATGGATTGGCCATACGCTGAGGAAACCATCAAGTGACATCACTAGACAAGCCCTCGAGTGGAACCCGAAAGGGAGGCGGCGAGTTGGTCGTCCAAGGGTGACTTGGAGGAGGTCATGCGAGGAGGAGATGAAAGTATGTGGACAGACCTGGAGCAGGTTGAAAAAGTTGTCAGAAAACCGAAGTCAATGGAGGTGCGCAGCTGAAGCCCTATGTTCCTCTAGGAACTAAAGGGTACAATAATAATAATAATAATATGTATCTTCAGAGTGATATATATGTATGTGTCGTTTGAAACTCATTTTGATTAGGGAGCTTAAAATTTCATCTATAGAATCAGTATCCGTAATAGTGTTTTAACTCAGACACATATAATGACATAGGCTGTCCTTATAAAAAATATTACTCTCAGGTAAAACAACAGTTATTTGACCCTATAATGAATGAAGATACTAAGCTGGTTTTGTGTTCTGCGTACGTGTAAAATATTCAGGAAAGTTGCTGAACTGTGATTTAATGCAGATACACCAACTACATAATTCCAGTTATCACGAAGTTTAAGTTACATTTAAAAATGTAAAGTGAATTATTTCAATTCAGAATATCATTTAGTGTAATTTGCTTATTTTAAATAGTCCCGATATACATTAAATAATAATATAAAATAATTTATGCTCATCGAGTAGCGTTCAATTGATCATGGAATTCGGTAACCAGGTGGTGAAAACTAGTCACTGTTTTAATGAATATTTCGTTAAGGTGATATCACATGAAATTCTTTTCGTAGATATCACAGCATTCCACCCCTTAAACAACATTTAAAATTTAGTTACCAAGTTTAATATGTTGGTGGTTCAAGGGTAGGATGACCGCTAGCCATGTACGTGGTCCAAGTTTAATTCCTAGCTGACACACTTTCAAGCCTCACCTAGTTTTTTAGCCACTAGTAGGACCAGAAATGAGAGAAATATGAACGTAAGGCAAGCAACCCCACTCAGTAAAAATGAAACCATCGCGACTGAAGGGGCAAATTTTAAAGCTTGAAGTCCCATGTTTCACTTACGCCAAATATAAAGAATAGCAGCCAGGAAACGAACAGTCATGAGTGGCCTCCAAAACTGACCAACGAGATGAAGCCCTGATTCTGGCATGAGAAAGCCCTTTATTTAGAAGAAGAACACAAATTATAATAAAATGTATTCGGGAGGATATTTTTTCCTGAAATGTGTCAAACAAAGTTTCCAGTTACGATGAGAGGTATCAGATTAAAAATTAAACCAGTTTCTATACATATACTCATCAAGATGACTAAGAAAGGCATTTTTGTGAACCATTTATTTCTCATATCCTGTTCTTTAGCGTTCTCTAAAAGCTTTCGACGGAATTAGTATGCGTATAATGGGGCCGTCAAGGTCATCTCAACGATTAACACGATGACGGATGATGATCGACTGTATCCCTCCCATTTGTCTGTATGAAGTATACCACCTGGAATTAATAACCGTTGTATAGTAGGTAAGAAAGTCCTCGCACTACCATTTGGAATTACCTCCACAATTCCTTTACCGATGGTAGTATCTCAAAGTCCTTTAACCTAGAAAGTATTTGTCTAAGGGCGATTACGGTTGTATTTCTTTATCAAAAGAGTTTCATCTGTATGAACAGTAAGCCCCTTTCTCCCCAAAAGCTACGGGGCGGTACTTATACGACACTATATCCCTACAATGAGCCTAGCATTGGATGGTAGAAACTAACTAATTTCCGATTTTTTAAAAATGTGTGTGCCACCTCAGTCTTTCTAACACAATAATGACAGTTAAAAAGTGTGTCGGTCAGCGACAACTTCCATTTTGAATAGAAGGTTCCTATAAATTATTGAATAAAGTGTGTAGCTTCACATTTCGAACACTAATTCGTGTTTTACAGTCTGTACATCTGAAAACATGTCCAAAATCTATGTTTGTAAGACGGTAGATGTACATGCAACCTCCACAAGAGCACTTCCAACTACATGATATTAATCCATTGTCCAAACAGTACCTACAAACAAGATCTGGATAAAATTTACACCTCAAATCGCGCACAGTGTTTATAGTGGCACTATAATAATGCTAGGTTCCGTAATCTAGCGAACGCCAAGCGTTCAGAGTCATTGGTGCGTTCATAATTCTTGGTCGCTATTCCCTAGGTTGGCCACACACAGAATGCAAAAAAATGAGAAAAAACCAAGTGTGATACACTTGCCATCTTGTTACCAGTTGATGCGTTCCCTCGGTATCTGTGTAATGGTATTATAATTCAACAACACTTTCCCTTGAATTAAAGCATTTCTATATGCATAACTTGCATAAGCGTTATCTTTTCGATGGATGTCAGAATATGATGACAGTAAAAGTTCCTAAATATTTTCAAAAGATATTAGTTAAATGCTAGCTACCATAAACCCAATCAGAATGTCTTCAACCAAATGACCAAATAGTTTATTGTTGCATATAGTTGTATAATAGTTTAACAGTAAGATAGCATAGTTTTAAAGTTTTTGACACAAGATTCGAAGGATAAGAATGTGTACATGTTGTTCCTTAGAAAATTGTTGATGTCTTTGTCCTTTTAGTGTTAACAGTAGCAATCACAGAATCGAAGCCTTCATTTAACTAAGCTTGGTATTTGATCAGCAAATTTATTCAGTAGCACTCTTAGAAGGAGACGTATCGTAGTTAAAAATGTCTACTGTGTTGATTTCACTACAGTTTTAATTCGCTTAGTGAGAGTTCTGAAAACTCACATTTATAAAACTCTACACTGGTGATTGATTGAGATGAGCTGTATGCCACTCACATCAACAATTAGTACTTGCTAGCCTAAACGACATTATCCAAATACCGGACAGTCATTTCTGTCGTTTGTGGCTGAACTCAATAGCAGTGTATCCTATGTGATCTAGCTCAGGCAGTCTTATGCGTTTACGCTTGGTTTATTGATTATCACTTATGATATCAAGTGGATCCTATGTTGTGATCTAAATCAGTTTCCAGAGGAAACTATGGTGAAATAATCACCTTGAACTGTGTAAACTGCTAAACAATTTAGAAAATTGGGAAATCGATATATCGAAGTTAGAATTCATGGACCATTGAATCGGGTCCCTGTGGCTGAATTGTATGTGAGCTTACCTTGTGACCGGAAGGTCCTAGGTTCGAACCACAGTAGGTGTGCACTGCCAATGATTCCCAAACTAGGCTTGCAAAATGGCTGTCCAGTACTCCCTGGTCTTCAATGGTTCTCTAACTGATAAAATCCGGGATCAACTCGTAAAAACAAATCGATATATAACAAATTTGTCTCCCTCAATTTTCCAGTGGGAAATATACAGCCATCTCTATATGGGATAACTAGTTACTCATAGATTCATCTTCTTATATTCTTTCCAACAAATGGGTTTTGAGTTCGAAATACGATAACAGAAGCTCGAGCACGTAGGTAGTATAACCAGCCCTCACAAAATGGCTGCATACCGATACCTGATACTTGGAGCTTCAAGCAGCTTTTGAGTAATATATCAATTCTTTTCATTTTTAGCATATTTAACGTATGGTTGTGGAGAATGTCTATATTGTTCACATGCCTTTATTAAGTTGAAAATATTTTTTATATGAAAAAAGCCGATTCAGGATATTCCGTAAACCAGAATGAACAGACTGGGTGGGTTGGAAAATATTAAAGTGTAAATACTTTTGCTTTGCGCATCTAACCATGAGCATTAGAAAAGGGGGGAAATGGAAACGAAATGAATAAAAATGTGGGGGAGAGCTATACGGTAGGCATTGATAATTTTTATTAAAAATGACATCATCAATTTAAATATTAATTTTTCAAAATAAACTCCAAGATTGTTGATTATCAGTAATCTAAAAGAATAGCTTTTGTACGCTTCAACTAAAATTAAGTGTAATTCATCAGTGATTAATTGGTAATTCCACGTGAAAATCGTCTGTAAACATATCTCGGTGGAACAGAGGTTAGGACTCTCGCCGACCATGCACATAGTCCGAGGTTCGATCCCCTGCCGACGCACACCTGATATCTATGGTTGCCCTGCAAAATTTGTGATACCGATATCACATGCTGAAAATTCCATACTTGTACCAAAATTACTGTGCGGTTTCAAGCTGTAATCAAAATCAAAAATCTCATAAGTCGGAGCTTTACTCATATCTGATTAAAAGATGACATGTTCAGAATGTATTGGGTCTTTTTCAAGACAAAGGAGTGGTGGTCAGTTAAACATCGCGAATAGTTTCTACTGAACAAATACTGACTGATGTTTACAGTTTAAAAATAATAAAAACAGTGTCACTATATGCATATTGTTGATCTTTACAGAAGCATATATAGCTTCATTTTTAAAGAAGTAAAGGGTGATAACAGCAATGAAAATATATATCATTATTTATGTAAATAAAAATGTTCAGATAAATTATTAATTATCAAAATATGCCGAGAAGTTCACAATTGCATTGACCCTTAATTTGAATCAATGTTTCACTTCAAGACTTTTAAAAATTCACAATTACCACACGATAGTTTTAATTAAACCATACCATTCAGACCTGGGTTATAAAGCTTTCCCACAAAAAAAACTGAGAAAGGTCATATGCTTTTGGTGGAGCATCGAGTCAACCACTAAGAATGTTATTATTATTTCCATCGGTTTCGAGTAGGAGATACGGCTTCAACAACACATCTCTACTTTGTTCTATTTTCTGCCGTCCTTTCCAGCTAGGTCCACGATTTATCAAAACCTCTTATCCCTTACTCACACAACCTCCTCCATGTCTCCTCGCACTGAAGACCCACTCGTCTCTTTCAATCAGGGTTCCACTCAAGCGATGACCTGGTGGGCGATGCCGTTCGACGGCCTCCGGAATGTATTCCCCACAAACCTCTATTTCCCCCTAATTGGTTCTTGGTTGGATTGTCTCCAAAGTCTCTTGTTACTGATTCTTTCTGGCCAGCCATTTGATCTTCCGTATAGAGCCAGAGAAGGTGGCAGCTGTCGATAAAAGTCTGTAACC
Source organism: Trichobilharzia regenti (assembly GCA_944472135.2). NCBI lineage: Eukaryota > Metazoa > Platyhelminthes > Trematoda > Strigeidida > Schistosomatidae > Trichobilharzia > Trichobilharzia regenti. Next base: position 50,329,579 of record OX235265.1, read on the forward strand.
TCGCCTAGTTTACTGGCTGCTAGTTTTCTAGCTGGTCCCAAGCCCCACATCAAAAAGCCGATGAAAAAGCTACAGAAACTTCAACGCACAAGAAATACATTAAAAGTACGACCGCTAAGAACGAGTAGTTAATAAGTTAAGCAATACAGAACAATGAAATTTAATAAAACATTTGATAAATTATTGAATTCCTGATGACGGTTTGAAGTCGAAATTGTCAACCGAATATGCTATTTTCACTCCAGTTTTAACATAATTTATATATCACATTCTCTTTTTCTGTTTTATGCAGAAATTTTTCCCCTTTAGAATACCGACAGAGTTGTCAGTTTATGCGCACATTTTACCGGCCACTTGGTGAATACTTTTCTCTTCTCTCTCTTCTCTTTTCTTGTGGGAGTTTGATGCATTTTCTATTGTTGTCATCAGAAACAAATATTCGGCGTTTGTGAGTTGTCAGCGTCACTTGTGAATGAGAATAGCATTTCTGTAGTTGACTGCACTACAGTTTTATGACCAATTTATTTATAATGGAAGTGGATGAAAGGAATTGATTTAAGCATTATAATGCTGTGAAAGATAAGAAATTACTGATGCATATAACACATTCTCTTCTGGATTTCTCTTTAACATGTTTTATTTTTATGTAAACACGATAACTACTGAAACAGCGAAATAACATAGAAGTTGCGCTAAATTCGTAGAATGATAACTAGCGGCCGGCTTGAATCATTCGGCTACCTGAATATATCATCATATTTTATCAAATGTTTACTGCTTTAACCACTTAGTTATATTTTAGGGTCACAAAATATGCTCGCCTACATTTACAGTCGGCTTTTAAATTGCCTGTGAGCATTTCTCGAATGTGAGAGAAACATATTAAGGAATTAGTCTGTGTTTCAGATCCAATAGTATTGCACTACATGCCATACTATAGATTGCTATTCTACTTGAAGATCCTGGGTGAGGTGAAAATATCACGCAGAAAATTACTCTGATGATTTTGTACGGAATAAGGTTATACGGTTATAATAATAAGGTGATGTCGAGCTACCTAGAATGGTTACCACATTGCAAACCTGAGTAATAGAATTCAGTCTGCACCAAATGCAGCAATAGGCACGTCACACTAGTTACTATTGTCCAATCAAACTACCCACTACAGTCCTACAGGAGGTCAATCGCGAGCCCGAATAGCTCAGTGGTAACGTCTCTGACTGCAGATTGGGTGACGCGGGTTCGAATCCCAGAGGGGGCATGAGTTCCTTCAAGATTGCACAACGCCTTGCTGATGTGGCAGTTAGCACAGGACTTAGGTCCAAGGCTTCCTGCCGATTGCCTCCAGCTCTCTGATATCATCAGAATAAGGTTATCATTATTATTGCAAATGTGAGTAATACAAGTATCACAAATTGATATTCGACGACGGAGTTATGCAAAACTCTGATAAGCGAAAAACTGTTGTTTAACAAGTTTAACTTGAAACAAGTTTAGTGAAGGATAACTCAGAGTAAGGGAATTGTCCAAATACCTCGAAAATACACTACAAGTATTCATTTCTACAACATCTTATTAAATGCAAAGAGTTACGTTCTGTTATTTCGTTCTAGATAAAAGGTTAGATTGGGTAAATCTCATGATAGAAACTTAACCAAAATTTCGTTAATCAAACAGTTTGCATTCGCGCTTATCCGGTGTGTTACAGTCTTTCAGTATAGTTAGTGTTTGCTGATAAGGATGGGAAAATATGTGTATGATAGGATACATACTATCGGTATCGGAGTATTACTGGATCAGACAGAACGCTCAGCTTCAAATCAGATCATCGTATTGTAGCAGTCATTAAGCGTTGTGCTCATTTATTCAGTAAGTGCGTAAAACGTAACTGTCCATTTAAAGTCATCGGATTCGTTATCCATTCATATTTTCTCAGACTAGTGAGTTAACAGAGGAACTGATTACCAATCAGTGATGAAAATATCCATGATAGACTTCGATTAGTAAACTAGTATTCAGTATAATGGATAAGATATAGACAGTTACTTACCAGTCTTCCACATTACAGCCAAGCGTTACCCATGGTAATCATGATAAGTTATTAATTCAGTTATCACTCGGATCTCGTAAGTAAACTAGCAGAGTGCTATAGTGGTGATCAAAGGGTAAGCAGTTTGAATCTTGTTGCTATACAGATTCCCACCTCACCTTCAGTGATTACGCGTAACATTTTATCCAACTATTGTCCAATGGTTCTGTTTAAGTATGCAATAACTTATGACCAAAATTCTTTTTTTTATTACAGCTTGATTCCACACCGTATTCTTGGTACAAATATGGAATTTTCAGCATGGATATCGGTAGCCCAAATTTTTCAGGCCGACCATAGATATCAGGTGTGAGTCGGCAGGGGATCGAACCTCGGACCATGTGCATGGTCGGCGAGAGTCCTAACCACTGTGCCACCGACAAAGGCAATAGTTGTCTTCCATTTACACCAAAGAAAATCTGTTGTAATTCTCAAGGATTCAGAAATTTCAGAGTTTATATTACTACCATTTAAAACACTTACCTTATTACGTTATTCTTTCCAAGTTATATGCAATATTCTTCTTAAACTATAACACATCCAAGTAAATAATATTCTTAATGAAAGCCTCAAATGGAATTTACATCCCTATTTGGTTTCAAGCAGTAACCAACTGGTTGGTTCATATGGTGTACTTTGATATTTGTCAAAAAAAGGTTGTGATGAGGATTTATATAATACTTGTTTTTTCTTTGATCATAAGCTACTCTATATCATCTCTTGGTGGTTCAGTTTAACTATCTTTGGATTGTAAGTAGAGTTTAAGTGTAAACTATCTGATATGCTGTTACTTAACGGCCTGGACTTTAAACTGACAAAGTGAATTTTAACCTCAATTGGGATTATTATAATTATATGATTGTTCCCTTGGGTTCCTAGTGGAACATAGGGCTTCAACTGCACGTCTCCACTTGCTTCGGTCTTCTGCTGTACTTTTCACCTGCATCCACGTTAGTCCATACTGTTCGAACTCCTCTTCACACAATCTCCTCCATGTCACCCTTGCACTGACGTCCCACTCGCCGCTTCCCTTTCGGCCTGGTTCCACTCGAGCGATGGCCTGACGCGCGCGCTATGTCACCCAGTGGCCTCCTCAGCGAATGTCCAATCCATCTCCACTTTCTCCTGTATATTTGTTGGGCGATTGGTTTGTTCTTGTTTTGTTTGTTCCCATAGTTTCTTGTTGGCGATTCTTTCCGGCCCGGCCATCTGATCTTCAGTATAGAGCAAAGACAGTTGTTGAATAAGGTCTGAGTTAGCCTGTTGCAAATATTCTTTGTGACCCGCCCGTCAAATTTCTGATCCGTATAGAAGAGCTAACTGACTTGACGTTTGTATTGAAAATCCGACTGAATTTTTGTTGTCGATGCTGAGTGACGAAGATTTCATTCCAGATTGGTTTCAGGTTGATGAATGTGTTTCTCGCCTTCCGGATTCTCGCTCGATTTGACATCCTCGTCCATTCCTCCTCCTGTAGTTGAGACAATGCTCAATGCTAGATAAGTGAATGAAGTAGCCTCTTTCAAATCCCTCCCGTTGATGGTGATTGGCGCTGGATGTTGTTGTTGTTGGTGGTGGTTGGTTATTTTCATAACCTCCGTCTTGTCTATGTTCACCTAGAGTCCTGTCTCCGCTGGCTGCTTCTTCGACCAGTTTGTCGGTTTTCACTTGTAAGTCTTCGATTGTGTGTGTGACATCAAGCATAAATCATCCACCTGCGAAATGCAGGTCTTCTAGGTTCTTCACATCGGTCCAGAATATCCCTGTTTTCTCGTTTCCCACTCACTCTCTGACGCATAATCCAGTCAGTCGACCACAATTAGGAATATCATTGGTGATAATAAGCACCCTTGTCTGACTCCCGTGTTTACTCCAAACGCCTCGCTGAGGTTTTATTGTGGATGACTTGACATGTGCCCTTGTCGTACAGCTGTTGAATAAGGTTGATGAATATTTGAGGTACGCCGTAGTACTCGAGTAGTTTCCAAATTACTTCGCGGTCAACGCTGTCGAAGGCCTTCTCAAAGTCTATAAAGTTGAAGTAGAGGTTTGATTGCCATCCCATGCTTTGTTCGATGATGATGCGTAGAGTTGCAATTTGGTCAGTACATGATTTGCCTTTCCTGAATCCAGCTTGTTCTGGTCGGAGTTCTGTATCCAGTGCGTCCTTTAATCTCTCCAGGATGATGCGACTCAGAATTTTATTTGGCGTCGACAGGATCATGATTCCTCACCAGTTCTTGCAGAGTATTAAGTAGCCCTTCTTTGGTAGTTTTACGAGGTAACCTTTCCTCCAATCAGTAGGCACCTTTCCCTCCTTCCAGACCTTTTGCAATAATGTAGTCAGCATATCTGCTGTAGTCTCTGGGTCCGCTTTCAGTGATTCAGGGGCTATTCCATCTGAATTGTGATAGTGTCAAGGTATTCCAGCGCCTACATCAAAGTTTTGCTTATCAGATTACTACCATTAGACACTAATAGAGTTATGTTTTGTGTGTTTAAGTCGAATAATGGTATTTGGGTTCGCGCGTATATATACGTTTATATATTTTGTAGTTTGAAAGGTGTTCACGGTTTGTTTAAAACTTTTATTACATGGTGGTTTGCAGTGAAAATAAAAACATGTAATACCAGTATTAGAGAGGAATAAAATTATTTTCACTGATTTTGGTAACCAGTTTTGAAAGCTGTTAGATCTGGAAATTATTAAATAAATAAATAAATAAGAATATATACTGCATAGAAATGGAAATCCTTTCTCTTTTTTTGCCCATGTCCGTTCATCATTTTCCTTTCCAACTCTTTCCTTTTTTTCCTACTTTCCTATCTCTCATGAGAATACAAATATCTATGGTGTGTATATATTTTTTTATTTGAAGTATGTTACAAATAAGATTAGATTAAACTAATCCATTTACTGCAAAGAGTAACAAATACTTTGTTAGAAAAAAGTTTCAAACTAGCGGTATACATTTTTGTGTATTCATATGCATAATATATGCATATATAATAATTATATAGAATATATGTATATGTTATATTTAATGTACCTTTTTAAAAATGTGTTTTTGTGTAGAATTCCTTCCACATTTACTATAATCTAAGATGCATGAACGTTACATACGAGGATGTGAACGTGTGCAGAAAGATAGGTAATTGTTATTAAAAGTGCTCGATACTTTCCTTTTATTTATCTTTAAGGTAAAACTGATGAAACTCAGATATTTTGATTGGACACTAGTATTTAGTGTGACGTTTCTAGTCCTTTCTTTGATGCAGACTGAATTTTATCAGTCAGGTTTGCCATGTGGCCACCATTATAGGTAGCTGGACATCACAGTGCACATTGATTTGATGATATTAGACGGTTGGAGTCAATCGGCAGGAAGCCTTGGACCTAGGTTTCGTGCTAGCTGGCATGAGTTCAGAAGGGTCATGAGTACCTTCAAGGTTGCACATACGCCTTGCTGATGAGTGTCAACTAGCACGAAACCTAAGTCCAAGGCTTCCTGCCGATTGCCTCCAACCGTCTAATATCACCGAAACCCAGATATTTCTATTAGCATATTATTTATTGAGTAGATAGAAGAAGTAATAAAAATACATGGTTTTATCAGAGAATTCTAGTTTGATGTGTTGGTGCGGTTGTCATTAATTAATAAATGAGAATCCATATGGATCATTAGATTGACAGATTAAACTTAAAAGAGTCTTTTTGTAGGTTTTATTTCATCTGAATGTATACCTGATTTAAAGTCATGCTGTCAGGATCACCTGACAATTAACAAAATGCTTCACTGATGCTAGTCAGTTGTATCCTTGAAAATATTATGCTAAATGAAATATAATGAAGTAGTGGTTAGACAAAGCATGTCAAATCGATGGAAAGACACTTTGTAGATTTGAACTACTAATGACAGAATAAGGAACGTTATAATCTACTTCAGCGTTGTCTTAAGCAATTCAGTAACCAACCATTCAGTGAACAGTAATTAATTGGACACATATTTAGAAATTTGACGCATAGCCTACAGTTGACATGCTTTAAAAGAATTATCAAGAGTATACAGCCAGAAGAGAGTTTTATTCGTTGAATGATAAATACTTATGAGTTTAACTGATGCAACTGATTATATGGCAGAAAAAACCTATTGATACAAAAAAGGCTTTTAATGAGGCAAATGTGAAGTAAAATCATTCTTTAAGGGGAAAATCTGTTAATCTTGGGGTTTATTCAGTCAGCTTGTCTATGTAATATCAAATCCAATCTTAAGTTGATAGATGGACACATTTTCTAATGATCGTGGAAACCGTTTAAAAGATTTTATATAAGAGAAGTGTTTACTGATTCATTGGGTATTCAGTGGCAGATATACGGAGTTCACTTTTGGTATGTTTACTGACTGCTCAGTTTTCTTCAGTGAAGGAAAACAAAATGGTACATCTTATCTATAATAAAAGATAAGATGTTACCAATTGTGCTTAGGCTAGTGATATTATATAACTGGAATTTATAAACATTACACTGCGGATAAGTACTTTTAGTTTGAAGGAAACTGGACAGATGTGCCATTTATTCAAATCCACTCATCGGTGATGCTTGAAAAATCCAGCAAAGTACAACCACAAATCAAGTTTACAACTGATTATGAGCGCAATAACCAATTGAACTTTTTTCGATTTACAGCTTGATTCCACACCGTATTTTTGGTACAAATATGGAATTTTCAGCATGGATATCGGTAGCCCAAATTTTGCAGGCCGACCATAGATATCAGGTGTCCGTCGGCAGGGGATCGAACCTCGGACCATGTGCATGGTCGGCGAGAGTCCCAACCATTGTGCCAACGATTTTGGTGTAAAACCGGAAAATACTTGAACCATTCAAAAAACTATTTGTGGATCTGTAAAGTGAATGGGTCAAAACTTAAATTGTAACACTTTTACTTCATCAGTTACAAATAAACTTTAGGTGAAGCTTTCTTCATCAGTGTGTTGGCATGATTTCCTAAAAATAAGGTTGATGTAGAGCTGATGATTATCGACGGAATCTATTGGAGAATGGATATCTCAGAAGGTCCATAATGATATATTGAGAAACATGAGGATTTAATGGCTTTGAGAGATGAAGAAGAATGAATTCATTTGCACCACTGAGAATAATTTTGAGCCAATTCACTAAGCCTATCCAGAGTGTGGGTTTTCTAATTTATCAGCTCCGATAGACTTCTCCACATATTTGACTGGTGAATAAAATACTCGTCTGAAACAGTCATTAATCTTCTAATTCACTTAATTGTTCGTTTACGCAATAATTTTACTTTAACTTACCATACGTTTTCACTCCCACTCTCTCCTCTAGAACTTTCCATTAGACTAATTATAAACAAATTCTGGTTGCTAGACTACTAGCCATATTGTATTGTACCTACTGTTTGATTCCTTCCAAAAATTACCAAATACCTCAGCTGAATTAATTTTTGAAGCATGTTATCTATCTACATTAAATAATAAATTATGTCATTTTTTATAGCCGTTTTTAGTTAATGATGGAAAGGCGTGAAATAAAAAAAAATTGAGCTCTTTATCCTTCAGACTATATTTATGCCCTCTCTGTTCAAACTAATCAATGGGACCGGGTGTATGAAAGCTCAATTTTCTCATACAAAAAATGTCTGAATAAGTTCAGAAGTAAATGTGAAAAAAGTACACTCATACGTTTAAGAGGATGCAAAATTAGCATACTTACTCAGTTTTTTTCGACTATAATTGATTCGTGGTGCTGAATCTAACGGAGAAAGGGAGTACAAAAAAGAAAAAATATTTTAAGTGATTAAAGATGCTCAGTAAAAATTTTAACAGACAAAGAATATCATTTTCGATGACTGCATCAGTTTCCATAATAATACTGAATTATTGTTATTAACAATACTAAAGTTCTGTATAACATTTAGTGGATAACACTGATATATTACAGTTGGAAAGCATTTATAAATGGTGATATGCATTAAAATGTAATATTTAACTGAATATAGGGTAAAATGATGCCATGGGGTCACTTATATTGGCCATTGCTCTAGGAACTTAAATTTCCGTGCTCGGAAACATCCACCGATGTGGCTACATAAGGGTGCTGTTAAAACCATCAGCAGTTTTATGTTAGATCACTTTTTAATTCTCAAATACCGAATAAATTACGGAAGGCCTCGAATACAGAATACTCGAAATAGCAGAAGCCATTACAATTCGCATAACACAACTGGAGCTCTGTGTGCGAAAGAAACAGTATGCTCCAAAGCAAGTCTATGAATTCATAAATTCCCTTCCATTTTTCTCAATTTACCTGATGTTCAGCTAAATATTACATTTTTATGCATATGATCACCCACAGATGCTTTCGAACAGCAATCCGTTTGCATAACTGATTCAATGTTATTTGAAACATTAATATTGGTAATGTCTATAGTTTTTTAATTATCATAGATGCATAACCGTGTAACCTGATAAAGAAGTTATCAAAAGGAAATATTTAAGACATCACCTGAATTACTATGAATATATATAACACTACATATGAAGTCAAAGTACGTATCCTGTATATCATTGAATTGTTTTAGTCGAAGGGATGGTATTTCAAATCCAATTCTTTTAATACTTTTAAATCACTCAGTGGCCACTTAATGAATAAGACTCTGACCAAGTAATCAAATATATACTGACTGATATACCATAGATTTTTTGTTTCAAAATCTGATGAGTACATGATCACTGTCCTTTAAAAGATAGGTTTTTGGCTTAATGAAGTTCTTGAGTAATCAGGAATCATAAGCAGTCCTTTTGTTCCCCTGATTTTCTTACAGTTAATGGAAAGCTATTGAAAAATGTCAGTACTATAAAGAATTATTTTAAACAGAACAAAATATTTGGAGCGAACAACTGTTTTCAATAAATTCTTCTTCAAGCTCTACAATTATAAATCCATTAATTCAAGCGTACAATAGCCAGTAAAGGTAAATTAGAATCATATCAGAAAGTGTATTGTGGAACAAGTGTAAGATGGGATGGAACAGTAGTCAGATAGTTTTTTAATATACATGGTCAATCAGAACATGAGACAAAATGAGGTGAAGTAATTTAATTTAATGATGTGTGTATATATATGAACATAATCAAAAGAAAATACAGGTTTCGAGAGTAAGTGTAATCAGGGTGTGTGAGACAATATGAAGATAAACCAACGAATGGGGCGGTCTAGACATAAGTTCAAGGTTGAAAATATCAACAATAAGGATGATTGCAAAATAATAACGATGATATGGTATAAAATTACAAGCACTATTGGTGAATGATTGCCAAAAAATAATAATGAATATCATGACGTGGAATGAACAGGATTTTGTAAATACGATAGCAAGTTAGAAAAGCAATACTTAAACCTAAGGTAATAAAATCATAAGAAAGGTCATGAAATCATAAAAGTCGAAAATGAACATTTGTCAATGAAACAGAGGAATGGAAGAAGAAGAAAAGAAAATTGCGAAAAAAATTTATAGTGTTAATGGAGGATTTGCCGGCTTTATTGTAGGCCAAGGTAAACATAGAGGCTGAACATACTTCTTTTGTATGCAAAGAGATGATCTCCTGGTATTAATTGCAAACGCTTCAGCTACCGATAGAAGACGTGGTCGAGCTTCTCTAGATAAATTACTAGGAACGCGGTAAATAAGTGAGAACGCCTGGTGAAGTTTTATCGGGTGTCCAGTATCTAGCAAGTGGGCTAAGACTGCACTATTTACGCATTTGGTTACTCCTTTGCTCAACCATACACGTACATGTTCACGCGCGCATGGATAAAGCCCTCTGAGTACAGCAAATGTAACTAGCTCCACATGAGCAGATGAATTCATAGATGCAAACTGATGAGGCCATCTTTGGTAATTTATCCTTGACTTGCTGTGTGAGTACTGGTTTAGTTGAGAATTTGAGTGCTAGTTTAGCTGCAGGAATACAATACACTTTCTGATATGAGTCTAATTTGCCTTTACTGGCTATTGTACGCTTAAATTAATGGATTTATCATTGTAGAGCCTGAAGAAGAATTTATTGAAAACAATTGTTCGCTCTAAATATTTTGTTCTGAATAAATTATGGGAATATTCAACTACATTAAATGTGACTTATTTACCGGTTCATCAGTACAGTCAAGCAAACAGAGTTCATTCCACTGCATGGTTGACGGAAGGAATTTATAACTTTTAGTATTACGAGAAAGTATTATATGTTTGTATTCTCTTGATTTACTCGTCCAGCTCATAATTATTGTTGCACTCTAAGTAACCATCATACTTTATAATCACTTATACTGTATCGATTCTTCTTGTTGCTACTTCATCATACATACATTGTTCTCATTAAACAGGTGTATTGTACACAAATCAGTTTATTCAGCTACTATATTGAGACAACCATTTCAGAATAAATGAGAGAGAGAGAGACGGTGAGTGGAATTATTCTTCTAAGCAAATTAAAAATAAATATCACCTACCATTAACAATCACATGATAACGTATCATTTGTGATGTTCTACCCATAAGCATGCATGTATAGGTATCCGAGTCAGTTGGTCGTAGAAAATCAATAATTAAATCCCATTGCCTATGTCTCCAATTGCTTCTTAATCTGTATGATTCAAAATAATGTTTGTCGAATGGTGATTTTTCCACTTGTTTAAAATTTGTGACTGCGCTTTTTGAAGATTTATTTTTTGCATAATAAAAATAAGCCTGATTAACTGGTTTTTGTTCTTCACTAATATTCAAACGAAATCTGGAGTCTTGAGTAAAACTGACTGTGGATACAAACAATGGATTCTGTCCTTTTTCCCATATAGTTGTCTATATTAAAAGAGAAGGAAAGGAGTTTGATAAAATATCTGTTATACTATCCATAGTTTATTATAAGTAATTTTAAGTATACATAGTTGAGTGAAATATGGAATTTATAGGTTGGTAAATTGAGTGCGACTCATTAAAATCGCGCACACGTCTGTTTTCATTCGATGGTAATTAAAAAATGAAAGAACGTTTTAAAAGTGAGAAAATAGTGTTCATAATTCACTCATTTTACTTCTTATTATCGAATACTGTTGCTTGATTTCAGGTTTATTTGAATAATAACAATAAGTACAGTGCTAGAAAAATGACAGCGCTGAAGGTGACGTCAACTACTTTCTCCTTTGAATACTCATGATTTAATCTTCAAGGTTCATGCTTTGAAGGCTTAATTTAATGTCAGCGACGTGCGACGAAGATAAAATCGAAAACTCAAAGATTTACAAATGAAAATCGTAACGTTGGCATTACTGGCAGAGAAGACAGGAATTCAGATGAATTTTAAAGAAGACATCAGTAAAAGAAATACCAAACCAAATCTAGAGAAACTGGTTTCTTTCAGTTATTTGAGCAGCATGGTTTCAGCTACAAGTAGAAAGGGTGACGATGTCAAATCCTACGAGGTCGGGGATAAAAAGGTAGGTTTGCATCATTGTGAAGTCAGTGTATAAAGTCTACTGCACTTAGCACAAGTAAAACGATTCGAATGTTTAATCCTGATTTCGAGCTGGTGATTCTATGCGGTTAAGATATTTTGCATGCCCTGAATTTACATCGATAGCTACTTTAGCTCAATACTGAAGACCAGACGACCAGTTGGAAAGGACGAGCAACAAGAAACTCAGACAGAAAATCTTCCAGGAGCCTATTGACGAAGAAAAACGTATAAGGAAATGTAGATGAAATAAAACACTTCAGCTGGTCACGTGTTACTTAATGGAGAGCGATGATTTAGGCGTGGGTGTAAAATTAACATGGAGAAGAATATGTAAAGGCAAAATAAACGCCTGTGAGTGGTCATTCAACCATCTGGAATTAATCGAAGGAAACTGAAAATAATGGAAATGCGTCGCTGAAGCCCTGTGCTTCATTCGAAATGCAAAGAATAATTAATAGTAATAAAATGGCATGTAATGATACAAGCGTATTTTCTTTTAGTGTTAGTTTATTCATGAGTAAATTATAGGACTACCATAAATCAAAGTACTGTCGACTTTAGGACTATTTATCAGTTTCTATTGAAGATGGGGAAATCAGATGACCGAGATTAAGATAACCAGAGTATTTAAAAACTAATGGAATAAAAAAGACATTTCGTTGAGTCACTCAAAATAGAACAGTGAGTGAACTAGTTTTTGAACACATACAATTACTCTAACGTATTAAATTAGCCTAGCAACATGTCTTACACTATCGGCTGTGTTCAAGTTATTCCAATGAAGTGAAGTTACCTACGAACTCCAGCCTTTATCAATTTTCTAGGCTTAGTTTAATAATTGTGTGTAGGTAGTGTTTCTACAGGCATCTAAAAATCAAAATCTCATTCATTTATTCCTCCTAATTGCTTTCTTTTCTCAATCAAAACAGAAGAATAATTACACTAATCAAAATTTTCAATCTTAAATGAAAATCAATATAAATAATTTTGAATGAAATAACCACCTATTTAGCGGTAAGCCCTAGATTTATTAGTTGAACTTTTTGCTTAGTTTGCTTTGAATACAAAATATAAGAACTTTCCACTTATATCTAAAAATTATACAATCAAGACAAACAACTGTACAAGAATACAGTTTAACTTAATGTGAGTTCTTCACCTTTTTTTCTGCTAATCTTTATAGGCACTTCCAATGAAAGTTTATTTTTTTTTCAACGCGACATTTTCATTTATGTTTTCTTTTCACCGATGAATAATTATTAAATATTTGAGATTCTAATAAAAACTGACGCGAAAATAAGCTTCTTCTCCATCATAAATAATCAGTAATAAAATGGCGTATCTATGGTATTTTATGCAATGCATTTGTATTATACTAATTATTTTTATCGATTTAATTAACTTTAATTCAGGGTCAATGGTCTTTTTGATTTTTAATCCATTTTATGCATATATATATACGCTACTACATCCTTCAGTTTTGAAGATTGTTTAATACTTGATGAATAATGACATATAATCGTTGTAAACCTTTAAATTAAAGTTTATGAGAACGCATCATAACGAGGAGTAACAAACACTTACAAAAAAATGTGCATGTCTTTAAAAAAACAAAATATTCCTAATGATACTTGGTGCTTGACGAAAAGCAAACTGAAGTATGAGCTGCAGATGTCGCCTAGTAGGGCGATGACAGCTTCGCCAATTGACTATCCAGCTCAGAGAACACAACTACATCAAAATCATCCGCCTGAGCTACAACTTTTCTCTATCATATCGAAAAGCATTTAAAACAGGCCCTGTTTCAGACTTTTATTAACAACTACCTTCACTGGCTTGATACTGAAGATCGGATGGCCACTAAGAATAACCACTGGGGAGCTGCGGGAACAAACCAATCAGGAACTTATCACGCAGTAGACGTGCCAACGAAATTGGAGGTGGATCGGATACACTCTGAAGAGACCATTGAGTGATATTGCGCAGCAGGCAGACCCTTGAGTAGAATCCAAATAAGAAGCGGAGAGTTACGCGTGGGTCGAGGGTAATGTGGATGAGATTGTTTAAGGGGAAGAAGATGACAGCCTAATTGCGACCACGAAACCGGCTGTGGGGTACTGCAGAGAATATGATGAAATGATATGAAATGATGTACTGTTGAAGGCCTGTGTTCCACCGGTAACCCAAGGGAATAATAATTGTAATAATAACAACATTTAGCTAAAACAATCTGCCTCACAGAATCAGATATTTTGTGAAGAAGAAAAATACTGGTAAATCGGAAAGGGACGGTGATTTCCATTACTTTCAGTTAAATTTATCCCAGCATTTTTTGCATATTTCCTTTTCACTTGATGCAAAACTGTGTTTACTTATGTGACTGCTTTTTCAAACAGCACAGATGCAAAAGGCTTGAAAGATAAAATTTAGAGAAGTATTTTACTGCCTAAATTACTGGAATTAGGAATATCCTGTAAAGTAATTGTAGTGAATTTTAAAAAAGCATTATGCAATGCATAAAGGTTTTACCGATAGATAAATTCATGTAATGCTGTTTGGCTTATAATAAGATCTGTCTAAAATGGACTGAATGAGAACAGTATTCCTAGATGACCGATGAATATATGTTACAATACATTAGTAAATTTCAATTCCAGGAAAGAAGCCATGAAAATGGAGATTAGTTAATCTGTTTAGCTTCTTTACTTGTGGCATACTGGTAAAACTTAAGTTACTTGTGTAATAGAATGTATTGAATTATGCTGTATGATAGACAAATGTGACCCAGTCCCGTCTGTATTAAGTTAGAGAAAAGGACTGTAAAACAGCTTGATAAAACGTTGACTGCTACTGAAGCAGTTAAATAAATTTTATTCAATTTCGTAAGGTTATACGAACGTTATTATTAATACTTTGATAAATCTATTAGCATTAAATAGTAGCAAAACTTCCGTAAAAACAATATCGTTTTGTTTTTCACTCATTGGGAAATACAAAAACCTTTATTATAATGATTACACGAACGTGTGATAATTTGAATGTGGGTGCTTTCTCGCAGATTAACCGTTAAACGACATGAAAATCACTACCAAACATCAATGCATTTAGGCAACTACGGACACTGAATCAATTGGGAAAAACGCAAAAATCTAAGACAAACAGTATACCGAATCCCTTTGGAATCCCTAAAGTCTCAGATGAATCTTCAGTCAGCAAAGATATGGATAAAGACTTTTCAGACTCATCGAACTATGTAAAAGAAGTCAAATGAAATAAAAGTCAAATATCAAGTCAGCAAAATAATTTTGAAAGAAAAAGATAGGCAAGAGAATATAATTGATTTCAGAGACAACCTGTCAACTTTAAGGTCAACAGGTGAGACAGTTATCACATTCATGGATAATTCCAAATTTCTAGAGCTGACTATGTTTTCTAGGAGGACAATAAGAGCTCCGCAGTTAAACACTTCGGCTCAGAGAATGTAACTACACCTAATTGCAAACTATTACTATACGTTTCTGAATTCCGTAACTGTTTGAGAAGTTGTTTTTTATCCCGATGTTTACTTTATATTTCTGAAGTGTAACAAAAATATTAAAAAGTAGCTTTGAAATTTTGACGTTTGCAGCTCTGTCATCTACACACTTTAAATCATACTTATTTAATATCGTGATCTGAAAATTAGCTGTTCTGAAAAGCGTTACAAACTCTGCCCAAGTGTAGAACATCTTTATAGTAGTTAATGTTGTCACTTTGTGCGTTTTATTTTGATGCATGTTTTCAAAATATGCACAGTCAAACCAACTAACGTCATGCCATCTCAGCAAATGTCTCCTTCAAAGTAATTTACAAAGTGACGAACAACCTGCCAAAGACAATACGTTTCCTTCTTCTGTGCATTGCAGTAGCCCTAGCCATTCATTTAGAGGAACCAGAAGTACGCGTACAAAAGAAAATCATTCAACCACTTCTACTATTATGATAACAACTATGTTGATATGACTTAATTTTGCTTGGATGCTTATTTTCCTACCCACTTAAAAGTCTTGTGTAATTCCGTATGTTATTTTGTTTCCATATACATCCTTAGCATAACTCTTTCATCAAACTATTCATGTTATTACGTAACTATTCTTTAACAATCGTTTGTCACAACTCATCATCACAACATCCAGTTCGTCTGAACTTACTAATAGTATTTTCGTTTGGCAAATTTAATGTACAAACACATACAAAACAACCATATTTGCTTGCGATGGTACAACTATGAAAATGAATTCGTCGAAAAGAGGCTCTTCGCTGAATTACTGGTCTTCTGCCTATTATTGTTTGAATGGGGATTTTTCATGAATTAAGGGTTATTTCACTGAATCTTTCGTAGGTAAATAATTGTTTTGAAAATCTCCCTTGAACGATCGAATTGTGATAATGATAATTATTTGGGTATTTCAATACACTTTGTACTTATATTCCTCTTTTCTCCTAGAAAGGATATTAGTATTCAGACATTTCCGTATCTTTATTATATATCTTTATTCCTGTTTAATCTTTAATTTGAATGCTTCTCCTTGTGGTTGTGTGATTATGGTGATAATGTATTGTTTTATGACATTTACGACTTTGTTTTAGTGAGCCGAGGGCATTCTTATCTCGAACCATTTTGCGGGAAATATTTAGTGCGTAATTCTTGCTGACAGAGTTTTGATCCCACCTTTTACCGACTACTCTTCTTGATTCTCAGGCACTTCATACGGTTGATGTCAGTTGAATGATACTGTTGTTTGATTAATACTCGAGAAACTACTGGATCTCTGTAACTGCCTAACATCCGCTGAAGGTAATTATGTAATTATTTCATGAGCTACTGTCAGAGCAAGCGGGTGTGTGCGTGTGTGATGGGCGGGGGCAGGGAAAGGGTTATGGCTGGATTGTGAAACGTTATACGACTCAGTATTGTAGTGTATTTTCATGACGTGTTTAACCCACAAACCGCTACTTATTTCATGAAATTATATGACAGACTGCTATGATTTTCCCTCCCTTTCACATTTTGTCTATATTTTCCAGTAAATTCAAATTGATGGTTCTTTGACGAATTGAAATTTTTTTTAATCTAAGAAATGTTTCAGTATCTCATTTTTTAGACGAAACAGTTCATTTTCATATTGAAATCTGGCACAGTATACGTGATAATGAAAGTATCATTCCCGGATTTACCAACAAATGAACACCAGGTTACCTAAATACTAATATATGTAGACAAAATGATGTAATTTAGTTGATAGTGGCTAGCACTAGAATTTTAGACATGCATTTCGTCAGAATTTGTACTTATCAGATGGACTTTCTATTTCAAATTTTAAAAACACCAACCCTCTGAATGATTCTTCAAACACAAACAAAAGCATTAAAAACAACTTCAACACGACGATTTAGATGGTCTTATTTATGAAACAAATCAACAGTTTACTATAAATAATCAATCACAAATAGGAACACATAAAATAAAAACAAATTTTTTAAATAAAAAAGACTATAGGAAGTAACTCTAGACACCTCGTTTAATAAGCATTCTGTCTAGGAAGTAAGCATATTTATGTGTATAATTTAAAAAAACACCCGAATTTTTTATTTCGACTAAAATCTTCAGTATTTTAAAATTTTTAAACAGACACAGTAAAGCCATTTAGTCTTGTAATCACAGGAACAAACTTATTTTGATTACTCTTAAAGTGTGAAAAGAAGTTCACCGGGAAGTGAACAACCAGATGGACAAGAAAAATAAAAATAAAACAACTAACATTCAATCATTTAGCTGTTTTTTCACTCTTTTTCGCTAAAGACGAATTTCACTTAACATTGTATGCGTTTATGTAAATACAAGTGTATCTATGTGGGTGTATTTGTATATGTCAACACATTTCAAGAAACCTGACTTTGGAAAATTAATAACGATGACATTCAATCAATTTTTACGTGGAATTATATAAAATAAAGCGTTGAAAGCAAAGCAGTTACACTGCATAGTTCACTAGTTGAAGAAGATACCTACATGATGATATGTGAGTATTGTATAACTGGTAATACCTTTGAATACTGCAGTGAGTGAAATGGATTCAAAGCTCAGAGAAGACATCAGTTCCTTAGTGTCTGCGGATACGCTTTGCTGACGTGGGACAGTATGCACCACCTAACATTAAAACGCCTTAATAAATACAGTCATTGCTATAAACATTCGATAGTCATTTGTATTAAAATTATTATCATCGAAACTAAGAATAACTGATAAACTTCGTGACTGATCTGTGAAACTAAACGACAATTTACATTCAGTATGAACAGGTTGATTGATTATTCCGTACCCATCCAGTAGGAATTTATAGGCTCTAACTTACCTTCTTTAGTGATTTCGTATGATCTCTTTTTATTGAAAAAAATATGACATAAATATAAATATTGTTGCACCAGAACTGTATAACCGAACTTTGTTCACGAAATAATCATTTCACTGTTAACTTCTTTTGTAATTCTTAAATTCCTTATGGATTATAAGGCTTCAAGCTTTGAAGGTTCAGTAAATGTGGTGGTATTTATTTTTTACGGATTAAGTTTACAGGCTTAATGCCCTATCTTTCACCTTTTCTGGGCTTGCTATCAGCTTGCAAATTAAGTGTGATTTGAAAGTGCGTCAGCAGGGAATTGAAAACCGGATCACCTGCGGGGTTGGTGAACAATTTATGCATAAACCACTGATGTAGGCCCACTAATAATTGGTCAGATGTGGTTAGATTGGGCTGTCGCAAGTGTATACAAGTTATAAGCTGTTGAGTATCATCTATTCTTTGTTAAACCTTTAGGTGAAATCAATATAATCAGTCGCGAATATATATATATATATATATATATATATATATATATATATATATATATATATATATATATATATATATATATATATATATATATATATATATATATATAAGACATTTTAAAATACAGCAGAATTGGCAACATTTCATATTTGAAAGATTTACTCATATTAACATGCGCAAACGTACAGTTTCTTCTTCTTTACTAATGGTAACCTTTTGAATACAGTGTCTGATGTCACTTTTACTTAACCCAAAATTAGGCTGTTCAAGGAGTAAAAACTATGCAATATGCTGTTAACAGGAAACGTTAATTCTTTTTTCTCAATCATTATAATTATTTTATGCGTAGGCAAGTCATTTTGAAGAACATGGATTACAGCTTTTAAAAACTGTTGTTTTATATCTGATTTTCTTAAGAAAATCTCATCACTCTTTATTCATCTTAGCGGTCTGTCTCTGTCTGGATTCAACATAGAACTTGGCACCGAAGTGCACCAGTTCAATTTGCCACGTTCCAAATAGCACACAAAGGTAGACAAGAAGATGAGTGAAGAGAATCAATACAGTCTGACAAGTATAAGAGTGAAACAGAATGGATAATGTTAGAAAGAAATATGAAAGATTACAGAGACTGAATACATCTGTGCCATTGACAACGATTTTGAGCCATGTCACCTATTGTCTCCAGCCATTGATTCCTAGAGTCCCGAGAGCCCCAACCCGGAAGTCTGCATCTCCCTGCCTGACTCAGTTTAACTGTCAAGGATTTCATGGATTGATGCCATGTTTTTGTTTGGCCACCACTTACTCTTTTCCAACCTGCACTTATATCAGCTAGTAATGCCCGTCGGGGGAGGCGATGGTTAGGCATGCGCAACACGTGACCTAGCCATCTCAATCTATGTAACTTTATAGCCTCGTCGATTGATTTTCCGTCTTTACCCAACACTCTACGCCTGACGTCAACATTACTTACCTTATTAGACCACATAACGTGAGACAGGGATCGCAGACATCTATGATCGAAAGCAGTCAACCTTTTCATGTCTTCAACGCGTATTGGCCATGTTTCAGAGTCGTAGAGAAGGACGGAGCGAACTGCTGAGCAGCACACACGTCCCTTGGTTGATAGCCGGATGTCACGCCTACGCTAGAGATGGTGTTAGTCAGCGAAAGCAGTTCGAGCTTTTTGGATCCGTGCTGAGATTTCGTCTTAGCTGATAACTGAATAGTTGAGGTGGTGAGAGATGAAGACATCAGATGAATTTATTTCATTCAGATCGATCCTAACTTTTCTCACACATGTTTTACAGTATTATGAAGTGTTTTAGAATGTGTCAGTGGAATTTTGCATTATTATTTTAGGTGACAAAAATTGTTGTATTGTAAATGAATTGTCTTCATCAGGTAACCGTTACTCAATCCACAGACATCTCAGATGGTCACAATGACAATTAACTATCGTTCTTCTCACTCATTCTATGGTTAGAATTAATAAGTGAACACCGAACTTGGAGATTGCTGCAAAGATTTTAAACGAACATTTATCTTTTAATCACTCACGTGATAGTTGAACATGACTTGTGGTAATAACAGCAGTGGAACGGTGGCCTAGTTTAGAGCTCAGTCTCTTAGCTTACATAGAAGTATTCCAAATTAGTTGGTTATTTTCAGGCCTCTTGTTTTAATCCAGCCATGAAACAGTTATTCAGTTCACCTTCGGCCATTGTACCTATCACTAATTTGGTAAATTCTTGTGTCGGTGGCACAGTGGTTAAGACTCTCGCCGACCGTGAACATGGTTCAAGGTTCGATCCCCTGCCGACACACTCCTGATATCAATGGTCGGCCTGCGAAATTTGGGCTACCGATATCCATGCTGAAGATTCCATACTTGTGCCAAAACTACAGTGTGGAATCAAGCTGTAATGAAAAATCGAATAAAAAATAAAAAAAGTAAATTCTTGACAACTGCTTAACTCATAATTCATGATTTACTTGAAGTTTGACATTGTCTTAACTAATTTCCTCTTTTAGTAGCACAGTTTTAAAAAGTGGCTTCAGTGCCTATAGTAAGTTAATCTACTCTGTACTCATTTGAAATCTTCATTTAATTTTAAACTTAACGTGTGTGTGTGTGTGTGTGTGTGTGTGTGTGTGTAACTGACAGTCATCCTAACTGAGAGCATTTAAATCTATCAATTTTTGGCGCCATAAAGAATGATTTTTGATAAATATATTGATTTGTTTCTGAACTGCCAGTGTTGATATACCAATACAAATATCAGCAGATTACTATTTTTTCAATTAAACTCTAGTGAAATTCGCCAAAAGATTAGAAAATAACAGTTGAGTGGTTTCCATTTTTAGCTCTGAGGTCTGCTGAAAGGGTAGGTTAATCTGTTTTTATTCCTTGAGCAATACTGTATGCACTCTACTATTCAAGTCAGAGCGATAGCCTTAAAATGCTTCATAAGCGTTCATACATCCTTTGTCTTTCATTAGGGACTGTTACTGGGCTGTAAAATGGATTTACAACAGCTTTTTTTTACATTTTAAACTAACTCCTGTGTATTCTGAGTAAAGTATAGGGCTCCAAGCTTTTTGAAGTTTCAGTATCTGTGGTGTTGTCTTTTCACAAAGTAAAGATGCAAGCCTGGCATATCCCCTTCCTCATTTATAGTGCTTACAGCAGGCTAAGAGAGGTTTAAGAGTGTGTCCGCTAAGAATTGAATCCTAGGCCATATGAGTGCTTGGCGAGCATACCAACAGCTGACCACCGACACTCACATACAACCACGTATAAGTGGGTATAGTACAAGTGCTATACTAACAGATTTATTCAACATTATTCAGTAAATTTATCAATTGAATGAAAAGCAGAACCAAGCCTACTAGAATGATTATTCATCTTCGGTCATTGATATGTGCAATAATGCCTATCAAAACAGCTCTCACATACCATACTCAGAATAACCTTATAGAATTTAAGTTAAAGCAAAAATAACTGAAAACAAATAAAGTTTCGAAGTCCCCCTCGAGTTTAAGAAGTGAAACATGACATTTTTTCCATTTCCAGTGTTGAATTTGTTTTCTTTACTTTGAACAAATGAAGCAGGAGAAAAAAATGTCATATTCTTTTTTTACGGAAATATTTACTTATTCAGCAGAAAATTTGTATCCTGGTATGTTTATATGTATATATATGCGAAATATTTCCCTCTCAACACTGATAAGCTCATCTAATCTTTGGTCGAACTGTTTTTCTTAAAAAGTAAACAATTAGTAGTATGTTTACTAAAAAAATTATCAGATAATTTATTGCCTTGTATACATGCATGCCGTTTTGACGTTTGTATGCATCCATATATATATATATATATATATATATATATATATATATATATATATATATATATATATATATATATGCAAAAATCACTTAAGTGTAATACTTTTCAATTTATCAAGATTTATGATGAAGGCAGTAACTAGCAACAACATCAAACTGTGTGTGTGGAAGTCTTCTAAGGATATTCAAATCATCACAAGAAAACTATGAGATGCAACGTGCATTCAGTTGTTCATTAAACAACAGATGACGCTGATTAATCTTCAAATCAGTGGGTAACGCTAGAATATTCCTAAATTAAATATCTAGCTCTGAAAAGATAACTAGATTTGCAGCGAATCGAGTCGTCAGTTATCCCTCTAACTGACTTTAACTCTGTAATTTCATGCCGTTTTTTTATGTGATGTGATGTTTACACAGAGTTCCCTGAGATTGCGCATTTCTGAATTTAACTATTCTGATAATATGCGTTCCTAAAGTGTTCTAATATTATTCCCTTGTGTTCCGGGAGAAACATAGGGCTTCAGCAGCGCATCACCATTTCATCATATTCTTGGCAGTTATCTTTAGCTGGCTCCATGACTGTCCGTAATCTCTCCCCTACATTGTCTTCTCTGTATTACTCTTTCACCTACGTTCAACTTGTTGTTCGCCATCCTGGTTTCTGGTAAGCGACGTCACTCAGTAGTCTCCTCAGTGTGTGTCAGATCTAATCCTATTCTCTCCGGTTAATCTGCTGGCCTTTAGGTTCTTGGCTGGTTTGTTCCCTGAGTTTCTCATTACCATTTCTTTCTGGACATCTAATCTTCACGTGCAGTCAGTGACTGCAGGTGTTGATAAAACCCTGAAACCGCCTGTTGGAAATACTTTCGGTGAAAAACCAAGTCCTTAATCCATAGAGAAGAACTGGCTGACCTGACATTAATGTCAAATATCCGAGTTTTGTTCTTCATACTGATTGCAGCAGATTTTTGCATCGACTTCAAAATAATGGAATTGCGTCTCGCCTCTCCGAACGTGGACTTGGAGTTGTCATCTGCCCAGCCTCTAATTGAAACGATAATTTCTTGATAAGTCAAAGTGGTGACTTCTTTCTCACTTCTCCTGTTGATAGTGATTATTGTCTCTGTTTAGTTAGGTATCTTTATACCCTCTATCTTCCGTATTTACACTTGAAGCCTCTCTTCGCCACCTACCCCTACTGGCGCATTGTGGCTTTTCGCCTATATATCTTTAAGTTAGTATGAAACTAAATAAGATAAGATAACATAAGATGAAGTCGAAACCTTCTAGAATCTTCCCGTCGTCTAGCTCCCCAGAGTCTGCCTCATGATCAAACCCACTACAGTCAGGAATATCATCTTTAATTTGTAAGCTTGTGCTTTCACGTTGTATGCCTGAGTAAATCACAATGTTGGGTACATTAGGGCAAGAAAAGAGATAATTGGATTTACTTGTATATTACTAGAGGTAGAGGTCGCATACGCATGGTATTTTTAGAACCATTTTACTGACACGAGACCTAGAAACTTTGTTCAACGGAGCCTAATTACCTAGGAGGAGGAGTGACAAATAAAGCAACAGGCTGATCACTTTAAAGGACTCTGGAATCGCCCACTACCCATACTAAAATACCACCAACAGTTGGTGCAGAAATGCCAGTGGACGAAAGCATATATCTTGAATGTAATCAAGCTACTGAAGTCCGTGAAGGTAGCAGGACCAGACAGATTTCCCCCTGAGTCACTGAAAACGGACCCAGAGACCACAACGGATGTACTCACGCTACTGCTGTAGAAAGTTTAAAAGGAATGCAAAGTAACTTCTGATTATAAGAAAGGATACCTTGTCAAACTACCGAAGAAGAGAGATTTCTGCCTCTGCTAGCCTCAATCACTATTGACGAGAGAAATCCGAATGGGGTTACTTCTTTCATTTATCTAGGAAGCATCGCTCCAATCACAGAACGGATGAAGATGTCAAAGCCAGCCAGAATAGGAAAAGGAATGCGAACCTTTGTCACTTTGAAATCGGCCTGGAACTCCACTATACCCAGCATAAAGAACGAAATTCTGATTTTTTAGCGCAAATGTCAGGTCAGCTCTTCTATATGAGTCAGAAATTTGGTACGACTGCCATAAAAAGCATTCTGAACAGACTACATACTAATCAACAACTGTCTTTGCTGGCTCCATACTGAAAACCAAATGGCTAGAAAGAATTAGCAACGAGAGGCTCTGTCTACAAATCAACTGAGAACCTTTTGCTCAAAAAACATGAAGAAGAGAATGGAGAGGACGTTCGGACAAACTCTGAGGAAACCATCAAATGGCGTCACACGCCAGGCCATCAAATGGAATCCGAGTGGGAAACGTAGAATTGGGCGTTCGAAAGTGATATGGCGGAGATCATGCTAGAAGATAAGAGATTATAGACAATCGTGGGGTAAGCTAAAGAAGATTGCCGAACAAACTGGAGGTATGCTGTTCAATCCTTATGTTCCACTCAGGACCCAAGAAGACGACAGCAATACTGTGCAATTCAGGGAAGAAATGAAAGAGGAATTTTGTAGATAACTAAGTCTTGTTTCAGATATGGCTGCATTGAGTTATACGTCATAATGTGGGCTAATATTTTACTTTGTGGTTCCTTACTGAGAGTAAGTATTACGCAAAAAAATTACGCTGAGAACTTTGTATTTTGTAAAAAACTAATCTCCAGAATGTAGCTGTATCTATTATTACTTTGAAGAGGTCACAGATAATAAGAAAAATCGGAGAAATATCCTGGTGTGAAGAATTAGACTTCAAACTTTGTTAACACCTGCTCAAATGCAAAGAAGATCAAATTTACATGTTTTCCTTTTGGTCACTCTGAAAATATATGATTAAACAACCTTATTTATATTGTTCAGAGCATAAATACTTCATTGACACTTTAAAATGAGTTCATATTCAAGATGGTGAGTTGGAAGTTGCCCATATTCTTTCATCGTCTTTTCACCGAATTGTACTTTCTTTTGCAAAGATTTTCACTTAGCTTATTAGATTCTGAATCCTTTTAAATACATGACAACTAACCAAAATACACTACTGATATCATGCAATTTCAGATAGATTTCAAGTAAGAAAAAATAGGACAGCGTTAACTTTTAACCACTAGGGATAAATAAAACATGCAGGATGAAAAAATTACAAAAAGGCCCATATCAGATAGCCTGACAAATCCAGTGAATTGTAAACGTCACATGAATGCAATCACTGTAAGTGGAGAGTTCAGTTCCCGCAACTCTTTCACCTATGTGGGAAGCATTTTGCTGTACATTCCCTTCTCATTCTGTAGAATTTAGTAAACATCTGAGCGATAACTCAAGACTTTTATTCCTGTGTCCCAATATATATATATATACGCGATGATATATTACACGCGTTGTACTGTGAAAATTAACCTCATGTAATAAAGAAAAGCATTCATTGTTATCGAGGTTCTACAAAGGATTCGGGAACGTTTTTTTCCCTGACCAGAGGTCATTCCAATTTAATTTTCAAGTTCTAATAAACTAAGAATCGATTTCACTAGCACATATATCGTCTTTGCATCATTTCACAACATCACAACAGTCAATGTGTCACGTAACAACTGTCTTAGGCTAAATTTCAAGTTGTTAATTATGTGAAAAAAATGTACCATATACTTATAGATCATAGCACTTTTGTCGTTTATCTATCCACCGATGCCAAACTGCCATCCCGTTAAACATTTTCTCTCCCAATCAGACCCAACTGTATACAGTGACGTAAAACTGTAACTGGCTTATTATTATTACATGAAATAAGGACGTTCGTTTGTTTCTGTTTTTTTTTTTGATAAACATGTATGTCTCTTTATTCAATTATTTCTATTCCATCGACTTACTTAGAAAGCGCCACTAAGATTATTTTTCAAAAAAAAAATTTTTCATTAACTAAATATTAATAGAAGAAGAAATGTAAAAGGAAACGAAAGCGACATGAATTTAATGAATTCAGTGATCAGTTGATTGGATGCATAATGAAATACGACAGTTTTGCGTCTACTTCTCTTTTTCTGTCTCTAAATACTTTCACATTTCATAATCATGAAGAAGGAAAATAAATGAATTAAAAAGAGAAGTAAATGGCAAATAGAAAATTTTTGTTTTTTGATAATGGCCGGTGAAATTTAACATTGCAGAGGCAAGAAGGCCAAATATACAATGAATTTGTTAAATCGGTCTTAGTATAAGTCGTGATGTCAATGCTTTTTAAAAAGCAGTTTAATGAATATCGATTCTTTCATGGTTGTCTTTTTTCTACTGTGGTTGAATAAGTTTGTTTGTGAATGCGGATTTCTTAGGATTACAGTTTTGCTTTGATAAATGAAAGCTGTACCAGTCATTTTAATGGGTGACCTTCGGATAGTTTATTTAAAATGAATTCCTGGTCGTGTTTCAAAAGTGTAGAATATAAGTTTAACTTTAGCGTGAATGAGAAACTCAAGTAACTCAATCTTCTCGCGTTAGGTTCCTAGTGGGACATAAAACTTCAACAGCACATCTCCATTTCATCCTATTCCCTGAGGTCCTCTTTAAATAGCTTCACAATTACCCGTAGGCTCTCATCTTCTTTTTACAAGATATCCTCCATGTCACCCTCGACGCGTGCCGAACTTGCCGTTTCTCGTTCGGGTTCCACTCAAGCGTCTGACTTGGTGTTACCAAACGGTCTCCTCAGCGTTTGTCCGATCCATCTGCTCTCTTGTTGACATATCTATTGGGTGATCAGTTCTCTATCGGTTCGTTCCTTGAGTTCCTTGTTACCATTTCTCTCTGGACATCTTATCTTCGCTGTGCAGCCTGATATGATGGGTATTGATAAAAGTCTGAAGCTGCCTGTTTAAAATGCTTTTGTTGACACATCAAGTCTCAGAACCACAAAAAGCAAATGACTAACTTGAAACAACTGGTGAAAAAATGAATCTTATTAGTTCAGAGTGACAAACCTCTGTCTTTCAGTTCGTATTCTGATTGGCTTTGACATCTCCATGCGTTTTGCTTTTAGTTCAGACGAAGCTGCTTAGATAAGTGGAAGTGTTGACCCATTTCAAACTTTTCGCGTTGATAGTGATTGCTGTTTGTTGTTGTTCTTTTCTCATCCACAGCTTAAGCTATAGGAATAGAAAAGACTAAACCCGATCTGATATGATACATTCCTCCTCTATGTCCATCTTGGCTTATACATAGTCATTACTAACTTGTCCATCACTTTAACAAACGTTTCTTCGTCCTACGTATCCGTTTCCACAGAACACCCAGTTTACATTACGATATTATTATGTCTCATATTCTTAAAAATTTCTCTTAAGCCTATCCAATTCGTTTGTTGTATTCCCATTATTTCTCATTCCGGGCACTCCATTGAAAGCTTTGTTATAAACTTCGCCACCAAATGAATTAATCTGTTTGGGTTAATTTTGTATCTCACTTTGATTGATAAAGGTGCTCCGAAATGTCATGTCGACACCTAGTACAGACACTTCAACGATGTCTGAGGATTAACGCCTTTACGTTTGAAATGATGGTTGCTGGTTTTGAGTCTCGCATGGATTGCAGGTACATCCAGGTGGTGAGTTCCAAATAGGAAGAAGTGGACACTCAAGAATCCGCTGCTAGTCACCATTTAACAAATAGCATTAGGCTGGTTAATAATTCAGCTTGAAGTCTCCATTGACTGAACGTTATACATGTATTTAAGTCACTACGGGAAATTGGCTGCCTAACATTCCACCTTTCAGTTCAATCTGATTTAACTCTGTCCACCATATTATTGTTTCTGATGAGCCTAGGTGATTTCGATTTTACTGGATTTATGGACTCATAAGTGTACAGCCTTAGTAAGAATTTATCGAGGACAATTATTCGAATAAATATTTATTATCCTGGATAGTGGGATGACTTGAATTCAATTTAACAGAGTATTGACTTTCAGCAGAACTAAAATATTTATTTTATTTTTGAAATGGCAGTTGTGAAGCACACCGTAGATTTACTTATTAGTGGCAATGAGATGTATTCATTGCAGCTAAATCGCCAGTTTTCTACTACCATTCATCCAACCAAAAAATCTAATAAAGTAGTAATGTTTTATGATATTTTGCTCAATATCACAACAACAGTCAAATCCTTGGCGATGACGACAAGTCACTTTATGAGCAGTCCTGTTTTAAACCTTAAATTAATGAACAATCAGGAGTTTATGCGTAAAACAAATGTCTTCATAACTGAAGTATTCGTTTTTAATGACTTCAAGTTGAGAGACGATATTTTAAGGTGTAATGGCACACTCATACTTCTAATCGTATGAAAAATTCCCATGTCATGTAAATTAAGAACATATAATCCGTGGTAAATTATGTATGGTATAAATCCTTCAAAAATATTTCAACATTGCGGGGAGATTAAAATAAGACTCAATTAGTCCTTTTCATCATATTGACTTAAATGCTTGTTTGATCAAAAATAAAATCAATGTAAAAGTATCATTCTTCTAAGTTGTTTATTGTTATCGACCATGGGAAAATTTTCTTATGCCTTATGTATCTACTTCCTGTTTATACTTTTGATGTTCTAGATACTATTTAGTAACTGTTTTTCTTGAGTAAAACTGGGAAATCACTTTTATATTAAATCAACATAGTAAATGACCATTCGCTTTATTCAGATAGTTAAAAAAGAAGTGATAACTGCATTATACGCTGGTCAACCTTGAAGAGAAGCACATGACTATAAATAAATTTGATAGCTTGTCTTCTATAGTGAGAAGTTCAGTAGGAAAATATGGTTTAAGAATATGCGTCATTAACCGGCTAAACAGATGGTTTGCTGTTAGTACGAAGTCAATAATAAAAGTTGTTTCCTGGTAAATGCCTGAATCACTGATCATTTTGAGACTTTTACACATTAATCATAGTCGTTATATCCTAGTTTGGATCTTGCGAACAGTATCTTGAAATTTCTCTAACCTCTTAGATACTACTAATAAGGACCATGGTATGAATAGATGCTTACATAAGCGTTTCAGTGATTATTTTGTTTGATAATGTCTAGTGGCAGAATCCAGGATGTCCATTTAGTCTTATTTAGTTCTCTACAAGTGGCTACACCTGCAAGCGCAGTGATTCAGAATGTTGTCAGTTAGACATAATCCTGCTCCCACGCCACTTGGAGTGCTATCACTCACTGGGGATGCAAGTGTATCTAACAGACTGGTCTCAAACTAGGGGAAACAGGCATCCTGTATTCCACTGCACGACTCCTCTATCAACCAAAATAAAGTTGTTTTAAACCTCAGATACTGTCAAAGTGTCTGTACTAGGAGCCATCGTGTCTATACATACACACCAAACATTTCAGTTCGGCATAGCCAATCAAGAGGAAGTGCAAATCAACCTGACGACGTATAATCCTTACATCCTTTCACCGTTTGGTTTGCTCTATTTTATTGTACTGAGGTGTTGGTTTAATTTCATCTTTTGCAAGTGGGCTAAAAACATGTTTGTAACACTGATTTTAAACCCGTGTATAAAATGCATGAGTAACATATTTAAATTTTTCGAAGCGACTTAGAAAAATGTGTTGACTGGGTGAGCTAATATGAAGAATGAATTATAAAAGATGCTTATGTTCTGATGAAACAGTCTTAATTACAACTGAAAACAGTCTCAGTATTCTCAGCTTAATGTACCACAAGTTTCTTGTGCCCCTAGAATGGGAATGGACGAGTCGGACGTGCAGAAGTTACACAGAATAGATATTGTGAGGGGATAAGCAAAAATTATGGGCAGTCGCCGAATCAGCCTGCCTCAGAAAATAGAATGAAATGGAAATGTGGTTTTAAAGCCCTGTGTTTTAGTCGCAACTCGAGGGGAAAATAATAACAGTAATAATGCTTTTTCGTACTAGTGAGTTGTTCTCTTTGTAGGTGATCAAATATGATCTGTCATTTCTCTGCCTGTAGTTTTCAGAATAGTGTTAGGCTACTATGAAGTGCGGTTGGTCAAGATATCCCCAGTGTTCTCAAACCCTTATAATTTATGAGAACTGACCAAGATTAAGAAAATGTAGAAACCAAGCAACCTTATCAAATTGTACATAAGTAGTTATTTATGGTTAGATGACATATAGAAATTATTTCTGAACCTGTTTGATTTTCACTGAGGTCTCATTAGGAACTGCCCAACATAAGGCCGGATAGTTTTGCCAACACTAACTTAATCAATAAGAGAGAAGCATAGTTCCTTTCCCGATATGCTGGATAAACATTATTAATTTTTTTTCTTCAGTACTTTTTCTAAAAGCTAATGCTGTGCTCTCACAGCTTAAATGGCTCTAATTCAGGTGATGAAATAAATGAACTACAAGTTAACTTACCTGTGGATCACTTACAAGTGTCAAAATACTATAAAACAGATTCATCATGTCCACAATGAGAACGAGTAGTGTGTTATCTCCGTTGGTTTGACAAACATTTTTTGGCGAATCTCCATATATTTATAAATCAATGATAAACATATCTATCCATACACTCATCACATATAAAACAAATGCAACTACAATACAGTATTAGAGGTCAATTTTTAGTATACCTAAGACGCATTGGCTAACATGAACGTTTCGTGATGTAATAGTCGACTCTTCTGTATGTCACAAATGAATATTATTTTTAACGAAATTAGTTTCAAGAATTTTAGCAATACAACGTTCTTGCATGATTCCCTAATTTATATTCCATCCTAAAGAGACTTATGTTTCTAGTGATAATTGTACGACAGACGGAGATCTAATATTCTGATAATAATGAAAAATAAATTGATTGCAATTCCGTTCTACTGTATTGACTTTGTTGTTCACCCATTATCAAATTCACTCTGAAAATAGCATAAAATCCGCTGAAGTCTTCCAATGTGAACACAAAATACTGAAGCATTAATAGTTATCGTCACCTTTAATGTACCAGTTATATCAGCACTACATCCTGCTATCATTTGTAGTCATTGCAATGAAAGTCTGCAAATCAAATCTTCAAATGATTTTCCTTCAAAACACCTATGCGTCAGAGTGAGTAAAACCTTGTTCCGTTCGGTCTTCTAAAGATGATATCACTGGTAGGTTATAAGATTTACTTTATGGTTTTTAGAAATTTAGTATGCTTCTCCATGATAATAATGTTCATTCCCTCTCAGCATTATTTTACATAAAAAGCCATCAGCTGAGTTCCATCTGTTGGCAAAATGTCTCTTGATGAAGGCGATAACATTAGAGAGCGAAACCATCATAATGGAAATGCGAGAAAAAATTATTCACATTATTAACCTCTGTCGGATTTTCGTTTGTGACTTGTTACAGAAGAATCAGTATTTCTGTCCGTCTTGGCCAGTGATCGATATTTGGCCTCTGAAATTGAATTAGAGTGTGCTAGATCTGACTCATGACCATACGCTTTGAAATTCAAAGTTTTTTAGCATTTTGCTAGACACTAACCAGACAAAGCCCATCTGCCGAATTCAGCTATTCCTTTTACGATCACAGAGCAATAACTCTTGAAAGTTCACTAGAATCCGGACTGGAATAAAAGGCCAGTTACCTTCTCTAACTAACGGTGATGCAATTAAAATGCCTTCAGAAATTAAAAACACCTATTATTATTATAAAAAAAGTCATATGTGCAAACAAAAATATCTGTTCTAAGCGAGTCAACATCTTTTCACCATCAGGAATATATCGAAATGCCTCTGTAAACAGCGATTAATGGTCATCTTCCTAGCGAGCAATGACACTTTTTTTGTGGAATGTTAACTAGGCTTACAGCTGTAGAAATCAAATAATTTTGTACAGCTCGCTCATAGGAAATATCAGCTAGAAAATTTGAGAGCATTGGATGACAGTTTTTTCACGTTCTAGAAGTTTCTAGCAGTCCATTTTCAATAAACTAGCTGGAAGCAGTGATTACAAGCTTTATACTAAAACAAATAAGCTGTTTAGAGTTTAGAGGTTCGAAAATTAAGTAATTACTGACATTATCGCCTCAGTCTTCATTTTTCTAGTAATTTATTCGATTTTATTTTCAACTGTATTTTAGCTGCATCGAGTATAAACCAAACCATATAAGTAGTCACAATAGCTAAAATATACTTAAAACAGTAAATTTCAAATGAATGTTGGGTTTTAATGGCTTATTTTATCTGAAGATAATCTTGTATATACAACCACACTGGAAAAGATTCAGTATATATATATATATATATATATATATATATATATATAATTACAAGTATATACACAGTAAATTAGATCGAAATGGTAGCTAAGTTTTCCCTGAACTAGATACGAATTCAAATGTATTCTTCATGAATAATATATTAGATGAATAATAAAGGCTGTTTCTCAGGGACGTGCATGCATCAGTTGTCAAGGATAAAATTGGGGATGCGAGATGCAAAATTATCAGTTGGTGTAACTATTGACAACGACATTACTGTAATAGTCTAGATAGGGATTTTTTATATGCACTTTGACAAAAATAACAGCTCGAGAGTTCATCATATTACTCTAAACATCATCTTTGGTGAATACTAATAAATTGATAAGTCATACTGTAATCTAAGTTTCATTAATTTAAAAACAATCAGAGTTCGAATCCCAATGGGTGCGTACTGATGAAGAGTCCCAAACTAGGACAAAACAGCTGTCTAGTACTCCCAGGTTTTCCAATGGTTCTCTAACCAATGTCAGCTAATGATGAAATCCTGTAAACCAGTCAAATCCCTACAAACCAACACTTGAATATCAATGAGATGCTCACTAGCGACTTGCCCTATTCAGGTCGATAGTTACCTGGGGTTCTAGTGAGAAGTCGTGAGCAGCAGGGTGCAGCTGGTCGGGTGTGAGCACAAATACTCGCCGAAGACATTGGCTAGGGGTCGCGCTATGTCGTGAATTGGCAGAAGTTAGGATTCATGGGTCCCAGTGGTTCAATGGTCTACGAGCTCGCCTTGTGACCAGAAGGTCCTGGGTTCGAATCCCGGTGGGTGCGCACTGCCGAAGAGTCTCAAACTAGGACGAAACGGCTGTCCAGTACTCCCAGGTTTTCCAATGGTTCTCTAACTAATGTCAGTTCATGATGAAATCCTGAAATCAAAGTTTTTCTTTATATATCTATATATATATATATAATGCATTGCATGAGAAATTAGCTACCTGTAATATGATTGGCCTGAAAAGGCTGACCAACTTAGAAAAACCTCAGTGCAGTTCATGCACTTACACACAAACACATAAGAGGTTGATATGGAGCTGAAGTTGTAGAAATTAATGTAGTTAGGGAGAGAGACAGATTGATAAATGAAACCATATTCATCGAATCTACACCAAGGAAATGCATTAGCAATGACGCAACACCAGTATGGAGAATATTATTACCAGTTAGATTCAAAAAATGAGAAGTAGTGGAACTATACAAACAAAATCTGAAAGTTACTTGAGCTTATTGATATCATGATGGCCAATAAATTTCGGTAGGTATGTCATCATTAAATAAATAGTACCTTAAACAATGTGTTTTTCAAGTAAAATTATCTTAAGATTAAGGAATTATACACTGCTACAGTTACTGGAAGAAACTATTCAACATTTTTCTTTCAAGTTTTGGTTTTAAGGTATCTTTTTGGTTTGAACATGAATCACGTACCGGCATCAACTAGAGGTAGCTGTTTTGTCCTAGGAATAGATCAGGGTGTAATACTCACCCCGGTTACTTCTTATGGAAGACTTGGTCGTCAGCCTTTTACAACATTCATTCTTCTAGTATTTTTTACTCTCTTATTCTTCCGTAAAATCTTTTCATTTCTTACTCTTATACTTCGTCAAGCAAGAGTGTTTTCACCATATGTTTTGTCATGTTACATAAATGTTAACTGCATTCTGTCGTCGTCGAGTTTCTGCTCTTTAGTTGTGAATATTATTAGTTACTTCAGTGACATTCGTTTTCTCAGTATGTTTAACAAAAATACTGGCCGATTTTATAAAACATACTTCGTAGAGGGAGAACTATGGAACTACCAAGACAACCACCTATGGAGTTTCTTCAGTTTTCCTATTTCCTTCTTATTTGATTAGTTTCCTATTCAAGATTTGTAAATCAAGTAATATTCAACGGATTTATGATTATACTCATTTTAAAAACCGAACTCACTTCACTCTCCTCTGCACCTAAGGTATGACATGGGAGGTAGGCATATTGTCCAGTTTCATAGTTTAAAATCATTTTCATTGTTTTCTGCTTATCACTGAAACTTTGAAATAAATATGTCTGAGGATTTTGGTAGAATTTATGTACATGTATGTAGGGGAATTTTTTCAAAAGTTCATACAATGGGTAGGGATTTAATATACATGGAATTTCTTGTCTACCATCTGTGTTAACATAACAATTATTGTGTATTTCATGTCCATTTATAGGCTTTGAAATCTGTGAGGTATCATTTACCGGATAATAGTAATAAGATGAATTGTTTTGGTAATAATTAATTTTAGAGACATCATAGTTTTGTTTAATACGAGGATAAATTGAGTGAGATAAATTTGTATCTGACTGATGATGATGAATATCCTTTGAAAGCATTAGCTTAGATTCATTGTTTGACTGAGTGTAAGAAAATCCACTTTTCTTTTCTTTAGCTGTGAACAGATGTTGTTGATTTAAATATATACTTTGGTTATACTCCTTAACTTTACCAATAGTTTGTTTATTTGTATGTTGACTTGCTTGAACATATTTCTGTTGACCATCATTTCCATATAAAACTGGAATATTCATTATCCAGAACGATACAATTTCTAAGGAGTTGTACAATGTCATCTTCCTTTGAACAACTTAAAATTGAAGTTTAAACAAAAGAATGTAAACTGACATGCTACATAATATAAGATAAACTGTCATTTTATCTAAAATATTATTAAATCTTATATTGACAGAATGAATATTATGATTTCACTTTCGATACATATCCTGCTGTCTGACACGGTTTGATGGGTGTTTATAATAGCCGGAAATGAATAATTATTCGGACGATAAATAACCTGTGATACAATGAGGACGCTACAGAAAAGTTCAACAATTAGGTATCAGACATTACACTTACGACTAAGTTATCATGATAGACATTTATGTGAAGTTTTAGAAAGATATTATTCAGTCTTTGTTGAGCCAATGTCCTTTCTTTCACGAAACTAACAAATACTTAGTGTTCTACGGCTGAATTCATTCCGTCTACCGCAGTGATTCTGTTATCAACAGTCTGGTTTATGCACTGCGGCTAAGCATTTGTAGCAGTTTTGGTTGTTTTACTGTAGAAAAAAATGCATAATAGATTTTGTAGCATGTTCAACACTCCAACATTTTGCACACAGCTCTCTGAAGTATAGCCGCAAGTCAGAATTAGATAAGTTTATTTGAAATAGCAGACAGTGATGCTACATTAATAACTGAATGAAGTTTCAAGCAAAAGTTATTGCTAATAGTCATATCAATCTAGCTGAACGACTTCATAATTATCTGGTATAGAATTACCTTTTAACGCAGTGCCCAACTTCTATACCTACATTTACTGCAAGCCAGAAATCTAAATTAATCAGAATATCTGGCTAATTGTCAACAGTTCTTCAGTATATACTGTGAACTGTCAGAATTGCGACTGGTATTCACAGGTCTACCATAGGTACCATGACAACTGCTACTAATACTATTCCTCAATGGAAATCTAAAGTAGGAAGACTGATGATATGGACATATCCCTAAATGATGCCAACTGATTGGAGAATATTTCTATTAACTTCTGAAACTCGGATTTCTTCTTCACAACATTTTACAAGAGATGTTGGCAACTAGACTGCACTCTATTAGTGGTGTATTATTTTGCAATAACTGGTTCGGTCAACAGCGGGTTAGGGTTAGGGTTCATCTTGATATACATTTAACCGGTTAAAAGATGTCTTTGTTCCTGAATAACTAGACAAAATATAAGTAGAGCTCTGCGGTTGTAGATAAAGAGTGAAATAAGTAATATAACTGTTTCACATAATTCCATCAATATAGAAGTGCGGACAATTGGAAAAATAAGTTACATTCAAAATCTTTTTTTTCCAGATGACGAACTGAAAATAAAATGTCTGCTAGTTATTGACATCATCAAAATCCAAGAAAAAATAAAAAGAAAGAACAGTCCTCTACCACCGCTTTTTTATCAAAAGTTATGAAGCAGAAATGATGCTTGATAAAAAACCGGAAGTTACTTAATAGTTAGATAAAAGGATTTAATAAGAATTGAAATTTGGGACAGTGGTCATCTGCATAATCACTACATTTTAAAAAGCTTTTCTTAACGTGTACTATGCATAATGAATTCTAAAAGACGAAGAATATTTATCCTCTGGAGAGCCCATATACTTATAATTATGTTGCATAAATAACCTATAATATCCTAAAATGTGTTCATACTTATGCATAACAGGATTGCTGTCCACATTATTTTCGCCTACCACTTATACACTCTTGTGTTTGGAGGTTAGCATAGGTTTGCACCATTGATATTGTTATCTTTCGGAAATAACTTTTAACGAGCATCAACTAGACGCAGGATGAAAACTGTATTTTATATGAAGCATTTTCTCAGTATCATGAGACCTATTACTCAGTTAATTTAAAATGTATTGGAGCTTAAAATTCCCACTGGGTGAAATGAAAGAGAGAAAAGAAAGACTTGTGCAGGGAAGCTTCACTCTTTCCAGCAATATTCTTCTCAAGTTACACAACCATTTAGTAGTGACGAAATGAATGTTCCCAAGGATCAACTAATCAAATTTTGGAATCCAGAGAACTTTTATGAGATTGCTTAGCTCCTTTTTCATAAATTCAGGATCATAAATTTTGTGGATTCTGTGACCCATTGAACGAATCTAGTTACTTTTAGTATGTTGAGGCATTTAGTTGTAGAAATTCATTGATTTTCCATACCACAACAACTTTCTGTAGATGTATCTTCTCAGTGTTTCATTACCACGTCTTGTGAGTTGAATATCTAGAAAGGATATTCTTATTCAATTTCCTCCCCTACTGCATTCATCCTGCCTTCTAATCTCCAGGAAACTGAGACCACGACACTACAGACGAGGAGCTAAGTGGTCACGCGAAAGCTGTCATTATAAATGGCCACCGTGAACACCTAAATTTGAATGAATCACCCTTGGGAATCTTTATTCTGTTGATATTAAAATGCAATATATATATATATATATATATATATATATATATAAATGAGTTAAACAGGTCGATTCTAAAGATTCAAAGTTTATGTCACTAATGAATGCATAAACACAAACCTTAAGATCATGAAAATATTAAGTATTTATTTTTGGAAAAACACAACTTTTGTCACTCCAATGTATATATACAACAAATTAAATGCTGTTAAAAAACGTGAAAAATAAATAACTATTTGAAATGAAAATAACAGTTCACTCTTCACCAAAAATTATCGTTGGAACAACATTCACCTATAGCTTAGTGTTGCAAATCACGTTTTTATTTAAAAGTAAAGATTCTATTGACTGTAAATAGAACTTTTTTCAAATATCTGGCTTTTTCACATTTGACCAAACTTTTATGGTCAAATGCCCATGAAATTGATAAAATTCTGGTTTCTTCACTATATGTTATTATTAATATTTTTACATTGTCTTTTTCAGCACTTAACTTAGCCGGCATTGAAATGTAAAGCTCTACGAACTGACAGGTTTTCTTTTCATGTGTTCTATAGTATGATTTTTGAAGATGCTACTTGTACGACTGGAGACTTCAAATTTCGCATTATAGTTTTTTTATGTTCTGCTTAGATGGAGACGAGCGATGTTCTTCTTGCTGAGACTAGGACTCAGTGGGATGACCATCACTCCATGGAGATTGCAGGTACATCCAGCTGAGGAGTCTGAAGTAGGGTTAAATGCTTGTCCTAGATTCCATTGCTAGTCACCACCCATCCAGAATGGTGAAGTGTTTCTCTTTTTGTACGCTTTTATATATTTGACTACAGGTGTTATTTTTTCATAATAGTTAGTGACCTCATCAACATTCACTTAAACGAGAAACTATTTTATATCATCTGACAAACGTACTGTTAGGAAAAGTTGATAGCGGAATTATGGTGAACAAATACTGATATTAATTGACATTTTTCTCTAAACTTTTTTTCCTGTCTCATTTAATATTTCATTAGTATAACACCCTGAATTTATAAAACTGTTCTCAGCCTCAGGTTAGCATCCAAAGATCCTTTATAAGTTAACTACCCAATTTGTCTAGCTAATCATTCCAAGACCATGAAAGGTCAGAGTTTTTTCCTCTGACCTTTCATGGTCATCCCATATCTTATCTATCTCTAAGAAAATGTTTCGTCTTACCTTCTACGTTAAAAAGTTAAGACAATCAGGTATCAACCAACCTTTAGTTTTGCAATTTTTAAACTCCTGTATTTTACCTATTGTACTCTACTGCTCTCCATTAATCTTTCCTGGGCTGCTCAAAAAAGATTATATCATATTACGAAGAGTATTAAATGCTGTGAGTAGAGCTTGTGGTCTGCCACTGCATGAGCTCGCTAATACTATAGTCGAGAGGCATATAAATTCCTGTACGAAATGGGCAAAAGCTATAATGTCAGACCCTCTGCACCCCCTTTATTCACACCTGTCCCCTTGTATCTCATCAGGTAGGACGAGAAGTCAATATAAAAAGATATATGCTCGTACTACTAAGTATAGAAATTCTACAATACCCTACTTAGCGCGTACTTTATGTGACGAAGACTCTGTTAGACGTGAAACTTACAAGTTACTATGTAATTAGCACAGTGAATCGACCCTTTTATCGTTCATCTTTCTGTATTTTATGGTGTTACACTTTCTATCGTTTAAATCGTTACTCTGCTATTTTATATTAGTTGGTATTACTATTATTACTACAATTGTGTACTTTATACATATTTTTCTCCGTATGGCACACAGTATTTTGCTACGTAGCTGCTACAACAATCGTTTTATTACTATTATGTATTGTGTATTTTTAATTTTTTTTTGTCGTTTTTGGGTAAATTAGATGCAATATTGTACTGAATGCTGAAAATTCCTTGCTGTATCATGAGTACTGTTTTTGGAATAAAGCAATTATTATTATTATTATTATTAAAGACAGTTAATGACTTCAACTTTCAAAACTTCAGAAAATAATTTAAGAATTTTACAACAGTGATGAGAAGTAGATCGAGTGAAAGACCTTTTTATTCGAAAAGAATAAAATAAGCGAATTTGCAGGAAAATATACTTTTGGGATGTTTACTGATGTATCTATATATTCTAATCAAATTATATTGTTTTGTATCAGCATTCCATCCAAATATCAGTCAGATCCACTGTCTTCTAATGTTGTTTAACCTCCTGCATTGTTCAGGTGAACTCAGTTCATTCAATATAGATGCAAACTATCATTGACATGTTTCTTTAGGTGATTACAGTAATATCGTGAAATAAACACACAGAAAGTATTTTCCCCAGTTAAGGTAATAATGCAATGATCGCAAAGTTTAAAACAGTTTTTAAATTAGTAATGTTCCCTTAAATTAAGAGGAAGGCAACGTAAATTTCAGTATAGAGGATTCGATCACTAATGCTTCTGATAACTTACGCCTTCTCTATCTGATATCAGCTTGTCTATTAAAAGCTATATATCTTGTTCTGAACGTATTTTCAGTACTAATATTATAAATGAATATGTAATTTAAACATTAACTGCAGTCTATCACACTAAAAGCATATTATGCAATACATTTAATTTATTACATGGAAATGTAAGTTAGACGATATTTTCCAATTAAAATAAGTGAAAACATTCAAATATGCACGTATGTGTAAATCTATATATGTGATTATACGTGTTGTTTTTGGCCAAAAATATACGCGACAATATAGTTACTCTGTTTAAGATTAAGGTATTGTCCAGGGTATGAATATACACTACGAACAACAACAAATTACTTTTTATTTTGGGTAGAGAACATACTCAGACTGTTAGAAAAATCCCAAT
The DNA here is from genome assembly GCA_944472135.2 of Trichobilharzia regenti. Classification (NCBI taxonomy): domain Eukaryota; kingdom Metazoa; phylum Platyhelminthes; class Trematoda; order Strigeidida; family Schistosomatidae; genus Trichobilharzia; species Trichobilharzia regenti. Next base: position 50,369,647 of record OX235265.1, read on the forward strand.
CCTAAAAATTGTTTATTGCTAAAAATATAATTAATATAATCCTTAAGTGATGGAGATATTCGCTGACTTATTAGATGTTTATTTTCATTAGCAAATTTTCGTTACCACGGCGTAAGGTTCATCTATTTGTTTATACTGAAAATTAATGTCGCTTAGTTAAGCATATAGTTCAGATGACTTACCACGGCTTCTTGGATCAAATCAAGTTTCTACGGCATAAAATGTACTGTTAACATTATGTTATTTTGAAAATACTTTGAAATCTGGTTCTCAGGGCAAAAATAGATGAACTACTATATGTTGTGGTGCAGAATATAAAGTATCCTTTATCACCTCAAGCCATAAATCTGTTTTGACTTAAAAGGAACATGTACTAATGCATAAACAACCAAGTGCTGAATTCTGTGTGAAATGTAAGAATGCTGAAAAAACTTCTTTTTAAGACTTAGTACCTTGGAAATAGACAGGATATTCTAAGAGTTTCAGATAATTAATTGAAAGATCAATGTAGAAACTTAAATTGGATCAGAAACTTCACTCGTAACTAAATAAAAAGAGGTTATTCGCTCTGGCTGCCAACAGTAAACCTACACTATGTCATTTTCAAAGGTAAACGAAAATTTGTAGTCCTTTTCTAACACATTCAGTAAACGTTTTCTAGTGGGACTAATTTAAACAGATGTTTTAAAAAGCGGGGTTATGCTTATTATTTCAAATGTATCTACTCAATATGGGGGAGTGGACACCTGCATAATTCAGAGACCTCACTAAAATTTCCCCCAGTCGTAATGCTTAAGCTCTTTTGCATTTCTTATCGTTTTAATCGTGGACTTATATTCATTGATCCCGACACGTAATCACTCACATATTTAGTCAGCTGTCAAGAAAATGTCGTACAGTTCTGGAAGGAAATGAAGGAAAAACATCGTGGAGAACTGGTTCTTTGTTCATATGGAACAACACTGCACCACGTGGTATATTGCAGATTATTATTTTACTTGTACATCACGTACAAACAGGAAATATTTAACAAGTAAATGTCCTGAAAACTTCTGTACTACATGTCAAAATGTTGTCTGAGAAAAACTTTACTATTCATAGACAGTTTCAAGGGGTTCTTTTAGTTGCATATCTCATAGATTTGTAAACGTTCTGCTAATACTAATATATTTCTCTTGACATTGAAGTGAATCACAGGTGACGACTAATGATTAAGGAAGTTGAAACATCTCTGCCTAAAAGCAAAATTGTCCTCTCAATACTTCCTTTCTTTCTGAAACTATGCTGTACACTTTATTGTTTGTTTTAGCTCACTTGACTTAATGAAATGTTATTAAGTTCAGACTTGATAATAGTAATAATAATTTAAAGATTTATGTTTTATCCGACTATATGCGTGTATAAAATTGACTGACTTACCGAACGCTTGGTAGTAACGTCAGTATTCATGTTCCAAACGCTTTTTAGATAAAACTTTCATTTTTATATAACAATAAAACTACCAGAACATACACAAACTTATAATTAAATATAGACAACTATATTTTTTGCCATATCTTATGTGGCACCACATTTTCTACTACATAATGCAAAACAATAGAATAACTCTCTTATAAATGTTATTTATCTCACTGTATTTGAATGGAATAGTATTGTTAAACAGTTTTTAAAATCTACTCAGTTTATACTTACATCTAACATCTAAATGATACCGTGTATTGAACTATGATGGCAAAAAATGATACTAGCTATTAATGTATATATACACTTAATTCTTCCTCAATATTACAATTTTTCATTACTTCCTACATTTATTTAAATACACTGAATGATTGACTGCTTTCCAGTTCTTTTTATTTTTGGAATTAATGTAGCAGCCTAATTCCAATAGGATATACACACATATATATGTGTATACACAATGGGAACAATTAAAATGAATCTATATTTCAAAAGAATTAGAGGGGTTGTCTATTAGGCAGAATAGGACCACACACATAAATTTACATTGTTGAGATTTTGTTCAAAAAACTTTACTCACTTATTTATCTTTTAATTTATTCACGTATTTATTTAAATAAATTTAGTATTCTCACGGATGGACATCATCTACAAAGGCTATCTTCGATACGTATACTATGTAGACATAAAAGTGGATTCCAACAGTTCATGGAAGTTTTCAGAGAATTAAAAAGGTTTAGCAGTATTTTTTATTTTTGTACCTGCTAAAATCTCAGTCACCGAATTATTAGCTTCGTTAGAAATATTAGTCAGCTGAACTTCTTATCTTGTGTAATTTTTGGTTTTGAATTTCAATTAGTTACTGATTATCGAAATAACAAGGAAGTCACTTCATTCACTTATTTAGGTAACATCGTTTCAGTCACAGGCAAGAGGCACAGACGGCGGTGTCAAAGCAAGGATTGAAAACACATGGCAGGCCTACATTAATCTGCAATCAAGGTAGAAATATACTGCAATCAGAATGAAGTACACGTTTTGGATTTTCAACACAAATGTCAACTCATTCAGCAATTAATATGGCTCAGAGGCTTGGCACGTCTACAAAAACATTTCCAACAGGCTGCTGCAGGCCTTCACCAACGACTGCATTCGCTCCATGCAAAAGATCGGATGGCTAGAAAGAATTGACAGCAAGGAATTATGGGAGCCGACGAAGAACCTAAAGCCCAAGAGATATACCTACAAAAAGGGTGATGGACTGGACACACTTTGAGGAGACTGCTTCGCTTAGGTATAACTGAGGCGGGAAAAGACCCCGTGGGCATAGGTGAGAGGGTGACATCGAGGAGATCGTGTGAGGAGAAAACAGCTAATGGGTAATTTCGGAGCTAGCTGAAGAAGGCTTCGGGGGCTTCACGTCCCACTTGAAACTAAAGGAATTATTAATAATGACTGCTTACTGACTAACTCATTCCGTTTTTCACCATCACTTAGTACTCAGATTTCAGCTTTTTATGACCTAGTAGCATAAATGTAGAACAAATGACAGAATTAGCACATCCATTAGTACTATGATGGGGATAAAAAGCAAGGACCATACATTAAACACTTCTAAGGCTAAATGAAAACATTTGCGCGTTTTCTTCAATGGTTAATCTACAAATTACACGTATGAAAAGTCTGACAAAGTTAAGTCACTGAATTCAAACTATTTCCCTGTTTCTCAGGAACTGTAAGTTCAGATAAGACTGAATAAATTATATCTATTTTGATATCACATGGTATTCTTCAACTTTTTATTATCTAATACATTATGTAATAATAGCCTGTCAACTAAAGTTAGTGAGTTGGCCAAAGGTTTCAACACAATGTAGAAACCACTTTGTTGAAACTATTTCTTCATATTTCTTAAAATCTATTTTTTCCAATTTTCAATACCTAACACTGACACTAATGTTCAGTTAATAAAAGTGGGACACTGTATGCATGCATTCATGCCAAAATAATAATGTATACGAATTTACCACCAATTCTGAAGAAATAATAGAATCAAGCAGCAAATGTTTTCTATTTTGAAATCTCTGAAGGTATTAGGTTACTTATAAATGCTCTACTATTACATCTATCTTATGGTATTATAAGTGATATAAGAAAGTGATAATAAATTCAATTGAAGTATGTACTACCCTCATATTTTTCCTTATATACAACTCTTCAACACTATATTTTTACCTTTGGATTACATTCTCCTGGATAGGGCGATAAGTTTAGATATTTCAGAGGTATCACTTTAAAAACTCAACTTTTCATATATAGGTCTTTTAATCAGTTATTTAATCTTAGGTTTCCTTAAATTCCTTGAGTAATTAATCAGTGAGCGTTGTAGCTGTGTGCTACTGAAAAGAAGACTCAACATGGAATGAAACAGCTATCCGCTATTTCTTGATTTTCAGTGCTTTTGTAACTCTTATCAATTCGTGATGAAACTAACCTTGATAAAAGGCAGTATACTTAAAACCCAACTTCACACTAGTTTTAACTCAGAAAGCAGTTCACAACCTGACTGTTCATTTTTCATGAAACAAGACCAAACGTCGAAAAAACTGAAGGTCTTAAAGGCTATAAACACGAGCAGTGCAGGAATGAAAACTGTAACAATGTTATATAACTTCAATTTTAATTGTTACTTTGAGCTTTCTTGATTACTTGTAAAATAAACATTTTCAGAATGCATTCATTGATGAAAACTAGAATCACTTTATCAAATGGAAGATGGACAGTGATTAAAAAGACAAATAGTTATATTGATTTTAAACAAATCAGTGCTAAAATAGGAGACTCTTAAAAAATTCAGTAGGAAAATTGACTGTTTACTTAACGATTAGATAAAAATCGGCGAAAATATATTTGTTGAAAATTAAATAAAAACAGAAATTATGTAGAACGGAAAAAACAATAATAAAAGTTGTACAATCATAAATATTCTCTAAATTTATAAGATCTTGAAAAGTGACTAGGTGAGTGGCACTAAGATAAAAGAAAATATGAATCATTATAAGCAGCGATAAGGTGATTTGACAAAATAGTGCAGAGAGGTTATTATAAGCAGTAATCACCAAAGAGAGAGAGAACGTCAATAACCACACACTTTCAGTGTATATTCTATCATCATTGTTTGAAAGTATATTGCTTCAACTAAACGTAATTAGCCACAGTTTAATCCCTTCACTAGTGGAAACAATTTGTAGATATGAATAAAGCAAGAACAACAGTTTTTGCAGAGCAAAATGGTACCATCATTTATTTCGTTGGCTTCTCGTCAGCCGCTTACACCCCAAAGACATTATTAAGTATATCTATAGGCAGGTTCATCATCGTATTTCCGAACATCATCCGGCATGGTTAAGCAAGGGACAAACAAAATCTATTCGTAGCTCTATTTTAGCCCACCTTGTAGATAGTGAGCATAAGGTTGATGTTAATACTGCATTTAAAATTATTTATCGCATTCCTACTAATCTTAATTTTGCTTAACGAGTTCGTCTTCTACATACAGCTGAAGCAATAGGAATCCACCTGAAGAAGCCAAACTTGTGTGTTCAGAAGAAATCTGTACAGCCACTTTCCTTACCTTGGCCATCCTTACGTGACTGTATAAACCGGACTACTGCATCACCCTCCCCCTAGAATAATTTTTCTTTTTAAAAACTATAATTGTCCAAATTATTTTATTTTTCTGACTACTTCATCTTTAATTACGTGTTATCCTTGTAAAAATTATTTTGTTCTTATGACCACTTAAACTTTAGTTACAAATTATCATTGTCCAAATTGTTTTATTTTCTTTAACAACCTGTTACGTAATCAACCCGTACATACGCTTATTCCTTAATTGCTCTTCATTTTTCCAAAATTATGCATTATGCAATCCACGTGTTGTAACCATTTCCACCTTTTAATTATATATATATATATAGAAACAGTTTTAACATACTTGCTTAGATATCTTCATGTCTAACCTTGAAAGAACAAGGTTGAAGCATGCAATCGACGAAACAACTTCTTATTGTTCATATGTCAATGACACATTTGTATTGTGCAACAATGAAAATCACGATTCTTACCTACTCAGATTATTCAACGACGCACATACAAATATTGAATTTACTATGGAATATGAAAATGATGGAAAGTTCCATTTCCTTGACAGTGCCTTTCAACGCCTAGAAGATAGTAGCTCCAGATGTCAGTTGACCGAAAGCCTACATGGAAATGACAATACCTAAATTTTAATAGTTTTCGTTCAAATAGCCATAAACGAGCACTAGTCAAAACTCTGTTTTGTTCTAAAGCGAAATTAGAGGGAGAATTTATGTTTCTCAAAAAGATGTTGAAAAACAATAGTTACCCTCAAAGATTCATTAACAAATATGGAAGATCTGAAGGCTTAAATGTCAAACAAATCACACTGGGAAAATAGCTCATCTTCATTCAGCTTGATTATAAAGGTGAAAATATTACAGAAACTGCCAACAGAGGGTTGAGGACGTCACTAGTCACAGCTTATCTTGCAGCTTAGCTGGTTCCTGTCTATCGAATAACTTGGTTTTTAGTGTAATCAAAAACTGGCATATATCCTTCTCATGTTAACTCCAACTGTATATACGAATTCACATATATCTTAAAGAGCAGAGGGAGAATGAAGGGCATACCTTCGATTTTCTGAACATATACCAAAACACCAACGTCTTAAAGGAACAAATGCTTTCAACAGTCCCATCGCCAGGTATCTCCTTGACTCGGGTCATCAAGTGAACGTCTCAAGATAGTTCAGAATTATCAATGGGCGAAAGAGTTCAATTCTCCTTCAGTTTGCCAAAGCGATCTCCATCAAGCGTCTGAAACCCGATTTATATGTTTAGAAAGAAGCGGTTATCAGTCTTTTTTGCCCTTGTAACTGAATGTTTCTACCCTCTCTTTCATCTGGTTGCGTCATGCCGAGAGTTTCAATTGTGTATGACCATTATTGTTTGGGATAAAGTGTTTATTATTATTAGCATTGGATGCATATGTTGATTGATTTTTCAAAAGAATGGATACTGAACAAAGAGTACTCTTTTTGATAACTTCATCATCAGGCTCTACAGTTATATATACATTATAGTGAATGAATGAATTAGTGTTATGGACAACATTAATGTTGTTTGAATAACATCGAATCAATAATACTAGTAGATTACAGCTCAATAGCTTCAACATACAATAAGCTGAATGTCAGAAAAATTAGGAAAGATAATATTACAAATTCATGAGTATATAGTTTCTACTAAAGGCCAGGGAAGTAGTAGGGGCTGGACTTGCTTCTTTTGGACACAGAGCACTGGTTGTTTGAGGCGAATTGCAATAGCCTCTGCTGTTTGAAGCATGCGGTGCTTGGATGGTTTTGGCAGTTTATTAGGTACTCGGTAGATTATATAGAAGGATACTTCCACGCTGGTTTTGTGACTGGTTTGTACCAGATGGTCCAATATCGAACTGTTAATGGTTTTAACTACACATTTACTTAGCTACAGTGGGATATGTTCTCGAGCACGAAAAATCAAGTTCCTAGAGTAACGGCCAATATAACTCGCCCACAAGCGCAGTTGAATTGGTAGATACAATTTGAAGCGGCTAGTATGTTACAATTGTTTCCGTAGATATACTTAATAATGTCTTTGGGGTGTAAGCAGATCAGGAGAAGCCGACAGAATAAATTATGGTACGATTTTATCCTGCAAAAACTGTTTTCCTCGCTTTATTCAAATTCATTAAGGGGAATGAATGTATGAAACTTGTGGATACCCATGCTCTTTCCAATATAAACCACTAACTTCTTCCATTTGGTGTTTATAAACTTCTTTACAGTTTGCTCAGCGTAGTGTGAACAACACGGACAGTAGAAATGCATACTCTCAGTATTTTTGCAGCTAATCTATGCCCTTAAAGCACATTTTAATATGTGTCTGACTATAGTGAATAATTAATTCATAGAAGGTGTATTATGGAAGCTGCTGTGAAAAGTAGTTATTCATGTGTGTATATTCTCAGAGTGGAAGACATGAAAAGACTAGCTGTCTTTGATCATAGGTGCCTGCGTTCTATTTCCCGTGTAAAGTCTCATAATAAGGTGAGCAACATGGAGGTTAGGCGTAGAGTTCTAGGTAAACTGGGGAAATCAATCGACGAAGTCGTGAAGCTACATCGACTGAGATGGTTAGGACATGTGTTACGTATGCCAAGCCATCGCCTCCCTCGACGAGCAATGTTAGCGGATATAGGGTCAGACTGGAAAAAAGCTAGCGGCGGTCAAACAAAAACTTGGCATCAGTCAATGAAATCCACAACAGTTGGTCTAAGCCACGTAGGAAGGTGTAGACTTCCAGGCTGGGGTCCTCGGGACGGTAAAAATCTATGGTTGGAAACAATTGGTGACATGGCTCAAAATCGTTCTCAGTGGCGCAGATGCATCCACTCCCTGTGACTTATGATCTCCAATGAAACTGTTTTGTATTTCTTTATTACTCCTTTGTCTCACACCTCTGCTCACTGTTTCTATTATGCTTTTCTTGTACTTTCTTCTCTTGCTTCGCGTGCTACACGGAATGTGGCGACTTGAACTTTCGCACATTTGTGCAAAGTTCTATGTCGAAAACAGACAGACAGACAGATATATTTTTATCGACTGTTGGCGACAGTTTTCTACACGGTACACTACACTTTCGATGGCCTCTTTGATATGCGAGACAAAAACTTTGTGGTCGAAATAGGACCATTTATTTCATCACTTCATCTCTGAAATGAAAACTGCTTTATTAAATAGCTATGTATGTTTAGGCATTTCGATTATTTCTCATATCACGACTTAGCTTATCTGGGAATATCAGATTGCGAAGTTGACAGTTTCGACAGGTGGCCTGTTGGAATTACTGAACTACCTGAATTCCCACCTAGAATGATACTTCATACTTTCTCCATTTCTTATTGCCTTAACCGTTTAAATATGCCTTTGAATGACAAATTTTTAATCGGCTTTCAAACATTCGGTGAGCATTTATCGGAGAAGAAAGGAAAATGTAAAAAAGGATTAGTCCGTGCTTGAGATTAAACATCCGGCGTCACATGGTTGCTATTTTGCCAAAATATTCTGGTTGACAAAACATATAATGCGGTTAGTTATGTTGATAATTCTTTACACTGTATAAAATTTTTGTCCGGAATAAAGCTATTATTTATTATTAAGATTATGAAACTGAAGTGCGTTGGTGGCACGGTGTTAAAGTACTCACTGACCACGCAGGTGGTCTGGGGTTTGGTCTCCGACCGACGCACTCCTTTACCTTGCTAAGCATTTATAAGACTTCTAAAGAGGGAAGGTTAGGCATGAGGCTAGCAACCACATTCTGTAAAAATGAACACCACTGCTACAGAAACTTAAAGCCACTAGCTTGAAGCCCTATGTTCCATTGGGAACGAAAAGAAATGAAAAAAATGAAATCGAAGATGTATTAGGCAGCGGATATTCCAAAGAAGTTCAACACATCGAAAATCTCTAGAAGTCATTTGAACATGTGAAACAGACTTCATTTGTGTTAAAAAAATGATCTTGAGTTATTTAACTTCCTGATACATTCTGGCATTCTCTTTAAATATTTTAAAAACTAAATCACCGGAAACAGTAACAGGCATCAGCAAACACGCTAATGACGAGTGCAGAGCCTTGATGACTAATATATGAGGCGCATTCAAACTATAACTTACCATTTAATCTTGAGCACAAATTACTCATCCATTTTAATGATAAATGAGGAAAGGCATATTATAGTAACGTCGGATTAATTTTAAAGTCTTATTATTCTCACTGAATTAAAAATAGGGAAGATGCCCAACCAGTTAATTTTTCACTTTACATTTTAAAAACTTAGAAATAAAATGAAGTGGTAGCACAGAATTATACCATCAGTAAGAGAATAAATCAACACTAAAAATGAAAGCACACGGGAACAAGTTTATCTTTAGGACAGTTTTCCTATTCCATGTGTTAAATAAGTCTCTGTTGAATCCTAATGAGAATCTACCTATAAAGCAACATCAGGTCAAACAAGATCGCAGGTGATCTGGTGATGTCTCAATCTCAGTAGATTAAATAATGAACCGAAACACTTTGTCGAATGTCTTACATACTCTACTTATGATCTAAACCTAAACCTCTGATAAATTCCTCAAAGCGAACCATAAATCTCATGCAGATAACTTACTGTATTTTTCTTCTGTTTCTGTAATGAGTAGAACTATAAATACATAGAAATACAACAGCCTCAGATTATTATCCACATTTAAATGCAGAAGCATATTTTTCCAAACTGTTTTTCATATATGTATGTGAATTGTATTGCATAAATCACGAAGTTTTCGTCTCAATAATTAATAGAGATGAAGTATTTCTGAATGACTAGGAGCATAATGTTGAATAATTCAGGTGCACATGAATGTAGGTCAGCATCAATGCACCGTTCAAGTACCTTATCAATATTCCTTTTATGTGTCATCTACTGAGAATTACATTACTATCCGGAGAAAGTGAAGGATAATTAATTTTTAATTTAGTTAAAGTTTAAATTCACTTGTTGAAGAGTTGTTTTTTCCAATTTTGAAGCAAACAATAAAGTGTTACTTATTTTCATTTTGAATGATAAACTATATTTTATGAAAACAAATAATTATTCGTCTGAGAAAATTTGAGTTGATTTGTTTTATAATATATGGAACTTTTTCGTTTGTATGTATATCTATGCAAACTATTTACACGTTGATTTCATTTCATTAACCTTTCATTTTTACCTATCATGATATTTATTTCTGAAAACCTGTCCTGCAATTCGTTAGTTTTTATATTAGAGAATAAAAGTCAGATGGTATACATATAAGACAGTAAAATAGTATTTGAGAATGAGATTCTGTAATAAGACTAATGAATTTTATGGTTAGCCAATGAATACGTGTCATTCTTATTGGTTTACTCTAAACGATGGTTGGTAAATACATTTTCATATAAGTAAAATAATAACAATAAAAACATAATATTTATAATTTTTAAAGTTTCAATGAGTCTTTATTATTTAATTGAATTTTTGATTTTCCTGTCGATTGATTGGACCGAAGTGCTCGGTCTCAGGTTGACATGTCGGCTTTTTGTGGAGATGCTTCGACGATGTCTGGGCATTTAGTATTTAATTGGTGGGTGGTGACTAGCAGTAGAATCCAGGATGCACATTTCGTCCTATTTGGGATTCGTCAGCTGGATGTACCTGCATTTCTCAGTGAATGATGATGTTCCCACCGAGGCTCGAACTCATGGCCCATAGTTTCAAACGTGGCGCAAGTGGCTCAGTGGATAACGCTTTGGCGTTTGAAACTATGGGCACTGGGTTTGTGCCTCGGTGGGAACATCATCACTCACTGAGAAATGCAGGTGCATCCAACTGGCGAGTCCCAAATAGGACGAAATGCGCATCCTGGATTCCACTGCTAGTCATCACCCACCAATTAGAGTCTTTATTATCATGTAACATAAGCTACAAAACACGATCCTTTATAGTTCTTCATCATGCTTATGTCAAATATGTTACTCGGTGAGTGTTTTGTGCAAAGAAGTATATACTACTGATTAGATTTTGACTTTACTTGTTTTGATAAGTTAATTAAAATATTGCCATAATTCAGCAATGTTTTGCTTTCTCACGTAGATTACAAATCACATTATAATGGAAAGGATGAAAATTCCTAGTTACATATTACAGGAATCAGTATTATAAAATGATTATAAGCACTCTCTTTTGAATCAAGTACAAAATAGGAGAAATATGTGCATCTAATACACAGGTTTCAAAAGCATTTAAGACAAAGGTTTACCTTCTATTTGACATAATCTGCAATTTCAAGCTTTCGCTTTCCATTCGCCCAAAGAAAACAGGATGCTCAGAGTTATTCGTAGTAATCTGCCTTCTGTAAAATCTTCGGTAGATAAAAATGTAATTTTCTAACATTTTATATGTAAAATATTATCGCATGTATTTGAAAGACGTGCAATGAGTACACAAATGTGCCTTGGTATTAAAAAGGGAAAATTAACATGTGCCTCGTGAGTTACTAAATGAGTGATTGTCCTGAAGTTCTAAGAAGTCTCAGAGATTTGTGGCATTCATTTATTAGAGGAAGAGAGTAACGTACTTATGACATTAAATGTTAGTAGAGCCAAAGCATCAAACAGGGTAACTCTAAACTATAGCGACCCTAAACAAAATTACCTAATGACCCTGAGCAACCAGTCAGATGTGTTTGTAGTATATAGGTGGAATTATGGATGCTATACACTAATTAGACAGTGGATTTCACCCAAATCTAGTATCTAGTGTACTTTGGTGGCAAAGTGGCTAGGTCTCTCGCCAACCATGCACATGGTCCGGGGTTCGATCTTTTGTCGACACACACCTGATATCAATGGTTGGCTGGCAAAATTTAGGCTGCCGATATCACATGCTGAAAATTTCATACTTGTACCAAAAAAAACCAGTGTGGAATCAATCTATAATCGAAAAAATCTAATTAGTGTTTAGACAACAGGCTCACGGGAACAAAGAAAACATATAGGTGTGAAGGCGTGATGCATGCACATAGATACACCAGCTTCACTGATCGATTTGTGTGTAGGTGCACAGACTACCGAAGCAGGAAATCTGTTCGAGAAGGTATATTGTTCTTTTCTATTTGTTTATGGATGCTGTAGATAGTTTCTCCGTTAAGTCGAAGTTACCTTTAACAAACATTATGATGGGGTGTCACAGCTGGGTCCTGAAAAGACCAGTCACAGAAAGTATCTGTAGTGCAGCTGCATCGATACTGCACAGACATAACAGTGGTGTCGGTATCATTTTTCATGTGGACAAAATAGCGCTTATAAAAAATAGATATAGTTAAAGTTGATTGAGTGCCCCTCATTAGTGGGTTTTGGGATTATAAGACACCGACCTGCGGAAAGGTTACATCCAGACGACCGCTAATAGTGGAAATGATGTCTTATTACCTATTATCCAACGTTTTTTCCTACCTGGCGTAACTATTTAAACACACCAATGCAATAACCAATAACTTTCATCCCTGGTTTATATCGGCAATGGGATCAATCAAACAGATGATTTTGTTGGTCCTTTTCATAGAACTCACACAAATTCCATCGGAATTTCCTGAAGTCTTTTAAAAAAGAAGACTAGAGCAGCGAATAAATGAAGAAACAAGATGATTTAAAAATTTATGTACGAATTTATGTACACAAATTGGTTTGGCCTTTCTATGAGGACTTCAATGAGAAATTGTGAGGTTTTCTTGAAACATATAACAGGAGTTACCCAATGTAACTATTTCTTAACATAACTTGCATATAATTTTTTTTCAAACTACGCACTTTAGATTCATCTGACTGGTCGACTGAGATTTTTCAATGTATATATTAGGTTGTTTCGTTTTGCGCCGCTTTAGATTGAGGTTACCGCAAGTAGTAAAGATGCAATTGATTCTAATTCATTAGACGAACGGTAATGTTGTTCATTCGCTAATTTTTTTTAAATGCCATGCTATAATATTTACTTTAAATATACGGCAATACTATCGAAGTTTCCATTATTTTTTTTTCAGAATTTTGACTTCCTACCACAAATTTTCTCAAGAAAGCAGTCCTTTCATGTGTGAAATTTTTAAATACCAGTAACGTTAGGGATTTTAATGTTAAGAAGCATCGTTTCAACTACAGGCAGTCCAAACGAATGAAGATGTCAAAGCCAGTCAGAATCTGAAAGACAAGATACGCCTTCAACAACCTGAAACCAGTTTGGAAATCTTTTGCACTCGCTCAGCATAAAAAAGAGATTCGCATTTTCAACACTAATGTCAAGTCGATCACTGCTTCTATACGGGTCAGAAGCTTGGATTGCGTGTCACAAAAAAGATTTACAACAGGTCGCAACTTCCATCAACAGCTGCCTTCTCTGGCTTCGTACTGAAGATCAAAGGCTGACCGGCCAGAGAGAATTAGTGACAAAAAACTGTGGGAACAAAACCAACCAAGAGCCATTTGTTCAACAAATATGTAGAATAAAATGGAGGTGGATCGGGCATACGTTGAGGAAACCGTCGAGTGATGTCGCACGACAGACCTTCGAGTGAAATTTAAATGGGAAGCAACAAGTGGGTCGTCAGTACTAAGGTGACATGGGGGAGATAGCATGAGGAGGAGATGTGAGATTATTGTCACTTGTATACCCAGATAAAGAGGATGACAGAAAATAGAAGAAAGTGGAGATGCATTGCTGAAGCCCTGTGTTCTACTCTAAACGCAAGGGAATAAAAATAATAATGTTAACAATAAAAACCGTTTTCTGGCTCCTTTAGTACGTAAACCTAATAATAACTACATTAGCAACAAACAAACTGAGTGCATTTTATTTGTGATGTACGTTTAGGAGCAGGAGAAGAAAATACGGGTTAAACAATTTTTTAGAATAAATTAATAAACTAAAACTGTTAGTTAATGAGCTTTTAGAAAAATAAAATCAGTATTTATTAAATTCAAATTATTACTAAATGGGTGGACATGGTTGCATCCTTATAACTGAGTAATATTGGAGCTCTGTGAGCAGGTTTATATGGATTATATAAAACTGGATTTATCCAGTGAAAGGGTTTATGAATATTAAACTCTCCTGGCTAATGTATTTCAGTGAGAAGGTGTGACAGCAAAATATAAACTATGATAAAGTTATACGCAAAACTATCTATATCATATTCAATAATATTTGAACATACATCTATCTAACACATTTTTGTTTCCTCTTAAATGAACTACTGATATGCACCATATCTAATTGGGTTTACAAATCATATAGCCTGAAGTTATTATGAAAAGATTCTGGAACAAGCGTTCAATTTCACTGACAAAGTAATTTCTTAAAACCTTACGCAATGTATATTTTTGGTTAAATATCACTCAGTGTGAAATTGTTTTCCACTGAAAACAGCCTTCGGCGATAATAATTCAGTAATTTTAACATATACGAGGAATTTTTTAGGCTCCATGTTTACCAGGTTTGTGAAAAAAGTGAACTCTGAAAACTATGGTAATGGCAAATTGAATAGGTGGTTATAAATGGCAGACTGAACTCCGCATTTAACAAAAACGTATAATACATGCTTTGATTGATACGAATAAAGTACAGTCTGTAGATTGAATCAGTGCTAGTTATCCAATGTGAAGGACAGTTTCGAAATCATAAATGATTGTTGTTCATTGGTAGATCTAATGTATTTCTTTCAGTAATCTCCTTAACTTGTACAGATAGCTTTTTATTACATTCTAAATTGAATTCCTCTTAAGTAAAAATAAAATTATCATGAGAGTTTATTCGCTAGGAAATCAAATGTTTCACTGTTTTCATGTTTCTGCTCATATATTACTAAGTCATGAAAAATTTCTCTTAGTATGGCGAAAGTCATACAATACTGCTCAAAATGTTGATTATCCTAATAATATGGCCTCAGTTAAATGGTTTAACAGTTCCCTTTTGCAAATAAACCTCAACACCAGACCTAACTGGAAAGAAAACAAACATACCCCGTAGGACTATAAACATAAAGGAAATTCAAGAAACCTATAAAAAGCACAGACCACAAGCCAAGTTCAACACTCAAAAACTGAAAATTCAAGATACAAAGGACATCTTCACTGCAAGCATAAGGAAAAAAGCCGAGGCACAAATCAACACTGGCGAAGAGGTCGGCGTCGGAAAGCACTGGGACAACTTGATAACGGTGTGGAGTCAAACCTGTATGGAAGTTCTGTGCAGTAAGAAGAGACAGGACAAACAGTGGCTCACTACGGACACTTGGAAACTAATAGAACAGAGAAGGATGGTTAAACAAAAGATTATCTAGTGCACCGACGAGCAACAAAAACAGGAGTTGAATCCAAGCTACAATACACTGAACAAAATAGTGAAGAAGAGTGACAGGAAAGACAAAAGAAAATATTATGAAGCCATGTCAAGTGAAGCAGAACAAGCTGCAGGCAAAGGAGACCTCGCCACACTCTACCAAACAACTAGACTCCTATCGGGCAAACGTTCAACACAGATTAGGCCAGTAAAGGATGACAATGGAAGATCAATCACCAAAGAGGTGTATCAAAAAAAACATTGGGCTGAACACTTCAAAAGACTTCTAAATCGTCCCCCACCTACAACGCGCCCAACAATACCAACAACGGAAGCAGATCTACCAGCGAACATCGACCCTCCAACGAAATCAGAAGTCCTGAATGCAATCAAGATGCTAAAAGCTGGAACAGCAGCAGCACCAGATGGGATCCCAGCAGAAGCATTGGAAATGGACCCCGAGACAACAGCGGACTTGATGACGCCATTGCTGGAGAAGGTGTGTAAAGAGGGCAAAGTACCTGAGGACTGGAAGAAAGGATACTTATTCAAACTACCAAAGAAAGGAGACTTAAGTTAATGCAAAAACTGGCGCGGAATTATGCTCCTGTCCATCTCAAGCAAAATATCAAGCCTCATCGTTCTGGAGAGAATCAAACAAGCCATGGATGATCATAGCTGTTACCGTTCACCACGCATACACATATCATAGCTTCCATCACCCAGTACTCAAATATTTTTTCACTATTAGTGTTTATCTTCCTTTCTACTTGGTATTTTTTATTTGCATTTATTTTTATTTTCCTTCGTTTTTTTCTTTGTTATTTCTGAGTTTCGTTTATTGGGTTTATTTTTGTCGTGTATTTTTTATATTTTTCTTTCGTAATTCTCCTTTTTAATGTACGATGAAATTAGATGCAATATTGTAGATATGTGCTGAAAATTCCACACTGTACCACAAGTACTGTTTCTGGAATAAAGCGAAATTGTTATTGTTATTGTTATTATTGTTAACTCCGACCAGAACAAGCTGGATTCAGCAGAAACAAGTCATGGATTGATCAAATCGCCACACTACGGATCATCATTGAACAAAGCTGGGAATGGCAATCACCTCTCTATCTTAACTTCATCGACTTTGAAAAGGCCTTCGACAGCGTTGATCGAGAGGTGATTTGGCAACTACTTCGCTACTACGGTGTGCCGCCAACAATTACACATCTCATCCAAGAGTTATACGACAATACTGCATGCCAAGTAATCCACGACGAGAAATTTACGGAATCCTTCGAAGTGAGGACAGGAGCGAGGCAAGGCCGCCTACTATCGCCAAAGATTTTCCTGATTGCAGTAGACTGGATAATGCGACAGACAGACAGCGGGTAGTGAGGAAACAGGCATAAAATAGACCCTCACGAAAAACTTGAAGGATCTGGACTTCGCCAATGATATCATGTCTGATTTCCCACAAACTGGAAGATATGCAAGTGAAAAGCAACAAGTTGGCAGAAGAAGCATCCACAGAAGACAGGACTTCAGGCGAACATAGATCAAACAGAGGTGATGAAGATTCCTGGCCAACACCAACAACAGACAACAATCGGACAGCACAAATGGGAGGAACCTGAAAGAAACAACCTCCTTTACCTACCCACCTGGGAAGCATCGTTTCAACTACAGGCCGGTGGAAATGACGAGGATATCAAAGCAAGGATTGGAAAAGCAAGACAAGCTTTCATCACTCTCAAGTCTGTGTGGAGGTCAACACTCAGCACTCAGCATCACAAATAAGATCCGGATTTCCGACTCTAATGTGAAGTCAGTGCTACTTACTATACGGATCAGAGACTTGGCGCGTCATAAAGAGCATCTCAAACAAACTTCAAACCTTCATTAACAGCTGTCTTCTCTCAATACTCAAGATCAGATGGCCGGCCAGAAGAGATCAGCAACAGGGATCTCTGGCAATGAGCAAACCAACCCAGCAGAAACTGATTGTGCAACAAATAGGCAGAAAGAAATCGAAATGGATTGGTCATACTCTGAGGAAATCATCAAGGGACATCACTTGACAGGCCATCGCTCGAGTAAAACCCGAGTGGGAAGCGGCGAGTTGGTCGTCAGTGCAAGGGTGACTTAGAGGAGGTGATGCGACGAGGAGATGAAAGTATGTGGGCAGATATGGAGCCAGGTGAAAACTCTAGCAGAGAACCGAACGTAATGGAGACACGTGGCTGAAGCCCTATGTTCCACTAGGAATTAAAGGACATAATAATAATGAATGGCATCAGAAATAAATATTTCTATGTATAGCTGCCTTAGTTTAATTTCTACAGAATGCATCTTTACATCTGTAGAAGAAGACGGAGACCTTAGTAACAGTTAGATGTTGTACTGGGATTCACTGATTAATAAGACAGGAGAAACAAATGCGGTTCCTTTCATTTACAAGTAAACCCAAACTAGAAAGCAACTACAAGTATATGTGCTGTTTCAGTATGAAAACAACAATTTCTTTCTATTTGACATAAAAGCAGAGTAATTAAGTCAATCTAGTTTAACGAATATTTATCATAAATCATAATTTACGAATTTTTTATGACGCATATATTATTTAACGTTGAAAAAACAGATTAGACAAGATAAACAACTCATCAGCTGCAATGTTTTTATCCTAACCTCCAGTAAAGAGAATTTTAGTTAAATGAAACACAGGCTTTTCAAATCACTCTCAACACATACTTTAAGTTCAACATTTGTAGGCTGCAGATAGCTAGCTATTGAGTCAAAGAAAATGAACAGTCGGAATGTTCCAGGCCTTTCACGTTTTTACTTTTTGGCGGCAAAATACAGTGAAATGTCACCTTATTCATGTTCGATTATGCCCTGGTATGTAACACGCAAACTATTTCAAGAGAATTAAGATTTCGAGACGAAAAAATAGTAAAAAGAAATTTATCGTTTCCTAAGTTTGCATTTAAGAATCCATATTGACAGAATGAAAATACAAAAGTGTAACGCCTCACATCATACGTTTATCACGCAGTTAAATACAAGTTCCACAAAAATACAAGACTTCATAATTATTTGGGAGGTAAAAGTTTGGTTGGAATACAAGTGTCTGACAGTGCTGGTATCCCTCCGTGTTTTGAGTGCTATATGAACAATAAGATACGGTTTCTAAGGTGGATTTTTATTTGTTTTTTCAGCTGTCAAATAAAGAATGAATAATATAAAAGTTTTGAAAAGCTCAGGTGTTCCATACTTTTTATTATGCTGAGACAGTATCATGGTTATAAGGCTGTACTAGGTAATTAAAACAACAATTGTGTTCTTTTGAATGATGAAATCTACTGTTAAAATAATCCACAATCAGTTAATGGTCAATAACTGGGTGTTTTGTAAAACAAAAAAACACAGTGAACAAACTACAGGATTAAAAATTCATCACTTTGTTTTTTATTTAAGGGTTAAGACACTTAATTCCCTAAAAACATCAATAACCATTCTAAAAAATTATAGATGACTGACAACCAGTTTTATATTTTGAAATAAGCGCGAACAGTTAACAACAAGCTTTTGTTGTATGTAAGCCATTTAATTTTACGATAACAAGCAGGTGTTTAAGGTTTCCGATGTCACACATTTCCCCAAGCATGTTGATTTCAGTGGGTAATCTAACCAATGGCCATTTGTTTCTTAAGATTTCACATGATTTTAAGGATACTCATTAAGTATGGGAGAAAATTACAGTGACATTACCATACCAGAGGAAGTAACAGTTCTAAATGGTTTTTCACTGAGTGAATTTTGATACAACAACATATATTCGCATCACCTTTCACCTATTTCCAGCCTTGTTTTTTAAAAGGAACTGTGATTATCACAATGTCATATACTAAAAAGAACTCACAATATTCGATTTTCTGTAAAGAAATCCTCTGAAAGCTTTGGGGTGACTGCAACAAGGATTAGATGGATCAAAAAGGTTTAAATGCTGAAAGTCCATCTGTGAACGAAAATCTATTGTAATTCCAATCAGTAGCCATCGAATAAACAACCAATATTGTCCTCAGTGTTTATGTTACTAAAATACAATCACTCTTCTTCACCTTCTAGCTCCACCATTTAAGTACTTTACCTATAACACTTTACCTGAGTTAACTTCGATAAGACTGATTAAAGCTCTCTTTCTGGTAGCATAAAAGGACTGATAACTCTAAAAAATCTCATATCTGCTTAATATCTGGCCTACCATTGTAATTTTTGCATTCTTTAATATCTGTATGTTATTCTTCCAGGTACTTTATCACCTTCGACTTCAAGTATTAGGAAGGCTGATTTATTCTCAGCTGTATTGAATTTGCCACTTATTTTTGGCATTCTTGTGTGACTCTGTTCATACTCTTAATCTGAGATTTTGACCTCTAATCTACTTATTATCATTACTATTTAAATCACTTCAAGTCATCAAAACTTAGGACTCCTATGTAACGTGTGCTGATTATTTTATTATTTTTTGCACATTTAATTGGTATCCAAAGTTCTTTCTTCACTCTGGGATATTTTTGTAACGTCATATGTACATCAGCAAGCTAGCTGACACCTATGGCTCTTTCCTTTGAACTCCTCTGGTTCTAAACTAAGTAATAACAGTGGTTACTATCGTTTAAGTACCGAATTACAGTATGAGGGATTCTGCATGTTGTAAACATTTTAGGCTGCAAAAGACCTCCGAGATGAAACGACAAACTATTATCCTGATTAGTTTGTTATTCTTCTTTGTTTAAGGTAGTCGAGGAAAAGAACTGCATGACGTAATTCACTCTAATTTGAATATACATAAACACACATCGAAGTATGCTTGAAATCAATCCCATTACATATTTTTATGCCCGGCAGAAGATTTTTGTATTACCTAAATATACACATCCTGAAGATTTATTTTGTAAATGCTTGCTTAAAGAGAGACCTAATTTTTCAGATCAGGTTGTACAGAAAATAAATTTTCTCTGTCTTCCACACAAAAAATAAGAAATTGAAGGTAACATATTACTCACAGAATTTTTACTTAAGTATAAAGCTATTACGTCATCATCCTGCCTTAGGCAACACTGATAAACAAACCAACGCAAATATATACTTAAAACACTAACATTCAAGTACCAGATTACAACATATATGCATTAGATGATTTTTTGCATTTCCCTTATTGTCTCATTAAGTTAGTTTGTTTAATTTCCTGTTAATTTTCTTGTTTAATATCACCATTAATGTTATAAAGAATGATAAAAGTTTATTATTAATTTTTTTAAGTGAAACTGGTTGATTTCGTGCCTTTCAACCTGTATAAAAACACTCCATCACAGACAGACATTCATAGAAACGCACCTATAAGCTGATAATTGCTAAACCAAAATAAGCAACCAAAAAAAGAAAACGGAAAAAGGAGACAGTAATAATTACTTTTATTATTATTATTAAAATTAATGACTGCGGAAGAAAATAAAATAAAGAAGTTGAGGATGTGATTTTGCCATTTTGATAAACCCTGTTTATCATAAAGGATAAGTGAATTTTCAAAATAGGCTTCAGTATGTTTTTAACCAAGTGACACGTTAGTCTGAATTGACTGGGTTATTGTTAGAAAAGTCAGTTTACTCTGCGTATAGGTGATTTTGTGTTTCACAAGTGAAGTAATAACTTACATTTAGCCAAGTCTAGTGATAACTTGTTCATCATGAATGATACAAAGAAGAGGATCGATGTTAGATGCATGCTTTTTTTAAATGGCTGTCAGTCATACAGTCGGCGTCTCAAATGCACTTCCAACTGTTTATATGTACAGATACGAAACGTCATTGATTAAAAACAAACATCGCAATAGTGAAGCTTACTTAACTAAGTCGCTTTTGCCAGTGTAAACCATTTCGCGAGTGCCTATCTTTTTACAGTAAGCTCAAAACTTTATCAGCTTCAAATGTAATTACGTAGGTGTTAAGAATTAAAGCAATCATGAAAATGGCTTTTGGGCATTAAACCATCCAGTTTTATATAAAAATATCGAGGTTTTGATACGCAAGATATGCATCGAAAGAAAGGATAGTCGTATTACGACAAGAGATTTATCCCGTGACGCGAATCGTATGTAGCAGTAAAGCACCTAATAAATTCACAAGAAGAAAGCCATTTGTTATGATGAATCAACTAGTACCTGGAATGCTTGGGAGTGACATAAAAACTGATACCATTAAGCCATATCAAAATTACGTGAGGTAGACGTACAAACTGTCAGTGCTGCATTAAAAAGCTAAAATCAATGAACATATATTTTTACCGAAAGGGATGTAATATTATCTTCACTTTGTCTGAGAACATATATATATTAAAACAAAACACGTAGTTCAGCGAATTCATTCACTTAGATGCACAATAGCGATTTTATATACTTATTTTGTATGTGAGTGTACATTAGGTTTGTTCGATAAGAATAAAAATAAGTTAGAATTATTGTTTTCGAGACATTTCAAAAATCTGAGGAATAATGAAAACTGTAACTAGGGTAGCTGAAAAATGTGAAGAAGGTAGTGGTGACGTGTTGTCAAAAAACATAGTTGATAACGTTAAATGAAGTTGAATAAGCGTAATGCAGGTACGTAATAAGATGAATAGTTTATTGAGTGAGATGCACATAGAAAACAAAGGAGAATATGGAATTATGTAAGAGTTATAAAAATAACAAATTTCATAAGGAGTTAGAAAAAAACAAGCAACACAAACATCAAATTAGTCGAAGTCAACACGGTTGTTACCATGATAGTAGAAGTAGTTGGGTGATTTTCTTTTTTGTATCTACAACTCTGGTTTCTCCAAATGAATGACTAAGGCTTCAGCAATACAAAGGAGAAGAAATGGTATTACTTTTGGTAGGTTATTCTTCATTTTGTTGATCATTTTGAAGGAGGCGTTTGTTGACAAGGAATGTCTAGATGGGCATTATTCATGAATAGGGAAAAATTAAAATTCATCACAAGGTAAACCGACTATTACTTTAGTCACTTTGGTATCACGAAAGTTCATATTTTTAACAGTGTAAAAATACTCAAGAAAGTAATAAATTTTCAACACTTTTATGCTGAAATGATGCTAAATACATAAATATACACGAACCTAAGCCTAAATGAGGTTTTCATCCATCACTGACAGTGATTTTTCATTCATTGTGGCTTGAATAAGTGTTGAAATTCAATTGATTCAAAATGTAACTACTTAAGAATAAAAACAAAAGAACGATTCAGAACGTTTGATTAGCGTTTTTAGAAGACGGAGTCTCCCTGAAAAATATGATGTTTCTCTACAATATATACCTATATTCCTGACTGTATCATTAAGAACACAATAAAGAGTGAAGAGACTCATCAACAAATCTATTGTCAAGCTTCGCATTTGTGCATATATGGCTTTTTAAAGAAATTATTTCCTGTGGGAAACTTAAACAGACCCGTGAATTAGTGAGCGGTAACTAACAGTGGAATCCAGGATGCTCATTTCATCCTATTTGGGGCTAACTAACTTGGTGTGCCTGCATTCTTCAGTGGGTGATGGTGTTTTCACTGCAACTCGAATCCACCATCAATAGTTTCCAACGCCAGTGTTATCCACCAGACCACAAGAAGCTGACATGTCAACCTTAGGCCAAGCATTTCGGTCTAATCAATCAAGAAGAAAGTTCGAATGAAATTAAAGACGTGTGAATACTTGAAATAATAATAATATGAAATGCAATTAAAATGATTGTGATTACAGTCATAACTAAATATCAAATGGCAAAATAAGTAATGCCATACTTAATATTGTATTCTTAAATCAGTCTATGTAAAAAACCCAGTGGGTGCGTACTGCCGATGATTCCCAAACTAGGATGAAACAGCAGCTGTCCAGTACTCCCTGGTTTTCAATGGTTCTCTAACTGATATCAATCCGTGATCAACTCGTAAAACATAACTAATCCTTACAAACCAAACTATAGAAAATGGTAAGTGATTTAAGAATATGAGAAATAATAATTAACATTACTTTCAGTAACAAATGAAGTATGAAATCTAGATAAACACAGGTGGTAGACCATATATTATTATATTACCAAACGTAGTGTGAATTATCCTTCATATACTTAAATCTTTTGTCATTTTCTTTATGCTGATTGGTCTTTCATTTTTCACATAAATTAATTTAATAAGTAACCGTAATATCAGGCTGTTCAAGATGTATTGCGTAAATACATCACATTTTCCATATAAACTCTATCTTCTGATGACGCTATCAAAATTTAAAAGGAATAATTGTTCTAAATTGTGAATTTGATTAAACCTCAAAATGTCAACATGTGCGTGTTCGATATCCCTGGGGGCTAAATCCAAGACCAACAAGTTGCACAAAAATCTTTCTAAACCTAATGAAATATTTGCCTTCAAAGCTGGACAAACGTTGCAGTGCGTTCTTTGAAAGAAAAAAGGTAATAGAGATAATCTGGAATCACTTATTTTTCCATTCTTGAGTTTTCTAAAATATTAAATACAACTTTCTGGTGAAATTAAGATTGAAAGCGTCATAGTTAGAAGAAAAGAACTTACCAGTAAACACTAGATTCATTTTTCAAGTATCTAGCTTCAAAGAGAAATAGGACAGGATTTCATCATGAGCTGACAATAGTTAGAGAACCATTGGAAAAGCTGGGAGTACTGAACAGCTGTTTTGTCCTAGCTTGGGACTCTTTAGCAGTAAGCATCCACCGGGATTCCTAGGTTTTCCAATGGTTCTCTAACTAATGTCAGCTCATGATGAAATCTTGTAACCAATCAAATCCCTACAAACCAACACTTGAATAGAAATAGGACAGCTTACCTGTAGCTGTCGTTTTCAACTATCTATGATTATTGTGACTAAAAAGTGAAAAATACTCGAATCTTTCATGTCAACTAACACTAACCACTGGGGAAGTCATAAAAAACAGTAAGCGTTTGTACAGATTCCTAAGAATTTTCAGGAAGTAGACAGCATCTATTTACAAGATAAACTCTCCGTAAGAAACAGAAAAATCAGGAGGAAAACGCTGGTTTTAATCCATCCCAAGCATTTTAATAATTACATCCTCCATCACACTGCTTGATAATAAAATCTTCATATTTTTCAAACTGCTTTATATTTTGATTCAACTTTCTCTAGATGCTGTAGTTGCTGATTAAACAAATCTGGAAATGAATTACTTCATTACATTTAATTCACTAGAAAAATTGTCGCAATTTGACAAAAAGTTTGTGTATCCGTGCTCACTTGTTATACTTCAAAGAATACATGTATTTTTTTATGTTACTACTTCCTCGAATAGTAGTTTGAAAACCATATCAGTTTATACATTTGGTTCCCTTGATAAATTTCGATAAAGAAAGGAAGACGAAATTTGCAGTATAAAATGATATCATTCTATTTCACAGGTTCTCATCAGCTGCAGACTATCTGAAATTACAATGGTTATATAGATGATAATAAAATACTTTAATGTTTGAGTGGTGGTAGAGAAGAGATACTACCATATCACTTTATTAATTTTTCAAAAAACTTGGGCAGCTGTGAGCTCTTAACTGTCGACTCGTAGTTAAATAACCTCGTCAGCATATTATATATTACTTGTAATTTTTGCCGTTTCAACCCCCACCGTGTATTCCATAAACTCGCCACCTTCATTTCTCGTTTAAGTGCTATATAATCGCTTTTCTCTCTATGAGTGTTCTTGTTCTGCCTAACCAGAAAATTCGTTGACCTATTTCTTCAATTTTATCTCAAAATCGCGAAGGTTGTATTACTTCTACAACACAAAGGAATCGCATGGTGAATAAACTAATTTATTTGATACAGGAAGCAACAAAGATGGAACTTCCGGTGAACAGAGAGTAGGCAGAGGTGCTGAAGACTGCTAAATCACAAGAACAAGCACCAGTCACTACCAATGGGAAAAGTTTGAGAAGTTACTCCATTCATTTATATAGGCAACATTCTTGAAGCTACTGGCAGATAGAAAGGATGAAAGTGTCAGAGTAAGTCACGACCGGAAATGTAAAAAGACACTGATTCGAAATCAGTGTGGGGGTTTACTGCACTAAAAATAAAGAAGTTTCAACAACTTTGTCTAGTTACCCTTTATGGTTCAGAAACTTGACGCGTCATTAAAAACACTTCCATCAGGCAGCTTCGAACTTTTACTACTACCTGCCGAAGCGGTTAGGCAAACAACGGTTTTTAAAGAGTTAGGTGAACTCTTGGCTGTAGGCTAGATAAGTAGACCTCTAATAAACTTTCCTGACATGTAATATTAAATAGAAACAACATTCTAAAGCTGACAGGATGATTTTCACTTGTGTTTTTCCATACACACATCCACACGTAAGTAGTTAAATAGACCATTTCATTATCCAAAGAATGAGACGAGTCCAAGTATTCGAATAAATTTAATACTATTACTGAAGTAATTAGTTTGATTTTCTCGATTACTTTATGAGAAACAATTGCAGACAAGACATTCTAATGGTAATGTTCATTAGTAAGTGAAGCGATGGTGTAATTATGATTTGATGATGACCTAATGATAATAAAGCTACTAGTCAGTAGAATATTTTAACAAAAAATGCATCTGTACCAAATGAAACACAACCTGGTTTGTCCAATTTAATGGAACCTGAAGATAAAATTATGAATGTTAAAGAAAGATTTAATTAACTATTTAGCTATTATCACTGACAAAAGGACAGTTTAATGTGAACATATATGTTAACCTAAAGGTTGTCAAGAAAAACAGAATTCAAGTAAGTTCACTTCACATTAAATCTCGCTCTGAAAGCGTTGTGTAGCGGGACAACCGGTTCAGAGAACACATTCAAATCACAATATTTATTAACTAATTATGGGGGACTATGTAGGTAATATGACTGATTATCGGAATATTTGTTTCCAAATTTACTGTTCTGGTATAGTTAACTGATGATAAGAAGTTCTGTTTCACGTTTAGTGGTATAACTGATAATAAATCCACTTGGGAATGTGAAATATTTCTCCTATTTGTTGATAACAAATTGTTCGTTGAAGGACATTTTAGGGATCTAATTCCATAAATCACAAAGTAATCATTTATGAATATTCATAAAATGAAAAAGTCTTTTATTAATCGAAAATCGTCCATACATCTCTATGTGAATACATCCCCTTGGTTTCTTCATGTGGAAAATAAAATATTCACTTTTAGGCTACTAAAACATTTTCAGGTTGTGATAGTAGTTGATAGTAATTCAAGGCTTTAATAAGAAACATCTTACAGTCTACTCTACCTTAGAGCAATCAAAATACAAAGCATAAATTATTTGACCACCATCAGAAAACTTCAATGTGTCTAGGTTGGCCAGGTTTTTTCACTCTAAAAAAGAATGAATACAGGATTTCCTCAAATATATCTAAAAATAATGCTATCGTCAGACAAAACCACACACAAGGTGGCCCTATTTTACATCTGGTGTTTGTATTAATTACTCAAGTAATGTGACACAAATTTATTCTTTCACGTGCTGTGACAGGGCAACAGATAGGTTGCTAAGGTAAATTAAATATGGTTAACAAAACCAGATTTGTGGAAGGTGAATAAACAATGTAGTCCTATTTATTTGTGAAGTGAAGATGTTCTTAAAGGAGTATATTTTTGGAAGTGAAACCTTACTAGTGTTCCTTCTGGAGACTTGAAATATTCATGTCGAAATGAGCTACTTACTTTGAACAATGAATCATACAAATATACTGAACAAAAACGCTACATGATCTATCCTGCCTGCTTACATAAACACTTAAAGTTCAACCAATCAAACAAGCTTGGAATGCTCACCTTAGTAGCAGAAAATTACTGCAGAAACGATAATTACATTGCGTCTATTACATTAGTGTAAAAACAGAGAAAGTTTGGCGTCAAATTCCGTGACAGAAGATTGAGGTAGGTCGAAGGAATGAATTTGAAAATTTAACTCTCTAAACTATGAAGCCACATTCGTTTTAAAATTAGTACTGTCATGTGTATTTACCAAGAACACATAGGTGATTCCGTAGACTGAAGTATTCTTTGAATTCGTATTTATAATACTACATTTTGTACACAACCTTTCCTAGTCGCTTAACACTGACACTACTTAACACACATAATTACATTTTCAATCAAATTCGCTGATATAACTCTCACTCTGTCTGGGTAAACTGCACTTCCATACCAATGGAAAATTACCGTTTCCATATCAAGCTTCAAAACTGAAGTTAATATGTTTTTTAAGAATTACACACAATTATTCACAAATAAGATCTCAAATTTTCAAACAGTTCGCAGTTTTCACAGTTGAAGGTGATTATTTCACTGAAGTTTCTTATAGAAACCAAGATTGTTCAAATGAAGCGTAAGTGAAGCCATACACTACCGATTGACTGAGATGAGTAGTGTACCATTCAAATAAACCAGTAGTGCTTAATATACAGATCAAAATAACACTGTGCAGTTCTCTCGCTTCTGGTCGAGCTCATCAGAAGTATACTCTGTCTGAATCAGCTGAAACCATACAGTTTCTGGCAAAATCTCAAAGTGAGTTGAAATTTGTAAATTTCATTTATTCATAGGTGGAACTTTCCCAGTGTTAGATTAGCCCGTGTTTTAGACTACTAAAGTATTTCTGAGTTCTGTTTTAGTTACGTATTTGTTTCCATATGATGTATAGTAGTTTATAAGTCTAGTGGAATTATAAATCTCATAGATTTATTTCTAATCTGTTATAGGCTGCCGTCTGCATTTTTAATTCATTCCCTCTTTTCTGTTTTTAAATCCCATAAAAGTGCTATATCTATTGCACCATAAAAAGGCAGTAATGCTTCTTCAGTGGATTTATTGACCATGAATTATTACGCTTATTTTTTTAATATGAAAAATAGCCTGAAGGCTTTTGAAGAGTCAATAGGGAAAATAAATTTGTGTTCACCATCTCTTGGGGCTGTTATATATCATTCAAATTACTTCGTTAAATTGTGTATTATACCTGAACAGACTCATTCTTATTTTACTGTGGTAAATACAACTGACATTTAGGCTTGCATGAACACGTTAGAAGGCTTTTCGTACAATTTAGGCAAACATTATTTTATTACTAAAGTAAAAGGAAGTAATTTCTACCCACGTTTGTAACCTGTAGAAAATATTATGACATACAGCATTTCTAATGCTTTTCTTTTTCAGTTAATATAGATCCAGAGTTAACGTAGGTGATCTACCGAAGAGGAGCTTACCTAGTTCGCATATATCACAAATACTTAAGAGACATTATTACTAATTTGTGAGAAGATTTGCTACTTCTGAGATATTTTATAATTCTTAAATTACCATTCCGCTTCCAAAAACTCATGGTATCAATGATTCAGAAAATATAATCATCACCAGAATGAATTTGATTCTGTCAGGTATTTTTATTGACATGAGCTTGAAAAATCCTGTTGTACATGTTCTATCATCATACTAGCAAAATTGAAAGAATCAGAATATTACAAAATAATGCAGATTCGTTTATGGTGTGTTTTAACCAATATTAGATTGAAAAGAACAAGAAGTTCAGCAAACATATCTTTTCAGTGATTTCATTCACAAAAGCTGTACAATCGCATTTATGTAGATTAATTTACATGGATACAATTATTATTCGTTTAATTCCACATTTATTCGCCTTTAAAATTATTTCTCCAGTTATCAAATATTAATTTGGGATACGTTGTAACTGTTTTCTAATGCTATGAAATCTTGTCTCTAAGCCCCCTGTGGTCTATATTCCTACCTTCAAACTTTCATATCAAGTTGAAAATTATTATCACCTTCGTTACTATGTGGAATTCAACAAATAAGAGTTGTATCCATGTAAATTAATCTATATAAATGTGATTGTACAGGTTTTGAGAATGAAATTGCTGAAAAAATATCTTTGCTGAACTTCTTGTTCTTTTCAATCTAATGTTCCAATGGGTATTTTCCACGATTCTAACCAACATTCATTTCACAGGAAATAGAAACAACCCAAGTTATTAGTAGAGCCAAATGTAGTAATCAGCCTATTGTTGTAGAGAATGACATACATTAAGCCAATTTGTAACCCTTTTCTCTACATTTGTCCATGAAAAAGAAAGACAATTTTAGCTATTCTTTTTGAATAAATAATGTCGAGACACATGGAGTTTTAGTTTTGGAGTGAACGAACATCCATACTTTTAGCCCGTTTGCTCCCTTTGAATCACATGTTGTTATGCCAACTTAGTGTAGCGTAGTGAAGATTTTTGTAATTTAAATCATGGCTACGACGCGTTTGAATAGAAATAATTTTTAATAAGATTGTGTTATATTTTTGTCAAGAGTTTTGGAAACTGCCAATCGCTTAGATAACATGTTGATCTGGTGGGACTGCGGTAGCCTGTACAAGTTGGCTGCAAGCGTTTATGTTTCAAGATTTGGTTTGTTAGGATTAGATTTGTTTTTGCGAGTTCGGCCACGGATTGACAACAGTTAGAGAACCATTGAAAACCAGCATAACTATGTTTAATACTATAAGAAAACTGTTCTTCTTGATATAAGTATAAAACTTGGGCACTGTGGTAGAGTATAACTCCATTATGGATAAGATTTTATTTTGATAATTCACACAGTGTTATAACTGTTATAATATAACTGTACAACACTGTGTTAATTATCAAAATAAAATCTTATCCATAATGGAACTGTTCTTCTTCTTCTCGACATAGATTTATTTTACGAAGACATAGGTCTCATTGTTTACTGGTTATTTCCTGTCTATATACGGGTTCGTTGTTTCCCGTAGGTAAACGCTTACTAAAGAATTTCAAAACTTTTGATGGTATATATCATCTGCAGTGCGCATCAAAAGTGACCGCCAATATAAATTCAGATTATTGACAGTCAAATCTTCAAAGTACAGTGTTCTAAAATTGTAATTCATGATGTGAAAACATCCCACTTTAAAAGTCAATCGAAACAAAATTTTTAGTAATCCCACTACTTCTTCATCAATGTAAATCTCTCCAGTTTGTCACCTTATACATCACCACTGATGATCTAAAAATAATCAGTGAAATATGAAACAGAATTTGTAAGATGACGCCAAAGAACTAAACGACATTTTTAAAACTTCATTAGAACTACTTCGGATAGACGTTAGAAAGTTGAGGGTCATGCAGTGTTGCAAATTTCTGATGGAAGTGAACATTTTTCAGCAGAATTTTTTACACTATTGTTTTAAAATGCCTCAGTATTCAATAACCATACAAAGGTGAAAACATTTATTTATGAAACTAGGATCAGTAGGCAAAGGATCCGCTTATCCGCCTTTTTTGATCATCACTTCAATGAACTGTGTTCAACGTCACTCTAACCCGAATTAGCATAAAAATTAGAGATATTGTTCTGTTTGAATTGATATAAAAAATGTTCGCTAACCATGTGAGCACACAAGATTTCATAAACTCATGGAATTTTTACTTTCAATTGCATAGCAATGCATACAATCGAAACCATTCAACAAATAACATCAAACAAACTTAGTGTAGACTAGTGACATAATAAACTTCTACATCTATTATTGTTCTCTGTTGACGTCATTGATAAATCTGTCTTAAAAATGCATAAAATATTCATAATTTTTTGGAAACTCTTTCGTATGCGCATACACAGACATATGTGTGTAAGACTATCAATTAAGTCATGAAACAAAACTAACTCATTGATGAAATTTACTCAGCGGAAGTAAATGGATCTAAAAAAAGAAAAGCAGAGATTTCGAACCAACAGTTTGTTCAGATTACTTGACAAGCAAAACGCTCATTGGAAAGAGACAAACAGTAACAGTTTCAAAAACGCATACTAATTATAAGAGGAGAAACTTGTGTTTGCGTGCAAAACTAAATTAATTAAAGTCGGCAAAAACACTCATTCGTTTCGTGTAAAAATAAATCATTAAAAATTAGTTATTAATTCACCCACTGTATGGAGAGAAAAAGTATCGTTTAGATTTTTTCGAGAGATGTGGAAATAAAGTGAAAAATTTATTTTTTATTTAGTTGACTTTATACAGATGAATATTTTTAGGGCGCTTTTCCCAGGTGGTCAGAATTAGGCTTATCTTAAGGAGAAACTTGGTCAGCAGAAAGTAATAAATGCTGTCTAGCTAAAAGTATCGTACATATTCTGCTTATCAGATATGCAATGTACGGAAAAAGACTCATTTTTAAATCAGAGGATAAAAGTTCTCCAGAAAGGCTTACTGGCTGACTAAAAATTCGTTATGAGACATGGAAAATACTATATATCTACTTCTGTATTTCATTGATAAATTCAATCTTGAAAACAATTCAAACAAAATTCAAGAATCAATACACTGCTCATTAGTAACTGACTAGAGAATAGATTTCTCGGAGGTGTAGTGAGAATTCTTGACCAGTGAGGTACAGTTCAGTTGTACGTTGCCAGCAAGGCACTAATAACATCAGTACAAAACACTCATACAACAACCATTGGTTACTAAACATAATCATAACTCTAACTGTTTGTTGTACTGTTTATTTAAAAAGTTTTGGTGTAGTGGCCAAAAGATTACAACAAAACGGCTTTTGTGGTTAAAATAATAACAAGTGGAAAAAGGCCGACAATATGCCCCATCAGTGAATGTATACTTTCAAACTGAAGTTGTCTAATAACTGTTAAAATATTGGTAGTTTGGCACTATATTCATGGAATTCACTTCATTAAGAGGAAAAATAATCAATATGTATGAATGAATAATAATAATGCTTTATCCCAAACAGTACTTCTGGTACAGATATGGAATTTTTAGCATGTAATACAATGGTGTATCTAATTTTCTCTTTACAAGGATGATAATTAAAATAGAGCATTTACATTAATAATAATTTGCACTAATAGTATTGTTCAATAAGAAATGAATATAAAATTAAATCAAGTGAAAGTATTAACGACAATGTAAAAGTGAAAACAAAAAAGGTCGTTTACTTAGAATTCCGAAGTTGGTAATTTCCTGCTTATCATACAAAATGTGTACCTGTCAAATAAGGAATTGTAGAGTTCGTGTACTTGGTCGTCCGAGCATGCAGTCTTCTATAGTTGCTTCTAGTTCTATCCGACGAGGTGCAAGGAGAGGGTTGTGTTTGAAGAGGTGTAATTTGACACCAGATGTTAAATAACGCAGGGTTGAGGAGAACGGTAGCTAACTTTATCGACTTAATTGACTATATATATATATATATATAATACAGTCGACAGATCAACAAGAAATAATGCATTACGTGAAGATGCTTCTATTTCACTGCCGCACTATCACCGTAACCCCTTTTAAGTAAATAGTGGAAACTGAGATTGTTTTGTAATTCTCCCATGCACAATAAACAGTCTCCCCTAAAATGCACTTTGTTATTCCGTGAATAGGGCTTTATGCTATTTCTATAGATCTGTCTTTGGTTGGTAAAAATACAAGTTTTATTGTGCAATTTCTTTTCAATGTTACAAAATTCACTGTTCAATTGGCTACCTGATTCAATAGTTAAAAAAGTAAGCACTGTTTATATTATTTTATTATTATATCCTTCATTTCCTAGAGGAACATAGGGCAATATAAAATGGTAATATGGTATACTCGTGGAGTAAATTCTTATAATACTACAGAATATACGTTTCAGGTAAGTAAAAATCACTTCTTATATTTATATTACCTGATATGAGAGAAGTTAATTACTTTATTTGTCAGTGTTGCGTAACGAAGTAATTTTTTTAAACATTTTTATTTAGAAGTATAAATTATTCCTTCAGTATATATGGAGAAATACAGGAAATATTTTTAACTCGTTCTCTGAATGTCAATCATAACAACCTTTGTGTCAATAATTATGCATTATTTACCATTTTACTGCATATGGTAAGAGTTTTTAGTTGAAAGAGTAAATTGGAAGTTGTAAAATCCGATTTGCACTTTGTATCATGGACAATGATATGTATATCAGCTGAGATAATATAACCCGTTAATGTGTGCTTGGGAAACTATTGATTGTAACATCTTATAACTAAAAAGCATCCCTAACCGAAGTAATATATCTCATAAGAGCTGAGTAAAATCGTTTCAACCTGTGAGTATTTCGCTGCACTCTCAGGACTCTCTCATTTTTTTAGAATACTACATAAAATGAGGCAATAAATAAAACAGTTTTACACTTGTAATTGAAAGTTCCTGGGTTCGAACCCCAGTGGGTGCGTTCTGCCGACGGTCCCCAAGATAGGGTGAAACAGCTGTCCAGTACTCCCTGGTTTTCAATGGTTCTCTAAATGATATCAACCCGTGGTCAAAGTAGAGAAACATATCTAAGCCATACAAATCAACTCTTGAGTTTTACACTTGCTGAATCATAAACAGAAAACTGTGGGGCTCTTCACATAAGCGACACATACAGGAGATATTGTCTTGTACTCTATTTGGAACAGAAGGCGAATTCCTATCTTATGTTACAAATATCTATTTGACATGATACACTGTGATACATCATCATTAACTTGTCGCTATTTCTAGGGGAATTTATCGCTTACTATATTTAATATAATTGTAACTTATTTAATATAGAATTATGTTGGACAACAGTGTCCAAATTCTATTCTTAAAATAGTTTCTCCCCTAACGTGGTAAAAAAAACCTTTGTGTAGCCAAGAATCAGCGATAAAACTTTGAGTCAACTGATGCAATAAATACAAATAGTTGATTTAATCTAGGATAAGGACTCTTGCGAATATATTAAGTATTTGATACAATTCGTTGAAGTACACCAAATAAAAGATAAAGTGAACCAAATAAAAGACAAAAGAATCAAAATGTTTTTGATGAATAAGAATTTAGTAGAAGTCTGTTGTAAGCATTTGTGAAGTTTCAATTTTACAAAAGTCAAACAATCAAATAGTGCAGTTTTTGTCAAAACATTGAAAACACAAAACGCGCATCACTAATCTTAATCTAACGGCATTTTTCATTACATAAATACAGTAGATAATCTGATTTGCATTCAAAATATCTGTGTGTATGTGTAAATTAGTTACATTATGTGGAAAATTTATCTGTTGGCGAGGCTATTCGAAAGACTCATTCATCGATGTACTGATGCTAATATAATGTTCCAATTTGCGTCACTTAGGAAAACGCAAAGCTGGTAAACTCAGGGTCACTCATACAAATACTGCCAGGCATATACTGTAACAATAGAAGACAAGGGCCAGGCAACAGACCGTTTATTAAGGAAATCAGCACGTATTTATATATATTTCATGTACATTATTACAGCTTATTCAAGCAGACAAACACAGTCTTCTGATTGGTTGTTTCTTGCCCAAGGTTATTCTGTACTGCTTGTGACTGGTTTCTCAGAAAGTTAAGCCATATATCTGCGAATCGTATTTACCCACGTTAAGTCTGCTGGGACTGGTCGCTGAATCAGTCTTGTTCATATTTTCTCACGGTCAATATTAGCGACCTAGGCATTGACGTAAATTAATGTCTACCAATTGGCTTGCAGCCTGCTCTCACCACAATACTTCACTGTTAATCATCGCGTTTTACATAAAATATTTTATTTAGTTCCAATTATTGTGTAAAACGTTTCGATTTGCACTTAGCTTTTTTTGAACTGTTTTTATCAAAAAGAGTTGTCTTAAAATATATAATCATGAGCACTAGTTGCAATTTCAACAGCGGAAGCAGAACTAACAGTGGACAGCAACCCTCCGACGAGAATAGAAATCCTGAAGGCAGTCAGGAGGCTAAACACTGGAAAAGCAACAGGACCAAACAGAATCCCAACAGCAGCATTGAAAATGGACCCAAAGACGTCAGTCTACTTGATGACACCACTGCTGGAGGTGTGAAAAGAGGGTAAGGTATCTGCGGTTTGGAAAAAAGGCTACCTTTTCAAACTCCCAAAGAAAGGGGACTTAGGTCAATGCAAGAACTGGTGTGGAATTATCCTCCTGTTTATCCCAAGCAAAATACTAAGCCCCATCATCCTGGAGAGAATCAAACACGCACTGGATGGAAAACTTTGACAGGAATAAGTTGAATACAGGAGAAACAAGCCGGGCATCGATCAAATGGCCACATTACGGATCATCATTAAACAGAGCTTGGAATGGCATTAAGCTCTCTACATGAATTTCATTGACTTTGAAGAAGCCTTCGACAGGGTCGATCGAAAGGTGATTCGGGAACTAATTCGCCAACAGATATATATTTTTTTATCTAGCAGTTGTACGATATTGCTACGCACCAAGTAATCCACAACAGAAAACTCACGAAGTGAAGACGGGATTACGAGAAGCTGGCTGCCTACTATCGCCAAAGATTTTCCTGATTGCAGTAGACTGGATAATGCGACAGACAGACAGCGGGTAGTGAGGAAACAGGCATAAAATAGACTCTCACGAAAAACTTGAAGGATCTGGACTTCGCCAATGATATCATGTCTGATTTCCCACAAACTGGAAGATGTGCAAGTGAAAAGCAACAAGTTGGCAGAAGAAGCATCCACAGAAGACAGGACTTCAGATGAACATAGATCAAACAGAAGTGATGAAGATTCCTGGCCAACACCAACAACAGACAACAATCGGACAGCACAAATGGGAGGAACCTGGAAGAAACAACCTCCTTTACCTACCCACCTGGGAAGCATCGTTTCAACTACAGGCCGACAGAACTGATGAGGATATCAAAGCAAGGATCGGGAAAGCAAGACAAGCTTTCATCACTCTCAAGTCTGTGTGGAGGTCAACACTCAGCACTCAGCATCAAAAATAAGATCCGGATTTCCGACTCTAATGTGAAGTCAGTGCTACTTACTATACGGATCAGAGACTTGGCGCGTCATAAAGAGCATCTCAAACAAACTTCAAACCTTCATTAACAGCTGTCTTCTCTCAATACTCAAGATCAGATGGCCGGCCAGAAAAGATCAGCAACAGGGATCTCTGGCAATGAGCAAACCAACTCAGCAGGAACCGATTGTGCAACAAATAGGCAGAAAGAAATCGAGATGGATTGGCCATACTCTGGGGAAATCATCAAGTGACATCACTTGACAGGCCATCGCTCGAGTGGAATCCGAGTGGGAAGCGGCGAGTTGGTCGTCAGTGCAAGGGTGACTTGGAGGAGGTGATGCGAAGAGGAGATGAACGTATGTGGGCAGATGTGGAGCCAGGTGAAAACTCTAGCAGAGAACCGATCGCAATAGAGACTCGCGGCTGAAGCCTAATGTTCCACTAGGAACTAAAGGAAACAATAGTAATGATAATAATACTAGTTGCAATGTAACACTACAGCGACATTTTTATTGAAACTCATAATTTTAATTATGATTTTCGTTTTCACCTTCATTCTCTGGTCTAAAAAATAGTCTTCCAAAAATATACCACTCATAACATTTAAAATGCATGATTTGTGAGAACCTAAAACTTCTAATATGGTGGTATATTCGCTACTCAAAGCAGATTGTGTGACCGTTTTCAAGATATTCGATTGCTTTTCTTCAAGTGAAACAATGCTCTGAAGTCAATAAATGCCGGTCAAAGTACTTATCAATATTTCAGTAAGATTCGAATCGAACTTTTAATCAGTCAGATCTTATGAACTGTGACAGAACGGTATTTTAGAAGTATCCATGATTACTGGAGCCATTTCACCTTGACTCACGACACTGCCCAGTATTAGGCAGTGCTTTGTATAGAAAAAAAGGAAATGGTTGTTAGCTTTAAGATTTACTCATTCAAAATGTCCACCCACGAAGTTATAAGTATGACTTTATATATATATATATATATATATATATATATATAATATTTATACAGTTGGAATAATTTATTTAATTGTAGGAAAACTCATTTGAATATTTATTTTGTTATTTTTATTTAGTATTTCCATTCTTTAACGTAAATTTCCAGCAAAAAAATATAATTTCACAAACAGGAAGAGAAATAATTTATTCTACTTCAAAATGAATGTTAGTTGATTCATTTTACAAGCTTTTTAACTTTGTTTTCACATGTTATAAAAAGATAAGAGTAAGGTAGATAAATCTGTTGGCGAATATTCTCTTGAGATTAATCACTTTTTTCTAAGAATTTCATTAAATTCTTCTTTTTATAGTTAACATTTTTACATTCACTTATCTTGTAGTAATAATAGTATCAGCTAACCTATTATACTTTGATTGAACAGATAAAGGTTTTCCCCTTTTTGCTGTCAGTGTTTCAATGATTCATTCAACTTTAATTTTATTACATTAAATAGACTGTAAAGAGACAAACAAGGCTAACGAAAAGTTAGAAGAAGGGGTCTAATGAAGTTCCACTAATTTTTTTCCTTCAAAAATGTATTACTATTATTATTCCTTTGGATTCAGAGTGGAAGATAGGGCTTCATCAATACATCTCCACTTTCTTCCGTTTTCTGTCGTCTTCTTCAGCTGGGTACCCTACCGAAAACAATCTCTCTTCTCTTCCTCATACGATCTCCTCCATGTCACCTGACGACCCACTTGTCGGTTTTCACTGGGATTTCACTCGAACACTGGCCTGGAGCGCGATGTAATTCGATGGTCTCCCCAACGTATGCCCGATTCACCTCCATTTTCTCCCTGCCGACTGGATGAAACCCACTGGCTGGAGTTCTGGTGAGAAGTCATAACCAGTGAAGTACGTTCAGTCGGGAGTGAGGATGCATTTCTCGCATGTGACATTAGTTGATGGCCGCACTGATACCAAGAACAGGAAGAAGTTCGAATTCATGGGCTGGCCAGTGAATCACGTCCCAATAGCTGAATGGTATACAAGCTTGTCTTATAACAGGAAGGTCCTGGGTTCGAACCCCAGTGGGCGCGTACTGATGATGATTCCGAAACTAGGATGAAACAACTATCCAGTACTCCTTGGCTTTCAATTGTTATCTAACTGATATCAATCCATGGTATAGCCTGAAACAAATAGAACCCCTACAAACTAATTCTTGAAAATAGAAGGATGTTTGTGATACCAATTAGAAAATTCCGATGCTTGTTTACCCCCTGCGGTTTCTTTTTTCGATTACTAAAAAAAGGAGAAAAAAGTAAACTAGCCTAAACGTTCTTCACCTTTTAGTTACATATGGCGCTTCGAGTTGGCATCTGTTGATATTTAGTTCAAAACGCTGTTGACAAAATGGACATATGCGCTAAGAAAATAATATTATTACTGCATTTATTAGTAAAACATCCCTTTCACATGTTATCTTAATTTCCTTCGAACTTGAAACGAATATCGTATGAAATACCCAGTATTATTACATTCTCATTTTCTGGAATTAAAAATTATGGATTCGTGATCTATTCACCTTTACTTTTGAACCTGCTGATGCTTATACGTGACCACAAGTAATAATACCAATTGAAAACTTTAATTTAGTCTTTTTTCAAACATATTTTCTTCTAGAATTGTAGAAATGTTGTAAATTTTAAAAGACAACACATGCAACATAAAATTGGCTGCTACAAAGCACTAACATGTTATAGCTTCAAATTTTACCTGAGAAGCTGCGTACACAATTTTTATTCTTCCTTAGATTACGTTTCAAGAGGTATTATATAATTTTCTATATAGCCGTAAACTGTTAGTTGTTTCTCAGCAGCAACTTATTTCCCATTTCTTAATTAAAAATAGATCACATTTTCAATTGAAGTCTTACGTTATACATCTAACAAAACTTACCTGACTGTAGAGGTGATAACCTCAGTTATTAAATTGTACATAAACAAATTGTTTGCAAATGTAGTAGCTCATTTTATGCACTAACACTTTTCTCCGCCTCTAGAAATGCAAGTTTACTAGATATACGTTGGTGTTAATATGGCGACTAAAGTATTATTATTACTGGCGAAATGCAGATCTTATTTCTGGATATACTTTCTATTGCTCAATGTGCTGTAACGCATACCATAGAATGAAAAGTCGATACTAAATAAAGGAGCGTAAAATTAGTGAGTGTAGCTTAGCGTGTTTCTCTGACAACCTAATAGTTCTAGTTTACGTTTCTCACTAGATTGTAAATATACATTTCTGAAGAGTCCTTTCTTCCAACATATTACTCTTATTATCATCATCATTTATTCCTTGTGATCCAGGTGAAATATATGGCTTCAGCGGAATGTATCCATTGTATTCTGTCCTCAGTTATCCCTTTCAACTGGCTCAGTGGCTTTTTTAATTCTCTCTTTACTTGGTCTCCATATCAACCTCGATGTTTGAAAAAAGCTGTCCGGAAATCGACCTCAGTCAGTGTCTTCTCAATTTTCCCTCTATCTCCACATTCTGTGCACTATACGCATGTCTAACGATTGCTCTTATATAGCCCTTTGTTCATTTGTTTAAATACGGAACCATGAAGATGAAATTACTGGGAACGTCTCTCCTCTTAATCACTGATGTTCTGAATGTGGGTAATGTTTAAGTTAATTTGCTCACTCTTTAAAAGGTAATTAAAACACCGTTTTAAAACTAAATACGTATTATGTAATAATATATATTATTATTATATTATCATAATATTATTATTCGCTTCCCTTGTAACTATCTTTTGACTGTGCTAATCTTTAAAATTCTAGTTGACTCCATTAACCTTTTTGTATTTTATGTAATTCTTCTGACTCTTTTTATTCTTCGTAATCATCATTGCTATTTTACAAATTTCTTGATTATGTAATAACTTGTTACTTACGCCTAAGAATCAACTTATCTTGAATTCGGTTATTAATTGGTTTTCAACCCTGCTTCAAAACTTAGATATCTTGTCACTAACATCTGTTAGTTAATTGTTTGGATGGCCTTTAACCTCTTAATTTCACCCTCCGCCCTATACGTAATAATAATAAAATAACAACTTGATTGTTAAAACATTTTGATTTACAAAATTATATATTTGTGTAGAGCTGATGATGGGGGAACTAATTGACGAGGGATACATTTCTTCGCTGAATCTGTTATTTTTTTCCAAATGCGAAAATGGAAATTTGGAAATTCCAAAGATATTTATATCCTAACACCTAACAAAATGGAAACAGGATTTTCAGTGAAATTTCCGTCCTAGTAAAACGTCCTAGTAAACAACAAAGTTGAAGCACTTCCATCCATGCGCAGACCACTTTCTTTTGTCTTAGTCAGTCGTGTGAGAGTTGCGTTGTGCCTGTTTAGTGTTTATGTGTTGTTTTTGTGTTTTCGCTGCAATAATTATCGGTACATTTCACTGCTCATCATTTATTTATTTCGGGTTTATCATCTCTTTTGACGATCATTGTTAATGACATTAATTATTACAGATCTTCCGAGATTTTCAACTAGCAGGTCAGTTTGTTGCTGTTAGTTTGCTTGTTTCATGCTTTGTTTCACCATTTTTCTCCAATATTTTGTTATTTTTAGGCTACCAATGGAGTATTGTTGCAGAACAGCTTCGGAAACTATGCTCCTGATACTTTTTTAGCGACTGAAGTCTTTGTTTGCAGCTGTTTAGTTAATTGTCCCTATAGTTGATAGTCCAAAGGTTTTCTCAATCAGCTTCTGTTTGAAATCTGGAGAAAATAGTCTCTTTTATTAAGATATTTACAGTATCATGATCAGACTTCAAGCGTCTGCAAGCGATTATTTTTGATGTCAGCAAATCTTTTGAATAAATCAGAGAACCGAAGTAATCAAAAGCTTAGATCGAATTAGACGCTTTCACACTTTTAGAGGAGGTATATGTCCGAATAATTGGTCTACTTTTCGTTTTTTAGTCCGTGTGACGTTACCAAAGGGTTTAGGTTAAATAAGTACGAAGCGCATTTGTGATCCAAACATTTGATGATAGAATGGACCTTCAGAAAATCTCAGAGTTTATTAAGTGTAAAGAGACGTAAGTTGTGTCATTTATACCTAGTACTCTAGATATAAATTTCTGAGCTA
Organism: Trichobilharzia regenti; assembly: GCA_944472135.2. Lineage (NCBI taxonomy): Eukaryota > Metazoa > Platyhelminthes > Trematoda > Strigeidida > Schistosomatidae > Trichobilharzia > Trichobilharzia regenti. Next base: position 50,411,260 of record OX235265.1, read on the forward strand.
TTCTTCAAGTATCCATATCAGTTTTGAGAGCAATAGACTAATTTGGTCAATCTATGAATATGGGACATAAACACTTTTGTACTCGTGAATATTTAATGAAAGATGATAAATGTCATAAACCTAATGAAGGTGAGTTGTCTGCAGTAAACTCTGTCTTGGTTGTGAGATGACAACCTGAACTATGGCAAACACATCACACACGATTTGAAAAATATAAGAATTAAAGCTTAAAATCTCAATAGTGAGACTTCAGACTGTGGGTATCATTCAGTAGTTTTTTCTAGAGTGACACAAACAATGTCATATAAATTATCAAAAGAATGATAAGTAGTAGACAATGTTTCGCAAGTATTTTCCACTCAGATGCAGTGAAGTTGATAAGGCTTCTGAACAGTATTGCTAAAAGCAAATGGAAGAAGTTGAATTAGTTGCGCTTATGGTTTCAAAGCATCTAATATGTGTCTCCCATATAGTTCTAAAAGTAGGCACAACACTTTTCGCATTACAACGAATACGAGCAAAACTCATTAACGTGAAAACAAAACACGTGATTCAGCGAAGACGCTCTCTTCGGTGAATCTATTTTCTCTAGCTGTACAACCGCACTTACATACAATATTTCATAAAAGAGCAGAGTAACACACGTGATGAATTGTCACAGGCATAGTTGTTAATATTAGTCAACGTGTCAGAGGAGTTGAATGAGTGTACTAGAGATAAGTAATAAAGTGATTAATTCGACGAATGAGTTGCTATCAGGAAACGAAGGAAAATATAGAATTGTGTAGGGGTTCTAAAGAAATATGATAGTTATGGAGAGTTAGAAAAACGGACAAACTAAGATCAAGTCAGTAGAAGTCGACGAGGTTATTACTATGATAGTAGGAGTGGCTGAAAAATTTTCTTTTAAATGTGTAGCTACGATTTCTCTAACTAAATGAATGAAGCCTCGGATGCTGAGTTTTGCTCTGAGTGTACAGCTCACCTTCACTGACACGATCTACAAACAAAAGGATAGTATTGCAATGAGATTGCCCTTGGGTTCATTACTAGCAGACTGTTTCATGTCTAACCTTCAGAAATGCCCAGTAAAGTCGACCACTGACAATTTACAAATGTATACAAGGTTTGTAGATGACATTTCTATCATTTGTGAAAATTTTTTGACCCGCAGTTAATTGAAATAAGTATTTAAAAACTGCTATCCTTCAGCAAAATTCACTTTTGAAATGGAAAATGAATCCAGAATTCTCTTTTGTAATGTGAAATTAGCAAGACTACCAGACGAAACCTTAAAAAGGTCAATCCATAGAAAACCCACGTGGAACGCTGAACTAACGGTTTTGACAGTTAGATGCCTGCTGAAAATTTTTCAGCCACTCCTACTATCATAGTAATAACCTCGTCGATTTCTACTGACCTGAACTTAGTTTGCCCGTTTTTCTAACTCTCCATAACTATCATATTTCTTTAGAACCCCTACACAATTCTATATTTTCCTTCGTTTTCTGATAGCAACTCATTCGTCGAATTAATCCCTGTGCGTCGGTGGCACAGTGGTTAGGACTCTCGCCGACCATGAACATGGTCCGGGGTTCGAGCCCACGCCGACGCACACCTGATATCTATGGTCGGCCTGCGAAATCTCGGCTACCGATATCCATGCTGAAAATTCCATACTTGTACCAAAAATACAGTGTGGAATCAAGCTGTAATCAAAAATAAATAAATAAAGTAAAATAACTCTAGTACACTCATTCAACTCCTCTGACACGTTGACTAATATTAACAACTATGCCTGTGACAATTCATCACGTGTGTTACTCTGCTCTTTTATGAAATATTGTATGTAAGTGCGGTTGTACAGCTAGAGAAAATAGATTCACCGAAAAGAGCCGAAAAAAATATTTTACATAAGAAAAAAATTTCGAGTAGCAAACATCACCCTACTACTTATTTACCAACCGTTATAATATCAGCATATCAACAAATACCAATATATATATATATATATATATATATATATATATATATTGGTTTGCTCAAACCCAACTTCCCTATATTTTCGCGGAGGCATCAATACACCAGTCATCGTCTCATAGGTCGCTGTTTTCGGTATACATAGGCCTTTGGTAATTTAACCGATAATTGATAGATGATAGAAAAAGATTCCTCGATTCTAGTTTTGTGCCTTGTTTGGAAGATGTGATTTAGTATCGGACTGTTGGTGATTCTAACTACATCTTTATTTAGCCACACTGTTAGATGTTCCTGAGCCCGATAAATTAAATTCCTATAGCCACAACCAACTTAGCTGGCTTCACAGGAGCGGGTGAATTTGAGAGATACAATAAGAGTTAGTTATCATGGATATATTACCTTTACTCTACCCCCCTTGGCTGACTGCTGTATAAATGGTTACCCTTTAGACACTAAATAAATGTTTACTTACATCATCGTTAAAATTACGTTGCCTATAATTTATATTTGTAACTTGGAGTCATTGTAAAAACTATGTTCAGAAATTTTGTAACCTATAATTGGTTTACTTAGCATGTACTCAGTTGAAGGGAATCCACGAAATAAAATGAGCTCATATTATCCTGCAAATATGTTAATCCTTTCTTTATTCAAACCAGTAAAGGGAGCCGGCTGTATGGAATTCCTTTTTAAACTACCGTCTGGTCTCCTAGCCAGTAGGATTTCTAAAATGGTGAGACTCTTCGTCACATGGGAATTCGATAGCTGAATGTACTGTATTGAACTGAAATATTATTGAGTTTCTGCCCAAATCATCTTCACAAAGGATCAAGCTGTCATCTATATACCAGCAATAAAATGAAAATTTTCTGATAAGGTTGTTCAGAGAATCGTTTTCTAGTTTACTCTGAAAAAAATCTGCTGACATGGAGCCCAATGGAGAGACCATTGCCAACCCTACCCATTTTGCTGTATATTTCTGCCATCAAATATAAAGTTCATGGATAATCCCTATCCAGGCAATAATGAAAACAAAACACGTAGATCAGCGAAAAGTCTATTTTCGGCGAATTCATCTTCTTAGCTGTACAATCGCAAATATATATGTGTTATTCTGTTTGTATGTGTACATTAAGTTTGTCAAACAAAATTACAATTGGTTAGGGTTATTTTGACTAAACAGGTTAAGGTTGGTAATACAAGTCAAGAAAATTAGGTGTTAATGAAACTAGGGTAGTAACAAAGGTGATGAGTTGTCACAAACAGTTGTTAAAAGAAGTTATGTGATAATGTGAATAGTTTGATGAATGAGTTTTACTCAGGATGCACATAGAAACAAAATAGATAAGACAAAATTATGTAAGAGATCTAAATGAATACAAGAATTATAAGCAATTAAAGAACAGGCAAAGAAGCAAAGTTAAGTCATCAAAATCAAAAAAGACTCAAATCAAATCAAAACATTGTTACCGTGACAGTAAAAGTGGTTGAGTAATTTTCTTTTGTATGCACCACTCCGGTTTTTCTGTGTGAATGGCCTGAGCTTCAACGATACAAGGGAGAGGAAACCGCATTGCTTTTGATAGGTTATTCTTGACTCTGTAGATTACTTTGAAGGAGGCGTTTGTTGAAATGCAATGATCAATGTTAACCAAGTGTTCATTTATCGCACTCCTTATTGCACCACTAATGCCTTTTCGCAACCATGCTGGATAGTGTTCTTGAATCCTCTTGAACAGGATGAGCGTCGAACGACCAATGTACCTGGCTCCATAGCAGCAGGCGAACTGATATATGCACATAGAAGTGGCCAGATGCGGGATCTTGTCCTTGAGGCTTCTGCAGATCAGTGGGCGACTGGAGAACACTATCCTTAGCGTTGCTGCAAATAATGTTATTCTCAGAGATGATGTGATCCTTCTCTTGAGAATATCGCCTTCTAAATCTCTCTTGAAATCCAAGTTCATGTAGAGTTTCTTTTTAGGCGCAATTAAAGTTTCGTTTCTGCGAATTATTAGTTTCATATTTTTGTCGACGAATCTTATTGGGTATCCATTTTGGATGAAGATTTCTATTAGAATATCTAATTCTGTTTCTAGAACGTCGGGACTACAGATGCGTCTAATGCGGGTGGCAAGTGATTTAATTAAATTATGCTTTAGTTGAATGGGTACCTAGCTATCGAAGCTTGTTAGTTGACCATTCCACGTAGGTTTTCTATGGATTTATCTCCTTATGCTCCTATCAGCTGTTCTTGTTAGTTCCACATCAAGAAACGGAATTTTTGACTCGTTTTCCATTTCAAGAGTGAATTTTATTGCTGGATGGCAACAGTTAAATGTCTTCATCAGTAGATTGGAGTCATTGTTGTTGTCACGAATAATGGAAATGTCGTCCACGTATCTTTTATTCAGTCGCAAATTGTCAATGCTCGGCTTTAGTGGACCTCTCTCGAGGCTTTCCACGAAGCAATCTGATACTAGTGGACCCAACGGAGATCCCATTGCAATACCATCCTTTTGTCTGTAGATGGTGTCGTTGAATGTGAACTGGACGTTCAGAGTGCATCTCAGTAATAATTCTTTCAAATATGTTGTCGGTATTCCAATACTAAGATGGTTGTCATCTATATTTCTGCATATGAAGCAGACCGTTTCTGTGAGTGGGACATTGGTGAAAAGTAACTCAATGTCTAAGGACAGCATAATTTTGTTAGATACGTTCATGTCTCGTATGCACTCGATGAACTGGAGCGAGTACATACATAATTGCTTCCTTACAGGTTCCAGAATATCTGCTAGCCATTTTGCAACAGAGTGGTAAGGGGAAGCTGACATATCCAGAATTGGACGAAGTGGGAGACCAACCTTGTGTACCTTTGGTAGACCATAAAGTCTTGGCATTATTGAATCTGTTGGCCCGATCTGGTCGTAGATATCCCCACTGATTAGTTGACTGGCCTTCATTCTCTTCAAGACGTCTGTGAGCTGCTGCTCAATCTGTTCCGTCTTGTTTCTTTCATTCGAAGGTTGGGAAAATTTATCTTAATTCGACAGCATATCGTTCATTTTCTCGATGTAGTCTCTTCGATTCAGAAGCACTACACCAACACCCTTGTCGGGCCCAGTTATAAGCAGATCTTTGTTATCTCCCAACTGTTTTAATTTTTCTCGGTGCCGCTTTGTTAGGTGGTTGTGGACTTTTGATTTTTTATTCAAGTATTGGTGGCAGCAGTCTATGAGTGTTGACTTGAATCTCTGTAATTCGTCTTCAGAAGTTGGGCTGAGATCATTCATTTGGCTGATTAGATTTTTAAACTGGACCTGAGTATGAAGTTTGTATTGCATTGACTTGTATTACCAACCTTAACCTGTTTAGTCAAAATAACCCTAACCAATTGTAATTTTGTTTGACAAACTTAATGTACACATACAAACAGAATAACACATATATATTTGCGATTGTACAGCTAAGAAGATGAATTCGCCGAAAATAGACTTTTCGCTGATCTACGTGTTTTGTTTTCATAAATATAAAGTTTACATCCAGGATCCACTTCAGTGTATTTCTACTGGGTTTCCAATATTAACTGACTTGTTATTTATTTGTTAATAGATATAATTAGCTGTTTCGATCAGAGGTATATTTGTGTACAGAAATTTTAGGTACAAAGATATCGTAGTTTTATGTTCGATGTTAATATCTTTAATTCTATCTATGCATTTCAGTGCATTCTCTTTTCAATAATATTTCGGGAGGTAGGAATATGCGTAATAACCTAATCTATAAATCTGTTCTAGAAAAATGTCCTCCATAAAATTCACTTACGAATAAATGAACCTGTTTAACATTTAAGTATAAATATGCTAGCACAAATAACATGAGTAAAATCTTAGGAAGTCCTTAATTGTTCCAACTTTTGATTGCATGTTTTGTACGGGTTACTATTATTATTATTACTCAATTCTCAAGAGTATAATATATTTCTTGCCTTTTTACATCTTATTTCTTCTTCTTACAAGCATTGTTCATAACTCTATTTCGGAGAATCAAGGTTTTCTGTTTTTATTGTCTTTCTTAACTTCATATGCACATATCTAAATATACGCATTACGCATCTATACAATATGGAGAATGAAAAACAAACTTACTTCCCTGTTCCATACATAGTATTCATCGTAATGACTCTTTCTCATCCTTTTTCTTCTCTGAGGATTCAAAAACATTTCATGAATGAATTTATGTAGATAAGAAAGAAGTAATTAAATAAGAAAAGAGAGGAAAAGTGGCCAAGTACACAACAATAAATGTTAGGTAACAAAATACTTTGATTTATTTTGTTTAGAAAGAAAACTATCCTTCTCCTAATTAAATATTGAATAAATTATGTTAGATGTGATGCTCTAAGTCATTTGTAGTAGATGATGATAATTGTAGTAATGCTGATTATGTAATTTCTGGTACATTTGTTAACTCAAACTCACAAGATAATTTTATTAGAAATCAAAATGAAAAGAGTTTTTGTTAATATTGTTTATTACTACTCTCTTAAGTTACTAGTGGAGCTTAGGGTTTTAACAGCACACCTCCATGAACTAGTCAAAGGAACACCCATGGGATCGCCAATATCAGGTTTGATTGCCGAAGCACTGGCGCAAAGACTCGAAAACATAATCCTGCCAAAGATCAAACCCAAAATTTGGATGCGTTACGTAGACGATACATTTGTAATAATCAAAAGAAACGAGTTGGATAAAACTCACAACTTAATAAACAACGTCTTCAACGACATAAAATATTTTTTTGATTACAGCTTGATGCCACACCGTATTTTCAGTACAAGTATGGAATTTTCAGCATGTGATATCTGTAGCCCAAATTTTCCAGGCCGACCATAGATATCTGGTGAGCGTCGGCAGGGGATCGAACCCCTGACCATGTGCATGGTTAGCGAGAGTCCTAAGCACTTTGCCGCATGAGAAGAAGAATCCGAGAACAAAATCCCATCTTTAGACGTCTTAGTCAAGCGAACAACCACAGGGGAATTAGAAACTCTAGTTTATAGAAAATCAACTCATACAGACCAAATACTGAATTACAACAGCAACAACCCAATAACAGACAAAAGGAATTATATACAAACACTATTCAAGAGAGTAAAGACTCATTGCAACACTCCCACCTTAAGGAAAATTGAAGAAAGATATCTCATGGACGTTTTTCAAAATAATGGATATCCACGGTATTTCATCAAAAGACATGAAACCCCAAGCCAAACTACCAAATCAAAGGTCCCCATGGAAAGCATAAAGAAAGTCGCCCTACCATATATAAAGGATACCTCAGAAATCACTGCAAGACTCTTCACTCCTCTTGGTAATTGACATCGCACACAAACCAACAAAATCACTTCCCTCAGTTCTATGTCAACCAAAAGACTCAACAGCGAAAGAAGATAAAACCAAAATCAGCTGCAAAGTAAGATGCAACAACTGTGAAAAACACTACATTGGCCAAAGTGGACGTCTCCTTCGTCTTCGTATCCATAAACACAAGCTAGCCGTCAATTTACGCCAATTTACGCGTGTGCATGTGGACACACACACACCCATAGAGAGGAGTGATCGCGTTCTGTGTGTGAAGGTGGAACAGCACATTCCGAAATGGTTAGGAAAAAAGATGAACTTTGGAAAAGTCGATAGACGTAGGTGGTAGACTGCCAACTTCGTCTACAGCTAATCATCTAATCGATATGATCCACTAGATTGATGTCAAAACAGCTTTAAAGGTTATTTTAAAAACGGTTAAGGGCACTTATTGAAATACTCTGACGAGATAGCTATTCGTAAAATTAGGCTCCCCTCTCCATGTGTACAAAAACAATTTGTTATTACTGTTAATCTACTTTGGTAATCTTTATCTGATTAGATAACTACACTTCGTGTTAATTATTCTTATTAGGCATGAGTCCTTTTTGTCATTTTGTGTATTTTAATTGGCTTTTATTTTTCATATAAGTTGACTTGTCAAGTAAATGTGTGATCAGTTTGTCAGGACTGTACTGCTCGAACACATGGTATTTTCCAGATAATCTTCATCTTCTAATAACACTAATGTAATTGAAATTTTTACATGTAACAATAACTTGGATATTTTATTTTTCCACATGAAATATTTGCATTTAAAATTAACAATGTGAAGCGCAGATTGCTTTTCACTAATTAGAGTTTATTGATTACGATCAGTGTGGTATACATGATACAATAATTACTATTTGCAGCCTGTTGGTGAAAATGTCATATTCCCACTAAATGACCTTAACGTGACCTTGGTAAAAGATCACTTGGGAATATACAAGACCATATGCAGTAATAATTGTCCTTAAGATTCTCGGTACTTTACTTTTAGGTGTTTTGATAGTCAGAAAGAAAATTTTTTTCTTTTCTTTAGGTATTCTGGTAAATAATTACTTAGCCAGTAGTTCCGGTGATTATTATTATTATTGTCTCTCTTTTGGTATCTTTTTTCAATGCACACATAAACTAACATCGATGCAGGATATTATTGAAATTATACTGTTGCTGATATACGGAAAATTAAGGTGACCTGTTTCTTGTAAATTTTAAGTAGTTATTTCCACTATCTTTCCTTAGAAAGTGAAATATGATCCTTTTTTGGAAGTTTTGTCAACTGAAAATGTCCTCCGTATTTATTAAAATAATTTAGTTTTTTTTTCTCATTAAAATGTGTCATTGTTAACATGAACTCGCTTCACATCAGTAACTTTATTCATTCAAAAGTTTTATTTTGCTGAAAGACCACAAAAGTTGAAGTCATTGTTTTAAGCTGAAAGAATAAAAACTCAAAGAAGTGTAAACTTGAACAGCGGTTATTGGAATTGTATAATTTAGTCGGTGTAGGATTGTGTATAATTAAAAATTGGATACACATTTACCAGCTACATTCTGTTAGAATTCATTCAAATATGTATGAATATAAAAGCTGTTGTGAGGTATTCTCACATGTAGTATAACAAACTTATATCCTCGCCCTTTAAGGTCTCCCATTTACTGTGCTTAGGAGTATACAAAACACAGCTTGATTGTCATGACATTCTTCTAAACTGAAATATTGGCTACAGCGATAAATGTAAAACATCTGCTTTCGAAATCAGTATGGTGAGGAAACATTGATAACTTTCTAATGGTTTAGTGTATATGGTCTTCTTCTGTCAGTCACATAAAACACAAGCGAATAGTGAGTTTTTGATTTTGTAGTTAGCCTAAGTAGATTAATTTACATGGATGTCTTCCAAATGAGCCCAATTATTATTCACTTCAATCCTTCTCTATTGTCTATAATGTAGTCATCTGACAGTGTCCTGTACACCAGAAGTAATTTTTATTTTGTCTTATTGTTTCATAAATGAATGTCAATATGTTGAACAGATACATTTGAACACTAAACTTATTCCCCTTTAACCTTTTTAGTTGATTTCACATTCTTGGTGCTGATCAAAATGTATTCATACTCACTGATCACTGGAACTAATTTTAGTGTCTATTGGTGAATAGTCACTGAGTGTCAAAATCTCCTATTCCCAGAATGAGATTAACTTGTTTCAGCTGATATAAGTTTTCACAAAATCGCAGACATTTCCCTAATGATTTGGATCAACCACCTCAGGTGAGGGATGTCCTGATGACTGACTTCTGACATGTGGTAGAAAATTAATGTTATGTTTTAATTAATTATTTGTAACTCATCTCATTTCATTCTTCTTCAAGAGAAATTCTGCCAAGTATACTTCGAGAAATGTAGTTCTATCTCCGTTTGTAACTAGATTCTAGATGAACTGAATGTTGAGATCATTGACCATTTATTTATTTTTAATTATTTACTTCACGTAGTCTCCTGTTCCATTTATTCAACAAGCAGTCATTGAATGCTAACATATTTCAGTGCTGAGAAAGAATACAAATATAACACAGGACTCCATGTGAACATAGACAAGACGGAGGTTATGAAAATAACCAGCCAACAACAACAACAGCAGCAACATCCATCCATCGCCAATCACCATCAACGGGAGGGACTCCATTCACTTATCTAGGGAGCATTGTCTCAACTACAGGAGGAACGGACGAGGATGTCAAATCGAGCGAGAATCCGGAAGGCGAGAAACACATTCGCCAACCTAAAACCAATCTGGAAATCTTCGTCACTCAGCATCAACAACAAAATTCAGTCGGATTTTCAATACAAACGTCAAGTCAGTCAGTTCTTCTATACGGATCAGAAACTTGGCGCGCGGGTCACAAAGAATATTTCCAACAGCCTGTTGCAGACCTTCATCATCAACAACTATCTTCGCTCTATACTGAAGATCAGATGACCGGGCCGGAACGAATCACCAACAAGAAACTATGGGAACAAACAAAACAAGAACAAACCAATCGCCAACCAACAAATATGCAGGAAAAAGTGGCGATGGATTGGACATTCGCTGAGGAGGCCACTGGGTGAAATAGTGCGCGCGTCAGGCCATTGCTCGAGTGGAACCAGGCCGAAAGGGAAGCGGCGAGTGGGACGTCCAAGGGTGAGTGACATGGAGGAGGTCGTGTGAAGAGGAGTTGAAAGAGTATGGACTAACATGGATGCAGATGAAAAGCACAGCAGAAGACAGAAGCAAGTGGAGACGTGCAGTTGAAGCCCTATGTTCCACTAGGAACCCAAGGGAACAATAATAATATATACCTGAATTACTTCTGTGATTTCATAAGACGTGAATACGTTCAATTTTTACACATTTAGTAGTACGTTCGAAATCCTTTCTACTTTCAGTACCATATAACCAACTATTAATGTAAAGATATACGTCTTCGCGGTTTTTGTTCCGGTCAGGATTTTCAGTCGATCGCAGTTTCTGTAATACAGCATTTCAACCAGCGTTTGATAAATCATTAGGTCATGTAGTATCAGACGGTAGCATTCTTGTCTTCTTAACTATCAGTCTATTTAATCTCTAGTAAAACATCCGTTCAACAATCTTTAAATTCGTCATCACTGTTGATTCCTCCTATTTTCTAAAGAAATACATAATACACAGAAACAACAAGTGTGTTCAATCATCTGTCCGTGTACTAGCAAGCTCAGTTATAAGGTTAGATTGTGTGCTTAAAGAATTAACTAATTAATAGAACTACAATCTACCTGTTTGTTTCTCATTTAAAGTTTCATTAGGTAAGTAAGTAATCAACTTAAATTCATCCAATCAGTTCAACCATTAACCAACTGCTGTCAAATATTTTCTCTTTCGATACTGCATTTTTATTTATTTATATACTGTTCCCTTGGGTTCCTAATGGAACATAGGGCTTCAACTGCACGTCTCCACTTGCTTCTGTCTTCTGCTGTGCTTCTCACCTGCATCCATGTTAGTCCATACTCTTTCAACTCCTCTTCACACGACCTCCTCCATGTTACTCACCCTTGGACGTCCCACTCGCCGCTTCCCTTTCGGCCTGGTTCCACTCGAGCAATGGCCTGACGCGCGCACTATTTCACCCAGTGGCCTCCTCAGCGAATGTCCAATCCATCGCCACTTTTTCCTGCATATTTGTTGGTTGGCGATTGGTTTGTTCTTGTTTTGTTTGTTCCCATAGTTTCTTGTTGGTGATTCGTTCCGGCCCGGTCATCTGATCTTCAGTATAGAGCGAAGATAGTTGTTGATGATGAAGGTCTGCAACAGGCTGTTGGAAATATTCTTTGTGACCCGCGCGCCAAGTTTCTGATCCGTATAGAAGAACTGACTGACTTGACGTTTGTATTGAAAATCCGACTGAATTTTGTTGTTGATGCTGAGTGACGAAGATTTCCAGATTGGTTTTAGGTTGGCGAATGTGTTTCTCGCCTTCCGGATTCTCGCTCGATTTGACAACCTCGTCCGTTCCTCCTGTAGTTGAGACAATGCTCCCTAGATAAGTGAATGGAGTCCCTCCCGTTGATGGTGATTGGCGATGGATGGATGTTGCTGCTGTTGTTGTTGTTGGCTGGTTATTTTCATAACCTCCGTCTTGTCTATGTTCACATGGAGTCCTGTCTTTGCTGCACGTGAACCTCGCCGGTATTACAAGCTCGCTAGTTTTCTTGCGTCGCCTAGAGTACTAACTTGCTAGTTTTCTAGCCTGCCCCAAGCCCGGATAAAAAGGGAGGGGTGGGGCGTGGTGCTAGCAACTCCACCCCCAAACCGCTACAGAAACTTCAATGCACCAATACTGCATTTAATAAATCAAAATTTCAACTCCATTTTGTGATTATCACGCACTAGAGTGTGCAGTAGTCATCGAAATGCATTTCACTTTGTCCTTTTGTACAGGAAAGTATGTTAAATATTTCTAATGAAGAATAGTATCGCAGTGTGATTTCACTTGAAAAGAATCCTTACTTTTTATCATCACCAAAGTTATTAAATATAGAATAAAAGGTTATTTTAATTAAAAGAACATCACAACTGAAGAGATATTATCGCCATTTTCAATATATATATGACCTAGGTGAACATTAACTCATTATACACTTCACACGCAAACAAAGTTTAAGGTCATGAAGCACTTTATTCTCCGAAAGCTCATAATTATTTTGCTCGAATAATTATGTTCTTCTTAGGACACTCATTAGGACACCTGTTAGGTTGCTGAAGGTTTATCAAGCCTATGAGGACCGCTTATTATGGATTTAATGAAAATTTCAGTAAATATACAATCTAAGAGATTGGAAGTGAGTCACGGTTACCAGTCAAGAACATCCGATATAAATAATGTGTATTAGTCAATAGACGGTTTTATACGCTAACAGAAGTTAAGATGTAGAAAGCTTTCATCATTCTGTGACAAACATTTTTAGTTATCATACATCGGTCACCCGGCTTTCTACTAAAACATGTTTACCTTTGGGTTTTCTGCAACTGAAATATTAACAGGTGGTGCATAACACCTTGAGCATATAGAACACAAAAGCTTCTATGCATTAAGAAAAAGAAAGTATTATTTTAAATAAAATGCTTGTCGGTATGACCTAACTCCTGTATTATTCATAAAATTTCATCTAAATGAATATCAGAAAAATATAAAACAAGCTCAAAAAATAAGTGCATATTTCTTATACAGACAGTTATCTCACCTTCTTATCAGATGAAACAGTTTATCTAGTTTTTATGTGTCGGTGTCTGGGTCCACTATTTACGATTCAAAATGATTAGACCGTATTGAAAAATTTGCATGCAAAATAGATCAGATACATTGTAAAGCAGTAGTATTTTGCAGGTGTGAGGCACAATTCCATTTGTTCCCAAACCCTACACCCTACATTAAGAACATCATTGACAGAAATATGGTCTTATTAGAGCTATATATATATATATATATATGCAACGCAGGGCAACAGATAACTTAATCAGCGATTTCACTCGTTACAGACAAGAATAATGATAGCTATCAGGTAAAAAAACCCAGCTATATGTCAGCAGTGTATTAACATAAATCGTCCACGAAGTCCAGGTCTTCTAGACTCTTCTTGTAGGCACCAGTGTATTCCTGTCTTCTAGTTCATCAAGACCTGTCATACAGTTCAACCCACTGCAATTAGGAATATTATCGGCGATAGTAGGCAGCCTTATCTTACTACTGTCTTCACTTCAGAGATCTCGTTGAGTTTTCCGTTGTGAATTACTTGATATATAGTGTTACCACATAGCTGCTGATGAATTAGGCCTATAAAGGTTTGGAATACTCCGTAGTGTTGAAGCAGTTTCCCGATTCCTTCACTGTTGAGGGTCTTTTCAAAGTCTAATAAGTTGAGAAAGATATTTGACTGCCATCCTATGCTCTGCATATGTATCACATAATTTAAAATTTATTTAAACTCAAAGGGTATAGTAGTGGAACGAGAGGTATGAATACAAAAAAAATAATTTAACAATCAAAATATATTTATACATAATATGATGGGATGTTCGAGGGAAGAGGATGGAAGTGAGAGGAAATAGTAAGCACAAAGAAGTTAGAAATTAGGTGAGAGAATACTATATTTGACTGCAGAAAGGCTAGACTTTATAAATATTGCTATCTTCTCACCAAACTGCATATAGAAACATCATTTTTAAACGAGGTAAATATATATATATATATATATATATATATTCTTGGATCAATCTACCTCAGGATTACCGACAGTCATCAATACGGAGCACCTAAACAGCAAGAAATAGCTGTTCATTATCCCTCGATTTCAGGTAATTCTCTATTTGATACTGCTTCATCAGGAAATCCGTCTTGGAATTAATGAAATTCCTAAAACTACATATTTAGTTTGTCTTACTCCCAGGGTCTTTTATTTACCAAACAGTTTCATTCTAAGCGTTCATAATTCAACTTCTTAACTGTTTATGTTGCCAAATGCTGCATTTAGTTACCGATGCCCTTCTTTCAAAGTAAATTCACCGACTGCCAAATAGAACAGAACATTATTCATATTGTTAGATCATGCATTTTATGTACTAATATAACAGTTGCACTGAAATCTTTTTTATTTGCATAGTGTACTGGTTTACATAACTAGTGCAAGTTTCCCTAGTCATCTTCTTACTGTCTATTACCTTCTGCTTTATTGTTACAAATGCTGGTGACGTCTTTTATCGCAGGAGCCCATGTTAGAAATTATTCCTGGTTCATCTCAATTTTGGTTCAAATCTATTTGTGTTTGTAACCTTTAGATCTAAGTAACCCGAAGTGTTTAACACTGCATGTAAATGCTTGCATAAACGTAAATGAGATTTCATCCTGAAAATTTTAACTGTTATTTTTTGAACACCTTCAACTTTTTTTGCATCACAGCTTGCAGCGTCATTGTAAGCTTTAATTTTCATTCAGTTTAATCCTCTGAGCTTAATACTATGGATTTACCAAAATGCCTACTAGATTCTCGTCCAGTATAGGTAATCTAATAATTTCATTCAGTCAATTAACAAAAAATACGTCTTAGGAGCAGTCCTGCACTCTCTATATTATGTGGAAATCTTAGTCTTCTCAGTAGAATTCAACTGTATATCCCATTTATCTGTTTGCTTTTGAATAATCAGATTGACTGTTTAGGAATTTTATCACTTTGGTTTGGTTAGGAAATCAGTTTCAGCATGTAGTGTACGTTATATACCATCTCAACAAAGTAGAACTGAAGATTGACGGCTTAGTCGGTGGCACAGTGGTTAGGACTCTCGCCGACCATGTACATTGTCCGAGGTTCGATCCCCTGTCGACTCACACCTGATATCTATGGTCGGCCTGCGGAAAACGGGCTACCGATATCCATGCTGAAAATTCCATACTTGTATCAAAAATACAGTGTGGAATCAACCTGTAAACCAAAAATAAATAGTTATTAGAAAAAGTAATGCTGACATAACATATCAACAAAATCACAAAATGGAAAAACATTAAGAGTCGTTCATAGCTTTAGTGATGTCTTCCTTAACCATACACATACATATGTTAATATCAAAGTAATGATAGTCGTTCTTGATACCGAAGGAAGTGGGTCATTAGCATGGTTCATTACATCTGTAGTTTATATTTTCTGTGCTGGATCTTGTAGCAAACAGTGGGGAGTGAGAAGATGAACATGCATTGAACTGATGAAAACGACCTAAAAGGTTTGAATTCCCTGCATGATTTATATCTGATATCTCAAAAACTTGGAGATTTATAGAAGAAAACTAAGAAGTTGGCAGATAGGGACCTAACTTTGGGTGAACATAGAGAAGACAAAGGTGATGAATATATCAAACCAACAAAAACAACAAACACCACTAACCGCTGATGTGAGAAATCTAAAGAAAGTTCCATATTTCACTAGCGTCTACTAGATAACACCGTCTCAACCGTAGATTGCACAGGTGAGTACATCAAAGCCAGTAAGAGTCAGGAAAGTGAGACGGGCTTTTATTAGTCTTAATTCGGTGTGGAGAGTTATAGCACCCAGTAAAACGAACGAGATTCGAGTTCTTAGAACAAATGTCGAGTAAGTGCTTGGGCTCGTAACTAAAAGCGTTTCCAACAGCCTGTTGTAGGCTTTCATCATTAGTTGGCTTCGCTCGATAATGGATATCACATAACCAGCCAGATACAGAAGGCTCTGTCAGAATCAAAACTGTCCAACTAACTAGTGATTCATAGACGTGCAGGTAGCAATGTAAATGGATTGGATATACAATGAAGAGGCCTTCAGATGAAATAACATACCAGACAAGTCATTGAGTGCGACCCGAGCAGGAAATGATGATTTGGGCGTGGGCCAGGGGGGATGCAGAAGTCGTGTGAAGAGGAAATAAAACCTTAAGGGCATTTCCGAGGCCACTTGAAAGGAGTGCAAAAGAACAGAATTCTGAAACTCTATTTTCCACTTGTAATGCTAGGATTTCATAGTGATGATATTCACAATAATAGTAATACCTATAGTTATCTAATATCCAGCGCTGCTCACTGACTGTTAAGGCTGTGGGAGTCCCACCTATCTTGTCTATAAGTTAACTGATAGTCGTTAATAAACGCAAATACACCAGGATTTTCAGCAGTAAACTATATTTCAATACAGTATTATTTGCTGTAGTTGGAACATGATATATGTATATATACAGTGACCTCTGCCAAGGTTATGTGAAATATCTGATATTCTGGAATAATAATAATTGTGATAACAATAACTCATATCACCATAGTGATGAATGCTTAGAGAAGACTACTCATAAGAATAATGAATGCATGTAACGCTACACATGAAAACTCAAAGATTGTATACTTCGTATATATATATATATATATATATATATATATATATATATATATATATATCCATGCCCTATACTAGACTAGTCCCTCTGTACATTTTTAGTTCACATAAATCAATTCCTACATACCCTAAAAATTATAAACATTTGCACTGAGTTTTCCAATACCAATTTGGTATTCAGCAGTTTTCACGAAACAGAGTCACATCCAATAAAACAAGTGAAGAAACGCATGGCAACAACGAAATTACAGACATTAAAATTAATTAGTAAATTCTAGGGTATCGAAAATATTTTACAAAAACATATAATCGGTTATTCGAAAAACCACTGAGAACATAGAACAAATAAAACAATATGTTCTCATATGAAAAGATTATAATCAGCTATATTACAGACAGACATTGTCACTAGACACGCATAACTGTCATAAATGGTTAAAAATAAAGGTTGTACATATTTTAAAAGCACTTTTAGTAGGTGTCAGAAAATATTCAACGAAGATAACATCTGCTCAACAATATCCTTTTCAATCTAACTAATGATATTCACACCTAACCAATTATCATCAAGACAACAATTATATTCAGTGTTTAACAAATAATGAATGAAAGATTAAGTGGTGGGTGCTATTTCGTCCTGCAGTAACTGGCACATACACATATGGCTTCGCCTGTGGAAAGATCCACATAACTGAGGTTGAAATTAGGCGTTGGGTGATTGAGTTTATTTATCTAGAGAAGCAAGTTAACTAATTGAAAGCCGTAACTGTTGACATGGTGCACTAGAGTAACAATAAAAGACTGTGTTAATCTGAAGTAGTTACATGGACATCGTATTGAAAAATTTTTGTTAAAAAATGCATGTAAACTTATCAAGATGGAAACGTCTACCATGTGGTGCTACCGTCATAAATCTTTGCAGAGAATAGTCTTGATAATAATCACGTTGTTATATTGAGGTGTAACAAGTTGACTGCAAGAGGGCTTCAAGTAAACTCAGGGAGACTGAGGTGATGAATATGCCAAATCAACAACAACAACAAACACCGATCCCTATCCCTGGAGGAAATCTAAAGGTAGTCAACTCTCTCACCTACCCAGCTGGTATCCTTTCATCTGCAGAAGGTACGGAAGAGAATCATAAAGCCAGACAAGGTTGGGGAAGAAACGGCAAGCATTCATTACTCTCAAACCGATGTGGAAATTTACAGCACTTAGCGATACCAGCGAGATCCTAATTTTCGACACTAGTGTCAGATCAGTGATTAGACGTGTTTCAGAGGCTTCGTACCCCAGCAAAAGTACTTCGATAGCTGTCTTTGTTCGCTAATGAAAATCATATAACCGTCCAGAAAGGATGTGCAACCAGAAACTCTGGCAAACAACGAATTAACCAAGAACCTAGTGCCCAACTAATAAATGCGGAAGAATATGGACATTGATTGAACATACATTGAAGTGACATTCAAGAGAAATAACATACCACACAAACCGTCGAGTGGAACCCGAATAGGAAGGTAGGAGTCTGGCAGCTGATGGGTACATGGAAGAGATCGTATGAGAAGGATATGTATGCTTATGTAGAACCCTGAAGCCAACTATGTAGAAGACTGCAGAGAACAGAGTGAAATGGTGTTGTACTGTCTAAGCCCTTTGTCTCACTGAAAACCGAAGGAAGTGACAGAAGAACCAGAAATATAAGAATGGAATTTTTTAGGTGTTGTGGTAGAACACAAGTAAAAAACGTAGCAGATGATGATAAAGTATCATTTATTTACTCATTAGGTTTCGAGTACAAAGTGATCCGAAGACAATTTTCAGAAACAAGTAGTTCTTTTTGGAATTTACTGACTCTCTCATTGTGATTAATTGCTCACTGCTTATCATGCGATTAAAAAAATGGAACGTTGGCTGATTTTCTACAGTCCCATTGATAAGCATTGACTATGAATAGCTCATTCACATCTTTTCTTCCTTTCACCTGTTGAGAATGTCAGCTTGAAACAAGAAGCTTGTGACGACAAGCTGACATCAAAGAATCACTTCTTCATAATGGTGAGAAAAGTCTGAATTAAACAGGTTTCCATCTGTTCATAGAATTCAAATTAAAAGTACAACAAAAATTCTTGACTAAATTTCTTGAGTCAGAACAAGTATCAACGGTCACTAAAAGTTGTAATAACAATTAGAATACTGGACGAATAAGTATTGTTCCGTAACGAAAAGCATGCACAAGTGTTTTCCATATTCCATTATTTCACAAATACATTTCACCACTAAGTCAAGAGTTCCTAGGGATGATTTTTTTTAGGAAAAAGGAACAAAATATTTTTCATCAATTGATACGACATAATTTCTTTCAGACAGTCTGAATTTAGACATCCACTTTGTTTAATTTCTTCGACAGTAAAATAGGCCTGTTTTTTTGTCACTGTTCTAATTCATTAATTGTCTACTTATTTCCATGTATTACTGTGCATACATTGTGGCATACAAACATAAACTAAGAGTTTGTGTTCACTGTAAAGTCGGTTTGAAAAAAAACAAACTATGATAACAATTTGACTACATTTCATGGGAAAAAGTAACTTCCGAAAGCTATAAAAGTAATAGTAAGAAGAAGAAGAAGAAAATTGTCATCCACAACATGCGCATACACAAAGTACAATTTCCGGGCGGTAATATTAGAAAAAAAACTTCTCAACTTTATGCAACAAAGAAAACGCATAAAACAGTATACTCACCCTTCAGTCAGAAAATGTACTTATTAACTTAAAGAGAATAATACTAATGGAACAATAGCCTCGTATTCAATAAATATGCCTGAGAATTTTCTGCGTTAACACCTATTCCTTCACTAACTAACCAACGTCAAATAGTGATTGTAATATTTTTAACACTAAGTTCTTCAATAATTTAAATACTTGTTCTCAATTAAATGCAATGATAGAGTTAGATGTACACTATAAACTATATCAACAGTCTTAATATCGATGCAGTATTCACTTTTAATCATATTCAAACATCGAACATATCCGTGTATCTTCTATTTCTCTTCTATGTACTGTTTCAATATATATATATATATATATATATATATATATATATATATAGAGAGAGAGAGAGAGAGAGAGAGAGAGAGAGCTAGTTAGTTAGTTCTTACAATGAATGAGAATTATGACACGGAGCTTACCACAGTGTATTTTCTGAGTTCATTCAACTAAAGCTTCAGTCTAAAGAGCTTAAAATCGTTCTTACTGCATAGAAGGTTTAAGATTTACTTTCTATTTAACTGTTAATATCTAGTTGTAAACAGGTGCATGAAAACATTGAACATTGAAATTTTTATCAATCTTTATACTCGTTTGCATCAACAGGGATTCTTTACGCACTCCTGCGTTGTACATGAACTCGGATTTCATCCAAAGAATTGAGTTCTAAGTTCTAAGCTGAATAATCGCTGTCAACACCTTTTCTTCATTTTTTGTAAAAACTGAACATATACACAATGGATGCTGAAATGTTTGCTTTATTGGCTATCTGAACTGCTTTCCTTCTTCGTTATCAAAATTGATGCCCAGCTGGTTGCGGAGTCCTGGACAATATGTTTGCACAGTTTTTCCTAAATGTTAAAAACTAACAAATCATATATAATTTTGTTCATTTGACACCTTTGTTTAAAAGCATAACTTTTGCGTTCAAATGAAAATATAGACATGCTGTTCCTCCCTTCATCTCTTCACTGGTTTCTACGGTCTACTTGCTCTGCTAATCCTCGTGTCTTATTCTCTGGAACTTACAGAAACGTGTTGTCCGCATCCAGAGACTTTGCCACGACTGATGGACAACTTCTGCCAATGGACACAATCCATCAGTAAACCATTATATGTGGATTATATTTTAGAAAGAAGAGAACACGAAGATCAGCACAGATATGTTTTCGGCGATTTGTAGAAGTTAACTTTAACTACATTCCCAAGTAACCATTACCTTTCATAACTCATTTTTCTGTATATCTATGATATATTGTCTCAATATTTTTCATCGACTTGGATTTTTATTCTGATATTTCATGCACTTATCGGGTTCATTGTTTAGTTTCCTATAGGTATAGCAATTGTGTGGTCATTGATTATTTCAATTACTCTGTTGTTCAAATGCTCATTGCTGTTTGTTTTTATTTTGCTGTATATACATTATACAAAATAATTCTGTTAAATACAGATTTATAACTTGTATCCTACCCATTTTGTTATTGTTCGGTTTAATGGTATTCAGCCACTGCAGACTACAATTACAAATAAATATTATAAGGTAAATTTGATCTACTTCTTGGCATATCACATAAGGATGGTAGCATCGATAAGAAAACCAATAATGTATTGAATTGTTCACAAATCATTCGTTGTTTGCATTGTGAAAAGTAATTCTCTTTCAAGTTTCAGCTGTATATTAGTAGGAACGTAGGAGAATCAAATCGAATTTAAAATCAGTTAAACACTTCGCAACTAGACATTATTTACACTACATCGCTTTAATTAACTGATTAAACTTATTTCATTAATATGCTTTGTGTTTGCATAGGTTTTGGACTGACTATGTTCAAATTACAATAAACAACCAGAATAGTTAAATGGAAATTAAGAAGTCAAACTAGTTAGAATATTAGGATTGACAAATATGCTCATCATATCATCCAGTAACCATAATGATAAATATATTGATAACACCAATCTAATGGATGTGAATTTACAAAAGAGATTTTGAATCCTAGCTACTACTGACATACTTCCCAAATAAATATAGTTTCAGCGTTTGTTTTAGATAACTCTGCTTGGTGTAGTTTACCGTGATGTAATGTCGTAAACAGTTATATCCCTAAAGTGTACTTTACAAAATTTAATTCTCTACAAATTGTCTGGCAGTGAACGCAAATTTTAGTACTGCTTGATCTCTAGTTATATTTGCTTTCACGTAAATGTCTTCACGCGGTACTTTTCACCTATTATCATAATAAGATAAGTTTATCTGATATAGCTCACAATGGTACTGTATTATTTCTTAACTCGTGATATTTTCTGATTTACTTATTGCTCATCATTAAATCAAGTTACTGACACCATATTTCAAATTCTGTAAATACGAATTAAGTGTTGCTTGTTCCATGACTTTAATGATGGTGCCGTTTTTGTTTTTCCAGTATTGGTATTGCATCACTACTGTTACATGTGCCATGTTATTTCATTTAACCGGGTTAGCAGAGCTTGTCAGAAAATTAAGATCAATTGCTTATCACCTAATTACCAACATTTTGTAACTGACATTTAGGAAGATTGATGCATGAAACTGTACGTAGACTACTGTGGTGGTGAATAATTAAAATATGGCATACTAGCTACACCAAGTATACAATAGGTCTATAGGTTTATGCACAAGATGAAAAGTGTCTGATCATATCAGATATTTAAGATGTAGGGCTACGTAAAAACCCAGAATTATTAGCCACAGGACTTATCACTGAACACTGAATGCTGACTCTCACTGTTTAAATCGATTTGTTTGGCTGAAGGCTTACGGTTAAGCATCTGCGCCATTTGGCACGCTGCCGACTTACGTTCGTTCGTTTGTGCATGATCCCTAGCTAGTTAAGCAGTCAATCTCGCACTACGATTTGGATCCCAAAATCTACTTAGTAATTTGGACGATCAATTTTGGTGTTTTGCTTGGCTTTTGGTCACGCGGAACGAACACTATAGAAGCTGTGGATATTAGATCTTGCGTTGTTATACTTCGTACTATCCGTGAATGTCAACACCCTCAGTCTCTTAGCTGGTTAGTCGCGAACTTTATCTATGGTGAATATGCAGACAAATCCGGTGAGTTCATTCAGTTTTGTATTTGATGTCGTATTATATTTTCTACTCTTAAATCATATATTTCTCCATGAGTGACCATACGCTGAAGGTTATCCGTATCCGACCAACTTGCAACACTATTCAGCTGGTGCCATTTTGGCCAGATATTGTGTAAACATGGTTTTAGGTGAACATGGATCACTGACCAACGTTCATAGTTCCTGGCAGTTATACAGTCCCTACCACGGGGATTAAGCAAATGCGTAACTGTTCAAATGTCAAGCGCGGAGGTAAGCAACCCTTATGAGGGCGCTGAGGCAACCATCCTAAAGAGGAACGACCTCACGGACCGGCAGCGTCTCGACAAACTATTTCGCAGTGTCGGGTTAGGTGATTAACCGGCTGTGAACGCGTTAACGAAAATTCAGGAAGTTATTGGCCTACGTCAGTCCGATGAGAGACTCTGGAGAATTGTCCTTATCGATATTGCTACAGTCGGTGAAAGCAGTGCCTGTAACACTGCAGGGTGCCATTGTAGACGATTAACCTACTTCTGCCAATAAAATGATAAAAGCAACACAAAGGCCAGTCACGGGATTATGCTCTATTTCTAAAGAGTCCTCCAACAGAGACACTGAAGTGATAGAGCTGTGCAACTCCGCTAAGCATCCAATTAGGTCAGACACACCCCGTATTTCCTCCTACCGTCTACTGAACTCCCCTCAACAGCGGAACCCACGTGGTCAGTCAGAATGCAAGCCACCTTCACTTAAAAACTCTGACTGGTGTTAGTATCACAATACCTACGGCTAGGAAGCGAAAGGTCGCAGGAAACCTTGTAATTTTGGCAATGTCTCGAAGACGATGGGAAAGTGTGCCGCTTGCATGTGTTAGCAGGAATCATTGCCTGTGGTACTAGTCGTCTACTATACATCCGTGATGTAGTCAACCAGACCCGATACTTAGTCCACACAGGTACCGAGTTCGGCGTCCTTCCTTTTACAACAGCAGATTGACGGAAGGAACCTACATTCAACTTACAGGCTGCGAATGGTAAACCGGTTGCAGCCTCTGGTAGAAAATACCTCTGTCTAAACTTAGGCTTACGCAAGCCTACTCACTGGATTTCCCCTCTCGCTCACGTCACTACACCTATCATTGGCACTGACCTACTTAACCAACATGGTTTACTCGTAGGTGACTGCTAATAACAACTGATGGACGGTACCACTAGACTGTCTATTAAAGGCATCACTTACGTAGGCCACAACTTGTCTCTAGTTAAGAAGAAGGCGACCGTTGCTGAAATTTTTCAGCCGATTGTTGATAAGTACCCTGAAGTCAATTGCCCGTCTCACTATGTAACGCCCATAACCAGCAGTGTTATGCCTCACATCATAACCCCATGAAAACCCATGACATCTAAAGCACGACGACTTGCGCCTGAAAAATCCTGACTGGCTAGAAGTGAATACGGCCATATACTGACCTTTGACATCATTCGGTCATCAAACATCCCATGGGCATCCCCGCTTCATATGGTACCGAAAAAGATAGCAACGATTGCCGACTCACTGGTCATTATCGGCGAATGAACGCCAAACAACTCTTGATTTTTTATTTTGACCATAGTTTGATTCCACACAGTACTTTTGGTGAAAGTACGGAATTTTCAGCATGTGATATCGGTAGTCCAAATTTTGCAGGCTGACCAGTGAAATCGAGTGTGCGTCGGCAGGAGGTCGAACCCCGGACTATGTGCATGGTAAGTAAGAGTCCTAACCGCTGTGCCACCTGTTATCTTGCACACAAGAGTTGATTGCGACATCATATGGTACAACCGTTTTTTCGAAGATAGGCTTGGTTAGAGCATACAAGCAAATCCCGATGGCACCAGATATCATTCAGAAAGCGGCTGTCATTACCCCTTTAGGACTTTTGAGTTCCTACGCATGCCATTCGGTCTCTGGAATGCAGCACAAACGTTTTAACGGTTCATTGACGAAGTATTTGGCGGTCTCAACTTTGTATACCCATACTTAGAAGACTGTCTTATTGTGAATCCAGACAAGGAAACTCACCTCAGACATTTGGACTTGGCATTTGGAAGGCTACGCTGTCATGGTCTCACCATTAACATTTAGAAGCAACAGATAGGAGTGGATTCACTGGACTTTCTTGGTCACACTACTGGCTGTAAGGGTATTCGCCCACCGGCTAGTAGAGTTGGGTGATACTGAACTTTCCGGAGCCACAGACAGTGAAAAGTCTGCGCACTTTTAACAGCTTGGTAAGTTATTACAAACGCTTCATTCCTAGCTGTGGTTTCCTTCTTCGAGGGAATAACATGTTCATCGAACTCGGCACATCTGCTCGAAATGCTTCCACTCAGGTTAAAAAAAGTATCGCGGATAGCACCCTTCTTATGTATCAGAACCCAACTTCCCCGTTAAGTATCTCAGTTGATGCTCCAGGCACTGAAATCGGTGCCATTCTGCAACAACTAGTCTACAGAGAGATGCAACCAATCCCTTTCTTCCCGAGGCACCTACACTTAGCAGAAACAAGATATAGCATATTCGGCAGAGAACTTGTGTCAATGTACTGTGCTATACGCCACTTCCAAAGCTCAGTGGACCGCGAACCCCTTATGTACTTTCTTAACTCAAAGTCAAATAAGTGTCCACCGAGAGAATCACGACAACTGGACTACGTTTCACAGTTTACATCAGATACTCACTATGTGTCTGGGGTGAACAACACTATGGCAGGTTCCTCGTCGTGCATTTGTTCCTTTATCCGAATAGATGACATAGACCTTGCGAAACAGGCTCCTCTTCAAAAAGAAGATACCAAGCTTCAACATGAGTTGTCGAAAACAACTCTGCAATCAGCCAAGAAACCTTTAAGTATAGGAAGAAACGCCATTTCTATGTGACGCTGCCATGACTGGTCCTCACCCCATAGTACCTAAAAGCTATCGCCGCGGTGTCCTCAATAGGTTGCATGGCTTATCCCACCCGGGTATTCGAACTACCATCAGACTCATAACCAGTCAGTTTCGTTGGCCTAGTATTAATAAAGAAGTAAAACAATGGGTTCAGACATAACTCTCTTGCCAAAAGTGCAAAGTATTAAGACATACCAGAAACTCTCTTGGCACTTGTCTTATCTCTGATGCTCGTTTCGAACAAGTTCATATAGATCTAGTCTGAACCCTCCACGAATCTCAAGGACATACTTATATCTTGACCTGCACTGACCATTTTACATGGTGGCCTAAAGCAGTAGCTCTCAAGGATCCATCTGCCGAAAAAGTCGCACGCGTATTTGTAGAACGATGGATAGTAAATTTTGGACGTCCATCCCCACAACAACTGATTGTGGGCGGCAATTCAAAAGCGGCTTATTCTTAACCTTGACCTAAATTCTAGGTTGTATGTGTTCTAGGAAAACAGCCTGCCATTCTCAGTCCGATGGTACGGCAGAACGTTTCCGCCGACAGCTGAAGGCTGGGTTGCTAGCTGCCAACAATCTACATTGGACTGAATCACTTCTCTTAGGTAGGCGAAATGCTGGTTGAACTTTCTCTGAGCTAGTTTACGCCACAACACTACGACTGTCAGACGAGTTTGTTTCTGTCTCTAGATTTCCATCAGCGTTAGACTACGTCTCGTACGTAAGCAGGCTAACAAACACAACGCGTTCATTTAGACCTGCTAACCGCCTCCCTCGACCACAGACCATAGACGTCCTTGTTTATCCTCGTCTGAAAACTTTTACATGTGCATTTGTTCGTCGTGACTCAGTGCGTTGCCTTCTGAAACCCCCATACGGTGAACCACGTAAAGTGATTAAATATATGGATAACTTCTTTGCTCTAGACAAAGAGGGTTGCGAAGACCATGATAGTATCGATCGTCTGGAACTGGCATGCTTAGAAGGTAATCCCATGAGCCTCAAACTGAGCGTACCCAATTACACGCAGGAAACTGAACACCCGTTAATCCTCGAAGAAATTACTAGCACGCAAAGGTAACCGAACCTTTAGTCAAAACGTTCTGGACAGATTGTGAGATTGCCGAAATATCTGCTAACTCATTTTATATAACATGACTGACGCAACCCACCCAATTTACTGCGCTTCTGGTACATTTTTGTCTCAAACACAAGTTTTTTTTTCATTGTATCCCGCAACATAAGTTAGAATTTTTCGTGACCTAACATTTTACATTCACGAAGAAAATGTTCTTGTAGCCGGCTGCATTTTCATAGCTGGGTTTACTTGAAACGTCCTTCCATCTCCCTAACTTGAGTACGATTAAGATTTATTGGGGCTTGAAATGACTTATGACTCTTTCCCCATGAACTTGCGTTTAAACGACGCCTTAGTTTGTTGTTGAGAAAACTCAGTGTTCCTGTTGATGCGGAGAGCTCTTTTTTGGAGAGTTGTGGTTATCGCTGATAGCCATTCCGATATCTTCCTTAATGCAAATATTTCATGTCGTCCCGTCCCGCTGGAACCGATTCTGCTCCATTTTTGAGGGAGTATTCGGATGTCATCAGGGACAACTTTGAGTGCTCAGTGGGATAGAGCTTGGGACATCACGTTTCTCCCTTAACTTCATGTAGCTATGCGTGGTATCGAGTCATAGTATGCTACAGTTATGTTGTTCTTAATCGTCGTCCCCATTGTTTGAACATCCGAAAGTTACTGCAAAAAGTCGTGGTGTGTTGAATTCGGATATAGTGGTCTACGGATGATTCTCCTCAGCTACAGCTGTCTGGACATCCACGGTTACTGGTGCATATCATGTAGATATTTCTCACCTATGTTGTTAGTCATCTCTCCTGGGGTACCGTATATTACTGTTTGTTGTTTTGCCGGGTCTTTTGTATAACGAAATGCCTCATTCCCTTAGATGTCTGAATATATGTTAACAACAGACTGTTGTATTAGCAGGACTTCTGATGCATTCTTCTTTAGGTTCGCAATGACTCTTCGTGTTAGGTGTTTCCCGTCAAGTAGCACTCAGGTGTCCCATTTGTCGCCGGATAGAAGTTCTTTTTTCTGACGAAATATCGTAGAAAACTGCCTCTCCGGAAGACAGTATTAAGGCATTTCTACTGTTCCTCCAGGCTCTTCAAAAGAATGTTGTTGGGCTGCTACCGTTTAACGTAAAATATTTTATCTTGGTTGATTTTTTATTTACTAGATTCTCTGACTTTCTTGTAGTTGTTAGCATGACTAAAACGTCAATAAATAGGATTTTGTTCCCGGATTGCTCCTTTCCAGATGAAGATGCTGTTGTTAAGGCTGCGAATGTCTTGTGAGCCGATTCGTCTTATTGTCAGAAAAACGTCATACACGCACCTAAATTTTTGGTTTAACGTTTGAGTCATGGTAGCCGAAATTCACCTTTATCTAGTGATCGTTTCATAAATTATTCCTCTGGTAGCTCACAAGCCATGGTTGAATTTTGCTTTGGGAAGATTAGTACCAAAAGTACTGTGAATAAAATGCAAGTGGATGAGAAAAGCTTACTGAAAAGCCATTGAGTGACACAATTTTCCAGGCCTGAATCGTAAGTAAGAAGTTGGGTATCCGACAGTAACATGGAGTAGATCGTGTGAGGAGCATATGAATGCATACAAGAAACAGTGGGGCCAGCTGGATGTGACCACGGTGAACTAGATAAATTGGAGATGTAGTGTTTTTCAAGTAGAATGTGAAGCTTCAGTGGCACAG
Organism: Trichobilharzia regenti; assembly: GCA_944472135.2. Classification (NCBI taxonomy): domain Eukaryota; kingdom Metazoa; phylum Platyhelminthes; class Trematoda; order Strigeidida; family Schistosomatidae; genus Trichobilharzia; species Trichobilharzia regenti. Next base: position 50,439,688 of record OX235265.1, read on the forward strand.
ATTCATCCTATTCCCTCCTCTGCCATCACTTTGTAATCGTTCTAAGACCGACAAAACTTTTTTTCACACAATCTAATCTTGAAATTCACTCTAAATCCAAAATTTTCACGGTTGAATTGTACAGCTAATCACGGACTGGACTTATATATCGCGTTCTGTTGAAATTTCGCTTGGAAATTTTTTGCCATTAAATTTTGATAAAATTGTGTTATATTTTATCTGGATTGACGGGAGTCCCTATTTCCTGACTACTTATGTTGGTGTTCGCGAGTATAATTTATGTTTTTCGAGCGCAATTTGATTCGGTTTTGAAGGTCAGTGGTCGGTCGCATGTCTGTCTTAGTATACTTTAGTTTTTTTTTGTAAGACTTTGGCACAATTACAGAAAGCCGAAGAGCTTTCTGCAAACACTTTGAATCATGAGGGTTGGTTTTTACGAAGTTCGAAAAATCTTGGGTGGAAAAAATGGTAAAAACCTGATGAATAATAGGCAATGCCTGATCCACATAAGTTTACATTGAGAAAATGAGGGTATTCTGACTGCATGATAGGATTTTTATCATTGTTTGATCAAGACTACGGTATTATTAAGGCTATTATTTAACCATCATTCAATCCTTCTTTCCACTTGCCCGATTATGGTGGTTAATTGCTCATTATCTAACCGGGACTTGCCTAAAATCTTCCCATTATAACTTTTATTTGACCACTTTTTGCTCATTTTCGTACAAATTAAGTTCTTAGTTGTGTTTTATTAGAAGTAACATGAATACCCAACAGTCACGAATTTTCCTAGTGCACCTCACATGACAGAAGAGTAACAAGGTTACATTTCAAGACACTGAAAGTTACCGAGAAAATGCAATTGCACCGACGACTCTTGAAACGCTCAGCCAGCAAGTAACTAAGACCAGTCAAACTAGTTTAGTATCATGAATCAAATATGATTGAAGTGTTATGATATTCACTGGAGTGTAAGTTAGATCTTAAGTTTGTTTTGGGAAGGATTGAAGGACAGGTTCGAGTTAGTTTAGCCTAATAGGGGAGATATTGGATTTGGTCCGAGCTAGACTTAGTTTTGCTTTAGGATTTAGTTGATAAAATACTAGGGCTTCGGTGGAGTATAGAAGATATGGATGAACACATATAGAATATAGTAAACTTATTTATTGACACCAGTCAAGAGACATTTTGATCATACGTCAGAGAAAGTTAACATGTTTAATAGTTTCATACCATTCACCCATCGTTTCCTCATAAGTATATATATATATATATATATATATATATATATATATATATATACACGTAGAAACCACAGATTTTAGTGACTGGTGCATTTAAGGTCACTTCAGCTACCTTATTTCGGTACCTAAATTTCAGATTCACTATGTAGTATCATTGCTTCCTTGTGGCATAAGCGGTAGTTGAAAAAGGTTAACCACCTACAAATGTTTACATCCGTATGTATCCCTTATCGGTGGGATCTATCACTTCACTTTCAAAAGAGGTATACGGTAATAATAACGTGTTTCTGACGTCTAGTAGCTTTCTTGAGACCCATAATAATATCACAGAGATGCTTTTGCCATTTCTCTTGTGCCTCCGCGGAGGAACTACCGAAGTTTTGTGAACAAAATAACATCCTTTCGCGCACCAGTAAACCTATGGAATTTTCCTGTATGTCACCCTCCCATTTCTATTTGTTCTCCTGAAGTGGTTTCTTCACCTCCTAACTGTATAACCAATACTGTTGAGTGTAGCAAGCAGGAAGTCTGTTTGGCCGGCGCTACGAACTCCTTAACAAAAATTTTACCGTCTCCAAAATCTCTTATCTGCCTGTGTGAGTTCGAGTAGAGTGCGTTAATTAGTGTGATGTATTTTATTGGCGCTCGCTTCACAGCCAAAAATTTACATAGTGCCTTTCAGTCTCCAGAGTTGAATACCAGGTCAAGAAATATGGTAATTGTTGGACGCGGATAAGTATTCTTATGTCCCAAAATCCGTCTAAGTGTAAGATATAGTCATTACACCCTCTTCCAAGCCTAAAACTGGCCTGGCCTACTCGGGTTTGTCTCTCCACGTAATCTACGCATGACTGTTGAGCTTAGTACTTTCGATACCACATAAATCAAGCTTATCCCTCTTTGATTATCACAGGAGGGCTTGTCACTCTTCTTGCATATTGTGATAGTTAACGACTAACACCAGCCCAACGGGATTATCTCTGACTCGCAGACATTACCTAATACCCTAGTTAACCCAGATAGCAATTTGTCATCAGCGTCTTTAAACACCTCAGGAGCCCCTAGCACTCAGTATTCTTTTGGAATGTGAGTACAAACCGTATTCGCAACGTACGTGGCCACTGGAAGGTGACAAAGGCGAAAAAAGTAAAGACTGTAGTCACTCAAATCTCTGGTGTTAATGGGTAAGCGTAAAACATAAGAGTTCCATTAGCTTGTTTGTGTATAATAAATAGTGAGAACCAACTACAAAATATAGTGGCAGTAAGAACAACGGATTCATGTTCGTACCAGCATTGCATCCCTTTAACTGACCAACTACCTCACATGCTAAGCGATGCCTTCTCACTTTGTCTTTCACACTTCCGTTTGGGGAAATTGTAATTATGTTTCTTGTGTTCAGTACAAGATATTTTTTATGCTTTAACGCCCATCAGTCATATTTCAGTATATCATTTCATGCATTTTTCCAGATAGTAAGTAGTTTTTGTTCTCATTTATTAGTTTTAGTCGTCAATAACATGGGATACATGGACCATTTACCTCCTCTCCCTTCATCCATGTTTATTATGCAAAATTCCAAACATGTGAGTATCAACAACGATGGTATTCAAAGAGTGATGAACCTGGTAGGTTGAAATAGTAGCGTTATAAGCGATTAAGTTAGTGGAAAGATGTCGTGATCACCCCCTGACTCCAGAGAATTGGCTCAAGCATGAATTAACACCTAATGCTGCAGATGATCAAGCTATTGAATGGTAATGTTTACTATGCATGTCTTTATGACAACTCAGGATATTCGTGACAAGTTTGCTCAACTTCTCATTTTGGAGTAACACTGACGCTCAATTTGAGGTTTTATATAAAGGTAACGTGTACACGGGTTACTGGGCCCTATGTGCAGCTGTTAATCGAGCTATGGATGTAATTCATTTGTTTGATCTAACACTTCTGTAAATTTTAGGAGGGAATAGATATTCTTAACCCAACCGTTTATCAAAATATATCGGATGAACAATTAAAACATATATTTAGGTCATGTACCACTGAATCAATCCCTTTGTTTCATGAAAGATTGGTTGCTTTACAAAATGCGGGAAAAACTTTGCTGGAGAATTTCAGTGGTGCATTCAAGAATGTTTTGATCAAGTGTGACAAATCGGCTTCAAAGTTGTTAACATTACTGTGTGATTACTTCCCTAATTTCCGAGATTACACAGTTTACAAAGGAAAAAATGGTATATCTTGCCTATATTAATGACTTCCAGTCTCTTTCATGAAACGTGCTCAGATTTTGGTCGGTGACTTGTGGCTGTGTTTTGAGGGAAGGGACCAGGATATTTCCAAGATGCAGATGATATCACTGCCTTTGCTGATTACAGGTACCAATTTTCTGCATAGACGCATAACCACACGTAGAGTTCCACAGGTGTTACATTATTTTGGGGTAATACAGTATAGTGAAGACCTAATCACGAAGATACGTAACGGTAATTTTTGTATAATATAGTTTCGTGTTTACATTATGAAGTGTGCAACCTTTATATATTCATATGTCACAATGTTCCTTTGTCCATGAGTGAAAGCTTTATGCAACAACCACTTTGCACTGAGTAATAAGCCCTACTTTTTGTGTTTGAGCGAATAGTTTTACCTAGTCGTCCAAATCTTGGTAGATGTAGCGGTCTTTGAACCTGTGATCCGCTGTTTAAGAGCTAAGTGCCTAATCCAATAAGCCAAAACACAATGATCAGTAGATTTCATAATTAAGTCACAATGAGTTGTTGGGCATTTTACTTTTAAAATCAAGTTAACCAAATAAAAGCTGGTCGATTTATCAGGATTTTAAGTAACTGTTACAGTGGCGGGTGGGCTACATCCCATGGATATTAGAAGCACTTAGAATTGTTTGAGTTTCATGCTGTCGTAAAGAAAATTTCAATTTTGATAACAACCCATTGAAAATGTTTAGGGAAGCAATGAAACCCTAAAATATCTGTGAATGATGATCGTGTTTCTGTATGTGATACAGTTAAGAAATTAGCCGACATGGAAAGTGTTTTAACCATAGTGCATGATTCCCTCTGTAAATTAAATAAGACATCTAGAAATGTATTTATGTTTAAAATGCAAACTTGGTACAATATTGCCACACAAAAAAAATGTCACGCATGGTGTGTTGGTGTCCACAATGAATTTCAATGTGTCATTTAAAGATTACTCACAAGGTCGCGAAAATCTCGTTTCTAAGCGTTTATTCGTAATAGATTGAAAACTGTTGTACATCGTATGTTTTGCACACTTTACTTGCGAGAAAATAACGCACAATATCAGATTTAGTAGATTCGGCCCAGATATATTTGGAAGTTGTCAACTGTTTTAAAGTTGATGCCAGTCTATGATAAGGTTTGCTTTTGACCTAAATATTATCCTACAAATTCTGATTGAAATTTGACCTAAATCTGTTGAGTGACTGGCTTCATTGTTAATCTTCTAACGATCTTAATATTGAAGAAACCTAGAAGTGATTGATTTACTTCTTAACTTACAATATATCAGGTGAAGAAATTGACAACGGAAGCGAGTTCGAAGTGGAAATCCGAGCTGCAACAATCTTAGCTGTTCATGTAAGCAAACCTGTGATATTCATCGTTGAGTAAATGTTGTGTATCTTTTTCTGAATAATCTTTTTTTTTGTAACAAATAGCTAAATTAATCATTAAGTTGACACTTTATATGCTTTGATCCTAATGAAATTCGCTAGTGAAATACACTTATTTCAATGTTAGCTGAACAATCAAACATTGATCACCATTGGTTCAATGGTGAAGGTAAGCTACTCACTGAAGTGGTTTTGAAAAGTACTACTGCTGCCACTACTTAGCCACCATGACTTATGGTTACTATGCTGTCTTTCTTACGGTATGGTGGTATTATATTACATTTGTATGTAAATTGTAAATAATAATTGGGGGGTAACTAAAAGTATTTTTATCTTTTGTTAATGATTGTGATTTGACGTTATTTGCCCTAATACAAACAATATTTTTAATTGGATGAGAGCTATAAATGCTGTCCATAGAGCTTGTCACTTTTAAATTAATTATAAAAACGTTTTGATCGGGTTGTGGCCTACAGCTAGACCGGATTTCAAGCTCATGCGTTTGTGAAATTCAGAATGTTTTTAATACGTAAAATGATCTCTCACAAACGTTATTAGTCGTCTGACAACTGCTACCTTGCTGTGGTGGTCGGGCTTGAATACCGCAGTGACCCAACAAGCTACACTGGCTGGGATTCATGTTCCTGCAGGTCCTACCATGTCAGGAAGGTTGTTTGGATAGCGGTTAGACTAAAAGCAGTTACTATGGGGTACATAGACTCCAGAATCCAAATCAAATGACTTATGAACCTGTATTGGTCACCGGCAACCATGGGAACGTGGCTCCTGACGCTGTTCCGCTGCCTTGGGGAGTGGTCGCTTAAGACAACCACCTGCTTCGGTCTGGGCACCCTTGCGGTATCTCAGCCCTCACACAATCAACGAAATGAAACAGCAAACTGTCAGTGAAACTAATTGCATGCTTTCAACAATGCTCTCGAGCAATAATGATGTTTCAAGTGACGCATCTGCTTTCAACTTTATTTTTATTTTTTACATAGATTACTGTATTTTACTTCTACTAACCTTGGCGTCTTCATTTTCATCAGCCTTTCGCCTTTGTCTGCATTCCCAGCCTATTCGTGCACCCACTATTGCAGGTGAACCGCTTGAAGTTGTTGATAAGTTTGTGTATCTGGATAGTTGTGTGAGCACTAGTGGAGGGGTAACGGATGAGATTTCCGACCGTATCATGAAAGCTAGGGTGGCTTACGTTAACTAGAGACACCTCTGGCGCCGTTGCGACGTTAATTTAGCTGTTAAATGTTGAGTATATGATGCTTCGTTGCACGCTGTTTTGTTCTACGCCTATGAAACCTGGTCTCTTCGAGCTGAGGGTGTGCGGCGACTCTATGTATTCGATCATCTCTGTCTCCACAGAATTGCTTGCGTTTGATGGCATCACCGTGTGAGTAATTCTAAGGTCTGGCGGCGTGTGTTTGCTCACAGTGGAGATCACCATTAGTTGATTGTCGTCATCTGGAAACATCGGCTTCGATGGCCTGGACATGTGCTGCAAATGTCATCCCAGAGGTTTCCGTACAGGTCTCTATCTACTAGCCCTGGGACGGGATGGACAAATTGGAGAGATGGTCAGCCCATGATGTGGCATCGTGGGATAGAGATTATTTGTGTTAGGTTAGTATCAGTTGTTGCATCACGAATCCCTGGTTAGAGTCCAAGAGATAGCTTGAATAGGTGACTCGAAACGTTATCGTATATGGCCAAGAATCGTAGTCAATGGCGAACATACTTTAATTTTTTTCTTTCTTTCTCTCCCGTTGTCAATTGACGAATGCTGTTGGAACTTATTAAATATGGCTTTTTTCCTTCCAGATGAAGTTCATTATCTGTTCCCTAGCTATATTTTTTTACTTTTTCTCATATGTTTTATTATTGTTGTGGCGCATATTCTCGGTGCCAAATTCTACCAAGAAAATAATTTTAAAAAATTAGTCGTCATAGCATATTCAATCACTGGTTAGTTTCACCTGTCAGTCATTTCGCAATGAAATAAGTAAAGTTTATGTATAAATTCTGGTGCACGTTATTTTCATGAATATTTCAAACAACTGAGGGAAAAGTGTGTTACGTATAAACAAATAGAAGAGACTAAGATATATTTATTATTTAATGATAGAAATAATAACTCATATCCATTGGACATACTTTATTAAAATATGTGTGTATGACCTGTACACATTAAAATGATTGTATTGAGTTTTTGTTCACTCTTCTGTTCAGAATGCATAAAAATTCTGAATAACCAGGGAAGTGAAATCAGCATAATCCAATTTTGTTTTTCTTCTGAATAATTTGTTTCCTGTCTCCTTTACTTTGTAGAATATTGTAAAATCTTTGAAAAGCAAAAATGTTGATTGTAATTCAATTCTAGTAGATAATTTCTTATGGAATTATCGACGTTCACATTCTGATGAAATTGAGGCTGCGATTCCAATGCATAGAACACGTTGTGTATTCTACTGAACACTATGTGTAACGGTGCTGTTTATTGTTGAGTAATAAATATATCGTGCATAGAACTGAAAGAAAATTTTCTTTTTCATTATTGTAATTGGTTGGTTAAACACTTATGCTTCTCTTTCATCATCACCATCACTACCATCTTGGTCGGTTGTAATTTCACATTGACTTACATCATTGTTGTAATCACTACTCATCTTACTAGGGTCATAAGTAGTATCGAAATCATTGTCTCGCCAAGTCAACTTTTGAAATTCTGAATTAAATGATGCAAAAGATATCTCGTCATTAGAACTACTGGCTTTTGAATCATCAATTTCGTTCTTATTGTTTGATTTCTCCACCTTTTGTTTTCTAATGCATAAAATGGATAATTCTGGTTGTTGCTGTTGTGGTTTTTGTTTATAACTTATTGTATAAGGGGTAACTACTCTTATTGAAATGATATTTTCCAGTGGCAGGTTTGTTATTTCTGGACAATGTACGTTTCTATCTTCAGTTTGATTCATTCTTTTCACTACAGAATTTTTCTTTCCTGGCCAAAGTGATGGAAGTTTAACCAGTCTATAAGAATAATGATTTCTGGGGTTACTTTTATGACTACTATTAAAAAGAATGCTTATATTATTAAACAAATCCGATTTTGGATAAATTTTTACAATAATGAACGGTACTTCCGAAGTGAGTCAAAATATATGGTTGAGCAGTTGTCATTCGATATGGTGCTCTGGGTAATTTTCAGCCTCTTAAAGCCAGTTAACCTAGAAATACTTTTACTTTGCTAGACTAAAGCACTTAGATAGAGAATATCTGAGAATGAATTAAATTAGCTTCAGTTGGCTTTCCAAATGAAGAGGATTAGTCAGTTTGTTTCTCATTCACCGAAGCGGATGCATTATTTACTGAAACTTTATTTATCTGGATTTCCTATTTTGAATGTAATGTGGAACCACAGTGGAGGAATTTTGAAGGTAGGCAAGTTACCGTTGTATGAAGTTACTAGTCTCACATGTGTGATATTGAGCACCTGTAGGGTACTTCCATGTGACTTATACAATGGTAAAAACTCTGCAATTGGAGACCGACAGTCACTTTTCTAGATCCCATTTATTAGCTTTTATTATAACTTGGTAGTTACATTGGTGTGCAACAGAAACTTGATGCATATACGCTCAAAAAGTCTTTTGGCTGATTAAATCGTAGCAGTGCTGCATAGTGATTCATTATTTTGTGACTGCTTCCTGATGGTCAAGTTATAATTTCATTTTTGTTCCACTTAAGTCATTAGATTGTGTAACCAAGTATTCTTGCTCGCGTTATTAAAGAGGATCTCAGATGAGGTTTGTCTTAACTGTAGAGTGGTGTATTAAACTTATAATTTCAAGCTTTCTACGTACAAATATCAATCAATCATGTACTTAAGAATATAAGTTTCACATCTGATCCCATATTCTGTCTGTCTGTCTGTTTTCGACATAGAACTTTGCACAAATGTGCGGAAGTTCAAGTCGCCACACACGCGAAGCAAAAGAAGAAAGTACAAGAAAAGCATAATAGAGACAGTAAGCAGAGGTGCGAAACAAAGGAGTAATAACGAAAAACAAAACAGTTTCATTGGAAATCATAAGTCACAAGGAGTGGATGCATCTGCGCCACTGAGAACGATTTTGAGCCATATCACCAATTGTTTCCAACCATAGATTTTTACCGTCCCGAGGACCCCAACTGGGAAGTCTACACCTTCCTACGTGGCTTAGACCAACTGTTGTAGATTTCATTGATTGGTGCCAAGTTTTTGTTTGACCGCCGCTAGCTTTTTTCCAGCCTGACCCTATATTCGCTAACATTGCTCGTCGAGGGAGGCGATGGCTTGGCATACGTAACACGTGTCCTAACCATCTCAGTCTTTGTAACTTCACGACTTCGCCGATTGATTTCCCCTGTTTACCTAGCACTCGACGCCTACCTCAATGTTACTCACCTTATTATGCCACTTTACACGGGAGGTAGAACGTAGGCACCTATGATCAAAGACAACTGGTCTTTTCATGTCTTCCACTCTCAGTAGCCAGGTCTCACAACCATAAAGGAGGACGGAGCGGACTGATGAGCAGTACACCCTCCCTTCGGTCGATAGTCGAACATCTCGTCTACGCCAGAGACGGCGTAAACTGCCAAATGCGAAACGAGCCCCCTGTATTCGTGCTGAGATTTCGTCAGAGATCAACCCGTTGGCACTCGCTGATGGTACTTCCCAAATAAGTGAAGCGGTCAACGTGCTCTAACACTTCACTTCCTATTTTTAAACTAGGCGTCGGTGTAGTCCAGTCCTGTAACATCATCTTGCATTTGGCGGGAGCGAATCGCATGCCAAACATTCGTAGATTGCGGCTCAAGGTGTTTAGAAGACTCTGCATTTTGTCAGAGTCGTCGCCTAGGAGGACTATATCGTCTGCATATTTTAAGTCAACGAGATTATTCCCCGGTAGCAAGTCAATCCCTGAGTCGCTGAAGTCACTTAGGGTTAAGTCCATTAACACATCTATGATGAAGTTGAATAGAAAAGGAGATAATGGGCATCCTTGACGGATACCAATAGTCGTCACCAGTTCAGATGACAACTCGCCGTAAGCCCTCACCTGGCTGTATGAGTACGAGTAGAGTGCCTTAATCAGTGCAATGTATTTTCTCGGCATTCCCTTTACAGCCAAGCATCTCCAGAGAACTTCTCGGTCGACAGAATCGAATGACGCCTTTAGGTCAAGGAATATAATGATTGTTGGACGCCGGTAGGAATTCCTATGTTCTAGAATCTGTCGGAGGGTGAAGATATGATCAATACACCCTCTTCCTGGTCTAAAGCCTGCCTGGCTCTCTCGTGTTTGTGCCTCCCGAGCACCACTTAGTCTATGCATGATTATTGAGCCTAGGACTTTAGATACTATATTAGTCAAGCTAATCCCTCTGTGAGTGTCATAAGAAGACTTGTCTTCCTTCTTGTATATGTGGATAATCAGTGACTTACACCAACCCGATGGGAATTCCTGATTCTTAGACGCTGCCTAGAACCTCAGTTAATGCAGACAGTAAACTGTCTCCACCGTACTTAAATACCTCTGGAGTCATTCCATCAGGTCCCGCTGCTTTGCCTAGTTTCAGATTGGTAACAGCTTTAGTAACCTCAGTTAGGGATGGAGGACCTGTGTTTAAATCCCATTCAGGGAGGTGTTGGATGTTCGGAAGGTTGAGCATGGCTGTGGGCCAATTAAACTGTCCCTCATAATGCTCTTTCCAGCGATCCAGTCGTCTATGATCCCATATTAGTTTGTTTATGTGATAAAGCTCAGTAATATAGTGTTCTTTATTGGGTGGTTTCCGTACACTATTTATTGCTCATAATCCAAAAGTTATTACACAACTTTTAGACCCGCTTTTATAGTTATTTGGTGCTTTAGAATTCATGGATCATTGAGTTCCAACCAAGTTACTAAATAGTAACCTGTCACCTAGTAATCCGGATCCCATGGGTTAGGAGACTGTTGTTTAGTTTTCACTGTGGTGAAATCCTCACAAACCCAACATTTGAAAATTATCTTTTAGTGACAGATACCGCGTATTCGTTTTGAGCAGTTTTGGCTTCATATTAGTAGAGATGTAGTTCACTGGCTTAATTATTTGACCTACAGCTCTTAGTCCCTGGGTTCGAACCTCTCCTGTCTACTTCAGCTTGTCAGTAATAGTGTGTCATAATAAAATGTGACTAATACTCTGGTACATAATAATTCTCTTCTAGGAAAATGAGTTCTGACATACATAATTTCTTAGTGTAAGTTGAGCCTGCAAACGTGTTTCCCTTACATTTACAAATAGGGAACTATACAGTTCGGGAGCGCAGATATGGTAATTTACCTCCATTGAAGTATGGCATATATTGAATGAAATAAACAAAAAATATGACCTCATAGGTGAAGTAGCGGACTTTATACTTAGTGTATGGAGAAGAACAGTCTGCTTTTATATACTTACCTACTTTCATTCGTCTTTTGGTTTTGATCCGCGGACTGGTTCTTATTTAGACTTTCAGTTTTCGTTGTATTGTTGTTTGTGTAGATACTCTGAGTTCTAAGACCCACTGTAGATATAGAATTGTATCTGTTTGGCATTGTTCCTGGAGGCCTCATCGGTTTTATCTGAAGAATTTTAGAGAGCATAGTTATATTTACTAACAGATATATTTTTGTCATAATCTTTCAGTAAACATACTTTCTAGCACTACATTTAGGGATATAGAACATGTCGTATAACTTCCAGCCTATTTCGTTAGTATAGGTGTGAATGCAGGTCTTACTGTAAGTGGACACTACTACAAACGACCACTATTATTATTATTATTGTTCACTTGGGTTCCTAATGGAACATAGGGCTTCAACTGCACGTCTCCACTTGCTTCTGTCTTCTGCTGTGCTTTTCACCTGCATCCATGTTAGTCCATACTCTTTCAACTCCTCTTCACACGATCTCCTCCATGTCACTCACCCTTGGACGTCCCACTCGCCGCTTCCCTTTCGGCCTGGTTCCACTCGAGCAATGGCCTGACGCGCGCACTATTTTACCCAGTGGCCTCCTCAGCGAATGTCCAATCCATCTCCACTTTTTCCTGCGTATTTGTTGGTTGGCGATTGGTTTGTTCTTGTTTTGTTTGTTCCCATAGTTTCTTGTTGGTGATTCGTTCCGGCCCGGTCATCTGATCTTCAGTATAGAGCGAAGATAGTTGTTGATGATGAAGGTCTGCAACAGGCTGTTGGAAATATTCTTTGTGACCCGCCCGCCAAGTTTCTGATCCGTATAGAAGAGCTGACTGACTTGACGTTTGTGTTTCTCATCTTCCCGATTCTTATTTGACATCTTCGTCTGTTACTCCTGTAGTTGAGACAATGCTCCCTACATAAACCGCTCTCTACTGTCACATTATTGATAAATTCTGAAAACAGGTACCTAGCTTTCATCTTTCACCTCTAGTCTCTCTAACTATTTATTCTTTGGTATATGGGTTGCTAAAGTTTACCATCATCCCACCTCCTGAAGTGACTGGGACATATGTATGCACTGGTCCCCTTAGTTTATTTGCACGTCCTATGTACTATTAAGTATGATCAAGTTAGGGGGAGCGAAAGATGGTGAGACTAAGATTGGTCACCAGTCCTTTAGGTTATTAACAGTCAGTTTCATCTGTAGAGGGTGTAAAGAGGTCATCAACGGGGACTACACGATGCTTTAAATCTTTGTTTTGAAGACATGAGGTAATTTGACTCAGAATCAATCACAGATTGGTAAGTACATTCATATTATATCTTCGCTTTAGTCTTCCTACCATTTGATTAGATGTACTTAGTTTTTCTCAAATTAAGTAATAACATTAAACTAACTTAGATTTACATAACTTTGAGGTAATATCTTCCTTTTTTCTGTACTTTTAGATTTTGTTTTTTGAAATTTTATTTTGATTACAGCTTGGAACTACACAGTACTCTTGGTACAAGTATGGGATTTTCAGCATGTGATATTGGTAGCCCAAATTTATCAGGCCAACCATTGATATCAGGTGTGCGTCGGCCGGGGATCAAACCCCGGACAATGTGCATGGTAGGCGAGAGTCCCAACCGCTGTACCACCGACTCACAGCAATAATATGAACTATTTTGTGGCGATACTATATTTTACATTGATAATACCTTTCTATTTTTCTCAAGAACATAAGTATCCAAAGTGAGTGATTTATTGATAACAATTTGTCAATCTAGTGTTCTGTATTTTCTGAGCTAGATAACATAAAATTGTTACCTAATATTTAGATATATATTCGAGATTATTATTTCAGTCAGGTTACAGTCACAAAGAAAGCATGAGTTTCCTCTTGTTGATGAAAGTCAGAATACAAGAAGCCTATAGTAAGTATTATTGCAGACTGATTCATAACTTGTGATACACGTTCAAAGATTTTCTGTTAATAAATTTGAGTTATTCATTGCCACTTACAAGTTTTACTAAATTTGTTAAAGGCGACTGAATTTCTGACCAGTTGATATGCAAAATCATAGCTTTTTTTGTAAAGTGGTCTCTCAGAAATTAATTTAAAAATAGTAATTGTTCATAACATCATCAGTTTATAGCATAAAAATGAGAATCAATTCACAAAGGTATTTTTAAAATTAGCTTCTGTCATCTTACTTCTGTTGGCCCCAAAGGTTTATTCAATTTCCTTTTCTTCTTAGTCCTATCAGAGTGTGAATGTTTTAAGAGAAGGTGTTCTATGTTAGCAGAATACTCGTCTCCATTACTTCTGTATATTTCACATATATCAAGATGATGTTCCAACTTCTGATTTAGACAGATAAAAATTATTACTCAGGTTACTGGAAAATGATCAATATATACTTCAAAATGTTTAGTGCTTTAACCAACTCATCTATATGTGAAAAAGAGAAGACGTTCAGCGAAGACACTCTTTTTGATGAATTCATTCACATAGCTGTGGTATCGCATTTATATATATATATATGAGGTTTGTTAAGTTTAGATAATCAGGTAATACAATAATGACCTAGTATAGAAACAAAGTCAGTTAGACAGCAACTAAAATAAGCTAGAGTTAGTAAGTTAGATGACGCAATGTAATTGACTAAAATGTTTCAACTTAGGTTAGGGTAACAACAGAGGTAATTACAGGTAGAGACTAAGTGGAAATGGGGTAGAGAATAATGCCATTTAAATTAGAACTAAAATTGAGCAAATAAATTGGATAAATGACTTGAAATTCAACGTTGGTCAAGTCAGTAACAGTGGTAGTGGGATGCAGAAATTAAATCGGGTTGGGGCAGAGAACAAGAAGGTTGAAAATGTAAAATATTACAATTCGAAAGACAAAATAATATTTATGAAGAGACAAAGAAGTAGAATTTACCTATCGATGTCCGGAATCTGTCAGATGTTTTAAGATAGAGCTGCGGGGAGCATCCTTTTTCTCTCTTGTAAAACCATGCTGGTAAGTGTTCGATGATACGTTTGGAAAGTGAACGCTGGGTAAAGCCGATATACCTGCCTCCACACGAGCAGGTAAATTGTTAGATACATATTGATGAGACCAGTAGTGGTAGCTTGTCCTTCACGTTCATATATATATATATATATATATATATATATATAACCTTAGTAGAAATCACTTAAGATTGATGGTTCATTTACTGATTAGTTGCGTACCTTCAACTGATATACACAATTTCAACAGAGTATTGTTGTTCTACCTGAATAGCAGTTCTCCACGACCACTGTCATCACAGAAACTCTTCCTATGTGCTTTATCCTAGCGATTTACAACATCCATCTTTCCTTTACTTTTACCGATTTTCTTATTACTTTATATACTCGTGACAATTAGTGGTTTCCAATATTGCCTAATGCCACCTTGACTACCTAGTCTTAGCTCGAAATCGTAACCTTTTACAAATAGCCTCAAGTTTTCTCAATTCCCTTGTCTCTTTGATAGCAATCTCCAGTAGGATTTTCCGGACAAAAACAATCAGAAGAATTAATTTGTCTGAATCGTGTAATTTCGAACAATCTGATCACGGACTTGTCATAGCAATATATATATATATATATATATATATATATATATATATATATGAAAATAGAAAAGAGTTAAGAAGTGACAAAATCAGTTTAAGTCAAGTTAAAAGGACATATTGAAGGTGAAAATAATTGTGAAGATTACCAAACCAAGTAACGGACGTAATAATACGTCTACCATGGGATCAAAACAAAGTTTACCAAGGAAGGTTTAAATTTCCCAATTGCTAGGGCTTCCACAAACTTTAGGATTCACCCCAAACATGTCTTATATATAGATTTCAAAGACGTCTAAACATCCACTTTTCGTCCTGTGTCTATAATATGTTTCGCAATAGACGAGCTAGGTCGCCTGTTTTCGCCATTATTGGAATCTGGGGATTCTGTTTGCTTCTGAAGTCATTTAGGAATATCCTCTGAAGCCCATGATTGCAGATATCGATACGTCCACCCTATGTAGCTGTGCCACACACCAATACCAAAGTATTCAGAGTACATCAAAATTCGAGCTGATATCATGTAACACATTCCTTACGAACACTAAACCAACAGAATCATTACCAATAATAAAATAAAGTACATGACGATTACTCAGTTATGCATCACATAAGTACATAATGAATATCAATAATATTTAAATAGCCCAAGCAGTCCTTGGGAGGAGAAAAAAATTCGATGCCGAGTGAGAAGTAGGTAGATGTCAAATTTATATCTGTATGGATTTCAGTGGATTCAAAGTAAATAATACCAAAGTTTTGTTCGTCAGTCTGGTCCGAATATCTTCAGACGAATAATCAGAGTTAAAATACCAAAAGGTATTTATATAAGGTAACGTATATACATGTATATGTACATAACTGATATTTTAATTTTCTTTATTACCCTGAAAAAAAGTTTGGCCCACAGTTCACCGAATGAAACGTTGGTCCAGTTTATTTTAATTTCTGAGCACTGTTTACTAGTTGTGAAACTTTCTGTCAACATGTAAAATTTGCAAGTACGTTAAAACGTTTCTGTACTTAAACCTGAAAATTTATTTAGGCTGTAAGCAGCTGACGAGAAGCCAACGAAATAAATGATGGTACCATGTTATTCTGCACAAATCAATGTTGTTCTCGCTTTATTCAAATATTTTAATTTCGTTGAGTTTTACACAAATATAAATTATTCACATGTGTTAAATTAAAGTGCATATTAACAATGAATCCTATTTTAGTAGGTCAAATAAATAGTCAGTGATAAACAAAGGATGAAGTCTATTGTTTTCTGTACAAACAGTTTGGCATGCATGTGATTAATTCACAGTGGCTCGCCTCCATCACCTTCAATAACCTTGAATTAAGGTTATGAGAAAGAGTTGACAACAGTCATTAATTTTAGTTTTGCGACCTCAAATACGATTGAATATTAATATGCACTTTTACTATTTTAAATAACAAATTAATTTGAATAAGGCATGTAGAAGCCAAATTTCACGAGATGATATCATTTCGGAGTTTCACTACAATCATCTTACAACTAACATAGTAAAATCAAAGAATTCAATGACGATTTCATTTTCATAGCTGTACAATCGTATATGCATATGAATTACAATAAACAATAACAATCAGTTTTCTTGTGTGTGTGTGTGTGTCTGTTAAAGTTTGACATTGAGTAGAAATACTAAAGTACGATAATATTGATGTAAAAGATTGTGAGTCACAATTATTATTATTTCCTTTTATTCCTAGTGGAACATAGGGCTTCAGCCGCTAGTCTCCATTGCGTTCGGTTCTCTGCTAGAGTTTTCACCTGACTCCAAGTCTGCCCACATACGTTCATCTCCTCTTCACATGACCTCCTCCAAGTCACCCTTGCACTGAAGACCAACTCGCATCTTCCCACTCGGGTTCCACTCGAACGATGGCCTGTCTAGTGATGTCACTTGATGATTTCCTCAGAGTATGGCCAATCCATCTCGATTTCTTTCTGCCTATTTATTGCACAATCGGTTCCTGCTGGGTTGGTTCGCTCATTGCCAGAGATCCCTGTTGCTGATCTTTTCTGGCCGGCCATCTGATCTTGAGAATTATTGAGTTAAGATAAATTTTAATGAATGTTTGTAGTTTGTTTGAGATGCTCTTTATGACACGCTGGCCAAGTCTCTGATCCGTATAGTAAGTAGCACTGACTTCACATTGGAGTTGGAAATCCGGATCTTATTTTTTATGCTGAGTGATGTTGACTTCCACACAGACTGTTGGATGAGATGTATAATTGTCGGTGGCACTCCGTAGTAGCGAAGTAGTTTTCAAATCACCTCTCGATCGATGCTGTCGAAGGCATTTTCAAAGTTGATGAAGTTGAGATAGAGAGGTGACTGCCATTCCAAGCTTTGTTCAATGATAATCTGTAGAATGGGGATTTGATCGATGCCCGACTTGTTTCTCCTGAATCCAGCTTGTTCTGGTCGGAGTTTTTCATCTAGGGCTTGGTTGATTCTCTCCAGGATGATACGGCTTAGTATTTTGCTTGGGATGGACAGGAGCATAATTCCGCTCCAGTTTTTGCATTGACTTAAGTCTCCTTTCTTTGGTAGTTTGAATAAGTATCCTTTCTTCCAATCCTTAGTTACTTTGCCCTCTTTCCACACCTTCTCCAGCAGTGCGTCATCAACTCCGTTTATGTTGAATTCCCTTATGTTTTTTTAATAATAAAATAAATTGACCCATTTTATCATTTCAAAAGTCTGCTTACCTCAATATACCTTCTCATACGGTTACGTTCACCTGCTGTAATAATAAGTTCTGCATAAAGTGTTTTCATTTTATTTCTATTGTTTTTCAGTGATGATTTAACTTTATTTATTTCGATAGCTAAAGTTAAGGTATCATCTCTAAATACAAAATAAGGCATATATATTCCAATTAAAATTTTAGTGGACTTTAATGCAGAATGATTGATTTCAATTGTTAGATTTTGTAACAAACCAACATTAGTCAGAGATCATTGAAAAGCAATTAGTATGAGATAGCTGTATCGTCCTAGTTTGAGATTCTTATTCCGTGCACATCGATGACTTCGCCATGGATCGAACCTGGGACCTTCAAGTTACGAGAGCAAGCTTTTTGACCATTCAGCCATATGGGCTAGAATTCAGTGATCCGTGAATTCTAACTTTGCCAGTTCGTTCTTTGTTTTTCAATCATCTCTCTAACTGATATTTGTTCGTGACAAAACCCATGGTGTATAATCATTTATTATTTGCATTATTTACTGAATACGCTTTTGTTCTACATGAATATCAAATGTGTTCTGGGAAAGTTGTAGAAAGGCAACTTCATTGCCTCTTAGCTTTAACCTCGTAAAATATTTGATAACTGTGTAGTAACTATGATCATATTGTCACATCTTATGGATCAGTCAGATTTTTATCGAATAAGCTTACAACAACCTTATTCACTGGGATGCTGTGAAAAAGAAGTTGGCCTCCAAAGCCTCAGGATGGTCGGGGGTGGGTGCCTTGCGCTGCGGGTTGGCCACCCCTCCGCACACCTCTTGAAATGCTCCCATATGACCGGGCGTCTTACATAGCCTCTCCTGAGGAAGTCCTACTCACTGCCTTCACGTGGCGGAGGTGTTTTTCACCGAAGTGAGAGGGCGAAAGCGGATGCCCGGCGCTCTCCACCGGGTTGACTGTCCATTGGATGACGGTCTAGGGGAGATGGCTAAACCCTGATTCCAAACCTCCAACGACTGGCGTATGAAGCTCACTGGAGCTCACCGGCAGACGTATGGACAAAGGGCTTGTTGGATGTCCTGGATGTCTGGCCCCATTCAAAAAGGCGTATGAACCGAACTCCGGTCACCGGCTGCCAATGGATAGTGGACTCCTTACTCCACTCCTACTGCCTTGTAGGTCACACTTGGCTGTGTAAAGGCTAGAGCTGCACTCTCAAACAAAAGGCCGAGCGATTCTGGGGACATCACTCGTACCAAATTCCCATGAAACTTCATGAACTCTCTTACAAATTGCCGCGCCTGGGCAGCGAT
Organism: Trichobilharzia regenti; assembly: GCA_944472135.2. Classification (NCBI taxonomy): domain Eukaryota; kingdom Metazoa; phylum Platyhelminthes; class Trematoda; order Strigeidida; family Schistosomatidae; genus Trichobilharzia; species Trichobilharzia regenti. The sequence goes on from OX235265.1 coordinate 50,458,741, forward strand.
GATTCAAGACGTTCATGAAGCCGGCTCATCCTCCCGTAGGAGATAGCCGAAGTAAAAGAAAAAGAAAAGAAAGAAAAAGAAGTTGCAGATATAGCTTTCTTGGAACTCAGAGGAACCGATTCTGACGTGATATAATCACAGGTTAATACATGTGTAAAACTTGGACACTGCGATAGTAGTATATAATTCCATATTAATATGTTTATTGGATATATCATACGCAATGAAGTAGTATTATTTATTGGATGACATTGCGAACACAATTTATGGTTCATAATCATATCATACATTATTCGGCTAATTTATCTGTATCTAAACTTCTTTAAGTCTTTAGATATTACAATACCATCATTCTGAAACCTTCAATGATAGGATATTGAGTGAAAATAGAGAAGAGATATGTGACAAAGACGTCTAACTAAAAACAACAAATTCTAATCATCCCAACTGCATGTGGTATGGATGAACATCTCAAAGACAAGAGCAGAAAGGTAAGGTAGACCATTAGTCTGAAATCCATGTGGCAATTAAATTTTGGTTTTTAAAGTTTTGATTATAGCTTGATTCCACACTGCAGTTTTGATACAAGTATGAAATTTTCAGCATGTGATATCGGTAGCCCAAATTTGGCAGGCCGACCATTGGTATCAAGTGTGCGTCGGTAGGGGATCGAAACCTGGACCATGTACATGGTCGGCGAGAGTCTTAACTGCTGTGCCGCCGACGCACTGCACTAAGCATAACGAACAAGATATATATATATATATAAGACAATAGGAAATTTGAGCAAAGATGATTCTTTCCGATAATTTCCTCTTCTGGTGTTGACATGATATCTGGCTATCGACCGAGGGACGTGTGTACTTTTCAGCAGTCTGCTCTGTTCTCCTTTATGTTTGTATGACATTGTCATTGAAGGTAGAAGGCATGAATAGGCTAACTGTCCTTGGTCCTAGGTGTCTGCGTTCTATCTCCCGTGTTCAGTGGTATAATAAGGCGAGTAATATTGAAGTTAGGCATTGCGTGCTAGGCAAGTAGGGGGAAATCAACAGATGTGACTGTGGTTCTATAATTATATATATGTATATATGTCTACGTACATAGAATATTCTAGAATAATCGTCACTGATAACACTGGCGTTTATAAGTACTACCGACTTGTTAAGATCAATTAAATTACAGTTCAAGAAAGACGCTTAAGTTATAATAAGCATAAAAATGTAATAACAAATAGAATATCAGATAAATTTAAGTAAATTTCCACAACAAATTGAGGATCATTAAAACCTTGGTGGTCAAAGTTATGACAGTATCTGAATCGACTTCTTTTCGATACATAAGTAAGGCTTTTTAATGTGGATCCCAACAAACAGTCTCAGCAATATGCGATAGACGAACTCTTAAGGTTACATTAAGATCTGTTGGTATGCGGTAGATGACTTTGAAAGTCTTGTTAACATAAGTTTTGTGTTCTGTATCCACGAGATGAGACCGAATAGAACTATGAATGGATTTGGTTTCTCCCTAACTTAACTACGTAGGGTGTTGCTCAGAAAATGCGACGATAAATACGCTCAAATTTTCTTTTGTCTTCTTAATGTCTGTGTGAATATTTTTGCTATATATATAATTTAATTCGTAACGCTTACGCGCCCGTAAAGGAGAAAATTATTCGCCTATAGATTTACTCACTTTCCAGCATTCGCTTTAACTTGTAAACTGTCTACTAGACGGCAAACTGCTTCGTATGTGAGGTTTTTTTCTGCCATATCCTCTTCTTTAGCTGCCATACGTCGTTCTAACTGACCTAAACTCATCCATAATTGTAACTGTGATGGATCTTTTCCACCAAGTATTCTGAGACGTCCTTCAGAATCAGGATCTTCAGCTTGACGCACTAGTTCATTTAATTTCACTCGACTTGCTATTAACTAATACAGAAATATAAAAAATCACTTACAATAAGTTATTGTGTTTACTTAAAAAATGGATTAGCATATCAAATAGGTTTCAACCGACAATAGTTAATTAAAACTATGCTTATATGTGTTTCCGTCCCTCGGTTTTTTACAAGTGGGGGACGAAAAGGTTACGGTTAAAAAAACAGATGTTCAATTATTATTTTATAAATGGAATTATACATTTATATGAGTAGACGATAAAGAAAATTCTAATTTACCGCTTACATTAGTTCAGTATTCCTTTATAAAAATATTTCGTGAGCTGTCTTTGATCATAGGTGCCTGCGTTCTATTTCCCGTGTAAAGTGGCATAATAAGGTGAGCAATATGGAGGTTAGGCGTAGAGTTCTAGGTAAACAGGGGAAATCAATCGACGAAGCCGTGAAGCTACAAAGACTGAGATGGTTAGGACATGTGTTACGTATGCCAAGCCATCGCCTCCCTCGACGAGCTATGTTAGCGGATATAGGGTCAGACTGGAAAAAAGCTAGCGGCGGTCAAACAAAAACTTGGCATCAGTCAATGAAATCCACAACAGTTGGTCTAAGCCACGTAGAAAGGTGTAGACTTCCAGGCTGGGGTCCTCGGGACGGTAAAAATCTATGGTTGGAAACAATTGGTGATATGGCTCAAATCCGTTCTCAGTGGCCGGTGCAGATGCATCCACTCCCTGTGACTTATGATCTTCAATGAAACTGTTTTGTATTTCTTTATTACTCCTTTGTCTCACACCTCTGCTCACTGTTTCTATTATGCTTTTCTTGTACTTTCTTCTCTTGCTTCGCGTGCTACACGGAATGTGGCGACTTGAACTTCCGCACATTTGTGCAAAGTTCTATGTCGAAAACAGACAGATAGATTTCGTGAGCAGTTCTATCCAGTTAGTTCATGACTTAATTGTGTTCATCACCTTATCATTCCTTAAGAAAAAAAACATTGAATGTGTTTCTTGACTTTGCATTCACTACCCAAAAGGTAGTTACCCAGGTAGTATCTGTAACATCTTCCAACATAAGTACACCATAAAGCACTAATAATCAATGTCTAATAAACAAGATCATGCTTTGAACATAAAATAATATCTGTTTCATGTGTCATATGGACAAAATGTGGCCAGTATTGACCACTACAATCTAAGGAAACTAACAGTCCTAGCTAGGCGGCATATCCTCAAATATAGTCGTAAGCATTGGAATTGTGGAGTAAAAAAAGGCTATCTTAACAACCTTTATGTAGTTTACTGAACAACTTCATAAATTCAATTCTCAGTCTTGGTTGTTTACCTGTAAAAATCAGTGAGCTCATACAACAACAACAAAAAACTATGCTGTATTCATCTAATCAACTATTGTTAGAGAACTGTAACACTTGGCTATTAAACGATCAATGATATTTGTACCATTGTCTTTTTCCCCGCCGATAACTGCTACATTGTCGTGGTGATCGGGCTTGAATACCGTAATGACCCAACATGCTAAACTGACTGGGACCTGTCCCTGCAGGTCCCACCATGTCAGGAAGGTTGTTTGGATAGCGGTTAAACTAAAAGCAGTTACCATGGGGTACATGGGCTCCAGTATCCAATCGGATCAAATGGCGTATGAACCCATATGGGTCGCCGGAAACCATGGGAATGCAGCTCCTGACGCTGCTCCGCTGCCTTGCGGATTAGGCTCCAAGTCAAAGGCTCGGGGGATGGTCCCTTAATAAAACCACCTGTTTCGGTCTGGGCGCCCGGGCAGTATCTCAGCCCTCACACAATGAATCGAATAAAGCAACAAAGAATCAATGAAACTTATCGCGTGCTATTACACGTGTTGCAATTCCCTGTTTTCTTCCCTTCCCGATGATAGTTAGCGAATACTGTTTGAACTTGTTAAGCATGAGTGTTTTCCTTCCACATGAAGTTTTTTTATCCTTTCTCTACTTATATATATATTCTCTTCTTTCTTTTTTTTCTTTTGATCTATGTTGTTTTATTATTATTGTGTGGCGCATCCTTCTTGGTGCCATACTGTACCAAGTTTTAATGCGTTTAAATAAATAAATAAATAAATACCATTGTCTTTAAGACTTCCTTCAAAATGTACGAAAATGTAGAGGATATAAGTTGTTACTAATCAAACTGGCAACTTGTGTAGGTGGAGTAGAGGAGGCCAATTATGACTTGAATTCCTTCAGGTAGTTAATTTTGTATTACGTGCCCAGACGAATGCTGTAATTATATGAGATCTTATATTTAGCTGTTTGTCTCAAAGGTGTTATATCAACTTTTTCTGGCACAGTTGGAATGCATGTTGTATTATTTGATATACTATGCGCGAAAATATCTGGCGATTGCCTTTATTCTCACTCACACGGAGAAAGGCATTATTGTCAATAGTGTTTGTATTAATGTGATGGTTAGTTAAGTACACTCCTGACCGGCAAATTTAGTGTTTTCAATCGTCTATCTATTCTTCATTCTACACAGATAAATACACTACGGGCTGAATGGTAATTAAGTATCTTTGAATTTGGAATAATAATCGTGTTCTATTCATTTCTAAATCATATCTGAAAGGCTTCAGTTATTTACTGTCATCTATTAATGGGAAGGAATAGATTGACAACTGACCGATAATTTTTTCATTTAGATTTTAAGATTCTGTAGTCGCTTTCTTCAAATTATTATTTCCTCCTGAGAACAGGTGCACGCAGTTTAATTTCTAAGTTTAAATTAATCTAGAGTTACTTATTATTTTTTTAACAATAATTTCACTTTATATAAACAAACCTCATGTATCAGACCTCTTAATTCAGTTTTCATTGCATCTATCTTGGGGCCATTTTTATTGATCACTTGAATATAATTGGATAATTGCGTTCGGTATAGTTTCAAGAATCCAATTTCTTCTTCTAGTCCACGTAAACTCAGTTCTGCTGCGTTTCCTGCAGCAGCTTGTGCACTGAGCCTTTCCTATAAAGAATGGGATTCATTAAATTAAAAAAAAAATATGAATGTATACAAATTTGGGTTTCACAGTTGACGTAAGCTTAATATTATTGTAACAATATAAAGGACTTGTACCACATGTGTTTGGTGGCCAAAATGCTAATTTGATTGGGCACTAGTAACTAGTACGATGTGTCTAGTCCTTCGTTTTTCTGCAGATTGAAATCTATTAGTTAGGTTTTCAATATGGTCACCAATTTAGGTTGCTCGCCACCACGATACACTTTGAATTGTTATTTGATGGTTGGAGGCAATTGCCAGGAAACCTCAGACATGAGTTCCTTCAAGGTTGCAGAAATGCCCCGTTGGTGAGTGCCAACTGGAACGAAACCCAGGTCCCAGGATTCCTGTCGATTGCCTCCAACCAACTAACATCAAGATGCCACCTTCTTGCATGCATTTATTTGTTATTCATAAACATCGGTGGTTCAGTGATAAAATGCTAGCCAGGCACGCGAGAGGTTCTCTCCTAAACGTCGTTTAGTTTATATATCTGGTAAATCCGAAAAGAGTGAAGGTTGGGTGTGATATCACTTTTACTGAAACTTCAAAATGTGAAGTTTGAATGCTTGTGTTCCACTAGGGCTCCATGCAATTGAATTAAATACATGTGATTCGTTTTTGAAATACACTTAGTATTGGCAAAATATAAACGTGTTGACATATTGATGGAGATTTTCTAAAGATATGCAAAATTTTCAGAAGTTAAATAAAATAAGTATCACTTTCAGTGTGCCAAAATAGTTTGTTGTCATTTCTGGAGAGATTAAACTGACTTCAAGGTGTGTTAAGTGATTGACAAGGTTGGTCAAGTCAGTAATGAGGAATGTTATTCTGCTATGACATTGGACAGTCTTCCCACTTTTATTTGTGCAAATTTGCTAATATTGAACTCAAAGGTTTTTGACGTGGTCTGTTGCAGAGTTTCTGGTTTCCCCTGTTTAAAAGTCTCAAAGTCGTAAAAGAAACAGTTAACCAGCATTCTTCGTCTTCGATAGTTCTGTGGTCGATCTTCTTTACGATTCAAGTTGTTTTTTTTTGCGTTTGATGAAATTCACTGAAATATACTGTAGAATGAAAAGTATTCTCATGTAGAAGTTGGAAATATCAATAGAAACTGTTCAATTTTTTTCTATCATGGTTCTAATATATATATATATATATATATATATATTGAATTTTTGTTAACTGGTCACAACACTGTATTAATTAAACTTGGTCAAGTTAAATTACTACATAAATATGTGTCATCTTAAGATTGTGTTCACTCACATCAAAGTAATAAAAGACAATGTTATATCTGTATTACTATTGCAGTAATGTCAATCAACTCTGTTATATGGCCGCCTAAATAAATAATATCATACTACTATGTAGTGTTACTCTTTAAGTTGATGACTGATTGACTGAAAAATGGACGTAGAATTTTGCTCAGAAGAACATCAATTCATCCGAAACACACAGAAAAAGCGATTCGAAATGCACAAGTGTTAGGCAAAATTTAGTGTCTCAGGGAAAATGATCAAGTGAAAGTTGGTGATTTGTATGATTTTGGTGATGAAAAGTATGTGCATTCGATGTATTCTGCAACATTTTGAGATGCTGGAGCAGTAGAAGGCAAGACATGGAAGCAAAGGTATATATTTCATTGATCAAACTGCTGTTTATATATATAGTTTATATTCGTTAACCAATCACTGAGCGTGTGATTTCGGTTTACATCAAACGACATGAAATATAATGCTAAAATGTAAATAGTATTTTGTTGCTAATGCCGAATTGAACTGTGGGAATATGTGAGAATCATATTGTTTGAGTTGTTTTCTATGTTCTTTTGTCAGTAGACGTCGGGCTTGAGATTTTAGGCTGAGATATTGATTACAGCAATCGAAGATTGTTGACTTGAAGTGTAGAAAATTTGCGTCGGAGACTGGAGTAATATCATGAGTTTGGCTTATGAGGTTCTCGAATTGAATATACGTATGAAGTCTGTTGCTGTTAAGATTACCATCACAGAATTTTAGTCCAAGAGATAAAGCTTCTAGTTGTACCTTTGATAACGGAACTGAATCATATTGCGTTAGAACACATTGCCTGTATCACATCACCACAAGATAACTAGAGAGCGTAATAAGTGAAGAAATTTCCCTTTTCAACGATTCATTTTCATAGGCTATACAGTCGTTATTATATTTAACAAGGAATTCACAAGACCAATCAGATACCGGTAAAAATTTGTCCTCGAAGGCGTATTATATAATTTAAGGTGCAATCGGGAAGAGGAATTAGGAAAAGGAGGCAGAAGTTGGGATGACGTAATAAGTGTGTGTGTGTGTATATTCACTCTCCCTACCGTGGACACAGTAACGTCCCCATAATAATTTTGCTTCATTTTATTCCGTAGGTTTACTGTTGTCATCCTTACTTTATTATCACTCTATTATTGTTTCCTAATAACATCGCATTTTCATATTTTATAAAAATACTTAATCGTTTTCCCACTAGTTCTTGTCCGGTCTATACAACTACATGGATTAGTTATTTTCTCACACTTATTACGTCATCCCAACTTCTGCCCCCTTTTCCTAATTCCCCTGCCAGACTATACCGTACACTATATGATACGCCTTCGAGGACAAATTTTTACGGTGTCTGATTGGTCTTGTGAATTCCTTGTTAAATATAATAACGATTGCATAACTTATGAAAATGAATCGTCGAAAAGGAAATTTTCTCCACTGTTTACGAGTTTTCCTTGTGACTCAGTATGAGAATGAGGCTAGCAACCCCATCCTGTAAAACTAAACGCTGCTACAGAAACTTCAGGCCACTAGCTTGAGGCTCTATGTTCCACTAGGAACGTGAAGGAAAAAACAAAAAACAGTTTGGGAATATTCTATTTATTTTGAGATGTGTCAAAAAGTATCTTCAATAACTGATTCTTGGCAATCGAAACAATTTCATTCAGGCAATCTAAACCTTCGAATGTGGCTCAGGTCAATTGTCAGCGACTTCATGGATTACTGTCATGTTATGTTAGCAAATCTTGTCACCATTCAAAAATGTCCGGATAAGTACTATTCATCACTTTAAAATAGATAAATAATTAGTTTTAAGTAAGAGAACAGTTCATAGAACTACGAAATGCTTACAAAGTAACTGTCGTTATACTGATGTGATTCCAACTCGATTTAGCATAACTTTTCAGTAACTGTTCAACTAAGATTTCGAATTAATTTTAATACACAAAGTTTATTAGTTTTATACCGGTTTTAAACTCACCTGGAGTATGTAAACTTCTTGATTTCTTTCGATTAATTGTATAGCTTTTTCATTACGTAAACGTGCATTACGCTCTTTAGCCTTTCTAATACTTAAAGTTTCTGCTTCAGTTTGACTGTATATAGTATTAATTTGTTGAATACTCATTTGCAATTGTTCACGTTTTTGCAACTGTTTTGCATTCATTTCAGCCAGTTTACAAACATGATGACGTTTATGATCTCGTTGGACAATAACAGTTGCAAATAATTTACGTTCTTTTGTTAACTGAGCATCACGTTTTTGTAAATTGAACATTAGTATTTCTGCTTCATTTGTATGCAACTTTAAGCGTTCACGTGTATCTAATGCAAGTTTTATTGATGTTTGTAATAAGCCGACAAACTTGTTACGTTCTAATTTTGCCTTCGCATAACACTTGGAGATTTCCGTTAATCTACTCTGTAAAGGCGAAGATGGGGGTGGGTAGTGATATCAATTAACTAGAAATATTTCGGATCATTTTAGTTATAGATTTTGATTATGAACTGAGAAGATAAACAAATTCATTTTATTATGAACTGTACAATAGGTTGTATTATGAGGAACTCCGCTTGACCAACGTGTGCTTGATAGTTTTAGTCAAATCACTCTACAGTTCGGTTTATAAGGGTTAGTTATGTTTCTACGAGTTGATCACAGATGAATGTCAGTTAGAGAACCATTGAAAACCAGGTAGCACTGAAAAGCTTCTGTCTCATCCTCATTTTGGGAACCATCGGCAGTACGCACCCACTGGGATTCGAACCCAGGACCTTCCGGTTACAAGGCAAGCTCTGTCTGTCTGTCTGTTTTCGACATAAAACTTTGCACAAATGTGCGGAAGTTCAAGTCGCCACATTCCGTGTAGCACGCGAAGCAAGAGAAGAAAGTACAAGAAAAGCATAATAGAAACAGTGAGCAGAGGTGTGAGACAAAGGAGTAATAAAGAAATACAAAACAGTTTGATTGAAGATCATAAGTCACAGGGAGTGGATGCATCTGCGCCACTGGCAAGCTCGTTCACCATTCAGCCACTGGGACCCGATTCAATGGTTCATGAATTCTAACTTCTACTAATTCGTGATTTAACGCGACCGGAAAGTCCTGGGTTCGAATCCCAGTGGGTGCGTACTGCCGATGATTCCCAAAACTAGGATGAAACAGCAGCTGTCCAGTACTCCCTGGTTTTCAATGGTTCTCTAAATGATATCAATCCGTGATCAACTCGTAAAAAATTACTCTACACTCACAGCTTAATCAAGACCGAGGTTCAATTTTATTGGTTTCAGACTCCAAGTTAGAATTTAGTAATTACATAGTTGAACAGGGAATTTTTTTACATAAGGTATGGCGAAAAATATATCACATGAACTAGATTACACCGTTGAACACAGTTGGAAATTAGTCGCTTCTGCATTTGATTTTGATACCGTTTTATGTGAAATGGTGGGACTGTTTCCCTTAAAGAAACTACTGACTTAATCAAGATTGTTAATAGATTATTTTATGTTTCATTTGTCAAAGAAATACTGTCGTAAAACAAGTGATCAGAGATATTAGGCATTCGACATTGCCTCCAACCAAAATGCTTAATTTCATCTGGATTTATCATTGTTTACATCGTCCAGTCATATCAAATAACCTTTACATGAACTTGCGCGCTGGTTTAACTTTCTTCGAAGTAAATGCTGTGCAATTCTTCAACAAAATGAAGGTGTCGTTCAGATTATTACTTTACATGTAAATCCTGTATGAAGAAAGAAGTATTTTGCAACTGAATACGCTGAAATTTTTTGTCTAATATGTCTGCATATTGTCTCAAATAAAGCTTTATTATTCTTATTACAACAAGAGGCAAAAGGAAACTTTTCGGTGATAGTTTGTGACGGAATTTTCCAGAGACCGTGAGAAAGTTTTCTTCAACACTTACTGTACTGATTAAGTTACTTGAAATAATCCCAGCGCTAAAAAAAATCAAAAACCAAAGATTTTTCTGGACGTTTTAATGTGTAAGCCGCCATAGCTTTTTCGGAAGAATTACGAAGCAGTTAGAAAAATCTTCTTTTTTTTTCGTAACACTTGGAGATTATTTTGAGTAACTGCATCAGGATTCAATCTGATTTGGCTTTTAAATTATTCCAAGGGATTCATAACATCTATGGTCTGAATGTTTATCAACTTGTTATACTCATCTAATAATAATAATAATAATAATAATAATGGTAAAGCTTTATTTAAGACAGTATGCGAATATACAGTACAAAAATTTTCAGCGTATTCAGTTCCAAAGTACTTTTTCTTCACATAGGATTCACATGTAAATTAATAATCTGAAGTATATCTTCATTTCGTTGAAGAATTGTACAGTGTTTACTTATAAGTAAGTAAGTAAGTTATATCATCGCGCAAGATTATGTATAGGTCATGTGATGTAACTGGATGATTAAAACCATGATAAATCCAGATGAAATTAAGCATTTTAGAGGAAAGTAATTTCGATAGCCCAGTGATTTAAGCAGACCGCCTTTCAGTACTGTGAAAAAAACGACCTTTCATTATAATACTCCGATTATAAATTTTCTTTACTAAGATTCTATTAGGCATTTAGAAGCTGCTTAACCTAAGATGATCTCACATGTGTACGCATATATAAAATATCATTCTATGAAATACCTAATTATGACTAAAATGCATGGAAAATGTACATTTCTGAAATGTTTATTTGTTTCGTAAAAAATTGTACTGAATGAGGCAAATTATTGTTCGTAATTTCACTTTCATGAAGATTGTCTAATTAAGTTATGGAAGAAGTTACTATGTCCATCGATAAAGTTCAGTAATTACTACCTCTTTAGTTGATTTTGTTTATAGATACAGATATTAGTTACAAATATTTTATGACAAGTTAGCGTTGGTGTTTGTAAATCTGTCTTAATTTTATAAGTTTTTAAGTTCAATCCAAGCAATAGAAGCCTCTAATACATTTACCTTCTTCTTCTCCTCAGAACTAGTACATATTTATTCATATGTCATATTTGAAATAGTTTTTAGGAAAAAAACTTTATGAAAAGGGATTCATAACTAAGAGTATCCTTTTGAACTACCTGTTTGTGAGATATTTCATTGCATCTATCTGTCTATCTATTTTGAACAAAAGTGGTCGACTATCATGAAAAGGTATAACTACAGAAGTAACACATAACTTCTGTACAGTTACATAACCTAACCGTTAAGGTTTCCTATCATTTTATGACAACTACTATCATAAGAACTAAAAAAAGGGAGTCACCGTTCTGTTTTAAAATCATTTTTCTGTTTAGCAGCTAGTTAGTCTGCACTTTATATAATTTCATTAAATCTCTTAGAGGCGAATTATCTACCATCTGATATAATTATAAAACTTGGGCACTGTGGTGGAAGAGTATAACTCCATTATGGATAAGATTTCATTTTGATAAATCACACAGTGTTATACAGTAATACTAACTGATGACGTTTCGAGCACAAAACATTGCTCATAATCATATCAAGGTACTCATGTATATAAATGAAGGAAAAAGTTGTGTGAGTAACTTGATATGATTATGAGCAACAGTTTGTGCTCGAAACGTCATCAGTTAATTATTATTATTTTTCCCTGGGGTTCCTAGTGGAACATAGGGCTTCAACTGCACGTCTCTGCTTGCTTCTGTCTTTTGCTGTATTTTTCACCTGCATCCATGTTAGTCCATACTGTTTCAACTCCTCTTCATACGATCTCCTCCATGTCACCCTTGCACTGACGACCAACTCACCGCTTCCCTTTCGACCTGGTTCCACTCGAGCAATGGCCTGACGCGCGATTTCACCAACCGGCCTCCTCAGCGAATGTCCAATCCATCTCCACTTTTCCTGCATATTTATTGGGCGATTGGTTTGTTCTTGTTTTGTTTGTTCCCATAGTTTCTTGTTGGTGATTCTTTCCGGCCCGGTCATCTGATCTTCAGTATAGAGCGAAGACAGTTGTTGATGAAGGTCTGCAACAGTCTCTTGAAAATATTCTTTGTGACCCGCCCGCCAACTTTCTGATCCGTATAGAAGAGCTGACTGACTTGACGTTTGTGTTTCTCATCTTCCCGATTCTTATTTGACATCTTCGTCTGTTACTCCTGTAGTTGAGACAATGCTAAATGCCAAATAAGTGAACGGAGAAACCTCTTTCAAATCCCTTCCGTTGATGGTGATTCGCGCTTGATGTTGCTGCTGTTGTTGGTTGGTTTTTTTATAACCTCCGTCTTGTCTATGTTTACCTGGAGTCCTGTCTTTGCTGCTTCTTCGACCAGTTTGTCGGTTTTCGCTTGTAAGTCTTCCATTTTGTGTGACATCAAACATAAATCATCCGCGAAATGCAGGTCTTCCAGGTTCTTCACGTCGGTCCAGGATATCCCTGTCTTCTCGTTTCCCACTCACTGTCTGACGCATAATCCAGTCCACCACAATTAGGAATATCATTGGTGATAATAAGCACCCTTGTCTGACTCTTGTGTTTACTTCAAACGCCTCGGTGAGTTTTCCGTTGTGGATCACTTGATATGTGCCGTTGTCGTACAACTGTCGAATAAGGTTGATGAATATTTGGGGTAGACAGTAGTACTCGAGTAGTTTCCAAATTACTTCACGGTCAACACTGTTGAAGGCCTTCTCGAAGTCTATAAAGTTGAGGTAGAGGTTTGATTGCCATTCCATGTTTTTTTCGATGCTAAGGTGTAGAGTTGCCATGATTTGCGTTTCCTGAATCCAGCTTGTTCTGGTCGGAGTTCTGTCTCCAGTGGGTCCTTTAATCTCTTCAGGATGATGCGACTCAGGATTTTACTTGGCGTCGACAGGAGCATGATTCCTCGCCAGTTATTGCAGAGTCCTAAGTCGCCCTTCTTTGGTAGTTTCACGAGGTAACCTTCCCTCCAGTCAGTAGGCACCTTTCCCTCCTTCCAGACCTTTTGCAATAATGGAGTCAGCATGTCTGCTGTCGTCTCTGGGTCCGCTTTCAGTGATTCAGGGGATATTCCATCTGGTCCAGCTGCTTTTTCAGCTTTCAAAAGCTTGACTGCATTCAAGACTTCAGCTCTCGTTGGAGGATTGGTGTCAACTTGCACTTGTGTACGTGCTGTTGTTGGTATTTCTGAACGGGTTGCAGGTGATGGTTGGTTCAAGAGTCCTTTGAAGTGATCTGCCCATTATTTAGTCTGTTTTTCTTCCTTGGTAATTGGGTTCCCTTGTCTGTCTTTTATAGGTTTCGCGTGTATTTGTCTCTTCCTGGATAGAGATTTGGTTATCTGATATAGTGTCTTCAGGTCCCTTTTGCCTGCTGCCTTCTCAGATTCAGTGGCGAGGTTGTCGTAGAACTGTCTTTTGTCCTTCCTAGCACTCTTCTTCACTTCTTTGTCCAGTGCTGTGTGAGTCGAGCTCAGCGTCTCCTTCTCCTGTCTGTCCTCGCATTGAATCATTTTCTCTTTCACCACTCTCCTCTCTTCTATTAATTTCCAAGTGTCCGTTGAGAGCCATTCCTTATCTTGCCTTTTCTTTCTTCCTAAAACCGTTGAACATGTTTCGTTGAAAATCACCTTCAGAGAGTTCCTGTGGTCTTCCATGCATGATTCTTCAGTGATGTCACGTAGTGTTTCGTGCTTTGCTCTGACAGTTGCAGTGAAAGTGTGCTTTGTGGTTGTGTCCCTCAGTTTTTGAGTGTTGAACTTGCATTGTGGCGTATCCCCAGCTATCCCCGAGACTTCTAGCTTCACCTTGAAAGTCCCTTGTACTAGACAGTTGTCTGAACCCACATCTGCTCGTCTCCTCGACTTTGTGTCCATTAGGCTCCGTCTCCAATTCCTCGAGATTGAAATGAAGTCTATCTGGTTTTTGGTGTGTCCATCTGGTGAAATCCATCTTGCCTTGTGTGTATCCCTGTGCTTGAACACACTGCCACCGTATAACACTGTGTGATTAATCAAAATAAAATCTCTTCCATAATGAAGCTAGCATCTGATAATTTGGGAATAACTTAAAGAAATCAGAACGTTACTTTACTGAGTATGATAGGGAACTCATCACTGTAGATTAAACAGCACAAAATGAATACTTCCCAGTGACCGATAAATGTTTTGAATGCAGTTTTTGGAGGAGATTAATTCAAGTTCGAGTGGCTCACAGGTGATGTCTTTGACCATAGTACATAGTGGCACGAGTCCTGATTTCAGAGAAGAAATCAACTCCATTCAGACCACAGATACACAAGTTTCAATAAGCACGAAACCTGGGCTGATTATCTCCAGCGTAAAAGTGACTATAATATAGTGAAAAATTCACTTTCAAATCCTTAAGAAGTAAGATAATTCCTCACTGTATAAAAAGTATCACTTACACCGAGTTCTTCCAATTTTCTAGTTTGTTCAGTAATTTCCATATTTTTTGTCCACAATTCCTCAGATAATCGATCAGACTTTTTTCTAACACAAGTATGTTCACGTACAGCTTTAGTAAGTCCATCAGTTAAATTACTTATCAGTCGTAATAGTTCCCAGTTTTCTGCACGTGCATGTTCTAAAACCATTAAACGTCGTTCATTAAGCATTACACATTGTGAAGTTTTTGCTTGTTCATTTTCTGCACGTTGATACTGTTAAAGTGAAAAGCAAAAACACAAGACTATATATATATGGCTTACAACAATTTTCCCATGATGCCTTTATGAACTCTAATAACTTGAAAAAAGCCTTCTTCATACCATATTAAAAATAAAATCTTCATGAATTGAGAAATTACACACAACAACCTTGTTTTAGATATATTATTTTTCATTTTTTTTCATTTTATTGTTCTGAGTTCCCATTGGAATTTAAGGTTTCAAGCTTTCAGATTACATATCGGTAGCTGTAACAGGCTAACCATTTTAAAAGAGCAATAGTTGTTGGCATCACGTCTAACGTTCCCTAGTGACTTGGCTTACTACCTGCTAAGGAGTGCGTTGGGCAGGAGTCGAGCCCCAGAACGCATGCCGGATTGGCAAGCATTCTACCTCTGCTCCACCGAATTCAACATTAGTATGCAATTATGGTTATCCTGACGATTAGTTTCAATATTGGCACACTTTATAGGAAGCTGTTTAATTTTAGCTGGTTGAAATATAATTGAATTTAATCCTAAGAGATTTAAGGCTGTAAAATGCAATGTGGACCTGCAGATCCCTTTACAAACATCAACTGTTTTAGGTGAACGAAGAAGAAATGATGAGATTAGCGTGAACTCACAAAAGCGTATTTAGTAATTATGAAAACTTCGTGCTGTTTTATTCCACAAAGTTGACGGTCACCGATGACGTTTACTGACCGTTTATACCTGAGTACTTTATTGAAATTTTATGATACTTGACATTTCAAATGAAAACATATGGAAAGTAATCAAAACTGTAACCATGGGCTTATTCCGGATTGGATTCTCGACTGACACACTACCAAATCCTGTTAAGCCAGTAGTAAGCCTGGTAAGGAGAGCTGCATTCCGTAAAAACAGCACCACTACCACTGGAAACCTAAAGCTGAGACTTGAAGCTCTGTGTTTCATTTCGAACTCAAAGGAATGAAAAGAGTAAAGTTTTATGGACTAGCTGTAGTTTTCGAATTGTGCAAAGACAATCTTTACATCAGAATATAGTTTCGTGTTAACAAAGTATGTAAAGTAATAAAACAGGAAATCGTTTTTTTAGTTTCTTCATGAAAACGTTTTGCCTTTACATATTGATGCGTATCTATCTACCTTGGTCTCTATCTTCTAAGCGAGCTTCCTAAGATTTCTGAAAACTCGATTGTTCTCTTTTGTGATATTGCTTGTTCAAATGTGGCAACAAAATGGGCCTAAGATTAGAAAATGAACAGTTTTATGGAATCAACTAAAAACTCGTCAATTTATGATTTCTACTTCAATAGCAAGTTGAACTTCACCACAAGCTGAAATCTCTTCGAGGAACATTGTAAAATAAGGTGGACTAAATAAGCGGTGCAATGTCTAGTGACAGCGGGACAAAATTATGAGCTAACATAATAAAGCTGCAAGTTTCAAGCATATTCGAAACTATAGTGGAAGGTGGAAAAAATTAACTTAAATGAAATGTTTTTAATCCTTTAGACTTTTTTATACACTTCAGTTTTTCATGCTTTCAACCTCAGAAAAATTGTCCTTGATTTTTGGGAACTACTAGAGAAGTCACATCGGTAGGTGTAATGTACTAAAGTTTAGAAGGCAAATAGTTTTTCAGTTTCTCTTTGATTTCTGTAGTTCATTACAAAGAGCTTTTATCTCTAAGTCAAATATACTGTCGATGCGTATTATATATTTCTATGAGTTCAAAAGTTTACATAGGCGATATTCAAAAGACTTGATAAATTCACGTTCGTCAACATGTGGCTTTATGGTCCGGTAAAAGATTCACAGATAACACATTTTTATCCCATTTGATAGATAATGGGCATCAAAGCACTCATTTTCATTGGTATACTATTTTCTCAGTAATTTGTCAAAAGCAGAAAAGCTACATCTACTATCAGTAACCCCAGTTGTAGAAATTGTGATGTGTATATCCAGAGGAATTATGTGTGTCCTCTTTGTTTATGCAACAATAGGGGAAACACTTTCAGTGGAAGTTAACAGGGTTTTTTTTCCAGCACTGATAAAACTTCAGTTGGCGGCGTGTTTGATTCACTGGGCCACCTGAATTACCATTCAACACAATACATCATACTTTCTCTAATTCTTATTGTTTGAACCATTTAATTATTTCTCTGAGTCGCAAAATGTACTCACGCACATTTTCAATTGGCTTTCAAAATACCCATGAGCATTCCTCGGAGGTGGAGGAAGGATGTCATGAGGAGTTATTCAACAGTTGAAATTGAACAGTATTGCGTCACATGATATAAAATAGTTTGCTATTTTACTTGAAGATCCTGAATGGAGACAAAATATTATACAAAAGATTACGCAGAGGACTCTGTACTTCGTGTGAAAATTTTGAAACAGTTAGTTCCCTTTATGAATTTAGACAAAGCAATACGAGGAGGTAGTTTGTCAATCTTTGCAAGTAAGGGTTTTAGAACATATTCCTGAATTCCACATTAATTTGTTTATTAGATATATCACACAATGCGTCAGTTTTATTTACTCGGTGACGTTTCGAACACAGTTTATTGTTCATAAACATATCAATTATAACCATACAACTTCGAAACTTCCATTTTATAATTCTCTTCATTCTTTCCTGTTTGTTTTACGGACAGTACAATTTTTCAGATGTCTTGGGTGTTGAATCATTTTCATCCTACCTTTTTCACTGTGTGATTCATCTAGTAAACAAATTATTATGGAGTTACCTACCACCACAGTGCCCAAGTTTTACGCATATATTCATATTCCTAAATGGTTGTAGAAGCAAATAGAATCCCCAGAACCCAATAATGGTGAGAACAGGCGACCTAGCTCCTCTTTTGAGAAACATATTATAGACACAGGACAATAAATTGATGTTTACACGTCTTTTAAATCTATATATAGGACGTGTTTGGGGCGAATCCTAAAGTTTGTGGAAGCCCTAGCCATTAGGAAGTTTAAACCTTCCTTGGTAAACTTTGTTTTGATCCCATAGTAGATGTATGATTACGTCTGTTATTTGGTTTGGTAATCTTCAGTGTTGTTTTGACCTCCAATATGTCCTTTTAACTTGACCTAAATTTATTTTGTCGCTCCTTAACTCTTTATTATTAGTGTTATTATTTTCAAGGGTTTGCATAACGTTTTTCACATTTTGTCATTTCGATAGTGCATTTACACAGTTTTTCATCGTATCCATTGTATAACTTTTTGTTATGTGATAGTGACTTAGCACACACACGCGCATTTATCATCACTAAATCTCAAGTGTTCTATTTGTACTGGGTCTATTTTAAAGCCAACGTGAGATCCACGTTTAATACGTCTTATAAATTGTGTAACTCAATAAAGTTATGATCTGGTTGTCCCTTGGTGTGCTTGTATTCTCTAGGCTGGACACTCTAGCTGCGAAGCTTTCATTGTCTTTGTGGACAATACTCCATTTGAATCCAACTTGAATCAAGCTTTTCGAATTCTACATGAGTGTAATAAACATCTGTCCTGGTGAACTTGGACTTCATTGGTTATCTCCGGAGATCTTTTCACCCTTTTGTTCATATGTATTGGAATGGATTATTTTGTTAATCTCACAGATGACCTATTTTAGCATATGAATTTTTTCCATCGTTTGGTAAATCTGATATATGTAAGTATGACTACCAGGCTTTTAGGAAATCCTTGGCATTCCTAATGTGTACTTTTTTAAAAATTTGTACATTTTACCAATCGGACTGGCGTTCGTAGTCGCCTGTTTTCACTGATATCTTTTTTGATAGCTAGTTTGTATTTATGAACAACTGATATAGATACTTAGGAATAACTAACACACTTCTTTGACTATCATTTATGCTACTAAGCAAGTCGCATATTGTGATTCATACTTTCAATAGACAAATTTTCCGCAGAACGATAAAATTCGCGGAATGAAAGTTGCCTTTTAATCGAAACTTTGCCTCTACAGAATACTGGCTACCTCCACAATGAACTACCTCAATTTGCGCCTCAAAGTGGTTGATTGAGATATAAGTGTAGGACCTGAAGGGGAGATGAATAAAACAAGTAGTTCAACGAAGAGTCTCTTTTCGGTGAATTCATTCACTTAGCTGTACAATCGCAATTATATATACTCATTTGTGTGTGTGTGTGTGTGTGTACATTAGGTTTGTCTGATAACAACAAAAATTAGTTAGCATTATTGTTTTCAAGACATTTTAAAAATGTGATGAATAATGAAAACTGTAACTAGGGTAGCTGAAAAATAGGAAGAAGGTAGTGGTGACGTGTTGTCAAAAAACATAGTTGCTAATGTTAAATGAAGTTGAATAAGCGTCATACGTTTACGTAATAAGATGAATAGTTTACTGAGTGAGTTGCGATTAAGACGCATATAGAAAACAAAGGAGAATATGGAATTATGTAAGAGTTATAAAAATAACAAATTTCATAAGGAGTTAGAAAAAAACAAGCAACACAAACATCAAATTAGTCGAAGTCAACACGGTTGTTACCATGATAGTAGAAATAGTTGGGTGATTTTCTTTTGTATGCATAACTCTGGTTTTTCCAACTGAATGACTAAGGCTTCAGCAATACAAAGGAGACGAAAAGGTATTACTTTTGATAGGTTATTCTTCATTCTGTAGATCATTTTGAAGGAGGCGTTTGCTGAGAAGGAATGACAAGTGTTAACGAGATTTTTGATTATCGCACTTCTTATACAGCCACGATTACCTTTTTGCAGCTTGCGGGATGGTGTTCTTGGACTTTCTGGGGCAGAATACGCGTCAAACGACCAATGTACCTGGCTCCACAGCAACAGGTGAACTGATATATGCACATAGAAGTTTCCAGATGTGAGATCATATCCTTAAGGCTTCTGCAGATCAACAAACGACTGGAGAACACTGTTCTTAGCGTTGCTGCGATGAATGTTCTTTTCAAAGATGCTGAAATTCTTCTCTTGAGGAGAACGTAAGCTAAGTCTCTCTTGAAATCCAGATTCATGTAAAGC
This sequence comes from Trichobilharzia regenti, assembly GCA_944472135.2. Taxonomy (NCBI): domain Eukaryota; kingdom Metazoa; phylum Platyhelminthes; class Trematoda; order Strigeidida; family Schistosomatidae; genus Trichobilharzia; species Trichobilharzia regenti. The sequence continues at coordinate 50,478,686 of OX235265.1, forward strand.
ATCTTTTTTGAAACAAGTGATGTTGCGTCCCCCTAGACCTTTGATTTGCTATTCTTGTCGACGAATCTTGGCGGGTATGTCTTTTGGATGAAGGCTTCCTTCAGAAGATCCAGCTCCCCTTCCAGGGAGTCAGGAATGCAGACGCATTGGTTCAGAGTGGCATATTTCGTTTCCTCTCATTAGGTACCTAACTGTAGAAATTCGCTAGTTGACCTTCTCAAGTGGGTTTTCTATGGATTGACTTTCTTAAGGTTCCGTCATGTCGTCTTAATAGTCACACATCAATTGTTTGGATTTATCGTGTAAGTTATATGTGTGTGACTTATAATGGTTCTCTTTAGATCACGTGTACCTGTTCACATACGATTCGATACCACCAAAATAATGGGCATAATAATGGTAATTATATACAGCTAATTACTTACTTCTTCTTGTAATTCTTGTTGTCCCATCTGAATAGCTATCTGAAGACGACGTTTCTTTTCCATTAATTCACCATCGTATTTTGGTGAAACAACAAATCGTGCCCTTGTCCTGTTATGTATTTGTTGTACAACCTAAAGAAATTTTGTAAAATAAAAGTAGAATAGTTTTTATTAGAAGCGCTAATTCCTTTAGAGGTTTAATTAACAGTGTTAAAACATGCACGAAGTAGGCTAAAGTATTAATCAAGCGGGTTCCAACTTGAAGAAGAAGACAAATAAAGCCAATTTAACAGGGAAAATATTTTTTCTTTAGCAGGATAAATGAATTCACCTGTAAGTTTTCAATAAATTATGCATCAGACATGTGGTTAATTTTGCTACAGCAAGGAATTATGTAAACAGGAATGATTTACTCACAATAAAGACACATTTCTGCGTAGTTCTTCTTATTTCAACTTCTGTATTAACATAACGAAAATCAGATTAAACTTGAAGTACCCATCAGGATCATGTTATTTGAGTTCTCATCATCTGGAGACTGCTTAGAATTACGATGGTTATAAATGAATGAAATTTATTAACTTCTGTAGACAGAAGGGTGTGAATAGCCTCTGAATACCGTGTTAACTCTGTTTTCATAACAGAAAACTTGTGGGCAGCCGAATAGTAACTAACTAGATGGTAGAAATCCTGGGGTCCTAATGACAAGACATAACCGGTGTGATCTACTAAGTCAAGTATGAGAATGAATGATCACTGATAATATTAGGTGGGACTGGAGCTGTATTGCGTGTTGATAGAAGTTGAAAGTCACGGACCATTGGATTCTGACATAATTGTCTTAAAGAGAGTTGTTTGTTACCTGAAAGCTTCGGTTCCAAATAATGTGTGGGTCACGAGTGCGTACTGCTACGGAGTCCGAAACCAGGATTAAAATGCTGCTCAACCCACCCTCATCAACTACCCAGTAATTGTATTGAATAAGCAAATTTAGAGCATAAAATGATATCCATTTATGTTACAGTTTCTCATCACCTGAAGGCTATCTGTAATCACTTCGGTTATAAGCGGATAAAAATACTTTCATCATGAGCTGACATCAGTTAGAGAACCACTGGTAAACCTGGGAGTACTGGACAGCTGTTTCGTCCTGGTTTGGGAATCATTGGCAGTGCGCACCTGCTGTGCTTCGAACCCAGGACCTCCCGGTTACAAAGCAAGCTTGTATACTATTCAGTCACTGCGACCCGACTCAGTGGTCCATGAATTCTAACTTCTACCAACCCGGGATTTCAGCACAACCACCAGCTAATGTCATCGGTGAGCATTTGTCCTCACTCTCGACGGGATGAACACCACTGGTCACTACTTCTCACTATAATTCCAGGTTACCCTGTCGTGTAGCCAATCACTAGCGAGCTGCAGGTTAATTTTTCAAGAATTGATCTGTAAGGATATGATTTGTTCCTCAAATTTAATCACTGACTGAGTTTTCTGGAGTTCTAGTAAGAAGTCGTGACCAGTGGGGTCCATCCTGTGCAGGGTGAGGACAAATACTGGCTGCGGTTGATATTGGCTGATGATTGTGCTAAAACCACAAATTGGTAGAAGTTGGAATACATGGACCATTGAGTCGGGTCCCAGTGGGTGAATGGTATACGAGCTTGTTTTGTAACCGGAAGATCCTGGGTTTGAAACGTGGTGGGTGCGTACTGCCAGTGAGTCCCAAGCTGGGACAAAAGTGCGTTCCATTGTCAGTTTAACTATCATCTTTGCGTGTTGTGCATTTTTATCTATAAAATTAATGGTCTTTTTGTTGAGAAAACAAGCGAGAGCTTGCGTTGAATTAAGTTTTTAAGAGTAACGACCGACAATGCTGCGTACTTACTTTTAGACTCTCTTTGACAACTTCAATAGCTGTGATTAAATTTCTTAACAGTTTGTTAATATTATCCCGTTCTTTGGTCACTTTATTTATATCTTCAATTAGATCCTTTTTGTTCTGCTCTGCCAGAAGAGCACGTTGTAATAGACGGGCTCTGTAAAAATTGGAATGTAAATATTTACAAACTGTCGTCATAGCAACAGCTGTTAAATTCATTAAAAAGAAATGTATATAGTTTAAATTTCTCAGTCAACATCAATCAACATTATGTCAGTAATTGGGATAAAAAAAAGTTTCCATGCAACAAAAAGAAGAATATTTTATGAGCAGATAAAAAAAGAACTGAACAGTTCTTAAAACAGCAGGTGGCTCACACAAGGCCAAACAAAAATATACCACAGATTCTAACTAGACGTCCAAATCAGTTATAAGAGATGTGCACTGAACAACTAATTAAGAAGCAAAACTTTAACAGAGACTAAGTTATCTGTACAGAAAAAGAAGCCAACAGGAACCTAACAGTATGGTGAAAAAGGAAGATATGAATAAAAGTAATGTGATATTAGATGGTTGGAGACAATCAGCAGGGAGCCTTGCACCTAGGTTTCGTGCTAGTTGGCATTCGTAAGCAAGGCTTATTTGCGACCTTGAAAGAACTCAGAACGAACTCATGTCCCTTCTGAGATTCGAACCCGCGCCACCCGGTGCTTCAGTCAGAGAAGTTACCAATGAGCTATGCGGGCTCGCGATTGACCTCCTGTAGAACTGTATTGAATAGTTTTGATTGGACACTAGTCAGTAACTAGTGTAGTGTGTCTAGTTCTGTCGTCGGTGCAGACTGATTTCTATCAGTTACGTTTGCAATGTGACCGCCGTACAAAATGGAATCCAAGAGACGCAGATTCAAATCACTGAAGGGAAATGAGTTTCTTCAAAGTTGCAGTTGCATCTTTCTTACGTATTTCAACAGTATGAAATTAAGGTACACTACTTACTTTCAACCAACTAGAGGTGTACTATTAAATTGTAACTCTATGCAGTTATATGAAACTTTAAAAACTTGTATTGTAAAATTAGAGGAAATTTAACAGAAACATATTTCACTGGAACTCGGTTTGAACATCTACAAAAAGAATCACCCGCTTTAAATGTATTCCCGGAAACTTTGAAAGAGTCCTTATAGAATTCCTTTATCTAAATATTTACACTTTGTGCAAAAAATAATGAGATATTCATAACAGGAGTAACTTGTCTCTCATAGATTATTATTATTACTATTATTATTTGTTGTTGTTGTTGTTGTTATAATTGTACTATCTTGACTTACTTTTCGGTACGATTCATCATTTCCATTTCAAACCAGTTGTCGTATAATTTATTTGAATCTTCCAAAGATTGTTTTTTGTCTAATATTGTCTGACGGATAATACTTAAATCCCTATTAAAAAAATAATAAAGAATAATTGACTGTAGTACTGATACACGTTCAAAACCTGGTGTGAAAAATACAATTAGTGAATGCTTAAGTATTTGGCTTTTCCATGAATTCAGCAGTTGGATGTACATTTATCAAGCTGTATTTCCACAGTCTCCATTGACAGTTGCTTTAAATCCCTGTATTAGAATCTATTCTATACAACAGTATTTCTTTCCACAACAATCAGAACGATAATGAGATGAGAAGTGAGTTGATTTCATTCTAAATATCTTCTTTTTTCAGTGAATTTGTGAGAAACATTGCTGAGGGAACAGATGGTCACCTGGCGAAAATAACTTTACTCTATTTTTATATTTTCATTATAACTTGATTCCACACAATATTTTTGTACAAATATGGAATTTTCAGCATGTGATATCTGTAGCCCAAATTTAGCTGGCAAACCATTGGTATCAGGTGTGATTTGGGCCGGGATCGAAACCGGGACCACGCACATGGTCAGCGAGCGTCCTACCCACTGTGTCACCGACGCATTTCAAAAGTAAATTATCACTTTTCTAGCTTTTAATTACACCTACAGTAAAATAGGCCTACTGAGGTGTATTGTGAAGTAAGGATACATTTGGTAAGCTTATATTGATAGTGTAATAATAAAAGTTATCCATCTTCTGATTAAAATATCAGCGTCCTTAAGTACTACGTAAGCAGAACTGTAAAGTCAGATTAAAAAGTTATCGAAAAGAACATTCTGTATTCTAAATGTCTGAATAGAAGTTCTTTCTAGTAATAAAGAACAATTAAGTCTAGGCATCCATATTCTGAATTATAGCCAGTTATGAGTTAAAATATATAAATTATTAACGCTTTCGAGGTAATTCATATGGTTGTTGGAGAATATCTTATATCTAAACAAACTCAGTCTTTTGATTCACTTCATTTTTATAATCATTATTAGTTTAAGTATTTTATTATATTCACCTTCCATACATTCTCTACAAAAAATAGTAACAATCTTACTCTCGTAATCTTTCTCTAGTCATTTCGGCTTTTCTCAGCAACTCTTCGTAGTCTGCTCGAGTATTCTGAAGAGAAATATGTTCTTCTCTTCGCAATTGTAAATCCTTTTCAGCATTTCTAATAATAGAATGGATTAATTTTCAATTTGTTTTACTTACGATTTGTATTTACGAGCTTTCTCAGTTTCTTTAGAATACTGTCCAGGCAAATCTGTTGCTACAACCCATTCAGCCTGAATAAGAAGTTCATTTTTGATTTATTAATAAAACTGCAAATAAATTTGCTTCAAAAATTATCATTTCTCTAATAAAAAATACTATATCTATCTATTAGTCATTACTTTTATTATGCAGCAATGAACTTTTACGAATGGAAAGAATTACTCTCCCAATGCTTAACAACCTACATAAAAAATGTGTAAAAAAACGAGACCAGAGAGACACAGATTGTACTGGGTACGTAGATGGATACGTTGTGTGTGCTTATATTTAACCAGTAGATGTAGCTCATCGTGTTTTTCACTGAAGTGTTAATTCGCTGAGTTTACTGTTAAAAGAAAATTAAATCGAAACACTCTGTGGTGGTGTGACACAGACAATGTGTTCCAACGGAATATTAATCTCACATATTCTCACAGTTCAGTACTGTATTAGCAACATGATACGATATGTATTTGAACATTCTATTTCATATCCTTTAGTGTAAACCGAAATCACACGCTCAGTGATTGGTTTGATTAGTTGAGAATATACGTTTGTTTCCGTGTTTTGCCTTTTGCCTGTTGTTCTAAATTAGTTGTGTTCTCAGAGCTGGTTGATCTAATTGCCAAGCTTTCGTCGTCATTCCAGACAACATCTTCAGCGCAGATTTTAGTATAAAAAAATCCTGCGCTGAAGATGTTGTCTGGAATGACGACGAAAGCTTGGCAATTAGATCAACCAGCTCTGAGAACACAACTAAATAAATATCATCCACCTGGGCTACAAATCTTCTCCATAATATATATATATATATATATATAATAAGGAATGCTGCCTGTAAATTAAATTATTCTCATAAAAGCAAACTTTCCCCCTGAATGGTCAATGTAACTGATCACTTTTTCTTACTTTAACGTCGCTTAAGCGTGAAAGCGCTTCGGTATGCTCATTGATTAAATCTTGTTCTGTTTCAGAAGTTTGCCTATACAGCTCTCTTGTACGCTTTCCTTCCATTTTGAGTACATCAATTTCAAGCCATAATTCTTGACATTGTCCCTGGAGTAATTTAACTCGTCTTTCCATTTCCTTAAATTAAACAAACAAAACCTTTAAAAGTACTTATCACTGTCTACTGATAAAAGCAGAATAATTTGTGAAACAAACATGCAACATAAACTGTCACTTTTTATAAACAAAAGAAATAAAGTTAGATAAGTAAATGAATGTTTGAAAAATATGCATAACAGACCACTTCTAAAATTCATGAGAAGTAAGAGTTGATATTTTCTCTACAGAAATTCATTATCTGATGAAAGAATGTCAAACTAGTTAAATCGTATTTATCTCAGCATATAACCGTCTCTTTTGAAATCTACCTCGTTTATTGTTTTTATTCATATTCTTACAACAAGAAGAGCAGTGATCAGGGTGTTATTTCTAAGCATTTAAAGGCAAATACCAAGCGTTTTCTTATTGTTTACATGAATTCTACAGGTTCTGTTAAACACCTTTATCAAAAGACCCCTGTTAAAGTCACATAACAGAATGGTTTTTCAGTGCATTCTTTGTTTATAACTCAGGAGATTGTAGTGAACAACAAGTAATTGTCTTTGTTTCTATTTGACAGAGCAATCATAAGTACTTGATTAGTATAGATTTATAAAAATATTACCATAAAATTTAACAACAGTTACATGCAAATACATAAACATATTTTGGAAAGAAAGATTCATAAATGCTTTCATCTTTTTACTCAAATTAACTTATCTAAATGAATCAGCTGATATGAACAATAAGAAGACGACCTTTTATTGTGTAAGGTGATACAAAAACAGGAGCCAATGAGATAGATTAATCCAGATCCTCAAAGTATTTTAGTTGTAAAAGAATAAATTACAAGAGTACCATTTCACATACATGATTCCCTTAGTAAATTCTGACAAAGCAAGAAAAACCAGATATGCAGCATAAAGCGACATCATCCTGTTTTATAGGTCTTCATCAGCTGCAGACTACCTGAAATTACAGTGGTAATGGATAAAATGCTTTAAAAATTAAGGCATCCAAAATGTAAGCAATGCAATCTTTAGTTAAAGTTACCTTAAGTTTATAGGGACCTAGAAGACCTGGATTTCCCGGATGATTTATGTTTGATGTCACACAAAATCGAAGACTTACAGGCGAAAACGGACAAACTGGTTGAAGAAGCAGCAAAGACAGGACTCCATGTGAACATAGACAAGACGGAGGTTATGAAAATAACCAGCCAACAACAACAACAGCAGCAACATCCATCCATCGCCAATCACCATCAACGGGAGGGATTTGAAAGAGGTTACTCCATTCACTTATCTAGGGAGCATTATCTCAACTACAGGAGGAACGGACGAGGATGTCAAATCGAGCGAGAATCCGGAAGGCGAGAAACACATTCACCAACCTATAACCAATCTGGAAATCTTCGTCACTCAGCATCAACAACAAAATTCAGTCGGATTTTCAATACAAACGTCAAGTCAGTCAGTTCTTCTATACGGATCAGAAACTTGGCGGGTGGGTCACAAAGAATATTTCCAACAGGTTGCAGACATTTATCAACAACTGTCTTTGCTCTATACTGAAGATCAGATGACCGGGCCGGAACGAATCACCAACAAGAAACTATGGGAACAAACAAAACAAGAACAAACCAATCGCCAACCAACAAATATGCAGGAAAAAGTGGCGATGGATTGGACATTCGCTGAGGAGGCCACTGGGTGAAATAGTGCGCGCGTCAGGCCATTGCTCGAGTGGAACCAGGCCGAAAGGGAAGTGGCGAGTGGGACGTCCAAGGGTGAGTAGCATGGAGGAGGTCGTGTGAAGAGGAGTTGAAAGAGTATGGACTAACATGGATGCAGGTGAAAAATACAGCAAAAGACAGAAGCAAGTGGAGACGTGCAGTTGAAGCCCTATGTTCCACTAGGAATCCAAGGGAGCAAAAATAATAATAAGTTTATATGTCTGCTAATGTCGAATCCAACTGCATTTATAAATTTACGTGTTCCTGCTGTAGAAAGTTCATTGGAAGGACTAAAAGAAGGGTTTCTTTCCAGTTTTATGAGTATATTCTGAGAAACTTATGCTTAAAGGGTAGCGAATATTCTCAAATTTCAATTACCAGGCATCATTTTGTATACGGTGCATTTTGTCAAGATTTCCAAATATTAAATAAACAGAGGACATCAAATTTACTGCAATTTGCAGAAGCAGCTGCAATCAAAAGTTTCAAATCAAACTTATGTGTTAGAATATGTGATCACCCTCTAGCTCCCTTGGTAAGTGCATTTTAATTGCATGGATTAGTTATCCTATTTCAGCCCACTGAGCAAATCTGAATCTTGTTAGCTATAATTTTTTTGAGTTGCTACGCGGACTTACAACCTAACACCATTTATTAGATTTTTCTATATACTTCTCACCCTGCTTCTCTTCTACTGTGGGAGGCATCATAAATTGATAGCAACTTGAACTAAAAATTGTAATGCTTATATTTCGGATGCCTTAAGTTTTATAAAATTTTCTCCATTATGATTCAAGCAATGAAGTATGTTATCTTCATTCTCTTATAACCACTGTAGTTTCAGTTAGTTTGCAGATGATGAAGAACTGTGAAATAGGATGATACCATTTTATGATGCAAATTTGACCCATCTTGCCTTGTGAAAAGATTTTCACCTCTTCGAGTATGGTCTATTGATTACCACTTTATACGAAGACTAAGCAGTTCTCACTGCATCATTTTAGGCATGATCAGTGAAAACTTCAACAGAGGACTGATCCGTTCTTTCAAGTGGCAAACTTCCACTTGAAGTAACATTTATCTTATTTTTTGTTGTTGTGTTGTCTAGGCTAGAATGCTCAACTGCGAAGTTTTCACAGTCTTTCTGGACAACTTTTTCAGCGCCAACTCCTTACGTTGTAACACGCTAAGTGCCTGATGAATGATGAACTGAATAAAAACTCTTACTGTTATGCTACAAACAAACAAAGTGTGTTATTAGATGGTTGGAGGCAATCGGAAGGAAGCCTTGAACCTAGGTTTTGTGCTAGCTGGCACTCGTCAGTAAGGCGCATCTGTATCCTTGAAGAAACTCATTTCCCTTCTGAGATTTGTCTCACAATGCTACTGCTGACGACTGCCAACTATCACGAAACCTGCCTATGCCTCTAACTATCTGATAGTACCGAATAAATGTACACCGTGATGGCAAGCTACCTAGAATGGTGATCACATTGCAAACCTAACTGATAGAATTCAGTTTGCACCAAACGAAGGACTAGACATTTCACACTAGTTACTAGTCTCCAGTCAAACAAAAGTATGTAGATGAACGTAACCACTGGGTGAAAAAGTTGTGATGACTGCAAGATTCTTCATTCTAATGACTAGTATTTCGACTTTGTTCTTCTCAGAAGAAATAAAGCGTCTAAAAAATCAGAATGTAAACTCAAATGCCGTCACCTGCGTTAAGTTCGTCGCATAGAAGGACCATAAATCTTAGTTCATGTAGATAGGCTGAGTATGGTCGGCCTCAAGAAGTTGTTTCAGAGCCCAAATGTTCATACATAATAAATAGTTGTTCGAGATAACACCAACTTTTATGGTGTAAGTAGCTTTAGTTTCACTTCTATTTGGCCTGATAACCAAATGTATTTCTGCTCCCAATCTAAGTTCTGTTTCATTCGGCTGGTGAACTTTTATTACTTTCATTAATTTCGACTGAAGATTAAGGCTAATTATCCTATTTGGCCACCTTCGTAAACTCTCAATTTCTGAACTTTGTTCTAAAGAGTTTTACTTTCAATACTTTGTGAGTGTGATTAATGGAATTATGTTTTTGTAACTCCAAAATATTGAATCCGAGGACAGTTCACTTATGTAAATATAGTTAATCGGCACGATCAGGTGACATATTTCAAGCTTTTCAGTATCTAGAGTTAAAACGGGTGAATTTCCTGTAATCATAGGCGTAAGTACAGTATTCAGTTATACTTCAAAAATCATGTTGACTGACTTAATTTGCATCCTCAAATACATGTTAGTTATTTACTTGAATGATAATATTGGATCTCAAAATAATGATAATACAAGCCAATATCTTTTCATGGTCTCTAGCATAACTGCCTACTGACTATAATACATAGGAGGCGGAATAGATGTTCTACAGAAAATGATCTGGTATACCATGGGAAAACAAAAATATAAATGCGGATACCTCAAGAAAAGTAAGACGAATTGGATAAAAATCTACCCACAGATTATTCTAGATAACTGATGTTTGTTAAGAGTCACTGTAGTCTACAACCGTTGGTTCTTAGAATAACGAGGATCCCAATCGGGTAGCCTACACCCTCCTATGTGGCTCACGCCAACTCTCAAAGACTTCACTGACTGATACCAGGTTTCGTCTTGACCACCTCTAACTGTTTTCCGACCTAATTCCGTGTCGGCTAACATTTCTCGTTGACAAAACCTATGGCTCGACATGCTCAACACGTGTCCTAGCCATATCAATCGATGCAGCTTCATAACTTCATCGGCTGAATTACCCTCCTTATTTAAAACTCTAAGGCCAACCTCATTATTACTCACTACATTGTAGCACTTAAGACGGAAGACGGAACAGATGCATTCACTGTATGGGGTCCTGTAGATCTATTCAGTTCTCTCTACTCTCTATGTTATCAATTCTTTCTATGACACATTTCTGTTCAGTATCATTCCTCTGCATTATTATTATTGTTATAATTATTATTATCTATCACTACGTGTGCTTTATGATGTGCAGCAACCTGATCTTTTGCCCTCATGTGCAAAAGTGTACGTTAGAAATTCAGTTTAGTTCAACACATTTTCAGTATAAAATTCCACCAGTTAGAGAAAGCTGCACAGAAACTGATAAAGTCTGTGTTATCTAGTAAATTAATGTATCTGAATGTATTTTGTGTGAATATTATATATATATAAATTAGTAGAACAGAGAAGAAGGATAAAATTACCTGAAATATACTCATATCATCACCAAGATTTTCCAGCTATAAGAGTAAAAAAAATAATAATAATAAACAATATTGAGTGATTAATATCTTTATGATGCTGAGTGTTTTATCTGAGCATTCTCAATAATTCATCGTTATATGGAATTAAGATAATGTCCACTAGCTCAGTTATGATTTATTTTTTTGTTTTATCAACTGTATTGATTTCCAAGGAATTTCAAAAGATCCTGAACAGATTTTTATATATCTGGAATATATCCAAATGAAATAATTCGGCGTACTTTCAATAAGTCGAAGACCTGACCTACAATGGGAATGAATATTCTTCAATGTCAGTTAGAAATCTTCCTTCAAGAAATAGTACTGTGTAGAACCGTTTCGATAAAATGTCAACTATGTTTGTGACAAATTCTACCGTGAGATCAATCTAATCCCCACAAACAAACACTGCGGGATGCTATTTCTAGAATTTCGATAGGAAGCTGATAGGTGGGATTCACCAAGTTGCTTGTTGGGAAAGATATTCACTCATGACATTGGGTAGTGATGGCACGTGTGATATAGGGAACCGACAAAATTTAGAGTTTATTGAGATCCCGGCCTAGTGGATGAATTTGAAGGTGGAGACACCGGATCGTTTCAATGTTGCCATTGGTTTTGTGAATAAAATTCTTTGGATGATAGTTATTTTCCTTGAGAATTTCGGCAAAATTTGAGAACGAAATGAAATGAAAAAGAAGAAATATTAAATATGATCGAAATTTTCGAAAAATAACTATCCGAAGAAATTTATTCACATAATCGGCAACAACTTTAAACACCACTAGAGGCGTACTCCCAAAAAGGGGAACTACCAGACGTTTTACGCCATATACATCGAACACATCGCATGAGATCAAACAGTCTTATGCATATTAGAAACCGAATTCCGAAGGATTCACAGTCTGTTTCTGTGAGATAAAATGCTGATAATATCATGCAAAATGTACCTGAAGAAATCAAAGTCAGAAGAAACGAATACCGTAAAGCTTCCATTAGACCACCGACAAACCTAATGGAGCTAGAAAAGCTTACATACTACAAAGTCACGCCACAAGACTGATTTTGATAGTACTGAAATTTATTTTTATTTTTTTATTTTTGATTTACAGCTTGATTCCACACTGTATTTTTGGTACAAGTATGGAATTTTCAGCATGGATATCGGTAGCCCAAATTTTGCAGGCCGACCATAGATATCAGGTGTGCGCCGGCGTGGGCTCGAACCCCGGACCATATGCATGGTCGGTGAGAGTCCTAACCACTGTGCCACCGACGCACACATGCGGAATCATTAAAACAACCGCAAGAAATGTATCATATCAGAAGCACTAGTTGTTGAATGAAATTCAAATTGTATGAAATGAATAAGTTTGCCCCTAATCATAAACCTCACTCCATCAGTTGAAAAAATTACCCCAAATGTGATAAGCATTTTCATGATGTAAGCACATGCTATTTGTTCTATGCATACATTTGTCCGTACCAGTAATCTGCATACGTTTTGTTATCTTTACCGATTCGTCCAATGACAAAGAAGAATAATCTCATTCAGAAGACTTATGATTAGGCTGTAGTGTATAGGTAAATCCTGTTTTATTACTACTTTGATAAAGCTATTAGCATTAAGTCATGAAACATCAGTAAAAACAATTTCTTATTCAGTAATTGAGAAATGCAAGTTTTTTATTTATTATAATGAACATCGTACATCCACTATCCGTAGTATTTCAGACTATTACATCTGGACTTGGTTTCAATACATAGTTGTGTCTACAGTCTCCACTTTTCCACTTCTTATAATTTTCACACATGAATAAATGTGTATGCTTGTATTACGGAATATTCAAAACAGAATACATTTTAGTAGTATACAATAAGTCTGAATTTGTTTGTTAACAAAATGTTTCATGCTTAACAGACTGGCATTCATAAATCTTATGTCACTTCAATGATAGTCGTTTTATTTTCAAAAATAGCATACCGAGGTCTACGCTTTCGAATCAGTAATATTTCAGTAATTCAAATAATATTAATAATAACAATGCAGAACTTTGAATGTACACCTCAGTTTAACATCAAATAAAAGGAAGAAATGTTCTTCATGTTTTGCTATTATTTTAACTTTCATAACATGGCGTATAAGGAGTTAAAACAAAACGATTTATCTCAAGTTTGGTAGCTAACTGATTTCATTTAGAGAACCAGAAAGTACTGGGTAGGCGTTTTGTCCTGGCTTTCAATTGCTTATCAGTACTCATCAAAGATCCCACTAGGGATAGAAACCACGACCTTACCGAAAAGTCCCAAACTAGGACGAAACATGAGCCACTGCTCTCGTTGTAAATGACTCTCTAATTGATGTCAATCCGTGGTTTAAGTTGAAATCAAACAAATTCCTGCAAATCAAACATGGAAATAGAACCATTTGTCCTCAAATTCTCCCATTCTCTCAATGAATTCTTTATGAATGTTCCAATAAAATGAAGCAACCTTCTAACGTGCTCCCAAGTTTCTTACAAATTTGTTTCTTCCCTGCAGAATTCATCAAAGTTAAGCTAAAGCAGCAGTATTTGGAGTATCTTCAAAGGTTTTGCCAGTCTGTGAACTTTCCAATCACGACAGTGCTAGTAATCGTCTGCGAAAAATGCCCGAAGCATATGGCTAAATACTACTTTCGGAATTTTCGAAGTCCATTGGCACACATCAATAGCAATAACAGGAATGCCTATATTATTTTCCGAATACGCCAATCTCTTGTTTTCCTTTTGTTTTGCAAAATGAATATCAATTAGCTTCTCTCAATCAGATTTAAGTCCTGAAATATAATCTTATTAAGTAGCTAATATTTCAATATGCTCAGAGCATTTACTTTAGTTGTTTCGTGCAGCTTTTATTCACCTATTTATGCATTGATAAACTTAAAAAAAATGACATAATGTTCGCATTTGAAGCAGCCTTCTTCAAGCACTTACTTCAGATGTTGGTAAACGCGAATAATCTCGACTCAACAGCTTACGTTCTTCGCGTAGTAAACCAGCTTCATAAAGTAACATTTCAACACGTTCATCTGTCTCCATAGCTGTATTATAATGGCTTAAAATCTGTGCCCGTAACTGCGATGGTTCAGTTAATGCATTATCAGGGAAGAGATCAGCTTTGGCTAATTCACTGTGTTGGCTTTCTATTTCACTAATGAATCGTTTCGTCAGTTGAATTAGATTAAATTCATTGTCTCTAGTTCTGAAAATAGAAATATTATATATATATATATATATATATATATATATATATATATATATAAAGAAATGTTAAAACTGAGGAGACTAGCAAGAATTACTGAGAGACGTTTCGTACCTCAGAAACGATATGCTGCCTGTTACAATTGAGCTACATTACTAACAGTCTGAGATTACGGGCCTTTGAGACGTAAAGCATTATAACTGGGCAGTCCAGTTAGTGCACACGAAGTTAGAAACTTCATTTTATATAATGTACCGCATGATATCTTACATATTTTGACCAATTATACCTTGACTTACTTTGCATGTTTGTTTTGTCATATATAAAAGTGCACTGACCATTATATAAAGACATTAGGACAGTAGTATTTATAATATATTTCCTTATCCTTTCGACATTTTTCATATTCTGCAGTCATGGTTTATATTCCTGCATAAAACGACACGGGATTCCAAATCAAATTGATGTACTTAACTTTCTAAATCAATTTGCTTCCCGTTTCTGGTCGTCAGATTAAATTATTTCCAAACGCATCAAGCCTGCTCAGATTTGCGCATGATATAGCTTTCTTTCTCTGCTCACACACTTTCTTGTAGGCGAAGAGGGAATTCTAGAGAAGTCGAGAGCAAGATAGCTAGCCAATAAACTTCGCGATCGTTGTTCTCTATCGTATTCATTACTTTTCAAGTGTTGGTTTGTAGAGACCTGCATGATTCCAAGTTTGATCTACTATGGGATCATGTGTGTGCTGATGAAGAGTCTCGAAATGGGGCGAAACAGCTTTTCAGTGTCCACAGGCTGTTTAAATGTAGTCATTTCGTGACAACTATTATTGTTGCATCTATATCTTGAATGTTCTTTAACGGATGGCATCGAGTTATTGATTAAATTAGTGTTTCTGACAGTAATCTTTGCTTAAACACACTGGTGTGTACGTAGTACATCTTACACAAGAGAGAGGTGAGTTTTGATAGTGGAGTGTATTCAAGAGATCTTGGTAAGCTCTTCTTATATTTCTTTTTCTAAATTGCAAGATTTGCTCTTTATTTCAGTAATACATACAAATACTTACTTTTTTAACGCTTCATATAGCTTTACATAACGTGCTTTAAGCATAGCAACTTCAGTGCTTGTTAATTTTCCTAAATGAAACTGTTCATCAATTGACTGATAAGCTGCACTGCTAGCAACTTCAGTTTGTGATTCAACATGAAGAGCTTCATATTCTTTGGGTGGTTGAGCTATAAGGTGATCATTCGTATCTGATGGGCTTGACATTGTTTTATGAAATGATATTATGAGTGTTTATTTTCTGTAAGTCATAAATTGCAATAACCGACTACACATAACGGTATAAACATGAATGAACATTTATGTATTTTGTTAATCATGTATATTTGAAATATTTTGATCGATGTAGTCACATGACAAAATGTATCAACTCATCTGTAAAGTGATAAATTTATTTCTGAACATCCTTGTGAAATGGGTAATTTATACATGATGAACATTGATCAACAAATTTATTTGAATACGAATACAATTTGTGAATAGAAAAAATGTGAGATAATCATACGGCGAATTAATAAATGCAATATATTCAGATTCCAGTCTGGAGGTGGTTACGTGAAGAGGAAATAAAAGCTTGTAGGCAGTCGTGGTACCAACTGAAAGTTATGACAGGAAAGATGTGTTGCTTGAGTTCATACGTTACACTTGGAATGCAAGGAATACATAGTAATATTTTAATCTAATTACTCCAAGCTTCCCAGAACTCAAACTATAATAACTTTACTTCATCATCGAAATACGATTCCCCTTCATCTCATACCTGATGATAAGTTAAAAGTTTCTTTATCCGATAGTAGATTTCATCACAACTTTGAAACTGCGATACGTAAGTGACCTGACTCACATATTGTTACCACTGTAGATTTCGTTTACAAATATGCAGTCATCAGCGATGACCCACTATTATTTTGAACCAAAATGGCCTGTCTCTGTTGACAAACGGACTTCTAGTAGCATGATGTAAAAGGTTAATATTATGTTTCATGGCTCAAAATAACTGGCAGTGGAACCCAGGATGTTGTTTTCGTCCTGTTTGGGACTCTTCACTGAATATACGTACATCGTCACTGAGTGATAGTGTTCCTACTGAGACTTCAGCCTAACATACATCGTTCTAAACACTGCTTTCAGGTGGTGCAAAACATTATGAAGTGATAGAATTTAGAATTCATGGGTCGTTCTTGTTATGCACCCCCAATTTTGCCCAATTTCAAGTAATTACATGTATACATATGCTTCTCAGGTAGTGTTTAAATATATATATATATATATATATATATATATATATATATTGTATTACTCCCTAATAAAATTAGTTTTTCTCAGTGACGCATAACTATTTGCAGACATATCGATCATCGCGGCAGAAGTCCTTGCTTTCGACAATATGTGGTCACGCTAGTTCATCCCAAACTTGGACCCAACACGTTTTCAGTACTCCCTGGTTCTCAACAGCTCTCTGACTGACGTCCATCCGTGATGAAATCTAAAAAGCACTTGAGTCTCCATAAACCAACACATTAAATAGAAAACATATTTTGTTCTAACTGCTTTTCTTCTCCTTAAAATATGCTAAATGGATGAGAACTAGGTTTATTATCACGTCTTTAATCGTCGATATTTGCAAAAGCAGCGTTACATCTAGTGCAAACTCAAAAATATCTTACTTCCAAACACCAGATTGGCTCATGATGCACTGAATGTGGGTGGATTGTCATACTCTTTGTGAGGCGAAATTTCTACAGAAGTTCATAATATAATTTACAGATGAACTTAAAACGTTAAGTTTGTTTTGCGAAACATTGAAAACAGACTTACCGGTATTTAACATATTAAAATATACCGAAACCTACTGCAATTACAGCACATAAATATATGTGTAAAACTTGGGCATTGTGGTAGTAAGTAATTCCATATTAGTTTGTTTATTAGATGTATCACACAGTGAAACAGTATTACTTACTGGATGACGTTTCGAACACAATTTATTGCTCATAATCACAGCATGAATTATAATCACACGACTTCGAAACTTGAGTTTTATAGTTTTCTTTGTCTTCTCCTAATAATAATAATTTTGTTTTTATTCCAGAAACAGTACTTGTGGTACAGTGTGGAATTTTCAGCACATATCTACAATATTGCATCTAATTTCATCGCACATTTACAAGGAGTATTACAAAAAAATCAATATAAAAAACAGCAACAAAAACCAAAAAGAGACACAAAAAATAACAGCAAAAAATGCAAGTAAAAATACCAAGTAGAAAGGAAGATGAACATCAATAATGAATAATATTTCAGTATTTGGTAGTGGAAGCTATGATATGTGTATGCGTGGTGAACAGTAACAGCTATAATCATACAAGAAGTTATGAAATGTTCTTAAGAATGTTTATAGCCAAGATGATCAGTTAATTTGATTGAACAACACTAAACAATCATAAAATAAACATTTCAGGATTTTTATTTTTATTGTCAGCACAAATGCAGTGTTTTTTGTGGTAGTGCGAGTAATCATGCATAATACAAAAATTTTAGGATGGTGATAACGGCGTTCACAACCATGATTGTCAGTTTTAATATTGCCGAACAAAAAAAAAACAATCACAAATCTCATATTACATGAAGGTTATTGGCAGGACAATTTTGTAATACTCATAGTGCTAATATAGTCGGGACCAGTAAATACATAAAAGAAGGAATAGAATAAAGAATAAAAAATAATAATAAAATGATAATAATTTTAGGTAGCTAAGTATGTTTAAGAAGGTTGTTCACTATAAATTACAAATAAGAGAGTATAAGGGAGAAATAAAAGGGCCAAAATTATGTTATTAACAACAAAGCAAGTCATAGGTTTCGCGCTTAACATTGTCTCTGTCACCTAGAACACGGGCCAAATATGGTATCGTTGAGTTCCTATACTTGGTTGTACGAGCATTTGTCGTAGAGGTAGTAGAATTTTCCAGATATCAGGGACAGGTGTTGAATCATGTTTATTACATGTATTTGCAGTTGATTCGATAAACAAAGCTTCTGTTATCAATCTCTCCCTCCACCCTGTGACATTAGATTTTGAAACTGTCATCCTATCCCATCCTATTGTATGGTTGTGTGTAACTGCATGTAGTGATATAGCTGAAGTATTTTCTAGATTTCTTATCTTATTTGGGTCAACTAATCTAGATTTTGCTAGGTTTTTATGTTTGGCTAGTCTCACTGCCCCTGTTCTACTAGTTTGACCTATGTATTTGACCTGACAATCATTGCAGGATATTAGATAAACTAAATAGTTTTGTTTTAAAGGCTCCATAGGATTGGTCCTTTAACTTACAAAGCTTGTTACCAATTGAGTTTGTGAATTTGAATGCCAGCCAGTTTTATTCCTGCCTTGTTAAGAATTCTGCATTAGGTTTCCAAGGTTCCTTCCTTGTATATAAACATCACCAGTAGTAATTCCATACAAGGAGGGAACTACGGGAACCTAATGCAGAATTCTTAACAAGGCAGGAATAAAACTGGCTGGCATTCAAATTCACAAACTCAATTGGTAACAAGCTTTGTAAGTTAAAGGACCAATCCTATGGAGCCTTTAAAACAAAACTATTTAGTTTATCTAATATCCTGCAATGATTGTCAGGTCAAATACATAGGTCAAACTAGTAGAACAGGGGCAGTGAGACTAGCCAAACATAAAAACCTAGCAAAATCTAGATTAGTTGACCCAAATAAGATAAGAAATCTAGAAAATACTTCAGCTATATCACTACATGCAGTTACACACAACCATACAATAGGATGGGATAGGATGACAGTTTCAAAATCTAATGTCACAGGGTGGAGGGAGAGATTGATAACAGAAGCTTTGTTTATCGAATCAACTGCAAATACATGTAATAAACATGATTCAACACCTGTCCCTGATATCTGGAAAATTCTACTTCCCCAACGACGACAAATAGGAGAGGACAAAGAAAACTATAAAACTCAAGTTTCGAAGTCGTGTGATTATAATTCATGCTGTGATTATGAGCAATAAATTGTGTTCGAAACGTCATCCAGTAAGTAATACTGTTTCACTGTGTGATACATCTAATAAACAAACTAATATGGAATTACGGCAAATAAAAGCAAAATATTATTCACAGTAAGAAGACACTTTTAGCATAATATAATAACAGGTTAATATGTCGACTAATCACTACGGAATGATCCTTGGTACTGAATGAATTCTAACAGCCATTTCTGCATTACTATCACCAGACTAGGAAACTCGTCTTTTTGCAGTGGTGGTTAGGGATATGAGTTTCTCCGAGTTTGTAGATTTGCTATGCTGATGAACATCACTAAGCGCGAAAAATAGGTCCACGGCTTCCTGCCAAGTGCTTCCAACCATCTAGTAGCAACTCGCTTAATCACTTTAAGTCCTTATGCAGGTATATTGTCTAGAAATATACTCCTGATCAAGTTGTTCTTTATCGATGTCTTCAAGTAAGCATTTACATTTGCAGACTGTACAGGAAAATAAAATGAAGACATTAGTGACGTAAAATTCGAAAAGCGCTTATCACTTTCAGGACATAAAAAGGTTTAAACGAACATCAGAAATGAATATATAAAATTTTAGTGAAATCTTACTTTTATGCAGCTTATGCATATTGCGATATTTTATAAGAATGATCAAGTCTAGAAAGAGTTTGTACATAATTTTTAAAATATCATTCTGATCTGTTTCAAGTAAGACTATGGAGTGGCATCACTTAGAGAGCTGGGTACTGTTGGAAATTTCCAAACTATGATGAAACAGATGTCCAGTACTCCGTGGTTTCCAGTGGTTCCCTGACTGATGCCAATCCATAGTCTAAGTTCGAATCACAAAGTCACCGATAAGTGTAACTTCAAAAGGAAACATTAGTCAGGTCATTTCCCTATTCTAAACTAATTGTAGGTGAATATAATAATAAACTTGGTATCTTTAATGAATCAAATATCCTGAAGGTTTGTAATGATTACTAGATGAAAGCAGGGGTAAACGCGACATTTTAAATGCAGAATTTCCTGAAGATCATGGCTTATTTAACTATAACCAACTTCAGCTGAGTTAGACTGACATTCTTCTTACATGAAAAGACAAAAAGCATATTCACTCATAACATATGCAAATTTTAGTCGAACATACTATCATTTGTTCATATGGTCAGAAGAATGAAATAGCTAGTGATAAAATGTTTGGTCTTAACGTCTGAGTTTAAAATATTGAGAAACTATATATGTTTGGGATTTACTAAATAAACACTTAGTCTACTAATAAGTAGATGAATTAGATTTAAAAAATTTTGTTGCATATGTAGTATGACATTTAGAAATTAATATTTTGTACTGCCTAATTGCTTTCATTTTTAGGGAATCTGCTAAGGATTTCATATATATATATATGGTGTATCATTTCTCAAGTACTGAGCATGTAATGGAACGCCAACACGCAACGTACGTTCTCAGTGAATCAATTAATTAAATTCTTCCTTGAGATTTTCATTTCATTCCAAGTGTGTGAAATTCGGTAGAATATGCTTACATATTAGACAAAATGATATAATTAACTTAGACATAAACGTTGTCAACTTAGGTACCTGAACGACCTGATTAACTAAAATGCCATGTAGTCACCATGAGTTCAATTAGTTCAAACTAGTAGTTAGATTATGGAAACACACTATTTGGTTAGATGTAAAAGAGATGACTCTGCCTACTGAACATGTACAGTCGAAGTGGTGCAATGCTTACGCTGGGAAAATGGAAAAATGCAATAAAAATAGAGGAAGTGAAAATATATAAGACAAGTTTCCCACTGACGTGATTACATTTATATGATTGTCAGCAGTAAACTGATCGAAATATCATCCAGTCATCTATATTGTGTCATTGTGTGTTCTACGCAAATAAGCAGATTACTATGGAATTCATGCTAAAAACTGTTGCCAAGTTCTACACATATATCAACTGTACTGTCGATTCAGAAGGGACTAATCATTTAAATGGAATTATATAAATTATAGATGAAGCCATTTTGACTAGAACGATACTTTGTTCGCAGTTATGTTGAATAATTCACTCCACATCCTTTGATCTTCGCACTCCTCATTGTTGTCATCCCCATTGCACCTTTAATATTTCTTGAAGTATTGGTTTGCAGGGATTTGATTAGTGATAGGTTTGAATGACTTGCTAACACCAGTCAGAGGAACACTAAAAAACCAAGAAGTATTGGACAACTGTTTAATTCTAGTCTGGGAACCCTCAGCTGTACTCACCTACCGGGCTTCGAACCCGAGACCCTCCGATTACAAGACGAACTCTTAGACCATTCCAGCTTTTGTCAAATGACCATATACAGCGTAATAACCATGCAATGTCACCGTTCAGTTAGTGTTCTCTTAAACAACTTAATGGATTCCGCTGGACACCAATTCGCACTGACACTGATAACGGTCAACGTGCTTTTAAAATCTTAATACCAATTCACTCATTTAATAGTCTTTTAAAATTCTGGGATTCTTCAACTCCAACTCTACCACCATAAATATCATATTAATTAACTTTATTCTTATCGTGTGTATATTGACTGAGTAATTTTTATTGCCATCCACTCGATGTCTTTTTCCTTAATATAAATGTGACTGTGCAGCTTGAAAATGATATCTATTAGGAAAAATATTTCTTCGTTGAACAGAAACGGGTTTTCCTGATAAATAAATGGTTATATTTCGTGATTCAGGAAAAAATTTAGTATAATTAGAGGCGATAATCGTCAGTATTAAATATGATGCAGATAAAACGATTTGGTATCAGCTGCCAATAAAGAAGAAATAGCAGTGTTATGTGGATAATTTATGCTTATCCATGTACATCTAAACTGGCAAAACATACATACTTAGAATTACTAAAGAATCTGTAATACTATGATTATTTCTTAATTGTGGTTGTATCATTCCACAAACAAGTAATGAAAATACTTACGTGATTATTGTGGAACAATAAGTATTTTCAAATATATTCAAACTTGAAAATAAAGAATAGGCGGCTGTCAACCAATTGCCTAAAGTTGTTTTAAGCCCGACCAAGGAGTACAAAGGCGTTGAACAACTGTGAAGTAAACTACTCTTGTTGACTTCAGAAAGTCATTTCTATCTGTAGATATTTGAGTCTGGTGTTGACACCTTCAGGAAACAGACTGCATACCGAGCAAAATTCTTACGAGGGTCTTAATATCTAAAAGAAGCACAAATATGAATTGCATTGAGAAGTGTTTGTCTGCATTATTTCCCTCTTTCTTTTCAAACTAGAAAGATGTTTCCCATATCTGATCAGACGTCATCTTTAAAGCGAACCGGGCAAGTTTATCATGAGTACTTAATGACTACTCGAACAAGTTACGCTATAATTTACTTATTTTCTACTGACCCGTCTATTGTTCTAGGTTTGACTGGATCCCGATTGTTATATTTATATTTGACAGGTGTATTTGGGTTATTGCCCTTAGGACACTAGACCCTCCACTCCTGCATCATTTAATTCAGGCTTGATTATTTGCTTGCATAATTAATCCAACATGCATTCTGAACAGTAAATCAAAATCTGTTTGAGGAAATAGAACTGAATCAGTGTGACTAAAAAACTTCTTCGGAATACTTATTTGAAAGTTCATAAGAAATGTTATTAAAATCTTTTATCACAATGAGAATGACAAGAATTTTACTGGTTTTCTGTGTTACCATATGAACCAACAAAATGTAAAACTCTACATGCCATTCTTGATTTTGTTGGGATTACGCTGGCACCGAAATTTATAACCTAAAGCAGTGAAAAAATTTATAAACTTAATGATTCTACTAACCCGATAAGACAGAATAATTTAGTCTAATAAATACCGATGAATAAATTTAATTTCAAGTAAATAAGTCATACTGGTTAAAATGGTTCATTTAATTTATCACCAGACAGGAATACAACAAAGCGTAAAATGATAGACGCCTAAAAGCAACTCAACGCAAAAACACAGGCTGTTGCTGTGTATAAACTAAAATGCACGAGAGGCGAACTGAAGGGAATTTCTAATGGGTCACATAGTTAACTGAAGGGTCAGATTATTCATCCAGTCTTTTTTTCATCAAATTAATGCCGCACTCTTGGACAGGAATTATGCAGCGTGGCTACCAGAAGCATGCGAGTATAATTACCAATGTATCTAAAGGAATAGAAAAGACAGAACCACATAAACAAGTTTGGACGATATGTGAGTGATAAGCCTTTCTAGAGACATCGTTAGTAAGTAAATAACGGAATAAGTAATGAAAATGAAGTCTATGAAGCGTCAGAATACAAACTAAAGACCATTCTAGTAGAAACATAGCCAGAAATCCAATAAAAGTAACTTGAAACGATTTGTATACGAAAGAAAATGACCTTCAGAATAACAAATAATTTAATCATAAAAGTTAAAAACGAATATTCAGAAGTCTATATAACTACCGAAAATCAAAAATACCAAAAGTGAGGAAATAGATCAGTCAAAATGAAAGAACCAAATAACAGAAATATCTTTCTTCTGTCAAAAGATTCTGCGATATTCGTAACCGGTGTTTTATTATAGATTTCGGCATAAACCAACATCATGTAGAGAAGTATTTAGAATTAAGAAGCACATCATAACTGTCTCACCCTAGTTTTGAACTCTTCAGCCGGACGCATTGTCCATCCAATCGAGGATAACGGATGTCTTGAGATTTAAGTGGATTTCCTGAACAACCGTTGTTGATATGCTTACCTTTTTCCAAGTTTCACTGAAATACTTCTATTTTAGAAGAATTTTTCTTGGATGACTCTGTTTATTTAATGGTTAATAGTATTACTAGATCGATACACTAATAATATGCAGGCTGTATGTTCTGTGTCCTTAAGATAACAATGTGAGAACCATTCAGGTCTGTTTTTCGTTGTATAACAGTAAAGTGGAGATTTTAGAAAGACCCTGTATACTGAAGTGTTGTTATTTAGGCTACAACTGTTCAGTAATTACGCTTGAAATAATGGAAATCAAAGGCTCCGATGGCGCTCACATCACAAACTACAACTTACTCTACTCTCAAATACACTACTTCAGTTGAAAACGATTGAAATTAGTGTTACAACATGTTGAATCAGATAAACTAAAAGGGATCAATAAACGAACTGTGAGAAGGCTACTTTGGTTTCTTTAAAAAGATTTAGTCTTTTAAGGTGAGGCTTACGAGAAAACCATGATCAATGAGTAGTCAGAAAGTCTTAATTTAATTTTCACTAAATTCTGATGTTAAACTATGTATTGTAGTGTATCTCGAGTGATCACTTCTTCAATGAATTCTAACAAATATGAACAAAGAAAGCGGAAAAGACTTATTATGCTTACACTGGACATAGTATTCTGGTTTATGGGAGTGAATGTTTGCTCACATATTTCTAAAATTAAACAAAATTCCTCCACTCTCTGAAACATTTTCAAATCGAAAAACTAGAATTAGTAATTAATACTAAAAAAATTTCCATTTACACATTAATAACTGTCAGGTTTGTGTAAACATAAATTTACTTCGTAATATACACTTCCGGATACATTTAATACATTGAGATTTAGTGAGTATTTTGAATTAATGATTACTGTAGCATGTCTAGAGTATAAATAAAATTACCCATTAAATGAAAGAAACTGTTTTTATAATTAGAGAATTCTACTACACAGTAACTAGGACGCAGTGCTTTAGTTTAGCTTTTCAGAAACTAAATAAACGAAAGCAAAATGTTAATTTATGTTTATTAACTTCAAATCAAGTCCACTGGTGGTTCATTACTAAAACACTCTCCAACCACTCCCACATGAGCAGGGTTTGATTGCCGGCTGACGCACTCTGAAACCCCATCTAACCGGTAGTAAAACAGGTAAAGAGGGAACGCTGGAAGTGAGGCTAGCAACGACACCCCATAGAAAAATAACTTCGCTACTGAAACTTCATTGCTACAGCTTGAAGTTTTATGTTCCACCTGAAATGCAAAAGGAATAGAATAAAAATAAATACCTCAAATCGAACACATTGAGGGTGTCACTAATAAAAACTTTCCTAATCTTTATCAAATCCATTTTTAGTGACGTAAGTAAAATTGAATTCCTCAGTGTTTGTCTGCACGGATTTGATTTCATTAGACGTTCTCTTACTTTACTTGGTGAACCCTGTTGAGTACATATTGCTAAGAAGTCCTGAAGTAGGACAAAACAGCTGTCCAGTACTCCCTGGTTTCCCACTGGCCCTCTACATTACCTGAATAGTAAAAGAAGTAGGTTTTCAATGGAAAAAAGTAAAATGAATACTTTCTGATTGTCAGAAAGTAATACAGTGGAAAAAGATTTATCAGTGTTCTGACATAATCCATTTAACGTTTTTCTAACTGACTTCAAATGCATATGGAATGACATCTTAACTGCCAGCAAACTGTTACTCACCCTACTTTTTTCAAATGACACAAGTCTTCACGAACTACATTCAAGTAGTGCCAGTAGAACTACATGATTTAATAAGGGGATAATGAACAAAACGACTAAATACAAATTGATATAAGTATAAAACTTGGGCACTTGGGACTAAGTACAAAACCTGACATGTCTAAAAAATAATTTGTCGTTTGAACGGATACTTCTGAACATAATGAGATGAAAAAATCAATCAATTTCAAACTAAGTATAAGCGCTGATATATTGGAGAGAAGAATACTCAGTTGTTTAACACAACACATAAACATAAACTTGAAGTTTAAGGATACAAGCAGCTACAACAGCAAAAACAATCTTCACACAGCTGATAGTGTTAAAATGCATAAGCACGCCATCAAAATTTATAACTTTGCGTTACCTTGCGCTACTGAACTGCTCGAGCAACACTTTTGTCTTTACAGCTCGATCGCTATCGATTTCTTCCTGTTATGCTTAATATGTGTAGTATTTTACCTTCTCATCTTATTACCTGACCTACTTGAAGCTGTTAGATATCCTAACCAGTCATTTAAATTAAACCATGTTTTCTTCAGCAATGGAATTTAAATTTTTGCAAACATTTATGATCACTTGCATTAGAATTTTATTTTACTTTTGTGGAATATAAAACGACAGCTTTTCAAGGACTTTTCGTATGAAAAAATTAATTAGTTTTACTGGCTTTTCATCTTGTTTCATCAACATAATTTTTATTCGGGTAACAATTCTTTTGGCAACGATAAATATGTTATGCTAGGAGTTTCGGAAGTTAAACAAAATTACTTCAAACCATAAGCAGTGTGAGGAAATCCCCATAGGCGACATAGAACTTCATGGTTGTGCCGAAATCCTTTCCCTCGCTTCACATATATTTCCTTAATTTTTATATGTTAATAAATGAGTAAATTCTGAACAAACAACAGCAATAATGTATGCATCACTATTACAAGATCAAATAATAACATAAGTGAATCACACTGAATTAAAACTCAAGCTCCTGATTTCGATACTTTGTGGGATAATGAGCGCTTACTGGGGGAAGAAGGATTTCATTAACAGGATAGATCTAAAGAAAGTTACTTCTTCCACTTATAAAGGGAGTATCGTTTCAACTTCACAAGTTGAAGAGATGACGATGTCAAAAGAAGGATCAGAAGAGCAAGACAGACCTTCATTACTTAGAGAGCAGTATGAAAACCTGCTGCACTCAGCATAAAGAATAAGTTTTGGTTATTCAGAGCCAATGTTAAGTCAGCGCTCTTGTATGGTTCAGACACTCTGCATTTGTGTCACTGAAAGAATTTCTGACAGTCTTTTTTAAACTTTAATCAACAATTCACTTCGCTTGATAATGAAGATTATATGGATAACCAGAAAAGATATGCGACAAGGAGCTCTAGCAAGTGGTGAATCAACCAGGAACACATCGCCTAACAAATATGTCGAAGGAAATGGATATAGACTGAACAGATGGTGAGGAAGTCGTCAAGAGATATCACACGTCAGGCCCTCGATTGGAGGTCAAATGGGAAACAATGAGTTGAGCGTGAGTCCAATAGTGAGATGGAGGAGATCGTGTGGGTAGGAAATCAAAGCTTACGGACGGTTGTGGAGTCGTCTAAAAAGGAGTGGAATGAAAACAGTCGAGTTAAGTTGTGCTGCTGAAACCTTCCATCTAGTAGTCAATGGAATAAAAATAATGATGAATTCAGAGTCTAAAATTATAGAATCTGATTTGTGAAAGTAGTGCCTCATAACAATTACCTTATAGTAAATAGGCATTATGTTCTCTCGATAGACTCAATCATTATTAAAAGAACTGATGAAATTTCTACAAACACTTAGGTACGCACACAATATTTTATGGATGCCTAAAGTAGCATCTTCAAAACATCTCTGAGCGCAATCTCCTCTTGGAAGTCAAACAAAAAAGAGGCTAAATAGTTTATTTATCTTCAGTACATTATATGTACCGGACAGGCTTGTGTGACCTAAAGAAATAATAAGCTGCATACTGATGCCAACATGTCAAATGTGAAATTCTGTAAAACTTCGGCGTCTGATACTTCACGTGTTTGTTAACATACGATGAAATCAAATCAGTGGTCAGCCAATAACTGAAAATTAATCTGTGAACTGTATTATCCAGGTGAGTAGTTGAACTTAGCGACATTTAAAATCACCAGACAATGACTTAAAATTTGTGAAATTCATTCTGTATTTATCATAAATATAACTTTAAAACTTTGTAACTATGATTATCGTTATTTACAGGCGCCACAAGTCAATTAACAAATTTGTCCTTAAGTAACACAACATGACACTTGAGTATTATCAGAAGTGTCATGAGTTTTGTGAGTTCATTAAAAATGAACAACAACCAGACGTCTATTCAGAAAGATGTAGATGGTTTACTTATACTTGTAACAGATGATAATTAAAACGACATCCTTTGTTCTCCATACGCAAATTAAGCCGTTTACATACAGGTGAAATTTCAAGAAAAATCTAAAGAATTTCGATTAAACATGGAAATCAAATCTCTACTTAATTTCATTGTATTTGAAAATGTGGGTGTTATAAGCTGTCTATGCTTCAAGTAATTGCTAGTCGACCAGTAATTACCACAGCTTTACTTTAAACTTTGTGAATGCCTGAAAATAAACAAGGCGCACAGACGGTAATAACATACGCCTTCTATCATTTTCACTGTCCATAATTTTGAATCGCTGCTTCACTATATTTAGGCTGCCTGTTTAAATCACTGGGCTACCAGAATCCCCAATAATGAAAACGCCTTAATTTTTCTACATTTCTTATTCTATTAAGCAATAGCATCAGGTGACCGCTATATCAACTCGCGTACATTTTTAATTAGCTTTCAACAAAACGTTGTACAGTTCTTCAAGGAAATGAGAGAAAAATATACAGAACTGGTTTTGTTTTCATATGCAACAACACTACGTCACATGATTTACTTCAGATAACTACTTTATATGTAAATTCTGCATTAACAGAAAATATTTTTGAACTAAATACACTGAAAATGTCTGTACTGTGCGTTCAAATATTGTCTGAAATACAGCTTTATTATTATATGTTTTATAGCTAACGATTTCAAAATAACTCGAAAAACAATAACATTCTCTGAACATAATATCAATAAACATGTTGAAGGCGATAGATGAGGGTGGCTACAAACTGCATCATCTTTATCAAGGGAACCATATAGGTTAGATTCTGTGCATTTCAGGTTGATGAACGTTTCAAAAATGTTCCAAAGTCACCATTATATGGAATGATACCTAGTGTTTGAGTTGTAGACTGACTCAAAGATCAAAAAGCATAACTAAGACTTTTTAATAATTATTATTATTAATTATTTTACTTTACTGCGAAACAGTACTTGCGATATAGAATGGAATTCTCAGCATTTTACTACAGTATTGCATCCAGTTAGTACATTATCCATAAATAAAATTTTACATAGATTAAGGAAATCTCAGTTCATTATGACAACAACTTATTGGTATGTCGGTAGCAAAGCCAAAGATTGAACCGAGTGTTTGAAGGTGTTAGAGAAGTAGATAGTAGCATATTTACTGGCGTATGCGGAAAAAAGAAACAAAGGAGCACGTAACAGAGAAAGAAAAAGAGAGAGAAAAGGAAAAGAAAGAAAGAAAACGTACCTATAAAAGATATGAATTGGAAAGACAAGATCCAGTTGTTCTACTGAATATTTAATAACTTAAAGGTTTCACACCTAATGCTTTCTTTATCGCACAGAACACGAGCTAAGTAGGGTATGGTTGAGTTTTTGTACTTGCTAGTGCGAGCATATAGTTTTCTATATAGGTTTCTGGTTTTACCTGATGAAATTTAAGGGGAGAGTTGTGAATGAAGAGGGTTGTGTGAGTTAGATAAAATGGATTTTGACCATTTTTCACATGAGTCCATGTGCCTGTCTCCTAGAATATTAACAAGCTGGTTAAGTGGCACGTTGCTTACCCTCCTGACAACCTTTAACATCCTGCGTAATAAGGTACAGTCTTTCTTCAGTAGCCCTGGAAAAACTAAGGGGGAACAATAGAGAATAATAGGCAGAATACGGGAGTTAACGAATTGTAGGAGTAAGGGTTGGGTTGGGTTGGGTTATAGCAGAATGTAGAAAGTAAGACGGAATATTTTCTTAGAAATCATCAAGATATGGGACGACCAGGAAAGATCAGAAGATAGAATGACACCTAGGTATCTAATTTCAGACTTGGTTTCTATTTCAGTGCCATCTATGTTGCACACCTCGTTAGTGCTACCCGGTTTGTTTAGGTCAGATTTATGCGTAAAGGTGAAACTGACTGTTTGGCATTTAGAGGGATTTCAGGTAAGACCGTTTTCTTTGGACCATTGGCTGATTTCTGATAAAAAGCCATTTAGTTTAGTGCAGTCACTTTGACATTTGACAGGCAAAAATACATTCAGGTCGTCAGGATATTTGACAAAACTAATGTCATTTGAAGATGGTAAGTCATGTAGAAAGAATGAAAAGAGAAGTGGGGAGAGTACAGCACCTTGAGGGACAGCAGCTTCAGTGAGCACACCAAAGAAGACAACCTCTTTAACTTTCAGATGACGAATCATGTTTAGAACCCCTGTTTTGTGTTCACTAATTACTTACAGGAAATTTATGATGTTTTTCATTCCGTTCAGTATAAGACATGACGTCAGTGGCACATGGATTATTCTCAATCTGCTATGAAGTAACCTTATGTGCAATTCAAAAAAGTTTGAATCAGCAGTCTAAAATATAAGCATATATATATATATATGCTGAAATAAATCAGCACTTAAACATTTGAAAACCGTATTGGATTTGTGCATTTCAGTGCATTTGTTTTCTTCATATGGAAAAGGAATGTAAAAAATGTTTATTTTGTGAAGGTTTATTTTGATTTGCACTTTTGTTTCACTTATTAGCTTATCCTTATTGCAGTTTGTAACCTTTTTATGTGTACTTCTAGCCCTTCCAATTTCTAATGATTCTACCTAGTGATGAGAGTAGGAAATAAACGATGTTTTTTAACCAGTGTTAAGTAACACCCTATTTACTAATGTTTGCATGTATACAAACCACTTTAGAATATAATTCAACTAACTTATATTAATTAGTAATCAGTTAAGGCTTTAGTTATGTTTCATATATACTTCCATAAAGGCTTGCAGCCTTCAGTTTCCATTTGTAGATACCTAATTATTATTGTCATTTTGTCCTGCACGTCATTACTGTTCGCCAAGTACTAGCATTAGATGTAATGGAACTCCGATTTCCTATGAATATCTCCTGAAACATTCAGTTGAGTGTGACTGAACACCATTACCTGAGAAACTGGTTCGTAGACTAACAAACGGTTTTACAGGTCCGGGCTACACCTTACGCTTCACAGTATCAGAGGAAGAATCTGAAAACGTGGGTTACCCCAACAATATGTGTTATGTGATTTCTGGAAATTAAGTACTCATCAACATCACGTTCATCCTGACTGAATTCTGCAACTTCTCCGTTGGCACTTCCCCCTAGTGTGATTGAAGTTCCGAATTCTGTAGACATAATCATGATTGTAGTGAGCTATTGGAAAAATGGCTTGTTAACCTCCAAGCCTCCATTGAGCTAGGTTAATCATTTTTAAGTTTTGATAAATGATTTCGTATTTTAATTTTGAACGATACGACCTGAAGTGCTTGAAGAACTTTGGTCATTCTAAGTGAGCTACTTATGCCAACAGAGTGGAGAGTCGGTGTATTCACCACTCCAGGACAAACAGTTTTGGCAGAAGCCCAGTCAAGAGAAATGTCAACTGATTCACTGTATCATGCGACATCTGTGGAGAGTAAGGTTGATTCAGTAGTAAGGCTATCAGACATTTCGAATTTGAATGTTGAGTGTAACGGATAAATTGTTGGAAAAATACCTTCAGGACGACCTACCTATCTATCATGGAATGATATCAGTTAGAGAAGCACTGAAAGCTAGGGAGTACTGGACAGCCGTTTCCTCCGTCCTACTTTGTGAACCATCGGCAGTACGCATCCACTGGGGTTCGAACCCTTGTACCTCATATACCATTCAGCCATTGGGACCCAATTCAATGGACAGCCCATGAATTCTAACTTCTACCAATTCGTGATTTAGCGCGACCTTAACCAATGTCGTCGGTGGGACATCCACCATCACACGTGACCGGATGGAACTGGGTTCGAACCTAAGTGGGTGCGTACTGCCGATGATACCCAAACAAGGATGAAATAGCTGTCCAGTACTCACTGGTTTTCAATGGTTCTCGAGCTGATATCAATCCAGGTTCAACTCGTAAAAATAATTATGATGAATGAAGACTATTAATATGGATGTTACATAAACTGTATTTGACGCATGAATAAACCTTGTTTATAATGGGAAGTCCTCCACAGCTTCACTTACTCTAGCTGGTTTTACTCAGGGAGCTGTTCTTCCCCCATTTCTGTTTTCCTTCTTCTTACATCACTTGCCCCATTCTGATGAAGCAAGTTTTGTTGAGTATGCCGATGATCTGACTGTTTCCATATCCGTTATTTTTCAGTCAGACTGTTCAAAAATGAATAACTTTTTATCGGAAATTATTCAGTAGTCCTTTTCAAATGATCTTAAGCTTAATCCCTCCGAATGTCATGTGGTTAATTTTACTTTCAGACGCAAGCGCGACTTACATGAACTGGTTAGCTTGAACGTTTCCACAAACATAGTTGGCAGTGAAGTTGGAACCAAACTGCATGTTAAATACCTTGAACTGTGTGTTTCCTCTGATCACCTTTCCTGATCTTTCCATTTCATGTTAGTTTCCAGAAAGATATTCCATTTGGTGTGCTATGTAAGGATGTTAAGGCAATCTAGTATCATTCCGAATCTACTATTACCGCTTGTTAATTCTTGAATTCTGCTTATAATTCTTCACTGTTCCCCTTTAATTTTTCCAGGCTACTTAAGAAAGACTTTGTACTGCGAAAGGTACTCAAAGCTGTTAGTAGGGCTAGTGGGGTGTTGTTAAACCAACTCGTTAATACTATTGTAGATAGACACTTGGATTCAGGCAAGAAATTATCAAACATTATCCTGTCAGACTCTAAACATCTTCCCTATTCACAACTCTCTCCTTACATCTCATCGGTTAAGCCTAGAAGCAACTATAGAAGATTGTATCCTCGAAAGCCTTAGTACAAAAACTCTACAATACCTTACGTAGCACAAATTTTATGTGATGAGAAAAGCGTAAGACAGGAAATTACCTACTAACTATGGAATTCTAAGTAAACGGCCTATTTTGTTTTCACTGTTAAATTGTCGTTAATATTTTCACTCGATTTAATTTTATATTCATTTTATATTGAATATAATACTATTAGTATAAATTATTTTTAACGTAAATGCCCTATTTTAAATATTACCCCTGTAATGAGAAAATTAGATGCAATATTTTATTACATGCTGAAAATTCCATGTTTGTACCAAAAGTACTGTTTGGAAAGAAGCTATTACTATTATTATTATGGAAAAAACCTACTAGCACTATACAGCAACATGATATGAGAAATTCTGAAGCAAATTAATTATGAATTACTCGAAGAGATTCATTCGACCAGTCTGAGGAAATTAGGATGATATACTAATATTAAACTGTCACTGCAAGGTTGAATCGTCGTCAACGCTTTACGACATTTGAAGGCTGGTAAACACAAAATCTTTTTGTCTTCATATCAGCATTAATTCTATCAGACAGATATGCGTGACTATCCTACCAAATTAAAAGATTCATGCAACTGAAGTATATTTTCATTATGACTATAACTACCACCCCAAAGAGTTATTTCACCCTTATTTTTGCATCCAGATATTTCCAGGCAGGCCAAATCTCAGATGAGTAGAAACTGAGCAACAAATTCGTTTAATCATCTTGAGTTGGATGAAACGATATGATTATTACTAAATCATATATATTTTAGTTCAATATCGTTGTCTGTTTTAAAAATGAAATAATATTTTGCAAATATCTGAAATGATCCATACAAAAGGTTTTAGTAATAAATAATAATGTAACTAAGATATAAAGTTGAATTTCATGTGAAAGTGTATAGAAAGTATAGTATACAGTGAAATTCTTCTTTGGGAAGTCAAACAGGAATACACTAACAGGAGTTTGTTTCAATTTTCATTTTTTAATTATTATTTATTCATTTTACTAAGTAGATAAAATGTACACATTAATTTTGTCGATTATTTTACCTGGTCTAATCGGTCCATAAATAGAATGTAGATTGGCTAAAGAGATAATACTGATAAAATATAAAACGAACGAAGGTTGGATTGCATAGAAAACCCTGTATAAAAAACGAATCCAAACTATGAAGGAGTTAATATTTTGGCGGAAAGTAAGAAGACTTAGATAGAAGACGACAAATAGACGATTTCACTTATTGAATTCAAAATACCTTCATGGATTACGAATGAACAATACCTGAGAAGTGTTAGTTTTCCACATGTAGCATCTCTTATGCATGAATCTTATCAAATATAAGTTTTCTTCTGTTCAACAACAGATATCTAGCTACTAGTGTAAAAGTGATCGATTCAACATGACTGGTTAATTTACTTTACCTTGTTAACAATGTAATGTAGATACAAAATTACTAAAAGAAATAGATCGTTATCTGATATAGCCTCCAGCTATTTTGAGCAGAAATAAGAAATTTGTAAATAGTTTCCTTTAAAAAAAACTTCCAGTCCTTCTTTACAAGTTAATTTTTTGTACTTTATCATTGATTGATTGTATAGGACCGAAATTTTCGGCTTACTGTTAAATTAAAACCAAGTAGTACCTGATACTCGTTAAACAAGAGGTAGCTACCGTGACCCAAGTGGGCTTGGTTGATCTGTCGACAGATATAGATAGACTTAGATTTTTTGCTTATCAGAATTCTACAGTCATCAAGAACACTAAGGACTAGATACATAGTGCTGGTTACACCTAGTGTTTATTATAGCTATTAAACATCACACTAATACACACAAAGAGTGGTCACAAATACCATAAAAGTTTATAGGGCAATTATTTTTTTATTTTTTTTATTTTTGATTTACAGCTTGATTCCACACTGTATTTTTGGTACAAGTATGGAATTTTCAGCATGGATATCGGTAGCCCAAATTTTGCAGGCCGACCATAGATATCAGGTGTGCGCCGGCGTGGGCTCGAACCCCGGACCATGTTTATAGTCGGCGAGAGTCTTAACCACTGTGCCACCGACGCACACATCGTTTTCAGTTCCTGCCTCAGATACGATTTTGTTCTTTATTGATTATTCGGCTAGCTTCCTTAAAGTACACTCATGTTACTTTCAGCTGTGTTCAGTAACCTCCCAATTCACGAGATAAAACCTGATACGTTTACATTTTTATTAACACATTTATTTTTATTGGCAGTATGTCGGTTTTTGGTTTTCAGAAAGTATTATTTAAAAAGGAATTTTATATTGTGAGGCAGTTTTATCGAACTTAAACAAGTAAAAAGTGAACATTCCGCGTCTCATTCCCCCGTTAGACACAACACCCTTATATTATCCAATGTTTCTTTAATATACGAAAACCTCCAGGAAATTGAGATATGATATATATGAATGACGCAACTTACCGATATGCTTTAGTTAGAAAAACAATATAATAAAGGTTTTTTGTTGGATTTCCGAATAAACCTATCCAACACCAATCATCTGTCTTGTTGAATATAAATAACATAAAATGAAAAGTGTATTATCCTAAAGTCCTATTTGTTTTTAAATCCTTCTTGATTTTCCCGCTGATTGATTGGACTGAATTATTCGACCTCTATTGACATGTTGGCTCATAGTTCGGACGCCCCGCTCAAATTGAAGTGATTTATTGGATGGTAAACAGAAGTAGAATTCAGGAAGCCCATTTCGCTCTGCTTGAGTCTCGTCAGTGGATGTGTCCGTACTTCCCAGTGAGTGGTAGTAATCTCATTGATAATCACCACCCACCAAATCACTGCAATTGATTTGTTAGATTCATTACTACTGCAGCCCACATATCAAAAACGCCGAACATTTTGGTCCAAGCAATCAACGGAAAAGTCACGATTGAAATTAGAAGCAAATGATAACTGATGCCTATTGAACAGGAAGTGGCTCCTGGGATCCTGGTGAATGACGTTTTGGCATTTGAAATAATGGGTGCTCGTTTCCAATTTCCATGGGAACACAATTAATCACCAGAGAATGCAGATACATCTACATGATGAGTCCCAAATAGGGCAAAATGAGTATTCTGGACTCCAATGCTAGTTACCACCCATCACTGCAAAACGCTAACAAAAGTAACTCTTGAAAGTTAATCTAATGCTCTCCAGTGACCGGCTACAGTTCTAGTTCGATTAAAATCCTGGAAGATGTGTACTGCAATGATTCCCAACCAAGGACGAAACACTTGTTCAGTACTCTCTGGTTTTCAATGGTTCTCTTTTTGATATGATCCGAATCAAACTAAATCTCTACAAACTAAATCCTGAGGAAACTAGTATCATAATTGGGTTTTTCCTATTTAAAAAAGACAAATTTTGTACTAAATTAATTAACCTTGGAAACACGCTAGCTTTTGAGCAATGCAGAACATAAAAGCTAGTTGAACATTACTGTGAAGGTGAAAATGCCATAATATTCTCTAAAGTTATCCCCTAGCATAAACACATTCTTCATTATATGTCAGAATTTTTCGAGAATTTGTTCACATATATCTCTCTATTCCTTATTTTATTTAGTTCATTCTTCTGATATAGTTAAATTTTCATTTAAAACTCGCGTGCATGAATGATCAGAGAGTGCAAACATTTATGTTGATGACGATGTGATAATAATGCCGATTTGTACCTTCGATGCTAATACTGGTCACTGATTAATTCTGAGTCCAAGTGCTCACGTAAATAAAGATAAAATACAACAGTTTGAATTTATTATGCGAAAATAGATTATTTAGAAATATAATGTGAAGATAACAAACAGCCAGTTAAACGGAGTGCATAAGATCGGGCATTTATACTGTACAATCGCATTGTTCTAAATATCTTACCTTGACCCAATGGCTTAATTTGTTCATTCCGGTTTAATCCCGTCTAAGACTGTTTTAACTGGTACGGGCCTGTTCCTATCACACGTACTCACAAATCGTAAATAACCTACTCAGTTCAGTATAATTTTTGAAGACAGATGTCAGTCTCAATATAAGGATGCCTTTGTTTATTTGTGAATCATGATGATTGTCAGTAGCACCTGATGTACCACACTTCATTCTTCCGTTTGTCCAGTGTTTTATAACAAAAACAGATAACGATGGTGTCCGCTCGAGGAATTTTAACACATTTTAATCTTACTGGAATGAGAATTTAAACTGACAACAAAATAATGTCTTTATTGCAAACAAATACAACTGTATCAGATTTATGTGAGCTGAGAATAGCCTAGAAACTTGTGTTCAAAAATAATACAGTTCTCTCTGACTACAGTTGTTTTGTTCATTTAAGAAGTTATAGTCAATAGCCATCTCAAAGTATCAACACTATAACTTGAAATATTATTGATGAACTGAAGCATTATCTGTCTATTATAATCATCTTCATCGAATATTTGAATTTTTTCTGTCTTCACGTTTTCAAAATACAAATAAAAGTACAGACATATACGTCAACGTACATTGTCATATGTAATTAGGATTTATAGTCTCAACAGTCACTGGCTTTTCAGTTTTTCCCTTGAATTTTTTAAATTCTGATATCTGAGTCTTTCGATTCGCTTAAAATTAATAATTGGCGAAAAGTGTTATCACTTATTAGATCAATATAGACAGTTGTTTCATACATTTATTCCCCTTAATGAATTTGAACAAAGCAAGAACTACAGTTTTAGCAGAATAAAATGGTATCATCTTTTATTCTGCTAAAACTGTAGTTCTTGCTTTGTTCAAATAGACAGTTGTCTTCTAACAGTCTCCTTATAGTTTTAGTTGACTGATGAGCTGTATTGTTTCACTGATTGAAAAGAGGTGCAAATAAGATTGCAATTCTAAAAAAAACGCCTCCTGAAGATGTACATTATGGTTTGGTTTTACACTGTAGCGATCATTCTACTTACGGTTAACTATTGCATCGTACATAGAATCCTGTCTTGTTGTATTATTTCCAGGGATTATTTGTTCTGCTACCGGCTTCTGAATTATATTCTTCTCCATTAGGCTCAGCTTAGCACATTCACTTTAAACTGTTAGTTTTAATGATATTGACAGCATGATGAAATCATATTTACTAGTATTTTTAGTGGATACCTCTCTAAATGCCTATCTGAATGACATAGGTCAGAATATTATGAAAAGCCTCAGCTTTTAAAGCGTACTTTCTCTAAATATTTGGCCAAAACAACTAAGTATCATATGACAGTTGACTGATATGTGACTAAAGCTCTTCCCCAATCACTGTATAAAAATTTGAAATTTCATAAGTACCACGCTTCTGCACTTATACCAGTAATTTTTACACATCTTTCTCTGGTATTGTTATGGATTAGATTACGTGGCAGACCGATATGAACAGAGAGGATACGCTGGACTAAAAAAAATAGACTTTAGAAGATCTGTATTTCATGGATGATGTATGCATAACGTCTCACAAGCTGGAACATCTATAGGCGGAAACCAACAAGTTGGCAGAAGAGGCAGAGAGAGGAGATAAAACTTTAGAGGAACATATAGAAGATAGAGGTGATCAAGACACTTAACTGACACCTTAAACAACAAGCGCCAATCACCATCAACAGAAGAAATTTGAAGGAAGTTACCTCTTCCACTTATGTAGAGAGTATCGTTTCAACTACACAAGTTGAAGAGATGATGTCAAAAGAAAGGTCAGAGAAGCAAGACAGACCTTCATTACTCAGAGAGCAGTATGAAAATCTGCCGCACTCAGCATATAGAATAAGTTTTGGTTATTCAGAGCCAATGTTAATTCAGTGCTCTTATATGGTTCAGACACTCTGCATTTGTGTCACCAAAAGAATTTCTGACAGTCTACTACACACTTTTATCAATAGTTAATTTTGCTGGATACTTAAGATCATATAGCCAGCTTGGAAGAGTGAACAACAACGAACTTTTATGATGAACCAACCAGGAACACCTAGTCCAAAAAATATACGGAATAAAATAGAGATGGTTTAGAGATACGCTGAGGAGACTGTCCACACCTTTTACTGGAACTTTAATAGGAGACAACTAGATGGGCGTCGGATGATGATATGGAGGAAATCTCATGTGACGAGGAGATGAAAACTAGGAAAGAACCAGTGGTCCTGAGAACACAGTGAAGTGAAGATGTACTCAGAAGCAAAGGTAATAATAATGGTGATGATAAAATTACAAGGCGATGTCTCTTGAAGTCTGTAACTAAGCCAGAAGCTCATGCACAGTAACCCATTACCAGACAAATACGTTATAACCTCACAATGGTGGTCGGTTGCATCTTTTATTGTTTGTAAAATCACTATTAGTCAGTTAATTGGAATCTCAAACCAAAAATTTACTGGTCACATACCCTGACAACTATGGACTGTTTATTTGAACTGTAGAAAATTTCTTACTTATTAGTTTCACATTTAATGTGAAATCAATCAACAAATGATAGACGCTTAAACATTCCATAGAAACTGTAAATGTGGACATAGGGTATAGTAAGTCAGCTCTGAAATTGGTTATATATGCTTTATACTTTACAGTTCATGCAACATCAGAGAACACCCATAACGATATGACAATGTTTTTTATACATAAAAGAAACACAAATAACCAAAGTCTATGAATAGAAAGAAACAAAAGTATATAACATTTCCACTGATACATTATTTGGCAAACGGTTTCCGCAAACTAACTACAACCTACATCTTTTCTTCTTATAAGTAGGTTACATCTCAATATAAAGCATGATTTTTTGACAAGACGCTGTCTAGTATGAAGAAACTGACACACTGATTACATTTACTTCCCAAATGACTATCCAAAAACGTTATCCATCATGTTATAGTTATGATAATAAAATTTATACCAAATTATATTGATAATAAATAAAGTTGATCAATGTTTCACTGAAGGCCTTGCTGCTTAGATGATTGACGTATCGTCCGTATTTTCTTAGCATGCCAGATGCACAATGGACATAGATGTCATTAAATCATAAAACTGTTGCTTATTTTTTTATCATATTCTCCATTTCATCTTTGTCCAACAAAACCAATAATCAATGAAACTATAACATAAAGATTTCAGAGAAAGGAAATCCTCTTTTCGACTATTTCATTTTCACACCCGTACAACTATATATATATATATATATATATATATATATATGAATTTCAAAAGACAACAACAAAAGTGTTGCATATAGATGTAGAATTTAAGCGTAACACTGACAGTGAAGGCCTTGGAAACTGACTGACAGAATCATTGAGAAAACGTCTTTCGCTGCCACTCTATAATTAACCCACTCTAGCCATCCACTAGTGCACCCTCATGTTGAGGGCATGTTACCTGGATTGTC
Source organism: Trichobilharzia regenti (assembly GCA_944472135.2). Taxonomy (NCBI): domain Eukaryota; kingdom Metazoa; phylum Platyhelminthes; class Trematoda; order Strigeidida; family Schistosomatidae; genus Trichobilharzia; species Trichobilharzia regenti. The sequence goes on from OX235265.1 coordinate 50,519,282, forward strand.
CATTTACACATATATTTATGTGCTCACCTGCTCTTGTGGGGCTAGGAACACAAAACGTTCCTCATAAAACATCACCCTCTTCATTCACAACTCTCCCCTGGTATTTAATCTGGCAAAACCAGAAGCCTATATAGAAAACTTTATGCTAGCACTAGTGAGTACAAAAACTGAACCATACCCTACTTAGCTCGTGTTCTGTGCGATAAAGAAAGCATTAGGCGTGAAACCCTTAAGTTATTAAATATTCAGTAGAACAACTGGATCTTGTCTTTCCAACTCATATCATTAATAGGTGGTACAACGTTTTTCTTTCTTTCTTTTCCTTTTCTCTCTCTCTCTTTCTTTTATGTGCAGCTTTGTTTCTTGCTTCTGCTTACGCCAGTAAATATGCTAGCATCTGCTTTTCTAATACCTTCAAACACGCTGTTCAATTTTAACTTTGCTACCGACATGCTAATATGTTGTTGTCAAAACTACCTGAGATTACCCTTAATCTATGTGGAATTTTATTTATTGTTAATTTACTAACTGGATGCAGTACTGTAGTAAAATGCTGAGAATTCCATTCTGTATCGCAAGTACTGTTTTGGAATAAAGCTATTATTATTATTAACCCACCGCGTTTCAGAACACTTCTCAGTTTATTCTCAATTAATTCATCCGCATTCCAACATCTAGTGGATTCTGACCACGAAGTATCTGACTCATCGTTTAATATAGTCAACAAAGTTTGCTATAGGGGAAATGAATGCATTTGCTCCGTATACCAAACGCTTTAGCAATACATAACATAAGACCACAACTCTGTGTAGAAAACTAATTTTTACGGTCTCTTTCGTACCAAAGTCTTGATACACTCGTGCTACTCACAGAACTTCTTAATCATTTATCACATGCCTACGTTTTATTCTGTTGATAATGTAACACCAGAATTCAAGACATAGGAGTCAAGGTATATTTTCCATTGATCAAACCGCTGTTTATATATATACAGTTTATATTTTTTAACGAATCACTTAGCGTATGATTTCGGATTACATCAAATGACATGAAATGGAGTGTTCAAATATGCATAGTATTCTTTTGTTAATACAACATTTGACTGTGGGAAATGTATTCTGTCGGCAGCATCAAATAGAATGTTCAAATAGATATATCGTATTGTGTTGCTACTGTAGTATTGAAGTGTGGGAATATGTGAGAATAATAATCCGTTGAAACACATTGTCTGTATAAAACCACCACAATAACACTTCTATATTCTCATCATATTATATTAACATTTCCGAATAAACTTTATTTTCCGATCATCTATTTCTCGCATGTCTATTGAACATCATTTTCACCTTAATCTATTCATTCATGTATTTAATCTGTTTGTGAACCACGCCCATAGACATCATTTTATCCGCTTAAGTATTTCCACTCACTATCAAACTGTAACACACAGGCACTGATTGTTATTGTCTATTGTAATTCATGTATATATATATATATATATATATATACTACAGGATTTAACTTGAAAGGATCTGGTGGAAGGTGACTAGTAGACATCATTGAAGCATCCGCACATGTAGCAAACAGGTGGCTCTCGTGGCCTAAGTGGTCTAGTGGACAACGCTTTGGTGTTGAAAACAACGAATACTGGGTTCGAGCCTCAATGGGACCACCACTACTCACTGAGGAATGCAGGCATATCCAGATGACGAGTTCCAAATAGGACGAAATGTACGTTCTAGATTCCAGTTCTAGTCACCATCCACCAAATTCTTATGATGTAATGTTTGTCCTAGCTGTTTACATTTTCTCAGTTGAATAAATTAATCTTGTGAGTATTCTCGTTATTTCTAGTAACAGTATTCCGTTAATAGTTTAAATAGTAATCACTAAGCAAACAAACATAATGCGTTCACTTAATTCCAACAAATGACCTAGTGTTCATGGGTTACAAGTTTGATTATGAGCTGATATTAGTTAGACATCCATTAAAAAATCAAGGAGTACTGGACAGCTGTGTCATTTTAGTTTGAAATCTTTCAGTAGTATGCTTCATCAGAGTTCGAACCAAGCACCATCGAGTTACAAGGCAAGCTTGGGGACCATCCAGTCGTTATGACTTGATCCAGTGGTCTATGAATTCCAACTGCTGGCAATCTGTGAAACAGTGCAGCCCCCGGTCAGTATCACACTCTAGAAACTGTTCTCTTGCTTGTAGTGGTGGGCCTCACCTATCATGGCTTCTGACTAGAACTCCAGGTAACTTCGCTTATGAAACCAGTTGCTGTTGTGCACTTCCAACTGATATCACTTCCTGATCAAACCTGTAACCAATAAAATCCCCGAAAACTATTCTTTGATAAAGACATATGAGATTTGTTTATTACCCATATAATGCAACCATGAAATCTGTTAAGCGATGTGGAGTAAGAATTGAAAATTTTGAAACATTGACTAAACAAACAAAAATATTTTGTGGGCTTCTTACAGTTCTCCGTAAACCTACTCTACTTGTCACCAGTTAGTCTTGGCTCGACGTCATCCTGAAGTGTTAGTTGTTATTACTAATGTTTTTATTTATGGAATTTTCCACACAAACGACTGTAAAGCTTTCGTTGAAAGAAATATATAGCACATATAAGTTGCCAGAACATGCCAGCAGTTCATACCAGATAGTGTCCTATACAAGTTTTCTGTTCTGTGTCTTCAAAAATTTTTGCCTGTTTTAGCAGGCATTTGTTATCATAAATTAACAGAAATAAAAAATTTCCTGTTCCATACAAAAGTGACTAAGTGCATAAATACTTAGCACTTCTCTGGTAAACAGGTGTACTTGTATTTATTAAGAACGAGTTAAAACGTTCTATTCACTTTCGTAAAGATTCAGTACTCATTATCTATTACTGTATGCTGTGACAGTGCCATTTAACCTATGTAAAAGTAGCATTTCAATGTTTTATAAGAACTTTCTTAAAAAGAAACTAACTGGTGAAGATGCAAATATTCTACTTTCCTCCAACAAGTTCGGGTTCGAACCCTACCTTGTGTACACCAGCTTAGTTTACATAACCAGTCCTGACACAATCAGGGTAACTTATCGCCTGGTGTGTGAATGACATCCTTCTTGATAACTGCGTCCTAACTAGACTTTTCGCTAACACCAATTATAAATTTAACTTTGTCTAGGGTCAAATTATTTCAAAACAGACTATGCGAACAAAATTACATTCATTTCCTCTGATTGCTTTTATTTCTAGGATCTACGATAAACAAGACATTCTGAATTTTTACTGTGATGCAATAATGAATTCTGACTGTCAATTCCATTGTCTAAATGTCGTTTCAGTCAGTTGTCAAATGACCAAAGACAGGAATACACTATAATAATTCTTATCGAAAGCACAAGGTTGAATGAAAGAGAAAAATTGTGTTTGATTGCTGAAATTTTATTACTAAAAGTACGCACTCACAGGGATCCCAGTGGTTAAATGGTCTACTAGCCGAACTTGTAACCGGAAGGCCCTCATTTTTTACCCCAATGGGTGTTTACTGTTGAAAAGTCGCAAACTAGGACCCAACCTCCAAAAACCAACACTGAGTCATCATTTCACCAGTTACTGTGATCACCCCACGAAGCAGAATATGGAAACAGGCTTAAACAAATGATACTCAGTGAGGAGAGTAGTGTTTAAATCCACGTCATCAGAGGCCTGCTCACTTTGAAATCTAGTGGTTCTGAATGCGATTCTGTTTGAATTATTCGTATTGCATACTGAATAAGGACAAAATGACTGTCTAATACATCTGTACTCAGTGGTGTTTTAGTTAGTGGTCATTTATGCAGAAAAATCACAAGATCAAACCATCTGGTTATAACAGAATGACTCTACTTCATGTATATTAGCTGTACGGAAAGCCTTGCATTAATACGAATCAAAACTCAAAAGACAAATCAATTTTTTATGTTTGATCATATTTCTCTTTTCAGATTGGTGTAGAACAACTACTGTCTAATAGAGAAGATTTGTAGCTCAGGCGGATGATTTTGATTTTTTTGTGTTCTCTGAGCAGGTTGATTTAACTGAGAAGCTGTCTAGATGTTGTCAAGACAGAAAAAGTAAGTTCCATAATCAATTCAATCAGCCTAGAGAACAAAACTAAATCACAGCTATTGTCTGTCCACATTCTGATTATCCGTTATCAAAATATCTTAACATCTAAGTAATTACTACATTGTTGATGAATAATTGAAAACGTTTCATGCCCAACAAGTATACAGAATGCAATTTATGTCTCGGCAGAAATGAATACATGTCCAGTAAATATGAATTTTTAAGTACCTTCTGAAGCCTGAAAAATTCTTTGCTTTCCTTAACTCAACAGGTAGTTAGTCATCCATATCAATTATTAAATCCACTTAACATTGAACGATCACACAGAGGAATGATGCAGTAACTCATCCTCTCAATAAAATAAACTTTTAGCATATTCCACCGAATAGTTAGTATAAAATAAGGGGTATAGTTGCCTGAAAATCTCGTCATCCATTTTACTTCATATCTAAGCGCTACAAAATAATCAAAAATAGATTTTTATTCAAACAACCTTGGAGAATTCGTGAAAAGGTTAACGGATAACTGACAGTGTTATGAATTAACTGATAAAGTCTTTAAAATAAAATGATTTTATCATCGTATTAGTATCTAGAGACGATGAATGAAAGACCCGTTACATTTAGGTCAAAAAAGGAATAGATAAGTAACTACTTAAAATATACACCATGTTTAGTACAAGTAAACGAAATATTCTGTTCAATAAATAAACAAGAATAATTAAGCCATTCATCTATGTTTTATTACAGAAAAAAAGAGAAAGTTTTGCTTGAAACAGTCGCTATATATATATATATATATATAAATTCGACTTTGACCACGGATTGATATCAGTTAGAAAACCATTGAAAACTTGGGAGTTCTGGACAGCTGTTTGATCCCAGTTTGAGAATCATCAGCAGTACGCACCTACTGGTGGTCGCGCTAAAATCAAGAATTGGTGGAAGTTGAAATTCATGGGCTGGCCATTGAACCGGGTCCTTATTGGCTGAGTGGTGAACGAGCTTGCCTTGTAACCGGAAGGCCTTTGGTTCGAAACTCAGTGGGTGCGCACTACCGATAAGCCTCAAACTAGGACGGAGAAAATAGCTGTCCAGTACTCCTTGGTTTTCAATGGTTCACTAACTGATACCAATCGGTGGTTAAACTCGAAAATCAAATCAAATCCTAACAAATCATCTCTTGAAAGTGTATATAAACATATGCTCTAGGAAATCCGTAGCAGAATAGTTGATCGGAAAGTCTCTCTTGAACAGTCGTTTACAATTCTGATGCTTATTTGAATATTTCACCTCAATGTATAAGTAATTATTGCTTTCTTTTCCCTTGACCTGTATATCATCGTTCCAACATGTGCATTACTTCCTATAATTTAATCCTTATTATTTGTCATTGTTTGTGGCTGATTCGTATTCTTAATTTACCACTTACCTATTGAGTGATGATGGACTGTTTATGATAGCTCGTTGTTTTACGACTACGATTTTGCTTGAATGAATTCGAAGTTATGTCGTGGGGACAATTCGACTTTGGACTATCAGCGGAAAACGTGTTTAGTGTATCTGATTTCTGCTGACAGAGTTTTGATTCCGCCTTGTTGGAAATATTGTATTTGATTCTCTGGAATATCTTATGGGTGTTTTTTGATTAACTAATTTCGCTGTACGGTACTTATTGTGTTCCTGCGCAATCCTTGGACGTATAGCAACCTAGTAGCACTTTTGACATAATTTTGCGTCCTTTAATTTATTATCATCGTTTATCATGTACAACTGCACATTTCAAGACTGTGTGTAACTCTTGGAATCTCACCCAACTATATAGAAGAATTCATTGATTGTCTCCCCATGTTCAGACGAAAATATTTGGGCTTCAGTCGTTATAAAATACATCGGCTGTTGAAAACGTATTTACAGTAGAAATATCAAGAAGCATTATCTCAATATTTGGTAAAACGTTTCTATGATGGTAGAAAAACAAACTGAATCTGCATAAAGAGCATATTTTCCTAAAAATGGAGCGTAAACTCTGACGATGAATGCTAACTGCTACATGTTGTTGAATAGTTACAACTTAGACTTGAAATACTTGGCACCATAAAAACAGGTTATCCACCACTGGTTTTGTAGGACACTTACAGAGTCTTTGCTTGAATTCCTTAGATTTCGCAATTTAATTAAATAATTAAGTGCTAAATCCCATTAAGACAATTGTTATTCAAAATTAAGGGAATTATTCACTTCGGCTTCTCTAAAGAAACGGATGTCATATAGTATTTAATGAATATAGCATCAGGTAAAGTCCACCCATCCTAGTTATGATGATATTTCATTCTCATAATTTCTCCTATATGTTTATACAGTCATTAGGAGATAATAAGAAAATTCAAATACATTTAGATATGTCCCCATCCAATGGAATCTTTTTCTGTCAAAATAAAGGGTTAGTCTTCTTGTTCGGAACTCACCTGTCAAGCTTTGAAAAATGTTCTAGAAGGCCATATCCATTGAAAGTCGAGAAAATTGTAGCATGCATATATGTTCGAATCAATAACTTCATGTACTTTCATGCATGCAGTATTGAGTTGCACACTCACATATGGTTTGACACTACGTGATAAATTAAGAGCATTCAAACACCGTGGTCCAGTAGAATTTTGCGAATTTTGGGCTACCGATATCCACGCTGAAAATTCCATACTTGTACCAAAAATACAGTGTGGAATCAAGCTATAATCAAAAAAATAAGTTAAGAGCCCTAAATATTGAACCAGGAGGTGGGTGGTGGAGTCTGTAAGCTCAATAGAAACGTATCTGACTGAAGCAGTCACTGTGTGATTGATGTTTGAATCTTTGAGGGAACATCTATTCCTTCAAAATAAACCAGATGTCTGTTAAGAATAAGATAAATAAATACCTTCAAGGGAATAACTTTTCCGAATGTACAAATATTAGTAGGTTAGTTAATTTCAATGGTACAATTTTAGATCATTAAATAAAACCTATTTTGTAGATAAAAACTCCACTTGTGAGTTATGCAACTTATTACACCATTAAATGTGATAGCAACTAGTTTGTTAGTAGTCACTGATACACTGAATAAACATATCACTAGTTGTGTAAATATAATGATAAGGATACGCTTAGTGTATCTTAAACATAACACGTTCCTATTTTTCCCGTGTTTTAACCAGGTTTGTGTAATTATCTAATTGAGTGAAAGATAGTAGTGAAGGCTAGAACATGTCTAAACACTCCAGTGGCATTGAAACAACACGAATTCCCGCGCATAATGAGAGACAGTTGTCTACAAACTTATAAATTTTAAAATACACCATTTAAGATATAACCATATTTTAAAACATCAAGATCCTATTTATTGAATTCATCAAATGCAGTGGGTAATAACACGGTTTATATCAGTAACGTATGACATACAGTGGAGGTTTAATATCCGAAGAAGAACTAACAAATAAATCAATATCGAAAGTATTAAGATAAGAAATATGATGTGTAAAACAGCCATTCATTTCCAATTCAAGAAATGATCAAGAAAAAATGTTCGTATTGATTAAATAACTGAAGCAGTTATATAGTTTGCCAAAGCTTCTGGCTTTATGGGATTAATTCAAACCTACCTTTCTTAAAGAAATACAGTAACTTAATTTCAACACTTCTAGCCAAAGTCTTGTAGATATTTACAAAGCTTGTGGTAACAACAAAATAAGCCTTTTTATGTGTATAGCTAGCTTATGGGCCAGGTGTATTTTATTTCACCACACAGCAAGTAGTACTCATCTTCCTATTTCTCTCCACATTTCCATTAATTCCTCACTGATTTTCCTCTCTTTGGAATTATAAGAGTGCTATACTTCCTTTTTGTTATTCACTTTCAGTAATGAGGCTATGCATTAAACAGACTTCAACTAATTATATTCAATTTCTACTCATCATATAGTGTCAATACTTCCTGTTGGTAAATAGAATTTGTAATGACAAATGTAAAAAGATTTTTAATTTCCGTCATCATTTAAATGATTTCAAAAGCTATTAAATGCTAGACAAGTAATCAGCCTGTTGATGCTTCATACTCATACTGTGAAATAAAATTCTGTCAAATAATACAAAGACGAGTTAGAACTACAATTAGAGAATAATAAACTGATCAATTTCATTTGCCATTACGTACAGCTTTATCAAAAAGAATAATCACTTTGCTAATTGTGCTAACTTTGATTTGGCGAAGAGATAAAATGGCTACGTGCAGTTGAGAAATAGCTATAGCTTCTTTCAAAATTTATAAATAAGTACTATTATTATTCCCTTAGGTTCTGAGTGGAACAATAGCACTCAGCAGCACACCATTTCATTGTGTTTTCTGCAGTTACCTTTAGCTGGATTTACTAGTGACTATAAGCTCTCGCCTGCTCCCCACATGATCTCGTTAATAACACCCTCGGACGCCCAGCTAGTCGCTTTCCTTTTGGGTTCCACTCTTGGGTCTGATGCGTGACACAACTTGATGGTTTCTTCAGCGTGCTTCTAATGCATTTCTACTTCCTCTGGTATAATTGTTGAACAGTTGATTCTTGTTTGGTTCGTTGATAGAGTTCCTTCTTTCTAATCGTTTGTAACCAGCCTATGTGACCTTCTGTATAGAGCAAAAGTAGCTGCTGGTAAAAGCTTGAAACCTTTTCGAAACGCATTTCGCAAGCAAGCCGTTTAAGTCTGTCTTCCTTTTGATAACTTTTATGTTGACGTTAAATTTCAGTTGATTTTGCAGTATTTATTAAAATACTAACTCATTTTCGTTCCTACTTAATTGTTTATTCACATACTCTGAATTCAGCGGAATAAAGCTATACCATTATACTTTGTATATTATGTTCAATGACATTTTCTAATAACTGAATTAGTCTTATATTTTATGCTATTCAATAGCCCTCCCCAACTTTTCGAGGGAATTTGATTATTTATAACATTTTAGGAACTTGTTACACTTAACATACTTTTCATTGCGATAACTATTTCTCAACTGTCTTCGCTCAGTACTATAGATCAAATGGCCAGAAAAGATCAGCAGTAGTGAGGGACCTCTGGGAGTGAACCAACTGCGCGACAAATATGCAGGAAGAAATGAAGGTGGTTTGGCCATACTCTGAGAAAACCATCAAGCGACATCACACGACAGGCTGTCGAGTGGAACCCGAACGGTAAATAGCGAGTTGGTCATCGGTGTGAGGGTGACATGTAGGAGGTCATGTGAAGAAGAGATGAAAGCATGTGGGCAAACGTGGGGCCGGGTTAAAACGTTGACAGAGAACCGAACGCAATGGAGACGTGCGACTAAAGCTCTATGTTCCTCTAGGAACTAAAGGAGACAGTATTAATAGTAATAAATCATATTATATGTTTTGTTTTGTAAAGAAACTAACTAATATAGTTGTTATTTCTATCATAGCTGTCCATTACACCCAGATTGTCCAGTGGTTCTCTAGATGAAGTCAGCTCGTAATCAAACCTGTGTACACGTATTTGTTTCTAGTGTTAACCTTAAAATACCTAATATAAACAACCATATTTATGAAGAAATCAGATGAAGACGGATGTCTAGATGTGTGAATTCACTAAATGCGGCTTTTTCCGACAATGAATGCTGTTTTAAGTCAAAACACATCATACCTCTAATGTAACTATTTATTTCTATTACCTAAGTTATAGAGAGTTGATAAAATGCCAATAAGATTAAAACAGGTCCGTTTTAATCTTATCCGATTGTTTTTCTTAGCCTTTCCAAAACCGTTCTCCAAAAAAAACCACTTTCATCTAAATAAGTACTTGCTTTTATTCTGCTAGAAGTATTGCGTAACACAATCGTATAATTACTAAATATTATTATGATGAGGGATATCTTTCTTAGGTTTGGCTCGACTGGGGGAAATTTCTACATTCCTCTGAACAGGATAGTTCCACATTATAAAGAAATATCAGCCTGTTTTCCACTTATTCTAGACATTTGTTGATTAGTTGTATTAAATTAGGGTAAAAATGGCTTTATATTTATAGGAACTTGTATAAGTGTGTTGTCACAAAGCAAGTATATTTAAAATGTTTGGTAGACCCAAACAAGTGAACAGAATCTAAATCTTTTGTAATTTATCAAGTTTGTCGTTGCTTATGGGCTGGAAATACGACTGAAACTCAAAAAATTCTACTACTGCTTTAAGTTCGAACATATAACAAGTCTGAAAGTTACCACCCAGTAAACTGAAAATTTGGAAGATGGCATAAAAGTAATCAGCATAAAGAGCTACATAAATGGGTTTACTTCTTCTTCTACTTCTTTTTATCATTTCTGTAATATGGTAGTTCACAGTAATGAAGTAATAGACGAGGTTTGTAACTCAGGATTGGCATACACATCTTTCGTGTTGGCTGGGTTTTGGTGCTTCGTCGTGAACATTTCAACACCAGGTCTTGTAAATGTCTTCAGTATTAAATTCCTTTTTGAGAAGTGAGACGTATTTCCAAGTAACATGAATACTTGAGCCTCCTTTATTTTCTTATTGTTCAACTATGAATGAGGTTAAGGTTTCTCTAATAACTGACTAACTTTTTGGCCTTCCATTTTTTAGCAGCATATAATGGTATATCCTCTCTTTAGGGAGTCGTTATACTTTATTTTTGATCTACTCAATTTATTTTTCTTGAATTTGGTTCAGTAGTGACTGCTTTCCTCCTGATTCAGGTTGTGGATTGAAACTGTATGCATATGTCTACTGAATGAATTTTCGTTTGAATACCAAACTTATTAAAATTCTCCTACTGTCTTATATTTTCCATATCACAAAACAGACGCTTCTGTAATTCACTGGCAACTGAAGAAAAGCAGGCTTAAGGCAAAAGAGAGCTCACAGCACAGTACCAGACACTCAGTTCACTGTCCCATAAAAGGTCCTTTAATATAAGGTCACTGAAAGATAGTGAAAGAAACCTCAGTCAATAAGTAGGTGAACAAACTAAACACTGAGCTAATCACTTCAAATAACTCTTGAATCGGTCACCACCTTCAGCTCCTCACAGAAATACCACTAACAGACACATAAGTGACAGATGACACCCAATTCTCCGATAAAAACAGAGATCTTGAAGCTTATATATTTACAAAAGTCTGACCGTGAACGCATCAAGACTAACTCTCGTCCAGTGAAGCCTTTACGTCCACTTCATAGATTTTGGAAACTTCTTTCGACCTGAAAGTAATTTCAAAATCGCCTCATAACCACGCAGTGCTGAGAATATTCTTAAATTTCATTTAACAGCTATACAATGATACCACTTACCAATTGATTCATAAGCGAGAACTCAGTGAAACCTTTGGAATGAAGACGGCAGTATAACAAGGCTTCCTCCTTCTATCACATTGTAGTGGAATAGATTATGTGGTGGATAGCAGGGAAAAGGTACACATCAACTCCACAAATGAACCATAAAAAGTGTGAAATTTTGAAATAATGTACGTTTCACGTCACACAGACTTGAGAAGTTTAGAAGGGGGAACCAACTAGTAGGCAAAAAAGGCAGCTAATACATAACTTAAGACAAACATAGAGAAGACAGAGGTGGCGAAGATACCTGACAGCAAACAACAAATATCAATCCTTATCAGCGGGAAAAATCTCAAAGAAGTGATTTATTACACTTGTATGCGCAGCTTTTGGACCGCCATGGATCTAATTTAAGGTGATGACAGATAACCAAATGTGAAGGTGAGGAATAAGTAATACAGCAGTAATAACCAGCTGAAAGATATGTCACCCGCCATATCATGCACATCTACTCCTTATCTGCTCAAATGTTTCATACATTTGGTCGAAACGTGAAATGAAAATCCGTAAAGTAAAATAGTTTGGATCTAGAAATCACTATAAGTGAAATATAGACACTTCAAACAAATTTACATAGTTAAACTACTATGCTAGTAGCTGATCCAATATAATTAAACTATGCCCCAATAAATACAATACGTAAATCTTGCAGTAAACTTGTTACCTCCTTGTTCATAATGTCAGCTGAAAATAAACATTGATTTAAGGAACAATTATCTATGGAAATGTTCACTTAGCTCCAAAGGTAAGAGCAGTCAGTATCATACTACTTCAGCCTTTATTTGTTCGTACAACAAACAGTAAATAAATATAGATTTTATTTTTAATTTAAGACTCACTTTAAAAGTTTTGAAAATGTTTCCTATTCAATTTACTTTTTCACTACGTAACTTTAGCAAATGTATGTGGTAAATCATCTAAATGTGTAAAACAGAACTGAGCACATGATTTAATTGCCTATTTAACTGTATTTAACGAATTATTGGTAGTAGGTATTGTTCCCTAATCACTTAATACAATCGCAAACTTCGTACAAGTAATACTTATCCATGAAGTTTAGAAGTCAATGACATTAACTGAAGAGTTTAATGGATGATAAATTTCGTTGCACCTCCACTATTCAATGGAGCATAGAGACGTTTCATGAGAAAATAGATAACTTGGACACCTTTGGTACCGCTGATGCATGTCTGTGACAAAACTAAAATATAAACTGAATACATATGTAAGGAACCAGATTTACTAAACACAGTATGCTCAAGTACCTACTTAATCGGTACCCCAACTAAACTGTTAGTACTGACAACAAAATACGAGACGAAAAGTCGTCGTTTGCTCAACACTAAAGATCAGATGGCCAGAAAAGATCAGCAATAGTGAGGGATCTCCGGGAGCGAACCAACCAGGAACCAACTGCGCGACAAATATGCAGGAAGAAATGAAAGTGGTTTGGCCATACTCTGAGAAAACCATCAAGCGACATCACACGACAGGCTGTCGAGTGGAACCCGAACGGTAAATAGCGAGTTGGTCATCGGTGTGAGGGTGACATGTAGGAGGTCATGTGAAGAGGAGACTTCCAGGGAAGTTTGTTCAAGAAGAATAAACGTTAAGATTACTTTGGTAAGGGATTTTAGAAACTTATCTTTATAATATGGTCGAATTACGGACTCCAAAGATGTACACGTTGTCAGCGTACAAAGAGCGGAAAATCGCAGTTGAACTTTGTCGGATGCATACCTCTTGAAACAAAGCTTCAAACACCTAAATCATAAAAAGGGGGACTAAAATGTTTGTTTAACTTACTTAGTTAATTCAGTTAGATATATTTATTTATTTTGATGCCTCAAATGGTGAACAACAGGGTGACCACTCCTTGTACTACACACACACATGAGTTCGGAAAATGATAAAGAAAGAAAATAATCTGATCAGACGAATATGATGTAATTTTATTTAGTCTGTTTTTTAAGAGATTAAACTCAGATATGCTTGTAAAAAACAAAAATTAATTACTTGAGATAATGCTGAAATGAATGAATAGACTAACTGACACTATCCAGTGCTATCGACTTACGCTTCCAACAGCATACTTCAGCTCATATTTGGGGAATAAAATGCACTTATTTAAAAATATAGTCAGACATTTTCTTGGTCATTATCTGATAGTGTTCGTAATAAGAAGTGGATTAAAGCAGCTTAAACCAGAATCGACAACTTCAACTGTTGGCTTCTAAGCCAAATTTCTGGCGTAAATCAGTTAACTAACCTGTGGTATCAGATCTTTTACAACCAGTTCGAGTCAGTTATTGGCAATGTACACACATATGGAGTGTTTATTGCTTAATAAAGCTATCGCTCTCACCGGTTAAATCTAGATTTATCTTCGGATATTTTTGTTAGTCCAGCATAGCAGAAAGTTTCTGAGTTCTAACAGTCGTATTCGGTCTTCAGAGGAGCTGTCTATTACTCTTCATTATCAAACACATATTGAAGTACCATTATTAACGTCATCGAATATCATAACAATCCTCTCCCTTAAGAATTTGCTACTAAAATGGTGCACAATGGAACTCGCATTATGCAGTCATGAAATAAACATTTGAAAGTCATGTGTAAAAGTGGGCTTCAGTCTATCATGTTTGTGTCTGAACGTAGGCATTAAAAAATTCAAATCCCCATTTGTTAAAAAGGAAACAGTTTTCAATATTCGATTTCATTCCACTTGGCCCCTATTTTAGAGGTGAAATACTGAAATCAAATAAAACCCTGCAAATCAACACTGGAATATCAGTATGACGCTTACTAGTGATTGATCCTATTCAGGTAGGTAGTAACCTGGGTTGTAGTGAGAATTCGTCACAAGTGGGGTACAGCAAGTCGGGTGTGAGGACAAATACTCGTCGACGACATTCACTAGTGGTGAAGTGGCAGAAATTGGAATTCATAGACTATTGGACTGGGTCCCAGCAGCTTAACGGTCAACGAGCTAGCTCGCCTTGTAACCAGAAGGTCCTCGGGCTCGAAACTCAGTGGGCGCGCACTGCTAAAGGATCCTAAACTAGGACAGAGGAAACAGCTATGCAATACTTCCAGGTTTTTCAATGGCCCTCTAACTAATGTCAGTTCATGATGAAATCCTGATACCAATCAAATCTCTGCAAACCAACACTAGAATTTTTATATTGATATTACTTCATAGTATCACTTACCTTTTTTTCTATAATCTCTTTTTCCTATCATTTCATGACTAATCTTCTTATTTGTCTAGTCAGTATAAATCCTTCAACTTTAACGCGGTTATTTAATTGTCTTTTGTAAACATAATTTTGTGTTAAATCTGACTTTATTTCTCTTTCCAGAATAATTCCCCAGCATTTCTGTGTTGCACAGACAACTATTGCCATCTCCATAACACCTATTCATTCAACTACTCTAGTTTACAATTGTAAAATATTTATATCATTTTCTATCAAAAATCAATAATTGTCTGTAAATCTAGCATAGACAGTGAATTTATGATTTGATAATAAATTTGTTTCAGGTTGTAATTTATTGAAAAGATAATATACAATTTGTTGTCCGAATAAACTTCTCTTTATGTCTCATTCATCCTTATCAACAGAGGGAATCGCAAAAAAGAGAAATGCCTTTTATACGTCAGTAATAATTTAAGTAGATTAAAAGGGAATGTGAAAAAAACTGAGAAAGGATTGTGTGTAAATCCTTTGGGCAAACAAAACACAGCATGACATGTACAATGAAGGTGAACAGAGCACGATATTTCTTTTTACTGTCTAAAAAAATATTGAACTGGTTAGGTGTCTTTCTTGTTTCTCTAAAAATGAAATAGAATATTCTCTTACTACTATCAGACTTTAATCAGATTACCGGTAAACTATAGATGGAAAATATTCGCAGAAACATTTTCACAGTTAATCCCATAGGATCATGTTTGGATCGAAAAGCTATCGACTTTTCGAAAGATTTCTCTACCACATTTTTCAGGAAATTACTATTCTGCTTGAGTACTATCCATCGTATTCTAGACTGAAATTAATAAGAATTTTATTGGGGAAATATTCCTTGAAATACACACTTCCCACATTGTATCCAGGTAACATTCTTAGTAGAAGTAAACCGTATTACAAGGAGATTGTTCTATTTTGAAATTATTCCCCACCCCCGCCCTCCTAATTATCCTTGAAAATTAAGCATCAATTGTCTGCTTTAAGTCTTATCTCAAAATAAAGGTTTACTAATAATGAAGAACTTCAGAAAAGATTTATTAAAAGCAGAATCAATCTCCGTGCGTCGGTGGTAAAGCGGTTAGGACCCCCGCCGAGCATGCACATGGTCCAAGGTTCGATCCCCGGCCACCGACGCACTCCTTTACCTCGCTAAGCAAGAAATAATGCTGGTAAAGAGGAAAGGTTGAGCATGAGGCTAGCAACCCCATCCTGTAAAATGAACACTGCTACAGAAACTTCAAGCCAATAACTTGGAGCCCTATGTTCCACTGGGGAATGTGAAGGAAAAAAATAAATAAATAAAAAGAATCAATCTCCAGTTAGTTTTAAAGTTTGTTTTGTTTTTCGAATTTCAAAAATCAAAATGCTCTTAAGTGAGGATAAATGAAATAAAAGGGAAATTATAGTCTCTGATTTTAAATAGTATACAGAAAGGTTGTCGAAATATTTGAAGAATGTAAATACAGGTATTATTTTAGTAATCAAAGCTGCACATGTAATTTTCTGTTTACAGGTTTTTTTCTCCCTTTAACAACAGTTTTGCATAATCAAAGTATTTTTGAAGAGCAAGTGTACACCAACAGTAAAATAGATTTCTTTTCACTTATATATATTTTGTGGTAATCAAAAACACATGGGGCAAGACATCTGTAAATTACACAACTGAGAAAAAACACCTTAAAATGTATATTAAATAATCATAACAGAGGGTTCAAATATTTTTACTGTATTATTCAGACAGATGATAATTACCATCAAAACTACTGGCGTTTTATTGTTACCGTCTTGGGTTCCGAGTGGATTATAAGGCTTCAGTTAAATGCCTACATTAAACTCTGTTCCTTGCACTCCATCTTAGACAGCTTCATGATTCCCCATAAGCTTTAATTTCCTCCTCACAAAGTCACCTTCTGATAACTCTTGGACTCGCAGCTGGTCGTTTCCCATTCAGGTTCGTGATATCACTCAGCGATCTCCTCATCGTCTGTCCGATTCATCCTTATTTCCTTCCGAATATAACCAATTGGCAGAGTTTGCTGTTGCTGGTTCATTGGCTTACTAGCCGGGCGTGAGACCAGAAAAAGGGAAACAGTTAGCACATAGCAACCCTACCCTGGAAAGTCAATCTAATCGCAGAGTTTTTGGTTCAAGACCTAGGTCAGGTGTCACGTATATGTGTGTGGAAGGGGTTAGCGTCTGCTCACCATCCACTTTTAAATATGGAGGTCTGCTCAAACCAATGGATTAACTTAATTTTCATCCAGCATAATACACCTACTTTTCACTATTTCCTGTTGTTTTGATCTTCTGATTGTGCCCATGGATCACAACATGAACTCAAGTAAATTTGCAATTGGTTTTCAACCTGCAGCTGTACATTTCAAGAAGAAAATAAGAAAAGAAATTATGTAGAGGATTTAAGCTTATAAAATATAAAATGACTGCGTCATACGCATCCTGTGGACTAACATTTAATTGAAGATTCTGTGAGGGAAATAAATTGTGTATTGTATTGTGTATTATGTGTGTAAATGTATTGTGTTTAAACTTAATTTTCAGAATGAAGCTAATACTGCAGCTATTATTATTATTGTCCACACAACACTCATGCTTATTAGGGTATAGTTGACGTCTTATATTTAAATTTCCATCCATAAAATCTAATCAGATCCTTGCTAGTTTCCTCAGGAAAGACATACCGAGAAAGATATGAATGAAAAAGGTATTCATTATTATAAAAGTTTTTTGTATTTCCCAACGAGTGACAAATAAAACGATATTGTTTTTACTGACGTCTCGCTATTCAATACTGCTATCAGCTGTATCACAGTACCATTAAACCAGAATGTGCCAACTAGAATTTACAAAATTTCAGCTTAAATATAGTAACTTAATCACCGTTCACCAACAGGGGGAGGGCACTTTTGTGTTGTCAAATTCGCCAGTTGGTAAAGATAACAAAGGCAGGTGCAGATTGCTGGATTTGATAAGTGTATAAAAAAATAAAAGCAGTATGTGTAACCATAATGGAATTGCTTATCACATTCGCGATGATTTTCTCACTTCATAGGGAAGGGGGCTGTTGTAGCCAGATCGAATTCTGTTTTAGTCCATCATTCCTATTTTGACAAATTGGATTCCATTTGATATGAAGTGCTTCTGATATTAGACGTTCTTTTTGATTTCTGAAATGCCTTTTCTGGATTATTTCAATATTGTCAAAATCAATTTTGTGGCCTGATTCTATAGCGTGTAGACCTATGGCTGATAATTTTTCAAGCCTTTCTAGTTCAACTGCATTCCTTGGTGGTCGAACATATGCTCTATGGTGTTCATTTCTTCTGATGTAGATTTCTCGCGATGTTTGTCCGATGTATACCGCATCACATTCCAAGCACTTTATTTTGTTGACGCATTTAAAATTGAGACTTCTTAGGGATTTAATCTCTTACATGGATAAGGTCGTTTTGTGTCCGACGTTCTGAAGAAGACTCTGATGTTGTGCTTATTGAGTACTCTTCTGATATCGTCTGATGTCTCCGATCTATATGGAATGACTGCTGTTGAAGCCCATGTCATCGGAATACGTTTTCGACCATATTTAATGTCGGTGTTGGTTGTTGGGTAGTCATTTTTCTTGAGAGTTTCAGTAGTGTTTGATATTTCTTCTTTTACGTTCTCAACCGTTATCAGAGAGTTTGCTCGTCTAAGAAGACTTGAAACAACTGACACCTTCGCACTGACGGGTTGTGATGATCCAAAATCTAAATATTTCTTGGAGTGAGTTTTCCTCCTGAACACAGATATATTAAAATATCAGTTTTTCTTCCTCTTAACTAGGCGGTCTAGAAATGGTAGTTCACTGACGTCTGATTCTGCTTCTGAAGTAAACTGGATTCTGGGAGGTAGATTGTTCATTTTCTCCGAAAGTGAACTGCGTAGATCTTTTTAGGCACAACAAAAGTATCGTCAAAGTATCTTATCAATATCTTAGGTTTGAGCATACTTGAAAAGATGTTATCTTCAAATATATTCATAAAGAGATTAGTGACTATTGGGGAAACTGGTGAGACCATAGCAACACCGTTTTTCTGTCTATATAAATTCCCTTTAAGTGTAAAATAACAACTTTCCAGACAGAATTTTAAGCTCTTAATTATTTTACTGATGTCCAGTGGACATCGTCATGATGGATTTTTATCTGATTCTAATAAACTGCAAATGATATCAAGCCTTTCGGTAATGGGAATACTTGTATATAGTGAGTTAATATCACAGCTTACCATAATGTCTTCTTCATCAATTTCTTGGTGTTCTATTTTGGATTTGAAATCATGTGAATCTTTTATAACATTTTGGGTGTCCTTTTGCAGTGGTTACAGTATCGAAAATAAGTATTTGAAGAGGCTGTATGTCGGTGAGTTGGTAAAATTCACTACTGGTTTTAATGGGACTGTGAGTTTATGTATCTTTGGTTGACCGTAGAATCTTGAAGGCACGTAAGATTTCGGTTTTATTTTAAACCAGAGAGAATTTCCAATTTCTGGTTTTAGTTCTTCAAGAAGTCTTATGGTACTCGGTTTCATTTTGTTGAATTCTGCAGATTTCTTCTTCTCGTCAATAAGTAAGTATTGTCCGTCGGATAAGTGTTTAATCGCCTTTTTTCATAATCAGTCCTGTTCATTATCACAGTTAAGTTTCTCATGTAGGCTTTAGTTATAATGATGCTTTTGTCTTTTTTCAAATTTATTAAGGCCTCACATTCTTGTTTGGTGATATTAGACGGTATGTTTCATTGTGTCGTTGGTATGTGTGATATCTTTTGACGCACAGATTGTGATTCTTCATAAGTGATCAGTTGTAGAGCAGGTTCAGTCATAGGTGCTGTTTCTTGTATCGATAATGGCTTTCAAGTAATATTGGAATTCAAACCTTTCTGCAGCAGTGAGGTTTCATTTTCCGTATGTGTATTGTCTGACATGCTGTGTATAATTCTGATGTTCTTCATATCATTTGCTGAGATTTTATTTGATTGTTTCTTCTTGAACCCTCCCTTAAAAGCTTTGAAGACCCCAAACAGTTTGCCTACAGACAGGGTAGGAGTACTTTAGACGCTGCAGCCGTCTTACACAACAGTGTCGTCTCATCATTAGATAAAGGTGCCAAATACGTCCGCTGCACGTTTCTCGACTTCACTTCTGCTTTCGACTCTGTACCTAGATGTCTCTTGCTAAATAAGCTCTCTATGACACAAAATGAGTCCTGGGTCACTAACTGGTTGCATTCCTACTTCTCTAACAGAATGCAGTATATCGTATACAAAGGCGAATCCTCCTCTGCTGTACTCACTTAAGCTGGTGTCCCCCAAGGTGCTGTACTCTCCCCACTTCTCTTTTCATTCTTTCTACATGACTTGCCATCTTCAAATGACATTAGTTTTGTCAAATATCCTGACAACCTAACTGTATCTTTGCCTCTCAAATGTCAAAGTGACTGCTCTAAACTAAATGGCTTTTTATCAGAAATCAGCCAATGGTCCAAGGAAAACGGTCTTACCTGAAATCCCTCTAAATGCCAAACAGTCAGTTCCACCTTTACGCATAAATCTGACCTAAGCAAACTGGTTGACACTCATGAGGTGTGCAACATAGATGGCACTGAAATAGAAACCAAGTCTGAAATTAGATACCTAGGTGTCATTCTATCTTCTGATCTTTCCTGGTCGTCCCATATCTTGATGATTTCTAAGAAAATATTCCGTCTTACTTTCTACATCAAGAAGTTAAGACATTCTGGTATAACCCAACCCAACCCAACCCTTACTCCTACAATTCGTTAACTCCCGTATTCTGCCTATTATTCTCTATTGTTCCCCCTTAGTATTTCCAGGGCTATTGAAGAAAGACTATACCTTATTACGCAGGATGTTTAAGGTTGTCAGGAGGGTAAGCAACGTGCCACTTAACCAGCTTGTTAATATTCTAGGAGACAGGCACATGGACTCATGTGAAAAATGGTCAAAATCCATTTTATCTAACTCACACAACCCTCTTCATTCACAACTCTCCCCTTAAATTTCATCAGGTAAAACCAGAAACCTATATAGAAAACTATATGCTCGCACTAGCAAGTACAAAAACTCAACCATACTTTACTTAGCTCGTGTTCTGTGCGATAAAGAAAGCATTAGGCGTGATACCTATAACATATTAAATAGTAAGTAGAACAAATGACTCATCATTTATAGGTACAACGTTTTCTTTCTTTCTTTTCCTTTTCTCTCTCTCTATCTTTTTTCTGTTATGTACTGCTTTGTTTCTTTCTTCCTTACTAACTCTCTCAAAACATTCTTCGTTCTCTTACACTCTGTATATCTCGACCTTTCGATACCGCTTACGCCAGTAAATATCCTAGCATCTACTTCTCTAACACCTTCAAACACTCGTTTCAACTTTGGCTTTGCTACCGACATGCCAGTATGTTGTTGTCATAATGGACTGAGATTTCCTTAATCTATGTAAAATTTTATTTATGGATAATGTACTAACTGGATGCAATATTGTAGTAAAAATGCTGAGAATTCCATTCTGTATCACAAGTACTGTTTTGGAATAAAGCAAATTATTATTATTCTCTTCAAGTTTCATGAATTTCAGTGTGTCTTCTTTTGGTTACATTATGAAAATGTGATTCTTGTTCATCAAATAAGTTTTGAAAGGGTTCGAATATATTAGTTGTAGCAAGTAGTGTTAAACAGTCGTCTATATTTTTGATTCTTGCTCGACAAGTTTGAATAAATATTCAGTATCTGATAAGATGAATTTAGCCAACTGCTTCCACAAAATAAATGTTTATTGATAACAATAGCAGTCAGTTGGGTTAAAGACACACCACTAAGTGTGCCTACAGCCTTCACAGTCCAACGTCATATGGTATATTCTCTAATCAGGAGCCCAGAGAAGAATGTGCATAATATACGAACACTTAAGCTGCAAAATAGAAGGCCGAGTTATGCCAGGAAATCTTAACTTCCATATTTAGAATGTCTAGCAGGAATATTCTTTATAAATCAACAACATATGAGACGACAAACAGCGATCATAATAAAAACTAATACCTAGGTAACTTATATTCGATTTATTTTGCACAACATTGCTGCGGACACTATTTTATGGTGGGAGTAGAACAGTCCACTCAAGTCTTGCTCATACCTGAAACTGAAACAAACACTCCGGTATTTATATGCGTTCATTTTAAGACCATTTGAACAAGAACTCTGGTTGAATGCGGACAAGAAGCTATTTATGTGAGTGATCTAATGTAGGAACAACTAACAAAATATATCATATCATAAGCATTATTGATGAAATTGCTTTGTCAGAATGTGGTTTTTTATACAAAAAGAAAGGAAAAAGAAATGATGAAACTACATTATCTTAAGTCTTCGGGGTCATATGAATCCTGAATTCCGATGACTTGGAAAAAGTACCTTGGGAATGGATTTGCTGCAACTTTCTACAACTTTTTAATCAAATTCTGCAGAGGCAAACTTGTTACTAATTTGCAGAGTACACTGTTTGAGGGGTAAAATTTTCACCATCGTTTCCCTAAGAAAGTACACTATCCAGATCAGTCTATTTGGTCTGTTGGAAACCATAAATGGTAATCAGAAAAGCAAGCATATTTGCTCTAAACTATATACCAATGACTGATTGAAATTAGTAGTTATATATCACCGATATCCACGCTGAAAATTCCATAGTTGTACCAAAAATACAGTGTGGAATCAAGCTGTAATCAAAAATAAAAAAATAAATAAAAATAATATCGACAAGTGGTACCTCCCAGCCAAATCGAGGTGATCTAAACACCGGATGGCCATTTATGGTATCAGATAGATCACAAACTATGATCTGAATAATTTAGTTTCCTATGGGAACTGTTGTGAAAATTTCAATCCTTGAACTGTGTACATTACTGATTGCTAACCTAGTTGCGAATTGTGAATTGGACACATAGTATCACCAGTTCTTCAGAGTGGCTGGTAAAATATTGGATGTGGTTTGTTTCTCTGAGCTGAGTTAAACCAGGTGCACCACTGAGGAGCTTATGGCTGTCTGGTGTTTAGACCACCTCGATCTGGCTGGGAGGCACTACTGGTTGATATGAGTGGTAAATAATTGCCCATATCATTCAATCGGTAATATAAAGATTAGTGCGAACCTTCATTAGGCCTCCAGTTATCTAGAGAATTTCAACATGAATACCACAGAATAAACATATTCATTAGGCAAATGAATGTCAATGTGCGTCGGTGGCACAGTGGTTAGGACTCTCGCCGACCATGCATATGGTCCGGGTTCGAGCCCACGCCGGCGCACACCTGATATCTATGGTCGGCCTGCAAAATTTGGGCTACCGATATCCATGCTGAAAATTCCATGCTTGTACCGAAAATACAGTGTGGAATCAAGCTGTAAATCAAAAAAAAAAAATAAATAAATAAATATTGCACCTGTTGGAATTTCAAAACTGAAAACATATAACATGACAAATTATGATGTAAGTCGATAGTAGAAAGTTAAAATACCAAATAACATCTTGAATTCGACAAAAATGTCATCCCAGTTATCTCTTATTAGTTTTAGTTTTCATCTCCCGTTAATTAACTATGTAGGACTGAAATGCCGGATATCTGTTGATATGTTGGGCCACAGTGGGCTAGTGCAGGGTTCAAGTCTCATTGGGAACAACAATATTCACTTGAATCCAGGCACATTCAGCTTGCGGATCCTAAACAAGAAGGAATGCGCATGCCGGACTCCACTGCTATTCTCCATTGACCAAAATACCATCATGTTATCGCACTATCTCAGTATCATAACTGGGAAGATTGTGGTGGAAGTGAATAATCTGTTGAAAAACGTTTGCTAGTGTCACTCATACAGAGATTTCCTTGCTGCAATCCTAAATGAAACACCCGATATCATTATTAGTTTCCTCATACCCAGATTTCTAATAAAATAATATATATATATATATATATATATATATATATATATATATATGCGTAAAGAAATGACAGATATTTTCTCAGATACACGCTGGTAAAAATCAGCAACAGAAAATTCGCTTCATGTAAAACTCATTGATTCAATGAATCAAGAAATAATGACTTCATTTAAACTCTTCCTGTCACTCAAATCAAACAACTTTATTTCACTTCATTCAAAAGCACAAACAATTACTCCGAATCAAGATCAATATGATTCGTTGAAATAGTTAACTTGCATGCTCATTTTTCATTCCTATGATTAGGAAATACTCCAAATTTTGCCTACTAGACGTCAAAACTACTAATGGTTTGAATGTAAACTTGTCCACTGTAAAAATGAAAATAACCTTTGGGAATGAAACATCAAGTAAAATAAATAATATTCAAGATAAATTTCTGATGTCTAGTTTGTCTTCATTACTTTGCGAAAATATGGCGTCAGGCTTGAACTTTGAAGTTTCAGTAGCAGTTGTTGTTTTATGGCATAGGGTTGCCAGATTGACCCTCAGCCTTCCATCTTTACCTAGCTTACTGCCGGCTAGGCGAAGCTTATGAGTACATCGGCCGGGGATCAAACCCCAGACCATGCAAACGGCTGGCGACTATTCTACCACTGAATCACTAACTCACTCATAACTAGTACAAAGATATTAATGCAGCTTCTTTGGATGTAGTGATCAATTCGTTGACATAATGAACAAATTTCCATCAAAACTCAGGAGCTAAAACAGACAGGTACTCAATCTACGCTTATAATTTACTCATATGAGGATAACCTCAACTTCAATATGAATTTCTCAAAAGTTTCAGAGGACACACTCTCTAGCGAGTCTAAACATGCATGAAAACTGGGTTCAGTACAAATGTTCACTGACTTACTGCAGACTTTAAATTACATCTAGAAACTGTGTGGAGTAGTGGTAATAAACAGCAATAATCTTCCATCGTTGACCTTTTCATTCACTGATATTCTAATGTAAAATAACTAGTCAGCACCAAATGGCTTTTTAATCATCGTTATCTGAGACAGGCATCCATGATGATTCATTTCACAGGTTAAAGTTTTTGAAAGTTTATCAAAATGGAGCCCTAAACACCACAAGTTTTGTGCATATATTGAAATTTGATTATGGCACTTCAAAGGAAATTGTTCATAAATTCCTTTGCATGGAAGTGAATTAAGTAAGAGTCTTTTCTTATTCGAAAACATTTGAATATTTATTGAATAATTATTGCATGATTTCATCTAAACAATGAAAAACAAGTAAAAAAAGGTGATAAGAAGAAAAAATAATAATTTTTGGACATCTACATATTTTCTGTCTGTACTTAACATTTCTAATATATTCTTCAGATTTAGTTCATACACTCACAAACACATAAATACAAACACAGTAACTCCAGAGTGCACAAATACTTACATTCAACTAATCTGTTATATAATACACAACTGCCTTCCTCTCTTAACACCTTTAGTGAATATTAACAGGAAGAAAAACGGATATAATATTTCTGCCATGAGGAATCCACTTTTGTAATTATTCCCCATTAACTGATATTGTAGAATAAAAACATTACTATCGAAATTGAATGTACACATGAACATGTATGGATTATTTTATTTTGCTAATGTCAATGATGTTGACGATTAGAGGTAATCTGTAGGCACGCATAGAAAGATGTATATTTTGTGCTTATTGGCGTTCTTCATTCGTCAGGATCACCAAAGACTAAACGCATAGTATTAGATACCCCTAGTTTTTATTATAGCTTTTAAACATACACACACGAAGAATGGGCATAAATTCTATAAACTTCACAGGATAATTAGTCATCTCTGCATCTGTGGCACAGTGGTGGAATGCTAGCCAACCACACATGTGATTTGGGGTTCGATCCTCGGCTGACGTACTAATTTAACTCTTTAGGTCAGTAATAAGACTGCTAAAGAGTGAAGGTTGGGTATGAGGCTAGCAACCCCATCCCGTAAAAAATAAACGCTAATGCTACCGAAACTTAAAAGCTCTATCTTGAAGCCCTATGTTACACTGGGAACGTCAAGGAATAAAAATAAACAAGAATTTTTCTTAAATCTTGCCATACATATGGTTTTATCCTTTATTCATTGAAGATGGAAACTGTGTTGATGACCTCTTATGACTTTCCCTAATGTTTTACAGCTCAGCTGTTGGCCTAATAACCAGTGGATATCACAGAAGTTTTCATCATAAAAAGCATACGAACTTTTCTTCTTCACACTTATGTCAGTTTTGTGTTGTCACCCATATTGTAGATTAGAAAAATCATAGGTTTACAGTGCAACTGATTATCCCAGGTTCAGATGTATTAACATGTGTGGTTTCATTAGCAGCATATGAATATCTGGTTTTCAGAAATTTTATATTGTGAAGCAATTTTACTAAAATTAAACAAGTAAAATCCGAACGTTCGAAATCTGACTTCTCATCAGAACCACATCCATTTTCTTATCCAAAATTTACCTAATGCTTGAAAATCTCTAAGGTGATGATTTGATTACAATATACGTGAGTTACGGAAATCAACTATGAGATTCAATTTAATAAAACATTATACTACAGCATTTTTGTTGGATATATGACTACAGATGCTCTAATGATGTCTGATAATAAACTTGAAGTGATTTGCTGGATGGTGACTATCTGTGGAAACACCATCACTGACTGCGGAATGCAAGTACACCCAGATGTCGACTCCCAAAAGGCACGAAATACGAGTCCTGGAATTCACTGCTGCTCGCCACCCACCAAATTACTTCACATCTAACTTTCGCTAGTTACTTCTACACATTAACATGTTAGACTTTGTCAAAATCAACTAGAAAACATATTGAACATCAAAGAATACTGGACAAATTTTATTTTCCTTCGTAGCAGATGGTCTGACAGTATAGCCTTTGCCTATTTTGTACAGGAATTCATATGCCTCTCGACTATAGTATTAGCGTGCTCATGCAGTGGCAAACCACAAGTCCTACTCACAGCATTTAATACTCTTCGTAATATGATATAATCTTTTTTGAGAAGCCCAGGAAAGATTAATGGAGAGCAATAGAGTACAATAGGTAAAATACAGGAGTTTAAAAATTACAAAACTAAAGGTTGGTTGATACCTGATTGTCTTAACTTTTTAATGTAGAAGGTAAGATGAAACATTTCCTTAGAAATAGATAAGATGTGTGATGACCATGAAAGGTCAGAGGAAAGAACTAATCCAAGGTATTTAATGCTTGACTTGGTTTCAATTTCCGTGCCATCTATGCTACAGGGATCATGCCAGCTAACTAGTTCATGTAAGTCACGTCGATGCCTGAAAGTAAAGTCAAGAGCCTGACATTTGGAAGGATTTAATATAAGACCATTTGACTTGGACCACTTGTGATATATATCCATATAATATGTGTGTTTTGTTTGACAGTCTGACCTTGGTGATATATATCCATATAGTATGTGTGTTTGTTTGACAGTCTGTATATTTGCTATGTATATATGGATCGATATTTCATTATAACTAGCCAATCATGTTAAGACTGTCTATTGATTTGTTCATTTTGAATATTCGCTCACACACTTGTGTTCACACTTGTTCGGACATTCATATATATTCTTGCTCTCACACTCTTGTGGGACATATTGATTCTCCTGGTGTTTTGGAAAATAGAAGTATCGTCGCAAACCTAGTGGTCTTCTGCTTTCCGTCTTTCTTGCGCCAGGACTATTAAATTCTCGACCAGTACATAACAACTTGTTGATGTCCAACAGAAAGCTATTAAGTTTGGAGCTGTCAGACTCGGAAGTGATAGGCAGTGATACAGTCAGATCATCTGCATATTTGACAAAGTTAGTTTCGTTTGAATGAGGCAGGTCATGTAGGAAGAAAGAAAAAAGAAAAGGAGAGAGGACAGCACCTTGTGGAACACCGGATTTTGTAAGCGAGGTAGAAGAAGATTTGCCGTTATATACAGTATACTGCATTCTATCAGAAAAATAGGAATGCAACCAACTCTTAGCCCAGGATCCTGTTTGTGTCAACGATAGCTTATTTAACAAAAGGCCCCTAGGTACAGAGTCAAAAGCAGATGTGTAGTCTAAGAAAGCACTACGAACATATTTAGCACCTTTGTCTAAACAAGAGACAACATTGTGATATAAGACAACCGCAGCATCCAAGGTACTTCTACCATGTTTGTATGCAAATTGTTTAGGATCATTAAAAGGTTTCAAAGCGGGTTCAAGACGAAGTAAAAGTAATTTTTCCATCAATTTTAAAAAGGGGGAAGTAATTGCAATAGGCCGAAATTTAATATCAGAACCAGAAGATGGTTTTGGTATAGGGATAATTTTAATGTTTTTCCATGCAAAAGGTAGAACGTTACCGGAAAAAGAAGCATTAAAAATGTTAGTAAGAGGATAACACAAAATATCAGCACAATTCCTGAGGACAATGGCAGGTATGCCGTCAGGACCAAGGCTTTGAGAAGGCTTAAGAGACCGGAGACATTTAAGCACATCAAGGGTATTAAAACCACTAAAGTTATTGTCAATATGATTTGTATCATTTGGAAGGGTATCAACAGAAGAGCGTATGAAAGATTTATTAAGAGTGTCAACATTAAGAGATGGAACAGAAATACATCGCTTACCGTTAGTAATTTCTTTGAAAAGTTTCCATAAATTAGAAGGGGTTTTACATGACAAAAATCTTTGATTATATAAAACATTTAGTCTTTTCATTTCCAGTTTTATCAGAAGTTTAACTTTTTTACACCAGGCTTATCATTTGTTTTGAACAACAGTTCTTTATTCTACGTAGCTTTTTGAGATATGGCGAAGATAAGCGATCAAATCGAATGAATAATGTTTCTTTAGGACAACATATTTCGAAACAGAATTTAAGATAATCGGTAGTGTTTGTGATTGTTTCATCTAATGTTTGTTCTGTAAATAAGTCCCAGTTAGTGTCTTTCAACATGCATCTGAGCTTGTCTAGGTTGTCTTTGAGTAGCATCTCCGTTGAACTTTACTGTAGAGGTGAGAAAGGACACCTTTGTGTGATTTGGAATATATTTTAGGCAGTACACGTATGATACAGTGGTCAGAGTTAAGTAAAGGAGCACGTTTGCGAGCTTCATATATACCAGCATCATCGATAAATACTAGGTCCAGTGTTTTACCAAGACGGGTGGCAAAGTTAACAATATTTTGTCTGACTCGGAGCATCCACTTTACCCTCAGCTTTCACCTTGCATCTCCTCAGGTAGAACAAGGAGTAACTTCAGAAAACTGTATGCTCACACGCCTAAGTATAGAAATTCTACCATACTTGGCACGTATTTTATGTGATGAAAATGGTGTCAGGCAAGAATTAACTAACCTTTTTTCATCTAGTAAATAAACAATTTCCTCCATCCATCCTTATATACCTTTAAGATTGACTTTTATTATTTCTATTATATTTATAGTCCTGTTACTTCTTTGTTTTACTGTCATAATTGCAAACACCAACTTATCTCTGTGACTGATGTGATCTTTGTTTTTCCCCTCACCATATCATGTAAAGAGAACATCATATTCAATATTTTTAAACATGCTGGGATTTCTATACCGCATTGACAATACTGTGTGAAAGAGGTCGATGGCAATTTTCACTTGTATTATTATTACTGCCTTAGCTGTTATCATTATTATTATTTCCATTTTATATGCTGCATGTTTTTGACACTACCTCTATTGTAAATGTGGAAAATTTTCTGTGTGATTAATTTTTATTTATAATTTGAGGAAATTAGATGCAATATTGTGATTAATGCTGAAAATTCCATTCTGTATCACAAGTACTGTTTTTGGAATAAAGTAAATTATTATTATTAATTTTGTATCATCAGAATCTGAACGTTAGTCATTCATTAGCGTTATCGAATTTTAAGATGCTTTACCACAAATCGTCATCAACTCTGAAACCAATAACATTCTCACAAACCTAAACAGAATCCTTTATTTAAATTTCAAGCCCAACATATGAAAAGTACGATTATTCATTAAAATTTAAACATTTCTATTCTCGTGTGCATAGTAACTGACTCTAATGCAATAGAATATCGAAGTGATCAGAATATAACAGCTTTACTTAAAAATGATATCATAAATTTCATCTAGTTTCGTTACTTTCGATAACAAGGTGAATTGAAATGATAATTAGAACTCATAAAGCGAATAAGTACGTGAATTCCATTTACTAATTTCTCTGAAATTACTATCAACACAAAACTTCATTACCAATTAAATTAAATAAAGTCTGTTATTATAATTTGAAGTCGTTAGGATTTTGAGATCCTCACTTTGTCTTTGTTTGGCTTATTTATAATCATTACTTTATTGCTTATGATAAACTTAACCTGTTTTCCACAATTATAAATAACAGCATTTCCTAAGTTACAAATAAGCAACCCTTCTATTATAGGTTTACAGACCGTAGGTGTTACGAACTTCCTGGAATAATTTGCGCGCCGAGTCAGATTGATTCATTATAAATTATTTAAATTAATCCCAGCGTGTTGAGAAAATCAAAACAAGATTTTTCTGAACGTTTCGCCGTGTAAGCCACAGCTTCTTCAGCAGATTTAACATGCTGGGATTAATTTAAATAATTTATAATGAACCTTTCTATTAATTTTGAGCTCGAAGACTAAGCAGATAAAATGGAACTACTTCAAAATAATCGCAAGTAAACCAAAATATCAGTGTAGCAGAATAATAGTCTCTGGATTTAACGAGTCGAAAGTAACCCACCTTATCGGAAATAAACATCGATGGTTTATAATATGTATGTCGGTGCTCCACCTTTAATATATTTCCAACAAACTCTAAAAGAAAATAAGTATTCCGACTGAACAGTTTTGTTGTAGTCAGTGAGAAAACCACTTCAAAACACGACCAGTTAATTCAACTGGGATTCATAGTTTCTTAAAAGTGCATATGTAGCTGAAAGCAATCTGTGGAACCTTATAACTAATATCCGATGGGTACAAAACGTTAGGAAACACACACATCTGACACTGAGGAAAATCTAATATCTTGTGCTTACACAGTTCCAAGCTTGAACACCTGAAACATTTCAAAACATACTGATATATAAATACCGACGAGAAAATTCAAATTCTATTTTGATTTGTTTATTAGATATACCACACAGTGAAACAATACTGTTTACTGGACTATATTTTGAACTCAGTTAATAGGTGATAAACAAAACAAACTAATATGAAATCAAATACTACCATAGTGCCCAAGTCTTGTACATATATTAAAGATTCACATTCATTGCAAACCGAGTACTTAAAACTTCAGTTTGATCTTACCAAGTTACAATGATGAGTTCACTTCATAAATTGTTCGTGAAATCAAGATAAATAGCTCAGAACAATAGAGGATTATCTGAAAATTTGCAAAAGGAATTGTAACTTTTGCTTATATTTGTTGAAACCCCCATGTTCACACAGTCTGTCATTTTGCTTTTCTATCCTTCTATTTATGTAATATTCTCAACCATTTCTTTTTACTGCTGACCGAATTGCAAATCTACACATCATCATCGTCGAACAAGGCATAGAATGGCAGTCAAATCTCTACCTTAGCTTCAGTGACTTTACAAAGGCCCTTAACAGCATTGAGGGTGAGTTAATTTGAAAACTGCCTCAGCATTACAGTGTGCTCCAAATTTTTATCAACCTCAATCAACAGCTGTATGATGATACCACGAATCTGATCCACAATGGAAAGCTGAGCAAAACCTCTGAGGTGAAGACAGGAGTTAAACAAGGCCGTCTACTTTTACTGATGATATTCGTGATTGTGGTGGACTGAATAATGCGACAGACGGATGAGATGACTTTAGAATACCTTGACCTCGCTTGCTATATGTGCCTAATGTCACATAAACTGATTTTTGATTTACAGCTTGATTCCACACTGTATTTTTGGTACAAGCATGGAATTTTCAGCATGGATATCGCTAGCCCAAATTTTGCAGGCCGACCATAGATATTAGGTGTGCGCCGGCGTGGGCTCGAACCCCGGACCATGTGCATGGTCGGCGAGAGTCCTAACCACTGTGCCACCGACGCACTCGAAGACCTACAGACGAAAACCCACACGTTGATAGGAGAAGCGTCGACGACACAATTTCAAGTGAACACAGAGGTGGCAGGAATGATGAAAATACCTACCCAAACATAACAACTGGTACCGATCACTATCAGCGAGAGTAATTTAAACGAGGTCACTTCATTCACTTATTTGAGCAACACGAATGACAATCTCAAAGCCAGTCAGGATTGGAAAAGCGACACTTACATTCATTATTCTGAAATCAATGTGGAAATCTGCTGCAAACATAATAATCAAGATTCGGACCTTCAGCACTCAAATCAAATCACTGCTTCTATGTGACTCAGAGACTTGGTGTGTAACAAAAAGTATTTCCAACAAGCTTCAGAGTTTCATCAGCGGCCATCTTCATTTCATACTGGAGATTAGATGGCTAGAAGGGATAAGCAACAGTGAACTCTGCCAAAAAACCAACCAAGAATATACTTCCCAAATATATGCAGAAGGAAATCAGATGAACTCGACTTACTCCCAGGAGATCGTCGAGTGACACTATACACCAGGCCCTCTAATGGAACTCGGATGGGAAACGACCAACTGGAAGTCTCAGAATTATAAGCATGGGATTTTGTGAAGAGGAAATGAAAGCTTATGGAAAATCGTAAAGCTATCTAGGAAGGGGTGCAGGGACCTGAGTATAATGGAGATGTGCTATTGAAGTCATATGGTCCACTTGAAACCCAAGATAATAATAATACTTTAATAATTCTTCTTACTAATTTAATTTCATAACTTTTCTCATTTACTTTTCAGGTTTCCAAAATAAATATATACTTTGGTTGGACAGTAGTTAGGAACTATTGTAATGTATCTACTCCTTTGTTTGATGCATACTGAATTCTACCAGTCAAGTCTGCGATGTGGCCACCATGCTAAGTGGCACTTTGTCACAGTCTGCACCAGGACTAGACGCATGACACTAGTTACCAACTAGTGTCAAGTTAAAGTATTCACTACAGTCCTACAGGAGGTTAATAGAGAGTCTAAATACCTCAGTTGTAACGTCTCTAGATGACATGAGTTCGAATCTTAGAACGAACACGAGTTCCCTCAAGGTTGCAGATACAACTTTCCGAGTGGCAAATGCCAACAGGCATGAAACCTAGGTCCACGACTACCTATCGATTTCCTTCAACCATGAAGTAAGAAATATCTACACACATATCCTAGCACGTATAAAGACAAATGCTTTGATCCTATAACTTTTCTCATCATAGAGATCATAACATAATATTTTCACCCCTATAACTTTACTTCAGAGCATTTGTTAACAAGCTGAACACTATCCGGTTTGGTTAATGAAAGGCGAACGTAGAACTGCAAAGTCGTCTATTTGTGATCACCTGTTAGAGTCTGGTCATTTAGCCCCACGTGATTCATCTTTCAAAGTTATCTACATGGCAAAATCGAACCGATCCAAAAGTTTACGTTTTCTTCACTTATGCATAGCCGAAGCTTTAGCTATACATGAACAGAAACCTAAATTATGTGTTCAAAAGCGTTTTGTCAAACCCCTTTCTTTACCTTGGTCATAATAATGTTCTTTCTAGTTTTTATTTTATTTTACCACTTGAATTCTTTCCAATTCACTTCACATCTTCATTCTTATCGTAATCGTACTCCTAATTTTCAAAATTTTTAGACAACACTTGACATTTTTGTTATAGAACAATCTTTAATATTTTTGTAATTTATCCACTTCAACTCTACCCCTTATAACTTTTATCACATATACGTACATTGACTGAGCAATTATTTAGTGCCACTTAATAACCTTTTTCTGTAATATAAATACGACTGTACAGCTTGAAAATGAAGTCGTTGAAAAGAAATTTCTTCGCTGAACGAAAACTGTGTTTTTACTTATGAACAAGTAAATTCTTGAAATTAAATCGTTTTACAGCTTCGGAAAATAAATTTCACTAGAAAAGAAAACTTTCCTAGGGTAAACGGCTTTTAATTTATTTTCTTTATTCTTTCCAATCATGTGTTGACAACTTTCACTCTTTTTTAAATATGACGCTTCATTTACTTTTAGCTAAAACGAACACTGAGTATTGTTGTAAGCTTCTATAGGGTTAATATAAATCTACAACTTAACGCATGAAGAGGTATCAAGTCGCTCAGCTGTATGTGTGTATGTATATAAAGCTTGCTGTTTTGTAATTCATGTATACATTATGTCATATCTTCATACGTAAGTAATTTTTCACAGACGATTTTGTATCAAGAATAAATTAGAACTAACAATCAAATAGTTTGTTGGTTCATCTATGCATATTAATCCCTGAGAAAAGAATTATGAAGAGTAAAACATCGTTTCGCAATTCAAGTTTTTGTAAGTTTGTCAAACTTATGAAGCATAATTTGCAGCTGTGAATAACAAACAAAATTATTCTGATATATATATATATATATATATATATATATATATATATATATATATATATATATATATATATATATATATATATATATAGAAACCATATGTTTCATATTTGTGTCAGTGTTAGTTCGATATACACCACAAATAAAATAGCTACCAGTTAATTCACTGTTACTTAGTATCAATCTGTTATCGTTACTTTAATTTGTAGACACTTCTCTTATTCAGCGAAGAGACTCTTTTCAACGAATTTATTATCAATCTGTACAATCATATATATATATATATAAATATATATATATATATATATATATATATATGGTTTTTAAGAAACTACATCCGGAGAGGGAATTGAATCATAGGTGTGAATGCATAAAATAATAATAGTAGTATGAAATGCAGTTAAAATATTTGTGATTATATTCATAGTTGAATGTCAAGTGGCAAAACATTTAATGTCATATGTAGAATAATACATAAGGTGTGTGGATATTGAAAAGGGGTGCATAATTATGGGATTAGTAGGCGAATATAAAATGTTACATAATATGGTGTGAAATTTGATGCGACAGAATTCAATATTGTAAAAAAAAATATATAATTTTGCATTTAGAATGACAAGTGGGACAAGCGGGAACAATTCAGAGTGTGTTCCTAATGCTACGACGGGAATTATTAAATTATTGAAAAAATACAACTTAATGGGTTCCTACAGTTTTCTGTCAAACTTGCGTTAGTGAAATCTGAGGTTAACTTTTTTGAATGCTGTATTAGTAAAAATGAATATCCTAATGTATTCTGGAAAGTGCTTAGGAGTAATCGTATGTATCCGAATTCCAAAACATTAAAGCGCCATACACCTAACCGTATTGATGCAATCAGTTCTCGTGTTGTATAGCTAAACAGGAACATATCTTTGAGAAGTCGCGTTCTGTTAGAACTTTCAACTGATGAACGCCGACAATTTGAAGTACACATTTCTCTTGTCGTCGAAAAATAGTCCCAGTCTGCTAATCGCAAACATCTTGACAGCCTCAAGCAGGTAGTAGCAGAAAAGAGATTTTTGACTGATCCCAATTAATATGTATTTAATTATTCTTCCGTCACGCTTTCTGAAACTCAACTACAAGCCCTATCACTAGGTCCCAAGTTCGTCCAAAGTCAACAGGTTTCATACTCAAGTGCAATTCGAAAATCTAATTAACCAGACCAACGGTCTCACCCCCACATCACCTCAGGAATTCCAACAATTTAAATCTACAGTTCTTGATTGCTGTCATCAGTTTACTAATTCAAAACCTAGCTGGAATAATATTCTGTCCAAACAGCATATAGACCAACTTAAAGAACTAGAGAAGAATGATGATATTATCATATTCCGTCCAGACAAAGATGCGGGTGCTGTGGTTATGAATCGCCATGGTTATAATGATAAAATATCAGTGATCCTTTCTGACCAAATGAAATTCGCCAGACCCAGTGGTGAAAAGAACAAGACACATCTAGTTGAAAATCAACTGTCTGCAGTTTTGAAGAACATGAGAAATAAGTCAGTAATCTCGTCAGATATATATGAACACATCCGACCAGTAGGCTCCATAATACCACGTTTGTATCGACTACCAAAAATTTACAAGATAGGATTACTCATTAGTCCAATTCTCCTTATCACGGAATTGCTCAGTGGCTAGCTGAAATACTGTAAACAGTTAGAAGGCAAGTGGCTAAGTTTTCAATTGATGATACGTTTAAATTTATTGAGAGTATTAAAGATCTTTATGTCTCAGAAGAAGTCATGTTCTCATTAAAAGTGACATCGCTGTTTACCAATGTACCTCTTATGGAAACTGTTTGCCATATATGTCATGATATTGGTAGACATAGTTTGGAAATAGGGTTGCCGATAGTCCACCTCAAAGAACTTTTATTTAGATGCACTTTGAATATTCAATTCACTTTCACTGATGAGATTTACAGACAGAGAGATGGCATTGCGATGGGATCACCAATGGGTCCTTTGCTGGTTGATTATTTTATGGCAAAGCTTGAAAACTCGCAACTTATTCAAACCATCGATCATTTCGACATTTATAAAAGATACGTAGTTGACACTTTCGTTATCTGCGATAATAACAAAATTCTTGATGATGTCTTGTTTGCTTTCAACAACTGCCGTCCTTCCTTATAATTTACCACAGAAAAGGAATCTGAACTTAGTATTCCGTTTCTTGATGTGTGCCTTAGTAGACGTAATGATGGATCTCTCAAAAGATCCATCCACCGAAAAAATACATGGAACGGACAACTAACTAATTTTTATAGTTGGGTGCCTATCTCTAGGATAAGGAACCTAATTTATTCACTGTGCTCTAGGATAAGACAGACTTGTAGTTCTGATTTCATTGACTCAGAACTTTACTTCCTAAAAGCCACGCTCACAGAAAACGGTTGCCTGAACCGATTTATTGTCATTAACACGAAAGATAAGCAGTGTAAACTGGTAACCGATCCAGTTCCAAGGAAAACCTTATTCATGAAGTTGGAATTCAAAGGTTATGAAACTTCAGATATGCTCAGAAACCGTCTCACTAAATCAGTCAGTAAGACTTTCTTTTCAGCGAAATTACAAATCACGTTCACCAACCGTACGTTATTCTCCACCTTTGTAAAAGATAAGGCCCCCTCCCATCTGCCTCCATATGCATCTATTGCTTCACCTGCTCTTGCGGAGCAAGGTTTATTGGTCGTGGTCAGAGGACGCTTTCCACATGGATACATATTCCAGCATGGTTTTACAAGGGATAAAGGAAGTGAGTGCGAAGCTCTATTCTAGAACACCTGATCGACTCCTGTCACTCTGCTAACCCTGACCATGATTTTAAGATCATCTACCGAATCCATGCTAACTTGCTGCGTTTTCTTCGTCTTAGACTGCTAAAGACAGTGGAGGCCTTGGTAGTTTATGACTTTAAGTCAGACCTTTGTGTACAAAAGAAGTATGTACAATCCCTACTTCTGCCTTGGCCGTAGAGAGATAGGCATTTATTTACTTATGTATTTTGTTTATTTAGTTATTCTATGTACCTTTCCCTTATTACTACGATTCGTGCTGAAGTTTCTGTAGCAATTTGTTTACAGGGTGGGGTTGCTAGCCTCACGCCTGAGTAAGGAATGGTTACATTAAGATAAAGTTTAGAGAGAAGCGACCTTTTGGGTTGCTCCCCTTAAAATCAGATAACAAGGGATAAAACAATCAGAACAACACCAACAAAAGGAAAACAATTCACAGCAAAAAGGGCAAAAAGCGACAACAACGATACAATAAAACAACATGCAATATAGTTCAGCACAGTTAACTAAAATGATACCAAAATCACAGACTCACTGACTTGGGCCAACTTGAACATATAAATCCAATAATATATACAATTTTACATATGAGTTATTGTTAAAGGACACAAATGTTCAAAAACTTTGTTATAGGTAACAGTAGTCAATAATAGTATATCCAGGGTTTAAGCGTTCGAAAGTTAACGCAATTCAATAATTTCCAGAACTTCGTGGTGAGCAATAACAAAGAAATGAGAGTTTTGTATATTACAGCAAAATGTGGAGATGGACTGGCCATACCCTGAGGAAACCATCAAGTGACATCACTAGACAAACCCTCGAGTGGAACCCGAAAGGGATGCGGCGAGTTTGTCGTCCAAGGGTGACTTGGAGGAGGTCATGCGAGGAGGAGTTGAAAGCGTGTGGGAAGACTTGGAGCGGGGTGAAAAAGTTGGCAGAAAACAGAAGGCAATGGAGGTGCGCAGCTGAAGCCCTATGTTCCTCTAGGAACTAAAGGATAAAATAATAATAATAAATTACTACAATTATTATTATTACTATTGTCACTCTGACTGATTATTATAATATTATTATTGTTCCTTTAGTTTCCGAATGGAACACGATTTGTGACTTTTCTATCTTCTACGACTTCATTGAGTTTCCCTCATTTTATAAAGAATACAGAATGTCTCTGAGACTGCATAATGACAAAAAATTACCAAATAGCTTCATGTCTTATATAGTCCAACAGTTACGAAGTATACGATGTTAATTATTTGTTGAAATTCTGCTACTATGGATTGACTCCAGTATGCAGAAATCATTAGAGAAAAACTCAGCAATAGCAATGTATATTATAACACACAATCACACAACAATGTGGGATTAGCTACACTTCCAAAAAGCAGTAGAGGCAGGTGGGAGGTAGAGGTTGACCAATCAATCTTTGTTCACAGAATTTATACCTAACGTGTGGTCCGGGGTTGGACTTTCTTCTGACTCGCTCCTACCACGTTGTAAGTTCAGTAAAGAGGAACGTTCGAGAATGAGGCTAGCAACCCCACCCCTTAAACGCTACTGAAACTTCAGACCCTAAATTCCACTCGGAATGCAAGGGAAATAGACAGAAATTAGCAGTAGGAATAATACAGCGCCAATGGCGGGGATATGGAAATTAATACTATCAAAGGATAAGAAATAATAGAATTGTATAAATGAAGTTCGAACATACACAATAAAGCTTACTGTTTTATAGTTCACATTCACACCATGCCACATCTTACAAAAGCATTTTTCTGTTTGAAAGCTGTGCTAGTTTTTTGATATCGGTGATTATAATCCCTTCGAAAACTAACCATAGAAAATATTCTCATTTGTTTTATAAAGCATCTCGTCCTAGTACACACTAAAAATCAAATAATATCGAATGGAGTCGTTCCATAGAAGAAGAAGGCCTTTTCTGTGATTTCCTCCCCTTTAGTTGTCTATTCGTATTCATGCATATACAATACTTTTATTAAGAAGGATATTAAAAGCAAAGGATGCCCTGTCATTAGCATAGTTGCTAATATTATTCAATGCATATGACAATCTGAATAAAGATGACAGAGTCACGCAATGATTCGTAATCACTAAGCATTTAGAAACAAAGGGGATGTGATATTGCTTAACAGGTGAAAAGAATAGAATGGACACTGCTGAAGGCCTTATCACTCAGGTAGAGGAATCAGAGCTCTACACTTTAACCACTTCTTCCCTCATGATAATGACCACTTTTTAAACTTTTTCGAACTGTTGAGCAGTTTCACCTTTCCTTTATTTCTATCCTCATTCCAATTAGAACTTATTAACTCATTTATCGCACTAAGTAACTGCATCACTTTGATGTAATTTCCCTTGATTATTATTGCCAAGTATGTGCATCTTGATCTTATTGGAACTCCTAAGCTGGATGCGGCTGCATCCTCACTGAGTTATGGTATTCCCTCTGAGACTCAGATCTCGTTATTTCAAAAGCCAAAGAGCTGTTCAATAAACCAGTAGGTCATACAACCAATCAAAGAGAGACACAAATTAATAACTCAAGCAATATGCTTATGACGATTTATATTTTTTATTTCTATCCTCATGCTTGTAAGCACTATACATAACTATTATGGTACAGCGAAAGAAAATGAAATCGTTGACAACAGTTTTTCCTTCAATGAATGACTTATTTTGTGTTTCATCATTGCCTAGATGGAGATTATTCACAAAGTAAACATTAAAATGAGTTTTTCAAATAAATTCAATAAAATAAAAGGTTTTTGTATTTCCCAATGAGTGACTAACAAAACGATATTGTTTTTACTGACGTTTCGCTGTTTAATACTGCTAATAGCTTTATTAAAGTGGTATTATTAAACCAGAATTTACCAAATCTCAGCTTATACATAACAACTTAATCATCTTCATCAACAGAGGGGGGCAGTTTTGCGTTGTAAAGCTGGCCAATTGGTAAAGATAACAAAAGCAGGTGTAGATTGTTGGATTTGATAAGTGTATAAAATAATAAAAGCAGCATGTGTAAACATGATGGAATCGCTTATCACATCCATGTTAGTTTTGTCGCTTCATGGGGGAGGGGGCTACTGTAACCAGATCAAATTCTGTTTTAGTCCATCGTTCCTATTTAGACAATTTGGATTCCAATTGATATTGTTAAATGTAATAATAATAACCTATTTACTATGTTAACCGAAAATAAATTTAAACTGAAAAAGTTAAACGAATGTCTGTTTTGATACTGTCTTCAGAAATAATGTTATAAAAAGAGTACATATAACCATTATATGTGATCGATATAGTTACCATGTAATGAATTAAACAAACTCTTAATAGGTAACACGTTCTCCTTCTTCATAAATCCGAAATACTAAAACAATAATACAAGACTCACACTTTTTATGTGCATTAGTGTAAGTAAAAACGAAGTAGGTTTGCTGTCATTCGTCATTCTGTCTACAAAAGTAATGTCAAACAAATCAAGCTAATGAAAGAGGTTCTTTCTAATAAGGGGAACTATCTTTTTCGACTGAAAGTGACCAGCGCTTCCCTTTATAATAACAAGAAAAATTCTTACAAACCAATCAAACTAAGGAAGTTTTCAAAAAATGAGTTTATGTTAAAAATAAGAACAGTTTTTACAACAACAAAATAATAATAAAGCGCTTTTGTAGGAAATATCACCCTTTTAATTATTCTTTTCTTCTTGTAGTAGTAATATTTCAGCTTAATTCAGTTGAAACATAAAAATTTGTAGCAAACATGTAAACCGTACCACAGTCATACCATGCTAAAATTCCATCTGAGCAATTCGCCGTTTCCATTACTATCGATAAAAATATGACGTGATTTTGTTAAAATGAACTTCTAAACAAAACATGATAGACTTGAAATTTCAACAACAAATGACCTTCACTTTGCTACTGTACGCTGACATGACAAACAGTAAATTTCCAAGTCCAAATCTGTTTTTGCATTATTTTTCAATGCACTCACTTTTAAAATGAGAAATTACATTGTACAAAAACCATATAATACTATATTTAAAATATATATATATATATATATGAATAAATGTATTGGACAACAATCGAAATAGGTTCAGTTTTTTAAACAAATTTATGTCAATCTGCTGATAAATATTTATTATTAATAATGAATATAATCTCAATAGAAATGAAGGAGTCTATACAAGAGGCAAAAATAAACCAAGAAGAGCATTAAACACAGGTAAAGCATTTCACAAAAGGGAAAATGTGTTTAATTATTCTTCTAACAAATTTTAGTCCAAGTAATCATGAGAAAAAACGAAGCATAACCGGTTACAGATTAAAAACCGATACAGCAAGGAAGAGAAAAGAATGAAGAAACAAAGAACTCAAACCACGAAGAAATTCAAAATCGAGGTCCAAAGGCCAATGAATATACTTTGTTACATGTAATAAGCAATACATAAATAGTATTCAAGTTACACGTGTGCATAATGTAAAATTTCAAATTTTATACGGTTCCATTTTTGGTCAAATAAATCGTATTGTATTATCTCTTATTGATATGGAAATTATAAGTTAACAGAAAGAGGAAGTACATAATCTAAATGGAAGAAAAAGGTATCTACTGGAATTTTTACTCTAAAGTTAACAAAATATTACACACAAACTCTAATGAACATTAGAAATGTGAACGAAAGAGCTTTTCTGTAAAATAAAACAAACAAACAATGTATCGATTTAATATGCATTAATACGGACGGATACATCGAATCACTCTCTTTTTCCATTCCGGTTTTAAACAAATTTATATTCGTAAAAAGGAATAACGAAGATGGTGAGTGAATGAGTGAGTGTATCTATTATCCTTTTGCTTGATTGATAAAGAGAAAAATAAGCGAAAACAGGTAAAGGAATCCCTCTAATATAAAAATCAATTACATTAGCCATATACACACACACACACGCAGAAGCAGAAGGCAGAATCTTGTTTCACCTGACTGTTATGTAACACATCAGATGAGATGATATAAGCATTGTTAATCAGTTCATTTTTTCGCCCGTTTAATAAGATCAGAAATAATAATACTAATAGTCATAATAAAATAAAATAGAAGAGATGCATTATCAGTAATGCTGTATAGTAATCGAAAAGTAATGTTATGTATAGAAGAACAATATGCATATCCATATGTATAAGTGAACATGATTTGCAAGGTTGGTAAATAACACAGACAGAGAATGTGTAAAAGAATGTACAAACTATAAAATTAAATTAATATATCTCCCATAGTGAAGCGAGTGTTCGCCTAGAAAGAAAGAAATATGGGCAGTCTATAATGCATAATTTGTAAATGTGTACAATTCAATGTGTCCAATATTATTTCGATAGGTTATACATTTTCATGTAGACTAATTTCTGGATAATCATCAACTGAGAAGCTTCTTAACAATAATAAACCTAATATGAGACCAGCCATCTGAAACAGAAAATAATATACACGTACTTATAGATTATATCCAAGAAATACGCTTTTAAAACCTCTAGAAAAAAGCCACAAAGTAGATTCCTAAAAATATATTAGGCGTATTTTCCCTACTCTTATTTAATTTCATCTGTTAGATTTAGTCACGAACCTACATTAGTTACAGAGAAATTGAAAACCAGAGAACAGTGGATAGCTGTTTCCTTTCCCGCGACTCCACCAGAGATCGAAAGCGAGAACTTCAGGTTGCGCCTTCATTCACGATTTTTCACTACCTCTTCATCGCATCCATATAGTATCCATCAATCAACTGGAGATCAGGTCCATCATGGTAAAGCGAAGTGGATACTTATCGAAGGTATTGATGGTGATTGAGCTTTATCATGAATCGACAACAGTAGGATTCACCGGTCCTTGAATTCCATCCCGTGGCCGAATATTCAATGAGCTTGGTGTCGTAATCTGAAGGTTTCAGATTCGCTCTCTAGTGGAGTAGCGAATGTACACTGATGAAGAGACCTCTCTGGTTTTCAATTATCTCTAACTGTTTTCAGTCCGTGACTAAATCCAACTGATGAGATTAATCCAAATCCACACAGATTTCATAATCTGAACACCTATTTAAACA
The DNA here is from genome assembly GCA_944472135.2 of Trichobilharzia regenti. NCBI lineage: Eukaryota > Metazoa > Platyhelminthes > Trematoda > Strigeidida > Schistosomatidae > Trichobilharzia > Trichobilharzia regenti. Next base: position 50,562,655 of record OX235265.1, read on the forward strand.
AGATGAAGCCTAATAAATTTATAGAATACATTTAATCCCAAATAGTTCATCGGATTTTCACAACCTGTGATCTAGGTAATAACGATAGCAAAGTAAACGAATCTGTGCATAAACATACCCAAATTTGAAAGCAGGCACATCACAATGACTAAACGGTGAAGTTCTGTCTATTTTGTAACGATTAAATCACGCCTGTGACAAATAAGTTAGATAAAAAACCGAAGTTCACACTATGCTATAAATGTAAAATTGAAGTTCACTGATAACACAGGAAAACAACTTTGTCTAGTGTGCTTTCCCAACGAAACTACAATACAGAGAGTGAAATCTCAAATAATCCCTATATGCTTTGAAAGAAATTCAGACAATCTGACACCAAGCTTTCTGTCTCATATTTTTCTTCATTATCAATAAAAGGATCTTCCTTCTAATTGTTCCTATAACTCACTGAATTTAAATCTGCGGTCTTCATTTATTATGTGTTAGAGATTTCTTATTGGCAACATGTTCCAGTAATTAATTCACCAAACTATGGTTCTGCTAGCACTTCTATCATTTATCAACATCAATCTGAGCTAAAAATCTTCACTATTTTGAAATCAACTTTATCGTTTTGTAAATGGATGCCAAGAGGGCATCGAAATGTAATAAATTCACGGTGTTGTGCAAACTTATCATTCTTAAGCATTGCTTTGCAGGGATTTTGTTAGTTCCAGGTTCGCTTATAAGCCGACATGAACTAAGGAATTTTTGGAAAATCAGCGAGTATTGGACAGTTGTTTCGTTCACATTTGGGACTCTTCAGTGGCAGATGCCCACCGAGGTTCGAACACAGGGCATTTCCATCACATGGCGAACTCGTAGACCATTCAGCCATTGGTACTTGGTCTACGAGCCCGCCCTGGTCATCAGTTCAAACCGAGGTGGGTGTGCCCTACTGAAGAGTCCAAAACCTAGATGAAATACCTGTCGGGTACTCCCTGGTTTTCCTATGGTTCTCTAAATAAAGTCAGCTCGTGATCAAACATTATTAACTCTCACTTTGATTCAGTACTAATAAGAAATAAAAGATAAATAATGAATGCAAAATCTTCGACACCTACTTTACAATACTCACTAATTTTCATCTATTCACTAAGTGTCAAAATTGTTAGACTGTACAATATAGAGGTAATGTAAACACAGCTTTAATGGTAAATATCTGGTTTTAAAATATTTAAAATTTCGATTGTTAAAAACGAAAGAAGGCACATATTTAGCAAAAAATATTGTTCTGATTTACGCCTTCATTACACTCTATTCCGGTATGCATAACTCTAAATATCCATTTTAAACATTGTAGCCAGTAACTGTGAATTGTAGGTCAATCATGAGTTTCAAATGTTTAAAAGCCATATCTCAAAGTTTCAGAGAAACTTTTCACGACCAAAATATGATATTTATAAAATATCATAGAAAACACTACTTTATAATAAAAGAAGGAGAATAAAATTTATCAAATCTTTAGAAGGCTTAACACTTGAAGTGAGTTTTCCCCTTCAGATCCAAATTTTTTTTTTTTTTTTTTGATTTACAGCTTGATTCCACACTGTATTTTCGGTACAAGTATGGAATTTTCAGCATGGATATCGGTAGCCCAAATTTCGCAGGCCGACCATAGATATCAGGTGTGCGTCGGTGAGGGCTCGAACCCCGGACCATGTGCATGGTCGGCGAGAGTCCTAACCACTGTGCCACCGACGCACATATGTTCATACTTTCTCTGCTATAATGTTAAACAGATTTCATTGAGAAGTATTGTTATTGACTCTTAAATTTTATGATGAATGATATGAATTTGACAACTTAAACATGCTGTTTGGTTCAAAAGTAAATATCCCCATCGCCAGAGGATGAACTTGCCACGTCTAGAAGTATACAAGTTGACATTAACCAGAAATATAAAAATATTAATTATTCTACCAAAACCTCATAACTAAATAAAATCGGGAAGCTATTAAAATATATAATTAAATCGATTTATCTTTCCAGTTATCACACTAAATTTCGAAATATTATTACCCTATGCGTGTTACGTGAAGAGGTGGAAATCACCTCTCCTACAATTTTAAAGAACCGATGCAAAAAGAAATAGTCTGTGAGGTCAACACCAATCTTAAATTTGCTCAGGGCAACACGCCTAAACCTGGACTTCATCCCCGACAGTTTAAGTTGTTTTTAAATTTGCTAAAAATCAGGTTTCAGAGTGGTCATCTGGGTTTCTAGACAATTTACATAAGGTAATCATAAAATACAATAGAAAAAGTGTCTTAAAATACACTACCAGTATGGAAAATTTCATTGTTAACGGGGAATATATGATATTACTATCATATTCCTGACAAGGTCAATAGAAGCTGTACACCAACATATTTAGGGAAAGAATAGTGATGCTGTCATCATAGCCATTATTCTTCATGAATTACTGCTAATATATCAGAACCATGAGCATAGCTTTTACATGCGATAACTCTAACTATATACATAGATAACCTCACTATAGTTTTTCAAATACTCCCCATTTTACCAGATTTGTTTTTCTTCGCCTTTTTCAAATCATCTATTGAAACGTGTAATAACTAAGCGGGACTCTTGATATCTTCCGACTGATGACTCTTTTATTATGCTTGATTAGAACAACGAAGAATAAAAGCTGAAAAGAAACACAGTGATGTGAATCCATCCCTTAAGTTCATTCATGATGAAGAACATCATCTTGGCTTTCTATCAGAAAGAGAAGGTTGACTCAAGAAAGACGTACATAAAAGCAACATGTTTACGCGATATTATCCATATCGCTTCAGTTTTTTACCAATCCACCACTAGATCAGTTACATCATATGTCTCACAAGATTCTGCACTAGCGATGCTTTTTAAAGAAATAGTCAGAAAACATCCATGACAACATGACTAACAATAGCTATTTAATTAGTTTCGTGAAAATGCCCAGAAAATTGAGACTATTCAGCGTTAAAAAAGAAGCAAGTGGTCATAGGGCTTCCGTTTGATTTGAACCTTGCTGGCGAATTTTTATATCATAGGCTATTCAGTATGGGTAGAAACAATTATAAGGTTACTACCCTTTGTTTATCATTTTTCAACTAACCGGTCTGTATTGTTCAGTAGGCAAATGAATCATACAGTACCATTCCTACATGTGCTTACGAATTTCTCTACTCTTCTAGTGACAGCTACATAGGACAAAACATAAAGCTATTTAAGAGACTTATTGCTGAGCATTTTTCTCTGCAGATCCAAAATGGTCCAACAGAATTATACGAAACTGTTATTTCCCTTATTGAACTGATAGTGGTTACAAAGTATAGAAAGAAATCGCTTTCAAGCTTGTTCATCATTTCCATCGAAAATAGTGAATAAAATTCCAGATCACACAAAAAGACAGATGTAGCTATGGGAGGTCTGAAAAAAACCCTTACTACTGTATTTTAAAAAGGTTCTATTTCGTTTGCTGAAGATAAACAACAGTTTAAGACACCACATTTAAGATGATCAACAACTAGCTTTGATTTTCCCGCTCTCTTTCTCCAAGTAAACTCAGCAATTATAAACGATTTTGTATATCTGATTTCATTCTTAATTTTGTATTTGCCGTTAGCTGATTACACTGGATGGAAATATTCAGTCTCCTTTGATATGGCAACTCTTAGTACGGACACTTCGACGATATCTGAAGATTAACATGTTGTCATTTGACGGATGGTGACTAACAGAGGAATCCAGGATGCTCATATCTTCCCATTCGAGACTCGTTAGTTTAATTTATTAGCGTTCCCAATGAGTGATGCTGTTTCCATTGGTACTCAAATCCAACACTCATCGTTTCAAACACCAAAGCGTTATCCAACAGGCCACTTGGGCCAAGAAAGAAGCCGAAAATTTCGGTCCGTTATGGCCAATCACTGGGAAATGTAAAATTAAATAAATAATAACTGGCACAACTTACACTATAGGTGCCTGTCATAGCCCGAGTAGTCTGGTGTATGACGATTTGGCATCCAAAGTGATGAGTGCAGGGTTCAAGTCTCCGTGGGAATAACATAACTCACTGGGAATGCAGGTAAATCTAGATGAGGAGTGCCAAGCATGAAAAAATACACATACTGAATTCCACTGCTAGTTGCCATCCCCATATGATTCCGTGTATCACTAAACTAAACAAAATCCACAATTATAACTGGAATTTCTTTGAAATATCTACCATTCTCTAAAAGTTAGCAAACAAAATATATTGCTTTGACAAGTTTAATTAAACGCTTCGATGACAGCAATCTATTAATGTTGACTTCGACTTTATAATGAAAATTAAGACACCAAAACTGAAGTGGTAAATTAAATATACCTATCTATAATATTCCACGGCTTGTACAGTCAAATCTGATCAATTATTGCTAGACATCATGAATACTTAGTAAAACTGAATATGATTTTTAAGAACATCCAAATCTAAACTAAAGTAGTAAAACAACTCATAAGATCTTAAGCCTTTTCATGAATGATAATTTCATTGAAACCACAATAATTTCCGTCAAAGAAGTTCAATAACACTGTTCATTTAACTTAGCTAAAATATTTCTTCACACTGTTAAAGGATTATCTACAAAAGTCTCCTCCCCATGATGGGATAAACAGGATTTGTAGCTAAAGCATGCCAACAGGCTTCTAAAGACTTTTGTCGACAGCAGCTTTCAGTCAGTACTGAAGACCAGACGGTTAGAAAAGACTGGCAACAAGGAACTCTGAGAACGAACCAACCAATAACCTTTTGCTGAATAAATAGTCCTACGAAAATGTGGACATGCTGAGGAGAGGGTTGAGTGACATCAGGTACCAGACCCTTTAGTCGAATTCGAATGGGAAACGAGTCGGGCAGGGCTCCTAGGATGTCATGGGGGAGATCACGTGAGGAGAAGAAGGAAGCTTATAGGCAATTGTGGAGTCACCTAAAGACGACTCCAGTAAAAGGATAAAATAGAGGTGTGCCCTACGTCCCATTTGAATATGGTTAATGATCAATAATAGGAATGAATATATAAAAAAAAAATAATCTACACATTTGTGTTTATAAATAAAGCATCACTTGTCTATAGACGTCTGGTAAGATGTTTCATAAATGATTTGTCAAATATTCTTATTTCTTTCTCATGATTAGTTCTTAATATGCATAACCCTGACATATGTCTGCCAATAAATCTATTAAGGAATTGACTATACTTCATCTAAAGAATTATATACTTGGTGGAAATTCGTCTTTAATACTATATCACCATATACTTTATTATCCCAAGAATAGACACATTCCGCTATTCAGTAATAATAAGAGTAAAGGATAATACTTTCCCTCATAAATGAAATGAATTATTTAAAAAAAAAGCCTATTCACTTATAATCCGTTAATTCAGTCTAATTCATTATTGAAAACCTCCTTTTTCTTGACTTGTCAATTTCCATTATTATTCCTATTTCACTTATACCTCTTAAGACCTTTCTAAGGTTTGACAAAATGACATTTGCAATTTATATATATATATATATATATATATATATATATATATATATATATATAAATGTAATAGAGAGATGAAGAAATTCAACAACGTTTAGAGTATCAATAAAAGTAGAGCTATACAAAGCTAAAATTCTTAGGAAAGGAAAAGATACAGGAAGTAAAAATGCAGTAATGCAGAAAATAGTAATCCTACACTGCTGGTTTGAACAAGATGACTACTTCTCATCTCTTAACATATCGACAGTATATTATTTATCACCCTGAAATGGTACAGTGTTTTCTGCAATGTGAAACTCTAAGCTCCTATGTTAACTTACGTGACACGTGTTCTTTGAAATTTTTGTGAAAGCCTGACCAAGATTCAGTTTAACTCTTGAATGAAAATGGTGTGTTTGTAAGCATACATAAACAGGCCTAAATATTTAGTTCATCGTCATATTCTTCTTCTGTTTGGCATACATACACTATATACCTATGTATTATTTAGTCATTAGACAATACAAAATCATTTATGCGAACAAATATTAATTGATATAACATATTTATAGTACGTCAGTGTAGGTTCCAGATTCTATTACATTTATTGGACTAGTATTTATGATTAAGTAGTGAAATAAAAGTTAAGTCGACTTTGATTTGCCCTCGAATTTTCCTAAAAGTACTACACCTTTACTTCACAGCCGAAAATTTGAAAATGCCTGATTCCGATCCTGCCAAGACTCAGACTTTTACTACAGCTTTACTATTGTTTTACTCTTTTTGTTTCTAAATGGGACACTGGACTTCAGGCTTGGGCTTTGAATTCCCAATAACAGTGGCGTGTTTTTACGGCATGACGTCGCTAGCCTCACACCCAACCTTTCCACTTTACCGGGCTTACTACAGTTTTGAGTGACGTTTAGGAGTGCAATTGGTGGAGGTCGAACCACGGATCACACGTGGTTGGCGACTATTCTGTTGCTGAACCACCGATGCTCACTAATTCAACTTTAGTTATTAGCTGATGCATAGATAATAAACCTTCTACAAATATCAACACGCATACATACATACATAAAACTACTCCCGGTAACATAATACACCCACTACATATATTATCTTGCAGCGGGGGGAAAATGATAGACCAAAAATAAAATCCTGGAAATCTATTGATGTAACATATGTCTACTGATCTTTGTTTATTATAAGTATAAACAACTGCATTTTATCGATTTATTCTAATAAATCAATGAATAATTTATCATGGTTAGAATCATAGTGTTATTTGAGGTAAATCCTTCATTGTAAATCAAACTATTGTGTGGTTGAAAGTCCAAATAGTGAATTTATAAGACAATGAAAGGTATCATTTACATCAGTGTTAAAGAAATAGATTTAAACAGAAATAAATTGTACAATAACTTTGAAGAAATTTGTAACTTGAATTACCTGTAAAACTGTCGTCCCTTTTTTCATTCCGTTGTGTTCTAACTGGAACACACGGCTTTAAGCTTTTGAAATCTCGTTAGCCATAGTTATATTTATCCAGTTAGGTCACTAGCCACATGCCTAACTTTCCCTTTTTTCCGGGATTAATGATGGTCAAGCAAGGCTTAGGAGTGTATCAGCCAAAAATCAAAACCCAATCGCGTATATGGTGATGGAGTATTTGGCCATCCTGGCTAACCTTACCACTGACTCTCAGCAACTAATCAGAATTAAGCAGCAATATGAGTCAACAGATTGTTGACAGGATGACCACAGGTCATCTGAGATCCGTTCAGATTTCTGATTTGTTCCTTTAACCTACCCCACTAACCCAATCCTTCTTAAAGATCACTTATCCTGCCAAGCTTTCACTGCAAGTGAGTTTACTAGTAACTTCAGTTTATCCATCACTCACATAGCAATGAATCACTCCATGTTCCTAGAACTCGTCAAGCCAATCCAAAACAGAAGACCCAATTTAATTTGGATGTAAAATTTCTGCAACTCTAACTGGTTGTCAATAGTCATGTGCTCAGGTATAACCTCGCCGAGTATTCAACTACTGAACCACCAACACACATTTTTCCTTCACGTTCCCCAGTGGAACATAGGGCTCCAAGGGATTGGCTTTAAGTTTCTGTAGCAGTGTTTATTTTTACAGGATGGGGTTGCTAGCCTCATGCCCAACCTTTCCTCTTTACCAACATTATTTCTGGCTTAGCAAGGTAAAGGAGTGCATCGGCCGGGGATCGAACCCCGGACCATGTTCATGGTCGGCGAGCGTCCTGACCCCTATGCCACCGAACCCAACCAAAACACATAGTCATTACTATTTTTGAGTTGAACAAATTAGGTACTCTGTCACGCGTTGAATGACTTCTCAGGTGTTATTTAAGGCTTGAATTTATATAATGGGGAAAAATTAGCTGCTTTAAAGTTCGGTTGAAGAGATTTGGTTGATTTCAAGAGGGATTTCGTCATGAACCGACATCAGTCAGAGAATTATTAAAAATCTTGTGATTTGAAGGTATTGGATATGATTCCTAGTAATGTTTACACTAAAGAAGAGCCCCAGGTTTAAACAAAACACCTTTTCAGTCCCTATGCTTTCTAATATTTTCTTTAAATGATGTCATTTAGTGAAGAAATCTATGCAGAAATCACTACCCTCAATTCCCTTGCTTTAGTTAGTTTTTTTAAGATGAAAATATTACCTCTCCGTCACAAAAACACATTATTTCTTAAAGTCATACCTCTTACTTCCTTTTGAGTATATTTCGGACTACAATTCACATTTGGAATCAGTGAATTTTATTTTAATGCTATTCATTAAGTATCTGCATTTCTTTGTACTTAAGTTTACTTTGATTTAGAAGGAAAGTAATGAATTAAACTCATTTTCATATCACCATAAAGCACCTCAGTCAAATAACAATAATGAGTTTGTAATCAGTCATACTTAACTTTCACAGCTTACCATAGTTACTGACATATGCTGTAAGTTAGTTAACTGTCTGCTTATTCCCTATCAGGACAAGCCACCGACTGCTATGAATACTTGTATTTATGTAAGTATAGTCATCTGAATGGACTCCCAGAGTTTGAAATAAAAAACGTCATTACTTCAAGAATTCAAATGCACCAAATCTAGTTAAAAGTTCATCCATAACCTAACCGAACAGAACAGTAATAAATAACAGTATCGTCAATAGGCTGACGAAGTGGAAGAGTTGAAGTAAACTGAAATGCAGGTGTACCTGCGCAAAATACGACATTTAGGTTAGGAAAAGAGGTAACTCAATGGATTCGTAAAAGGGGTTGATAGGCAATAAAAATCAAACTCATAGATTTACTAACTGGTAGAGTCACCAACCCAGCTTGTCTATGAATCTTCGTGAAGAATATTGATAATATTTGCCCCCAGACTATTGCAGCTAATGGTTTTAGATCGTAGTTCACAAGACGCATAGTTATAATCATTATATGACGGATCACAACAGCTTTCCGATTCACCAGAGGTTACCTCATGGAAAATATATTCCCCTAGGTAGGAATCAGAAAGGTTTTAGTAAGAAAAATAAACTACACGTCTTTTTCAGTTTTGTGCATCACTGGGAAAATCCTTGGAACGATTTAGAAAGATTTCTATTTTCCAGTCAATCTCAGATGTTTCGCAGGAGTGGTCAGTGCGTTCAACAGAAGCATCCACAGTGTTCTCAATAAATGTGTTCGAATCCAAAGGATAATTAAGGGAAATATTAGGTCTCCCAAAAGGTGGCAGATTAATGCCACTGTTATATCAATGTAGAGAGATGACAGCATTTATCACACTATCCTAGCCCTAACATTTCTAATCAGCCAAAGTTGTCTGTATCACCATTATAAACAAAGCGATCCATGCAAACGAAATTTCCCACCTAGTACTAGTGTAATAATGCAATCCACATATATTCAGATGGGTGAAATATATTCATCTCACTTCCTCATAACCATATATGATTTTCACTTAACTTGTTTTAACCATATCGTTTAATATTGTTTTGAAAATCACATAATTATCTGCAAACCGGATATTACAATGAATTGCAGTATGCAAATTTATATTAAAGATGAAACATATATTTTTAAAAAATGTCAGACAAAATAGAATAAACGATCATAGATATTTAAAGGCAGAAAAAGAAGCATGTGATTTAAATCGATTCTAGTGAAAATCGAATCCATTTTTGAGACGAATAAAAACTCAAATAAACACCTACTGAGTGAGCTTAGCTTACAGACAGGGAATTTTGCGTGCTATCAAGTATACCTAAGTGATTGATTCATTGAATGATTGACTATCTCAGTTACCGGGAACAGATTTTTCATGTGACAGGCTATGAGCTGTAAAATTGTTGTGTGAGGATGATGATGATACTACCTAGTCGGCCAGGCTGAAGTAGGTGGGGCGGGGTTCAAACCCTGGACTCATCCGATGAAAATCGACTGATGAGGCTCAAATCTACAAGGTATATTTAAGGTCTTTACTAATTGTTGATTAGAACATGTGTTTAGGAGAACTCTGAAGCATAATAATCATTATGTGTCCACTTTCTGTATATATTTATCATGGCAGCGTTTGCATTTAGTATATATAATATTGAAAGTTCAAAATCACTGTGTTAAATTAATCCGTGATAAAGCTGTAAACTGCTTCTTTATCAGCCTTACCCAACAGTTATATGACAATATCACGTGTCAGTTGATCCAAAACAGAAAACTCAGTGAGGCGTTTGAAGTGAGTGCAGTAGTAAGACAGGGCCAGATACCTATTATCACCGATGATATTCTTAATTGTGGTGGACTAGATTATGAGGAAGACTGTTTGTTGGGAGCGAAGAGACAGGAATACGCTGGACCACGGATAACAAGACTCCAGAAGATCTGGATATCGCGTGTGGGTGATTTATGTATAATGTCACAAGACTCGAAGATTCGAAAGCGAAAACCAACAAACTGGCTGAAGCTGCATGAAGCGAAGATAAGAATTCAGGTAAACATAGAGAAGACGGAGGTGATGAAAATAACCAACCAACAACAACAACAACCAGTACCAGTCACTATCAACAGGAGTAGCTTGAGAGAGGTTACTTCCTTCACTTATCTAGGAGGAATCCTCTCGACTACAGGCAGTCAGAACAGATAAAGATTTCAAAGCCAGCCAGAGAGAATCGGATAGACAAAATAAGCCTTCATCAACCTGAAACCGATTTGGGAATCTTCTGTTGTCGCTCAGCATAAGGAACAGAATTAGGGTTTTCAACACAAATGTGAAGTCATTCAGTTCTTCTATACGGGTCAGAAACTTGGTGTGTAACTAAAAGGATTTGCAACAAGTTACAAACTTTTATCAACAACTGCCTTCACTGGCTCAGTACTGAAGGACAAATTCCCGGTTGGCCAGAAAGAATTAGCAACAAGAAACTCTGGCGACTAACCAATGAAGAGCCGATTGCCCAATAAATATGTAGGAGAAAATGGAGGTGGATCGAGCATGCATTGAAGAGACCGTTGAATGACATTGTGAACCAGGCAATGCCTCAAGCTGAATTCTAATGGGAAGCTACGAGTAAGTTGTCAGTACGAGGGTGAAATGGAGGAGACTGTGTGGCGAGGAGGAGATTAGAGATTATGGTCAATCGTAAACCCAGCTGAAGAGGACGGCAAAGTGGAGATGTGTTGTTGAAGCCCTATATTCCACTCGGAACCCAAGGGAATAACAATAGTAACAAAAATCTGTAAACAAAAATCAATAACCTTGGGGAATTTTACTTGTTTCTTCTTTCTCCTTCGGATAATTCGAAGACACAGTTTATCTAGGTTACTCTATGTTAAGAGAAAGTTAATTCGAATAAAAGTTATAACTCGAAAGAGATTTGTATATATTGTGTCATTAATTAAGTTAATTAATTTCTAAAACATGGACGTGTACATTCTAGGTAGAAAAAGCCAAAGCCCCCTTAAATTCTGTATTATTGTTTAAATTTATTAATTGTTACTTAGATGTATTTTTTAATTGGATTTGCTCTTAAACTACATCATAATATCTAGTAGAGTTTGCTGCAGTTTATTTACATAAATATAACATATACTAATAGGTAACTTTTCAACTTTTGATGTAACCAGACTATTCCATCTCCTTTCGATAGGAATTATTGAAATTTTTTTCCCTGAACATTTGTTAAACATCTGATTGTAATTAACTGGCAGAATTTTTAGTAATCATATTATACATATCCGACGACTGATTGCTTAATCAAAACATAACCGTGCAAAACTAATAGCCATACGCTTAACTAACAGCATTTACAGACAGGAAGAGAAAAATAACATGGGTAACAAAAAGTGGAGTTATTCTGTGACATTATAGTACCAGTAAGTAATATTGTGTTTAACAACTAGCTGCGTGATCAGGTCTACGGTTAGAGATATTAGAATAATTTGAAGACTTATCAAACAAGAGGCTAGACATGAGATTCAGTGTGAAGTTGAGTAATTTCGTGGGTATTTTGCGAAAAAAGGGGAAATCAATACCCGATAATTACAAGTTTACCCTGTAATCTGTATGTCCTGGGTCCAATCCCTGGTTGGATCACGGGCGCGTGTCATTAAACAGTCCCAAACAGTGACGAAACAGTTATCTAGTGCTCCCTAGTTTTCAATGGTTCTCGAGCTGAAGCCATTTTATGACCATTCTTGAAAGTATAAGTATTGAATGTGTCTGGTAACTTTGAACAATAAAAGTGAAAATTTCAGGATTTCATCATGAGCTGACATTAGTTAGGGAACCATTGGAAAACCTGGGCGTACCAATGGTTCTCTAACTAATGTCAGCTCATGATGAAATCCTGAAACCAATCAAATCCCTACAAACCAACACTTAAAAGTGAAAATGTCTGACATGAAAAAGTGGGTTAACTTTATTCCACAGCTTCTCACCAACTTCCAGAGTATCAAAATGAATATGAATATCATTACAATATGGTTTGCTGTAGCTTAAAGCTTCCAAAATATTGCAGACATCAGAACTCGTGGTGTATTCAGCTAGAAAGCGTTACATCTTACGGTTAGCACATTACCATTCAAACTTGTTAATAATTACAATTGTAAAGTTATATTATATATATTATTATATCCCACCACAGTGCCCGAATTCTATTCTTCTTCTCAGATTATGACTGACACGTTTCATCCTAAAAGTTGTGGTTAAACATTTGTGAACAATGTCAACAGACACAAAGCTTCAGTCTAAAGGTTTGTACTGATTAACTATCGTCAACTTTTGAGATCAGGTTACGGCAAATAACGGTCAGAAACAGTTCTTCAAAGTCGGTGAGTGCCATCGAACACAAATCCAGTCGTTTAAGCCTTCTTTTCGACTGTTTCCTGATAAAATCTTAATTAAAATACAACCGGCTACCCAAACTTTTGATGTGTTTGATCACTTCAGCATTCTGCCTCAAATTCTGCTGTACTACTGGTCTACAGTTAGAACTTGATAAAAGAATGCCATCCAGAATTTGAGAAAGTGAAAGCAAAATGAGATACACCCTGAAAAGCTATTAATGTTTACATTATTTGCTTGAAAAGTTACAAAGAAGCGAAGCAAAAATTCGATAGTGTTTTTCAAATTGAATTTCACTGATGTTTTTCACCATTGAGTTTTCATAATAAATAAACGTAGAACTAAAGACATCTCAGACGCAGATTGTAAAATCACAGTATTTAACTTGTTAGAGCAAAAACTTACCATCAGTATAGCCAATATAACAATCATTATTATCAATGGGATGAAATATTGGTATAGAAGGGCGATAATCACATTCGCACAACCCTGAAAGAAGAAATCAATAGACAGCATTAAATTCCTGATGATAATAAATTAAATAAACTTCATGAAAAACAAGAAAACTTTCTTCCAGTTTACTTTATACCATAAATTCAAGCATGCCATGTATCTTATTACTGCTGGCACCATTTACCACAGTTCTGCAGGATTAAATTAACTCACTACAAATTTGACCGAATATGTGAGTTCGAGTAAATATGTAATAAATGGTTAAATAAGCCACTGAAAACACTAAATATCAAGTTTATCAGGGTATTTGTCACTGTGATGAAACCTTTAATTCACTTTACTTTTAGTTCCATGATAGCTCAACAAAAGCGGTATACAGTTAATTTATATGGACTCTGATCAAGATTTGACTGAACAGTTCCATAAACAATAGGCGCTGATTGAAAATTATATTTGTGTTAATCTCTGTTAAACCTCGCTTCCATACCTATCATATTGTCAGAATACGATGAGTGATGGCTTCATATTTGAATAACTTATTAAATAAGAGATTTAAATTTAAGGGAAGAATCGGCTCATGTATACTTGTTTTTAGTAAAAACAGACTCTTATCTCCGCCTAAAATACATGTATACAAACTACTATTCATTTTAGATTTTAGGGGTTCGAATCTCCTGAAGGCACCAGGTTCGATTCCTGGTGGGTTCGTGGGTGTGCACTGATGAAGAGTTTTATACTAGAATAAAGCGACTGTCCATTGTTCCCTGGTTTTCAGTGATCCTCTATACGACATCTGTTTGTAACAAAATTTACATCCATATTATTAATTTGCTTTCTTCCTCTGAAAAGGATTGAAATTAGTAACGAAAAGCAGGCGTAATATTATTATTTCAGTGCATGAAATCCAGTCAAGCATATTTTCATTGTCTGCATTTCAAAGAAGAAATGACTATTATTTTAATTTAGACTTCCATAGAAGAACGTGTTTGAGAAAAGTGACTTGGTGTGTGTGTGTCATCTGTTTCTCTTTTTCCCAAAATTACTCTGTAAACTTATAATGTATCTAATATTTTAAAAAATTAATTCATAATTCTTACACACTTAAGAATTTATCTTTCATCTTCTTAAGTTATTACGACATAGATAACTTTTTGAATTCTCATAAAAATGAATTCTAAAACCTAATGGTGAAATACTGATGCGGGATATCCTCATGGAGATTCTGATTTGACTATCTGATATGTAAATGAATACCCTCCACCTTCTACTAATATCAACCACAATATAACGACTAATTAAAATCAAAGTTTCTTGTTGCTTGCCGTCTTTAATTTCCATACTTCTGAGAGAAGCATTCGAACTAATTCAGCTCTAACGATTCACAATGGTTAACCGTAAACTTTAAAAGAAAGTCAGATACAAACATGGAGAAGAAAGACCTGTACTTCAAAATGAGGTGAGTCTTGAAGATAATGAAAGCTTCGCAGTCAAACCACCTTGTTCAGATTATGCTATAGCATCAGAAAAATCATCAGATATTTATATTTTAAGTGTATGGCATTTAAATACATTTTTAGCTATTGTAAGTGCTTGTTCCCGCGTAAGGTCAATCTGAGGCTTCTTCAGTCCATTGAGCTACTCTTAGTATTGTTGGTATTTTCTTCGTTGACTGTATCGATTCTGACTTTATCTCTCCCCAAATATATAAAAAATGAATTAAACAGGTGCATGAATGGATGTGAAATTTAGTTTCTCCATAATTAAAATGAAAATTTCATACATATCATGAACTGAAAGATATTCGAATTCATGAGACATTGGATTTCGTCCCAATGGTTGAATGTTTAAGTGCTCACTTTGCATCCTAAAACTTCTAGTTTCCATCCCCCTATTTCTGAGTTGAAAAATAGCTGACAATATCAATAAGTCATAAGTTGTTTGAATAAACAACTAATTCAATTCGAAGCTAATAAAAAAACAAATTGAGTTTCCATTGCCTTCTTCTGTTTCATAATAAGAATTAAACAATAGGGGTCATAAAGTTAACTTACGTGAGGATTAAGGTATGAATTTAGATTCGACTTTAAAGAACCTGTTTGACATGCAGTCAGATTTATAAACTCCATTGTTTCAGGTGAATATAGACAACAAGATGCAGGAACATTTACTATAAGGGGTAGTATAGAACCATTGTTGTGCTCTTCAGATAACAATGGTACTGAATTAGAACCAAATACTGAAGACTGGTGTATCTGACGTGAATACCAAACAGATCGTAGATATAAATCTGCTTGATTATCTTCGACAGCACAACATTTTAACTAAAATAAAAAAATAAAAAATCTTTTCATCTACACAAAATAACCCAATGGTAAAATTTAAGTTCTGTGTTCCGAAAAATATCACTTGAATTATATTTAGAAACCCTTTGATACTCACTTGAGCATTCTGATTATCAATACTTGATTTCGTGGATTAAGTGAACAGTATAATTTTTCATAATTAAAGAACGGCTTATATTCCGCAGTTGTATCTATTTTAATCGACTCAATATCACACACAGAGCAGTGACACAATTCAGATTCAAGCAGAAATTCCACACACTAATCATAACACTCTTATCCCTCTTGAATATAATTTCACTTTGCTCAGCTTACGTAGAATCCACTTCCCTGGTAAACTTAAACAGTTGACAGATATTACTTATTATTGATATCTTTCCATTTCTTTCGCATCCGTAGCCATTGGGGAGACTTTTGGCCAGTAGCTTTCGCTTCTTATCATGTCCGAATTCTATTTGATAAGTCCGCTTGTATCAACCAGTTTGGCAGAAAGTGGAGAAATTCACTGCCAAAAGCTTTCATGGCAAGGAGTAAACGTGTTTTACATGCACTTAAAATATTTCAATTCAACTCATGTTAAAGAGAATTAGCTAGCAACTTCTCAACTTGAATAATGATCATTAGTTTGCAACATTCCCAGACGTGTGAACCTTTGACAGATAGACAGTAGTATTAGAATTAAGAAATGAACTTCAGGTGGCACATTTTGAATAATCTAAGTTTTCTTATATGATCAGTAGCAAGGAAGCCTGTCAACGAACCAACTAAGAAATTCAAGATAATAAGGTGTGATCATTTACATGGTATTTAGTACAAAATGTTTGTCCACATCTACTAATCATATATGAAGTATGGTTATCACCCTAAAAAGCCTTTTTCGATATATACTTTTTAGCTGTACAATCACTGGTGATAATTTAGAGAAATTCAATGATATTAGATAAGTTTATCCGATATAAGACACATTGGTGCAGCATAAGTGGATGAGAGAACATTATGTCCAGAGGAAACAAACGTGCTCGAGAGCTAACTAAACTTTACCATGGCCACTGACATATAAAAGCCTGAAGATATCATTCCTAGTATAGAGTATCACTAAATGCTATAGATAAAACAAATTCCTGAAGCTTTTATGTCCTCTGAGACTAGTAATTTAACTGTGAAGAATTCATTATCCTTTTATGCAACCGACGAACAGGTTTGAACACAATACGCATTAATACTAAAACATCAAAATATTGAAAAGAAAGAGTTTAATAAGACCAGAAATGTTTGATCTGAAAAGGTTTTAAAAAGTGACAAATGAATAATAATTAACTTCAACGGTGGTCATGGGAAAATCAGCTTATATCTGAATGATTAATGTGTACACATTCAAACTGATCCGTATGAAGAAACCAAGAAACCCACTGACACGTTTATGAATAAAATGAAAAATCTACAACCAACCTAATACCTCAAATAAAGTCATCAAAACTAATGTTTCCAATAGAAGGCATGACAATGTCAAAGTCTATTGGGCGGGATATTTCATTAGGCTGAGAGATGACTTCAGAAGCATACAAACATATGAGTTGTCTAAATATTTAGCATCCATACTGTAATAATAATAATAATAATTTTTCCTTCACGTTCCCCAGTGGAACGTAGGGCTTCAAGCTAGTAGCTTGAAGTTTCTGCAGCAGAGTTTATTTTACAGGACGGGGTTGCTAGCCTCATGCTCAACCTTTTCTCTTTACCAGAATTATTTCTGGCTTAGAGAGGTAAAGGTGTGCGTCGGCCGGGGATCGAACCCCGGACCATGTGCATGGTCGGCGAGCGTCCTAACCACTATACCACCGACGCATCCATACTGTGCCTAATCACAAACTGCTGTTAGAAAAAGAAACATGGACTTGGGGATATTCACACTCAAAAGGATGAAAAAAATGTTTAATTTTGGTATGGAAAGTTTTTGTAATAGCACTTCAATAAATAAAACTGTGGAAACAGATGGTAATGAGCTATGCATCGACCCTGAACTCATACACAGTACTACATTATCGTCTGATGAAATCAGGCCAGGTATTTGAGTATGCCTTACTTCTGCAGTCTGTTATTTCAACATAAAACATATAAACAAGCAAACGGATAGTAATAGGACCACCACTATCCTCAGTAGTAATGTATGTATTTATGGATAGTTGTGAACGTAAGGCCTTAAATTCGTTTAATCCTTCTACTAAGGTATGGTGATGATAATATGTGGCCAACATATTCACAATGTTGATATCTAAACAGACACGCAAAAACTCAGTGTTTGAAAGGTTCTAGTGGCCCTTCGAGTTATGCAATGAACAAGCCGAATTAACCATGATAGCTTACATAATTAAGTGAAAACTAGATAGAAGTTTAGCTAGTAGCATATATGAGAAAACATGTCATTCTAGTAGGTACTTGGACCTTGAATCATCCAACCTGTAATCTGTAAAAGTGGGCTTAGCCAAGTGTTTATACAATCGAGACAAGAATATGACCTGTAAATTAGAAAAGTTCACCAAAGAAATGAGGAAAACATTACTGCTAAATGGCATTGCGCTTGAATTCATTCGAAAGTTTTTTAGGACTTATAAGAATACCAGAAGTGGTAATATAAACAGTAAAAATAATTTAAATAACAAAGGATTCAAAACCTCAATAGTACTATCGTATAAGGAAGAAAAACCAGAAGCTCAAATAGGGTTCTAAATAATGCTGGCATTCGGGTGGCATTTGAACAAACCAACTCACTCAGAGACAAACTTTATCGATTTAAAGACACAACAGACATAGTTAGGGAAAATAATTTAATTTATTCATTACCATATAATGACTATGAGGTCGATTACATAGGTCAGATTTGTAGATCAAGATCAATCAGATTATAGGAACATAAGAATTTATATGGAACTAGAATGATTTGCCTTGATAAATTAAGCAATCTGGATAGAGCTTTTTTATTGCTATGCATTCATTTGCATGTAGTCATGCAGTATGGCTGGATAGGATAAAAGTACCAAAAAGTAATATATTTAGGTGGAGAGACAGATAAATCATCTTATCTTTTCCCATCAAATCAATAACAAACACGTGCAGTCGAAATATAAAGTGAGAAATCGCAATAAAAAACATCAGAGGGTAGAACAATATGAAGCAAGTTAGGAAGTCGTGTGAATACCCTGATATGATTATAAGTAATAAATCGTGTTCGAAACGTTATCCAGTTATCAATACTGTATCATTGTGTTTTATATCAAATAAACTTATCTAATATGGAATTATATTCTACCGAGGTGCCTAAATTCTGCTCTTACATTAAGAAACCCCTGCACTTATTCTGATATATGACACAACAATCACTTATCATACTTCTATGTAAAAGGAAGTTTATTAGGTGACTTGAAGTTTTATACGCATTTCACTATCTTCTAGTATTAACGATAACTTTGAAGTACCTACAAATATTTAATTGGTGGATGGTGACTAGCAGTGGAATCCAGGATGCACATTTCGTCCTATTTGTGACTCGTCATCTGGATGTACCTGAATTTCTCAGGTCCCTTTGATAAAATAAAACAGTGCAACAATATTAAGAGCCTTAGGAATAGTTACTAGAAATTAACTGAAAAGTGGCTAGTCGAAATTAAAAGAAATGATATTTATATTTTTACGAGTTGATCACGGATTGATATCAGTTAGAGAACAATTGATATTTATATTCCCGAATAAACCAGATGCTCAAGTTGATCACATATTTAAGTTTAATAGACTCACTTTAAACGACTGCGTCATTATATACTCCCCACTGAATCAGCCTTTAGTTACCTACTTGGAAAAATATCTGTAACCGTTTCAATCGAAAGTACATTGCTGGTTCAGGGGTAAAATGCCAGCCAACCATAGAAGTAGTCCATATTCGATTCCCAGCCGATGCACTCCTCCACATCGCCTAGCTTACTAGTCAGCAGTAAGCCCGGAAGGTTGAGTGTGAGACTAGAAACTTCACCACATAAACAAACTAGCGCTGCTGAAAATTTGTAGCTTAAAGCTTGGAGCCCTATATTTCACTCGGAACGCAGAGGTATGAAAGTTCAAAAAACGTTTATATCAAACTAAGAGTATGATTTTCTTCAGTAAATTTACTTCTCTTTATATGCCTGATAATAACACAAACTGGCAAGTTTTCAAGGGACTGACTAATAAACAACTTCATTTTACTAAAAACTTGCAATGATAAAATTTCGTGACCATTTGATTACAAGAAACTCTGTTCGTGACTATGTATTACAGCTTAGAAATTTAAATCTCTTCCCCAATGGTTAATATTTACTAGATAATAAAAATTAGAATCCGAAAGCTTCCCGTCGATAGAGATCAATTTGCCTGCTTAAAAGTCTGTTGGGTATAGTCATAAATTAAAATAAAGTAAATATAGAAACATAAAACAGAAAAGCTACGGGATTAACGCAAACCACCCAAGATCAAGAAGATATACAATGAGCACTTATCACTGGAAGTGGGACCGATATTCACTGTAGTTACAAAGCGTTCCTTCATCTTTTGTGTTTTTTTTCACCTCTATTTAGGCTGAATTGGAAAGGTTTCATTTGGAAGTCATTTAGTCAGACTACGAAAACGTCAGTGAATAATCTTTCAAAACAAATTGTCTAAACCCTCATATCATTAGTATTTCACCTATCTTCCATCACTGTATTGATGCTTTAAGACTAGTAGGCTATCACCAGTGCCAAAATCAGTAAAACTTTAATTGCCTAAGGTTTTAGAACTAATAAGTGATTAAACTCATCTACACACATATTTGTAAGTCTCCTTCAACGATTAAATAAGCCAATTAAACAATTTTTTTCTGTCAGTATACTTAGGCAAATATAAAATAATCCTTTTACTGAAAATAATTACCTCACAGACACTTGTTTCCCACTTTCAGTTTATATGCATATGCGTATAAACATATACTAAGTAATTACAGTTACTTTTCTACTATTTTTAATACCCTACGATTACGTTTTTTGCCATATTTTCCCTAACTCTTATAAACTAACTGTCATTTCTAACTAGAAATATTTAATTTTAGTAGACTTCTACAGACATTTAAAATGTTTCTATTACCATTAAATTTTACCAGTCTGTAGTATGTATTCTACTGGGCGGTAGAAATAATCTCAATTATATTACATTTACATTTACATATTTAGTTACTGACTAACTGTCCTATTTGTGTTATTTTCCACGTATTTTGCATCACAATGATTCTGTTTGCCTCAATGAAGATTAAACTTTATTATGCCGTTTTTTATTTCATTGATTACTATGAATTGTAGGATTATCTGAGATACCTCTGGGTTACTGGACTCCTATTGATATAATGTGTGGTAATTGGAGATGTTTTCTGTTTTTCTCTTATTCTTTTGTGTTCCTGTGGAACATAGGGCTCCAGGCTTAAAATCTTGAAGTCTCAGTAGCCACGGTATTGTTTCTTTCTAAGGATTGATACCACTAGCCTCAAGTCCAACATTCTTTCTTCCTTATACTTACTGTCGGCTGGCGAACTAGGCCAGCTGCATGCATTTGCCGTAAATCGAACCCCAGACGTCGTGTGTGGTTGGCTAGGATTCTACCAGTGAACCAGTAATGGTGGAAGATACGTCTCTTTCTAACTTGATATGATTGAGACTTACATTAGAAGATCCAGCTGGGTTACTAGTGTGCTTTTAAATAGACAGTAACATTATATTAATTCGGATGAAATCTGAGCAATTCCATTGGTGGATACAATGGAATGATGATCTGGTTAGCAGGTGGATCTCTTAGTTCAGCTAACAGAGCGCCGGACTAGTATTTTTGGAGGCCACTGGGTCGAGTCTTAAGGTACCCCAAACTTTCATTTCACTTTCAGTCCTCAGCCATGAGAAACACAGATAACTTTTAGGTGTAAACTAATGTCAGATATTTTAGCAGTCAAATGAAACATCAAATCCAAGATAAGTGAACGTAAACAGTGTTCTACAAAGGTGGTTCATTAGTCACTAGGAAAATACCTTTAAAAAACAATTTTCGTGTTCATTATTTCTTAAGAAAAATTTCTGACTTGCCTTCAGTTTATTATTTTGATTCAATTTAATGGTCATGACGGCAATTCAGCCGGTATAATTCATCTCACTACAACAAAGTCTTTATAGTCTAAGACTGTAAAATCTAACAAATATAATTCAATGAAAGGATTTCAAACATAAGCAAAAGATTTCGGTAATTACGATAAATTATGTGCACACCAATTACTGAATATAACTGCAGTCGTCAATAATTCGTTTGAAATAAACAAAAAATGCTCGCCAAGCAGGATTTAACAAAATAAATCGAATTTCGGCAGAACTGTTCAACTGAAAACTAGGATTATGACGGATGCGTCGGTGGCTTAGCCGTAGAATACCTGCCAACCACTCATGTGGTCCGGGGCTAGATCCTCAGCCGATGCGATGTTTTACCTCTCCAAGCCAGTTATAAGACCGACAAAGAAGAAAGGCTGGGCATGAGGCTAGCAACCCCACCCTTCCAAAGCATATACCATTGCTACCGGAACTTCAAGCCACTAGCTTGAAGCCCTATGTTCTGCTGAGAACATAAAAGAAAAAAAATAATAATACGATTGATTTACCTCACTATAATAAACAGTCATTTATCAGAAAGATAACTTGAAACTAGTAAGAATTGCAAAATTAATACTCATATACTACTACAATATTGAAACTAAAGATAATGGTACTGACGAAACATAATTTTGAATAAGACAGTAGTAAATGGTAAGAGATGGGATAAAATTAGGTAGTAATAATAGCAACCATCCAGGCAAAAGATATTAAAAGGTTAGATTTAGAGTGATCATCATTTCCATCTTTACACACAGGTAGAGATTGTAGCTCCTGGTCGCGCAGCCCTCTGAAATTTTTTATTATTTTTATTTTTGATTACAGCTTGATTCCACACTGTAGTTTTGGTACAAGTATGGAATTTTCAGCATGGATATCGGTAGCCCAAATTTTGCAGACCGACCACAGATATCAGGTGTGCGTCGGCAGGGGATCGAACCCCAGACCATGTGCATGGTTGGCGAGAATCCTAACCACTGTGCCACCGACGCAAGTATTTTTCTGTTTGTCTGCCTTCTGAAAACAGTAGATGACTTGACAGAGTCAGGGACACGTCTGCTCTCTGTAAGATGCTTCTCTTTCAAACTTTCACTTCTTTTCAATCACATGAGTAGATCCTCAGTCATGCCAGTAAATAGTCACCTTCAAACACAACCTGCATATTTTCTTCCACAAACACACTCGAATCTATATATACAGTTAGAAGAGCCAAAGACTAATGCCTAGTTTTTCTCAGACTGTCGGAGCATCTACTAAATGATGTAAATAAATACAAGCTTTGTAGGATAGTAAGTTCTGCTAACTGCATTACCATGTTTTCGCTTGACTACTTCTTGTACATTATCTCTCTTCAGTGGTATAATGAAATATACCACCTCCTTTGAAACGGCTTGAACAGTTTCACTGACTCCTATTTATGTAGAATACTTATTGCTAAAACTCTCCGGATATTCATTCTTAGATGATGAAATATCTTTCATATTCACTTATAATTTCAGAAGGGATTTTTTGTGCTCTATTGCTTCATTACAAAGAAAATACATTGTACTCAACACTCCTTTGATAAGTAGCCTATCCAACCAGTCATTTTCTCTCGTCTGTAATCAAATCACAATTAGAAAAATAAACTGGTCAACTATAACCTAATTTGTATTTCACGTTGACTGATTATACTGAACCAAAGTACTGAAAGTCATGTCAACAGACTTTCAGCTTCTATTTTGGATGTTCCGATAGTCTCACAAGATTAACATGATGTTATTCAGTTGACGATGACTAGCAGTGGAACCAAGGATGAGCATTTCACTGTTTCAGACAATGGAATACTATAGTTGGTTATTGGAGTCTCTATGATAGGGATACATTTGGGATTAAAAAGACCAAAAAGACCATAAATTTATGATTCAGTTAGACTATGAGATACTGAATGTAATTAGATAGAACTTTAAGTTTCCTGAAACCCTCAGAATCACAGTATGAGACTAATAAACTTAAAGGTAACCATACAAACTACTACATCATATTTTATATATTGCCAATGGTAAGCATTTCATTAAACCTGTCTAAATAAAACAAGAACATGCGAAAGATGAAAAGTACCATAGCTAAACTGTTGTATTCATGTAAACCTGAAGGAGGTTGTGGGTTTCCACTAGAGCATAAACTTGCCCGACTGAAAATGTTCAGTTTATCTAGAACTACTTATAATCACTTTCTGACTGCTTCCATATGTTAATTACAACCGAGCTTCAACATGCATAACATATTTGTAGTAAATAATGCTATGTGCTTATTAATGATATCCATATAAATATTCGGGCTTCTTAGTCAGTATTAGTTTTCAAATATAGGTGCAGGGATTTGATTTGTTACTGGTTTTTTCATAGGTTAACATCACTTAGAGAGCCACTGGAAAACCAGGGACCATTGGGCAACCGTTTCGTCTTCTTTCAGGACTCTTTATCAATACACACCCACCGGGGTTTGAGTTCAGGAACTTCCGGTTTCAAGATGAGCTCACAGACCAGTGGGATCCACCAAGTTAGGTAGGGGGACACTGACTCGCCTGTGACATTTGTTGGCGATTCTGCTTTATATTGTGAAATGTAAGGAGTTGGATACGATGCTCGATTTGGTCGGGTTTTGGTGGCTGAATTGTCTATGACCTCATCTTGTGACTGCAGTTTATTTCAATTCCTGATAAATCTGCTTATTTCGCACTAGTCTTATATTTACTACATTTAGCTTCCCTTATACTGTTAATGGGTTTTTATCTAAAATTACAGAGAAGAAACTTAGGTGTATGTATATGCACCGTAAAATAACTGTGTGAAGGAAGCTTATATCTGTCAAATGATAAATTGTAAATTTTTATGTTTAAAAATAATATATATATATATATATATATATATATATATGTAGCATAATTATGCTTGAGACCGATATGCTATATAACTCACATCTATGATTTTTAGCGGAAAATGTCAAGGAACCTCGCTTCTGTAAATTCACTAATAGAAATCAATACATGACTTTTGATCTCAAGCACTATGCTAAAAATAGCCTCAACTAGTAGATCAATGATGAGTTCTTAGAAGAAGTAGACACTAGTTATCACTAACCCTTTTATTTTATTCCCCTTGACAACAAAATGATAACAAAAATTAAATGTTAGTTTTCACATCGATGCAGACATGTTATTTCAACTATAAATAATGCTTTTCCTTAAAAATTGTAATATTTCATAGAGGAGCTCGTTCAAACACTGTCTTGACAACTGCTTTATCAGAACCTTTAAACAGTAAAATGTGTTAATAATTCTAAGATTACAGCATTCAAATTAATAGTTAAAAAATTAATTTAACTTCGGATTTAGCTTGTATTTTAATTTTGGCTAAGCCGAAAAAGGCAAATCACTGGGTTTTTCTTTCTTAATTCAAATATCGCAGACACTAATTACAGAACCATTCAGTGATGGTTACTTACAAGACTATATGAATTACATTTACGATCTGTATTAACACTAAGATTTTATTTGACTTCTAATGAACTCTGACTGGAGTTTATATTTTCACTTCATGATAATCAGATTTTTTAGATGTGCGTTTATTTTCTTTAGTAATAATTAACCCGCTTATGTTTGTACTTTCAAGATGCGTTGAATCATGTAACGGCTAATCTTTTTAGTCTTTTTTAAACTCAAATGTAGTTTGAAAATATGTTTTCGTGTCCAGTGGTTTCTTGCATTCCACCTCTAGTGAGTACCAAGAGAAACAGTAGGGTGAAACTTTGAATGAAATAGACAATAACTGTGCTTGGATAATTATACGCAAAAAAATTTTCCTGACAACGTGAACAATATGAATCTTTTACTTATATATGTCTGTGACTTCAAATTATTTAAGTTTTAAATAATAATAATAATCAACAATAAGAATAAGTTAATTACTTCACAATTCACGCAATCACTGAATTTATTTCAATAAATTAGCATATAATTTGATGGATGGTGACTACCAGCAAAATTCAGGGTGTATGTTTCGTCCTATTTCGGACTTGTCATCTAGATCTTTCTGCAATCTCCACTAAGACCAGAACCCAGTACCTATCGTTTGAAACGCCAAAGCCTCATCCCCTAGGCCAGTTGGTCCGTAATAGCCGTCTCTTACGCAACGGGTGCCATTTATTCTTTAAGTTAATTTCGCATTTCTGGTTGATTCATTGTATTAAATCAAAATGTTCGGGATCTTTGTTAGTAGTTACCACCCACCAAATAATATTGTTTATCCTCAGACATCATTGAAGAGTCCATAGCAGAAGCCGAAATGCCAACAGAGACCAAACATTTCGGTCCAATATAATCAATTAACGGGTAATATGAAATTAATTTAAAGCAAAATGGTTACAATAAACTACTAACTACACAAGTGTAATCTAGTGAATTCTTGACAAATTAGTCTAAATTTCACTTGACGAACTTTTACCAAACGCACCCAACCCTTTTGATAAAACTTTGCTTCATACCTTTTTTGTACTCCATGAGTTAAACAAATATCTATTTGAAAACAAACTTAGCTGACTTAGAAATTTCTTGTTATAGCATAACGCTATGTTAACCTGTAGACAGTTCTACAGTGAAATAAATCCCTATATACGTTATTCTGTAAGTCAGTTTCAGTACGTTTGTATAACAAGAAACAAAGTTAAACTGCAGATTTAATCAGGTAGCAATAACTGATTATTGTAATAACTAATGAAAACAGTTTAAAACTTAGAAATAAAATTATCCCATTATCTTGAGTTGTATAATAAAACTAACGCTTCAGAGATGTGTTTTAGCAATCACTGTTTAAAATTATAAGATAGTTAACTGCAAAGTAACAGATTCACATTCGTTTTTAAATTGTTATGATGAAGTATGAGCAGAATGAATAAGTTTCCCCATACCACAGTAATCAAATTACTCTGTTAGTTTCAAGTTAATCAAACTAGACAGCCTAAAATATAGGATACAGTGTAACAGTAGATCATTGTAAAATAATCAGAAAAAATTTGTACTGAATCCAAACAGTAAAGGTCATGTAATGAGTTACTGTTTATCTTGATCATATTTCAAGATTCCCTATCGACAGGTAAACTACATCTCACTGGTAATGTGCAATTACTAATTGTGGCAGAGTGTTTTTTCATAATTTTGTGCAAAAATAAGTCGACAGCGTTAACCAACTCTTGTTTTAGTTAAGCATAATCTGCACAACTTTAAACTAAGTCTAGACTTAATATTTCGACATATTTTTGAACCACAATGAGTAGTAAACTTAATTGATTTTGTTTCTTTATAATGTGTGATAAACTGGTTGAAATAGAGTGTTAATTTCGGTGGTTTTTAAATATATGCGACACTATGATGCACATAAAGCATAAATATGTTAATTTATTGTTAAAAGTCTTTGCTTGTTTTTATTCTCTAAAAATCTGTTCACTTTTTATTCCCGATGACTTTCAATTGATACTCATTTTTATAAATCTGTATCTCGTCTAGCCGCTTAATGTTGACATACTTCGTCGATTAATCTTCACCTGCTAATGGAATGGAATATATTCTAAAAGTAAGAATTAATGAATTCAGCCAAAATGGTCCGTCATAAAAAAGGAGTAGAACATCACAGTTATGAGGAGATCTTGGATCATTTCCCTATAGCTAAAGGATGCAGGGGATTATTTTATTATATGCTTCAATTCTTACTATTCTTTAGCTTCTTTGGTTTCATTGCTGAAATTCAACCACGGCAAGTTTCGAATCCCTCTCTAGCCGAAGCATTTTCGTATCATTATTAGTCTTCATCCGATAAATTTAATTCATAGCCTGGTACATACAACGCCAGTGCCAAGTTACTGAAACTTCGAACACTGGTAGGCGTTAAGACTCATATCATTAAGTGAATAAAAATTCTATTTATAGAATAGTCACACAAAAGTTTCACTAAGAGGAATTGAACTTGAATGGATTTTCAGTGCAAAATCTGTGCATAAAAGTGCAGCAATTCTGGTTCACATACCTCATAAGAAGCAAATATTAAGCTAAACGAAAGGAATGCGATGAAACTACAATTGAAAGAGGTGTGCTGCAGAAGGAATGATTAATTAAAGAATGGTGAAGGTATGAAGTCAGTTTACACATCCCTATAATTTGACAGCTATTCCATCACGTCTAATGTAATGATAGAACACATTTTTATTTTGCAGGAACATATCCTATGCGTGCAATGATGGCAAAATATAAAACCCTCAATTTAAACCTTAACTCGCAAAAGTCATTCATATTCCCATTTCTACTTTTTTCAGCTTAATGAATCCTTCACGCATTCAAGTTTCTTACAGAGAAATTATCGTCAGTCGCACATGCCACATTAATGCTTAGAAATAATGTATTCCGATTCACACTATATTATTTTGTTGACTAGTCACATAAAAAATATTTTGACAACACTTTCTTTGTAGTTGAAATAATATAATAATGTCAAGCATCCTTATATCTTCACTTACCCTCTCGCGTAAATTAGCATTAGAATTAACAAGATGTTTGCATTCAATTTATAAAGCAAATAAAGTGGAACTGCGTATGAACAGTAGGTGGAACTCACCCTTGTCTGGAAAAGATCCAGCAGCTCCGTCCAAAACTCAGAACTTCCATAGTCTTGCTGTACAGCAATGCTCATTCGATTAACCATGAGTATGATAAGCTAAAAATTAATAATTATTTATGAAAATATTATTTGGACCTAATCGCATTTTCAATGGTATATACTGCCACTCCAAACATAAACAATTTATTCACTTGCCTACTTTTTATGCTATTGTTAGTCTTCAACTTGAACCATTCTTATCACTCTGAAGCACTTGCAACTACATCGGAGATATCCACATTATTTCCGATTTTCATGCTAACTATTTTGCATAAAGACTAGCTGAGGATAAGTTATTTTTGGAAATCACCCTTGTGTGTAGTGATTTTTGTTTTCAGTAAATTTACTATAGCCGATTAATAGCACCTCTTCACACTTATCATATTCGCAATACCTCTATCTTAGTATGACAACATTTCAAAGGACACAGGCTTTATACTATCATAACTAGCACTTCGTTTATAGTATAAATGAATCCCTTAACGGTTTCGTACACTTCAACTTATGTATATATTATCTGAACTAAAGGCTTGTAATATAGTGTTCCTTAATTCTGATAATAAATCATAAAACGCATTTTTATGTTTCTGAACTGTTACTCGTACTTCGTAATGCATACTTCAGTTATTGTTTGTCGACTACAAAAGACTTCGGGAAAACGAAAAAAAGTGCTCCTAAAGTAAATTTTGTGAGGTTTTGTCCCGAGCTGTCAGTCTTTCTAAGGCTACTGCTAGCTAGGAAACCTTCATCATTTATAGAAGTCTTAGAACTTAGAAAGTTCTGTGAATATTCTCAAGAAGATTCTTGAGCGTTATGCAGCCCCAATAGCATTCTGTAATGTAGAGCCATTTTTTGTCTGCATGTTATCAGACCTAACACTCTCCGTTTCTCAAAAAAGCTCAGGACAAAAACTACAGGAAGAAATTGAAATCACACATAAATACGTCTACTAGCAAAGAAACAATCACACTGGTTTGCTACCTTATCGGTGTCGTGAATCCATGTTATATTTTCTAAACAGACATCAAGTATGCCACGGATACATGATTTAGGGGAACAGTAGGGAACAGATACTACAGCTAAATAACCTTGCGCCAACTAATAATATTCTTTTAGGTAAAAGATGGCATTTGTAGAGTAAAACCTATCTTTACGGGACACATATATAATAAAAATGAATTATACATACTGTATTTCTCTGACATACTGCAAAAAAGGATCCAAGTTTTACAGGAGTGTTTACAGACACATAATGTTCTAATCTATTTTTAAATTTGCCTAAAATCCTTCAAAAGGATTTATGTGATTGATAATAATAGGACCCAGCAATTCGCCTCAGTCATCGACTTTAAGATGAACATAACTCAATGATCTAAGTATTTAAAGTGGACAACATACAGAATATTCGCTGCAAGTTCCATCTTAACCTTAACCGTATTGCTAACTCTAATACTAATACTATCTTCAATACCCAATACCGTTTTTACTAGCTAATATAAACCAATTTGATTTCTTTGTGCTTGCCTCTTAATTTTGAGGTAAAGGTTCCTAGTCTTCAGTAAACTTCTGCATAGTTCGTCTCGCTACTTGAATGTCATGGTTTCGGGTGACTCCAGAAAGATTAGTTCTGGGGTTAATTATATGTTGTTTGTAGTTTGCAGTGTGTTAAGTCTATGTTACTACTGTGAATGGAGTTGATCCTTTCACCAGAAAGATAATAATCCTACCCTAACCCTAAGTCACGAAGACATTTGCAGTGAAAACTGTAGAGTTTATTTGTAATTCTGAAAAATCTGATCAGTTGATTCGCAGTCATTCCTCTGTGGTATCTATTGTTTTCTCCGGCCTAATCATGAATTACAGAGCACGTGATAGAAAAATAGAAACGTTTAAATGCAGTGTATTAGCCTCTTCAAATTCATGGGTCTCTAATGCTCATCATTATAAGTAAGTTTATACGCTTGTTACACGGCTAAAGCGTAATCCAAAATTACTTAAAAATTACTCATTGCATATGACCCCAAGAATGCGTGAATGACAAGTCATAAGCATACATCTATGAACCTAACGTATATAAGTAGGACATGCACGTATATTATACGGCTTTATTTTTCTAAGAAAAATACTTACGTCTCCTCTAAATACAGTTGCTAGCGTTCCAATTACTAGACAAGCCATGAATAGGCCACAGAGTAGCGTGAAGAACTATGATACAATAATTTTGAAAAATTGACATTTACCGTGACCAGAATGCAGCGATTTTCGAATGCGGTTCCAGCACATCCTAAAACCGAAAGCAATAGAATCACGCCACCAACAGATATTGTCGAATATGCCGAAGTCCGCAACAGATTAGGGCCTATTATATCTACAAACATTTGTGGCCAAAATAAAACCCAGCAAGCAACAGCAATCGATGATAAACCGACAAGGATGAATATGACATTCAAACACAACAATACACACTTCACGCACAGTAAAGATGACTCCTTCCAACACATACTAGCGAATTCACGTTACACGACCTTCAGGTTTAAATCATCGTCAAAAGTCAGCTTGCCATACAACGTCTAATAGATAATGCTTGAACAAAAATGCACTCTTAGAATTCATTGCTGAGAACTTTCTCGGGAAGCCACATTAAGTCGGCAGTCACAACACTGGTGTTCTGAAAGTCACTGCGCCTTTTAAACAATACTTATGACTGCTTCGGTATAAAATCACATTGTAGGTTACAGTCATTTGTCCAATATCCAATATGGTTTCGACGAGTTAGTGCAAACCATTCTGACTACTCTGTGATTGCTTCCTGGCTGTGAGGTAAAGGTTCACAGTCTTCGGTAAACTCTTGTCTAGTTCGTCCCTCCACTCGACTGTCGGAGCTTTAGTTGTCTTCAAAAGCAGTGGTGCTGAGATTAATTATAAGTACTTTGCAGTATGAGGTGTCTTAAAACCATGTTGCTACCGTGTAGTTGATCCTTTAGCCAGTTAGTCATTAGTTGTCGTTGGCAAAATAAAAGAGGTAGTAACACTGACGGATATAATCAGTTTAGGTTACACATCCAAGAGAAAAAGAAAGAAAACGTAAAAGCAGGTTGTTCATGGGATTTGAAATTGATATACATACATATTTGCATATCCAAAGTAATGGTGTAAGGGACCTAGTGATTGAAGTAGTCAGGAGAGTAAGACAAGAGAGAATATGAAGAAGTAAAACGATGATTTTAGGTGTCTACTCATCAATAGCGTATGAGATTTTAAAGGGACGCGCCGCGTCGACGCAGTCCTTGTGTCGCTGCATGAATATCCAGTCTTCAAGCTCTCCAGGGATGGTGTTATAGCTACGTCTGCCTGTAAGGAGTTCCAAACAGGGCTTACCCGTAGTGAAAAGAAATGGGAACGTACTCGAATCTTTGCCCTCTGGTAAGCTATCCTTTTGGGATTTCCACGAGGAACCCCAGGTATGAGCAGAACACTGTTGCTTGGATGTTCTGATCAATTATCTTGCAGGAAGCAATCAAATCCTCTCCAAACTGACGGTTCCCAGCATGATGTCCAGTCGTCTCAAATGGTAGTAGGTTCCTTACGCAGAATCTATCTTTTCTGAAACCGTTTTGGGCTTCATGGAATCTATTAGTCCTATCGAGGCGCTCCCTGATGTGATCATCAATAATACTTTCCCGAACTTTTGACAACACTTGGAGTAGCGCTACTAGTCTATAACTAGTAGCATTTTGCCTGTCCTCACTCTTGAAAATCGGAGAAAAGATGGCTCTTTTTCACTCCCTTGACAGTTTCCCCAAATCCATCGAGTGTCGAAACGAGCCGCATAATGGCCTGCAGAGAGCTTCGGCGCACTGTTTCGGAACAGATGGCCTGGTGTCGTCAAAACCTGGAGACTTCAGGGATGTGAGTATCTGTAACTTCCCTAGTACTACTGCAGAGTTTGTTTGGGGAGTAGCCACTAGGTGAAGTCGTAGTGCCGACGTTTTGGCCCCTTCCAATAATACCTACATTGTTGTTCAACTGTTTGGCGAAGGCTAAATTGAGTGTTTCGCCCATCTCCAGACCAGTGGGGTGCCTACCGTTCGGACCTACTAAGGTGCATGCCCCCTGGTTGGTTAGCATTTTTGCGATATGAATCAGTAAAGTCCTTGGGAGTTTGCTGTGAGTTTTTTGGCAGTATAAGCCTGAAATCACCTCCTGTCACTCTCAACTGTTGCGTTTCACCTGTTCCTTAGTTCCAGGTGTGCATCGTGGTCAGTCTGACTCTTGGATATTCACCACGTGGAACAAGCCTTTCGCCTTGCTTGCAGAATACGTTGCGTACCTCGGTTGCCCATGAGGTCTATTTGCGGCTGTGTTGCGACTAGAGGGATGAAATCCGAGGTCGCTGTGTGAATAATTCCTTTTGCCACTTCCAAGTGTTCGTCTACAGACAGCTCCATCCATTTCATGGGCCATCCTGCGTTGGACAAAAGCCGTCGCATTTCGACACAGTTGGCTTTGCTATAGCAGAGAAGTGGTCACGTAGCATCCCACTTTGAGCGCTCTCGGAGGAAAAGAAAGAATCCTACTGTGGTAAGAGCAGACTGCTAGCTAATTGGTAGATATTAATTTACGTCAATGTCTAGGTCGCTGATATTAGCCGTGAGAAAATATGAACAAGGCTGGTTCAAAAACTGATCACAACAAACTTGACGTGGGCAAATCCGATACGCAGATATACGGCTTAACTTTCTGAGAAGCAAGTCACAAGCAGTACAGAATAACCTTGAGCAAGAAACAACCAATTAGAAGACTGTGTTTGTCTGCTTGAATAAGCTATAATAATGTACATGAAATATATATACAATTATGTGCTGATTTCCTTAATGAACGATCTGTTGCCTGGCCCTTGTCTTCTGTTGTTCCACTATGACCCCAGGGTCACTACCTCCTAGTGGATTCATAATCTGAACCTTTTCGACGAGTAGTTGGTCACTAGTTGGAACATAGTCTAATCTCGATGACTTTCAACTTTGGTCCAACCTATTGTCGTCTCCAACACTTCCAGTCAGTCCTGTATTTTTAATGGTTTGTATCAGATTTCGACCGATGTTTCCCTGGCCACACTCCAAGGCAAGGTTCAATGATGGAATACTGAGGTCTCCAGCTATGGTGATTTGATCATCAGCAAAGTCCTGTATCACTTTGATGGTGCCTAACGATGGTTGGTTGTGTCCTGCCTCGCAGGCGGGTGATCGGTAGATGCCACGCGGTGAATGCTTGTGAAACGTTTCGGCAAGTGAGAAACTGCTGCATGACAAAGTGAAGACAATTCTTAGATTGTATTCGATAGTAAAAAGCTGTCATCACATAACCAGGAAGCAATCAGTCTTTTAGTTGTAAACCTCCTCTAAGAAAGTTTGCATATTGCTCATTTCTTGGCATTTCTTACCTCTTGGCTCTCACTTATTGTAGAATAGTTCTAGACTTTTGTTTGACCCTCGAACATTAGATCGTCCTTCTTAACTCCTTCAGCTCTGCTGAATTGAGAATTTCAGTTTTTAATGGGATCCCATTACTGTTATTGAATAAGAAAACCTTAAATATCAGTCCAAAACAAAGTCAATGATATTTTTGCACTATGGTTACAGGATGTTTCTCAAGGTATCGAGAAAATCATACTTAACTGCCCCTAGATGTAACGTGGGAAGAACCACCGGTAGAGACAGCCTGATAGTGCTTGCCGTCGCGAAATCGGTCAGCATAGTTTACCCAAATCAGTTTTATCATGAAAAAGTGCTGCTACTGCATCACTCGTTGACACACACGAGACACAGTAAGGGTGACCCTAATCGGCAGTCTGAGCTGAAACAGGGCCTAAAAACGATTTCAACTTATGGCCTTAAACCCGTACATCTTCTATTTAATGTTAGATGGCGTGGTAATAACCAACTTTGGTAACAACAGTAGAAATAGTTTCACCAATTTCATTGAGTTCATGGTGGCTATAAACAGTGGTATTTTCCGAAAGAATTTTAAGTTAATTATCTATTGGGAACTGAAGGTACAAGCGTTTTTTGGCCGGTTGTTAATCAGATTCTCGTTTGCCAGTAAGATGTAATAACAACTGGTGCAGTGAACAAAAAATAATCACCATCGCCGTCCTGCACAGTCTGTATGAAGTGTCGAGTATTGTTCTGGTGGAACGCAGCTCTTTCCGCACTCTCTCTGTCTATGAAGTAATGTCCTCTTCCTGCGTCATCATGGCACGAGACTGATTAGCGTGACCGCGTAAACTGGTCCTATCAATTTTGAGCTGGATTATGGGCGTCGGAAAGTTTGGTAGTCACAGGTTTGTCAATAGACGTTCGACAGAATTCATTTCTACCACTTTTACTTTGCTTACCAGTCGTTTGAGGGGTCAATTAATTCACATCACATGGCATAAATTGCTAATGGGAGAAGATTCCTACTTCTAGGTCGGGTGGTCGCGTCTAGTAAAACCATTTAATAGGTCAACAGGCCACCATGTCTACTTCCAGCAAAATAAAAGTGAGCAGAGGAACATGGCAAAATATAAAGACTGTAAAAGAGATTAGAAAATACGGGAAGGAAATGTCAAAAATCTGAAAAAACAAATGTGGTGAAAGTGGACTGTCCCATTTGTTGGGTGGGGAATCAGCAACTTATCCTGGCCACCCAGATAACAGCCACACTTGACGTGTGACTATCATGAATTCATCAAACGTAGAACAGCTCCACTGCTGTGAGAAGTAATCACCTTTAGGTTCCCATCGTTAGAATTCATATAAAAAGGGGTGTAAGTCACAATTATACAACGTGAGGCCCTCACTAACAGTAAGGAAATAGTGAAAAAAGTATTTGGAAGTTTTCTTACTTAGTTTGGAGATTCACTTATGCGTCCTTCCGAAAATTTCGACCACATTGTCCAGATCAGATTAATTAAGCTAATCAGAAAGTGATTTGCTAACTGTACAGTTTTGTGAACGAATATTTATTATCTGAGACAGCAAATTTGCACAGAGGAATTAGGTTGTAGAGCCACTCTGGGAATACCCAGCACCAGTATCACAAATGACTGACTTGATTTCCACTTACATCTGCTGACTTGATTTTTATTTCTACTTTTGTAACTCTATATAACCCTCGCATTTATTTAGAACTCTTACTTACTTCCATAATATTCCACTACTCCATCTGCGAACCTCGCCTGGTTAACTAGCTTGCTAGTTCTCCAGCCGGTCCCTATCCCGGATGCAGTAAAAGAGTTGAGCGAGTGATCAGCGACCCTACAACACAAAAGCCATCAAACTTCAGGACAAGAAAATGTCTTAAAAATACAAAAAATTCAAACAACAATCCTATTCTTCGCTGCAATTGGAGAGGCTGAATGACACAGCAGGCTAATGGAACACTTTGGGAAGCCAGTCAGGCAATGGGTCTTCTCTCAATGAGAGCAAAAACAAGAGTAGGGATGCGTAATGACATGCAACTCTCCCAGAAGCATCACTGACAGCACCACAGAACTGTTTGCCAGTGCACACCAAAACTTCATCGAAGGCAGAAATACTAAATGCTATTAATATAAGTATAAAACTTTGGCACTGTGGTAGAGTATAACTCCATTATGGATTAGATTTTATCTCGATAAATCACACAGTGTTGTACAGTTATATTAACTGATGACGTTCCGAGCACAAACTATTGCTCATAAAACTTGATATGATTATGAGCAATAATCTGTGCTCGAAACGTCATCAGTTAAAATAAGTGTACAACACTGTGTGATTTATCAAAATAAAATCTTATCCATAATGAAGTTAAACGCGATCAAGCTACTGAAGTTCGGAAAAGCAGCAGGACCAGACGGAATTGCCTTGGAAGTACTAAAAACGGACCCAGAGACTGCGGCAGATGTTCTCACACCATTATTGCAAAAGGTTTGTAAAGAAAGAAAGGTGTCTACTGATTGGAAGAAAGACTGGCTAACTTGTAAAGATACCACAGAAGGGTGACTTACACCCCACTCTGCAAGAATCGTCGTGGAATAATCCTCTCGTCAACGCCAAGTAATACACTGAGTCGCATAATCCTGGAGAGAATAAAAAATGCACTGGATACAGAACTCCGACAGACCGCCTAAACAAGCTCGATCCAGGAAAGGAGAGTTATGTGCTGATCAAACTGCAGCTATACACATCGTCAAAACAGAACGGAGCGTACTACTTAGGGAAGATCTCGTTACAAGGTCTCAACACGGATTTCTCAAAAATATATCCTGCGTCACTTGCCACTTCGACTTTTTCAAATGCATCTGTCAATCACGTCTCATAAACTGTTAATGCCCAGCTCTCGCTACGCTCGGGCCCACGCTGTTACTTGAAGATTTCAGAAACGCTTAGTTATAACGGACGAAAAACCAAAACACCGATCTGCCGCTTGAGATTTATTTTATTCTTACACCAACATATAAAAAGAATAAGTGAACTAAGGTCTGAAAACAAATATTACAATAATAAATCATTGTATTACTTCTGACGATGTTTCACTCTTCTTTCTGAACAGCGACCGATGAGACGATGACTGTCGTATTGATGCCTCCAGACAGAGACCTCCTCTTGACATCTTGCAACACAATCGCCATTTGCTAGAATGACCCTTGCAGAATGCAAAGTGACCATGGCAGCACCTCACGATACTCTACGCACATCCTCTTATCTACTCATTACCAATTATCACTAAAATCGCTTGTAACTCATTCTGCCTCAGTTCTAGTAACGGTGATGTATGCGAGCCTCAGCCGTTTACACTCTTTCTCCTCGGCGTGTCGGATCGCAGCTAACAATTATCTCCGTGTGCATTTCATTCTCAGCAATAGCCTAGCCTCCCCGGCGTATACGACCCATCTGCTGTCCTTAACATCAATCAATTCATTCACGGATGTAGAAGACTCGAAACAACTTCAGAAGTAATCACGACGAAAATTTTTACAAAATTACGCAATAACAACAAGATACGAAAACAACAAGTAAACACAATGAATCCACAAAACACCAATTGCTATGACACACCACACGTATATACAAATAGTACAAAAAACCTCGCCGATCATGTCTTGGTGGAAATCCTGAGAAGAATTGCAGGACTTACAGCAGTACGCCTACAACCCTTCTCAGGTTGACTCTCTAGGTTGGAAAATCGTCGCAGAGTTCATTTGCTAACTTCCTTCTATCAGCTATATCCTCAAATCTGAACGGCAACACGCCCATGTCATTGTATCGTAGAATATAGATGACGAACAAACACACGACATATCTCATCAACCAAGTATAGAAACAGAGTAATTTACACCAAAGATAATAACATTCAAATAGTAACTTGAAACTAGAAATGCCTTTATTCGTGCAAGTCAATTTAACAATAACTCTCTCCTTTACACTTGGCTTATCCTCACTAAACTGACCATTGATATTCGTCCTTTCAAACGAACTGATACTATCAAAGTCATTGCACAAGATACTTGAGTTGATGGGCGTCTTTTTCATTGTGGATGACAGCACCAACGACGACTGATTGATATCAGTTGATGAAGTTAGCGGTGGATCAAAAGCTGTTGTTGCTCGAATTTCAGAAATTTGTCTACCTGCAAGACCACCACCACTGCTGTCTTTTACTATCAGCTCAGGTTTAGCACTAGCATCTGATGATAGGTGGGCTACACGCTGATCACTCACACTGACGGTCTCACAAATATCCATAACTTCTGCAACTGCATCTGCATTTATTTCTACTTCACGTTCAAGTTGTACAGAACCTTTATTTAACTTAGCAGTAGTAGGCATATCCCTCATCTCATCATGATCAACCAAAGACAACTGTGAAGTATCATGATCATTATCACGAATATTCACTTTACCGTCAACTTCATCATTTTCAAACTCTTTAATAACAGAAGTAGACAATTTTGGTTCCTCCTCGCAAATCATCAAAGGTTTTATAACTTCACTCTGACTAGTAATACCTTGTAAACTTGTGGAGTCAGAACTCCACTCTGAAGCAGTAACTCTATTCTGTGACACTCTATTCAACAATGGCTTACCAGTTGCAACTACAGACTTCTTCACAACAACGTTATCGTCACACAATTCGGAGTCAGGCCTGGAGTTTACATTTAGCTTATCACTGAACTTGCTCACTGGTTCACAGTTCACTTCTGTATGCACCTCTTGCACACGTGTAAAACAAAGCCGTGTTTGTCTTGCATCTTGTAACTTATCTGTTGAGGATGTACTACGAAACCTGTTACACTCACTAGGTCTATATGCATTACTAGACATCATGGAGTCTTCTCGATATCCACCTCTCTGAGGCTTATTCGTCATCAATGATTGCGTTTTACCCTCAGACTGCTCTATTCTAGGGGTGAGATCTAACAGACTGGAAAACTTGCTCATAGATTGATTGACACTAGTATTTACCAGTTTCAGGATATCATCAAACTTTGGCTCGATACCCTCATCCTCCATACGGGAGCTTATCTTCACCCACTTCCTTTGCAGTCGAGTAGGTAGACGTCTTGCTATTACTTCTAGTATAAAACTCGAGTTGAGGTCACTCATGCGATTCATCGAAATCATTCCATTCTTGTAAATTAGCAAATTATCTAAAAACTCAGTGAGTGCCTGGGAGTCATCCTGTAATTGACCACCATTACCCTTAACAGCCTCGAATAATTTCCCTGCAATCATCGAAGGTCTTCCAAACCTTTGACGTAATATGCTCATAGCCTCGTAGTAGCCCTCTTTTGGCTTCATAAACTTACAGCACTGTATAGCTCTTGCAGCATCTCCAGTGCAATATCTCATCAAATACATTAACTTCAATTCATCATTTAATAAAAAACCACTCAACATGATCTCAAACTCCTTTACAAATTGTAAATAATCAGCCGGGTTTCCATCAAAACACCGTGGTTCAAATTTAGGGAGTTTGATGTTCCTATTATCCCTGAACGGCGAAACAGTAACATCAACCATGTCATGCTTAACATCAGACACATCGTTACAATTAACAGACAAGTCACCATGACTTACTTTCCTGTTTGCATCCAAGACACTCTGTCCCTTCTTTGACCCAGGCATTGTTGAACTTGACCCAATTCCAAAAAGTTCCAGATATTGCTTGTTCAAAGAGGACTTGACCGGCACCAGGAAAGATGAACGGCGACTATCCAAACTTTCACCAACTGTTTGAATCCGCCAGATCTGTTTCCATCGTCAGAAACTGTCAATCACGTCTCATAAACCGTTAATGCCCAGCTCTCGCTACGCTCGGGCCCACGCTGTTCCTTGAAGATTTCAGAAACGCTTAGTTATAACGGACGAAAAAACCAAAACACCGATCTGCCGTTTGATATTTCTTTATTGTTACACCAACATATAAAAGGAATAAGCGAACTAAGCAAACTAAGGTCTGAAAACAAATATTACAATAATAAATCTCTGTATTACTTCTGACGATGTTTCACTCTTCTTTCTGAACAGCGACCGATGAGACGATGACTGTCGTATTGATGCCTCCGCGAAAATTGGGGAAGTTGATTTTGAACAAACAACCAAGAATTGATCGTTCAATCTTCATCTCCATTGACAGCATCACTAGTAGTCGCGAAGCACGTAAGCTAGTCGTTGTTCTCTACTTCGATATATCTAGGGCATTTTACATTGTATCTCACAGTATTCTCTTTGAGAAGCTGTACTCTTGTGGAATTCGCAACCCATTACTGAACTTGTTAAAATCATTTCTTAGCAACAGGGTACAAATAACCAAAGTTGGATCTGTATTGTCTCATCCCAGGCAGATCTCAAGTGGGGTTGTGCAAGGTAGTGTCCTAGGTCCACTTTATTCACAGTCTACATTAACAGCATTTGCAAGTGCTTCATCTCAGGTAAACCATTCCTATATGCTGACGACCTCAAAGTCGTCTACTCCTGCTACACTCATGAACTAAGCGATATGGTATATAAAATACATCTTGAACTAAGTAGTCTCGCAACATGGTGTGCTGAATCCTGTCTAAACTTTAACATTGACAAATGCGGCTGGATTTTTGTCGGCAACAGTAACCTTAATCTAACTCTTGAAATAAATGGACGAAAACAAGCTAAGCTCAACTCAGTCGCAGATCTCGGTATCAGATATGGAACGAACTTCCACTTACTGTACGTAGTTGCCGATCTCCTACTGAATTCCAGCGTCTACTTAACGAGTTCCTGACAACAAAAGAGCTTCGGCCTACTTATCCATACTTTATCCATATGGGCCGCTCAACTAGCTTTAGTACTACAGACCCCAGTGCGATACCCCCAATTTGAGGAAACTCATTTGCCCCGGCAACCGTACCTCATCTACAACGTGATAAAACCAATCTAATCTCTCCCACATGCCTTTACCTAAGGTTCGGTTATTCAGCTTACTAGAGATCCTATAGATATCTCTTCAATCGGGTTTATAAACTCATAAGACTCTCTATAATTTTCCTGGATGTATAATCCCAAACTAGTTGTGATAGTTCTCCCATAATATAAGCAAACTGGTACCTTGTAATGTCTAGGGCATGCCATATGAAAAATGGCCAGGAATACCTAGCAATAACAAACTCAACCAACCAACCATTTTCCCCAAGTTCATTCAACCTACCCTTATCCCTAATCGTACCACTATTCACTACACTCTACTCAGTAGAATATGACTTAATTTGCTCCGGTGCTCAAAACTCTTCTACCCTTTACTTTTCAAAAATGACGTTTTAACTACTAACTGCACAGTAGCCGTTTAACTAACTCACTGGTTTCCTCTTCACTGTAATCTTCAATAAGTTCGTCAGTATAATTATTTCCGAAAACCATTACATTAGCAACCATATCTTTTAATATTTTACGAATATACTTATATTATTAGCATAATACACTGCACTATTTTTGAGTTGAATTGATTGTCTTCAGTCAGCAGTTACCCATTCTCATATAATTTTCTAAAATTCATAATGTTAAAGCTATGTAGTATTTCTGTTAATATCTTTTATAATATGTTTAGACACGTTACTTTGCAATGTCAGATGTCTACTATATACAAGACTGCCATGATAATTTAGTACACTAAGTCCTGCCAACCGACCTTACCTTCAGTTCTTACTACCTACATTGAATCCTAACTATAGTGTTCTGCTGAATCTTGCTCCACTATTCACGAAACCTATTCTTTTTACTCCTTAAGGTTTTAACTTCTTATAAAGTAATCTGTTCACTAGGATGCATGCACACATATATATTATGTTCATAAAGATGTACGCGGAGATCTATTGGAAGCACTCATTAAGAAAGCTAGGGAGATGGAATATGAGGTGCGAACATGTCCGGTACCAAGCAGTATATTTGCGGTAACCATAATAATCATAGTCTCAGAGCCTAACATCAAAAAAGGAGGGAGGGTGGTGCTAGCTGATCAGTAGATATGGTGGTGATCACTAAGGTGAATCGCCCCATTCTGCAGGAACAGCAATATACAAATTGAAGGCTCGAGATATTTCAGATTTTTATGAGGGCTTAGATCTTTCTCTTGAAAAGGGTAATAATGAACGCCTTGACAGACCATGCTTCTACCTTTAAATATATACCATTCGCCCAGCCTATTGTTGAGATGCGACCATGCGGGATCTGCACAGATTTATGGGGCATCTTATAAATTAACTTGCTATCCATTGTCAGATCTTTAAATACCACTTCACAATGTCTTATCTCATTTATTTTCTAATAACGTCTTTACTTGATCCTCATTTTACTCCATTAAAACTAACATTTTACAGCTCATTATGACTTATTATATTCCTACTCTCTGAAGGGTACGGTTGTGCACTAAATACACAAAAGCTTTAAAACAAAAACAACTGGCACACCTGAGGATAAATGTATTAAAAACAAAAGTGGACATCATGATAGTATGAGATATACGTGTAGTGTTATACATTGCAAATGAACGTTGACAGCCTGGGGAGTTTCCTTTATAAATGCATTTATTAATGATACTTGCACTTACCTATTTCATTACAAGTTAATGATTCACCTCTGCACTTTAATTTTTCTAAAACAGACTTCAATCCCTTGTAAAAGTTGTAGTTACCTCAATATTGGTTGGTTATCGTAT
The DNA here is from genome assembly GCA_944472135.2 of Trichobilharzia regenti. Classification (NCBI taxonomy): domain Eukaryota; kingdom Metazoa; phylum Platyhelminthes; class Trematoda; order Strigeidida; family Schistosomatidae; genus Trichobilharzia; species Trichobilharzia regenti. The sequence continues at coordinate 50,605,449 of OX235265.1, forward strand.
GCCTACAACCACGGGATGAAAACGAAACGAAGTCGATTTTCCCGCTCAACCTGGAGGACAATTGTACCATTCAACAACTATACGGTCTGGTTCAGACAATGAGTGTATTATATGTATCAAATATTTAACAGTTGAAATATGATTAACTTGTAGACAATCTACGATCTGACATTATACCATACTTGATCGTGCCTGTAAAAATGGCATGCATTCTCATGTAAATGTTTATATGAAATATAAATTATTATAAATACTCTAGTAACTTAACGTTCTCTGAACAGACTGATTATGCCAGACGTTAAAACACGAAGGCTGATAGGATGCATAACACGCAATTTCTTTTGTTGTGAAACTGGGTCTTGATATACAAAGTATGTGTCCGACCTATCTTAGAATACTGCCCGTTTATTCTTAGTGGACTCAGACAAAACGAGAAGCTTAAATTAGAGGGAGTGCGACTGCAGTTTACCTCAAGAACTCTTGGTTTAGAAAGTGGTCTGGAATACCATGAGCGATGCGAAAGGCTAAGATTAGAACCCCTCTGGAAAAGACGCCTTAAGCTAAACCTTATCTTTTACTATAAGCTAACTAATCTTCTCTTGCATTCCTCCGAACCAATAACTAAACCTACCACTGTCATCAGTTACAATCTTAGAAATCATCACAACCTAGCTGCTATAGAGCACTGTCAGACTTATGTGTGGTATAACTTCTTCTTAAATAAGTTTTCAGCTATTTGGAATAGACTACCAGCTAATGTGCGTGATGCAAACACACTCCCAATGTTCATCTCCTTAGTCATCAGACTGCTCAAAGATGACAATGCACTTTTGCGTCTGACTCTTACACCTTCTTTTTCACCATACACAGATATTTTAAGTCCTTTAAACGTGTAGTTACAGCAAACTACAACTATAAATTTTAATATTATTGGAATTAGATGATAAACATCTCTACACAGGACAGTAATATTAGTTCACACATAATATAAAGGTTGGCATAACGGGACTAGTTAGTTAGTGAATAAAAATAAGCATAATTACTACACAGAATATATATGTATATATTTATTAATCACTCCTTGAGGACTACTCTTGCTTTCTTTTGCTTTGCTGTTGTTTGTCTTCTCTTTTCTCTCACCATTTTCGCTTCCACTGGACTTTTTGAATGAGAATGAATAATGTGGACGTTTGACCATTTACAATGACAAATGATCTGCAAACATTATTGGTCCCGTATCTTTCAGTCGCCTAGTTAATAACGAATTAACTTTCCCCACGACGCAACCTGGATTACATTTGTGGAATATACTCTTATACCAATGGAAAAGTATCAATTTTTTTCTTATTACCCAATCTGGATATAAATCAAAAATGAGATTCGGATTTGTACACACCTAAGTTATATTGTGGAATTACTTCAAGCTTTATTTTTTCCCAAGTATTTTTGATCCATCCAAAACATACTTGGGTTTTTATGTTAATACGAAGTCAATATTCCTATATTTCATGATGTGCTCCATTGAATGACTGGTTATCATACTGTTCCCACAAACCCAGCAACCATGTAATTTAACCATAAACCAAATTTATGAAATTTAAATAATGCTTATCCATGCCTGTACATTTGGTGTGTCCTACACAGGTAGGAAAAAATGTGTATTTTATTAAAACATTATTATTAAGTATGATTGCTAATCGTATATGTAATTTGTCATATTGATGATGCCTGTAAACTGGCGTCCCTCATGTGCAAAATGAGAATATACTATTATTATTATTAAAAAATGGCAGTCGAATCTCCATTTCAACTTCATCGACTTCAAAAAGGCCTTCAAAAGACAGTGTTGACCGAGAAGTAACTTGGAAACTACTTCAACACTACGACGTGCAATGCCCAAGTCCTTATCAACCTCATTCAACAGCTAGCTATATGAGAATGGCACATGTCAGGTGATCCACAAGGGTAAACTCAGTGGGGCCTCTGAAGTGAGTGCAGTAGTAAGACAAGAACGACTGCCTGTTATCACTGCTGATATTCTTAATTTTGGTGGACTGGATTATGTGTCAGACTGTTGGGGGCGATGAGTCAGGAATACGCTAGACCACTGATAAAAAGACTTTAGAAGATCTAGATTTTGCAGATGAATCATGTTTAGTATCACACAAATCCAAAGACTTGCAAGCGAAAACCAACAAACTGGTTGAAGAAGCAGACAGAGAAGATAGGACTACGGCTGAACACTGAGAAGACGGAGGTGGTGAAGAAAACCAATAAACAGCAATAACAACCAGCACCAATCACCATCAACGGGAGAGATTTAACAGAGGTTACCTCCTTCACTTATCTGGGAAGCATCGTTTCACCTACAGGCGGAACGGACGAAAATGTCAAAGTCAAAATCAGAAAGACAGGAGACAGCTTCATCAACCTAACACCAGTTTGGAAACCTCCTACACTCAGCATAAGGAACAAGATTCGTATTTTCAACACCTATGTCAAGTCGGTCACTGCCCCTATATGTGTCAGAAACTTACGCTGCGTAACATGAAAATGATGTGCGGCGGGTTGCAGACTTTTATCAACAGTTATTTTTGCTCCATCTCGAAGGTCTAATGGCTGACCAGAAAGAATTAGTACCAAGAAACTCTGACATGGAACAAGCCAATGAAGAGCTGGTTGCCCAACAAATATGTAGTAAAAATAGAAGATTGATCGGTCGCACGTTGGGGAGGCCGTCAAATGACGTCGTGTGCCAGGTCATCTCTCGAATAGATCCTTAATGGAAAGCGACAAGTGGGTTGTCAGTGCAAAGTTGCCATGGAGGAGATATTGTTGCAAGGAGAGGATGAAAGATTATGCGCAATCATGAGGCCTACTTAAGAAGACAGCAGAGAATAAAACAAAGTGGAGACATGTTGCTGAAGACTTATGTTCTAATCAGAACCCAAAGGAATAACAACAGTTCCATGGGCATTCAGACCGCAGCTCATTCATTATAATACACTATCGATAAGTAAATCCAGTACACAAATTCAACTACTTTTATGCACTAACTGATATTCGCAATTATATCCGTGAAAAACCAACACTATCGCCACTATCGCCTTTCTTATGATAAATGCATATAAATGCAATTCTACAGCCACAGAAAATGATTTTACAGAAAAGAGACTTTTCGCAGACCTACTTGTTTTGCTTTTATTAATTTTTGGATTGGAATTCTTCATAAAGAACAGAAATACTGATATTATTACTAATATCTCCATCACAATGCCGAAATTCTTTTCTTGCATCATACTTAGTGTACGTAAGACTGGGTATGGTTGCCTAAATGAGTATCTGAAATCCTCCTGCAGTGAAAATCTTGAATTTCTATTTTACCAGTTTATCAAAGACAAAATGTGAAAGGTGAATAAAAAACCAAATGTGTGAATATCCCTCATTTGGACTACATCATATGAGGAGTACACCAGTTACCTAAGAGGTCAGAATGACATATTTGGCAAGCTTTGAGCACCGTTAGGACCAGTATGCACACCGACTAATTAGTGTTAGAGGCATAATACTAGTGTAACCAGATGCGGTTATAGGGGTTTAAGAGGTTTTGTTGTACTTTAGTCTGGGTTAAACTTGACTTGAAGGAGTTTCCTGTTGTAGGTGATGCAGAGGTTAATGATTTACCCTCAATACAAGCTGCTTTATTCGACAAACACTAATGGCTTTCCGACTTCCTGCTAGGCCAATACTAAATTTTTCTTTCCCACTGATGACTTTGGAAGGCACTTCATCAAAAGCTTGCAAGGGTTTACGCATAGCCCGACAATGCACAAAATCTTTGGTGCAGTCTTGAAGTCTGACATCTAGAAGCACCTTTCCGTTTAGTGCACGTGCTGGAGTTGGTCGCAGTTGATATACAAAATGTGTGAGACACTGAGAGTGAATACGAGCATCAGAAACACATTGTTCGGCACCTTCCGAAGAAACTATTTCACCAAGTAAACAGGGTGCGGAGGTGTTACCTAGTAGGCCAACGAAAGCTTCGCAAATAAACTGCCCAGCTCAAAGAGCACACCACATATAAATCCTCCACCTGAGCCACAAATCTTCTATTATTCGTGAGCTGTAGTAGGATAGTTCCTATGCCTGTGTTAGGTGCATCGACCAAACTGCTTAGGGAAAGCCCAATATCCAAATACACTAACATAGTGGCATCTGTGATAGCCATCTTGATTTGTTTAAGCGCTTTTCGGTGCGTCAGGAGTAAACGTCAGTGTCAATCACGTCTCATAAACCGTTAATGCCCAAATCTCGCTACGCTCGGGCCCACGCTGTTCCTTGAAGATTTCAGAAACGCTTAGTTATAACGGACGAAAAAACCAAAAGACCAATTGGTGACTCGTGGATTCTTTATTGTTACACCAACATATAAAAAGAATAAGCGAACTAAGGTCTGAAAACAAATATTACAATAATAAATCTCTGTATTACTTCTGACGATGTTTCACTCTTCTTTCTGAACAGCGACCGATGAGACGATGACTGTCGTATTGATGCCTCCGCGAAAATTGGGGAAGTTGATTTTGAGCAAACAACCATGAATTGATCGTTCAATCTTCAACTCCATTGACACTCCCCGGCAAAAAAGGGATCCAACCCTTTTTTCCTTCACGACCAATGCACGTTGACTTGGATGCCATTGCGAGAACCTGGGTCACACGGACAGAGCTGAAATGGAAAACAAACAGAAAAGCCAACACACCACAAGCATACCCACAGCACAATCTCACACATCAATGACGACCTGCGCCTCCAGACAGAGACCTCCTCTTGACATCTTGCAACACAATCGCCATTTGCTAGAATGACTCTTGCAGAATGCAACGTGACCATGGCAGCACCTCACGATACTCTACGCACATCCTCTTCATTACTCACTACCAATTACCATTGAAATCGCTTGTCACTCATTCTGCCTCAGTTCTAGTAGCGGTGACGCATGCGAGCCTCAGTCGTTTACACTCTTTCTCCCCGGCGTGTCGGACCGCAGCTAACAATTATCTCCGTGTGCATTTCATTCTCAGCAATAGCCTAGCCTCCCCGGCGTATACGACCCATCTGCTGTCCTTAACATCAATCAATTCATTCATGGATGTAGAAGACTCGAAACAACTTCAGAAGTAATCACGACGAAAATTTTAACAAAATTACGCAATAACAACAAGACACGAAAACAACAAGTAAACACAATTGATCCAAAATACACCAATTGATATGACACACCACACGTATACACAAACAGTACACACAAACTCTCGATCATGTCTTGATGGAATTTCTTGGAAGAATTGCAGGACTTACACCAGTACGCCTACAACCCTTCTCAGGTTGACGATTGTAAGTTGTGGAATGTCCGGACACAAACAAGATTAACCAACAATTACATCAATTGGAACTCACACAATTATTTAACACAAACATATGTACAATCAACACATCAAATGTTGTGGATTCTGACACGACAAACTACCCTTGAAGAACTGTAGGACTTACAGCAGTACGCCTACATTCCTTCTCAGGTTGATGATCCAAGTGGAAGTCGTCCGGACACAAACAGAATTACCAACAGCTAGATGACAGATGATATCAATTCAGTATATACAATATGAACATATGTACAAGATCATACACCAAGCACATTGGACTGCTCATTGATGCGCTACCCTTTGAAGAACTGTAGGACTTACAGCAGTACGCCTACAACCCTTCTCAGGTTGACGCTCTAGGTTGGAAAATCGTCGCAGAGTTCATTTGCTAACTTCCTTCTATCAGCTATATCCTCAAATCTGAACGGCAACACGCCCATGTCATTGTATCGTAGAATATAGATGACCAACAAACACACGACATATCTCATCAACCAAGTATAGAAACAGAGTAATTTACACCAAAGATAATAACATTCAAATAGTAACTTGAAACTAGAAATGCCTTTATTCGTGCAAGTCAATTTAACAATAACTCTCTCCTTTACACTTGGCTTATCCACACTAAACTGACCATTGATATTCGTCCTTTCAAACGAACTGATACTACCATAGTCATTGCACAAGATACTTGAGTTGATGGGTGTCTGTTTCATTGTGGATGACAGCACCAACGATGACTGAGTGACACAAGGTGATGAACTTAGTGGTGGATCAGAAGCTGTTCTTGTTCGGCTCTCAGATAGTTGTCCAACTGCAAGATTACCACCACTGCTGTCTTTCACTACTAGTTCGGGTTTAGCACTATCATCTGATGATAGGTGGGCTACACGCTGATCAATTACACTGACTGTCTCACAAGTATGCACACCTTTTGGAACTGCATCTGCGTTCAATTCTACTTCACGTTGTAGTTGTACAGAACCTTTATTTAACTTAGCAGTAGTAGGCATATCCCTCATCTCATAATGATCAACCAAAGACAACTGTGAAGTATCATGATCATTATCACGAATATTCACTTTACCGTCAACTTCATCATTTTCAAACTCTTTAATAACAGAAGTAGACAATTTTGGTTCCTCCTCGCAAATCATCAAAGGTTTTATAACTTCACTCTGACTAGTAATACCTTGTAAACTTGTGGAGTCAGAACTCCACTCTGAAGCAGTAACTCTATTCTGTGACACTCTATTCAACAATGGCTTACCAGTTGCAACTACAGACTTCTTCACAACAACGTTATCGTCACACAATTCGGAGTCAGGTCTGGAGTTTACATTTAGCTTATCACTGAACTTGCTCACTGGTTCACAGTTCACTTCTGTATGCACCTCTTGCACACGTGTAAAACAAAGCCGTGTTTGTCTTGCATCTTGTAACTTATCTGTTGAGGATGTACTACGAAACCTGTTACACTCACTAGGTCTATATGCATTACTAGACATCATGGAGTCTTCTCGATATCCACCTCTCTGAGGCTTATTCGTCATCAATGATTGCGTTTTACCCTCAGACTGCTCTATTCTAGGGGTGAGATCTAACAGACTGGAAAACTTGCTCATAGATTCATTGACACTAGTATTTACCAGTTTCAGGATATCATCAAACTTTGGCTCGATACCCTCATCCTCCATACGGGAGCTTATCTTCACCCACTTCCTTTGCAGTCGAGTAGGTATACGTCTTGCTATTGTGGTGAGAGCAGGCTGCTAGCCGATTGGTTGACACTAAGCTACGTTAATATGGGCCGTGAGAAAATATGAACAAGGCTGAGTCAACAACCAATCACATCAAATTTAACGTGGCAAAATATGATTCGCAGATAGAGAACTCTATTTGTCAAGGAATCCCGAAACAACCAATCAGAAGCCTGCGTTTGTCTTTAATAATGTATGTGAAATGTGTATAAATACGTGTTGATTTTCATAATAAAACGATCTGTTGCCTGGCCCTTGTCTTCTGTTGTTACACTATTACTTCTAGTATAAAACTCGAGTTGAGGTCACTCGTGCGATTCATCGAAATCATTCCATTCTTGTAAATTAGCAAATTATCTAAAAACTCAGTGAATGCCTTGGAGTCATCCTGTAATTGACCACCATTACCCTTAACAGCCTCGAATAATTTCCCTGCAATCATCGAAGGTCTTCCAAACCTTTGACGTAATATGCTCATAGCCTCGTAGTAGCCCTCTTTTGGCTTCATAAACTTACAGCACTGTATAGCTCTTGCAGCATCTCCAGTGCAATATCTCATCAAATACATTAACTTCGATTCATCATTTAATAAAAAACCACTCAACATGATCTCAAACTCCCTTACAAATTGTAAATAATCAGCCGGGTTTCCATCAAAACACCGTGGTTCAAATTTAGGGAGTTTGATGTTCCTATTATCCCTGAACGGCGAAACAGTAACATCAACCATGTCATGCTTAACATCAGACACATCGTTACAATTAACAGACAAGTCACCATGACTTACTTTCCTGTTTGCATCCAAGACACTCTGTCCCTTCTTTGACCCAGGCATTGTTGAACTTGACCCAATTCCAAAGAAGTTCCAGATATTGCTTGTTCAAAGAGGACTTGACCGGCACCAGGAAAGATGAACGGTGACTATCCAAACTATCACCAACTGTTTGAATCCGCCAGATCTGTTTCCATCGTCAGAAACTGTCAATCACGTCTCATAAACCGTTAATGCCCAGCTCTCGCTACGCTCGGGCCCACGCTGTTCCTTGAAGATTTCAGAAACGCTTAGTTATAACGGACGAAAAACCAAAACACCGATCTGCCGTTTGATATTTCTTTATTGTTACACCAACATATAAAAGGAATAAGTGAACTAAGGTCTGAAAACAAATATTACAATAATAAATCATTGTATTACTTCTGACGATGTTTCACTCTTCTTTCTGAACAGCGACCGATGAGACGATGACTGTCGTATTGATGCCTCCGCGAAAATTGGGGAAGTTGGTTTTGAGCAAACAACCATGAATTGATCGTTCAATCTTCAACTCCATTGACAGTCAGTTTCTTACACTTATCGTTCAGAAGATTAGTCGTTGCATTCAAATTATGCGCGCACTGAGGAATAAAACTCTCGAAATACCAAAAAATTTGCGCAATAATTTTAGGTTGTTATTAATGATAACCTTTTGACCTCTTACACCTTCTCAGGTAGAGGACGAATCCTATGTTTATCGATAACATATCCAAGGAAAGTCAAGGATTGGACCTCAATCTGACATTTAGGTAGATTGGTTGTTACCGAGTGTTTTGGAAGTTACTGGAAACTTGTTGAAGGTGAAATTGACGATTTTCTTCATCCGGATCGCTATCAGAATATCATCCAGATAGGCATAGGCAAGGTCGAATCCACGCAAGGCATTAATATTTAAACACTGAAATTTCTCAGTGACGTTGCATAGACCGAAAGGCATGAGAGGAAACACAAAAAGACCGAAAGGACTAATGACTTTCGTCCTTGGGAATTCATTAGGATGCACAGGGGTTTGGTGACAAACATTTATCGGCTCCAGCTCGCTGGAAACGTTTGGCATTTCAAAGATAATATCAAGTCGTGTATGTGTGGTACCGGGTAATGATCTGGGACTGTTTCAACAGCTGGCCTTCGGCAACCACCAGAAGGCCTGCAGTTCATGCCACTGTTTTTAGCCACCACATAAAGAGTTGAAGACCACGGGGTGTTTGGTGGTCTGGTTGTTCCAACTTCAAGCATGTATTCAAATTTAGCCGTAACAACTACTGTTTCTCTAGGAACATCCGATGTGGTTTGGCGAAAACAGGTGAACCAAAAGCCGGAATGTGATAAGTGACACTGGATGTCATACAAGGGACACCACTATTAGGACTGAAGACGTTGGCAAAAGTTTGGATTGTGGTAGAATACGGACTTGAAGTTCAAGGGGTCGAAGATACCTGTCTGAGAAAGGGTTTCCGAGTGATAGTACCGGAGACGTGGAGTCGTAAGGTGGAATCAATCAAATTATGCTTGCCACCATCTGCCAGCAACTGATAACGCTGCAGGAGATCCGCATCAATAATGCCAGTAGTCACACCAGCCACGATGAAAACCCAACGGAAAGTATGTAGACGTTCGATAATAAGGTCTAGAAACCCTCGACCATACGTTGTGATAGGCGAAACATTGATGATGCGTAGTTATAGAGATGCTGTCCGCAGACAGTTTTGTTGTTGGTGGGATGACGCTCAACTCCCGCCTCAGTGCTTACCAGGAAGCGTTACCTGTGACATATCACAGGCGACGAGGGAGTGGTTCGCAGGCGATGTTGGTCACGATTACATGATGACTTACGCGTTTCCCAACTGGCCACTATTGAAAGTACGGTGAGGTTTACAGTTTGACGCGTTGGCACCACAACGTCTATCATACCAACAAATGCCAGGTCAAGAAGTTCTCGCTTTCGACTGTTTGTATTTGTTACTGGAGGAAAGTTTGTTGGTTGGTGTAGGATTTCTAGCTCTAAGCCCCTTCCTAAGTCTATACAGATCCTGATACGTCTAACTGATGTCAAAAGTGAACAGGTCACTCGTTAAGTGGAGGTCATTCTAGCATGGAAATTTAATGAATAAGGTAGCAGAAACAATTGCGAATGGTCTGATCGCCTCGACAGCTCTGTAAGCTGACTCTGCTGATTCCGTCGGAAGTGACGTGTAGGAGGATGCACGAATTCCTTGCGCCGAATGAGGTGGCCATTGTAACCAAGATTGTTTTAGGAAGGTTTCGTCGGTTTCGAAATCAGCAAGTAGCTGTTCTATCTGAGAGGGTCTACGGTCCCCGTTTTTAAAGTATCTGGAGAGTTCTTGCATTCTCTGTTAGCGTGTGCTGCTCGCATGTTTGGAGTTGCTCTCAGACTACCGTGAATGTCTGGGGACGCGTCGTCAAGGTCATCTGAAACGTCTTGCATGATGCTCTCAGGGAAGCTGACAATTAGTAAGTTGGCCTCGGTTTCTTAAGAATGTACATGCTATAAAGCGAACTGAACTTAAACATATCAGAACAATCAAGGTGGTAGATTCACTCAAGATAGGGAGTTGCAACTTTACTGCCTCCTACGCAAGAGAGTCAGTTTCAGCCACGGTTAGATATGTTATATGGCACGAAATAATAAAAATGTGTCACCAATTTGAAATAGCACAAAAAACAACCTTGCGTGCACGAGTGATATTAATAAAATTGAAACTATGGATAAGTTGAGCTTAAGATGTGGTAAGAAATGAGTTTCGGGATGACTAGTTTTGAAGTGCTGATAGTGCAACAACAGAAGACAAGGGCCAGGCAACCGACCATTTATTAAGGAAATCAACCCATATTTATAGATTTTCATGTACATGTTATAGATTATTGTTGGCAGAAAACACAGTCTTCTGATTGTCTGATTCTCACTGAAAGTTAACCGCTCATTTCTTTGTGGCTGTTTCTTGAACGTCGGATCACCAAATGCTAACTGTATCCGCCTACGCAAAGCCTTTGTTCTCATTTATCTCACGACCAATATTGGGGATATAAACATTGACGTAAATTATTGTCCACCAATTTTGGCTAACAGCCAGCTCTCACCACATTAGCACTGTCGATTGGCTACACTTCTGCAGTCCTCACTGGACTTAATTTAACTTCCTTTCAAATAATTCTGCATTCTACCTGACCTGTAAGAACTGGCGACAAAAGGCGAATTAATAAAAGACTTCGTTGTCAGTGAAAAAGTGTTAGAGTATGCCGTATATTTGTGTGAGAGAAAAGGTAATGATTATCCGAGGAAACAGTTATATAACTTGTCTAAAGGGCTACGGCTTTAAAATAACTGATCCTTATTACAAATTCGGATAGCGTTATCAGAAAACCAAGACTGTCTGTAAGATGTGATGTATTTGAGCAATACATTTGTAACAATCTGCCTGTCGAACCAATTAACATGTAAAATACATGACAATCAAAGTACACAAAGTGATAAAACAGAGTTTAAGAATAATTAACACAGCGTTAGGTTATCCAATCAGACATGGATTGCCTAGGTGGGTTAAGAGTAATAACGAACTGTTTATGAACACATAGGGGAGGGGCTTAAGTTCATGAGTAGCTATAGCCTCAGTGTATTTCAGTAAGCACCCTTGACCATTTTTATAGGTGACCTAAAAAGACATGTTAACATCAATCGTATGTTTCATCTCAATCGGATGCTTGGCTATAGATGAATTCGGTAGTCTGCCACCTGAGTCTATTGATTCTGTTAAGTATATCTGTCTTTCTGACCATTTCGGAATATGCTCTCCCACCTCCACATGCAAAGCACGATTACTCCTCCCTGTGTATGTGTCAACACACATGTAAATTGGAGAATGTTATGGGATGTGAAATAATCACTTGTTCAACTTTGAAGTTTGCAGTGGAGCATATTTTTGACTTTTTTGGTGATTACAAGCCGTGCTGCAAAACAGGTCCAACGAATCACCGAGGTTAGTCTACTGTTTATCTCTCCGTTGTATGGCGATTTCATGAAGAGAGCCTGGAGCGGAATAGATCGTAGGTCTCAAAACTAATTCACTTCTACACCTGACTAAAATTTTAAAAGGATAACCGATTTTAACAGGAGCATCCATCAGTATTTTATTTTTACTTCTCTATAATATCAGCCGTATAAATACAATGAATCCTCTTGTCAGCCACGTCTCGTAAACCGTCAATGCCCAGCTCTTCCTACGCTAGGACTCACTCTGTTCCTTGAAGTTTCTCAGAAACGCTTAGTAATAACGGACGCAAAACCAAAACACCGATTGGCTACTCGAGAATTCTTTATTGTATCACCAACATAAAGGCAACTTTAAAATTAAGCTTTAACTAAGGTCTATGAACAAATATTACAATAATAAATCACAATATTACTTCTGACAGTTTTGGCCTGACTTCTTTCTGAACAGCGACCAAGCTCCTCTTATACTGTAGTGGACATAATCTGTAAGCAAAAAGGAATTAACATCAGAGAATACATTTTTTTATCTTTAGTGTTTATATCTACAAGACGGTCAACAGGTTCACATGTATCTTTAAAAGTAAACTTACATAATTCTTTGGTACTGGGCTTAAAACATAAGCTAACCATTTTGCCGGATTATATATAGGGGAGTGACACACTGATAGAATTCCAAGCAGTGGATTATCAACCATATGAATCTAGGGTGATCCATAAAGGTTTAAAAAGTCAGATCCCAAGGGCTCCAACGAATGTTTGCAATAAAAATGAGCTTAATTCTAGCAGCAAGTGGATCAGCTTAAGGCCGTCACCGGACAATAAAGGCCGAGACCACATTCAATGCATGTAATTATGTAGGTCACCTAAACCTACCAACAACCATCGTCTTTCCTCAACCCAACCCTAACGTGAATAAGTCCTTAAACTAACTCCAATCTAACTCGAACCAACCCTAATATCATCAAGTTAACATGACCTTAACCTATCCCTTACTTAGACCATAACCTCACCTCTGCTGAACCCAACCTGACACTTCCTAGATATCCCATTTAGTTACAGAACACCTGATTAAGCATATTTCATTCTTGATTATCAGATTATTTACTAGGTTTCACTAGCTTACCCACGGAGTGTTTCAAGATCATTGATGCGATCAAACTCCACTGGTACTTACTCTTACTTGAACATTAACATGGCCGGCTTCTAGATGTGTGCACAAACATAATGAATTCCGACTTTAATCTATTATATATATTATATATTATGAAACGCGCTCCCTGAATACGACGTGCATTTTCCTCTCTAACCGGAAATATCCAATTTTGTGAATTATTCGTTTGGGAAATCTGATCTTACTAACCGGCGAATTTTATTCAACCATTTCTTCCTCACCGAGCCTGTGTGTGGTACTTCCCCCTGTCTCGAACTACTACCAAAGCTTCAGGTGCTACTTCTGTAGCAACATCCTCCTCACTCCTTCAAATATACAGGAGTTGTGGGTCTGTTACGCTATTGCTGTGAAGCCGAATAACCCGAAAGTTACAGGTAAAGTCAAAAGCTTTTACTTATATACTCTCAATGGAGTTGAAGATTGAACGATCAATTCATGGTTGTTTGCTCAAAATCAACTTCCCCAATTTTCGCGGAGGCATCAATACGACAGTCATCGTCTCATCGGTCGCTGTTCAGAAAGAAGAGTGAAACATCGTCAGAAACCTTAGTTCGCTTATTCCTTTTATATGTTGGTGTAACAATACAGAAATATCAAACGGCAGATCGGTGTTTTGGTTTTTCGTCCGTTATAACTAAGCGTTTCTGAAATCTTCGAAGAACAGCGTGGGCCCGAGCGTAGCGAGAGCTGGGCATTAACGGTTTATGAGACGTGATTGACAGTTTCTGACGATGGAAACAGATCTGGCGGATTCAAACAGTTGGTGAAAGTTTGGATAGTCACCGTTCATCTTTCCTGGTGCCGGTCAAGTCCTCTTTGAACAAGCAATATCTGGAACTTTTTGGAATTGGGTCAAGTTCAACAATGCCTGGGTCAAAGAAGGGACAGAGTGTCTTGGATGCAAACAGGAAAGTAAGTCATGGTGACTTGTCTGTTAATTGTAACGATGTGTCTGATGTTAAGCATGACATGGTTGATGTTACTGTTTCGCCGTTCAGGGATAATAGGAACATCAAACTCCCTAAATTTGAACCACGGTGTTTTGATGGAAACCCGGCTGATTATTTACAATTTGTAAAGGAGTTTGAGATCATGTTGAGTGGTTTTTTATTAAATGATGAATTGAAGTTAATGTATTTGATGAGATATTGCACTGGAGATGCTGCAAGAGCTATACAGTGCTGTAAGTTTATGAAGCCAAAAGAGGGCTACTACGAGGCTATGAGCATATTACGTCAAAGGTTTGGAAGACCTTCGATGATTGCAGGGAAATTATTCGAGGCTGTTAAGGGTAATGGTGGTCAATTACAGGATGACTCCCAGGCACTCACTGAGTTTTTAGATAATTTGCTAATTTACAAGAATGGAATGATTTCGATGAATCGCATGAGTGACCTCAACTCGAGTTTTATACTAGAAGTAATAGCAAGACGTCTACCTACTCGACTGCAAAGGAAGTGGGTGAAGATAAGCTCCCGTATGGAGGATGAGGGTATCGAGCCAAAGTTTGATGATATCCTGAAACTGGTAAATACTAGTGTCAATCAATCTATGAGCAAGTTTTCCAGTCTGTTAGATCTCACCCCTAGAATAGAGCAGTCTGAGGGTAAAACGCAATCATTGATGACGAATAGGCCTCAGAGAGGTGGATATCGAGAAGACTCCATGATGTCTAGTAATGCATATAGACCTAGTGAGTGTAACAGGTTTCGTAGTACATCCTCAACAGATAAGTTACAAGATGCAAGACAAACACGGTTGTGTTTTACACGTGTGCAAGAGGTGCATACAGAAGTGAACTGTGAACCAGTGAGCAAGTTCAGTGATAAGCTAAATGTAAACTCCAGGCCTGACTCCGAATTGTGTGACGATAACGTTTTGGTGAAGAAGTCTGTAGTTGCAACTGGTAAGCCATTGTTGAATAGAGTGTCACAGAATAGAGTTACTGCTTCAGAGTGGAGTTCTGACTCCACAAGTTTACAAGGTATTACTAGTCAGAGTGAAGTTATAAAACCTTTTATGATTTGCGAGGAGGAACCAAAATTGTCTACTTCTGTTATTAAAGAGTTTGAAAATGATGAAGTTGACGGTAAAGTGAATATTCGTGATAATGATCATGATACTTCACAGTTGTCTTTGGTTGATCATTATGAGATGAGGGATATGCCTACTACTGCTAAGTTAAATAAAGGTTCTGTACAACTACAACGTGAAGTAGAATTGAACGCAGATGCAGTTCCAAAAGGTGTGCATACTTGTGAGACAGTCAGTGTAATTGATCAGCGTGTAGCCCACCTATCATCAGATGATAGTGCTAAACCCGAACTAGTAGTGAAAGACAGCAGTGGTGGTAATCTTGCAGTTGGACAACTATCTGAGAGCCGAACAAGAACAGCTTCTGATCCACCACTAAGTTCATCACCTTGTGTCACTCAGTCATCGTTGGTGCTGTCATCCACAATGAAACAGACACCCATCAACTCAAGTATCTTGTGCAATGACTATGGTAGTATCAGTTCGTTTGAAAGGACGAATATCAATGGTCAGTTTAGTGTGGATAAGCCAAGTGTAAAGGAGAGAGTTATTGTTAAATTGACTTGCACGAATAAAGGCATTTCTAGTTTCAAGTTACTATTTGAATGTTATTATCTTTGGTGTAAATTACTCTGTTTCTATACTTGGTTGATGAGATATGTCGTGTGTTTGTTGGTCATCTATATTCTACGATACAATGACATGGGCGTGTTGCCGTTCAGATTTGAGGATATAGCTGATAGAAGGAAGTTAGCAAATGAACTCTGCGACGATTTTCCAACCTAGGGCGTCAACCTGAGAAGGGTTGTAGGCGTACTGCTGTAAGTCCTACAGTTCTTCAAAGGGTAGTTTGTCGTGTCAGAATCCACAACATTTGATGTGTTGATTGTACATATGTTTGTGTTAAATAATTGTGTGAGTTCCAATTGATGTAATTGTTGGTTAATCTTGTTTGTGTCTGGACATTCCACAACTTACAATCGTCAACCTGAGAAGGGTTGTAGGCGTACTGGTGTAAGTCCTCCAATTCTTCAAAATAATTCCACCAAGACATGATCCGCGAGGTTGTTTGTACTGTTTGTGTATACGTGTGGTGTGTCTTCGCAATTTGTGATTTTGGATCCATTGTGTTTACTCGTTGTTTTCGTGCCTTGTTTTTATTGCATAATTTTGTTAAAATTTTCGTCGTGATTACTTCTGAAGTTGTTTCGAGTCTTCTACATCCATGAATGAATTGATTGATGTTAGAGACAGCAGATGGGTCGTATACGCCGGGGAGGCTAGGCTATTGCTGAGAATGAAATGCACACGGAGATAATTGTTAGCTGCGGTCCGACACGCCGGGGAGAAAGAGTGTAAACGACTGAGGCTCGCATGCGTCACCGCTACTAGAACTGAGGCAGAATGAGTGACAAGCGATTTCAATGGTAATTGGTAGTGAGTAATGAAGAGGATGTGCGTAGAGTATCGTGAGGTGCTGCCATGGTCACGTTGCATTCTGCAAGAGTCATTCTAGCAAATGGCGATTGTGTTGCAAGATGTCAAGAGGAGGTCTCTGTCTGGAGGCGCAGGTCGTCATTGATGTGTGAGATTGTGCTGTGGGTATGCTTGTGGTGTGTTGGCTTTTCTGTTTGTTTTCCATTTCAGCTCTGTCCGTGTGACCCAGGTTCTCGCAATGGCATCCAAGTCAACGTGCATTGGTCGTGAAGGAAAAAAGGGTTGGATCCCTTTTTTGCCGGGGAGTGTCAATGGAGTTGAAGATTGAACGATCAATTCATGGTTGTTTGCTCAAAATCAACTTCCCCAATTTTCGCGGAGGCATCAATACGACAGTCATCGTCTCATCGGTCGCTGTTCAGAAAGAAGAGTGAAACATCGTCAGAAACCTTAGTTCGCTTATTCCTTTTATATGTTGGTGTAACAATACAGAAATATCAAACGGCAGATCGGTGTTTTGGTTTTTCGTCCGTTATAACTAAGCGTTTCTGAAATCTTCGAAGAACAGCGTGGGCCCGAGCGTAGCGAGAGCTGGGCATTAACGGTTTATGAGACGTGATTGACATATACTTTATCCTTCTTTTCTGTGCTCTCTATTGTCTTTTGCTGTAAGTCTATTGGACAAAATAACAGTCTCTTATTTTTTAATCACCAGTATTAATTTAGGAGTAAAATGACGATAGATTCTCACCCTAAGATAAGTAATGGGTCATCATACTCCGTACTCACCTGGGCTTCAGCCAAACTAGGCAAACAGGTGAAGCTGATGGACTCACGCATACCGGTCTTGAAGACCAGGGCGAATATTCCCTGCTCGTACAGATTGCCGATGTCACCACAGTCCTACAGTGAACTGCGCAAAGTCAGCCAAGCGGATGTGGCTCCATCCCTGTTAACACGACTAGGTTAACAGAGCCGAGTGGGAAAATTGCACTAAGTGAGAACTGTATAACACCCATCCTCATGGTAGGCCATGAAACGAACAGAAAGGCCAAGAAGAAACGTTCACGACGTCGTAAGACGACGAAAACGCTCTCCAAGATGGCAGACGACTGCACGGTCTGCGCTTCTGTTGTCGAACAAGCAGACTCTGCCTTCGAATGTAACTTTTGCAAGGGATGGGTGCATTGTAGATGCGACAGCGGTGTACCAAAAGCGTATTATGACTTTATGCGTAAGAACCCATGGCAATGGTTCTGGTACATGTGCCCAAGTTGCCGTCCTGATGTAGCCTCGCGTAGTCCTTTGAAAACTAAAGATGGCGCAAAAGTAGCAGAGGAAAATGTGAAATGTTCGACTCCCACCAATTCGGAAAATAGCGCAAACGCACGTAAACCGGGGATACCGAAATCCTCACCGGTTAAACTTGTAACTCTTGACATAACCGCTCCAGACACAGATGCTGGAGAACCACGGGTTTCCGTCGCTGAAAAAAGACCCTTATCGTCTGCCGGTAATACTGGCCATAGCACTGAGACACACAAAAATGACCAGTCGCACCAGACGAAACAAAACGGTCTTAAAGAAAATCACAAATGTGCGAGGACCGAGCCCAAGCCCACGGTTAGCAGATCAAATTGTGTAATCCTCTTTAATGTACCAGACTGTAGTAGTGGTCTGCTGAAAGATAGGGCCCTATTTGATCAGGAACAGTGGTCCATCTTGTGTAGCACACTGGGTTTGGACATCCAACCAGTAAATCTATGCAGATTGTATAGGGGCACTGCTGCACCTGAAGGCAAACCATCCCCACTGAGGGTAACATTGGCCTCTACCGAGGATGTTGAAAAAGTGTTACTGGCTTCTCAAGTCCTTTCTATAGGGAGGGCCTGTAACATACGTGTTAAGCCAGACAGGCCGTGGAAGGAAAGACAAATGGCGAGGGAGTCGCCAGAGCTCATTCCTTCTGCCTCCATGGTTGTGCATGGCATTCCCGAACTGGTAACTGGGAACGCCTGCGAAAAGCATTGTCATGATGTACAACAATGGAGATGGTTGGCATCCCAGATGGCCCTGGGAGTTCAGGGGCTGTCTCTATTTATAGACTGCCTCGACCCACTCATCTTATGTCAATTAACACGCCACGTCTGTTAGCTGTCAAGTTCAGCTCCCAAGACCAGTTGACTACCGCTCTCCAAAGATGGTACGAGACCAAGGACAAGGTCAGCAAACACATTCGCTGCTGCGAGAGCCGGCCTCGCACTCAAAGGAGAGAACAAAGCGTAGTAAAAAAAATCCTCAACCCCTAGTCACACTACAGCGGTGCAGCACGGACGATGATAGCCAGTGTCATCCGAGTGCTCCGACTGAACTAGAAGAAAAAAACGCCAACAGGCCGGTTCCTGGGGAATCGGCCAACTAGTTCGTAGGATAACTCCTCAACCGATAGCCAATATCAAGTCAACTACCCCCCAATACGGGGAAGTGGTGAGACTGACTACCAGTTGCCTGTACAGTAATGTGAGAGGGCTAAGAGGCAAAATAGCTGAACTTAGACACCTACAATCACAACTGAACTCCAAAATCATAATACTGACGGAAACCTGGCTAACCCCTACGGTGGCAGACAGCGAAGTCAGTATAAATGATATGGTCCTAGTCAGGCGAGATAGGGACCTGAAAGAAGGAGGTGGAGTCGCCATATACGTCGACAAACAGCTCAGATGTGTTCACGCGATGGACCCTCCCCTCACAGAGCTCCCTGACTCCATATGGTGCCACTTCACCGTTGGGTACTGCAAATATCTAGTGGGCATTTATCGATCACCTTCATGTGGAGCAGACCACAACCAGGTACTGCTAAATACAATCTCAGCAACTCAAGACATGGGTTATGATCAAATTGTCATAGCTGGTGACTTCAATGCCCCATCTCTTAACTTGGTGTCGGGAAAAGCCCATGATAGATTTGATCGAAATCTGCTGCATACCATCAGGAAGGCTGGATTCACTGAAAATGTCAAGATGGATACTAGATGGGGCCCTGATGGGAAGTCTTCTAGACTGGATTACGTGCTCACTAGTGACCAGCTACTAGTGGAAAACGTTCAGATCACGACTCCCATAGGTAGTAGTGACCACGCGGTCATAGTATTCGACATAGTCCTCCGCGAGCGCTTACAGTGGGACAATACACAGCCCTATCTGTGTTATAACAAAGCCAATTACACAAAATGCGAAGACTTCTGTCTGAAGCAAATTGGCCTAAAAAATGGACAGAGCTAACAGTAGAAGAACACTGGAGAGTGGTAAAGGAGATCATTCACCAGGCGGTCTCAGACACTGTTCCTTTAGTCACACCAAAAGCTAGGAAGCAACGATCATGGCTAAAAGGGGGACACAACGCCTTCTGCAGGCGAAGCGAAAAGCCTGGTTTGCGTGGCGACGATCGAAGAGTCAACCCGAACATGAAGTGTACCTTGAACTCAGGAATCGATGTAACATACGAGTCCGGAGCGATAGAAGGACATTTCAGGGAGACCTCGCCAATAAGCTTCTCGTGAACCCCAAAAGCCTATACAGGTTTATGTCCGAAAGAAAACCGACCAACCAGGGAGCATGCAATCTAGTGGGTTCTGATGGGAAATCTCTTACTAGTCTTGAAATGGCAGAGACATTCAGCCTAGCCTTTCACAGGCAACTAAACAGTAACGAGGATATTACCCCACAGAACATCAAGATTACATCGCAAAACCAACGCGAAAACCTGCTGGGTACATTTCAAATTACCCCGGCTATGGTACTTGCAAAATTGGGAAGGTTGGCTTCGGGAAAGTCTTCAGGTTGTGATGACATCAGACCATCTGTCCTGAAGCAGTGTTCAGAAAGTCTCTGCCAACCCCTAAGTGATCTGTTCCAACACTCCCTTGATGTAGGGAAACTTCCATGTGAATGGAAACGAGCAATCCTATCCCCTATCTTCAAGGGTGGTGACCGGCAGAATGCGACCAGTTACAGACCAGTTGCTCTACTTCCAGTGGTATCGAAGATATTGGAAAGTCTCATTGACGACCACATGAGAAAATACTTCGATGGGACTAACCTTCTTCACGAAGCACAGCACGGTTTCAGGAGGGGAAGATCCTGCGTGACGAATCTTCTACTAGCTTGGAACGATTGGACACTATCCTGGGACAAAAAGGTACCAGCCCACGTGATCTTTCTCGACTTTGCGAAAGCATTCGACACAGTTCACCATGGTCTGCTCCTTCACAAAATAAGCAAGGCGGGTGTTTCTGGAGCACTTCTCGCATGGCTGAAAGATTACTTAGGCGAGAGAGAATTCTGCACCAAAGTCAACCGCATCCGATCATCCTGGCACACCTCGGCATCAGGGGTTCCTCAGGGTTCTATCCTAGGGCCGTTGATGTTTTTGATTTTTATCAACGACCTGCCCTCCAACTAAACTGCTCTGCGCTTCTTTACGCTGACGACGTAAAGATTTGGAGAGCAATAAACTCATCGGAAGACTCAGATAGATTGCAGGCTGACCTGCAAACTCTGGGAAACTGGGCTCTGGCTAACGGAATGCCTTTCAACCTAAAGAAGTGCAAAGTAGTGCAACTTCATTCCGGCAGGTCACAGAGTGTAAATTACACCCTTGGTGGCCAGAACTTGAGTTGTGTTCCATCAGAGCGCGATCTAGGTCTTATTCTAACAGAAAAGCTAGACACCAGTGGAAATTACTCGAGGGACGTCGCCAAAGCCTACGCAACTTTACACTTTATGCATAGGCAGCTGGGAGCTCTCACTCCCGAACTGTTCTTAAGGTTATATAAGGCATATGTGAGGCCACACCTTGAGGTGCATAATATCATTGCACCTCCGCTACTCAAAAGGGATGCTAACATTCTAGAAAGTGTCCAGAGACGAGCGACAAAATGGGTGATCGGCCTCCGCAACAAATCATATGAGGAACGACTAAAGAAATTAGGTCTTTTCACACTTAGTTACCGTAGGCACAGGGGAGACCTCATCACCGTCTACAAGATCCTAAATGACCAGGCCCACCCAAATAAAAGCATCCTGCCATTAAGTGATTATAGGCTTCCACGAGGTAACCCGCTAAGGATAGCACACCAGAGACCAAAGACTCGAGTGCGATCACATTTCTTTTCGCTTCGAGTTTGCCGTCTCTGGAACGCTTTACCGGCGGCCGTGACTACAGCGCCATCTGTGGAGATTTTTAAGCGGAAGCTAGACAATCATGCAGAAATGCAAGGTTTGTGTCTCAATGGCTTAACCTCATAAAAATTAAAACCCTAATGTCAATGGATAAGCGTACAAACTAAATCCCCACGACCTGTCCTGCCTTCTCTTACTGTATCGACTACTCTATCTTTTCCTTATTATTATTATTGTATCCTTTAGTTCCTAGAGGAACATAGGGCTTCAGCTGCGCACCTCCATTGACTTCGGTTTTCTGACAACTTTTTCACCCTGCTCCAGGTCTGTCCACATGCTTTCACCTCCTCTTCACATCACCTCCTCCAAGTCACCCTCACATTGACGACCAACTCGCCGCTTCCCTTTCGGGTTCCACTCGAGCAATGGGTTGTCTAGTGATGTCACTTGATGGTTCCCTCAAAGTATGGTCAATCCACCAACTGCATTTCTTCCTGCCTGTTTGTTTCACAATCGGTTTCTGATTGGTCCGCTCCCAGATATCCCTGTTGCTGATTTTTTTCTGGCCATCTGATCTTGAGTATTGAGCGGAGACAGCTGTTAATGAAGGTTTGAAGTTTGTTTGAGATGCTCTTTATGACGCGCCAAGTCTCTGATCCGTATAGTAGCACTGACTTCACATTGGAGTTGAAAATCCGGATCTTATTCCTTAGGTCACCTTTATTATTTCACTTATCTCAACCAATATTATCTACACTACAACCTATTATTATTACTATTCTGCTTTTATAACTACACCGAATGACCAACGGGAGTTAGGTCAATCTCCATTCACGGCAGCGACACAGTCCTAACATACTGCATACTACAAACCACATCTTGACCAATCCCCACACCACTCCTCATGGAGTCTACCAGAGCTAAAGCAGTCGAGTGTCGGGACTTACTACGCAAATTCCATACTTGTACCGAAAATACAGTGTGGAATCAAGCTGTAAACCAAACTAAAAAACTAAAAACTAACAGAAGCTCACCGAAGATCTGGAACCTCTACCTCACAATCAAGAAGCGAGCTCAAAGAAATCACTGATTTATACTAGCTCGTAATCAGGATATTGGATATCTATTGAGTATTTAACCCACCGGTTATTTTGAGTCTGGCGTAACGATGTCAGGTGACAATACCGATAAATCTAAAGCATTATGGAGGTAGGGGACTTTTCATTATTTTACAGTAAGCATAGAGCAGCGTATGTTGCAATAAAAAAGTTGGACGCAATTTATCATGGTGGCAAAGCAATTAAAACAGTTTTCAGTTATGACGCTTACGGTCACCGACTACGGTTAGATCTATTTTTCATTTTCAAATTTGTATAGGCTGAAAGAAACATTGCATAAGCTCATGTTTATGGATTTGGGAGGAAATTCTCGGCGGTCGGAAGAGCTTATTTGGCGGAAAGTTTTTTATGAACCTATCTTTCTATATAAACTCTATGTTAAGGTAACTAAATTATTTAAAAAATATTGTAATTTTCAGGATAATGATCATCAAGACCGCGTTTCTTTGTTTGAAGAATCTCTCGTTGTACACATATTCAGTGCGATTGGGTATTACCAGTCATTGGTCCTAGCTGTACAGAATGAAATAGGTGAAACGCATCTACCTGATTTATGTGGGTGGGTCTCAATAGTTTTTCACATCCCTTTTTACTGTGGTAAGTTGTATTTGTCCATTATATGTTTCTCGAGGATTGGTTTTCGAGTTTGAAGTCAAGCCGCAACTCTCTACGGAGAATAAAACTGTCGTTAACAAGTTGATACATAAATGTCTGACAAATATTGGAGATCTTTGTAGGTCATTTATATGTTCATAACACATTCAGTTCGCTATTTAATTGACTTGGGAGGTCCAAACGCCAAACAACTTGCCTATCGATACTACAAAGCAGCTTTTTATTTTGATCCCCTCATAGGTAAGTACCAAAAAATTCACTGTCGCAAAATAACTATAGTACATTGGAAACATTTAAGTGTTTACTTCAGCGAATGTCTCTACCAAATGCAGCTTCTTTTACAAAGTGGTTGAAGCTTTGATTATAGCGTTCTATTTTCCAGTCAACCTCTTACTTGTTTATTCTTCGTTATTTTATCTTTGATCTAAATGCTAGGATCTTTGTAGGGCTGATTATACGTAGTGCTATTCCATTAATGAAATTGATTTGTACTACTAGGTTCTGTGGTATCTAACCACCCTACTTTGTTGAAAAAAAAGGTCGGTAACTTAAGGTTTCAATCAGTTTCCCTCTGTGAAGTCTGTTTCATAACCACTAATTTACGACCCATTTCACTTCTAAGCCTGTCACAATAACTGATCGGATTTCAAGAGAAATTTTTAAATTAAGATTAATCTACATTTCTGCACTAACAGGGCATATTTGTTGTTTGTGTTAACAGGTTTACGATTGTGTGCAGCCAGCTAGTCACACATTCAGTACTTCGTGCCAACCGATTTCAACAGTAAATCATTATCATATATGGCTTGGTATAAATAAATAGCAGATTCCTCCTTTTAACCATACTTAACAATAATAATGACTTTATTGCGAGTAGTATACTTGACAGTATGAGGTTCGCAGAATATAGTATGATACTGCGTCTAAATCTCTTTTAACTTAAATAATTAACAGCAAGTGTGCATCAGTAGTAGCGTCATTTAAAATATGGGTGTAAGATTATAATTATGGATTGATGGAAGTGGCGACAACGATATATTAGTGATACATAGAATAAAAGAGACTTTATATGTTCTTTTCGCTTTTTTTGCTTAACACTTATCGTACAAAATGCGTGCCAAATAATATATTATTGACCTGTTATACTTAGTCGCGTGACCAGTAAGTCTTTTAGCTGTCTTTGATCATAGGTGCCTGCGTTCTATTTCCCGTGTAAAGTGGCATAATAAGGTGAGCAACATGGAGGTTAGGCGTTGAGTTCTAGGTAAACAGGGGAAATCAATCGACGAAGTCGTGAAGTTACAAAGACTGAGATGGTTAGGACATGTGTTACGTATGCCAAGCCATCGCCTCCCTCGACTGACGAGCAATGTTAGCGGATATAGGGTCAGGCTGGAAAAAAGCTAGCGGCGGTCAAACAAAAACTTGGCATCAGTCAATGAAATCCACAACAGTTGGTCTTAGCCACGTAGGAAGGTGTAGACTTCCAGGCTGGGGTCCTCGGGACGGTAAAAATCTATGGTTGGAAACAATTGGTGACATGGCTCAAAATCGTTCTCAGTGGCGCAGATGCATCCACTCCCTGTGACTTATGATCTCCAATGAAACTGTTTTGTTTTTCTTTATTACTCCTTTGTCTCACACCTCTGCTCACTGTTTCTATTATGCTTTTCTTGTACTTTCTTCTCTTGCTTCGCGTGCTACACGGAATGTGACGACTTGAACTTCCGCACATTTGTGCAAAGTTCTATGTCGAAAACAGACAGACAGACAGACTTTTATAATTGCTTCTAGTCACACCTGTTGACATTCAAGAGAAGAGTTGTAAATAAGGAGTGTACTCAGGGTCTGACAAGATTTTTGGCAGTTTCTTACCAGTTCATTTGTCTGTTCACAACAGTGTTAACGAGTTGGCTTCGGGGCATACAGCCAGCCATATCGACAGGCTTTATTGCCCTTCGCAGTGTTACTAAATGTTTAAATAGCCTAGAAAAGATTAAGGGGAACAATAAAGAAGAGTAGGTCCAACGCACCAGTTAAAAAACTAAAAATACAAACTGAGTGATACTAGATTATCTTAACTTCTTTACGTAAAAGGTATTTAGCCTACTGAGTTCAGTACCTAATTTACCAATTCAGTGGTGATAAGCTTGCCTGCAATAATTAGTCAATATTAGCATGACGAAGAGGTAATAATTAACCAAGAATATTAGTTCAATAGTTAAGGAGTATAAGTATTTTTCAAAATTAAAACAGTTGAATAATCTATATGTTAAAAGATGAGAGAATAAACTAGTGATCAAATTAGTGAAGTATACTCCATAAAAATAACTGAAAGTGGTTTTGACACGACAAAAAAGATTGATACAACAAGGTTGGATAAATTATTCTTACCCACTTGTATTTACACCAAGATTATGTGACCTACCAAAAGGGCATAAAAATGGATAACCACTTTGATCAGTGCTAGATATGTTGAATATTACACGACAGCTTTATGGGTGGCAAGACTTCCACAACCGTTCTGTAGTGAGTTTGTTAAAAGCGGCGTAGAGAATAGTCTTGAATTCGTTAAAAAGTTAAGGGATTTGAATGTGAGCAATCAATTCATGATATCGTCTGGTTTATCTTCTTTATTAACGAAAGTGTCGTTGGTAAAAACAGATTTTATGTGTTGAGTTTATAAAACGAAATATCCATGTTGGGATTTATGCATGTTCCGTGAAGGAACTTTTAACGTGTATAATATATTTCCACTTGTATTTTATTCATTACCATTTCAATAATCGGGTTACTTCATCCTTAATTTTTCTTACATACTTGATTTTGGTTATTCATTCATCCTTATTTTTCAACGTATTAATCAGTCATTACGTAACCGCCCGTTGTAATCTCCACAAATATTTCTAATCTTCACTCGTTGAACTTGTATTCTTGGCTAATTATCACTTTCAGCACGTTAGGGTTTACTCATATTTGTTAGTAATGTACAACCATTAGATTGACAAAATACCTACTGTATGTTAGTTGCCATACATGCATACACTACAACAGAGGCATTGAGTAGATATTTTGTTACCTTCTATTTGTCAAAATGGTGAGTTTTGGCTTACATCGGTGTGTAGGGGACTTAATAGCGAGTTCAGTAACCGTACAAATATTAGAATAAAAATCCAAGTTAGTGAAATGATAGCGTAACAGTATAGTATAAGAAATACAGTTAACGAGTTACATAAAAGTTAAAGACCGCTGCTACAAATTATTGGTATAATCCGCAGAGAAAATGCAGCGAAAAGCAGTACACTGTATTTGAGATTGCATTCCAAAGTAATGTGTATTTTACCATGAATCGTTTTAAAAAAGTTATGTACAATGTTTCCATCCTTAACATCTAACAAAAAACTGTACACTTATATTGTTCTTGACCCCAAAGGCGCATATTTGATTATCTGAATAGCCTATTGTTTAACAGGAACTCAGCCAACAATTGTATTATTCGGAAAATGATGTTATGAAAGTGATTTAATTCACACAATCATTTTCATCGTCTTTAGTTTTTATTTTAACTTTATATATATGTATTCTGTACATTTCTTGATTCATTTTCCATCAGGTTCGCCTCACAACCAGTTGGGGATCCTAGATGTTGGACGTTGCTACGGCTTGAATGCTATTTTCCACTATTTACGTTGTTTGACATCCTATTCTCCGTTTGAAGGTGCTAAAGGAAATCTTGTAACAGTATTGGCTAAAAATGAGATACGTTATGGTAGAATTACCCGAGAAAAGTCGTCACGCATAGGATATCCCTCTTATTTCAGGTATGTGTGCTAGACATATTATAGATAATACAAGTAATGCGTAGCAGTAAAGTATTAGTTTAAGCTACCAAGCTTTCTTACACAAGAGAAATAATACCTCCTAGGAGGTACTAAATAATTATTGCAGTATTATTCACCTAAATTCCTCAGTGATTTCGTTTCATCTACTACTGCTGTCGGCGTTCTGTGGCTTCAGTTTAACACGAAGCTTCATGTTATGTATTATCCCCTTCATATATTCCATTTCCTAAACATTGCGCGAATTATTCCTGCGTAGCTGTGCAAACTTTTTTCTGCCCTCTAGGTTAGTAAAATTGATAGTCCGGACTACTTTTTAAATGTTTCACTTCTCGAACCTATAAAATTCACGTCAGTCTTCACATTTTTGAATTATCTGCTTCAATTAATCATATATTTTAAATTGATGGCTTTAGTTAATTCATAAGATAGTACATTTTTTCTCTAGCTAATACGTGTGCTTTTTCTTAACTTTTCAGACCAAAAGACTTCCGGAAGACTATTATAAGATTCATCTATTTGACTCAACAATTTCTAAAACCTGCCGAGTATGTTTCTATTTTTCTCTTTATTATATATCCAAAAATAATTTGACATTTAACAGAGATTATTGCTGTCTTTATCTCTAGGTCTACTGAAAGTCGACTTATAGGAAGTCACATTAAAATTATTGTCTTTCATATTTAAATTGAGAAATGTTAGCAGTAGAACCACTGGTTATCCAGCAATTAATCGGCATTTAGTATTATTATCATATTTTAAAAAAGTGACAAAAAGAGATCAAGTAGTTTAAAGTAATGATATAAATATGTCAGGAGAAGTAAAGTCGAGATATCAGTCAGCATTACAAAAAAGAAGTCATTTGAAATATATCAAGAAGTTATTTGACTGATGAAGACTAGGAGTGAGATTCGAAATGCACGCTTCGTCCTGTTTAGAACTCGTCAACTGAATGTATATGCACTCTCTAGTGAATAATAGTGTTCCTACTGAGAATTAAATCCATTGTTTCACATACCGAATATGTTAAGAGTTGGTTCTCTGTCGTTACTGAGAAAGTAAGTTCGAACTAAAATAGAATCTATACTGAAATTCTTCAGTATGTAACCATTTTTCCAATAAAACTTGTTATTAACGAAGAAGTTATGGAATAGGCAAAAGGTCCCCGGTGTACTCGTGTCGTCTTTACATGTCAGAATTTTTACTACTACTACTACTACAATATTGTAAATTTTTTAAAATAATTTATAATGATTCAATCTGACTCGGCGCTCAAATTATTCCGGGGAATTCGTAACATCTACTGTCTGGAAACTCATAAAACAATATTATTTGTATGGTGCCCTCGCTGAATGAGGAAATTCCCATTCAACCAACATACGAAATGCACATAGTTCATGTCATTTTCGAATGACAGAGCTTTGGAATCATAAGACAGAACTCTAAACATGTTCTATACCCAACAACTACTGATCTTTGGACAGTCTTGTAGTATTATCAGCCTTCATACAGTACGCGTAGCTCTTTACTCTCTCCCTGTATGTGTAAAGCAAATGGGTTTTGGGAAACATATTAGTTAGTTAGACTGTTCATTTTCGCATTGCCACTCTTCATTACTTTAATTTCCACGTTCAACTACACAAATATTATGAATTCTTAAGATTAAGAGGTTTCGATTAAATAAAGTAAAGTTGTACTTTTCGTATTTTTTAAGATCTAGGAACCCAGCACTAGAGAACATTTTTCAAGATACACTTGCAGAACTACACTCATTTTTGTTACTGACTGACCATCTGACAATAAGATCTGAAAGTGTTTTCAGTCAAGAGCACACTGACTGCAAAAGTTCAAGGGGAGATGATGGTCAGCAAAGTTATTCGGTTCATGCAGACGAAGCATCAGACCAGTTGACTGGACCGATTTTTATCAGAATGTTACTTATTTCAATACTCATTTATGAATACACAAGTCAGTCCAAACGGCAGAATGATCTTAATAAGTCGGAAGGAGAAGTAAAGGAATCTTCAAATGAACCTAATCATGCTCAAGAAATTGAAAGTTCTGTGGGTTCTTTCAGTTTGGATACCGATGAGGACGAAAATAACAGCCAAGTATGTCACAAATAAGCAAAAATTAAAATTTCCCGTTCAGTTTGTATCCTAAATAACTTTGATGGTATAATCCTTACACTGCGGATAAGTTACGGTTACTGAGATTTCAAAGTATTCATCACTTGGAATTCACATATATCTCAACCATGCTATCTTCGTCCCCTACAACATCTCAAACGAATACTCTATCACGTCATGGACTGATACCACATCTTGGTATAACTACTCGTTACTATTTCCCCAATTGACCCTAATTATCGCAGTATAGTACGTCAAGACAAGTATGCGTAATACATGTGGTCACTTCAGGCGATGTGGGCTTATAATTTCGTCGATTTACTTTATCCAAGGTGATAAACATCTTTATTACAGACTGAACAATGAAAAGGAAACTTGATTATTTTGATTGGACACTAGTAACTAGTGTGACGTGTCTCGTACTTTCTTCGGTGCAGATTGAATTCTATCAGTAAGGTTTGCAATGTGCCCACCTTTCTAAGTAGCTCGCCATCACGGTGCACATTGATTTAGTAACTTGAAACTTCCCATTCAGTCATACAAAAGAAAAGGTGTTGAGCAAAGAGTTACTCTTTTCGGCGATATCATTCTCAAGCTGTACAAATCTCAAATTTATAGTAATTTGTCTTGGCAACAAAAGGAATATTTCCAAAGATGTGTTAATGCAATTGTTAATTTTTGACAAACAAATTACGTAATTTAGAAGGCGTTAATCGGTTAGAAACTAAAATAAAGTTACAAAAGTAGGTTGGGTGACGTAATCTAATTGATAGGGTTCTATGAAAAAATGAATGAGAGTCAAGTTAATAAGCTGAGTAGAATTCACTTAAAAATAAACGAAAATCGAGTTAGCAACAGTCGTCATGAGCGTAGAGATTTAATAGAGGGTGGGGGTAGAAAATAATGCAATTAAGAAATAGACAAACAAAGAAGAAAGAGGTAAGACAAAATTACGTATTTGGTGTTAAGATAGATCAGGACCATTGTAGATTTAGTGACTGAACAAACTTCTTTTGTATACAGAGTTCAGGATTCAATATGTGAATTGCCATTGCTTCTGCAGTTTGAAGAAGTTTAATTCGTACTCTTTTGGCAAGATTCCCACGTATTGTGTAGATAACTGAGAAGTTGTTTTGTGGGTTTGCTTGGTGTCCGGATTTGATCAAGTGTTCTAGGATAGAGCTGTGGCGGGGGGATCTTCTTTCTCCTTTATAAAACCATGAAGGTAAGTGTTCGCTGATTCGTTTGGATAGCAAACGCTGGGTACGGCCGACATACCTAGCTCCACATGAGCAGGTGAATTGGTAGATGCACATTGATGAGGCCCCCAGTGGAAGCTTATCCTTCACGTTCGTGCGAATCATTGGTTTCGTAGAGAAAGTTAGTCTGAGTTCCGCTGCGAAGAAGGTTTTCTTCAGTGAACGGCATAGGCGGTTTCTCAGTATTTCTGCTGAAGAATCTCCGTTGAATTGTAGATTCAAATAGAGAAGTTTCTTGGGAGCAGTAAGCATGGATGGTTTTTGTGTTTTGGGCTTCATAGCTTTTGTGATGAAACGTTCCGGGTAACCGTTTTCAAGGAGGATTCTTTTCAGGGTCTTCAGCTCTTCTTCTATAGTTTCCGGACTGCAAATGTTGTGGATTCTGTGAGTCAGTGAGCGGATCAGTCCCTCAGATGAAACCACATCCATCCGAATACGAGAACCCTCAGGCGACACACACTAAACAACATTGACTCCATCCAATCACGTATCCCTGAACTAGAACGAAATGTTGACTTACGAGCTCACGCAGTCCACGATTTAGACGAAGAACTACGCCAATCGTTCGAAGAATATGTTGAAGAAGTTGCACAGAAACAATGTGAGAATGCCTAGTCAAACCTTATTAAAAGCCTGAAGCCGACGAGCGACCCTGAACGTCCATTCCCAAGCAATCCAGAAAAATACATATTTAACCTGTCCAACATTGAGCTGTCAGAACTTCAACTAGAAGCACTGTCCCTCGGTCCAAAGTTCTGCACAAAACCATCAAAAGTCCAAAAACTTCAATCCCAAGTCCATTTCGAAAACCTGATAAACCAAACATATGATCTATCACCAACTTCCGAAGAGAACCTGCAACAGTTCAGGTCGGTAGTCCTCGACAGTTGCCATAAATTTATGAATACCAAACCAAATGGAAAGTCAATACTGACCAAAAAGCACTATAAAGAGCTCAAGGAATCAATAAACAACAAAGAGATTATTCTGTTACGCCAGGATAAAGGTGGGGGAATCGTAGTCATGAATCGTGAAGACTACGTAAGTAAAATGCTAACCATCCTATCCGACGAATCTAAATTCATAAAACCAGCAAAGGAAAAGAACATGACGGAGCAAACTGAACAAAAACTAACGAACCTTCTCCGAAAACTAAAGACTGAATCATTCATCGATCTCGAAACCTTCGAATCGTTGAAACCGTCGGGCTCAAATATACCCCGGCTATATGGACTACCAAAAGTGCACAAGAAAAACGTACCTCTTCGACCCATTCTCGATATGACTAGTTCACCTTATCACAGTACCGTACAATGGCTAGTGAACATACTAGAAAAAATCAGAAAGCAAATCTCCCGCCGCTCACTTCGAGACTCCTTCGATTTTGTCAATTGCATTGAAAACGTCAGCGTTTCCAATCAAACTATGTTCTCACTAGATGTAGTATCACTGTTTACAAACGTCCCACTAACTGAAACAATATGCTATATATGTGAATATATTGATTCAAAGGAGATGAACATTGGTATACCCACTGACTATTTGAAGGAACTCCTATTAAGATGTACTCTAAACGTCTAATTCACTTTCAATAATGAAATATATAGACAAAAAGATGGTATAGCTATGGGCTCACCACTCGGCCCGCTGCTTGCAGATATTTTCATGTCAAAACTAGAAAATACACACCTAAAGAAGATAATAGATAACTTCGGATTCTACAAGAGATACGTGGACGATACTTTTATTATCGCCAATAATGAGGAAAATTTGAAGAACATATTGGACTTCTTCAACAGTTGCCATCCAGAAATCCAGTTCACACTAGAGAAGGAGTCCAACGCAACAATATCTTTTCTGGACGTGCAACTAGCAAGACGCCAACAAGATGGGACACTCAAAAGATCCATTCACAGAAAACCGTCATGGAATGGACAACTCATCAGCTTTCACAGTTGGGTGCCTATATATACAAAACGAACTCTGATCCGCTCACTGACTCACAGAATCCACAACATTTGCAGTCCGGAAACTATAGAAGAAGAGCTGAAGACCCTGAAAAGAATCCTCCTTGAAAACGGTTACCCGGAACGTTTCATCACAAAAGCTATGAAGCCCAAAACACAAAAACCATCCATGCTTACTGCTCCCAAGAAACTTCTCTATTTGAATCTACAATTCAACGGAGATTCTTCAGCAGAAATACTGAGAAACCGCCTATGCCGTTCACTGAAGAAAACCTTCTTCGCAGCGGAACTCAGACTAACTTTCTCTACGAAACCAATGATTCGCACGAACGTGAAGGATAAGCTTCCACTGGGGGCCTCATCAATGTGCATCTACCAATTCACCTGCTCATGTGGAGCTAGGTATGTCGGCCGTACCCAGCGTTTGCTATCCAAACGAATCAGCGAACACTTACCTTCATGGTTTTATAAAGGAGAAAGAAGATCCCCCCGCCACAGCTCTATCCTAGAACACTTGATCAAATCCGGACACCAAGCAAACCCACAAAACAACTTCTCAGTTATCTACACAATACGTGGGAATCTTGCCAAAAGAGTACGAATTAAACTTCTTCAAACTGCAGAAGCAATGGCAATTCACATATTGAATCCTGAACTCTGTATACAAAAGAAGTTTGTTCAGTCACTAAATCTACAATGGTCCTGATCTATCTTAACACCAAATACGTAATTTTGTCTTACCTCTTTCTTCTTTGTTTGTCTATTTCTTAATTGCATTATTTTCTACCCCCACCCTCTATTAAATCTCTACGCTCATGACGACTGTTGCTAACTCGATTTTCGTTTATTTTTAAGTGAATTCTACTCAGCTTATTAACTTAACTCTCATTCATTTTCAAGTGAATTCTACTCAGATTATTAACTTGACTCTCATTCATTTTTTCATAGAACCCTATCAATTAGATTACGTCACCCAACCTACTTTTGTAACTTTATTTTAGTTTCTAACCGATTAACGCCTTCTAAATTACGTAATTTGTTTGTCAAAAATTAACAATTGCATTAACACATCTTTGGAAATATTCCTTTTGTTGCCAAGACAAATTACTATAAATTTGAGATTTGTACAGCTTGAGAATGATATCGCCGAAAAGAGTAACTCTTTGCTCAACACCTTTTCTTTTCTTGCACAATGATTTGATGATATTATGTTCTGTATGGACTAAACTAAGTGTTAACTTTCTCAAGACTATTACTTCATTATTTTCTGCACTTTTCACCTGTCTAAACTTTTTATAGGATCGCATTCAATAAGAATATGTCCATTTTCTGCTAGAACACATAATGAGTAGCTGTTTTTGTACGATTCAAAGAACCCCTTTCAAATATGGCTAGTTCACTTATCGCTGAAAATATCTGAACAACACAAATATTGCGCCAAAATAGGAATTGGTATCTTCATTTCGCATAAAATAAAACAATACAAAACTTGTGTTATAAACTTTATGGAATATAGCACACATTTCAGCCTTACGTTAAATAGAGTTGTGCATTCTAGAATTCTCCGCTCTAGTTTATTTTCTGCAGTTAAGTAAAACAACTTACACTAATATTTGAAAATGTGACTCCCAATAGGTTTGATTTTGTTTTTATTAATTCGACAGATAGTGGTTACAACATTTAATGGCTTTTGATGCATCTTTCAGGTCAATCCGTCTATTAAGTGTTTGTCTCCAGTGGCCGATAAATGTGATTTATCTACAGCTCCAAATGCACCAGATCTCTATGGACCTTTGTCTTTTGTCTTGTGCATGGGAGAACTTTTTATAACCCATGTATGTAGGCAAATTTACAATCATTTGGGTCAATATATGGAAGGCCCTAAAAGTAAGTCAGTAGATGTAGATATCTGTGCTAATTCTCAAAAACTATGTGATAATTGCGTAGAAACTATTGGTCTCTCTAAATCTTCAGAAAACCAGGACAGTCAGCATACAAGTGTTTCTCCAACTGAAAAACCTGAAATTACAGAAGGTTAGTTCAGTACCCAACTTAAATTACACTTAGAATATCGTTAATGTTTAAATTCTTAACGTACATGTGAAACAAAACTGAGCAAAAATGTTTTGATTAAGAATTACGCCCTTTAACTATACAGAATTTTTGATGTAGTGTATCGTGATGTACGTATAGTTTTTTTTGTTTTTCTTTCTCAACCTTTATATCATATATGGAGTGTGATGAATTAAACTGCTGCACTTATTTGCGAAGTCCTGCGTCAGAAGTAGTGACCAGTGGGGTACAGCAGGTCGGGTGTAAGGACAGACACTCGCCGATGACACTGGCTAGTCGTTGCGCTATGTCGTGAATTGGCGGAAGATGGGATCCATGGACTTAATGGTTTACTAGCTCGCCTTACGATCGGAAGGTCCTGGGCTCGAACCCTGACGAGTGCGTACTGCTGAAGAGTGCTTAGCTAGGGGAAATAGCTCTCCAGTACTTGCAATTTTTCCAATGGTCCTCTAACCGATGTCATTTCATGGTGAAATCCTGTAACCAATCAGTTCAGTTCATTGTGATATAGTTGTTTGCTAACATTTGTTGTGTTAAAGATCTTGGACAAGATTCTAGGGATATTTTTCTTTTCGATTTCATAATTTTTAGATCAGTATTGTGTTTTGTCTAGCTTCCATTATATTAATCACATTTAGCTTGTTGCTCTCAAAAATTAAAAGGTTGTTATCAATGGCAGATAGCATTATTATTACTTTAGGTTCCTAGTTGAACCGCAACCGTTTCAATAGCATATCTCCATTTCATCCTGTTCTCTGCAGTCATCTTAGGCTGGTTCCATCAGTGCCCATAAGATTTCGTTTCTTCCAAGTCACCTTCGGACTGATGTCCAACTCGTCATTTTCCATTCAGGTTCCACTTTAGAACTTGGCGTGCAATGTCTCTGAACGGTCTTCTCAGCGTTTATCCAATTCATCTCCTCTTCCTTCGGCATATTTATTTGGCATTAGGTTCTTAGTTGGCAGTTCGCCAGAGTTTTATGTTGTTAATCAGTTTTGGCCATTTGATCTTCAGTTTGAAGCGAAGACAATTGTTGATTAAAGTATGAAGCTTGTTGGAATCGGTTTTTGTGACACGTCAAGTCTCTGAACCCAATAGGACTGATTGAATATCAATGTGGTTTCGTAGTTCCCCTTTAATTACTTTTAATTAGCTACACTTATCACTGTACCACTATAGGCTTACGCTATAAAGTAGGTTATAGGTTTACTCTTAATTTTCTCCTCTTTATATTTTTTAACCATTGACAAATTGCAAATCGTGCAAAACACTCACAAGGTATCATACTTAATTTTGTAGAATGACGAATATAAAGATTTCCACTGTAAAATATTTATAAACGAGGAATATTTTTTTATCACATCATTAACTGTCTATTTCTTAATTTTTACGTCTTCACATTATTTACCTTGAATATTAGATACTGATAATCCTGAGGATGAACAAGAAGATTCAGATGGTGTTGCGTGTAAAAAAATAAATTCCCATGAAAGCCTACACTACAGCACAGATAATGACGATGATGATGATGATGAAGACTACATAAGAACACGATTCCATCAATACTCTTCAGATGAAGATTCAGAGCATGATTTCCTTGAAAGAAGGCCATCCGATGACAATGAGTCTGAAACAGATTTCTGGGGTTCTGATGACTCTAGTCTGTTACATTCACAAGTACGTACAGACTTTTGATTTCTAAATTACTCTGGCAGTTCAATTGTTTACAGGTGTACTTCATTAGAAAATCAGGTGGATTTACGGATGATTTTCGTCACAAGTTGTTAACAACCAAACACAAACCATCATGAAACACCTTGCAATTGTCTGGTATTTATTAGGAATACTAGAAATATGGGGCTGGTTCCTCCATGTGACCTCAGCCACCTAGTGTCTAATTTGAATTCGATATCATGTATCTAGGCACCAACTAAAAAATAGTTATTCAAGTATTGGTTTGTAGGGATTTGGTTGATTGGTTACCGGATTTCATCATGAGTTGACATGGGTTAGAAAACCATTGGAAAACCTGGGAGTACTGGACAGCTGTTTCGTCCTAGTTTGGGACTCTTCAGCATACTGCTTACTGCTGACCCATGTCAACTCATGATGAAATCCTGTAACTGAAAAATAGTTGTTTCCACAACTTCACACATAGCCCCCTTGATACTGAGAGATGAAGATATCCGGTGTGTTAATGAGGTACTAAATTAGTTTAAAGTAACTGTGTCCATACTCTAGCTCACCAACATGCTAAATTAAATCACTCAATCAAGTCAAGTATTTTCAGACTGCTTTGTTCGTAATTATCAAAACTACTCTACTTCACTTTACCACCCATGATTGGCCACTGAGTCAAAGTGATGATCGAAATAACCTATAATTCTCTCTTTGTTATAAACTAATCACTTTCTTCTAGCAAACAAAACAGTTTAGCTAAGTTTTGGGAAGCTTAGCTTTCCAGAAATATTTTTCTTAAGTTCCTAACTAAAAGTACTTATTGCTTACAAGTTTTAGTTTAACTCTGGGATAGTATATTATTCAAAATTGTCATCCTCTTCTAGAAGATTTGGTTATATTTTAACTCTGCCTTACATTTTTTTATTAATATTCTTAGGTGTGTACTGTGATGCGTGAAACACATTTTCATTGATATTTTTAGGATGAAATTAATTCTTCAGGTAAGTCTTCAGATGAAGATCCAGACGTTTTTTCTGATGATCGTCTGAGACGTGCTTCTAAACTCAATCGGTTTGGATCCCAAAGAAATGCTAAGAATCCTAAATGTCATAAAGCTTCATCAAAACACTCACTCAACTCTAAATCAGTAGATAAGAATGATGATACTGCCGTGAGTGATGCGTCTGAGGAAGAAACTATGCAAGATGATAAACCAAAGAAAGTAGAAGGTAGGCATCATTTTATTCCATATGCGCGCATTTTATTTCTTGATATTCTTTCATGGTTTATAAATAAGCTATGCAATATGAAAATACTTATTTTCTTATTAGGTAGGTGTGTATATTATGATACGTGGCATGCAATATATTAATCGAACTCGTCTGAGGTGAAAATCAACCAAAAAAGCAGGATGGCATACACTACTGATTAACTAACGTGCATTTGAAAAGCACTCACGTCAAGCAGCAGCATTCATTAGACAGGTTGAAGTGAACCAAACATTGAATGGTCATTTCGCCCATTTGCAGCCGAGCAATGTTGTTTATTTTCTCGGTTGCCATTTACACTATCGAGCAGACCACGTGTCTCTGACTTGAATATTTTTACTTTTCAAAAGAAACAGTGGTGTATTTTCATGTCGAACTGCGTAACCTGCAAAATAACGAATTTAGTTACATATGTAGTCAGTTCACCCAGGTAACAACTAGTCAGGATTCGCGTGGTTTGGAGCGACTGAACTCTTTAAACTGAGTCTAACCGGATATACCATTAATATGGTCGGCCTTAAACGAAAAAAACAGTGTTTAAATCACTTCGATCGGGTTAGTCAGCAATACTGTTTGTTATCGGTGGTTTTCAATTGCATATATTAATTAGTAGTAGTATATTTAAGTGTTGGTTTGTAGGGATTTGACTGGTTTCAGGATTTCATCATGAGCTGACATTAGTTAGAGAACCATTGGAAAACCTAGGAGTACTGGACAGCTGTTTCGTCCTGGTTTGGGACTCTTCAGCAGTACGCACCCACCGGAATTTATATTATATATATTATATTTATATTTATGTATTATATTATTCCTTTACGTTCCCAGTGGAATATAGAGCTTCAAGCTTGACCTTTCAATTCTCAGTAGCAGTGGTTTTATTTTTACGGAGTGAGGTTGCTAACCTAACACCCAACCTTCCTTCTTTACCGAACTTACTACCGGCTTAGAGAGGTTGAGGAATGCGTCAGCCGGGAATCGAAACCCGGATCCCATGAGTGGTTGGTGAGCGTTCTCCCACTGAACCACCGACGCACAGTAGTAAACCACTAGGAAATATAGTGTGTTCATATCAGTCATTGAATATCGCCAAGAAGATATCTTTGCTGAACTTGTTGTTCTTTTCAATCTAATGTTCCAATGGGGTTATTTTCCACCATTGAATATGTGTTTTATCAGTTATCTTTCCCCTTACATTAATACAAGTTGATATAAAGTTTTCTGGAATGTGAAATTTTCGTTTTCTCACTTTTTTCACAGTTACCCCAAAAGCCGAATTTCAAGTTTCTGCAAAGGATCCTGAGGTCCCATCACGTCATGAGTAAGTAGTAGTTGTTTGTTGTTTTTATACAAATCAGGTAGTTACAATGTTTAGGTACTGGTTTAGTTCTGTCAATCATGCACTGAATGTTGCCTCTAAATTAAAAAAAAAAACTATGTTTCCATCTAACAGTTATGTAGTAACGGAAAAAGTCAGCAAGATGTTTTGGGTCTAACCTGACATTAGATTGATATAAATAATTTCAGCAGAATGCTGGTTCTTATTACCACCAAAAATCTTTATAAATAGAGGAGACTGAATAAGTGTATTTCACAGTTGCACTGACAGTATGCAAAGCGTAAGAGCATGTACATTTAAAGGTTTCTGTTAAGTCCCAGATTTGAGTTTGAGGAGGTAACTAAAATACTTTTTAAAGCCGCAAAACTATAAACTAATATTGGTGAGCGTAATTGAATTCCTGGTGCTCGAAAGTAGAAATTCAGGAGGACAATTACATCTCTGAATAGTATCAGTCTTCTGTCATCAGTGCGATGCAATTCTGACTTGGAGAATTGTAACCGGTGTCACATATCAAATAACATCAAGATTTTATATTATCCTCAAAGATATTATTCAAGTTAAAAGCAATCCTTTTATTTAAGTATATCATATTCGGTGATCCTTTTGCAATACTACGTGTTGAACAAATTCTTTCCTAAATGTAGGCATATAGGTATATTAAGAAGTCGAAGAAAGTAGTGCGGAGGATAATACAGGAATAATATGGAGTAAAAATACTAATAGTTCAAATAAATATACGCAGGTATTCGCGAAAACCATGTAGGACTAAGGTGATGATTTCAGGTATTCTAGATTGGCCAGAATTAAAGAATAGAGAGATCTGATTGCTCTCTAGGTCGGTGCTGCATCCAATCCCGCGGTCATGTCAATCTCTGTATGCAGTAAATTCTTTGCTTTTTAAGCGAGTGATATATGACAAGCAATCATTGTTCTTAGTAGCTGTTATTTTTATAATTGATCGAATGAAACTAAAAAGTGAACATATTTCTTTATGTATAATACGTGCCATATGATAAATAACTTCGTGCTTCTATTAACCAGTCCCTCTAGTGAATCTGTCGGCAAGAATACCTATCATTCGTCAAAATATCTTTCAAAAACTGAAAATGAAGAGATATCAGATCCCTGTGACACGTTCAACAAACATTCTTACGATCCAAATAAAGATATAACAATTCGAATCAGTCTATTTAGTAGACTTTATTTACTATCTGCTGTTAAATTGTTTTTGGATTGGCTATCAAGTTCACAATTTGAACATTTGGATATATCTGCACTTCAAGATATAGATTGTCCAGTAATACCTGATGCTAGTATTAAGTCACAGAAACCTTGTTCAACAGTTGGTATTTGGCGAGCGTCTATCGAAAGATTAGTGTCACAGTTAACACCATTGTTAAACAGTATTCATCCGTTACACAATACAGTTTCTCACGAATTACTGTGTCAAGATAAAATTATTTCTTCACAAGCATACACTAGTGATGAAGGTGAACAACCGGTTGGGAATTTATGTTCTCATTTTTTTGATCCAGGTAAGTATTTTCCAGTTGTATGCCTTGCATAAAGTAACTTCTCCATTAGGGCTGTTACATGCTTCACTATTTAAAAAAAAAATCATTTTAAACAATGCCTTGAGTCTTGCTTAGGCTATAATTCTTATGGTACAACTAATTTTTATGTGATATTATTAGAAATTTTTAACATCTTCTGATATTTAATTAGTTACTGCAAGTAGTTCTGTAATCCAAAATTATTAACATTTAGTAGCCTAAACTGGAGACCACACTCACTGAATACATTTAAACATGCATACTCAGTGATGATAAGGGCAGCACATTTAAGCTTACAGTTTTCTTCATACAATATGAGAGAATTTAATTATTCTGAAAAAAGCATAATTTTTTGTATTGTAACTACTGAAAAGATGTACAGCTTTATCAAAGTCACTACACAGATTAGTTTCACACCAACCTCATTAAAAGCACTGAAATACTGGAACTTGAAAGGTACGCTTAAGTGTATCTACGGTAAGGTGTCTTGTTTAAGATGTCCTTTTAGTGCTTTTATATGATGCAGACGCTTGGCACACCAAGAAAATCATTTCCAACAGGCTTCAGACTTTTATCAACGGCTGTTTTCGCTCGATAGTGGCAATCAGATGGACGGAAAAGATTGACAGCATAAAACTCTGGCGATGAACTAAACAAAAGCCTATCACTTAACAAATATACAAAAGGAAATGGAGGTGGATTGCATATACGCTAAGGAAACTGTCGAATGACGGCACATGCAGGGTCTTTGAATCAAACGACGAGTTGGGCGTCGGTCCGAGGGTGACATGGAGGAGACCGTGTGAGGACTAGATGAAAGTTTATGCGTAATCGTGGAGCCAGCTAAAACGGACTGCAGGGAACAGGACGGAATGGAGATATGCCGAAGGTGTGTGTTCCGCTCGACTAATAATGTAATAATGATGTTACATATTATGTATGTACTATACTGTTATATAATAGTTAATTACTGTATAATAAATAATAGGGGTTGTAAAGATAGTCCCGCAATATAATGCAATCTAAGGAGATAAACGCGACGTGCACTGCTAATGACTGCAGTTTGCCGGTACACTGATTCTCAGTGCGATGAAAATCCTCTGTCAGCAGAAGACAGAAGCAAGTGGAGACGTGCAGTTGAAGCCCTATGTTCCACTAGGAACCCAAGGGAGCAATGATAATAATAATGTGCCTTT
Organism: Trichobilharzia regenti; assembly: GCA_944472135.2. Classification (NCBI taxonomy): domain Eukaryota; kingdom Metazoa; phylum Platyhelminthes; class Trematoda; order Strigeidida; family Schistosomatidae; genus Trichobilharzia; species Trichobilharzia regenti. Next base: position 50,647,320 of record OX235265.1, read on the forward strand.
TTCGCCTTAATTGTTTGAATCGCTGTGATATTTTTAGAACCCCATCCCACCCGCGTATTGATATTATGAGAAATTAACTTCAGCTATTTTTCTTTATAGTTAATCAAGATGGAAATGCCTTCAATATTGTGGATAACTTGTCTACTGATGGTTCTCTCTCGGTATTGAAATTAATTTCCTACCAAATACCAGAATCGAATAAATTTTCATCCAATATACCAGACGAATCGGATAAAATTTCTGAGAAAGAAAGTGTTAATAAGGATGATGTCGGCGATAATAACAATAATGATAATAATAATAATAAAGACAAAGAAGAAAGAATTTATCTTTTTCCCTTACCAGAGGATTCATTACTGCTTGGTTTACCGTCAATGAAGTGTTTTCATGATAAGATTGATTTTCATAATGCGTGGATAGCACCTACATATACGGCCATTGATGAAGTAAGCATAACTTTTAATGTATCACTGGTGTTTTTGACTTAAATAGTAGCTAACTGACTGTATTACAGATGGTGAATATTTAACCAATTTTATAATGAATTCAAATGCACCTCATCCACTTTGGTTTAAAAGGGTAGTTAATCAAACAAAAATGTGTGATTGTGGCTCTGTTAGTTAGCTTTTTGTAAAAATAAAATGGAAGTATCATGTAATTTCTAAACTGGATGACATTTTGCCCCAAGTTCTTAAGTCGAACTCGATTGGAAACGATAAGTTGTGTGTTGGAGATTGCCATGGAGGTCGTGTGAGGAGATGAAAGCTTATGGCCAAACGTGGAGCCAGCACGTTGAAACGGAAATGTGCTTCTGAAGCCCTCCGCTCTCCTTAAAACCCTAAGGAATTATTATAATAATGTAATCACATAATTTTTAAATAATAAGATTAGCCACTGCTGATGACTCCGTACGCTTGCATGTCACTCACATTTATTGTGTATTAATTTACATAATAGCACTTCATCAGTAGCTTGATCGTAATTTGTGTTATATATAATCTAATTTAGTCTTTTTTGTCCCTATTAGACTGTACTTCGTTGCATCTCGTTAGTATTTCATGGCCGTTATTTGGTATTATGTAGCCCTAAGCTAGGCTTAGACGTTACATATAATGATTCCATAACAAACGACCGTCTACCTTTCAAGTGTGATACTGCATTGTCCAATCCATGTGGTCCATTGTATTCTCATCATTCAAACTGGCTTCAACCAAATCGTCGCCGACGACGTGGCCGTCGATACCACCGGTTTTATCCTGTTTATAAGAAAGTTGATCGATACAGTTCTTTTTGTTCTAACGCTGGTGGTCATCAACTTGCCAGAAGCGATCATCGCAGTTCATATATGCATCATAAAGGTTCATCATATTGGGATTATCCGAGGCATTCAGGTTCAACTAGAGGACATAAATCATATTATGATTCAAGATATCATAGTAGTCATTCACAACATAGAGGCAAGCATCGAGACACCTGGGACACAGAGGAATCTGATGACAGGATGGAAGCTGTCACGAAATCGGATACTCATGATTCTGTTTGCATGAAAAATACACGAAGATCAGAGTCGTCTCCACCAACCAAAAGTGACCAAGATCTCCCCTGTAAAGATCAGGTTAGTAAATCACTGCTTATTTTCAGTTGTTTTACAAAATTTACCAAACTGACTCGACCGAAATGATTTAACACCTAGTTTCCGTAGAAACGTTTAGTTTGTAAAATATGCTTCGTCGTCATTACCGACAGAAGTTAGCTGACATTTCTTTTCATTAACAAAGAACTATTGTCACTTGTATTCAGTATAAATAATTGAATTATTTTCACGGAACACCAAATCTTAAGTGTTACATTTTTTGTTAACAGTAAAGGCCTTTTTCACAAGCTGTGATTTAACAAAGAAAAGTTTGTTTTTTGTTGTTCCACTACTGAACTATGATATTCCACTGTGAGATATTTTGCCAGTGACATCACAATAATGTCCAATCAACACATATCTTCGTCAATTTCATGCTAAATATTGGTCAGTGAAGTGAACTTGATATTTACTTTCAATGGAGATGTATATGCTATCACAAAAATATTTGCCTTAAAACTGAGTTATACTAAACATCTTAATTATATGTCACTGATCTCCTACTCGAATTTATCCTTCGAATCATAAAAACACGGAATAATTATAAAGCACACAACCATCAGGCGGAACAGATGAAGATGTAGAAACCAGACAGCCAGAATTAGAAAGGCAAGATACACCTTCATCACGCTGAAACCAGTTTGGTAATCTACTGAACTCAACATGAAGAACAATATTTAGATTCTGTTCAACACAACTGGGAAGTCAGTGAGTTCTTCTATACAAGTTACGAACTTGTCCAACGCGTCACAAAAATGATTTCTAACGGGTTGCAGACTTTTATCAACAGCTGCTTCCTCTCCATACTGAAAATCGAATGACCAGGGAGAATTAGTAACAAGAAACTTTGACTTGGAATAAACCAACCAAGAGCCGATTGCTCAACAAATGTGTAGGAGAAAATGGAGATGGATCGGTCGTACGCTGAGGAGGCCGTCGAATGACATCGCGTGCCAGGCTATCTGTGGAGCAGAACCCAACTGGGAAGCGACGAGTGGGTCGTCAGTGCGAGCGTGACATAGGGGAGATTGTGTGTTGGAGAGAAGATGAGAGATTATGGGCAACTGTGGACCCGGCTGGTGAGGACAGCAGAAAATAGAACAAAGTGGAGTTGTGTTGCTGAAGCCCTATGTTCCACTCGGAACCCAAGGGGATAATAATAATAATAATAATACTCATGACCATTACAACAGTGACATACAGAAAAAACTTAATACTATTTAGAAACTGGAACAACGTAATCTTAATTAGTCATCTTACGTCCAGATGTACTTTTAGTTTGTGAGTCAAAGTCAACTAAAAGATTAGTGAAAACTTAAAAAAAAGTGTTAAACAACCGTTTGGGATTTGTTAGCAGTATCCGTTTACGACAGTATGCAGAATCGACGTCTCAATATTTTGGGTAATTATGTTAAAATTCTCTGACTAGGTGAGAGTTTAATGATTCATTATTTTTCTCAGTGAAATTTCATTCCTAACTGTACGGACAAAAAGTGGACTTTCTCGTCTCGAAATTATCTTTTCATATCACTTGTCTAACAAATATATTGGATTCAAGATTCAATTTCGCCTCGACTACCTGGATTGTATGTCTGACTTTTGCGCTGAAAAATTAAATGCTTATATTTAAGTGCACTATTCACTTTGATTAGAAAGCAAAGTTTACACTTAAAAGCCTTCAACTGTTAGACTGCAGGTAGATGTTTTGAATTCTATCTCAAATGAATTTTTCTCCTAACGATAATAATCATTCTTGTATAGAGAGGGCTGTCAATTTTCTGGGGTTAAAAAAGAATTTATGATGTTGTATGTTAAGGAAATGTTGCTTCAAAAATCCCTCTCAAAGTTTATAATGCAGACTGTTGTCAAGCATAGGATTATAACTTATCTGTAATTAAAGTTGTTTGGTCCCAGTTCTCGACTCTTCAGCAGCAGATATCTACAATAGCATGAAGAACCGAGTACATAAATGTCAGTTTTTTAGATGGAAATGCTATCATCCAACTACATTGGGTCAGGATCTAACAGCTCACTAATTCCGTGTCCTGTAAACTGACTATAAAGGTATCCAGTACTCTTTTGTTCTCGATAGTTCTTTAGGTAATGTTCGTTAAACAAGAAGATTCGTCTATGTTTGGTTTAGCTTATATTTTCACAATGTGTCAAATTATCAATTCAATGCTTATACTACTATTGTTGTTTTAAGACTGGTCCAAGTGAAGCTAGTCAGTCACGTCGAGATCAGGCAATGAGAGATATGGCTCGTTTGCGCTTGCTAAACGAGGTGGACAAGTTAGCAAGTCAATTTCGAAATCACTCTCCTCTTTCATCTGCCAGAAATGCCAATGCTATATCAGATCCACAAAACTCCGAATCAATCAAAAAAGATATTATCCTGGAGTTCGATGTTACTAAAAGCTTCTTATCCCCCTACCTAGTTATAGATGCCTATTGTTTAACTAGTCATCTACATATGGTTAAACAATTGGTCAGTTCAAAACGCTTTATTTTAATTATACCACAGGCAGGTTAGTTGATTTGATTTTTTCCAACCAAATTATCTTTATACGTCAGTTTTCACATAGATGATTTCTAAATCTCATCTCTTAGGCCATCACTTCATTTGTAATTTGGCTAAGTATCGATACTATCTGAACTCAATTACGATCTATTGAAAGTTAAGACTGAAGTATTGGCTTGAAGGTACTTGATTGGTTACAGGTTTAATCATGAACTGACATCAGTTAGAGAACCACTGAAAAACCAGGGAGTTCTGCAAAGCCGTTTCGTCTTAGTTTGGGATTCTTCAGTAGTACGTACCCATTGGAGTTAGAACTCCAAAATGGTAGACCATTCAGCCACTGAAACACGATTCAATGGCCGATGAATTCTAACTTCCGTCATTTCGTGATATACATAGTGTGGCTGTCAGCCAATTTCATGGTGGAGTAACTGATCTCTCACCTGACTTGGTGGGTCCCACCAACCCCATCCCCAAATTACCATTCAGCCACTGACCCTTGTGACCGGAAGGTCCTAGGTTCTAACACCGGGGGGGGGGCGTACAGATGAAGAGTTCTCAGATCGAACGAAATAGCTGCTGAGTACTCACTGGCTTTTAAGTGGTTCTCTAACTGTTATCAGCTCGTGATCAAGCTGGAAAATAAGTCATCTAATTTATCACTGAGTTACTGAGTATTGACAAATGTCCATTGGATAAGCAAACAACAATCATTATGAAGGGAGTTGTTCGGAGATTCTTTGTGTATTTCTTCATTTCATGTTTAGTTTCTTATGTATGAGAATAAAAATTGGTTACTAAAGGATAGTGGGGACCACAGTGAAACAATATTTACTTCACAAATTTACAGTCCTTAATTTTATTCGTGAAGTCAGTGTTACTATACGGATCAGAGACTTGGCGCGTCATAAAGAGCATCTCAAACAAACTTCAGACCTTCATTAACAGTTGTCTTCTCTCAATACTCAAGATCAGATGGCCAGAAAAAGTCAGCAACAGGGATATCTGGGAGCGGACCAATCAGAAACCGATTGTGAAACAAATAGGCAGGAAGAAATGGAGATGGATTGGCCAAACGCTGAGGAAACCATCAAGTGACATCACTGGACAACCCATTGCTCAAGTGGAACCCGAAAGGGAAGCGGCGAGTTGGTCGTCAATGTGAGGGTGACTTGGAGGAGGTGATGTGAAGAGGAGATGAAAGCATGTGGGCAGACTTGGAGCGGGGTGAAAAAGTTGTCAGAAAACCGAAGGCAATGGAGATGTGCGGCTGAAGCCCTATGTTCCTCTAGGAATTAAAGGATATACTAATAATAATACATAAGTTTCTTAATTAGAAGATACTGTCACGAAGATCCCTATCAAAACTTATGTGTTTACTCTGTCCATTCCATGTAGTACTTGTTGTCATTCTTATTATATATTTTATTTCCTTTGCATTCCGATTGGAACAGTGGGCTTTACACCGGAACTTTGAAGTTTCAGTAGCTGTGGTAATGGTGTTTTTTGGGGTTAGGGTTGCCAGCCTCACACCCAATGTTCCCCTTTTACGGGTCTCATTAGAAGCTTGAGGAAGTTTAGTAGCTCACCTGCTAGGATCCCAGCCCGGGACCACGTGTCTGGCTGACGAGTATTCTACCGCAGAATCACTGACGCACAATACGTGTTATGGTATTTAGGTTTTTTATCTGTTACAACTGCAATAGTATGACCAACTTGTTTACATAGTTCACTTATCAAATAAGTGAGTTGATGTTTCAATAATTTACGGTCAAGCCTCGAAACTCAGTGTCATCCAACAGGAGCCAGTTATAACTACTAAAACAAAATCCATTTTTATCAAAGTTGAAGAGATCTCTCTCTTTTGAGTTTCATTCAGCGTGTATTGTGGAGCAAAGTGATTTCTGTTGAATTGAGTGCAACTGTATAACATGAGGTTCCCTTAAAAGTATTATTTAAAAAGTCATATTTGGTCTTGTTACCAAATATGAATGCATAATTTGAAAATAAAACCTAGACAGTTATTCTGTTATTTTTTATTTTATTTTTATTTTGGTTATAGTTATATTCCACACCGTATTTTTTAGTACAAGTATGGAATTTTCAGCCTGTGATATCGGTAGCCCAAATTTCACAGGCCGACCAATTGATATCAGGTGTCCATCGGCAGGGGATCGAACCTCCGACCATGTGCATGGTCGGTGAGAGTCCTTACAGTTGTGCCACCGACGCACCAATTTACAATGCTGTGCATGCATCACCATCTTAATTATCAGTTAATGCTTTTTTTCCCTTGAAAAGTGGTTTAAATAGACAGGGTGTTAGGCAGAAGATAGCGAATTTCTACTTTATCAGTGGTTCAGTGGTGGGATGCCTGCCAATCATACTTGCGTTCAGGGTTCTATTCCAGGCTGACAGTCTCCTAAACCTCACTTAACCGAAAGCATAAACCCAGTAAAGAGGGAAGTTTGGGCGTGAGGCTAGCAGCTCTACCTCGTAAAAACACTACTACTACTGCAAATTCGAAGTTCATGCTTAAAGCCTACTTAGCACGTGAAGGAATGAAAAAGAGGTGTAGCTGTTTAATATATTTTGCCATCAAAAATACAACACCTCCACACTATATGAGAAAATACACTTCAGTGGTGACTTAAAGAAGAAAAAACACAACCCAAGTTAATCACATGTTCACTCGTGGAGCTGTGGCTCACTGAAATGATACACTTAACTTTCATCATGGTGTTTTAGGCTCGAACCACGCCTTGCTCATATCGCGTTATGGATAACTAGATGGTTTTACACTCCCTTCGCACATTCGATGTAGTATTATAGGAAACTCCAAGTAGGTAATTGAGTTGAGCATATTTAATTGTGTTGACTTCGAAAATTCACATATTGTGAGCATACAGATATCTTTTTTTCCGCATACTGTACTGTACAAAAAGCCCTAAACGACCCAAAGTTAAATTTGATAGTTATGAATCGTAGATAGATAGGATTTTTGATTTTCTTTTAGACGTTAATAAACAATATTTCCAGATGAATTCTTATATTTTTGTTTTTGATTTACAGCTTGATTCCACACTGTATTAGGTGCATATTATGTGCATATTTAATCATAATATGAATTTCTAGCTATAGCTGTGTATATTTTTTTCTTTCTTCTAACGTGAACTTCAGTTATTGCTCATTTGGACTACTTAAAGAAGACAATGGCGACTGCAAGGGTAGCTATACGCTATTTAGAACATGAAGCACACGGAGGTAACCGGTAAGTGGTTTATTGGTGGCAAATTTGTGAACAACAGTATACGATGAATACTGTAATCAGTAATTTACACATGAGTTAAAAGTATTAAGTATCTCCTCTAAGTTACACATGGTATAACAGGGTTCAGGAAAATAACCCGTTCTCTTGAATTCCTTATACTTTAACGAAAGCTGTCATATTTCAGTCTAGTGTTATTTCTGTTCTCAGACTATCTCTTTTATTATTATTCCCCAATTTCCAAGTGGAACCTAGGGTTTCAGTGACACATCTCTGTTTCATCCTGACTCCACAATTACCCATAGGCTGTCATTTCCCCTTGATACTCTCCACTCTTCGTTTCCGATTCCGTTTCGACGGTCTTCTCAGCATATGTCCGACCCATTCCCGTACCCTTCGGCATATTTGTTAGGGGATAGGTTTGGATTGGTTCTTCCTCAGGGTTTTATGTTGTTAATTCTTTCTAGCCGGTCATTTGATCTTAAGTATGGAAAGAAGGAAGATGTTAGTGAAAGTCTGTAGACCGTTGGAAATGTATTTGGCGTCTCCGAACCATATAGAAAAAATGACTTGACATTAGTGTTGAAAATTCAAATGTTGTACTCTATGCTGATTGCCACAGATACCCACACTAATTGATTTTAGACTAATGAAGGTCTGTCTTCTTTTTCAAATCTTGGTTTTTACATTCTCACGTGTGACGACTGCCTGAAGTTGTCACGATGCTGCATAGATTGCTGAAAGAAGTGACTTCCTTTAAGTCTCCCGTTGATAATGATTGGTGCTTGCTGTTGTTGGTTTGTTGTCTTCATCACACTTCTGTCTTCTCTTTCAGACTACCATATGGGGGTAATATTCCCCTACCTTGAATTTTGTCTTTTGAAAGTCTTTCTTCATGAATAGCTTTGTGGTTAGGGAGTGACTGATAAGAAAAATTCCTACTTTAAGAAAAAAAGGAAAATAAATCGCTGCTTGCATTTCTGAAAACAAAACACGTAGATCAGCAAAGAGTCTCTTTCCGGCGAATTCATTTTCTTAGCTGTACAATCGGAAATATATATGTGCTGTTTTGTATGTATGTGTACATTAAGTTTGTCAAACAAAATTACAATTGGTTAAGGTTATTTTAACTAAAAGGGGGAAGGTTGGTAATACAAGTCAAGAAAATTAAGTGTTAATGAAACTAGGGTAATAACAAAGGTGATGAGTTGTCACAAACAGTTGTAATAATAATACGAATAGTTTGATGAATGAGTTTCACTCAGGATGCACATAGAAACAAAGTAGATGCTTTTCACCATTCACCAAGGAACTTCAGAAGGTCTAGTTGCAATTACGTGATGAGTATATGTGGAAATTATTGTTTTAAAGTGTACTTATGAAGGTTTTCATTCAAAATGTTTGTTCAATATTGAAATTGTCATTCTGCTTCAATTTCTAATAAATCCCGGGATAACAATGAATATCATTTACCTAATTTAACTTCCTTATTTTCCATTTTTATAATTATCTTTCAAAAACAAAGTTATCTTCGATTACAAAGACCAGAAGAGAAACCAAATAAGCCTATTGAACTTCATCGTCAGGATGCTTTACATAGTGATACTCAAGAATTGGTAGCAGAAACTGATGAAGGGGAATCGAAGAGTTCAACTAATCAAAATTTAAATCTTCGGGTTGTAAGAAGATGGTTGAGTATACTTGATTGTGCGTCCTATTTTGCACAGGTAATGTTTGCTGACTTCTTAACTATGAGCTGTTTATATATATATATATATATATATATTCTCTGACGAAATCTCAGCATGAATACAAGGGGCTCGTTTCGCATTTGTTAGTTTACGCCGACTCTGGCGTAGACGAGATGTTCGACTATCGACCAAAGGGCGGGTGTACTGTTCATCAGTCCGCTCCGTCCTCCTTTATGGTTGTGAGACCTGGTCACTGAGAGTGGAAGACATGAAAAGACTAGCTGTCTTTGATCATATGTGCCTGCGTTCTATCTCCCGTGTAAAGTGGCATAATAAGGTGAGCAACATTGAGGTTAGGCGTAGAGTTTTAGGTAAACAGGGGAAATCAATCGACGAAGTCGTGAAGCTACAAAGACTGAGATGGTTAGGACACGTGTTACGTATGCCAAGCCATCGCCTCCCTCGACGAGCAATGTTAGCGAATATAGGGTCAGGCTGGAAAAAAGCTAGCGGCGGTCAAACAAAAACTTGGCATCAGTCAATGAAATCCACAACAGTTGGTCTTAGCCACGTAGGAAGGTGTAGACTTCCAGGCTGGGGTCCTCGGGACGGTAAAAATCTATGGTTGGAAACAATTGGTGACATGGCTCAAAATCGTTCTCAGTGGCGCAGATGCATCCACTCCTTGTGACTTATGATCTCCAATGAAACTGTTTTGTTCTTCGTTATTACTCTTCCTTTGTCTCACCCCTCTGCTCACTGTTTCTATTATGTTTTTCTTGTACTTTCTTCTCTTGCTTCGCGTGCTACACGGAGTGTGGCGACTTGAACTTCCGCACATTTGTGCAAAGTTCTATGTCGAAAACAGACAGACAGACATTCGTGTATTTATAAGTAATGGGTGGGAAAGCTGCAGAATAATTTCCGACCAAGGGACAAATTAATAGAATTGCAATTAGGAATTAGAATACCATAATAAACAGTTGGGGAGGGGAGGGCGCATATAACTCAAACAAAGTAGCCTCCTGATTACTGAGAAGATTGACATATTGTGCACTTAGGGGTTAGAAATGTAGAGATAACAAGGTAGACACGATAGTTGAGTAAAAGATCTAGTGGGATCGTAACTGATATGACGAATAATATTGTGTATGCAATTAGGGACTAAATATGTAGAAGTAATACAGTGACAAATCAGGCAGGAAGTTCAGAAATGAAAATGTGGTAGTGCAAATAGGGATTAAGAAAAACTTAAAAATAGGATGAATTAAGTAGAAGTTTGGATAAGAAAGGTAATGGGATATTCACTATTAAAAAAAGTACCTGTTTATGGTGGCCATGTCAGGGACAAGGGTTGGACGTATTCCTTCTGCATACATAGAGTGGGTTTGAGTACCTCGGCTATGCACATATGTCTTGATGTTACTCCCTTTGGTAGGTTTGATCGAGTTTTGTATATGATTTTGAAGGATTTTTCGAATGGTGCTCAATGTCCAATATAGTCTTCTTTCATATCGTGTTCCTTGTGGAATATGAGTCTTCAAACCCTGGAGTTTCTGTAGCCGTGCTGTTCTTCTGGGTAGGGGTCACCAGTCTCAGACCCAACTTATCCTCTGCTCCGAGCTTACTACTGAGCCGAGGTTTTAGACTGCATCTGTGTCTGTGGTTCAGTGGTAGAATGCTCTCCAAACACGCACGTGGTCCGGGTTTCAATCATCGGCCGACGCACTCTTTAGCCTCTCTGGGTTGGTCGTAATCCCGGTAAGGAGGGAAGGTTGGGCGTGAGGCTAGCAACCCTCCCCCTTGAAAATAGAACCACTGATACCGATACTTCCAAGCTCTAACTTGAGGCCGTATGTTCTACTTGGAATATGAAGGAATTAATAAATGAGATGAAAAGTAATGTAGGGAATATTTCCAATGAAACTGTTTTGTTCTTCGTTATTATTATTCCTTTGTCTCACACCTCTGTTTACTGTCTCTAGTATGCATTTCTTCTACTTTCTTTTATTGCTTTGTGTGCTACATGGAGTGTGGCGACTTGAACTTCCGCACATATGTGCAAAGTTCTATGTCGAAAACAGGCAGACAGGCTCTTAAATATAGTACTACTTTACGACTATTCGTGTATAATTCAGTTAGCGAATGCATAAAAAAAAATTTTCCTTCACGTTCCCCAGTGGAACATAGGGCTTCAAGCCAGTGGCTTGAAGTTTCTGTAGCAGTGCTTATTTTACAGAATGGGGTTGCTAGCCTCATGTCCAACCTTTCCTCTTTACCAGCATTATCTCTGGCTTAGCGAGGTAAAGGAGTGCGTCGACCGGGGATCGAACCCCGGACCATGTGCATGGTAGGCGAGCGTCCTAACCGCTATGCCACCGACGCACACGAATGCATACTCTAATGAAATGTGAATTTCAAATCATATCATTATTTTCCAGTTTACAAATTTTACTTTGACGAAGCAGTCTAATAATTATCAGTAAGTATTTATTTTATTTTATTTAACAAGACATTAACAAATACAAACAAATCCTCCGATACAATATCTTCTGAAAGCAATACCAATAAGAAAACCATCCAACTAAATGGTTCAGATGAACAAGAAGTCGATAGTGTCAAAGACTTTCTCAATATTACTCCTCCATACTGTGATTTACTCTCTAAAGAGTGTATTGCACATGAATCGAATGATTTGTCAACCAATAAAACAGCACCAGTTACTATTCTAATTGGATTTAGAAATACAGCGCCTGAAGATACAATAGTTCCTCAAGAGTTTTTAACACTGGTTGCCAATCATGGTATGTCATATATATATATATATATATATATATATTGTGTTACATCTTTGAAAAATAGAGCTTTTCATCTTAAAACTTGTCCTTTGTGTAATCATCTAGTGTAATTCTGTATTTTTAAAAATCCCTTACTAGCAATGAGAAGTCTAGTTTGATTTATCAGCACTTAGATGTCTATTTCACCAGCTTCTCATAGTTGATGTAATTCAAACTCAAGATATATATTTGTAGCTCATTGTGTCGAAATACTCATACTGACTCACTCAATAGGTTGGAGCTTCGGCTAGCACACTCAGTGTCCCGCTAGACGCGAGTATTTAATATTTTTCTGCTTGATTATCTAACATTATAAGTTGTTTTGTAAAAGTCTGTGTTATTTTGGTCTAATAAACTGATTAGTCTGAAAATTCACATATGACAAAGTGTTAGTATCTGGATGTTTGATTTCCTTAGGATAGTGTACGGCAAGATCACCTCTTATCTGTTGTTCGGCACACCTTTGTCTGAATCAACTGATGTAAGTCATATCCATTTGGTGGACTGACCTTTCTGCTATTGCTCACTAACTAGTTGTAAACATACATAAAGACATAACATAACATAACATAACATAACATAACAATTTCGCTTTATTCCAGAAACAGTACTTGTGGTACAGTGTGGAATTTTCAGCACATATCTACAATATTGCATCTAATTTCATCGTACATTTAAAAGGAGTATTATAAAATAAAAATAAAATATAATAAAAACCAAAAAAAAGAAACAGAAATAACCAAAAAAAATGCAAATAAAAATACTGAGTAAAAAAGAAGACGAACACAAATAATGAAAAAAAATATTTCAGTATTAGTTAGTGGAAGCTATGATATGTGTATGCGTGGTGAACAGTAACAGCTATAATCATACGGGAAATTATGAAATGTTCTTAAAAAAATGTTTATAGCCAAGATGATCAGTTAATTTGATTGAACAACACTAAGCAATCATAAGATAAACATTTCAGGTTTTTTTTTGTCAGTACTAATGCGGTTGTTTGTAGTGGCAGTGTGAGGAATCATGCATAATACAAAATTTTTTAAGATGGTGATAGTGGCAATAACAAACAAGATTGTCAGTTAAATAGTGCCGAACAAAGAACAACCACAAAACTAATGTTACATGATGGTTAATGACGGGACAATTTTTAATAATCATAGTGATAATATAGTCGGACCCAGTAGATGTACAAAGAAGGAGTAGAATAAAGAATAAAAATGTAAGCCAATGATAATAATTTTAAGCAGCTAAGTATGTTTAAGAAGGTTGTTCACTATAGAGTACAAATAAGAGAGTGTAAGGGGGAAAAAAAACAAGGGCCAAAATTCTGTTATTAACAACAAAGCAAGTCATAGGTTTCACGCCTAACATTGTCTCTGTCACTTAGAACACGGGCCAAATATGGTATCGTTGAGTTCCTATACTTGGTTGTGCGAGCATATATTATTTTATACTGATTTCTGGTTCTACTTGATGAGATGCAGGGAGAGAGTTGGGAATAGAGGGGGTGTTGGGGGTCAGAGAGTATGATTTTAGACCATTTCTCACATGTATTCAGATGCTTATCCACTAATGTTGTGACGAGCTGACTGAGTTTTACACCGCTAGTCCTGCTAACTACAGTTTTCTTAATTAATTAATTGACCTCCGATTGTCGTAATCTACGGAAGTTACCCTACCTAGTTGACTAACGATCTCATTGATGTGCAAGTGTAGACAACTATGTAATAGTGTTACATTTTACCTTGATACTGTCTATTTGTTTAACGACCTCAATTTTAACCGAGTTGACAGTCTGCTTTTCCTTGGCTTGATTGACTATTGCAGTGATTGATTTCGATTCGAATCAACTTACAAATCTTGTCCAGGTTTACAATATAGTTTTCTACTAATTTATGTAAAAATTTGGCCTCAAAAATTCTCCTATTTATGTTACATTTCTCAGTATTTCTTATGTCATATCAACTGAGTATGTGGTGGCCACCCTAGGTGAGGGATTTTTTATCTCAAGGCTTGAACTAGACACTTGATATTGGTTGCTACTTAGTGTACACTCAAAGTATCCATTACCGTCCTGTAGGATGTCAACTGCTAGCCCCAACACGTAACGTCTCTGACTGCAGCACTGGGTGATCGGAGTTTGAATCTCAGAAGACACATGAGTTCCTTTCAGATTTCAGATACCAAGACCTAGGGCTTCCTGCCGATTGCCACCAATCAACTGATAACAGCAATTCAGAGTGCATCGTGATGATGAGCCACCTAGAATGGTGGCCACATTAGAAACTTGACTGATACAATTCAGTCTGCATCAAACCATGAAATATACACACGGCATTAGCTACTACCTAGTATTTAATCAAATCAGTCATCTTATATCACTTGTGGCATTTTTGAAAGTATTTCCTGTATATGTGATCAATCAAATGCCTGGTGGCGTTGAAATCATCTAAAATAACGAGATCTTTTTCGTGTATTCCTGTCACTTATGCATCAACATATCTACGCTGCCTTAGAAAATACCACTGTACTCAGTAGTGAATACTACTGTAGATTTCCCCCTGTTGAAGAATGACGTCGGTGGTACAGCGGTTAGGATACTCGCCGATCATGTACATGGCCCGAGGTTCCATCCCCTCCCGACGTACACCTGATATCAATTGGTCGGCCTGTGAAATTTGGGCTACCGATATCACTACCTGAAAATTCCATACTTGTACTAAAAAACATACGGTGTGGAATCAAGTTATAATCAAAAAAATATATTTGAATGACGATTAAAACTACATTAAAAGCCTGTGTTGTGAATTGATACACCGCCATAGGCTTGGTTGTAAGATTTCAACCGGCTCTTTGTTGGATAAGTGATGTCTAAGTGTCAGTGTATCAAATCAATATTATTTCATGTCATGTTACCAATGATTTTTTCATGAATCAACTTATCATCATTTATGCGTGTATTGAATATATATTTTAGGTGTTCGCTTGGAATTGATTCGTTCTTTCATTCAACGTTGGAAAACAATGAAATCTTGATCATAGAGTTGTTTGTTTGTATTATTATATATTTTTTGAAAAAAGAATTTGTTTCATGAAATTATAAAATTGTACAGTAAGAAAGAAGAAAACAACAAAACTACCTAGAATACAAATAACAGATTATATTAAACATCAATTTTTTTGTTCTGTTTCACAAACCATTAGTGTTGTCTAGGGGGGTAGATGGGTGGGTAGGTAGTTTATACGTTAATTTGTATAGTGATTATTTTACATAGAATAGATTATAGCCTACTGTACGTCAAATATGCATACATAGTTTGTTTAATAACTGAAGCACATTAAAACTTATTCTAGGTTCTAGTAGATGCATAATATTGTGCTAAAATATGTTTTATACTAATCAAAAGTGTTCCTTAGTTATCGGTGGGCTGTGATATGATGAAGCTCTATTCAGATTATTGATATGTTCGATGACGACTGATTCAACATTGCTATTTAAAAATATACGTGTAGAATATATATATATATATGCAGTAATTTGGTGGATAGTGATTAGCAGGGGAATTCAAGTTGCATATTTCTTCCTATTTGAGACTCGTCACCTGCTTCCCCAGCTGAGTCCTGATGTTTCTCTTTGGCCCACTGGATAATGCTTAGGTGTTTGAGAGGATGGGTGTGGTGAGAGCTGCCTGCTAGCCAAAGTTGGTAGACAGTAATTTACGTCATTGTTTATGTCCCAAATATTGGTCGTGAGAAAAATGAGAAAAAGGCTTTGCGTACACGGATACAGTTAACACATAGATGATCTGACATTCAAGAAACAGCCACAAAGAAATGAGAGGCTAACTTTCAGTGAGAATCAACCAATCAGAAGACTGTTTGTTTGCTTAAATAATCGATAATAATGTACATGAAAATCTATAAATGTGTTGATTTCGTAAATAAACGATCTGTTGCCTGGCCCTTATCTTCTGTTGTTACATGGGTACTCAGTTCGAGTCTCGCTGGGGACAGAATCACTTATTAGGGATGCAATGACGAGTCCTGAAAATGACAAAATGTGCATCCTGGGTTTCATTGCTAGTTACCATCCACCATGGTCACTTCAAGTTAATCCTTAGACATCGTCGAAGCGTCCGTGCTAGGAGCCTACACGTCAGCAGAGGTCTAACATTTCGGTTCTATGAATCAAAAGGGGAAATCGAAACTCAACTTGAACAAAGAATATATATAATTCCGACATGTGCCTATATCAAATAGGTGATGGAGGAAATTTATTTACTTTGAACCAACGGTACTGTCTTTGCGAGCATATTAGCAGAAATATTAAGACAATTATATATATACGTCACCATAAATGGCAATACCACTCAAGCTGTACATAAAAGTTAATTAAATAATCCTAAATACATGAGAGCTGTTCACTAACTACAATAGTACTACCATAAATCTAACTTTAAATGAATAATGTCCACTCAATCTCATTTCTCTTCCTTAGTATGATTGATAAGCAATATCAATAAATATTGCTAATTTTAGAAGTTTCTAATGATGAAAAGAAACATCACATGACAGAAAAAAAGTGTATGCGTGTATTTAAAGATGTATGGATTGTTCGTATATGGATTTTAGCAAATATAATACGAATATGTTTGCTATACATATATTTATTGATACACTAAGCGGTAATCTGTAATTTTTACTGTGTTCAATCGTGGATTCGAATTACAATTCATTAATTCACTAAGGTAAACTACCGAAAGAAAATTAATAAAATTATAGTAAAATGCAAATTTTTATTTCATCTTATCACAAAATAGCTCATGTTTGTAGATAGTTGATTGTAGAATCAAGGATCCAGATTTCACCGTTTCTCTAAAAAAAAAGTTAAGTGTATGTTATTTATTACCTTAGGTTTCAAGTGGAACGTAGAGCTTCAACAGCACATCTCTATTTTGTCGTGTTCTCTGAAGTCCATTTTAGCTGGCTCATAAGTTTTCATCTCTTCTCTGTCACCGTCAAACATCCGACTTGTCATTTTCCATTTAGGTTCGACTTCAGTGCTTAGCGTGTCACGCCGTTTAGCAGTCTCCTCAACATGTGTATGCAACACATTTTCTTTGGCGTATATGTTGGGTTATAGTTTCCTGATTGGTTCATTACCAGAGTTAAAAGTGCTTATTACTATTATTGTCTCAACAATTTTCCCAGTAAGATATAACGTTCACTGCTTCAAACCTAAAAGAGTTATACTTTAGTTTCCAGAAGTGTCTAAATGGATGTTATTCGTTGTCTTTAGCTGTTCATTCATTTCCAAAGGTTCTTTAATTGATTTGGCTTCATGAGGAAATCTAACTCCTGCTAGATAAGCCTTGATTAAGATTTGCCTTCAGTTAACTGATAAGTATTCCTGGCGGAAATGAAAGTGAAAACAGATTGCTGGCTTAAGATATATCCTCACTTATAGTAAAAATTCTCCATGCAGTCAATCTGGAGGTCATGTTCACATTTTGCTATGAATGTGTTGTTTAAATGCAAATCGTTCCGAAAAATGAACCACTTCAGTTGGTTAGGGGTCGCGCTATAATCTCCAAATGACAGAAGTTAAAATTCATGAACGGCTAGATTACTTCCCAAGTAGCTAAACAAAAGCTCAGCGAGTTTAGCTTCTTAACCTAAAGTGCCCTGATCGATCCCCAATAGAGTCGTGGGTGTAAACTGCTGGAAAGTTCCAAACTAGGACGAGACAGCTCTCTCCAGTACTCTCTGGCTTTCAACGGTTTTCTTACTGATATCAATCCGTGATCAAGCTCAACAAATATTTATTTGAGTATGAATTTCTATGTCCAGTCTAGAAAATGGTTCCCTGAAGCCTATAATCCAAAGCTTTCAAATATATAAAAGGTATGTAGATGACACCTTTATTATTTGTAATATTGATTGTAACCTGAATAATATATTAAGTGTATTTAATGAGTGCCATCCTGCGATAAAATTCACACTCGAAATGGAGAACGAGTCTAGCATTCATTTCCTCGATGTGAACTTATCAAGAAGGACCGATGGAACTCTGAAGAGATCGATTTATCGTAGGCTGTTATGGAATGGTCAACTGACAAATTTCTATAGCTGGGTACCTATTGGTCGAAAACGAAACCTGGTCCGGTCGCTTGCCACTCGTATTCGGCGCATATGTAGCACTGATACTGTGGAAGATGAGTTATACACTTTGAGGAAAATCCTAATGGAAAATGGATTTCCACCACGTTTTATAGATAAGAATATACATTCAAAGCCTACAAAACGTGACTTATCAACCGCTCCCAAGAAAATACTTTACATGAGCTTAGAATTCAAAGGGGACTTAGCTTCCGATATCATGAAACGAAGGATATCACAGTCCCTGAAAAGAACATTCCCTGCTGCCTCTCTGAGAATAGCTTTTACTAGCCGACCATTATTGTTCAATAACCTGAAGGACAAGATCCCAATGTTGACCAACTCTATGTGCGTTTATCAATTCACCTGCTCTTGTGGAGCTAGGTATATCGGTCGTTCGACTCGAGTTTTGTCCAAGAGGGTGCAAGAACATTATCCTGCATGGCTACGAAAAGGTGGAAGTGGAGCAATAAGAAGCGCGATCATAGAACATCTGGTCGAAAATGATCACCCTATCTCTATAGCCTCCGCCTTTAAAGTCATCTACAAGGCAAAGAGCAATCTACCTAAATCCCTACGTACCCGACTCATCTGTATTGCTGAAGCTTTGGCTATCGAAACAGAAAAGCCAGATCTCTGTGTACAGAAAAAGTTCGTTCAACCCCTCCAACTTTCATGGTCTTAATCCCTCTATGCTAAAATATGATAATCCCCAATCATATTTTAGCTCTACCAATTATTCATTTTTCATTTTGTCTATTCAATTTGTATACTCTTCCTTATTAAGTCAATTGTTATTATTACTATTCTCACTTTGAACTGTCCCCGGTATTATTTCACTTGTTCCACTTGTCATTCTAAATCAATTGTTTTTTACAACGATAAATTCTATGCTATTAAATTTCACACAATATTACGTAACGTTTTTGTTTTATTCGATTTGCCTACTAATCCTATAATTGCACATCCTTTTTCAAGTTCTATCCCTCCTATGAATTATTCTATATATGACATTAATCTGCTTTGCCACTTGACATTTAACTACGATTATAATCACAAACATTTTAGTTTTAATTGAACTTCATATGATTATTATTTTATGCATTCACACCTAAGATTCAATTCCCTCACCGGATATAACTTATTAAAAACCATATATATACGACTGTACAGCTTGATGATAAATTCGTTGAAAAGAGTCTCTTCGCTGAATCACTTGTTTTGATTTTCTAAGTAATCAGCGACCAAAGTTTGTCTATGGGCTATCAAATTCTTAATATCTTAATTTTACTCCCTTTGATAGGTTTGACAGAACCCTGTATATGATTTTGAAGGATTTTTCGAATGGCGCTGAAAGTCCTCAGTTGACTAGATGTTCCGTCACTGAACTATATGCACATTTTCATTCTTCCTTTTCTAGCCAGCCTAGATAGCGTTCACAAGAGCGTTTTGTAGGTTGGTTCATGGTACAACCGATGTACTCAGTTCCGCATGGGCAAGTTAACTGGTATATGCACATTGAAGTGACCCAATGCGACAACTTGTCTTTCGCGTTCTGGCTGAACAGGAAAACGTCATTCGTAGGCTTGCGGCGAAGGATGTTTTCTTCAGAGATTTGCAAAGGCGTTTCCGAAGGATTTCTGCTTCAGTGTCACCTTTGAATTCTAGATTAAGCAGAAGCATCTTCTCCGGACAGATTGGACTTGTTCAGAAGTCTTCTTTGATTTTGGATTTTTGTCTATGAACCTAGGCGGAAAGCCGTTTTCTATCGAGGTTCCTAGAAGATAACTCAATTCTTCATCAATCAGTGCCTCGTTTCATATCTTCAGAATCTTCGAAGAAAGAACGTATATAAGGTTCCTCTTTCTGTTTAGGGGTGCGAAGCTTTGAAAACTGATGAACTGTCCATTACATGTAGGATTTATGTAAATGGACCTTTTCAGTGAGTCGGCAGCGTTTCTTTTCAGATGGACGTCGAGGAAGTGAAACATTCCATCGGATTCAGCTTCAAGAGTAAAGTCGATGTTTTTGTGGGCATTGTTGAACGTTTGAAGTAAGTTTCCAAGACCCAGGTTCTCATCACAAATGATGAAAGTATCATCAATTTATCTCTTGTAAAGATGGAGGTCAGTTATAGTCGATGACAAGATGTTGTTTTCGAGGCTAGTCATAAAACAGTCGGTCAAGAGGGGTCTCAGTGGAGAGCCCATTGTTACGTCATCTGTTTGCCTGTAGATTTCGTCGTTGAACCTGAAGTAAAAGGTACAACGTAGCAACAGCTCCTTTAGATAATGGATCGGTATGGCGAAATCTATGCTGTTGCATTGGATGCAGTCACACAGAAAACACATGGTTTCTGTCAGTGTAACATTGGTGAAGAAACAAACAACGTCTAGGGAGACCATTTCTTATCTGCGAGGTTGACACTTTTAATTAAACTGACGAAATCAAATTTTTTCACCAGGCCAAGAACTACCACCAGCCACTTTGCGATTAGCGGATATGGTGAATTAGCCATATTTAATATTATGCGGAGTGGGACGTCCTTATTTCGCACTTTGGGTAGTCCGTACATTCGTGGCGATGTAGAACCAAATGGACGAAGTTGTTCATGTAGTTCTGTATTAGTAATTGATTCAACTTTCAATTTTTTCAATGATTTGATTAGCTGGAACTCCCTCTGTTCAGTTGCATCTTTTTGAATCGTCTGTTTTTGAAATTTGTTGTCATCAGATAGCATTAGCGAGAGTTTCTTCACATAATCTGACTTGTTAAGCAAAGCAATTCCAGAACCTTTGTCTAGTCGAGTTATTATCAGGTTTTCATTTGATTTCAATTCTTTGGGTTGCTTTCAATGTTCGTTTGAGAGGATATTGTGAAGACTCAGTTTTTTGTTGATGTAATTGAGGCAGCAGTTCAAAACAGCTGATTTGAAATGTCATGAGCTTTCATATGAGATATGGACTAGATCATTCGTCTAACTAATCAAATTCTCGAACTGAACTTTGGTGTTCAAGTCGTTCATTTTCGACGGTGCATAACAAAATTTTGGTCCAAGCGACAAGAATTTTATTTGAGTGGGCAAAAGTGGGACATCAGAATAATTGAATACATATTTCTCAGGACAAGACGGAAAAGCTATTTACTTGGTGACGGATTTTAGGCTCTGCTTAAGTTTCGTGATGATATCATCTTTTCTCTTCTCTGTAACTGTATCGGCGTAATGCTCGAATGACGTGCGTTCATCAACAGTAAAATCGTAGAGAACCTGGGAGCTCATTGAAACATTCTGTTCCAGTTCAGCTAGTCTGGATGGGACGGCATCAATGTGATTCTAGGTGTGTCTTCTGAATGTGCATGAATTGGGAGATATGTGGTTTCGTAATTTCCATAACTTCAATAACTTTACTTCTCTCTCAGTGTAAGAATTACTGTTGCGGAACACATTTGAGTCTTAATTTTTTTTATTTTGATTACAGCTTGATTCCACACCGTATGTTTTTTAGTACAAGTATGGAATTTTCAGTATGTGATATCGCTAGCCCAAATTTAGCAGGCCGACCATAGATATCAGGTGTGTGTCGGTGGAGGATCGAACCTCGGACCATGTGCATGGTCGGCGAGAGTCCTAACCACTGTGCCACCGACGAACAGTATGATATAACAGCGACACTAAGTGAGGCTCTGTATGATAAACATTAAAGCAGTCTTATTTAGGCCAAGATTTCGCAATCAACAACGTATCGGTAATAAAACCATCAACTCAATAACTTGATAAATCAGGAGTTTAATTTCGGTAGAAGGTATTTTTATAAACATTTTATTATCAAACGAATTCGAACTTCGTCAAGAGAAAACATCTATGTTCGACAGTACCAATTTCAGAAACATTACAAAAAGCATATGATAGTCTCATCATATTGTCTAAATTAAAGGCTTTATTTCCTACCAATCCAATAATACGTAACTGTCTAGTAAGAATCCTAAGATAAACAAAGAGGAAGCAACATACTTTTGATTTACAGTTTTTGTCAGATAAAATAAATCAATGAATTCAATAGGCAGTTAATACTCCTGAATTATAGAAAGAAAAAATAAGGCGAAAAGTCAATTCTTTTTACGAAAAGGTCTAGGAAATGAAAAAAAACCATAAAATCTTTAAGTACTTCATGAAAATCTGTAGTGTTATTGAAATTCTGATATTAAATTAACACTGCAAAAATTTAGTCAAATCCCATCTGAACGACTGTGAAAGTCAGTTAATTCACAGAAAATACAGCTTCAAATCATTTTTTTACTGGATATATACAAGAGAAATGCTGAGACACAAATCCCCGTTACTATACCTGTACCGATAGAGGATAAGGCAATTGTGAATGAACTATATATTATTAAGAAAAAATGCATCGTATTTCTTGATTTTTAACCAAATTAAAAAGTCGGCTAGGTCAGCGGACAATAAAACTATTCGAAATGGTTGGCGACTGGCCCAAGGTTAAACAACGGGACGAAGAATCTTCCAGTCGAATTACTTCAAAACCATAACATAAACTAAATCCAGATTTGAGAAATAAGCACTTCTACCTCCACAGTCAGTTGATTTCGGCTTTCGACCACTTCTGATAAATCTACATCTACATATCTCACTCCACACACCCAAATGTTTAACATTAAGATTTACAATAAGGAGGTAGAATATCCTCAAGAATCAGACACTGCACTGACAATGTTACACGCTGAAAAATAAACACACATTTGTGGTGTAAATCTAGCTACAGTGAAGTACTAATCGCTCCTTTCTTTTAAATTGTACAAAAAAACTGATTCTTTGCATGACAGGTACTGTAAATCAACGAGAAAACCTCTACATCCGTATATTGCTTATCCGTTTGAGGATGACTGTGGCCTTTAAACTTTTAAGGTTTTTAATCCCATTGCATTCCGAATAGGACATAGGGCTTCAAGCTTCACTGACAATGGTGTTTAGTATTCACGGGATGTAAGTACTAGTCTTGCGCAAAACCTTACCTCTTTGCTGGGTTAACTAAGGTCTAGAAGTGAGTCAGCAGAAGATCGAATCCCAGACGACCTGCGATGCGTGGTTGACAAATATTCTACTATTGAACTACCAACACAGACTTCTCAGTAAATACGATGAATTACATGATTCGCTATAACATGTTTCTTCAAATACTATCACTAATGGCTATTTGATAATAACAAGAAAAGCTGCTGACACTTATCAAACACTGCCAAATAAGCTTTACTTAGAACACAACTTGGGATAAAATTATTGGCCCGCCACTCTGTTAACTACTTTTAGAGTAGATGTACTGAGTAAAACGGTACTTTATAAGTAGCACTAGATAACGGATTTCAAAAGCTATCTAACAACAAGACGACTTAGGCACAGTTATCCTCAAAGACAAATAAAATACAGTGGAATGCTGTACTTCTTCTGTTGAACGCCGGAAAATGATTGTAAAAATCAAACTGAATTTTTACTGAAATAGTGAAGGCGTCCATCATATTTGTGGACACTAGAATATGTAGTGTGGGACAGTAGCCGCGTCTGTTCGATTCTGTAGGAAGATTACTGGAAGTTTGAATATAAATTCTTCAAGCACTGCAGAGGCATAGATCTACAATCGAAGCACCACAAACGCGTAACAGAGTTAAAAAAGATAGTCTAACGGCAGCATGCTTGAGATAGAGTTTCATAATGTGATATTATATTGCAAGTAAAATCCCTTGTAAAGACGGTGAACCATCTTCATTTGTTGATAGTTAATAATAGTATAGTAATCAGAAAATCATTGCTTTAGAGATATGGTTTTCACGCAAAGATTTGTTATGATTTCATAAAAGACGTGTAAATTAACCACTCCAGTATATCAAATTATTAGATTTCATCATGAACCAACATCAGTTAGACAGATTACTGGGAACCGTCAAGCGCTGGAATGATCTTTCGTTTTAATTTGGGACTCTTCATCAGTTCGCACCCACAATCCCATAAAGGATTGAACCTAACTGATGGCCACTGGATAGACGTCCTAAAATCGTGATGAGAAGTGATCAGAAGTGGGGTGGATGCTCATCGAATGCATCGGTTAAGCATAGTGATATATCACGAAATGATGGAAATTACATTTTATGGGTCACTGAATTTCAGTTCAAGTGACTGAATGATTAACGAGCTTGATCTCATAATCTGAAGTCCCCGAGTTCAATCCCCGGTGGTGTGTCATGCATGGGCAAGAACTGCTGGAAAGTCTCAAACTAGGAAGAAACCGTTGTCAACAAATGCTTTCTGCTTTTGACTGATCTGTTTAGCTATTGTTGGTTCTTGTCGAAATGCAACAGTTTAAACTAAATTTAATTTGAATCCCCTTAAATCCAGTAATCTAGATTTCTGATCATTCTCCCAGTACTACATAAGCAACTATGTAAAATTTATGCAGAAACACCTTCAAAGTAGGCTAACAGTATACAACATATTTCTCAGTCATCTAAATACACATAAAATTATGAACAAACTAAAATTTGAACACAGAATCAATCTAATCTGGCTTGAACAGCCTATATCCTTAGAGGCTTAGAAGTATGATGGAAGCAGAGCATAAATACGTGATCAATCCATGCCCTGAAAATAGACATCATCATACGTCACTGCCTGAGTGTAAAACTCAAATGATAGTAGACATTAGTAGGTAGTACACACACACTAAACTAACATTTACACATACAGAAAGAAGTGGTTATGAGTCTTTCTTTGCCCTGGTAACTTGGTATTTTCATCTCTCTTTCATCTGAATGCGAAATGCTGAAAAGTTTCCATTGTGTATGATTATTATTGTTCAGGATAGTGTTTAATATTATATATATATATATATATATATATATATATAAAATTCCTGTATGCATATATTGATCGATTGATTTTTGTTTAAACTTAACTCTGTGCAAGTATGTTAAAATTGTTGTTGTAGATATATTTAATAATGCCTTTGCCCTGTAAGCAGCTGACGAGAAGGCAACGAAATAAATGATGGTACCACTTTATTCTGAGAAAACTGTAGTTCTTGCTTTGTTCATATTCATTAAGGGGAATAAATGTATCAAATTTTAAAAACAGTTAATGCTAACCAACTGAAATAAATCAATAAACCAGAAGTACTTCAGAAATTATTTTATTCTACAAATATTAAGCTGTTTTTCATCAACAAAAATTTTGATAAAAAAACAAAAGAAACTTTTTCTTGTGTAATATAAATACCCTTCAGAAGGGACAATCAGTTCTGAAGGTAACTAGGTGTTTAAAAATAGAAAAAAAGGGGAATATTAAGAAAGTAACTCATAAGCTGTACAATTTTTATGTACAAGAAAATTTCAGGAGGCATTTGATTTTTACCATAAATAACAGCATAAAAAAATATTGTGAAAAAAGCAATTACAATACAATATGTACAAAATACAAGAAAATCCAACTCATATATTTAGTCATCTAACATAAAGCGTTTAATTGCTGTTTTACGGCGCTTAGATGGTCGAATTCTACAATCATCATCGACATCATCGTTCTCATTATTAGAGTTATTATTATTATTGTTGTTACCCCGTGAGGTAGTTTTGGGAGCGTTGGATTCATCACCGCTTTCCTCATCAACTACTACCACCTGTAGTGCACGATCTTCGTATTCTTCGTCGTCGTCATCATCATCATCATCCTCCTCAGTTTTAGTACATTCTTCATTCAACTCTTGACGGGTTGCAGTTGCTGAACGTTTACTTACTGGTTTTCGATCTTTCACCATTTCTGAATTAGTACGTTTCACCCCACGTGACTTTGATTTGTTTGTAGATCGAGTTGTTCCACTTCTTGTTTTCTTACTTCTGGCTGATTCATTTTCGTCTTCAGATGAACAAGACGATGAATCACTAGTCAGGGATATGACTTCATTACAATCAGAATCGCCATCAAAAGTGTTCATTTGAGTCTCGGATGGATTTTGGCGTTTTGATGAAGTTGAACTATTACTACTATTATTTGAATTTGTACAACCCTGTCGTCTTTCCGCCTATGAAAAAGTGGAAAGACAAGAAAGTGAGATTATAACAACAAAAAATGTGATAGCAAGTTTTACTAAAGAAACCTATCAAATGAAGGCATAGATTTCTAAAGAAGGGGAAATTCATGTGTCTTAATAATGCGCTGTGGGCAAACATTGAAGAAAAATTATTGCTTTTTGTTTGTGGTTGATTCCTACTCTTCATGTTCCACCTAACTATTGAGTAACGATGGACTGTTAATAACAAAGCGTTGTTTTATGATCGGGATTCCGTTTGGACGAATTCAATCCTGGCAGCGACGCCAAATGCAACAACAGAAGACAAGGGCCAGCAACAGATCGTTTTATTACGGAAATCAGCACGTATTTATATGTATTTCATGTACATTATTATAGCTTATCCAAGTAGACAAACACAGTCTTTTGATTGGTTGTTTCTCGGAAAGTAAAGCAGACAAACGCAGTCTTCTGATTGGTTGTTTCGGGTTTCTCGGAAAGTAGAGCCACCTCTCTGCGAATCATATTTGCTCACGTTCAAGTCTGTTGTGATTGGTTGTTGAATCAGCGTTGTTCATATTTTCTTACGGCCAATATCAGTGACCTAGACATTGACGTAGATTAATGTCTACCAATTGGTTAGCAGCCTGCTCTCACCCCACAAGGTCACGCAGTGGAGACTATTTAGCCTTAAACAGTTAATGGGAAATCTTTGGCTCTTCCCGGCGAAGTTTCGACCCCACCTCGTTGGAGACATCCCTTTCGATTCCCAGATATCGCTTACGATAGTTTTCAGTTAACTTATGTTATCGTATAGTACTTATTTTGTACATGAGAAATATTTAGATGGTATAGACCTTTAGAGGGATTGTTGAAGCAATTTTTCGAGTTCTTGATGTTTTATTATTGTTTGATAGTGCAACAGACTAATCACATGTAACCATCTCTTCCCTACAGTCGAGACATATTTTGAGACTATGAGCCACTGGCGGAAGTTTGACCAGCTATAAAGAAGAACTCATCGACTGGTCCCATGAGTTCAGACCCAAATACTTGGGGTTTCGGTCGTTACGATGCACTGGTATCTAGGCCGCAGCAGAATTTGAACCCATAACTCATTAGCCAAAATTCTAGATCTTAAACCATTAAGCCAAACCAGCATAAGTAAAAAACTAAGTGACTGAAAATCACTAGAAGTTACTTTTCGTATAAACTGGTTATGTAGTCTACATTAAGCATCACAGCGTAGCGATTTCTACACTGCAACGAAAATAATACAACATATTATTATATAAAGCAAATAACAACTTGCTAGACAAGCTTACTTCAGCTGCCCGACGTGAATCCAAATTTCGAAGGCTATGACCACCCTTACCAGTAGGCTTCAGCCTGTTTGTTGTGCCTTTCTTTACTTGACCTGCACCTGTATACACATCGCCATTCATAAGACCAGATGTGTTAGCAGAGTTTGACAGAGAATCTTTACCTTTTGACTGGTAACCACTTTGTGTTGAAGGAAGATCTTCAACTAGTGCTAATAAATCTGAAAAACGATCTTTGAGGTTCGGAGATAATTTCGGTGAAACTGCCAACGACTGGAGGGAAGACTGTATATCGTCGTCTTGAAATACTGAAGACAAAACCAATGGTATGAGAGAATCAAAATGCAGATTAGAAAATCTGAGCAATCATAAGAAGCTAGTGTAATAAAAGATGACTTGCAATGCATTTGGTTGAGTAATACAATAGTTTATCACTTAAGAAATACAGTTGATTTCACCAAAAGTAGTTCATAGTATTAATCTGAAGAATAAATCAATAATTAAATAAAAACCTGTATAACTAAAACTCGAAAACTGCAAAATATCTAAAACCCATTTAATAAATTCTGAGTCTGAAACTTAGTTTGTACATACAAAATACTGCTAATTTTCATAGAGTAATGACCTTTCACACTGAGTCGGTGGTTCAGTGATGGAATATATGCCAGCCACCGGCACTTGGTCCGGGTTTCAACCCTCGACAGACGGTATCATAAACCTCGCCTTCCTGGTAGTAAGTCTGACAAAGAAGAAAGGTTGAGCGTGAGGCTAGCAACCAGACCACGTAAAAAATAAACACCACTGCTACTGAAACTTTAAAGCTCAATCTTAAATCCCTAGGTTCCATCTGGAACGCAGAGGAATAAAATAAATAAATGATGTTTCATAGGCTCATACAGAGTATTCAGCTTTTTGTTTACTTTAAAGGCAAGACACACAGCACTGACTTCCATTTGAAGTTGAATAAACTATCAAAGAAATCTTACTGCGCAAGATCACCCAACGCACCAATTAGCATGAGGAAGTTCTGCTTTGTTAATAAATAACTATCAAAGAATATTTTTTCAATAAATCTGTCATCAATCTCTATACAATTTATATGACTATAATAACTAAAAAGATGATTGTTATTAACAACATTAAATTTTTAATTAAATAACAACGAATTTTAACGAACCAGTAATTTGTGGTGCAAAAGCATCTGCAAGTGATAACATGGATCAGTATTCTTTTCTATTCCCTTACGTTCCCAGTGGAACATAGGGCTTCAAACTAGAGGCTTGAAATTTCTATAGCAGTGTTTTATTTTTAGAGGATGGGGTTGCTAGCCTCATATTCAACCTTTCCTCTTCACCAGCAATGTTTCTGGCTTGGCGAGGTAAAGGAGTGCGTCGGCCGGGCACCGTGGTCGGCGAGCACTCTACCGCTGTGCCACCGACGCACTACAGAACAGTATAACAAACACTAAATTAAACATCAGATAAATTAAAGAAAGTAATACACAATTTATAAATTTGTAGGTTCCACTGTTACTACCCTGGACTACTGTGGAACCTACATAACTAAAAATTCTACATTACACTCCTTAATTTACCTGATGTTCAATTTAGTGTTTGTTGTACTGATGTATATTATAACTTCTGGATGCTTTTTTACTGTGATTTATCGATTTTTTAGGTCCGATGTTATTTAATTAAAACACTAATGTTGTTAATAAAAATAATTTTTCATTTACTACGGTCATATAAATGTAGAACCTGGTGAAGGGGAAGTTATCGAGAAGAATATTCTTTGTTCACCTATCATCAGACTTCTAAAATTTTTAATAGGCATCTTC
Source organism: Trichobilharzia regenti (assembly GCA_944472135.2). NCBI lineage: Eukaryota > Metazoa > Platyhelminthes > Trematoda > Strigeidida > Schistosomatidae > Trichobilharzia > Trichobilharzia regenti. Next base: position 50,676,660 of record OX235265.1, read on the forward strand.
AATCAAATAACTATTAATTATAAAAGTAAACCAAGTAAACATATCCAATGTTCCCGATAATCCAATTAACTTCACTACCTACCTACTTATGAGCTACATCAGAAAGAATCACAAGTATAAGTGTATGTCCATCTATCACAAATTACCTTAAATTTAATCCCTGAAGCAGATTGAGTCTCGTTCAAATTCTAGTTGAATTCCACTCAACGCATTCAATTAAATTACGTCACTCAATTTTATTTTACTTTCTACCCAATTAACATTTTTACATTATGTGATTTGTTATCTAAAATTTACAATTCTAATGACACACATCTTTGGAAACATTCATTTTATTGCTGAGAAAAATTTACAGCTTGAAAATGACATCGCCCGAAAAGGGTAACTCTTCGTTGAACGCCTTTTCTTTATTAAAGAAGAAGTAATTATAGACCAATACTAAACTATGGTATAAAAGGAATAAATTTGTCTGCATTACCTCCTGACAGAATATAACCAGTGTTTCACAAATCACTAATTACAAAGTTTAAATTATCTGAATAACTAAGCTTGTAACTGTTAGAATTTCGAAAACTCGTACATACTCAGATCCTTTGGTTGAGTTTTATTCTTTTTTTGGAATGACAATCTGACCTTTATAATGGAACTCAGTAAAAATATAAGATAAAATTTACTTTCGTATATAGACATCATTAAATTTTCCTGAAATAGGATATAATATACAAGACTATAAAAGAGCCTTTTATACATACAACTCACACGAGATATTTTTACAATTTCTTCGAAGAGAATCCAAGTGAGTAAGAATAAGTGAAAGATCTACACAATTCTCCGGTGACAGTTGATTTCTGTAAATTAATATAAAGCGACAAAAAACACGAACATGTGCAGAAGTAACAAGGTTATATTCAATAGTTCAATTAAAAGGAGTGCAAGACATTAAAAAGTGAATTTAAAAGAAATAATGGAACACTAGCGTGGCATAACGGTTAGGACGCTCGCCGATCATGCACATGGTCCGGGGTTGATCCCCGGCCGACGCACTCCTTTATCTCACCAAGCCAGAAACATTGCTGGTGAAGAGGAAAGGTTGAACATGAGGCTAGCAACCCCATCCTCTAAAAATAAAACACTGCTATAGAAACTTCAAGCCACTAGCTTGAAGCCCTATGTTCCACTGGGGAACGTGAAAGGAAAAAAAGTAACGATTTAATTGTGGCATCTAGTATAACAACATACAACCAGTTGGACAAAATATTGCTTACGGAATTTTAACGTCCCTTTTTATTTGAAATACAAACTTGGTACAATATGAGCACCAAAAGATAGATGCGCAACATAACAATGTATGAAAACATTGGGAGAGAATGAGTGGGAGATGTCAGTAAGAAAGGAAGCAAACATACTTGTCTAGATCATTCAACATTCATCACTTCATGTTATTTTCGGAAAGCGAACAAAACAGGAAACTGCAGCATGTTCGTCAATGATTGAGACTCTTCGACATATGTGATATAACGTTTCGAGCCAGCGATTTGAACGTTATCTCGGACCGTAATCAGTAAGTCGTGATGCACTAACTATAGTGACCTAACACAAAAATCTTTCATCCCAAGGTGCCACGTCATAGGCTGACAACCTCTTGGCTTTTTCCATCCAGTCTCAGAGATGATATTTGTAGCACATGTCGCAGCCACCGAAGCCGGCGTTTCCACATAAAGGTAATCAATGAATGGTGATATTCACCGTGTCCCGATATACACTGTCGGAGCTCACAATTACTTACACGATGATGTCATAGGAAGCAATCAATTGTAAAGAGACATCGACGATCGAATGCAAAGAGTCGCCTTCAACTCGGATGCCAGGTTTCATAGGATAACAGCAACTGCGTGAACCTAACCTTTGACAGCTAGGCTAACGTCGCGATAACCGCAGAGGTGACTCAAATTACCATGTCACCTTAGATTTCACTATATGGTCAGAGATCTCGTTCGTTAAGCCTTCTCAAACACTTATATAGCTACTTAGATACACGAATTTGCCAAGAACTTAAAGCAGTTCACCTGAAAGTGTGAGTGCAGGTAAAAACTCCTGGCGATCCTGCAACAACACTTTGTACTTAGGCGGTGTCAACGACGTCAAGAAAAAAGGTTAACAGGTACATGTCTATCGAAGAGTAACAAAGATTCTGAAACCAATGCTTTTTCATTCAATTTAGTTTGATTTTACTTGTACAACAAAAGTGGCTAATTACTGTTAATAACCTCTGACCTTGGATCATCATAAATTACACTACTGTTATTACCATCACTACTGTGATAACCAATATTAAATATAAATGATACAATGTACCCGGTTAAAGTCATCAGGGAGTTGAACGAGTCTCTCACTATAAACAGTAGAATGACGAAGGGGCAGCATACCAGTAATTTTAACGCTGGATAGTACGGCAGGTTCGCACGTGTCTGAGTCGTATTTCTTTAAAATTTATCCAACAAGTTACGATGGGCCAGTAGATATCAGCTTATCCTAATTATTCGTCACACAATAATGGTACTACAATAACACTCCAAGATGATGGTGTTATTTGGACGCAAGTCTTTTTCGCAACTGAAGACATACTACTAAGCCATAGAACTACACAAATAGAATCGCCAATGAATGCAGATAAGATTCAGAAGGCATAGTTACAAAATAACTCCAACTGCAAAAGGCAAAGCTTGACAGAAATGCACGTAAAAAGCACTGTAGAATCCATACTTTGGAAGACAAGATTTCTTCGAAGCTACTTGATAAATCTCAACAGATACAAGATAAGGATAAACACCAAGATCGAAGAGGGTTCGCTGATTTGAAACAATAGTGAAAAGTGGTCGTATGGACCAACTCCACTGAAACTCTTCCTGTAAATTATTCTCATGATACTGACAAACCGTATAGCCACCAAGCATAAAAAACATAGTGCCACTACCACTTTCTTAGTAATAGTATACACAGTCCTTAAGACAGCATTACTACTTTAAGATGTACACTTTAACACCAGATGCCTTCCAACAGATTAACAATGTGAAAACGCCTAAAAATAATTGACTGAATATACAAGATGTCATTCATAGATGAATAATAGGAATCTCATTCAATTATTTCTAATCTCATATCATGAAATGCTCCAACACCATGGCTGAAAAAAAAGAAGTAGGCGAAATAACTTTTAGGCCACAACACATACATCCAAAGTGTAAAACTTACTTTGAGGTACTGCTACGACGCCTTTCTTTACACTCTTTCATATTTTGCCCACTATTAGTTGAAGTGCCGCCACTAACGGAATTTGAATCTTTAACTGATGCTAAAGGCGTACTGATCAAGGAACACAAGATGTTTGAAAAACGGCCAGAATGTTGATTATCTGGACAACTCCAGAAATGTAATGCTGTCATCGATAATAAATCATTAGCACTACGACGAGATAACAAGGCACGAACTAACTCAAAACTAGGCCTACAAAGATAATTTCAAACAAAAAATCACAAAATATGATTCGCATGTTTTATGAAACTGTGGTACACCTTTTTTTATAAAAAATACACTACATGAACAATGACATTTATTTTAACTACAAAAATGACGTCAGCGCACAGATCTGAATTACAATATTTTAATAATCATGTAAATGAATAGAAATCAAAAGCATAAGTTGAAACATAATAAACAAACGAATCAAAGAATTTCTAATTCCTGAAAAACCCAACAAATACGTTTTATTATCTTCACAAAGTAAACCAATGACGATTTGTGGTCTCAGTTTCCATTACAAGGTAGTTAGATGGCTTCAATGGAACTTGATACTAAAGGTAAGTATTTCCAATGAATAGCAGGCTGTAATATATTTCCCAACCTTGAATATTGCCAAATTGTAGATATGTGCTCTTTTAACACATCTTCTTTACCTGCTTCCACTTGTCACGTGAATGAATATTTGGTGACTGCCAGATCATTACTGCGTTGGAGCTTCATAGAGTAGCTATCCCTCAGTACGCCGAACTGTTTGGTTTGTTAATCCACAGATTAAAATTTTGCACTACACTTTCAGAGATTATTCAGAAGCTTTCGACCCACTGAGGTTTATTATAGGTCAGTATTGTGCCAGTCAACCATTCGCCAGAGACTACGGAAGCCCAGTAAACACCGAAAAATTATGAGATATCATTACCAATATTAGACTATGTTCGAAACTTGACGCAGTAAATACACACTTTTTCACCATACAAAAACGAATATGGCATTACAAAATACCAACCTATTGGTTATTACCATACAGTAAAGCCGTTAGGTTTTGGCCTCTCTTTCGAAATGCTCCTATGTGACGAGGAGTTCATAGCCCCTGCCATAAAGGTCCTACTCACTTCCTTCATGTAAAAGGGGTGTTCCTCACAAAAGTAAAAGGACGAATGTGAACGTCTGGCACCTACAACCAGACTGGTGGACACTTAGTTCTACCTAAGGAAGCTGGAAACCCCTGATTATAAACATATGGTGTACACGGTTTCACAATCCTAAAGAATCAAATGACGTCTGAGTCTGTTATGGTCACCAGCAACAATAGGAACGTAGTTACTGACGCTACTCCATCGTCTCGTGGATCAGACCTCAAGTAGAAGGCTCCGGCAGTGGCTCTTCGAAACAACCACACCAGCTTTGATCTATGCATCTAGGTGGTATCTCAATGAGTTTTGTATAATATATCATTTGGTGCCTACATATAGTGTACTAAGTTTGTGTTTTATTAATAATAATAACACATTATTATAAAAATAAATGTTGAAAACCTAGTCAAATCCACCACATTTTCATATGTTTTAATAGTTTATTCATGTATGTAGCTTAAGACTCTTCCATCTGCATAGGAGTAAATTTTCCTATGGACTGCAGTACACATAACGGTCATTTTACAAAATCTTGGCACTGAAGTGTGATATCCTGTATCAAAAGAGAAATCATAAGTAAAGGAATTGCTTCAATAACTATTTGCATAAAAATGACTTCGATATGCAATTACATAGCAAAATGACGTATACTTCTTAACTTTTATATGATAAAACATGTTGTGTAAACGACTATATTATAAAAATTGCTTCAATAAATTTAGGGATTTACTTTAAATATATACCTAAGTTTTAAATACATATATACTCACACAGCTACATAAATGGTTGGTGAAATTTAAACACTGAACGGTTTTACTTTATTCAAATATTCTCATACCTTAGAAAGACTTCTACTTGAAGCGAACAAAATCAAATAAACAGTATGCACAGACTTACTTTTCCAATTTCAAGAGAAGAATCAGATTGGAACATGCTTCAGGGTGTTCTGCAGGATATAAGACAAAAACAGTGTATGACAAACAAAGGTTAAGATGCAACCTGAATAAAAATAAAATATCACTAACACAAGCCTTCCATTATATAAAAAAACGACAACACTCAAATATTGTGCGACATTTTCTCAAAACGCGTGACTCTATAACAGCACATAAAGACGAAACTAGCAAAATGAAGAGAAGAGAAGAATACCGACAATTTCAATATCTATGCTGAAAATAAAGAATTTTTAGTTAAAATACGCAAGGGTTATAAAGCGCTGAGCATTCATCACAGTGGAACAATAGTACAGAAAAGCAAACATTGACTTTACAATTCTATATCTCCCCTGATATATTATACATGAGTCTCATATATGTCCAGTTTTGCGTTGACTAGCTGCTTTTCAGTTTTACACCAAAATAGATCAGATTTATGCCCAATGCATACATAAGCACCTGTGACATTTGAACATAACGTGGATGGATGGATGGATAATAACTTACTATCATAAAAACTTTCATAATAACACTTATGTCCATTGAATTAGTGACTAGTTTATTATCACAGTAATTACACGTTCTAATGGTTTTATTCACTGAACTATAATAGTGCATAGCATCTTGTCAGCTGTTTATTGGAATCATTATAATGGCTTTATGAACATAAGAGTTCGAAAATAATCAAGACCATACATAAGATCACCAATGTGTATTATTTTAGCCTTCCTTGACAGAGAAAAAAGAACAGATTACCTATAATTAGGTAGTAAAAGATTTCTGAAAACATTCGTTATTTTAAAGCCAAACAATCGGAAATTTAAAAATCAAGGGCAACAGAAAAGTAATCTCTCTAACCCCTTTACGTTCCGAGTGGAACATAGGATTTCAGATTGGAGCTTTGAAGTTTCAGTAGAAGTGGCGTTTTTCTACGAAGTGGGATTTACATCCTTACCATCAAACTCCCCTGTTCACTAGGCTTACTGCCAACTAGGCGATGTTTAGAAATGTAGTGGCCGGAAATCGAATCCTGGAACACGTGCATGGGTGGCGACGATTCACCCAATCAACTATCAAGGCACAAAAGGAATAATGATATTATAAATTTATCAATGAAACAACCGACTTACTCAATGAATCGACTGAACGAATTAGTGGTAAAAATCGACTGGTTGGAATTTCATGAGCATTAATTAATTGCCAGAAAAACAGCTGTTCGATAGAATTCCACTCGAGACTGGCATCTGATTAATAGAAAAGTGGGTTGAGAAATATTTAGGAAGATAGTAGGCTGGAAATATGAGAAAATATTATATATATATATATATATATATATATATATATATATATATATATATATATAACGAGAAACAGATAATGATAGCGAATTTGGTAAGTCATCCATACTGGCATGGTTAAGAAACTGAGAGTCAATGAAATTAAAGGATTAACATCTTTGATTTCTTTGAACTCATTCACACATATCATAAATGTTATGTCCCAAGATATAAGCCACACACACACACACTTAATTCTACCTAGTTGCTCGGATTGAAGTAAATGCAGCAATATTCCAATACAAGGCCCATTGACTGAAAGTCATACTCTTAGGCCAATGAAGCATATGAACGATCATATTTTAAAGAAATCGAAATGTACTGATAGGATGAGCAGATAAAATATAGGTGTTAAATAGGCAGCTATATCATTTATTCTACATAAAAGCACCGCTGAAGAGTTTAGAATTTAGATAACTTGAAAGAAAAATGCTTTTAACAGTTACGTCTGATGGAATAAACTAATTCCTGAATATTCAATGTGTTAATTTAATATTACACCATGAGTACTGAACACATAATGATACAAAAAAACTAATACAACAGGTTATTTATATAGTATACGTCGATAAGAACAACATAACTAATTAGGCAGTCGTATCTTTTGGAATGATTTATACTGTTTAAAACAACTTAATCAGTTGACTAATCGAATGCTTGATATGATTAATCCTTCCTCATCTGAAATATGCACATCAGCTGTCCAGAATGATGATTATCACAAGAACTGTTAGTGAAAAGTAATTGTCGTAAGGAACCTTGTAGATGATTATGATCGTAGTACAACAATGAAAAATTGCATATCCATGAACATACCAACTCCTAATTTAAAGACAGAGGAGTAAAATGGTAGAGTGCGCTGACAACACTTAATCGGTATGCTGCATTAGATCCAATACACTGAATGCTGATGAAATCTCACCACGGATACAAAAGGCGAATATGGCATTTGCCGACCTACGTCATCTGTGGCGTAAATTTCATATCCGGCTGTCAATCTAGGGACATACATACTGTGCAGCAGTTCTCCCTGTTCTCCTTTATTGCGTGAGACAGGGTCATTGAAGGTAGAAGATATGAAAGGGATAGCTGTCTATGGCCACAGTTATTTGACTCCTATCTACAGGGTTAAATGACATAATACAGTGAGTAATATTGATATTAGGTGTAGAGTGTCATATAAGGAGGATAAGTCGATCGATGAGGTTATGAAGCTACATCGACTGAGATGGCTAGAACACGTGTTGCACATACAGATCCATCGCCTTCCTCACCGATCAATGTTAGCTGACATAAGCTTGGGTTGGAAAAGAGTTAGTGGTGGTGAAATCAAAACCTGACATAAATCCATGCATTCTTTAACAGTTTGTTTGAGTCACGTAGGTAGGTGTAAAAATTTTAGTCGGGGTCCTCAGGAGGGTAACACGACTATCGATGATTAGGCTCCAAATCGTTCTCAATGGTGCAGATGCATTCACTCTTTCAATAATACTATTCTTTCTCCTCTGCAATCCTTCTCATTTAGTTCTTTTGAATTTCTTTTTGTTTTAGTTTATCCGCCTTTGTGTGCTACACACATGGAATGTGGCAACTTCAACCTCTGCACTTTGGTGGAAAGTTCTACGACGCTGAATCAGTAGTACATTCACTCCGGATCATAAACCAAAATGATGCTTTATGTGTATGGCAATAGTACACAATATATTAACCACAAGTTAATGAAAAGCATTGAAACAGACCATGCTATGTATGAAGAACACTCAATAGGTGAGAAAAAACCAATCAAATTTCAAATGAACTATTACTTACTTAAAATACTTGTCAAATCATTATTTGGAAAAAGATTCAAATGACCACGAACTATTTCACTTATAAGAGAATTACACATTCCTGGATCAATTGTAGCAACAATCAGTTGAAGAAATTCAGTATCATCAGATAATTCAGATGAAAACTATGTGAAAAAGGAATAAGTTTATGCAGTGAAATTATTATTATTATTATTATCATGAGTTTAACCAAAGTAAAGTTAAAATAACACTATTAACTGTTTAAGCATTTACTCGTTGTCTACTAAATGTCAAGTGATGAATGCACTTTTACGACATTTTGCAAATTTGTATAAAACAAACGCATCACGTAAAAAGGTGAAATACATGTGCATGTAAATGTAAATCAGTCACCAAATTGTTATAAAAGTAGTTAGATAGTAGTTAAAAATCTGTTGCAAATCACAAGAGTTTTCTTAGTGTTGCACATGTATTGCCGAAAATGTACAGTCATATAACTTAGGCTAAATGTAACCTGAGACCGAGCACTTCGGTCCAATCAATCGACGGGAAAATCAAAAATTCAATTCAATAAATGTAATGTGCTATTTGGTCACTAAATTCTATGCATGCATGCTATGATGTCTCTTACTATCACTACTTATTGCCTACCAATAAAAGTAAGATGAAGACAGTATACACAAATGACAGTATACTGGAAAAAATAAACAACAAATAACACTATCTAGTCCAATTTTAGATTATCCCATCAACTGACTGGATCAAAGTGGACGGTTTCAAGTGGAGGCGTCGGCTCCTTGTGCACATGCTTCGACGAAGTCCGGCCATGTAACTCAAAGTCAACTGGTGTATGGTGACTAGCAGTGGAATCCAGGAGGTACATTTCGTCATATTTCGGACTCCTCATCTGGACGTGTCTACATTCCCCAGTGAGTGATGGCTCTCGTGGCACAAGTGGTCTAGTGGATGACACTTTGGCGTTTGAAACTATGGGCACTGGGTTCGAGCCTCGGTGGGGACACCATCACTCACTGGGGAATGCAGACACGTCCAGATGATGAGCCCGAAATAGGATGTAATGTACATCCTGGATTCCACTGCTAGTCACCATCCACCAACAAATAGCACTGCATATATATATATATATATATATATATATATATACTATTAGAAATACACTGGGATATATGACTGTTAAATAAATAAAATACAGTGAATCAATAATGCAGGAGAACAGATAGATGATAGGGAAGGGGTATAAGAGATTTAAATATTCATAACAATGGATTACCGTTCAGCTACATTACTTAAATAAACAATTAGTTGTCAGAAAACAGACTTGAAAATCTCAGGAGTCGCAGCTAGCAAGTAAAACAAATCACCATGATAGATTCCGAGTGACCAGGATTTCCTTCTGTACCCTGAGAACGGTTTTATAAACTCTAATTGTACAACCCTACGCAGGTGCAAGCACCGCTCTAATTATTTGTCTGCTGACGCTAGTGAATAACTTGACAGAGTTAATATTATGACTGTAGTCTATAAGACGCTTTGTTATTGGACATGTTGGCACCTTGGCTTCAGCTTGTTTTTTTCAGACACTTGGACGAATGCTCTATCATGCAAGTAAACAATCCCCTTTCAGTACGATCTATATATCTTGCTTCTACAAACACACTCAAGTTGATATACACACTTGTATATTCAGTTGAATAGTTCTACTGAAGTTTGATGAATTTAACTAAGTCCTGAGTTTATTAACATTTGTCGCTTGGTTTTTTGAATGAAATTTGTTTGTCGGAATAGTAAGTCTTATACTGACAGTCAATTCATTAACCTAATTAAATTAGCATGTTAATTCAATTTGCATATCTTACGACAATCATTGTCTCTATTGTGTGCATAATCAACTGATGCCCTTTTCTACCCAATAATAATAATAATATACTTTTAACAGATTCCTCTGTTGCACCTGTTATGATTTGAACCGATCGAAATTCTGACAATGCCACTAATATATGCAGCATGCATACCATAAAGATGTGATATACTTATCCTAATCATTTAACACTGAAAATTTATTTTATATTGTTAGAAATATCGCAAACATTAGATGAGAAGTGATTAAAGTCAGGTGAATGATGAATTAAGCTTAAAAGCGTACCGTCTCTTCAATACCACAGTACTTCAAAGGCAATTAAGACGAATCAACCTACTATCTTGACAAAATAAGGGTAGAGTCTAGATTTCGACAAATGACCACACCAATGAAACTTTAAATTACTTCATATATATTTTTTTCGATAAAAAATCCTTTTGAATTACTGAGTAGTGTAAAATTAAAGTATGACAAACATTTGCACAGACATTAACAATAAACTATGAAGTATCCATTAAACAAATGGCACATAGTGGAATTCATTACCTTGCTTACGAGCAAAATACAATTATACAACATTGAATGAGTGGATAGTCAAGATACTTATAAATAACTAAATAAATGAGTGTCAATCGTCGTGCACTCTGCACTATTCTGTTAAATCAGATAATTTATTATTGTTTCCACAATAAGTGAGGTGTTTAGTTAGCAGAAGGAAAATATTCATTTTTAACAAGCTACAGTCACTTCAGCATGGCATTTTCAATCAGTTACCCATAAGAAAGCATAACTGGTTGTTTACACCTCTGAAAGTTTCATTCTTAGATATTTAGACGGAAAGTGAATTGGAGTCAGTGGACTATACAAATCGAAATTGTCTTCTGTTCGATAAGGGGCGGGGGGGATTAAGGTTCATATAAATTAAAAGAAGAAAAACCCCTTGAATAACATCATTTATGTGAATATACACAACCCATCCCCCACATTTTAAGACAATAAAGCACATTACACTGAGCAGTAGCATTTACAAGTGTTGATTTGCAAGGGTTTGATTGATGTCCTGTTTGATCCATGAACTGACTTCCGTTAATGAAATAATAAAAACCAGGGAGTAATGGACAGTTGGGTTCGCCTAATGATTTATATGTGTTCAGCTCGATTTTCCAGTTGGTTAATGAGTGCGAACTGCTGAAAAGACCTTAACTAGATACAAGACAGCTATCCGATACTCCCTCGTTTTCAATAATTTTTGTAACAGAAGTCAGTTCATGATCAAACTTGAAATGATCAGCAGCAAATAAATAAAACATGCCAATTTATGCATTCAGATAGTACTATATAACTTAATAGTTGAGTGCTATGTACCATAAACAATCAACTAGGCAGCTTCGCAAATACAACTGATATTCAAGCAAAATAATACACATTTCTAGTTTCAGGGTTTCATCATGAGCTGACATTAGTTAGAGAACCATTGGAAAACCTGTCACGCAGTACTGGACAGCTGTTTCGTCCTAGTTTGGGACTCTTCATCAGTACGCACCCACCACTAGGATTCGAGCCCAGGACCTCCTGGTTACAAGGCGAGCTCGTATACCATTAAGCCACTGGGACCCGATCCAATGGCCCATGAATTCTAACTTCTGCCAATTCACGATATAGCGCGACCGCTAGCCAATGTCTTCGGCGAGTATTTGTCCTCACACCCGACCAGCTGCACCCTCCTGGTCACGACTCCCCACTGGAACCCAGGTAACTACCTACCTGAATAGGGCCAGTCGTCAGTGAGCATCTCTTTGGTATTAAAAGTGTTGGTTGAAGGACCATTGGATCGGGTCCCAGTGGCTTAATGGCATACGAGCTCGCCTTGTAACCGGAAGGTCCTGGTTTCGAATCCCGGTGGGTGTGTACTGCTGAGGAGTCCCAAACTAGGACGAAACAGCTGTCCAGTACTCCGTGGCAGGTTTTCCAATGGTTCTCTAACTAATGTAAGCTCATGATGAAACCCTGAAACCAATCAAATCCCTACAAACCAACACTTGAATTTCTAGTTTCTATATATCAGAATATGAATTCATCGTTAAAAGCTAGATAGGACAACGACAAACACAGAGAGCAGAAAACAAATATCGATACAGCAAGCGATATGTGAAGAAGTGTTTTTAAAACATACACTCCGATATACTGAATGTCACGTTCTATTGTCACTTCTACTTCACTAATATAAATGGTTAACGGGCTAAGTTTTGTAACCTGAAGTTTTCAGGTTCGATCCCTGGTGGGATCTTGGGTAAAAACTGGTGAAGAGCCCTAAAACAAGATAAACAGTTGTCCATCGCTCCCTGCCTCTTCAATGATCTCGCCAACTGATGTTGGTTCGCAACAAAATCCAAACATAAATTATAGATTACGCAGGAACTGTACACTGATTTTTCAGAGTTGAAATCAATCAAACATATGGCTATTATCCAAAATAACTTGTCATAGTTCAGACTGACTACTCTCCATAAGACTTACTACAGTGAATACATCTGGAAGCAGATAAGCGAACAAACGACGATTATCATCCGAAAGTAACTGAAAATAAAGACAATAGAATTTTCAACAATGAGTAACAATTAGATATCTAAATTAAATGCAACAATAACAGTTTTTTTTCTAAACAAATTATCTTATAATCAGGAGCAAAGGGTTAACGTGATCAGAGAACGTGAAATCAGACAAGTTGATCTGTGAATAACTTATAATTACTATGATCTACTATCTACAACCAATTACGTGATTAAAAAGGATCAAAATGCTTTAGTCAATAAGCTTAAATTTCGGTTATGCTCCAGATTATTCTACTCTTCCAAATAACATGTATAATGCATGAAAACAACGGCTTGCTAAAAAGGGCGTTATATACAATGTTATCATGAATATACTGACAACAAGATTGCTGTTTTGTCATAGAGAGTTTCATCCAAAAACTTGCCCCAGCATGTTAAGAAAAGCGAAGACTGTTTACTAAAATCACTCCGACAAAAAAGATCTACTTGACTGTAGATAAGTGAAATGTTTATGTTACGTAGAATTCTATTAACTTCTAGAATTATCTAGTGAGAAGGAAAAATCACTTTTGTTACAGTTGCTACAAATTCTGAAAAGTAGCTTATTTCTATCTTAGAGGAATATTTACGCATCGTTTAAAGTGATGTAAGCGCTGGTTATAGCTACTTATGTCAGTCAGTAGTATGAACCACAATGCAAGTTCGCTTGTTTGCTTCACTGCCATTTGTGATATCAAACAGATCACAAATTTCTGATCTGAATGATTGTGGTTTCGAAGGGGGACTGTGTAATTTAAAGACGACGAATTCGACTCTATGCTCTACCAGTTCGTTTAAGTAGCTGGTAAGAATTTGGGTCGTTCGAATTGATTCGGTACGCTGAGTTGGCGGAGTCCGGATACCCAACTGACCAGCTTGACCCCATGTGAGAGGAACAGTCGCCCAGTGTTTAGATCACTTCGACCTGGCTAGCAATCACTACTGGTTGATGTGAGGGGTAGACACCTAATCATCTCAACCAATCAGCAGAATACACTTTTATACATATACGCCTGATTTCTTAATTACCATTTATGGTATCAAGCCGATCATATGCATTGTGATCTGTATAATCTCAGTTTCCAAAGGACACTGTTGTGAAATAATCCACCTAGAACTGTATATAATTCAGGAATACACTTTGCTAATTTGATTTGATACTTTTCCCTGACAAAATTTTAATAGTATTAAAATTACTTTGGGTAGCACGTAATTATTTTTAATACAATACAACAGGAGTAGTTAGGGTGGTGCCGAAAACATTAAGAAAACACAAAACTTTATACCTCTCAGCAAAAGAACGGGAAAGGAAGTAGTAATAGAAGCAGCAGCAGTAGTATTAGTAGTTTTAGTAAAATTTTGTCAATTTTAGTCTTTGAATTTTCACATGCAACTTGCAAATTTTATAGAAGAAAAAGAAACTACTGCAAAAAGGTATGCCCGTCTTTTTTTCATGGAAAAAGTCATGGAACGATAAAAAAACATTTCAGGTCATCCATTTGACTCTTACTTGCATGTCCTTAAATAAAGAATCTCGTAAATTGGGATTCTCTTGACTTGCACAAAAATTACGATAAATTGACATTTTCTCATCATTTAACTTGCTGGAAAAAAACAAAGATGCAGAGAAACTGAGCTAAACTAGAAGAAATACTATAAGGGAAAAAACAGAACTACAAGATATTAGACAGCTTTAGAACGCAATAATTGAACAAATAAGTAGTCGAGCACAATTAATGCACAGATTAGTAGACAGTTGAGTCAATTAAATTCACTCCTCAACTGACTGGCTGACTTAGAGTAAACAAATAGTGAATATGACTGTAAATACTGCTGATACTCAAACGGCCTATTTTATATCTGAATATTCACCAAACTGCTTTCTCTAGACTATATATAATTCATTCTTGGTTATTTGAACACTTATATAATTAAATAATTTTTCTTTCACGTTCCCAGTGGAACATAGGGCTTCAAGCTAGGGGCTTGAAGTTTCTGTAGCAGTGGTTTCAAGATGGGGTTGCTAGCCTCATACCCAACCTTTCCTCTTTACCAGCATTATTTCTGGCTTAGCGAGGTAAAGGTGTGCGTCGGCCGGGGATTGAACCCCGGACCATGTGCATGGTCGGCGTGCTTCCTAACCCCTGTGCCACCGACGCACTAACATTATCAGGGCAAGGCGCATGCATATAGCACACAGCCTTCTTCAAACCTTTCACACAACCATTAGGTTGCGTACTATCCCATCGCCCTTGGCAGATCTGGCAATAAAATTCACGAGGACACCATAAGAGCATATGACAGGCTAGGTACCCCAACATTTATAAAATAGATTATTCATTTGAAAAGTGCACAATTTATCATATGAGGTAACATCTATTTGAAATATATTTCAATTTAAACAGAATACTAACTAACCTGATTTTAAGAAAAAATAGCAAGTGATAACCAAGTCTAGGTTGTCGGCTTTGCATTTCTGTTAACAATAATAAGAGTAATTCACGTTTAGGATCACCGGGACTCATTTGCAAAAGATGACGAAATGGAACAAATATGGGGAATGCCAAACAATCTTCCAGGTGTCTAGTAGGAATGTAAAAATTAAAAAGGAGATATAGTTTAATTGAAATCAGGATTTATTTGATACACACACACAAGACCAGAATTAACACTGTAAAATACAATTCTATGTTACGGAAAACGCTGGTTGGTTGATAAGAACATATTTAAACCTAATTAACGAAGATTCAATAAAAAATCAACTGTGTATACAATAAACTATAGGCGAATGTTTCAGAAAACTGTACTAATAAAAACTTACTCCTCAGACCATTCAACTCCAATAGGCATAAGTCGTTGAGCAAACAGACAAAACAACAATTCGCATACAACAGCTGCAGTCCTGCCAGCAATTTCCAAATCATCAAAGCTATCTTCAACAAGTACTGCTTGAATTAAACCCTCCATTGACTCACACAAATCATTGAGCACAGACGGAGAACGCAGAAACACTGATTTCGGATAGGTTGGAAATAAATAAAAAGAGGTCAAAGAGAAAACAACCATAAAGAAGCAACCAATGACAACAATAATAATGTACAATAATTAGCTGCATAGACATTGATGACATTATGGCAATAGGTTTTAGTAATTCCAAGTGAACTAGGTTAACAGAACAAATAATAACCGATTATAGACCTATCATTAATTTGATAAGGAATAAAATCCTCTTCCCAATAACAATTAATAAGATTTCCGATTAATAGTGTTCTCTGAGCTGGTTGGTTTAGTTGCGGAGCTTTCGTCATCTCTCTGGATGATATCTTCAGCACAGTATTTAGGATAAAGTGATTATATATATATAAATTATATTAAATTTTCAGGAATACATGGCTAGCACATTACACTACTTACTCAACCACCAACAGGAATAAGAAATGCAATGCATCAAATGAACTTGAAAAACATTTCTTATCTGTAGTGAATTTAAAACAAACAAGCAACAACTCCATGAACTCATAAACTTAGGCAGCAGTCTTCAGCTGAATACTCACTCTACAAACATTATTATTTATACAATTTCCTTCTAAAGTTAAATACATTCAAACACATAAACACTGTCACAACAAATAAGGATCAATTTCAACAAACATGATCTATAATTGATGAGTGATAAATATGTTAACGCTATTATTAAGTGAACAATATTCATCAAAGCATATATTAAATAAACTGGAATTATTGTGGTAGAATTATTAATACAATTAAAAACAACTAGATTCGATATTGAAATACAAGGAAACTTCGTTAAAAAAACAACCAAATAAATTAAACATACGTAAATTATATGGGACTAAATACGAAGAGCTTAGCATATCTCATTTAAACTCATAAGAGAGTTTGAATACTCCTCATCAAGATTAATACTCAACTATAACTTTCGATTTGTGCATATTAAAAGAAAGCTAACAGTATGTCAGATGAAATACTAATGATAATGGAAAAAACATTGTAAAGAAAAGAGGGAAGGAAGGAAGGAAAATTATAAAGGTAGAATAAAAGCATGCTACTAAAGTAGATTTAAGCTAATTACTTTCTCTTTTTGTATACATAGATTCGGCTCATTTAATCTGATTGAGCAGGCTTCAGCAAAACCAAGAGCTTTTTTATTACCTTGCTTATTAATAAGCATGATGCTTTTGCTCAAAGTTACCTTGTGATCAGTGAACTTTGTTTCAATACAAATTCATAAAACATTTGTCGTTCAAATTACAACTAACACTATTATAGTAAGAGATTTAAACACCACCCAGTACCTATTTTATACCATCATCATTATCGTTGTTGTAATTACTTTTATTATTATTATTATTATTATTATTATTATTATTATAATTCAGAAGACTGATGACTACTGGTTAACCCAAATACACAGTAAAATCAATTACGACCGGTATAAATCAGCAAAATAAATTGCAAAAGGCTGGATTGCAGTTTTCATTCTGGCTGTCCATTAGTAAACAGTCAAATATATCATTCCATGTATGGCTGTGATCAACATAGTGAAAATTGTTGAGACCATTATACAGTTGAAGATAGTAGGTGTTCTTTAGACCAAAAAATCACTAAGAAAGGATTAACATCATTTTTCATTTGTTTTTCTTTACTACTTTAAAAATATGAAATTGCACCTAAATAAACGTTGAACATTGTACGTCGAACGACGCACAACAAACATTTTTTTCAAAATAAATATGTATATACATCAATTACCAGAGGACTTTTGCTCTTCATCATGTGAACCATTGTCCAAATCCTCCAATGTCTGTGAAGCGCATAAACCAATTGAAGAATTACGTATCAAACCAACATGTTTGGCTACATCACGGAATTGCTCCAAAGCAGCACGTATTGGTCCATCAAGTTGTTTAATCAGGGAATTAACATCAACAGATTCCACAAAATAATGAAATCTCAACTGGTAATCTTGAAACCGACGTCGAAGATTATCTGTGAGAAGTAAGTAAAAATAGTCAAAAGTATTCATACAGAAAATCGAAAGAAAAAAGAGAAACAATTATATTAGATTATCTGTAGTTTATTAACAATACTCAGAGCTAACAGTCAACGATACATATTTACAAAGAGCTGACTAGTGGGTAAAGAATATTCTATTAGGTGGTGGTTGATCACAATCGACAGGAAGCCTTGAACTTAGGTTGTGTACGTGTTGGCACGCACCAGTCAGCAAGGCGTATTCGAAGTCGTGCAGGGACTCATGTCTCTTTTGGGATTCCAACTCGGGTCACTCAGTACTGGAGTAATAAACGCTACCACTGGGTTATTCGGGCTTGTGATTGACCGTCTGTAGGGCTGTAATGGATATTTTGTCTAGACACCAATTATTAACTAATGCCATGCACCTAGTCCTTCGTTTGGTGCAGCCCAAGTACCAATGTAACAACAGAAGACAAGGGCCAGGCAACAGATCGTTTATTAAGGAAATCAATCAATATTTTCATGTACATTATTATAGCTTATTCGAGCAAACAAACACACTCTTCTGATTGGTTGTTTCTCACAGAAAGTTGACCTTGCATCTCTTTGTAACTGTTTCTTGAGTGTCAGATCATCTATGTCAACTGTATCTGCCTACGCCAAGTCTGCTGTGATTGGTTGTTGAATCAGTCTGTTCATATTTTCTCACGACCAATATTTGGGTCATACACATTGACGTAAATAATTGTCTACCAATTGGCTAGCAGCCTGCTCTCACCACACTATTAGTCAAGTAGAAAAACTAACTCTAAGGTTTCCTGCCAATTGCCACCTGACAAAAATGCACCGTGATGACCAGCCACCTAGAATGGTCGCCTTACTATAAATTTGACTGACAGAATTCAGTCTGCATCAAAAGAAGGACTAGACGCATGGTATTAGTTGCTAACTAGTCTCTAGACAACAAGAATATTCTTCTCGATAATTCCTTCTTAGGTTCCATAATCCTATCCCATTAGATTTCCACTCAAAAGCCTAGCGCGCGATATCACTCGACGGTCTCAGCGTATGTTCCTTTGAACCAGTGATCTAATACAAAGTCACTTTTGAGTCTATAATTGATTTAATTCTTCGAGAAAAATGATTGTTGCTCAAACTCTAGTGACAGAAATAGGATTAAAACTCATAGTTTTTATTTGTGAACTCAGTTCATATAGATTTCATGTACCACGATATGTGCAACACATTATGTAAGGGTTAATAACACTATCTAGTTGCCCAGACTGAAGTGGGAAAAGTGGAATTTGAACACAGCAACTATTGCTTGAAAGCTAAGCACTTAAGCAAATGAACCACTTTACCTACCACACAAAGGCCTTCAAACTAAACAACACAGACTGTTACAATAATGAAGCAATTGAAATTGTGAATGACATCTGAAGGAATCACGCAACAAAAAAACACGTATTACAGAGTGGAGATGGGTTTTAACAAGGAATGAAATGGAACAATGTGAGAACTGCGTATCTATACAAAGAGAACCAATACCATCTACTCACATGACTACAAATTTTATGAATTGTGTCCTCACTTCAAAATATACCTATTCTCAGTTACTGCCGTCATAAAAACAACTGGTATGCACTGACGTGAGACTTACCGATCTTAAACTCTAAGGAATCTGGTGTATCTGGTTCATGATCAGAAGATTTCTTGATTACATGCCGACTTTCGATTGGGGGAGGACTCCAGGTGGCGGTTCTTGTGGGTGCTGGTTTACTGTCCAATATATCTATCTCCATAATATCCATATCATCATCTGTTATCTGGGCTTCTGCCAACTGTTGAGAACTGCGAGGTAAGGTTGGTAATAAGGGTAGTGTGCTACGAACAGGAATAATTGGGGCTTTTACGTCATCTTGTGATGGGATCAGTAGGCTTGGGTTTTGTTGTTGTGCCATCGGTACACTTGTTTGAAGTATTGGAGGTGATTCGGATGCTGTCAAAACAGGTTTGATTACATTTTCAGTCGCCACGGAACTCACACTTGGTGGAACAACTCCAGCAATAATGGCAGCATGACCTCGTGTCAGACGAGGATCTGTTGGTGGTCCACTATCTGTTGTCAACACTGAAACCAACAAGAATCAAAATAATAGACACAGTCAAACAAGAAAGAAAGATTATTTTTAATCCGTTAGTACTGATAATCGGTACCATACACAATGTGTATATTTATTCACTTCTCATTTGTATGCACACCTTCAAAGGCGTAAATAAGTAAGAGAACGACAACTAATAATTTAACAATCGTTATATTATACAAACAAAATGCTGCATGAAAACTTTGTACTTCTGTTTTACAAACACAGCTCAAAAACCCACTCTCTGTTGCCTATAGTGACAATTAAATTGGGCTAGATGGCTAACAGGAAAACTACTCAGGTGTGAAACGTCAGGTGTAGTGAAGAAAAACAGTAACGGTTAGAAGAGACATTTTCATGCTCATTGAATTTTCTAAAACCTACATTCAAAGAGCAATGCTATATTTTGAGATGTAAATGCATGAACTAGGAATAACATTCGGAGACATATAATACACTTTTCAATATACGATACCAAAAGTGTCATCACTGGATTCCATCACATTCTAATAACTATTTTAAAGCTTGTTACAAGGAGGCATACACGCCAGAGAGTATTGGGAGAAGTAGTGATATCTAACGACACAATAATTAGTATATTTTAAATGCTATACCCATTAAAATTCAAAAAACAATACGGCGATCTTAAAATACAGTTTGTGAAATCGTTATTTCACAAGACAAAAAAAACTAACCAGAGGACAAAGGTTTTGAGTTTGGTAAAGGTGTGGTATTTTGATTACGAGACACAATTGTACTGCTTGTAACAGGACTTGAATTCGTATTCACCGTCGGCATATCACCTGGTCCGACCCACTTCTCAGGGAGTATGCGATTAGGGCTGTCAACTGGTGAGACTACTGTATTCGGCAAGGTACTAGGAGGATCAAGACCCAATAAAACACGTAGCGACCGCAGCAAATCCGTAGAAGAAGAACGGTGCAGAAATTCGAAAAGTGGAGCAATGCTTCTGCAAATAAACAGAATATCACATTTGAGTAAACACTTGCTTCGCGTGCTACACGGAATGTGGCGACTTGAACTTCCGCACATTTGTGCAAAGTTCTATGTCGAAAACAGACAGACAGACAAACACTAATATATAACATAAGCCTCTCATATTGCTGAAGTCTTTAGTCAAAATAACATATACGATATGAACACACAACTAAAAACTAAGTAACAGAATGAGTGGAAGCATCATAACTGCTGTACATACAAAGAGACCGGGAATCTCTGGAATCATGCACATGCTTATACCACCTAGGTGGTTGGTTGCAGAGGACTCGCAGAAAGCCCTGAGCTTAGGGTTTTGTGTTTGTTACTCATTAGCAAAGTATGCCTGTATCAATTAATATCACAGATTTAAATCTCCGATCAAATAATAATTATCTGGTGATCAGAAGTGCCAGTAATCACAAAATCTAGGTCTACAGCTACTTCCCGAATTTTCGCGGTCAACCAGCATGAATCAACAGTGTTCTTTGGCTTTTACTTGTAAGCAAACGGTGAAATAGAGTAACGCTATTTAATTAGATATGTAAATGATGAAATCTTTCTAACACCTAACACTAAAACCTACTTAGAGAATGAAACTTAAAGTATGGTCAAATATCATTTGAAACTTGACATTTATGGATGCGCAACCATATGTCTGTAAAACTTTCTGAAACCCTTATTATCCAGACAACCAAACCAAAGTGTTAAGGGATTCGTAAAATGTGTTTAGGTGATTGGTGTTAAACCACATACTGAGTTGATGCTGATGAAAATACCTAGTTATTTAAATGGCGTTGAATGAAATCAATTTGGAATCCATGATTTGGTGGTTGTAAATTGAATCTCGGAAGTTGTTCATGAATTGAAACTCAAATGGAACCCTCTAAACAATTTACGCTACATTAGTAGGCACATATACCACAAAAAAATCTTACCCAACTGAAAAAATACGTTTTGCATAACAGCTCATGAACAAACTTACAACTAACCTATGACTTAGGCCACAAAAGATAGAAGGCATTATTAGGCCGTGAAAGTAAAGGGTAACGTATTAAAATACGACAGTAAATTATATACTCTTGTTTGTAATTATGAGAAAAAATTACACAGAAATTATTAATGCAATTGCAAAAAAGTATAAAACAATCATGATCCTACTTAACAACACCCAAACGGATCATTTCTTCTAAACCAGCACGGACGCCTAAAACGATTCTTTCGACCATAGGTGGGTGATAAGTTCCAACAATCTGAAGCACAATAATAAAAGATAGATTACATACAGAGGAGTATACACAGTTCTCTGCATATATATATATATATATATATATATATGCAGAGAACTACCAAACATTTAGTTATATAAATAAATGGAATTTTTATTTCAAATATCAACACGATATATAAGCCGAAAATTAATCAACATTCCTGGTAATCTTCAAAATAATACCCAACAACTACGGACATCAATTCGACTGGGACAACGTTCAAATATTAGACAAAGGAAATAACAAGAATGGTAGAGAATTTTTAGAAGCTTGGCGTTCCAGTGGATCATCAATCAATAGACACATCGAGATAGACAAAATTTATCAACCAATAAGGAAGAAACTTCATACACAAAGGTTCAAAGTTCAAGGCAAAGAAACAACCGGTTCCAATGCAAGTAACCTAGAAGGTGTGAAAACACACACAAACAACCAATCACGTCCAAGGTCACCAGGAGAGATGATTAATAAACTCGTGGAGAAATCTAAAAGCTCACTTCAAATTGAAGTATGCGCTGAAGATGTCACCCAGTAAGGTGATGAAAGCTTCGCAAACTAAACATCCAGCTCAGAGAACAAAACCACATCAAAATCATCCACCTGAGCTACAAATCTTCTCTATCATATCTAATTACCAAATGTTCAGTTCAAGAACCAAAATTTTTCGATAACCCTTTGTACTTAATCGCACATGTTTCCATATAACACTGTTCTGCAGTAACACCATACAAGCAGTTCAAATGTATGATCTCATGCAAGAAATAGTCATTTAAATAAAGAATTTCATAATTACATTTCATAAGCGTGTTACTACAGTGACTTATATACTAAAAGCTGTATTCTACAACTGAACCTAAACATGTTGCTAGGTTATTCATATGCATTAGAATAAATGTATCGAAATACTGGTTCACTCAAAATCCTGTCTTTTGAATGACTTAGCAACATGCCTGTTACTTTCAGTCGTACCCTAGCTGCAAGGACAGCTGAAATAAGTGCAAAGACTGTCAATGGAAATAACTTGGTCTTTGGACAGAAATTCCACCATCTTATGGTAGGGGGTGCGAAATCTTGACTATCAGCTGCTGGAAACTTTGACAGCTTCCTCCAAATCGAAACTAGTGACAAATATACAGTTCCTTTAGTTCCTGTATTCACTAGGGCATATTATCTTTCCGACAATTTTAGTGATCTTTGTTTCACTCCGTCAATATTTAGCACTCTTGCTATCTGCTTTAAAGCATCATATTCCTTGGCTGTATCGTTTTGTGTTGAAAATCAAGTGAATAATGAATGAATAAATACAAAACAAAACCTCGTCTAGTTAACTAGCTCGCTACTTTTCTAGACAGTCCCACGCCCGGGTAAAGAGGGAGAGTTGGGCGTGGGGCTAGCAACCCCACACCCACTAAACCTATTAAACTGCTAGAGAAACTTCAACGCACAGAAAATACATTAAAAAATACGAAAAAAAGCAAATAACAGCAATCTTATTCTTCGCTGGAATCGGAGGCGAAATGATGTAGGCTGATGAAGCCTTTGAGAAGCCAGTCAGCCTATAAGTCTTCTCTTTATGGAAGCAAGAATAGGAGTTGGGTCATGGAACGTACGTACAATGTAAGAGACTGGGAAGACTTCTCAGGTAGCAGAAGAGGATGTGGTATAGAAGAGCTCGAAATCTGCTAGAGCAGATGGAATGGATGTGGATTATCAAAATTGTCAACCAGAGACTCAGTAATCTACTCAGATCTGGTCACCCAGATGACAACCAAGAGCACACTAAGGCTCATGACATCACCAGTGGTAGTCAGAGCCCTAATGCAGTGGGAACCAATTTCATCCAGAACCATGACAGCAAGATTCAAATCAAAAGGAAGGAAGGTCACAATTATCCAATGCTACGCACTTCCAAACAACTTAGAACAGGATAAAAAGAAAGATTTTGACAGACAACTACAAACAGTAATGGACAACATTCCGAATGGTGACATCAAAATCCTCATGGGTGATATGAATGCCAAACTGGAACCTGATAATGCAGGAGAGAGGCTCCGGAGAAATGAGTGAGAACGGAGAATTATTCGCAGACTTCTGCTTTCAACGATTTGGTGATCGGAGGCAGCGTGTACAAACACAAAAATATACACAAAGCAACATAGATTTTGCCTGACGGACACACCAAAAACCGGACAGATTTTATCTCAGTCTGAAGGAAGTGGAGACGCAGCCTGCTGGATACAAAATCGAGAAGGCGAGCAGATGTGGGCTCAGACTATCACCTAGTTCAAGGAACCTTCAAGGTGAAACTAAAATCCCTGAAAACAAATGGAGACAGGCCATAATTCAAGTTCAACATTCAGAAACTGAAGGACAAAAATACAAGGCATACCTTCACTACAGCTATCAGAACAAAATCCGATACACTACGTAGCATCACCAAGGTGAATTCCGTGGAAGAACACTGCAGCTCTATGCAGGTGATATTCAGAGAAACGTGTACAATTGTTCTAGGAAGGAAGTAGAGAGAAGACAATGAACTGCTATGAACGGACGCCTACTTCGAAGCTGACAGAAAAGATAAAAGGAGGATAGTGAAAGAGATGACTCAATGCAAAGATGGACAACAGAAGGAGAAGCTGAGCTCGATGTACACTGCACTGAATAAAGCAGTAAAGAAGAGTGCTAGGAAAGATAAAAGACAATTCTACGATACACTGGCAACTGAAGTAGAACAGACTGACCTCAGGTAAAAGAGACCTCAGAATATCATATCAGATAATCAGGTTTGTATCTGCGAAGAGATCAACCCAGACAATGAAACCAATAAAAGATGGTGGAGGGAAGCTGGTCGCCAAGGAGGAGAAACAAATAAAACAACGGGTTGATCACTTCAAAGCATTCTTGAATCGACCATCACCTGAAACTCGCCTAGAAATACCACCAACAGCACGCACGGAACTGCCTACCGGTGGACACCAAACCTCCAACAAAAGCAGAAATCCTAAATGTGATCAAGCTACTGAAGTTCGAAAAGGCAGTAGGATCGGACGGAATTGTCCCTGAAATACTAAAAACAGACCCAGAGACTGCGGCAGATGTTCTCACACCATTATTGCAAAAGGTTTGAGAAGAAGCAAAGGTGTCTGCTGATTGGAAGAGAGATCGGCTAACTTGTCAAGATACCAGAGAAGGGTGACTTACACCTCACTCTGCAAGAATCGTCATGGAATAATCCTCTCGTCAACGCCAAGTAAGACACTGAGTCACACCATCCTGGAGAGAACAAAGGATGCACTGGATACAGAACTCCGACAGACCGCCTAAACAAGCTCAATCCAGGAAAGGCGAGTTATGTGCTGATCAAATTGCAGTTATACACATCGTCATCACAGAACAGAGCGTACAATGGCAGTCAAATCTCCATCTCAACTTCATCGACTTCAAAAAGGCCTTCAAAAGACAGTGTTGACCGAGAATTTGGAAACTACTTCAACACTACGACGTGCAATGCCCAAGTCCTTATCAACCTCATTCAACAGCTAGCTATATGAGAATGGCACATGTCAGGTGATCCACAAGAGTAAACTCGGTGGGGCCTTTGGAGTGCAGTTATAAGACAAGAACGACTGCCTGTTATCACTGCTGATATTCTTAATTTTGGTGGACTGGATTATGTGTCAGACTGTTGGGGGCGATGAGTCAGGAATACGCTAGACCATCGATAAAAAGACTTTAGAAGATCTGGATTTTTCAGATGAATCATGTTTAGTATCACACAAATCCAAAGACTTGCAAGCGAAAACCAACAAACTGGTTGAAGAAGCAGGCAGAGAAGATAGGACTACGGCTGAACACTGAGAAGACGGAGGTGGTGAAGAAAACCAATAAACAGCAATAACAACCAGCACCAATCACCATCAACGGGAGAGATCTAACAGAGGTTACCTTCTTCACTTACCTGGGGAGCATCGTTTCACCTACAGGCGGAACGGACGAAAATGTCAAAGTCAAAATCAGAAAGACAAGAGACAGCTTCATCAACCTAACACCAGTTTGGAAACCTCCTACACTCAGCATAAGGAACAAGATTCGTATTTTCAACACCTATGTCAAGTCGGTTCTTCTATACGGATCAGAAATTTGGAGTGCAACTAAAAGGATTTCCAACAGGATTTCATCGACAGCTGCCTTTGCTCCATACTCAGGATCGAATGGCTGGCCAGAAAGAATTAGTAACAAGAAACTCTGGCTTGGAACAAGACAACCAAGAGCCCATCGCTCAACAAATGTGCAGGAAAAAATGGAGATGGATCGGTAATGCATTGAGGAGGCCGTCGAATGACATCATGAGCTAGGTCCTCAAGTGGAATCCAAATGGGAAGCGACGAGTGAGTTGTCCTGGGGTGAAATGGAGGAGGTCGTGTGAGGAAGAGACGAGAGAGTTTGGACCAACCTGAAGAGGATGTCAGAAAAAAGAACGAAGTGGAGACGTGTTGTTGAAGCCCTAGGTTCTGTTTGGAAGCCAAGGGGATAATAATATACGATTAGTACAAAACAATACACGAAAGAAACATCTACAACCACTCTACCTTCTGCGAAGTATAACCATAAAAACAGGATTATGTAGACTCGAAAAATATAATTTCCTTACCTTGATTAAAAAATCAACCAGTGAAAATGCGATCAATTGGGAACGTGGGTTGAGATGATTCATAATAGCCAATAAAGCAGGTTCTGCAAAGACAGAATAGAACAGTGACAAAAAAAAAGCAGAGTAATTGTGAAAACATTTCACAATTTCATGGAAAATAGACTTGGTAACTAGCATAATCAGCTTCATTAATAGCCAAATCCATTGTATTTTTGACAATGTCACTCTCTGTCTGTCTGTCTGTCTGGATTCAACATAGAACTTGGCACCGAAGTGCACCAGTTCGAGTTACCACCTTCCAAATGGCACACAGAAGTAGACAAGAAGATGAGTGAAGAGAATCAATAGAGTTTAACAAGTATAGGTGTGAAACAGAATGGATAATGGTAGAAAGGAATATGAAAGATTACAGAGACTGAATACATCTGCGCCATTGACAACGATTTTGAGCCATGTCACCTATTGTCTCCAGCCATTGATTCCTAGAGTCCCGAGGGTCCCAACCCAGAAGTCTGAATCTCCCTACCTTACTCAGCTTAACTGTCAAGGATTTCAAGGATTGATGCCATGTTTTTGTTTGGCCACCACTTACCCTTTTCCAACCTGCACCTATATCAGCTAGTAATGCCCGTCGGGGAGGCGATGCTTAGGCATGCGCGCCACGTGACCTAGCCATCTTAGTCTATGTAACTTTATAGCCTCGTCGATTGATTTTCCCTCTTTGCCCAACACTACGCCTAACGTCAACATTACTTACCTTGTTAAACCACCTAACGTGAGACAGGGATCGCAGACATCTATGATCGAAAGCAGTCAACCTTTTCATGTCTTCAACGCGTATTGGCCATGTTTCAGAGCCATAGAGAAGGACGGAGCGAACTGCTGAGCAGTACACACGTCCCTTGGTTGATAGCCGAATGTCACGCCTACGCCAGAGGTGGTGTAATGTCACTCAGTCGTCCATCATAAACTAGACAGAATAATTTTACACTTATGACCTGGCATCCATTACAGCTGAGACGTAATCATATAACAGATTGATCCTATGCTAGTTATCACCACCTTTTACAATCAATCATCTAGTCAGTACAAAGAAAGGAAGAGAACTCATTACTACGTGCTTCACAAAACATTGAAAAATAACGAAACCACGTGACCCGCTTTGACAATTAGCTTTGATATAGAAACTCATACGTTAACTATGCATTTAAGAGTTAAAATTAAGTAAGAAATATAGTATCAGAGAATCTGCCGAATTTTTATTCAGTTGCCATGGAAAAATGAAGTGCAGTAGCAACCCAAGACATCTTTTTAGGTGACCAAAAGCTCAGATTATTGAGTACGAGATAAATCCATGCTCTTCAACATGAATTATCAAACTAGTAGGTGGTCTAGAAGCTATTGGACGACCGTGCTGATTGAGTTTAAAATATTTCGGTTATTTTCGAGCCACACAGGTTAAATATTTACCATCTAGAAAACAACAAATCGAAAGCAAAAATAAATGCGTTTCGACTACTACGTTACTTTTGTCTTAAAAGCTATTAAATGAACTTCTGTTGAAATATAATAAATTCTTATAAATTGAGTTACATGAGCATTAGTACAAATAATTACGAAAATAAATTGCTGAAGTTCGGAGTAGCAAGATTCGTGTAGTACTAGAGAATGAGTTAGTTGGACTAATTACCCAACTAATAACAGCTGTGAAGAAATTATTGCACAGTGAATCAGAGAAGCATGAGCAACAACCATAATAAGCTTTAAGAATATTAAAATGTTAAATAACCATTTGAAACGAACATGTATCTTAACTAATAAGAAATAAGAAACTTACCTAAATTCATTATGCAGTCATTAGGTTTAAAGAACAGCCAATCATAGAAAAGAGCCAGTTTGGCGTTAGCAGTAGCTACAGGACACTAAATAAAGAACACAAAATCGAATTAACCAATAAGGACAATACACACTGATGAAATTCAATAGCACACTAATTAGATTTGGAATTCGAAAATTTCTGTGTCAAGAAATACAACTTATGTGCATTCGCATGTTACCAAATAGAAGGTTTAAAAGGATACAATTAAGTTGCTAAGTTGTAGTCAGGCATACTTCCCATACACGCCAAAAGATGGTCACTAATTATGAACACGATAAAGAATACAAACAGTAACTACCTGTGGTGTTGACTGAAAGCTGACTACCAATCAAAAAGAAAATTATAATAAAAAATCCGTAGGTATTATGTGAAAACATTTAGAGGATTTTACTCATATAAAGGCTACAACTTTCTCAAAGCATTTGACTTCCGAAAGTATTCAATTTTCAGCGGGACCTGATGGAATGACTCCAGAGGTATTTAAGTACGGTGGAGACAGCTTACTGTCCGGATTAACTGAGGTACTAGGCAGCGTCTGGGAATCAGAAGAAGTCCCATCGGGTTGGTGTAAGTCACTGATTATCCCCATATACAAGAAGGGAGACAAGTCTTCCTGTGATAATCACAGAGGGATTAGCTTGACTAATATAGTATCTAAAGTCTTAGGCTCAATAATCATGCGTAGACTGAGTGGTGCTCGGGAAGCACAAACACGAGAGAGCCAGGCAGGCTTTAGACCAGGAAGAGGGTGTATTGATCATATCTTCACCCTCCGACAGATTCTAGAACATAGGGATTCCTACCGGCGTCCAACAGTCATTATATTTCTTGACCTAAAGGCAGCATTCGACTCTGTCGATCGGGAAGTTCTCTGGAGATTCTTGGCTGTAAAGGGAATTCCAAGAAAATACATTGCACTGATTAAGGCACTCTACTCACGCTCATACAGCCAGGTGAGGGCTTACGGCGAGCTGTCATCTGAACTGATGACGACCAGTGGTGTCCGTCAAGGATGCCCATTATCTCCTTTTCTATTCAACTTCATCATAGATGTGTTAATGGACTTAACCCTAGGTGACTTCAGCGACTCAGCGATTGACTTGCTACCGGGGAATAATCTCGTTGACTTGGAATATGCAGACGATATAGTCCTTCTAGGCGAAGACGCTGACAAAATGCAGAGTCTTTTAAACAGCTTGAGCTGCAATCTACGAATGTTTGGCATGCGATTCGCTCCCGCCAAATGCAAGATGATGTTACAGGACTGGACTACATCGACGCCTAGTTTAAAAATAGGAGGTGAAGTGGTAGAGCACGTTGACCGCTTCACTTATTTGGGAAGTACCATCAGCCAGTGCCAACGGGTTGATCTCTGACGAAATCTCAGCACGAATACAGGGGGCTCGTTTCGCATTTGCCAGTTTACGCCATCTCTGGCGTAGACGTGATATCCGACTATCGACCAAAGGGCGGGTGTACTGCTCATCAGTCCGCTCCGTCCTCCTTTATGGTTGTGAGACCTGGCCACTGAGAGTGGAAGACATGAAAAGACTAGCTGTCTTTGATCATAGGTGCCTGCGTTCTATTTCCCGTGTAAAGTGGCATAATAAGGTGAGTAACATGGAGGTTAGGCGTCGAGTTCTAGGTAAACAGGGGAAATCAATCGACGAAGTCGTGAAGCTACAAAGACTGAGATGGTTAGGACATGTGTTACGTATGCTAAGCCATCGCCTCCCTCGACGAGCTATGTTAGCGGATATAGGGTCAGGCTGGAAAAAAGCTAGCGGTGGTCAAACAAAAACTTGGCATCAGTCAATGAAATCCACAACAGTTGGTCTAAGCCACGTAGAAAGGTGTAGACTTCCATGCTGGGGTCCTCGGGACGGTAAAAATCTATGGTTGGAAACAATTGGTGACATGGCTCAAAACCGTTCTCAGTGGCGCAGATGCATCCACTCCCTGTGACTTATGATCTTCAATGAAACTGTTTTGTATTTCTTTATTACTCCTTTGTCTCACACCTCTGCTCACTGTTTCTATTATGCTTTTCTTGTACTTTCTTCTCTTGCTTCGCGTGCTACACGGAATGTGGCGACTTGAACTTCCGCACATTTGTGCAAAGTTCTATGTCGAAAACAGACAGACAGACATTCAATTTTCATCCATCTCGGGTTTTTCACGTAGTACTGAACTTCCATATGCCAGGAAAATAACACCTACATCACTCACTTAAATTTACGCTCAGCAAGATGTTTTAATTCTGTGACACTTGCTGTTAGCTGTAGATATCATAGGAACAAAGTTTTATTTGCACCCGATAGCAACAAATCTCGACCGAAAGCAAACAATTTATTCTGCGGTGTGGCTGTGAGTACCAAATCATCTTCAGTGAGAACACAGTCAAACCAAAATGTATGAGGCTAGTATCTAATTCTCCTAAGTCGAACAAACTACTAACTTTCTTCAAATTATCAGATTTACAAATCTGAATAAATCAAAAAGATGCCAATATTTACCTAAAAATAAAAGACCTAAAAGACCAACCTTGAAGCGAAAAGCAACACGATGATCCCATAAGTCCAGGGATAATATTTGTTTAAGTGAAATAAATGTATAAGTGGAAAATTAGGCCCACAAAACAGCCGAATTTTATGATATCTTAGGCACTCACCGTAGACTGTGATAGAATCCAAGAAACTACATTCCATCGGGGTATTAATGTTGAAGCTAACATTTCATTGTCCGGATAGAAGTAAGTCACTACGTATCGAAGAAGACATACGCGAAGGCTCTGACTTTCTGGAGTTGCGAAAAATTTTCGCTAAAACATAAAACGTAAGATATAATTTTAGCGGTTTTGTAACAAAAAAGTGAATAAATTAGCGACCCAAATGCTATGAAAACATACCCCCACTGAAGTCACAATGAAAAACTGTATGAAGTGTGAAAATACCTGGAAAAAGTCCTGATACCGGTGAACAGGCACTCTTGGCACACAGTGAACATTCTTCATCATCCAACGAACCCATTGTTCCATTTCATGTGGAATAAGAGTTTGAGTGAAACACTGAGGCGTTGTGATTTCCAATATTTCAGAAAGATCTAGAATATTTTATCGAAAATAAACGTATTCAGTGGAAGGCTTCATAAAAATGCAATATACTAAAAAACAGTTAACTCCAAAAAAAGAGACAACTTCAGACAAATGCAGAAAACCATCATCTTCTGAATAAAAGTACAAACAGATAGTGAACCCAAATTCCCGACAAGACTTACTTGAAAAACAAGAAGACAGAGATGAAATGTTTTGTAGGATATCATCCCACAAACGCTTTATGGGTTCTAGTCGCGCAGCACCATGTAAAAGACGAATAAAGTCTCGACCAATTTGGGCGCAGCGGTCAAACTAAAACAGAAAACGGTTTGAGAAAAAAATCTTGATTACTCTTAACCATTAAACAAATTTTGTATGCCTCAGAAGCAAACGCATAACGATATGATCTATAATACACCTTAATCTACAAAAATAAAACAAAGAACCACGAAATTTCTAAAAGAATATGTATCGATAGACAATTAAGATCAAGAATGCGTAAATACTGACAACATAAATATCTATTAAAGGAAGCGGACCAAAAGCTGATTGACTTCTCGATATAGAACTTTGCAAAAAGACGCCACAGCTGAAGTTGTCAAACCTCGGTAAAGCACATATGAAGATCGAGGAAATATACATAACGAAATCACAATGGAAGAAAATGTAACGGATAAAAATTAATTAGGTGAATATTGCTGACGATTTTTAGATGACAGAGTGGATGCGATACCCAGTCTTATCATTAGCAATTTCAAAACACTAGTTTCTTGAAACAAGAACTTAGCCAGGAAATCTGCACCACCTTAGGCGGCTCAAACCAGCAGTTATATACGTTATAAATGGGTGTCATGTTTTTATTTGGTCATCCGTAACTTTTTCAATCTAATCCTAATTCAGCTGATATTGCTCATTAAGTGTGTAACACCTAAGCATTTGAAGTTCTGAATATAGTGTTTCGGTCTAACCAGTAACTTCCCTAAATTAATTATATTTCATTCAACAATGCTTCTCAAAGGAGGCGATGACATGGAAGGGATAATACATATCGATGGAAATTCATGGCCTCAAGTGAACGATTTCCCTTCTTTGTCTAACACTTCCTTTGACCTCACTACTACTCAAAACCTCGCTCCACTGACAGCAGAAACTGAACGCAGACACCCACGGTGTCAACTTTGTTTCACGTTACCGATTGGGTGGGGCTAAATGCTGGACAGACATCATGCCACTGCTGAGGAGGAAGGAAGTTGACGAGACCAGTTTCTCTTACCTTGCTGAGAAAAAACCCCATAGAAAATCAGGTTTACACAAATGTGCTACAATGCACATGGTTCTAGACATTAACGATTTTGTTACCATTCAAATAAGCGACAAACTGAACTGACACAATTGTTTGCAGTATAAATTAGCAAAAATGTTTGTCAAAGACAGCAACCTTAAGGAATGTACCTTGAATTGGTTTCATAAAAATTATGGCTTTTAAGTTGATACATGAACCTGTACCAGTCAGATAAATTACAGACACCCATTCAGTAGTCCAAAGATAACAGTTATGGAAGTGTCGATTCTCATAATACTTCTGTGCTCAAGTATTTACCTACGACAATTACTTTTCACCAACAGTGATTCTCCTTTGTCCTAGACATTCAGGACAAAAAGCTACACTCATAGCTTTTACCTGTAAACTAAATGTATATATAGAAAGCATTGAGCTGCAAGGTGGGATATTTAGATGCTGTCGTCTTCCAAATAAGAAGGGAAAATTATTCTAATATGTTACTTACCGATGAAAAGTGATTTAACAACACATAAAGGAGAGTCAAGTGCAGCAACCTCGACAAGCACATACCAGGTCCTGCGTTACACATCCATAAGAAAGGCAAACAAAACTATATCCAAGAGACTATCTACAAACTTAACATGTAGTAGATTATTTAATATTAAGGTTTACGAACACATACAAAAGGGACATTTACGAAATAACACCAAAGTAAAGAAATCAGTAGAATGTCTTTGACTTACGTTTTTGCGAATAAGTTCTTCAACCAAACTTAATTCCTTCTGTCGGAGCTTGGGTAAAAGGACAGATGGAATGGGAGACACTGCTGCTGGTGGTTGAGCAGTAGAACTGTGATCTGGAATTAGCCTAAGCAGTGTATATACAGTTAGGGGAAGCAAAAACGGCTGTCGATCTAAACTGCTTAGCCACTCTCTAGTGAATATAATTCAGGAATCAAACCAAATTACTTGTTTTTCTCCAGAAGGTCTACCATAACATCTACGAGCCAGAGGTTTGGTGGACTGATATCACCAGCTATCAGAAAACTAAAAGGAAAACACAAAAATTACTTGTCATTCGTCGGTAAAGATGCAGCATTAAGACCTCGACACTTGCAGTCCTCGTTGATATAAGTTCACCTAACAAAGATATAGCGTTGGACCGAACAGTATTAGTCATTTTCGGCCATGTCTCTGCCACCAAGCGAGTTAACTCTGACAGGACGTAGGTTAAATTGTCGCGAGATGTCAATACAATATCCGTGCAGAATGAGTGCCTTGGATCCGGCTCAGTGAGTGCCAAATACAGCAGCCCAGCCTGCAGTGCTCTGTGCTCTTCCTCAGAACCGGAACGATTAGCCTAAGAAAATTGCAAATCACGATGTTCGTGTACCTGCGAGTCAACTACATTCGCCTCTGTCTCTCTTAACTTTTTAACGAACTTTCCAGCAGATTGAAGAGTCTGAAATTAAATAACTTTATTTAAACTTATAAGCTTTACCAGTAGGAATTTAGGAGGACCATCTAACGATGTTAGTTTTAGCAAAGGCAGTACCTGAGGCTCCATCTAACGAAATCTGACTTGTTCGACTTCAAGGTCATGCAGAAACTTGCCTAAGTAGAGAAACAATCCAATATCCAATGTCGTTTTTAAGAGCTGGTATAACCCAATTCGATTTCTTTGAGCTTCCTTCTTAATTTTGAGGTAAAGGTTCCTAGTCTTCGGCAAACTTCTGCATAGTTCGTCCCGCCACTTGAATGTCGTAGCCTTGGTTGACTCCGAAAGGAGTAGTTGTGGCGATTCCAATATCCAATATAGTTTTTACGACCTAGTATAAACCAATTTGATTTCTTTGTGCTCGCTTCTTGATTGTAAGGTATAGGTTCCCCATCTTCGGTAAACTTTTGCGTAGCTTGTCCCGCCACTCGACTGTCGTAGCTTTGGTTGACTCCAAAGGGAGTAGTGCTGGGATTAATTATATGTGGTTTGTAGTATGAGGTATGTTAAGACTGTTACTACTGTGAATGGAGTTGATCCTTTCGCCAGTTAGTCCTTCGGTATCGTCGACAAGAGAAAAGAGATAGTAATAATAATAGATATAATTAGTGAAGTTATTCAGACTAAGAGACAGAAGGAAACGTAACAAGTCAGCTCATTAAGTTTCAAGAATAATATATATCGGTAATAATAATAATAGTAATTATAATATTAATAAGTTTTCAGGAGAGTAAGACGGGAGAGAATGTAAAGAAGTACAACGACGAGTTTAATTGTCTATCCCTGAATGGTATATGCGATTTTAAGGAGATAGGCCATTTGGATGCAGTCCTTGTATCGCTGCATGGTTGTCCAGCCTTCGCTTAAAGGCGTCCAAAGACGGTGCCATAGCTACGTCTGCCGGTAAGGAATTCCAGGGACGGCAAACCCGCATTGAAAAGAAGTGGGAGCGCACCCGGGTCCTTGCCCTCTGGTGAGATATACTTCTGGGATTTCCACGTGGGAGCCTATACCTACTCAATGGCAGAACACCTTTGTTTGGGTGATTCTTGTCATTTGTTATTTTGTAGGCAGTAATAAAATCCCCCCTAAGCCGACTTTTAATTCCTACCAATTACTCCTTATGATCGTGGAAAAGTATGTTCATATTTTTTTAATGTTCGGGTTGTAACGAGTTGAGAAGAATCCTCGAAATAATTAAAAGATGAGCTCATATTATCCTGGTACAATTGTTGTTCTTGCTTTGTTAAAGTAACAAAATAGATAAAACGTGCGACTTCAAAAGTATACATTATCAGTCCTCATTCTAATAAGTAAATTTCATTTTCTTATAAAGACTAAGTACTATTATAAATCACACTACCTCATGCATCTAAACAAAATTTCCGTGATCATTTAAAAGAGATTCAGGGATTAACTGGCTGAAATCAGTATATCATAGAAGTGATCATGGATAAATTTTCAAAATAGCCATGTAATACTCATTAACAAATCCGTCCTACTCACAACCTTTTTCTAATTAATCCACCTGACCTGGACTAAGCTTCAATAATAGAAGTACTGACTGAGAATTAGAAAAATAATAATAAAAGTTGAGACTTTAATAAAGAATTATTAAGGTCAAATAATAGTTTAAAGGTATGATTGTCTTTTTTTTGAAAACTTGACTTGTTATGTGATGAGAAATCCGTTAGGTATGACACGATCAACTTACTGCGTCACTCTAACAAATAGTCCCATTGGTTTTTGTTTTCCTTTCTTCGTTACTAATATATTGTTTTCACATCTTCTATTACACACTATTTTTATATTTCATATCCTGTGGTGCATTGTTTAAAATGTAAATGCAACGCTGTTCTTTTTATTCCTTTTTATTTATCTTTATTTTTGGTTGTTGCTTTTTGATTCTAAATTTTTATAAATTTATGAGGTAATTAGATGCAATATTGTAATGCATGCTGAAAATTCCATATCTGTACCACAAATACTGTTTGGAATAAAGCTATTATTATAAATATTATTTCAATTGCTGTATTGTTTACATATGTGTGGAGTACGTAACAATATGATTGTACACTTTTTGTTACTTGTAGAAATTGGAGACAATGCATATGATTTTTGTTTAAAACGATTCTTGTCAAAAATATACTTAACTTCCGTGTACAAATGGAAATAAACTATACTGTTGGAGTCTTCGCCTTCTTCCTGGCCATTTCTGCTTACTTGCTCCACTCATACCATGTTGTATACTTTGGATTTATTGCAGGAGTCTATTATCCTAATCCGAAGACAACTCTACAACCGGCACACATCTACCAGCAGACGCAATTCCAACAGTGAACGCTCCCGTGGACTATATAAATAATTTGTAGTAGAGGACTTAAACTTTATATCCAAGTAATCACTTTTATTAATATAACTCGTTACTGCATTTTTTTTTGATAATATATTGTTACTCAACCTCTCATTTACTTGGATTATTATTCTCATATTTCTAATGTTAATGAGCTCTCATAACAGTCCCCTACATATGCGTTAGCATTTCTTTCTAAGCACTCATTGCATTTAATACAAATAATTCTTCCAAATTTAAATTTCTGATCTCTGTCCTCGCCGTACTGTTGTCTAGCTTACTGGTATTCTACCCCTGAGGATCACATTTACAAATTAATGTCACATAGACATTAAACATATTTCTTAAAGTATTTATTGCTGTTCTGTAATTGATTAGGAGTAAAGTTCGGTTTTTAATAACTTGGTTTCCTTTAAACCAGTTTAGTGGAGGATGAATACATTTGTCACAAAATCAGCCAATTTCATACAGCTGAGATATTCTTGCTCCTAATATGGTAATGTTACCGACCAGAGTAATACATGTCACTGAATATGAATATTGCAGTAACCATCATATTTTGTGATTTGAATGATTCAGGAATGTATTTAAAGTTTACTACAATTATTTAATTGTAGTGCTAAAGAATGGATGTAATGGATGTAAATATAAACAAATTGTTTTCCTCAGCTTTAGTGCTTCCGTAAGAATCAAAGCTACTTACCCTAACTCCTGATTATTTTCTGACTTTAAACAGTATGATAAATGGAGGTTCAGTAAGGGTGGGGTGTAAAGAACTGTGAATTTGTTTTGAGAAACAATATTTATCATGTGGTAAGCTGCCAAGTCGCGTAATTAGTGAGCATGTTTGCAAACTTCACTTTATCTGAAAGAAGAATATTCTTTTCAATAATTTTCCCTCAGGTTCTTACAATTATAAAATATAATATTTGTTGTCGTTACAATAACGGCCAGTTATGCGGCGGATACATTTTTAACGTAGAATAACAGATTAGTTATGGGGTGTCAAAATAAGTATTCGTATTTCATAATATGGAAATATTTCACACTATCAAATTCACTTTATCTTCCTATAATCACAGACTAATTGATATCGTCGGGCTCACCAATTGTTGTGGTGCTCTATTTGACCAAACTAGCGTACAAGTATACTTCTTCGCGTTTATTATTGTGTCCTAACGTTGTGTTTGCTCGACATCCACAACGTAAATCAAAAGGCACTTGAGAAGGAGTACGAACGTGTATCATCGCAGTAATCAAAATTCAAAGTTGAGCGAGTCTAATGTATCAATTGTTAACACGCAATCTTTAGAGTGATAAACAAATTAAAGTCCAATTACATAGTGAAAGTATACTACGATGATGAGTAATGAAATGGGTCACTACAATATATCATTTGGATATATATTGACTAAATAATACCAGTAGGTTTGTACCTTTTGTAAATCCTCGTTTGCCATCATTCATACATTTTTCTTCTGTGATTCATACTTTTTAATTTTTAGATTAATTTCTGCAAATAATTCAACTGAGATATCTTAATATGTATGGTTTTTCAGTCCCACTAATCTAACTGTACCTTCTTTTGAATCATCCAGCCATCATCTATAGTTCTTTCATTTACAAAATTATTTCCTTCCTTATCACATCACTTCTCTGAATGTAAAATTCTGATGTGCCAGCTCTGTTATACTTATAACCAGATATAAGTAGTATACCATTAAACGAATTCAAAAAAGTAACAGTATGTTTTTAGACACTTAAAAAAGCAGTCAAAGAACGGAACTGTGAGAAGAATGCTAGAAATACTGTGCAGAATCCAACAAGCTGTGGAATATGGTGATAACTGGCCAATTTGCAAATGGTGTGCAAATAAAGCATTGAAGATACGGTAAACCGAACTGATGCACCTACATCGAGTTTCTCCTAATAAACATTCCCTCGAGCCCCAAACCAATTAGAGTTGCAGAAGAGGTTTGTGACACCAGTAAAACTTAGCACTGACACTCTATACAAAGTGCTTAAGGTGAAAGTAATAACAACAACTTTCTTGTTCCAACAACAAGTCACTACATATTGAATTGAATTTTTGATTTTCCCGTCGATTGTTTGGACCGAAGTGTTCGGTCTGGCGTTTGAAACTATGGGCACTAGGTTCGAGCCTCATTGGGAACATCATCACTCAATGAGAAATGCAGGAACATCCAGATGACGAGTCCCAAATAGGACGAAATGCGCATCCTGGATTCTACTGCTAGCCACCATCCACCAATTGTATACTAAGTCACTACGTAGCTGCTTAGTGGCGTATATCTAAGAGATCGAAGACTCGGAATTTCAGCTACTTATCGTAGGCTTTAACACACAGTATCAGCGATTGTCTTATTTCTTCTTCAACGAGTCGATATAGGGCCGAGACACTTATGACATTCTCTTACAAGTTAACAACTAGTTTGGACAACCAGCAGTCCACAACAACATAGTTCATCCACGACTTCGGAACTCTCATGCTATGTCTTCTGAAATGCTCCAACTGATGTAAAATAACAGAGAAGATAGATCAGGGCCTTAGTCATTTCTCGAAATTTCTAACGTTGTGACTATATGTGATCTCTACATATGGTATTATTAGGAGGAGTGATTTAATTTGTAAAGTCATTTCCCAAAAGATGAATAAGAAGTGCTCGGAATCATATGCATCGTGAAATTATGTTTTTCATCAGCGTCACTGAACTGTTATAACAAGTGCGATACATATTATAAACTATGATGCAACAGCTTACGAGTGACCAAATCACTGATAGTAGGATCAAAACACATCAAAGTCACCCAAATAAGGCTATCAGGTCATTACCGGTTTATTCGTGGTAACCTTTCCGAAAATACCCTCTGCAAAACAAAAAATTCAGTGTAAAATACATGCTGCACCCAACCTACTGTCAGATTGACAAACCGAGTTGCAGCCCCTACTTCGTGAAGTATCCAGCCCACAAAAATCCTGGGCGTATGGCTGGTTTCTGCAGATTAAGCCTTATATACAGAATACTATGCATGGAAAACGACACGGATCAACAGAAAACGACTTGGTAATACGATTATTTATTCTTTAACCGATGACGAAACAGAGTTGGATTATTACAAAGTCCAAAGTCAGTAAATAAACGTCATTGTGATTTACAACAGTACTTTAGGTTGTATTTCGCCAATCTCCTACCAACCAGTATACGATTAATCGATTATAGCCTACTTTTCCCCCGACTGCTGTATAATTCTCACTCACCACACCGATCGATTGTCCCGTGAAGCGACTGTTATTATTATATTATTATTGTATCCTTTAGTTCCTAGAGGAACATAGGGCTTCAGCTGCGCACCTCCATTGCCTTCTGTTTTCTGACAACTTTTTCACCCCGCTCCAAGTCTGCCCACATGCTTTCATTTCCTCCTCGCATGATCTCCTCCAAGTCACCCCATCCTCGCACTGACGACCAACTCACCGCTTCCCTTTCGGGTTCCACTCGAGGGCTTGTCTAGTGATGTCACTTGATGGTTTCCTCAGCGTATGGCCAATCCATCTCCATTTCTTCCTGCCTATTTGTTTCACAATCGGTTCCTGGTTGGTTCGCTCCCAGAGATCCCTGTTTCTGAACTTTTTCGGCCGACCATCTGATCTTGAGTATTGAGCGAAGACAGCTGCTAATGAAGGTCTGAAGTTTGTTTGAGATGCTCTTTATGACGCGCCAAGTCTCTGATCCGTATAGTAGCACTGACTTTACATTGGAGTTGAAAATCCGGATGTTATTTTTGATGCTGAGTGCTGTTGACCTCCACACAGATTTGAGAGTAATGGAAGCTTGTCTTGCTTTTCCGATTCTGGCTTTGATATCCTCGTCAGTTCCACCTGTAGTTGAGACGATGCTTCCCAGGTAGGTGAAGGAGGTTGTTTCTTTCAGGTTCTTCCCATTTATGCTGATTGTTGTCTGTTGTTGTTTTTGATGTTGGCTAGGAATCTTCATCACCTCTGTTTTATCTATGTTCACTTGAAGTCACATCTTTGATGTGAAGCGACTGGCTTAAGTAAAATGCGGTGTGCGGTCCTAACGTAGACCATAAACTATCACCGCAAAACCTAGTTTTCCATTCTACCATAGCCACGAACTCCAAACAGAGTGAATTTTTATGGCATTTCTAAAATCCATTTTTTCTTGTGTTACATACTACAAAAGCTTGTAGTGCCCCTATATCAACTGTAAATACGCTTTTTAGTCTAATTTGTACAGTTATATTATATGTTTACACAGACCTATTTTATATGTACTCCGCAAACATTTGTCAATTTATTGTTGAACATTACCTTGACACAATTTTTAAAATTTGACTACTGCTATAATACACGATCGTATTCGTTGCAAGTCCCTTTTGGTTTTACTTTGTGAGTGTCGAGTAGCCGCAACGTCTATGCATATTAACAGAAGCGAAGAAGTACTAGGAAATACGTGTACGCTGATTTAGTCAAATAACGCACGCAACAAGCTTACAGTTAAGCTCTCCCTTGAGTTATTGTCTTCGAATTTAAATTTAAATTATTTTGGAGGTTCCCTCCCAATGGAGAGCATATTTCCAACATTCTGAGTCCCCGTTTCCACTATTTTTAGTACAAACTTTGTTTTCGGATTTCTTTGATCCACCTTTTTTTAAACACCAGTTGTTATCATTATCTACTCCTACAGAACAAAAGAATATGTCATACAGGTTGCCAATGTAGTGCTCATTGCGGCACCAATGCTTTCTCACTGCTAATGGCCTTTACTTCACAATCACAATGACCACTGCTCTGACACTGATAATGTGGTTGGCATCAGTGCGTAATGAGACGGTAGCCATTTCATGACGTCACTAGAAAACCTTACCGGCGATATATCCAGTTAATCTCCCCTCAGTAAAGGAAGCTGCACTAGCTGCAATAATTTTTGGCTGAATCGCCAGTATGTTGGTAGGCACCGCTTTCCACAGACACAGGAAACTGAAGAACAGATTGGTACACAATTCTGGATTCATGGCCGTTAAACCACATCCAATATCCAACATCGTTTTTACGAGCTAGTATAAACCAATTTGATTTCTTTGTGCTCGCCTCCTGATTACGAGGTATCGGTTCCTGATCTTCGATTAACTTCTGCGTAGCTCGACCCGCCAATCGACTGTCGCAGTTTTGGTCGACTCCAAAAGGAGTAGTGCTGGGATTAATTATATGTAGTTTGTAGTATGAGGTGTGTTAAGACCGTTACTACTGTGAATGGAGTTGATCCTTTCACCAGTTAGTACTCCGGTATCTTCCTCAAAAGAAAAGAGATAATAATAATAGTAGATATAATAAGTGAAGTTATTTAGACTAACAGACAGGAAAAGAAATAATAAAACGTACCAACAGTCAGCTGATTAAATTTGAAGAATAATAATGAAAATAATAATAGGTGTAGTTAGAGTTTTCTGGAGGGTAAGACGCGAGAGAATGCAAAGAAGTAAAACGACAAGTTTAGTTATCTACCCCTGAATCGCGTATGCGATTTTAAGGGGATAGGTCATTTGGATGCGGCCCTTGTGTCTCTGCACCGTTGTCCAGCCTTCGCTTAAAGGCGTCCAAAAACGGTGCCATAGCTACATCTGCCGGTAAAGAATTTCAGGGACGGCAAACCCGCAGTGAAAAGAAGTGGGAGCGCACCAGGGTCCTTGCCCTCTGGTGAGCTATCCTTCTGGGATTTTCACGTGGGAGCCTATACCTACTCAAAGGCAGAACACCTTTGTTTGGGTGACTCTGGTCAATTGGTAATTTCCAGGCAGTAATTAAATCCCACCTAAGACGTCAGTAACTAAGTGTGAACAGGCCTAATTTCTTCAGCCTTTCATCATATGGTTTGTTTCGGAGACCAACCACTCCTTTTGTTGCCCGTCGTTGGACTCTTTCCAAGAGGTTGGCGTCTCTTCTCAGCATTGGGGGTGCAATAATATTATGCACCTCAAGGTGTGGCCTGACGTATGTTTTGTACAACATTAGAAAGAGCTCAGGAGTGAGTGCACCTAACTTTCTATGCGTAAAGTGTATCACCGCATATGCCCTCGCTACATCCCCTGTGTGATTTACGCTTGTGTCCATTTTTTCCGTTAGAACTAGACCTAAGTCGCGTTCCGACGGTGTGCAGGACAAGCTTTCATTGCACAGAGTGTAACTTGCATTCTGCAGTCTACAGGTGCGCAACTTCACTACTTTGCACTTTTTCAAGTTGAAAGTCATGCCACTGGTCACCGCCCAGTCTTCCAGAAGGTTTAGGTCTTCCTGTAGCCTATCTAAGTCCTCCGGACACTTCATCGCCCTCCATATTTTTACGTCGTCAGCGTATAGGAGAGTCGGGCATCTCAGACGGCGTGGTAGATCATTGATGAAAATCGAAAACATCAGTGGTCCTAGGATAGAACCCTGCGACACTCCTGATGACGATCTGTGCCAAGATGATCGGACTCGGTTAACCTTAGTGCAAAATTGCCTGTCGGCTAGGTAGTCCTTCAACCATGACAGAAGTGGCTCACCTATGCCTGCCTGGCTTATTTTATGTAGGAGAAGGTCATGGTGAAGTGTCAAATGCCTTCTCATAGTCTAGGAAGACCACATGGACTGGTACGTTCAAGTCCCAGCATGATGTCCAGTCGTCCCAAGCTGACAGTAGGTTAGTAACGCAGGATCTGCCTTTTCTGAAACCATGTTGGGCTTCATGTAGTATATTATTCCTATCAAAATGT
This sequence comes from Trichobilharzia regenti, assembly GCA_944472135.2. Taxonomy (NCBI): domain Eukaryota; kingdom Metazoa; phylum Platyhelminthes; class Trematoda; order Strigeidida; family Schistosomatidae; genus Trichobilharzia; species Trichobilharzia regenti. The sequence continues at coordinate 50,720,582 of OX235265.1, forward strand.
TCCCTGATGTGGTCGTCAATAACACTTTCCAGTACTTTTGATACCACTGGGAGTAGAGCTACTGGTCTATAACTAGTGGCATTTTGCCTGTCCCCACCCTTGAAGATTGGAGAAAGGATGGCTCTTTTCCACTCCCTTGGCAGTGTCCCCGAATCCATTGAGTGTTGGAACAAGTCGCACAGGGGTCTACAGAGAGCTTCGGCGCACTGTTTCAGAACAGATGGCCTGATGTCATCACAACCTGGGGACTTCCCAGGTATGAGTCGCTGTAGCTTCCTCAGTACTAATGCGGGGTTTATTTGGGGAGTAGTTTCAGCCATCTCCAGACTAGTGAGATATTGACCGTTTGGGCCTACTAAGGCGCATGCCCCTTGGTTTGTCGGTTTTCTTTCCGACATGAATCGGTACAAGTTTTTAGGGTTTGATAGGAGTTTTTTAGCAAGGTTAGCCTGGAATGACCTTCTGTCCCTCCTGACTCTTGCATTACACCGGTTCCTGAGTTCGAGGTATGCATCATGGTCGGTCTGACTCTTAGATACACGCCACGTAAACCAAGCCTTCCGCTTTGCTTGCAGAATACGTTGCGTGCCTCTCTTCAACCATGACGTCTTTCTCTTGGGCTGTGTTGTGACTAAAGGGACGGTATCCGAGATTGCTGTATGGATAATCTTTTTTACCACTTCCCAGTGTTCATCCACAGATAGGTCGTCCCATGCTAAGGGCCAGTCTGCGTCGGACAAGAGCCTCCGCATTTCAGCATAGTCAGCCTTGCTGTAGCACAGACATGGTCGCGTAACATCCCATTGCAAACGCTCACGGAGGACAAGATCGAAACCTATGACTGCATGGTCACTGCTTCCCAGAGGAGTCATGATCTGGACCTTTTCGACGAGTAGCTGGTCACTAGTTAGAATATAATCTAGTTTTGATGACTTTCCACTAGGGCCCCACCTAGTGTCGTCTCCAACATTCTCAGTCAGTCCCGTGTTTCGAATAGTTTGCAGTAGGTTTCGGCCAAATTTTCCCTTAGCACACCCGGAGCCGAGGTTCAGTGATGGAGCATTGAAATCTCCAGCTATGGTGATTTGGTCGTAGCCCAAATCTCGTATTCCTGTGATAGTGCTGAGCAGTAGCTGATTGTGCTCTGCCCCACAGGTGGGAGATCGGTAGATGCCACCCAGTAAGTGCTTGGTGTGGCCTACGGTGAAATGACACCATATGGAGTCTGGGAGTTCGATAAGTGGTGGGTCCGTTGCGCGCACACATTTAAGTTGCCTATCAAAGTATATAGCAACTCCCCCTCCTTCCTTATTATCCCTGTCTCTCCTGACCAGTACCATATCACCTATACTGATTTCATTGTCGGCGATAGTGGGGTTTAGCCACGTTTCAGTGAGAATGATTATTTTCAGTTGAAGGTGTGCTTGGAGATTTCGGAGTTCACCTACTTTCCCTCTCAGCCCCCTCACATTGCTATATAGGCAACTGACAGTGAGTCTAACAACCTCAGAGTGTTGTGGGGTAGTTGACGTGAAACCGTCTGCTGGTGGGGGACTTGATGTTGGAACTAGTTGGCCGATTCCGATAGAACCGGCCCGTTGTAGTTTTTTTCAATGGATTTAGGCAGGACACTTGGGAGACACAGACTATTATTCTCAGAGCTGCATCGCTCTAGTGTCACCGAAGCTTGGGGTCGTATTAAAGCCTCAGTTTGCTGCCTCCTTATATTTCTGGGTCTGCTTTCACAGCATCGGATGTGTCCTCCAATTTTTCCCTTGGTCTCATACCACCGTTGAAGTGATATGGACAACTGCTCCGGGGAGTTGAATGTGACACACAGCAGCTTTGGAGAGTTAATCAATGTTAGATGAGCGGGACGAGGTAGTCGGAAAATGGAGATGGCTCCAGAAGCGCCAGGGGCCATCTGAGATGACAGCCATCTCCATTGTTGTACGTCGTGCATGTGTTTTTCACAAGCAGTGCCGGTTTCCAGCTCCGGAACACCGTGTACCACCATAGAGGTGGAAGGCATCAGTTCCGGTGACTCCCTCGCCATATTTCTGATAGCCCATGGTCTATCTTGCCGCGCCCTTATGTTAGAACTTCTGTCCAGGGCTAGTACCTGAGCCATTAACAGTACTTTTTCGGCCTCTTCGGCAGAGTCCAGTGTAACCCGTAATGGGGGTGGCTTACCCTGAGGCGTGTGGACACCCCTGTACAGTCTGCACAGTTTTGCTGAACTAATGTTCAGACCTAGTTTGTTGCACAGGTTGGACCACTGTTCCTGATCAAACAGGGCCCGTTGTTCGAGCAAGCTATCCGTGCTCACAGGTACGTTAAAGAGGATGAGAGAGTTAGACCGACTACCCTCAGACTTAGGTTTGGCCTTCGGCTTCTTGCAGTCCTTTGCATCATTAGCAACATTAGGCTTCATCGGTACCTGGACAGCCTTTTTTGTGTTGCCAGGCTTGCTAGTGGATGCAAGTGGTGCCTTTGTAATTTTGCCTTCCCCTGATGTGGATGGAACCTTGCTAATCTTCACCTTGTGAGAATTGGCATTTCCAGTCAGTAGGGCTGGTGTGTCCTTCTTTAAGTCTTTGACCAGTTTCGGCAGTGCGAGTTTAGCAGGGGGGAGCTGCATGATACTGTGTTGGGGCACAAGAGCGTGTTATTTCTGCTATCCGCAGACACGCTTTGTGGGACTATGCCAGGGCGACAAAGTGGACACACGTACCAAAACCATGGGCATGGGTTATTTCTCATAAACTCATAGTATGCTTTCGGTACTTCTTTGTCACAACGGCAGTGCACCCATCGTTTGCAAAAATTACATTCAAACGCTGAATCAGTTTTAGAAACTGTGATGCTGCACGCCTGACATTCATCCCCTTTCCTTGATGACGCCTTCGAGGTCTTATGACGTCTTGAACGTTTCCTTTTAGGCTTGATGTGTTTCACACACTGGCCTACAGTTGATGCAGGTGTAGAATTCTGTCCTTCTGGTATTGCCTGTGCCGTTTCAGTACTAGACTGTGGCAATGCAGGCGTTGTATCAGGGCAGACTAAAGCTACACGAGTCTTTAGGATCGGTATGCGGGAAGGGGTTGAAATCCCTGGATTTTTTCCTTCCCTGGCTGAAGCCCTTGTGACTACAGAGTACGGTATTCTAGTGGCTTTTTTAAGGCTGCTTTCGACAACCATATTAACAATCACTATAAATTATGCTATGTACGTCTAAGAGAGCAACAGTTTCTAACCAAAAGAGCAAGAATAAGACTGAAAAAGTGTAAGGCAAGGAAAAGAAAAGGTTTTCGACTTTACCTAGTACTTTCTGAATGATCGGCTTCACGGCAATCACGTGGTAGACCAACAAGTCTTGTTTCTCTGAACGAGTGAGGAAGATGCTGCTACAAAAGTAGCACCTGAAGCTTTGGCAGTAGTTCGAGACAGCTGGACTTACCACACAGAGATTTACTATGTAAGTAATGGTTGAATTAAATTCACCGGCTAGGAAGATCAGGTTTCCCAAACGGATAATTCACAGAATTGGTATTTTCCGGTTGGAGAGGAAAAAGCACGTCGTATTGACAATTTCTATCTCTGTATTGTTTAAATACTTACTGTTGCTTGTTAATATATTTCTTGTATGAATTGAATAAATTTTCGGCCGAATACAAATTCTTAAATTCATCCCTCTCTGTGTTTTTGTTGAATTCTTGTAATTCGGTCATTGCAAAGTACAAATACTACCATTACAAATAATTACAGCACTTTGGAAAATTTCCTATATATAGTTCACCGCGGGAAATCGCCAATTATCCTGAATGTTTCGAGTCATTGTGCACGTCGAAGAATGTTCGCGACGACGAAATTTCAGCTCATTTTATTACTGCTATTGGGCTAGATGCGTATAGCATAGTGAAGACTCTGTCGTTTTCTGATAAAACAGTTTCGCTGCCATATGATAAACTGCGTGAACTTCTAATAAATAACTTCCATATAACTACTTCTGAAACACGAGAGAGGGTTCAGTTCAACAAACTTGTTCGTGTTCCCGACAAGAACATTAGAGACTTTATTCGTCAGCATCAGAAACAAGCTTCAAATTGAAAATTCGAAGGTCAGCTGCGTATTCAACTACGTGATAGTCTAAATGATGAAGTCAATATTTCTGAGGTTGAGAAAGAGTTGCTTGGTCTTATTTCCAGCAACTTTCAAACTGCTAAAGACTTATGTTAGACATATATCAGCCAAATCTCATAAACTGTCAAAGTCCAGATCGTACTACGCTGGACCTTGCGCTGTCCATGGAAGACTTTCAGAAACACTTTGTTATAACTGACGCCAAAAACCAGAACACAGATTGATGACTCGAGAATGCTTTATCCTTACACCAATATGTAAGCAGCAATAAGGTTATTATACACAAGGTCTAAGAATAAATGTTATAACAATAAATCAAAATAATACCTCTGATAGTTTTCTCTCTTCCAACGAACAGCAAAAGATGAGACGATGATCGCTGAATTGATGACTTCCGCGAAAATATGGAGGAGTTGGGTTTGAGCAAACAACCATGAACTGATCGTTCAATCTTCAACTACGTTGACAGTTACTGTTACCGATACGAATGCAGCCGCACTTGTTAATGTTAAACTTACCACGGGATTAATTACACCATGTTGCGAGATCACTTGGTTCAAGATGTATTTTACCTACCATATCGCTCAATTCATGACTGTAGTAGGAGTAAACGACTTTGAGGTCGTCAGCATTTAGGAATGGTCTACCTAAGGTGAAGCAGTTACATATGGTGTTAGTGTTGAATGTAAATAAAAGTGGTCCTAGGAGTACCTTGTGATCTGCCTAGTATGTGACACATACAGATCCGACTTTGGTTATTTGCACCATGATGCTTAGAAATGAATTCGACCAGTTAAGTAACAGATTGCTAATTCCACATGAGTACAGCTATTCAAAGATAATACTGTGAGACACCATGTCAAATGCCCTACGTATGTCGAAGTAGAGAACAACAACTAGCTCACGTGCTTCGCGACTACTAGTGATGTAGTTGAAAAAGTAGGGGTAACAAGTAACGCATCACTGTTTTTGAGAAGTTCGTGTTGAGACCCTGTCACAAGACCCCCTTAAGTAGATTATCTGACAACTGATCTTTAACAACTTTCTCCACGACTCGCAAGATAGCTGTGGTTATATTTATAAGTCTTTGATTGCGAACGTTTGCTTTATAATCGCATTTGTAGTGTGGAATTTTACAGCTAGTTTTCCACTCATTAGGGTAAGCGTTGATGCCCATAGGTTCAGAGAAGCTATTATGTGAGAGATGAATATCGCAACCACTGTTTGGGAGGATCACTGAGACTGGGCCATCTAATCGCGTGCTGGTAGAAGGCTTAAGGCTTTTAACGGCTTGTGATATCAACTTACTGGTGAACGTTATTCTGCCGACAGAAGAGCCGGCGAAGGGTGCAGCTTTACTACTGGGGTGCACTTCGAAAGTGAAGTTAGCAGAACACTCACTCAAACCTACACACGCATTGACAGGCTTATTGAAGATTACTTTGTTGTGAAGTAAGCAGAGAATGGCGTCTGTGGCATAGCGGTTAAGACGCTCAGCGACCATGCACATGGCCCGGGGTTCAATCCCCGACCGAAGCACCACTTTATGTCGCTAAACCAGAAATAATACTGGTAAAGAGGAAAGGTTGGGCATGAGGCTGGAAACCTCATACTGTAAAAATAAACAGTGCTACAGAAACTTCAAGCCTCTAGCTTGAAGCCCTATGTTCCACTGGGGAACGTGAAGGAAAAAAAAGTAGAGGATATCCCTCGTCGACCGAATTTGGTTTTTAAGAAGTATTGCTAGGTTATAAACTTGAGAAATACCTTTAAATGCACCTAATTCTTCGTCGAGGATTTCGACAGCGTAGGCGCTTGACAGATTCAAGTGACTCGTGGATCGAATGCAGTGGTGATATATGTTTAGTGTAATAGTACTGTCGTCAAATTTCTTAACTTATTACGGTATGCCCCTGGAATGTATTCAGCTGTTTCTTAGAGGAAACACTGCCTTGATGATGGGTGAAATTCCTGCAAAGTAGGGATACTGCAGCCTCCAGACAGTCAGTGATAATATATTCATGCCACTGACAGAGTCTGGTGACTTCTCGAACTAATCCTAAGTCTGTATCTTTGTAACTACGGCAGAGCGCGCGCTGTCAGTGATGTGTGTGAATGTAGTTGAAGATTGAACGATCAATTCATGGTTGTTTGCTCAAAACCAACTTCCCCAATTTTCGCGGAGGCGTCAACACGACAGTCATCGTCTCATCGGTCGCTGTTCAGAAAGAAGTCAGCAGCAAACCGTCAGAAGTAATATTGTGATTTATTATTGTAATATTTGTTCACAGACCTTAGTAGAAATATTTTTTATATGTTGGTGTTACAATAAAGAATTCTCGAGTGGCCAATTGGTGTTTTGGTTTTTTCGTCCGTTATTACTAAACGTTTCTGAGAAACTTCAAGGAACAGCGTGAGTCCCAACGTAGCAAGAGCTGGGCATTGACGGTTTACGAGACGTGGCTGACAGTTTCTGACGATAGAAACAGATTCTGGCGGATTCAGACAGTTGGTGAAAGTTTGGATAGTCACCGTTCATCTTTCCTGGTGCCGGTCAAGTCCTCTTTGAACAAGCAATATCTGGAACATTTTTGGAATTGGGTCAAGTTCAACAATGCCTGGGTCAAAAAAGGGACAGAGTGTCTTGGATGCAAACAGGAAAGTAAGTCATGGTGACTTATCTGTTAATTGTAACGATGTGTCTGATGTTAAGCATGACATGGTTGATGTTACTGTTTCGCCGTTCAGGGATAATAGGAACATCAAAGTCCCTAAATTTGAACCACGGTGTTTCGATGGAAACCCGGCTGATTATTTACAATTTGTAAAGGAGTTTGAGATCATGCTGAGTAGTATTTTACTAAGTGATGAATTGAAATTGATGTATTTGATGAGATATTGCACTGGAGATGCTTCAAGAGCTATACAGTGTTGTAAGTTTATGAAGCCAAAAGAGGGCTACTACGAGGCTATGAGCATACTACGTCAAAGGTTTGGAAGACCTTCGATGATTGCAGGGAAATTATTCGAGGCTGTTAAGGGTAATGGTAGTAAACTACAAGATGACTCCAAGGCACTCACTGAGTTTTTAGATAATCTTATGACCTATAAGAATACCCTGATTTCAATGAATTGCATGAGTGAACTCAACTCAAGCTCAGTCCTAGAGGTAATAGCAAGACGCCTACCTACTCGACTACAAAGGAAAAGGGTGAAGATAAGCTCCCGTATGGAGGATGAGGGTATCGAGCCAAAATTTGATGATATCCTGAAACTGGTAAAAGATAGCGTCAATCAATCTATGAGCAAGTTTGCCAGTCTATTACATCTCACCCCTAGAATAGAGCAGTCTGAGAGCAAAATGCAATCATTGATGACGAGTAGGCCACAGAGAGGTGGATATCGAGAAGGCTCTATGATGTCTACTAATGCATATAGATCTAGTGAGTGCAACAGGTTACATAGTACATCCTCAATAGATAAGTTACAAGATGCAAGACAAACACGGTTGTGTTTCACACGTTTGCAAGAGGTGCATAGAGAGGTGAGCTGTGAAAAAGTGAGCAAGTTCAGTGATAAGCTAAATGTAAACTCCAGGCCTGACTCCGAATTGTGTGACGATAACGGTGTTGTGAAGAAGTCTGTAGTAGCAAATGGTAAGCCGTTGTTGAATAGAGTGTCACAGAATAGATTTACTGCTTCAGAGTACAGTTCTGACCCCACAAGTTTACAAGGTATAACTAGTCAGAGTGAAGATATAGAACCTTTAAGCATTTGTGAGGAGGAACCAAAATTGTCTACTTCTGTTATTAAAGAGTTTGAAATTAATGAAGTCGACCAGATAGGTGATGGTAAATTGAATATTCGTGATAATGATCATGATACTTCACATTTGTCTTTGGTTGATCATGATGAAATGAGGGGAATGCCTACTACCGCTAAGTTAAATAAGGGTTCTGTACAGCTCAAAGGTGAAGTAGAAATAAATGCAGTTGCAGCAGGCATGTATACTTGTCAGACCGTCAGTGTGATTGATCAGCATGTAGCCCACCTATCATCAGATGCTAGTGCTAAACCTGAGCTGATAGTAAATGACGGCAGTGGTGGTGGTCTTGCAGGTAGACAAATTTCTGCAAGCCGAGCAACAACAGCTTCTGATCCACCTCTAAGTTCATCAACTTGTGTCACTCAGTCATCGTTGGTGTTGTCATCCACAATGGAAAAGACGCCCATCAACTCAAGTATCTTGTGCAATGATCTTGATAGTATTGGTGCATTCGAAAAGACGAAAGATATTGCTTAGTTTAGTGAGAATAAGCCAAGTGTAAACGAGAGAGTAATTGTTAAATTGACTTGCACGAATAAAGGCATTTCAAGTTTCAAGTTACTGTTTGAATGCTATAATCTTTGGTGTAAATTACTCTGTTTCTACACTTGGTTGATGAGATACGTCGTGTGTTTGTTCGTCATCTATGTTCTACGATACAATGACATGATCGTGTTACCGTTCAGATTTGAGGATATAGCTGATAGAGGGAAGTCAGCAAATGAACTCTGCGACGATTTTCCAACCTAGGGCGTCAACCTGAGAAGGGTTGTAGGCGTACTGCTGTAAGTCCTACAATTCTTCAAAGGGTAGCGCATCAGTGAGCAGTCCAATGTGCTTGGCGTGTGATTTTGTACATATGTTCATATTGTATATACTGAATTGATATCATCTGTCATCTAGCTGTTAGTAATTCTGTGTCCGGACGATTTCCACTTGGATCATCAACCCGAGAAGGAATGTAGGCGCACTGCTGTAAGTCCTACAGTTCTTCAAGGGTAGTTTGTCGTGCCAGAATCCACAATATTTGATGTGTTGATTGTACATATGTTTGTGTTAAATAATTGTGTGAGTTCCAATTATTGTAATTGTTGGTCAATCTTGTTTGTGTCCGGACATTCCACAACTTACAATCGTCAACCTGAGAAGGGTTGTAGGCGTACTGATGTAAGTCCTGCGATTCTTCAAAGGAATTCCATCGAGACACGATCTGCGAGTTTGTGTGTACTGTTTGTATATACGTGTGGTGTGTCATATCAATTGGTGTATTTGGATTAATTGTGTTTACTCGTTGTTTTCGTACCTTGTTTTTATTGCATAATTTTGTTAAAATTTTCGTCGTGATTACTTCTGAAGTTGTGTCCACTCTTCTATATCCATGAATGAATTGATTGATGTTAGAGACATCAGATGGGTCGTATACGCCGGGGAGGCTAGGCTATTGCTGAGAATGAAATGCACACGGAGATAATTGTTAGCTGCGGTCCCACACGCCGGGGAGAAAGAGTGTAAACGACTGAGGCTCGCATACGTCACCGCTACTAGAACTGAGGCAGAATGAGTGACAAGCGATTTCAGTGGTAATTGGTAGTGAGTAGATAAGAGGATGTGCGTGGAGTATCATGAGGTGGTGCTATGGTCACGTTGCATTCTGCAAGAGTCATTCTAGCAAGTGACGATTGTGTTGCAAGAGGATGCCTTTAACTGGAAGGCGCAGGTCGTCATTGATGTATGAGATTGTGCTGTGAGTATGCTTGTGGTGTGTTGGCTTTTCTGTTTGTTTTCCATTTCAGCTCTGTCCGTGTGACCCAGGTTCTCGCAATGGCATCCAAGTCAACGTGTATTGGTTACGATGGAAAAAAGGGATGGATCCCTTTTTTGATGGGGAGTGTCAATGTAGTTGAAGATTGAACGATCAATTCATGGTTGTTTGCTCAAAACCAACTTCCCCAATTTTCGCGGAGGCATCAACACGACAGTCATCGTCTCATCGGTCGCTGTTCAGAAAGAAGTCAGCAGCAAACCGTCAGAAGTAATATTGTGATTTATTATTGTAATATTTGTTCACAGACCTTAGTAGAAATATTTTTCATATGTTGGTGTTACAATAAAGAATTCTCGAGTGGCCAATCGGTGTTTTGGTTTTTACGTCCGTTATTACTAAACATTTCTGAGAAACTTCAAGAAACAGCGTGAGTCCCAGCGTAGCAAGAGCTGGGCATTGACGGTTTACGAGACTTGGCTGACAATGTGTGTTTCCTTTAATTCGCGATGAGTGGCAAAGAGCGGAGTATAATTCATTATGGCTGCTGGAGAATCTAACATCGAAATAGTTGGAATCAGTGATGACATAGCTATGGAATACAAGGCCCAATAGATTGTCGCCATGGACAGGCGTCAGAACGAGTTAATTCCATCCGTAGTAATCACCAGTAACAAGCGATTCAGCGAAGTACTGGCACCGGGACAATTTAACCAGTTGACACCTGGAAGAATGGAGTCCCTTGCAATTATTTTGTAGTTAGTACAATAGGAGGAGGAGTGCGTGAGCGATTTACCTGACAATTCACTAGGTTATCGGGTTGAGCATTGCGCTCAATTAACACAGAATATCAAAAGTTTGTACATATCTCCATGTAAGATGACCAGGAGTGAATGAGGCACTGCAATCAGTATTTTATCTTTCAACTAACTAACTAAAAATGAGTTGGGTGTGAATATGAGGCATCTCACAAAGCGCATGGAAACTCTGTTCGCAATGTGTCAGCCAACTCACAGAAACTGGCAGTGTCCAGCTCTTACTACGCTGGACCTTGCGCTGTCCATGGAAGACTTTCAGAAACACTTTGTTATAACTGACGCCAAAAACCAGAACACAGATTGATGACTCGAGAATGCTTTATCCTTACACCAATATGTAAGCAGCAATAAGGTTATTATACACAAGGTCTAAGAATAAATGTTATAACAATAAATCAAAATAATACCTCTGATAGTTTTCTCTCTTCCAACGAACAGCAAAAGATGAGACGATGATCGCTGAATTGATGACTTCCGCGAAAATATGGAGGAGTTGGGTTTGAGCAAACAACCATGAATTGATCGTTCAATGTCCAATTACATTGGATCGTTGAGTACAGCTATGTCATCTTACGCCGAATACAACCTGTCAATTTAATTGAAGATTGAACGATCGATTCTTGGTTGTTTGCTCAAAACCAACTCCCCCAATTTTCGCGGAGGCATCAATACGACAGTCATCATCTCATCGGTCGCTGTTCAGAAAGAAGTCAGGGGACAACCGTCAGAAACCTTAGTTGTAATATTGGCTATATGTTGGTGTTCGAATAAATACTTCTCGAGTCGCCTTCCTGGGTTCTGGGTTTTACGTCCATTCGTACTATGCCTTTCTGAGAAGCTTCGAGGAACATCGTGAGTCCCAGCGTAGCAATAGCTGGGCATTAACGTTTTACGAGACGTGGCTGAGATAACCATTTTTATGTTTAGTGATTCATACTTCCTCAATACAGTTTCTCATTCGTTTGAAACCCTTCCTTACCATCACCGTTATCTTAATTCGTTTGAAAATGCTAGTGTTGATGATTATTTTTGTTTTTATTAGCATTACTATTACTATCAATATCATTTATTTCACAATTCTTGATGTGCTGGAGTCCTTTCACTCGCTGATTACCTATTCTTAGTCCCAGTTTTAAAAGGGAACCTTAGCGCACCTTATCCTTATTTCATTCTCTGTATGTATAGTATCAAGCTATAGAGTTTGAACAAAATTTGATGAATTCACAAAATCTCTTTTCATTAACTTCTGTTATTTGTTTTAAAGTCGCATCGGAAAACTAAAGTTTGCACCCATTCGTCTACTCACTTTGTATCTTCCTCTCTAGACTGTTTCTAAATAATCGATAAATAATTCCCTGATGGAACAAATGTTTCTAGTTTCGGCGACCCCACTATTCATGTAAAAATAATACTGTAGCAGCAAATAATTCCACAGAGTCATTAGCCTACGACAATCATCACTCCTCACTAGCTGCTCACCTCCATTATTTATGTCGACTGGTGAATCTGAAGGTTAAGGGTCAATCATCCACTCAACTTTGCACGTCTTCGTGATGCGTACGTTCTATCGTTCAGGATCTCTAGATAGTTAAGTAATCATCCTCGCTCTACGATTTGCGTCCTGTATTATATTATACCAGTTGCAACTGGTAAGCCGTTGTTGAATAGAGTGTCACAGAATAGATTTACTGCTTCAGAGTACAGTTCTGACCCCACAAGTTTACAAGGTATAACTAGTCAGAGTGAAGATATAGAACCTTTAAGCATTTGTGAGGAGGAACCAAAATTGTCTACTTCTGTTATTAAAGAGTTTGAAATTAATGAAGTCGACCAGATAGGTGATGGTAAATTGAATATTCGTGATAATGATCATGATACTTCACATTTGTCTTTGGTTGATCATGATGAAATGAGGGGAATGCCTACTACCGCTAAGTTAAATAAGGGTTCTGTACAGCTCAAAGGTGAAGTAGAAATAAATGCAGTTGCAGCAGGCATGTATACTTGTCAGACCGTCAGTGTGATTGATCAGCATGTAGCCCACCTATCATCAGATGCTAGTGCTAAACCTGAGCTGATAGTAAATGACGGCAGTGGTGGTGGTCTTGCAGGTAGACAAATTTCTGCAAGCCGAGCAACAACAGCTTCTGATCCACCTCTAAGTTCATCAACTTGTGTCACTCAGTCATCGTTGGTGTTGTCATCCACAATGGAAAAGACGCCCATCAACTCAAGTATCTTGTGCAATGATCTTGATAGTATTGGTGCATTCGAAAAGACGAAAGATATTGCTTAGTTTAGTGAGAATAAGCCAAGTGTAAACGAGAGAGTAATTGTTAAATTGACTTGCACGAATAAAGGCATTTCAAGTTTCAAGTTACTGTTTGAATGCTATAATCTTTGGTGTAAATTACTCTGTTTCTACACTTGGTTGATGAGATACGTCGTGTGTTTGTTCGTCATCTATGTTCTACGATACAATGACATGATCGTGTTACCGTTCAGATTTGAGGATATAGCTGATAGAGGGAAGTCAGCAAATGAACTCTGCGACGATTTTCCAACCTAGGGCGTCAACCTGAGAAGGGTTGTAGGCGTACTGCTGTAAGTCCTACAATTCTTCAAAGGGTAGCGCATCAGTGAGCAGTCCAATGTGCTTGGCGTGTGATTTTGTACATATGTTCATATTGTATATACTGAATTGATATCATCTGTCATCTAGCTGTTAGTAATTCTGTGTCCGGACGATTTCCACTTGGATCATCAACCCGAGAAGGAATGTAGGCGCACTGCTGTAAGTCCTACAGTTCTTCAAGGGTAGTTTGTCGTGCCAGAATCCACAATATTTGATGTGTTGATTGTACATATGTTTGTGTTAAATAATTGTGTGAGTTCCAATTATTGTAATTGTTGGTCAATCTTGTTTGTGTCCGGACATTCCACAACTTACAATCGTCAACCTGAGAAGGGTTGTAGGCGTACTGATGTAAGTCCTGCGATTCTTCAAAGGAATTCCATCGAGACACGATCTGCGAGTTTGTGTGTACTGTTTGTATATACGTGTGGTGTGTCATATCAATTGGTGTATTTGGATTAATTGTGTTTACTCGTTGTTTTCGTACCTTGTTTTTATTGCATAATTTTGTTAAAATTTTCGTCGTGATTACTTCTGAAGTTGTGTCCACTCTTCTATATCCATGAATGAATTGATTGATGTTAGAGACATCAGATGGGTCGTATACGCCGGGGAGGCTAGGCTATTGCTGAGAATGAAATGCACACGGAGATAATTGTTAGCTGCGGTCCCACACGCCGGGGAGAAAGAGTGTAAACGACTGAGGCTCGCATACGTCACCGCTACTAGAACTGAGGCAGAATGAGTGACAAGCGATTTCAGTGGTAATTGGTAGTGAGTAGATAAGAGGATGTGCGTGGAGTATCATGAGGTGGTGCTATGGTCACGTTGCATTCTGCAAGAGTCATTCTAGCAAGTGACGATTGTGTTGCAAGAGGATGCCTTTAACTGGAAGGCGCAGGTCGTCATTGATGTATGAGATTGTGCTGTGAGTATGCTTGTGGTGTGTTGGCTTTTCTGTTTGTTTTCCATTTCAGCTCTGTCCGTGTGACCCAGGTTCTCGCAATGGCATCCAAGTCAACGTGTATTGGTTACGATGGAAAAAAGGGATGGATCCCTTTTTTGATGGGGAGTGTCAATGTAGTTGAAGATTGAACGATCAATTCATGGTTGTTTGCTCAAAACCAACTTCCCCAATTTTCGCGGAGGCATCAACACGACAGTCATCGTCTCATCGGTCGCTGTTCAGAAAGAAGTCAGCAGCAAACCGTCAGAAGTAATATTGTGATTTATTATTGTAATATTTGTTCACAGACCTTAGTAGAAATATTTTTCATATGTTGGTGTTACAATAAAGAATTCTCGAGTGGCCAATCGGTGTTTTGGTTTTTACGTCCGTTATTACTAAACATTTCTGAGAAACTTCAAGAAACAGCGTGAGTCCCAGCGTAGCAAGAGCTGGGCATTGACGGTTTACGAGACTTGGCTGACAATGTGTGTTTCCTTTAATTCGCGATGAGTGGCAAAGAGCGGAGTATAATTCATTATGGCTGCTGGAGAATCTAACATCGAAATAGTTGGAATCAGTGATGACATAGCTATGGAATACAAGGCCCAATAGATTGTCGCCATGGACAGGCGTCAGAACGAGTTAATTCCATCCGTAGTAATCACCAGTAACAAGCGATTCAGCGAAGTACTGGCACCGGGACAATTTAACCAGTTGACACCTGGAAGAATGGAGTCCCTTGCAATTATTTTGTAGTTAGTACAATAGGAGGAGGAGTGCGTGAGCGATTTACCTGACAATTCACTAGGTTATCGGGTTGAGCATTGCGCTCAATTAACACAGAATATCAAAAGTTTGTACATATCTCCATGTAAGATGACCAGGAGTGAATGAGGCACTGCAATCAGTATTTTATCTTTCAACTAACTAACTAAAAATGAGTTGGGTGTGAATATGAGGCATCTCACAAAGCGCATGGAAACTCTGTTCGCAATGTGTCAGCCAACTCACAGAAACTGGCAGTGTCCAGCTCTTACTACGCTGGACCTTGCGCTGTCCATGGAAGACTTTCAGAAACACTTTGTTATAACTGACGCCAAAAACCAGAACACAGATTGATGACTCGAGAATGCTTTATCCTTACACCAATATGTAAGCAGCAATAAGGTTATTATACACAAGGTCTAAGAATAAATGTTATAACAATAAATCAAAATAATACCTCTGATAGTTTTCTCTCTTCCAACGAACAGCAAAAGATGAGACGATGATCGCTGAATTGATGACTTCCGCGAAAATATGGAGGAGTTGGGTTTGAGCAAACAACCATGAATTGATCGTTCAATGTCCAATTACATTGGATCGTTGAGTACAGCTATGTCATCTTACGCCGAATACAACCTGTCAATTTAATTGAAGATTGAACGATCGATTCTTGGTTGTTTGCTCAAAACCAACTCCCCCAATTTTCGCGGAGGCATCAATACGACAGTCATCATCTCATCGGTCGCTGTTCAGAAAGAAGTCAGGGGACAACCGTCAGAAACCTTAGTTGTAATATTGGCTATATGTTGGTGTTCGAATAAATACTTCTCGAGTCGCCTTCCTGGGTTCTGGGTTTTACGTCCATTCGTACTATGCCTTTCTGAGAAGCTTCGAGGAACATCGTGAGTCCCAGCGTAGCAATAGCTGGGCATTAACGTTTTACGAGACGTGGCTGAGATAACCATTTTTATGTTTAGTGATTCATACTTCCTCAATACAGTTTCTTATTCGTTTGAAACCCTTCCTTACCATCACCGTTATCTTAATTCGTTTGAAAATGCTAGTGTTGATGATTATTTTTGTTTTTATTAGCATTACTATTACTATCAATATCATTTATTTCACAATTCTTGATGTGCTGGAGTCCTTTCACTCGCTGATTACCTATTCTTAGTCCCAGTTTTAAAAGGGAACCTTAGCGCACCTTATCCTTATTTCATTCTCTGTATGTATAGTATCAAGCTATAGAGTTTGAACAAAATTTGATGAATTCACAAAATCTCTTTTCATTAACTTCTGTTATTTGTTTTAAAGTCGCATCGGAAAACTAAAGTTTGCACCCATTCGTCTACTCACTTTGTATCTTCCTCTCTAGACTGTTTCTAAATAATCGATAAATAATTCCCTGATGGAACAAATGTTTCTAGTTTCGGCGACCCCACTATTCATGTAAAAATAATACTGTAGCAGCAAATAATTCCACAGAGTCATTAGCCTACGACAATCATCACTCCTCACTAGCTGCTCACCTCCATTATTTATGTCGACTGGTGAATCTGAAGGTTAAGGGTCAATCATCCACTCAACTTTGCACGTCTTCGTGATGCGTACGTTCTATCGTTCAGGATCTCTAGATAGTTAAGTAATCATCCTCGCTCTACGATTTGCGTCCTGTATTATATTATACCAGTTGCAACTGGTAAGCCGTTGTTGAATAGAGTGTCACAGAATAGATTTACTGCTTCAGAGTACAGTTCTGACCCCACAAGTTTACAAGGTATAACTAGTCAGAGTGAAGATATAGAACCTTTAAGCATTTGTGAGGAGGAACCAAAATTGTCTACTTCTGTTATTAAAGAGTTTGAAATTAATGAAGTCGACCAGATAGGTGATGGTAAATTGAATATTCGTGATAATGATCATGATACTTCACATTTGTCTTTGGTTGATCATGATGAAATGAGGGGAATGCCTACTACCGCTAAGTTAAATAAGGGTTCTGTACAGCTCAAAGGTGAAGTAGAAATAAATGCAGTTGCAGCAGGCATGTATACTTGTCAGACCGTCAGTGTGATTGATCAGCATGTAGCCCACCTATCATCAGATGCTAGTGCTAAACCTGAGCTGATAGTAAATGACGGCAGTGGTGGTGGTCTTGCAGGTAGACAAATTTCTGCAAGCCGAGCAACAACAGCTTCTGATCCACCTCTAAGTTCATCAACTTGTGTCACTCAGTCATCGTTGGTGTTGTCATCCACAATGGAAAAGACGCCCATCAACTCAAGTATCTTGTGCAATGATCTTGATAGTATTGGTGCATTCGAAAAGACGAAAGATATTGCTTAGTTTAGTGAGAATAAGCCAAGTGTAAACGAGAGAGTAATTGTTAAATTGACTTGCACGAATAAAGGCATTTCAAGTTTCAAGTTACTGTTTGAATGCTATAATCTTTGGTGTAAATTACTCTGTTTCTACACTTGGTTGATGAGATACGTCGTGTGTTTGTTCGTCATCTATGTTCTACGATACAATGACATGATCGTGTTACCGTTCAGATTTGAGGATATAGCTGATAGAGGGAAGTCAGCAAATGAACTCTGCGACGATTTTCCAACCTAGGGCGTCAACCTGAGAAGGGTTGTAGGCGTACTGCTGTAAGTCCTACAATTCTTCAAAGGGTAGCGCATCAGTGAGCAGTCCAATGTGCTTGGCGTGTGATTTTGTACATATGTTCATATTGTATATACTGAATTGATATCATCTGTCATCTAGCTGTTAGTAATTCTGTGTCCGGACGATTTCCACTTGGATCATCAACCCGAGAAGGAATGTAGGCGCACTGCTGTAAGTCCTACAGTTCTTCAAGGGTAGTTTGTCGTGCCAGAATCCACAATATTTGATGTGTTGATTGTACATATGTTTGTGTTAAATAATTGTGTGAGTTCCAATTATTGTAATTGTTGGTCAATCTTGTTTGTGTCCGGACATTCCACAACTTACAATCGTCAACCTGAGAAGGGTTGTAGGCGTACTGATGTAAGTCCTGCGATTCTTCAAAGGAATTCCATCGAGACACGATCTGCGAGTTTGTGTGTACTGTTTGTATATACGTGTGGTGTGTCATATCAATTGGTGTATTTGGATTAATTGTGTTTACTCGTTGTTTTCGTACCTTGTTTTTATTGCATAATTTTGTTAAAATTTTCGTCGTGATTACTTCTGAAGTTGTGTCCACTCTTCTATATCCATGAATGAATTGATTGATGTTAGAGACATCAGATGGGTCGTATACGCCGGGGAGGCTAGGCTATTGCTGAGAATGAAATGCACACGGAGATAATTGTTAGCTGCGGTCCCACACGCCGGGGAGAAAGAGTGTAAACGACTGAGGCTCGCATACGTCACCGCTACTAGAACTGAGGCAGAATGAGTGACAAGCGATTGCAGTGGTAATTGGTAGTGAGTAGATAAGAGGATGTGCGTGGAGTATCATGAGGTGGTGCTATGGTCACGTTGCATTCTGCAAGAGTCATTCTAGCAAGTGACGATTGTGTTGCAAGAGGATGCCTTTAACTGGAAGGCGCAGGTCGTCATTGATGTGTGAGATTGTGCTGTGAGTATGCTTGTGGTGTGTTGGCTTTTCTGTTTGTTTTCCATTTCAGCTCTGTCCGTGTGACCCAGGTTCTCGCAATGGCATCCAAGTCAACGTGTATTGGTTACGATGGAAAAAAGGGATGGATCCCTTTTTTGATGGGGAGTGTCAATGTAGTTGAAGATTGAACGATCAATTCATGGTTGTTTGCTCAAAACCAACTTCCCCAATTTTCGCGGAGGCATCAACACGACAGTCATCGTCTCATCGGTCGCTGTTCAGAAAGAAGTCAGCAGCAAACCGTCAGAAGTAATATTGTGATTTATTATTGTAATATTTGTTCACAGACCTTAGTAGAAATATTTTTCATATGTTGGTGTTACAATAAAGAATTCTCGAGTGGCCAATCGGTGTTTTGGTTTTTACGTCCGTTATTACTAAACATTTCTGAGAAACTTCAAGAAACAGCGTGAGTCCCAGCGTAGCAAGAGCTGGGCATTGACGGTTTACGAGACTTGGCTGACAATGTGTGTTTCCTTTAATTCGCGATGAGTGGCAAAGAGCGGAGTATAATTCATTATGGCTGCTGGAGAATCTAACATCGAAATAGTTGGAATCAGTGATGACATAGCTATGGAATACAAGGCCCAATAGATTGTCGCCATGGACAGGCGTCAGAACGAGTTAATTCCATCCGTAGTAATCACCAGTAACAAGCGATTCAGCGAAGTACTGGCACCGGGACAATTTAACCAGTTGACACCTGGAAGAATGGAGTCCCTTGCAATTATTTTGTAGTTAGTACAATAGGAGGAGGAGTGCGTGAGCGATTTACCTGACAATTCACTAGGTTATCGGGTTGAGCATTGCGCTCAATTAACACAGAATATCAAAAGTTTGTACATATCTCCATGTAAGATGACCAGGAGTGAATGAGGCACTGCAATCAGTATTTTATCTTTCAACTAACTAACTAAAAATGAGTTGGGTGTGAATATGAGGCATCTCACAAAGCGCATGGAAACTCTGTTCGCAATGTGTCAGCCAACTCACAGAAACTGGCAGTGTCCAGCTCTTACTACGCTGGACCTTGCGCTGTCCATGGAAGACTTTCAGAAACACTTTGTTATAACTGACGCCAAAAACCAGAACACAGATTGATGACTCGAGAATGCTTTATCCTTACACCAATATGTAAGCAGCAATAAGGTTATTATACACAAGGTCTAAGAATAAATGTTATAACAATAAATCAAAATAATACCTCTGATAGTTTTCTCTCTTCCAACGAACAGCAAAAGATGAGGCGATGATCGCTGAATTGATGACTTCCGCGAAAATATGGAGGAGTTGGGTTTGAGCAAACAACCATGAATTGATCGTTCAATGTCCAATTACATTGGATCGTTGAGTACAGCTATGTCATCTTACGCCGAATACAACCTGTCAATTTAATTGAAGATTGAACGATCGATTCTTGGTTGTTTGCTCAAAACCAACTCCCCCAATTTTCGCGGAGGCATCAATACGACAGTCATCATCTCATCGGTCGCTGTTCAGAAAGAAGTCAGGGGACAACCGTCAGAAACCTTAGTTGTAATATTGGCTATATGTTGGTGTTCGAATAAATACTTCTCGAGTCGCCTTCCTGGGTTCTGGGTTTTACGTCCATTCGTACTATGCCTTTCTGAGAAGCTTCGAGGAACATCGTGAGTCCCAGCGTAGCAATAGCTGGGCATTAACGTTTTACGAGACGTGGCTGAGATAACCATTTTTATGTTTAGTGATTCATACTTCCTCAATACAGTTTCTTATTCGTTTGAAACCCTTCCTTACCATCACCGTTATCTTAATTCGTTTGAAAATGCTAGTGTTGATGATTATTTTTGTTTTTATTAGCATTACTATTACTATCAATATCATTTATTTCACAATTCTTGATGTGCTGGAGTCCTTTCACTCGCTGATTACCTATTCTTAGTCCCAGTTTTAAAAGGGAACCTTAGCGCACCTTATCCTTATTTCATTCTCTGTATGTATAGTATCAAGCTATAGAGTTTGAACAAAATTTGATGAATTCACAAAATCTCTTTTCATTAACTTCTGTTATTTGTTTTAAAGTCGCATCGGAAAACTAAAGTTTGCACCCATTCGTCTACTCACTTTGTATCTTCCTCTCTAGACTGTTTCTAAATAATCGATAAATAATTCCCTGATGGAACAAATGTTTCTAGTTTCGGCGACCCCACTATTCATGTAAAAATAATACTGTAGCAGCAAATAATTCCACAGAGTCATTAGCCTACGACAATCATCACTCCTCACTAGCTGCTCACCTCCATTATTTATGTCGACTGGTGAATCTGAAGGTTAAGGGTCAATCATCCACTCAACTTTGCACGTCTTCGTGATGCGTACGTTCTATCGTTCAGGATCTCTAGATAGTTAAGTAATCATCCTCGCTCTACGATTTGCGTCCTGTATTATATTATACCAGTTGCAACTGGTAAGCCGTTGTTGAATAGAGTGTCACAGAATAGATTTACTGCTTCAGAGTACAGTTCTGACCCCACAAGTTTACAAGGTATAACTAGTCAGAGTGAAGATATAGAACCTTTAAGCATTTGTGAGGAGGAACCAAAATTGTCTACTTCTGTTATTAAAGAGTTTGAAATTAATGAAGTCGACCAGATAGGTGATGGTAAATTGAATATTCGTGATAATGATCATGATACTTCACATTTGTCTTTGGTTGATCATGATGAAATGAGGGGAATGCCTACTACCGCTAAGTTAAATAAGGGTTCTGTACAGCTCAAAGGTGAAGTAGAAATAAATGCAGTTGCAGCAGGCATGTATACTTGTCAGACCGTCAGTGTGATTGATCAGCATGTAGCCCACCTATCATCAGATGCTAGTGCTAAACCTGAGCTGATAGTAAATGACGGCAGTGGTGGTGGTCTTGCAGGTAGACAAATTTCTGCAAGCCGAGCAACAACAGCTTCTGATCCACCTCTAAGTTCATCAACTTGTGTCACTCAGTCATCGTTGGTGTTGTCATCCACAATGGAAAAGACGCCCATCAACTCAAGTATCTTGTGCAATGATCTTGATAGTATTGGTGCATTCGAAAAGACGAAAGATATTGCTTAGTTTAGTGAGAATAAGCCAAGTGTAAACGAGAGAGTAATTGTTAAATTGACTTGCACGAATAAAGGCATTTCAAGTTTCAAGTTACTGTTTGAATGCTATAATCTTTGGTGTAAATTACTCTGTTTCTACACTTGGTTGATGAGATACGTCGTGTGTTTGTTCGTCATCTATGTTCTACGATACAATGACATGATCGTGTTACCGTTCAGATTTGAGGATATAGCTGATAGAGGGAAGTCAGCAAATGAACTCTGCGACGATTTTCCAACCTAGGGCGTCAACCTGAGAAGGGTTGTAGGCGTACTGCTGTAAGTCCTACAATTCTTCAAAGGGTAGCGCATCAGTGAGCAGTCCAATGTGCTTGGCGTGTGATTTTGTACATATGTTCATATTGTATATACTGAATTGATATCATCTGTCATCTAGCTGTTAGTAATTCTGTGTCCGGACGATTTCCACTTGGATCATCAACCCGAGAAGGAATGTAGGCGCACTGCTGTAAGTCCTACAGTTCTTCAAGGGTAGTTTGTCGTGCCAGAATCCACAATATTTGATGTGTTGATTGTACATATGTTTGTGTTAAATAATTGTGTGAGTTCCAATTATTGTAATTGTTGGTCAATCTTGTTTGTGTCCGGACATTCCACAACTTACAATCGTCAACCTGAGAAGGGTTGTAGGCGTACTGATGTAAGTCCTGCGATTCTTCAAAGGAATTCCATCGAGACACGATCTGCGAGTTTGTGTGTACTGTTTGTATATACGTGTGGTGTGTCATATCAATTGGTGTATTTGGATTAATTGTGTTTACTCGTTGTTTTCGTACCTTGTTTTTATTGCATAATTTTGTTAAAATTTTCGTCGTGATTACTTCTGAAGTTGTGTCCACTCTTCTATATCCATGAATGAATTGATTGATGTTAGAGACATCAGATGGGTCGTATACGCCGGGGAGGCTAGGCTATTGCTGAGAATGAAATGCACACGGAGATAATTGTTAGCTGCGGTCCCACACGCCGGGGAGAAAGAGTGTAAACGACTGAGGCTCGCATACGTCACCGCTACTAGAACTGGGGCAGAATGAGTGACATGCGATTGCAGTGGTAATTGGTAGTGAGTAGATAAGAGGATGTGCGTAGAGTATCATGAGGTGCTGCCATGGTCACGTTGCATTCTGCAAGAGTCATTCTAGCAAGTGACGATTGTGTTGCAAGAGGATGCCTTTAACTGGAAGGCGCAGGTCGTCATTGATGTATGAGATTGTGCTGTGAGTATGCTTGTGGTGTGTTGGCTTTTCTGTTTGTTTTCCATTTCAGCTCTGTCCGTGTGACCCAGGTTCTCGCAATGGCATCCAAGTCAACGTGTATTGGTTACGATGGAAAAAAGGGATGGATCCCTTTTTTGATGGGGAGTGTCAATGTAGTTGAAGATTGAACGATCAATTCATGGTTGTTTGCTCAAAACCAACTTCCCCAATTTTCGCGGAGGCATCAACACGACAGTCATCATCTCATCGGTCGCTGTTCAGAAAGAAGTCAGCAGCAAACCGTCAGAAGTAATATTGTGATTTATTATTGTAATATTTGTTCACAGACCTTAGTAGAAATATTTTTCATATGTTGGTGTTACAATAAAGAATTCTCGAGTGGCCAATCGGTGTTTTGGTTTTTACGTCCGTTATTACTAAACATTTCTGAGAAACTTCAAGAAACAGAGTGAGTCCCAGCGTAGCAAGAGCTGGGCATTGACGGTTTACGAGACTTGGCTGACAATGTGTGTTTCCTTTAATTCGCGATGAGTGGCAAAGAGCGGAGTATAATTCATTATGGCTGCTGGAGAATCTAACATCGAAATAGTTGGAATCAGTGATGACATAGCTATGGAATACAAGGCCCAATAGATTGTCGCCATGGACAGGCGTCAGAACGAGTTAATTCCATCCGTAGTAATCACCAGTAACAAGCGATTCAGCGAAGTACTGGCACCGGGACAATTTAACCAGTTGACACCTGGAAGAATGGAGTCCCTTGCAATTATTTTGTAGTTAGTACAATAGGAGGAGGAGTGCGTGAGCGATTTACCTGACAATTCACTAGGTTATCGGGTTGAGCATTGCGCTCAATTAACACAGAATATCAAAAGTTTGTACATATCTCCATGTAAGATGACCAGGAGTGAATGAGGCACTGCAATCAGTATTTTATCTTTCAACTAACTAACTAAAAATGAGTTGGGTGTGAATATGAGGCATCTCACAAAGCGCATGGAAACTCTGTTCGCAATGTGTCAGCCAACTCACAGAAACTGGCAGTGTCCAGCTCTTACTACGCTGGACCTTGCGCTGTCCATGGAAGACTTTCAGAAACACTTTGTTATAACTGACGCCAAAAACCAGAACACAGATTGATGACTCGAGAATGCTTTATCCTTACACCAATATGTAAGCAGCAATAAGGTTATTATACACAAGGTCTAAGAATAAATGTTATAACAATAAATCAAAATAATACCTCTGATAGTTTTCTCTCTTCCAACGAACAGCAAAAGATGAGGCGATGATCGCTGAATTGATGACTTCCGCGAAAATATGGAGGAGTTGGGTTTGAGCAAACAACCATGAATTGATCGTTCAATGTCCAATTACATTGGATCGTTGAGTACAGCTATGTCATCTTACGCCGAATACAACCTGTCAATTTAATTGAAGATTGAACGATCGATTCTTGGTTGTTTGCTCAAAACCAACTCCCCCAATTTTCGCGGAGGCATCAATACGACAGTCATCATCTCATCGGTCGCTGTTCAGAAAGAAGTCAGGGGACAACCGTCAGAAACCTTAGTTGTAATATTGGCTATATGTTGGTGTTCGAATAAATACTTCTCGAGTCGCCTTCCTGGGTTCTGGGTTTTACGTCCATTCGTACTATGCCTTTCTGAGAAGCTTCGAGGAACATCGTGAGTCCCAGCGTAGCAATAGCTGGGCATTAACGTTTTACGAGACGTGGCTGAGATAACCATTTTTATGTTTAGTGATTCATACTTCCTCAATACAGTTTCTTATTCGTTTGAAACCCTTCCTTACCATCACCGTTATCTTAATTCGTTTGAAAATGCTAGTGTTGATGATTATTTTTGTTTTTATTAGCATTACTATTACTATCAATATCATTTATTTCACAATTCTTGATGTGCTGGAGTCCTTTCACTCGCTGATTACCTATTCTTAGTCCCAGTTTTAAAAGGGAACCTTAGCGCACCTTATCCTTATTTCATTCTCTGTATGTATAGTATCAAGCTATAGAGTTTGAACAAAATTTGATGAATTCACAAAATCTCTTTTCATTAACTTCTGTTATTTGTTTTAAAGTCGCATCGGAAAACTAAAGTTTGCACCCATTCGTCTACTCACTTTGTATCTTCCTCTCTAGACTGTTTCTAAATAATCGATAAATAATTCCCTGATGGAACAAATGTTTCTAGTTTCGGCGACCCCACTATTCATGTAAAAATAATACTGTAGCAGCAAATAATTCCACAGAGTCATTAGCCTACGACAATCATCACTCCTCACTAGCTGCTCACCTCCATTATTTATGTCGACTGGTGAATCTGAAGGTTAAGGGTCAATCATCCACTCAACTTTGCACGTCTTCGTGATGCGTACGTTCTGTCGTTCAGGATCTCTAGATAGTTAAGTAATCATCCTCGCTCTACGATTTGCGTCCTGTATTATATTTCGCATTTCGGACGATCGTTTCGGTGTTTTGATTTGCCTTTTGGTCCATGATGAAAGAGAGTTGTAAGTAATAGGACTTACAATGGTGCATAAACGACGATATTTCCTCATCTTCTAAAATACCTTGTCTCAAAAATAATGTTCCCCATTCCGTGCCGTCCAAATGAGCTGCAGCTGTCAAGGGATGAACTGTTCTGGAATATTTCAAAGATCCATAACCACCAAAAAGTAACGAGAAGCAAGATCCAAGAAATCTTAAGTTTTATTTAAGCTCTCCAAACTGTTATTTTATACTAAGTCACACAAGAACCTATTAAATATAACATTCCTCACAATCAACAAACGTGAAAAACAGTCAATCTGATACACGCAAGCGCATGGTTAGCAAACGAAATATTAGATTTAGTCATGTCAAACAGGTGTTAGAAATTGAACCCGCCACCATGGAAACAAAGAAGTCCATGACCCTGAAGTGTTGAAATACTCGTTTCGGTAAGCATAACCTTTAATCGCTATGCGCTGCTTCACTCATAGTTATGTCATACTACAGGGGTTTGATTAATGGGGAACAGATGTATCTGCGCACATAGTCCGACTCTAATTTGGCTTCTCATACAGTTTCCAAAAAGGGACGGGTTGTGGCGGTCCCTACAATACGAACCAGTTATGTCGGAGGTGACTTCTTTACAACTTTGTAAATTTATTGATAAATGCATGTAACAAGTGACCTAAGCTGTGCACATCTCAAAACTATTTTGAATTTTAAACCTTAACCCTCTTAAAGAATCGCAACTATGAATGTACCATCTACCCAGCTAGCATTTATTTCGGGCGCATTGCAGAATTTTTGGGGCAGACTTCAGGCAAATTGCAGAATTTTTGGGGCAAACATTGGGCAAATTGCAGACTTTTTGGGGCAGACTTAGGGCGAATTGCAGACTTTTTGGGGCAGACTTAGGGCGCATTGCAGACTTTTTGGGGCAGACTTAGGGCAAATTGCAGACTTCTTGGGGCAGACTTCGGGACAGTGTCCCACGTAAGTAGATTTACCCGAAGTTTTTTGCCCTAAAAATTCTTCAATGCGCCCGAAGAAAATGCTAGCTGGGTACATATATATATATATATATATACTATACATGACTATGTCAGTAGTACAAAGTATACAGAGATATCAAAAAAGATCGGTGAACTATATACGTTAAGAATTATAGGTAACAATACTTTTTGAATGGTATAGGATCTTGCTTGTTCTTCTGAATCTCTTACTTTTGCATCTGAAATGTGTTGGTCACTGTGATTCACATTATATTACATATGTTCATCAAATGTAATGCTGTATGCGTTGTGCAAATTCGTGGTGCGATCGATAGTCAATTTACAGAATTTTCGTCGCGCCCAATCAATTAATCCAAGCTAAAAATAAGCTGAATTAAATCTGGCGAATTCTAAACGAAATCTGATTTTCTATACTGAATAAATTCTGAAATTGCTCTAAAATGGCTTGATTATGCGCACAAACTAGAACTCAATGCTGATTTACAGTACGACTCACCAATTCAGCACCCTGTGCTAATTCTAGGCATTTTCAGAGTTAGCTCAGTATATACTGCGTTCGCTAATCAGTGTTGTTTCAGCTGTCTTAGCCCAGATTCACCACTGACCGGCATTACTTCGGAACAAATAGACTTAATCCAGCGCATACTGGCAATTTTAGGTAGATAAAATACTCATTTAACATAAAAACGCCTATTCGACGCATAGGTGAGAATTAGTTAGAGAATTGTTGTAAGCTTGGGAATTTACTTCGTATTTGAATTAGTAAACACCATAGTTAGCATAACTTCAAACCTCATTTAGGAGACTAGTAATTATTATGTTTACTTTTCGGTAGCATATTTGGGTCTTTTTCATATTACGCTGTCTTCATAATAAACTTATTGTATAAAAATCTAAACAACCTATTCAAATTGCAGCGTCTTCAACAGTGCATACCTGGTCTCGCTGGGCATCCTTGGCTTTCAGGCAAGTTTTTCTAAATTAATGCATATGTATATTGTCGGAAAACTAGTTGCCTATAAGGGTTACTGTTTTAAAAATGTGTCGGACACATCAATACCACCTTATCCAATGTGAATTTCCGGTTTTGTAAATATATTAGACCAGTAGAAGGTTACTTCCGATGTTCCTTAAGCTTTTATTGTCCAGAAGGAATTTAGTCTAAATTATATCAGCTTTTCGATGATGTCACCTTGCTTAATAACTTCCACCAAAATTAACAACTCCGTCGTCATTCATAAGCTTACAGCCGAATCTCCAACTGCTCTAAGACTAAAGTTTATAGATGTCTATCTTGTAAAAATCTTTAAATAAAATTCGGGGGACTTGGTTCAGCTTTACTCACTCTTATGAAGTGTTTTAACTCTATTTTGACCTTCATTGCCACCTGTTTTTTGTTTTATCTTTTATTGTTTCATTGTGCAACACTACGGAAGGTTCATTCATAATTCTTCTCGTTTCTTTTTCTGTCGCAACGTCAATTTGGACCATAAAGTAGTGCTAAGACCTACGTTAATAATGTCCATGTTTATTCAAAGCATTAAAGACGTTGTCCTAATGGGATAAATTAACATCCTTCCAAGCATGTCATCACTTTTTAAAATATGTGGATATATTTACTAGGAAAACTAAGTGTGTTGATGGTTTTGACAGCTGCATAGCACTTAATATATGTATTTGAGTAAGTATGCAGCATGTCGCGAAAGGCTTGCCGAAAATCACACAAATCCATTCGAAGCACTATATAAACTGCTAGTTAGTGAAATCCCTCTCCATCTTTCGTTTGATAACTAGTGGATAGTAACTGCAAGCTCATTTCTGGCAGAATAAACGTAGGTCACTGCGCAGTACTCAAAGATGGATATCATTCTTACATTATGACCATCTACACATAAATAAAATATGCTTTATGGATAAGTAATTCTGTTTGTGTCAATGTACATTTAGTTTTAAAAGGATTTAGGTATATGTGAGACATAGTAGCCAGAAAATATTTTCAGTTGATAGAGAGAAAAAGTTCTATTAAGTGCCTTAGGGCTCAGTTGTGTATTAATTCGTCGATAAATCTTTGTCTTCATCCCTAGAAACTTTTGCCTCAGCTATTTGAATGTTTTCAATATTTAATTTACGAATGTTAAAAATGATATTTTAAAGTGTGGTAACATTAGCCGTCTTACCCTTGTACAATTCAATACCTATACTTGCTAATTTAAAGATGGCATGAACAGCTGCTGAAAGTTAGGTTTTTAGCTTCTTCAGTATCACCGGCTAAAGTGGTTATTTTATGTTTTCTTTACATCTAATCTGTACGGTAAGCAGGGTTCTCTCGGATTAGGTATGATTTGTTTTATTCAGGAATGTAATAAAATTAAAACGGTAAAATACTACAGCTCTGAGAAATAAAGGATATTGGGGTAATTGCAGCAATCACTTAATGAATTGGTTTCGGTTTTCCTTTAAGTCGTTTCTGTGTAGTATTCTAATATCGTAGCTTGAAGTAATACGCCTCTGGGTAAAGTTGTACTGTAGTTAACCAGCTTGTCTGGAAAAGCTAACAAATTAATGGTGACGTTATAACTCTTGTTGTCTGGAGATTTTACTCGAAATCGTTAAATATGTTGATATTATCAATTGATATTATAAAAATAAAAGTTCTAATACTGTTTTTAAACTCGAATATCTTATTATAAGTATTGTGCCAGCGATATAAAAGTGGCTGCTAAATTTATCTGCTAACCATTGATGATGAAATGAATTAATATTTTACAGCGTCACCGTTTAAAAAACCAACTCTGAATCTAACTTACACTGGGATACCACTATTTATTTTCCTCCAACCAGATTTTAACAATCGTGTGTTTATTTTCCGTCTGGATTTTTAAGCCTTAGTTCCCGAAAAGTTGTTTATTCTTCATCAGATGTGCGTGCAAAAAACAGCCAATACGAATATAATACTTACGTTCAATAGTAATGTATATCTAATGGCTTAGATTGTAAAAAAATTCTTAGCTATGGGGGAATGAAGGTGTTTATATAAGGCGTAGAGCTGTAATTTTTCAACTGTATTCAGTCTTTAAATTCGTCCGTAATTTCATTGGAGTCGCAGCCACGTATATTTTAAGAAAAACATACTGATTCTAATATCTTCACCACGTTATTCACAAATGAGTAAAGAAAGTATTTCTAAAAGCTACCTGGTACATTTATCTTTAGGGAAGGAGCACTAACGTAACGGCGTTTCATTCTGGCCTTCACAAATATTCAGTCACTTTAAAAATGTAGGATTTCACCATATTCATTATTGAAACCACTTACTCATTGTTGATTTCTGTATCACAACTACATTTTGGATGCGTCAATTTAACTTTTTAAACTTCAGATTATTGAGTTAATCTTCATATTTGCGTTCAGTAATAAACACATCGGAGGATCAAGTTAAAAAATAGTTCTCTCAGGATGTCAGTAGTTGTAGTGTAATGTCATTAACAATACAGTTTTGTAAGTAGTGTAATTACTAGCATAGCCATCACTTCGTGTGAGTATATTTTCAGCTTAATTTTATTGTTGTTTAAAACCGAATTGTTCAAAAAATGTATACCTCTTTTCCGTTTCTAAATTGATAGATGCCTGTGCACGTTTTGCAGAAATTGCTCAGAGAAGTGTCATTCCACTTGAAAACATTGACGCAGTACCACGTAAGTAGCTCTGTCGCACAATTGAATTACTTGAGAGGATTTCATATTTACTAAGTTTTAAGCCTCCATATGTTCCAGGACTCAATCCAGCATGCCACTAAAGTCTAAGTAGGTAAAGCATTCACTCTTCATGATCTCCCATATCCATTAAACACTCATTTTTTCCACGTTGCTACTCTTACTCCGGCACATTTATGTTCATTATAGTTCTTTAGAATATCTCTTTTCTCCACCCTTGTGTGTTACATGAAGTATGGCAACTTGAACTGCTGCATTTATGTGCGAAGTTCGATACAGAGACTATCAGTCAGACAGATCAAGTGCTTAAATGGGGAACCATTAATCGAAAGTCGTTCACTGAGGCTAACAAGCTGTACTAATAATTTCCTTTCTAACTGGTATATGTGCATAGATAACTGACTGAAATAGAGAAAATACTGTCATGAATGTACGTGCTTAATGAAATGTTTTGGGTCACAACTATGCTTATCGAATAGAGTAGTACTCAGGTCAATTTCTACGAAAAGTTTATGTTTTTCTTAGTCTTTTTGAGTTTGTGATTACTATTTGTGATTATCTCATTTAAATAAATATTTTTATGAAAACATATTTAGCATAACTCACCAGTCATATCCTTCTTACAGGATACAACTCACCATTGGTTTTTAAATTACTGTATCGGCTTACACTACATTTCAGGAAATCATGTTAACATAAATGAAATTAATCATTCATATGCCATATGAAAAGTCTAAAATAACATGAGAATGTGCATCTATTCTGCTCCCTGCTATATTATTTGATGACATTAAGAAGAAACAATTGCACTTTTTCGTTCTGTTGATAAATCACTAAGTAGAGTAATTCATTTTAAGAATGATGTAATTGATATGTATCCACATATATATATTTATGTGTGTGTGTGCATGTTGGTCTCTCTTTCTGTTTGCTCGGTTAGTCTGTGACCACTTCACTTGTGTGAACTTGTCTCCTTTATTAATGTGCATTCTCCTTATATTATATATAATATGAGTGTTTGTTGACAGTCCGTTGCTTGGTGACATATATCCATATATGTTTGTTGGCATGTCTGCTATATTCGCTATGTATAATTGGATCGACACTCCATTATAATTAGCCATTCATGTTAAGACTGTCTAATGATTTTCCCACGCTTGTCTGAATTATTTATATATATTCGCATTCACAATTTGTGTGAACTACTTTACTTTACAACTACTTTACTTACTTACCACTTTGGTGTGAGACCATTTATTTTCGTCTCCTTGTGTTTGGACAATAGAAGTATCATCGCAAACCTAGTGGTCTTCTGATTTCCGCCTTCTCGCGTCAGGACTATTAATTTCTCGACCAGACCATAACAATAATTCAGCGACGAGTACATAACAGTAATATATGCTAATTTTCAAGAATTCAGGTCTGTTACATTTTTTGTCTGCATTTTTAGAAAAAACAGTAGTATCGATGGCTTCAGCGTGACAGAACTACCATATCCAGACAGCCAATGTTCTTTTAAAATGTAGTGGAGAGATATTTTCATCCTACCACTTTCTTTTACTTCATTACGAAATAAGATTTGGAAGCAAACGAAAGCTGTACAGTCGTATTTGTTTGTTACAAATGTATACTAGTCCATTACTGAGTAATAGGTGTGGGGTGACATAACTGATATGATTACTCAGAAGTGGCTTCAAAAGTAAAAAAAATAAAAGTTGTAAACTACGTAGTACTCAACTACTCAAAGGGAAAAAATATTGGAAATTTGATAAGGTTAAAATTGTTATTGAGTGAGAAGAAAGGCAGTTGAGTGTCCATTTAACAGTTGTGAAGAGAGTAAGAAAATGTGCAAAAGGAACGTGTTCGAGTGATAATTGTGAATTAATTATTAAAGAGAAAGCAAACCAAAAGTAAAATTTAAATTTTCTTTTTACGGGGAACGACTAGTGAACAGGTTAAGACCATAGTAGAATAAAAGATTCGGCAAACTTTTTCTGTTTACAGAGTTCGGGGTCGCATTGCCGAACTGACAACGCCTCCATCATACACAAATGCTGAAACCTTACGCCCTTTGTACCACTTAGTCTTACCTTGTAGGCAGTCTTGAAAGACCACTTTGGTGGAGCTGAGTGGCTTGAGTTCACGGAGTGCTCGAGAAATGAGCTAGTAAATGTCTTGCATTCTCCTTTCGCTATGTCGGATATTTTTCAGAGGTACGTTTGAGATTTGTGCGCTTTGTGCTGCCAATATAACTAGCTTCATAGGAGCAGGTGAATTCATAAACACGCTGAAGTGGCCCAAAGCGGCAGTTTATCCTTCACACATCCACTGGTCATTTTTCGGCCGGGAAAACTGATCCCTGGCTTCGCCCAAAAGATAGCTTTTTTCAGTGATCTGCATAAGAGGTTCTTCAAGATCTTAACTCTAGTATCACCTTTAAATTCAACGTTCATAAATATCAGTTTCTTCAACACCTGGGTTTTTTCGGAACTTTGTTTTACTTCCATGTTTATTCTGGATGAATCTTGGAGGACATGCACTTTCCATGAGGATTTGTCTGAGTCGCTCCAGTTCGCCGTCGATTGTATCACTGGCACGTATCCTTTTGCGTCGGTGGCACAGTGGTTAGGACTTCCGCCGACGATGCACATGGTCCGAGGTTCGATCCCCTGCTGACGCAAACCTGATATCTATGGTCGGCCTGCAAAATTAGGGCTATCGATATCCATGCTGAAAATTCCATACTTGTACCAAAAATACAGTGCGGAATCAAGCTGTAATCAAAAGTATATAAAAATAATTCTTGAGGAGAAGGAGTGGATCTGATTTATCTTTTTTTTCTCAAAGGGACCTAACTATGAAAATTCGTGTGTTGACTGTTCCATTTTGGTTTCCTGTTGATCGATCTTTGAAGAGAACCGTCAGATCTCCTTTTTAGAAAAAACATTCAAAAATTGGAATTCCGAATTCATCTCTGATTCCGACGTGAAATGAATGGCATGATGACAGTTGCTGAACTCCTTAGTTATCATCTCGATGTCCGTATTCTCATCACATATGATTAAAGTATCATTCATGTATCTTTGGTACATATGGAAACTATCGATAGTGGGTCCTAACATGCTATTCTCTAGACTTTCCAAGAAGCAGTCTCCAAGTAAAAGAGCCAATGTTGACCCCATTTCCACTCCATCTGTTTGTCTATAGAGCGTGTTTTTTAATTTAACTGGGCAGTGGAATTGCATCTCAATAGTAGTTCCTCCAAGTAGTGGGTCGGAATACCCACGTCCAGATTGTTATCTTCGATGAATTCGCATATAAAGCAAATAGTTTCAGTGGGAGAAACATTAGTGAAGAGAGACGTAACATCCAAAGACATTATATTTTCTTCCTGGATACATTAGCATCACTCACTAAATCGACGAATTCAAATGAATCTGAAAAGCTATGCTAACAGAGGTTATTTCTGACAGGTAGAAGGATGTCAGCGAGCCATTTAGCAGTAGCATCTCATAGTGAATTTGTCATATCGAAGACTGGACGTAGTAGTACGTCCTCTTTGTGCCCTTTCAAAAGACCGTATAACCGGGGAATTATAGAACTCGAGGGTCGTATTTGGTGAAATAATTCAGAGTTAATAATCGATTTGTTCTTTATCTTCTTCAGCGTTTGTGTTATTTTTCCTTCACTGAGTTCAGTTTCGTCTTTCTAGTCACTTTCTTTTGAAAATTTGT
The DNA here is from genome assembly GCA_944472135.2 of Trichobilharzia regenti. Lineage (NCBI taxonomy): Eukaryota > Metazoa > Platyhelminthes > Trematoda > Strigeidida > Schistosomatidae > Trichobilharzia > Trichobilharzia regenti. Next base: position 50,754,464 of record OX235265.1, read on the forward strand.
TTTCATCTGATATGATAGATAACATTTTATCGACGTGGTCTTGGTGATTCATTAGGACGATGCCAGCACCTTTATTGGGATGGATCAGCCCTAATTCATTATTATGCTTGAAATCTCACGTAGTTGCTTTCTGCACTCAGCTGAAATAAATCCTTTGAAATTTGGTTCTGTATTGACCTACTGATGACAGCTATTCAATACTGCTACTGCTATATATTTTCGACAAATATAAACACGAGTGCACAGCTTCTGAAGATAATTTCGTCGATAAAGATAATTTTCTTTGCTGAAATGTCTTTTATTTTCTTCACGACTCAATGGGTATTTCCAGTGATTTGAGATAAGATTTTATTTAAATGACATTATGGTACACATCGGTGGTATAGTGGTTAGGACGCTCGCCGACCATGCACGTGGTCCGAGGTTTAATCCCCGGCCGACGCACCCCTTTACCTCGCTAAGCCAGAAATAATGGTGGTAAAGAGGAAAGGTTTGACATGAGGATAGCAACCCCATCCTGGAAAAAATTAACATTGCTACAGAAACTTCAAGCCCCTAGCTTGAAGCCCTATGTTCCACTGGGAATTTGATGGAAAAATTATTATGGTACACATCTCAGATAAATACTGAAAGCTGTTAATAATAAAAAACACAGAGAACAAAAGCGGAAAGTCCTCAAAACCAAGCTAGCTGTTAATTTTCTTTATTATTATTTTCAAACTTGTGTTGACTATATCATAGAGATTATTTTAAGTATGTGAATACTTTGATAACAGCAATTATTTTTATATAAGTAATCTTGAATTTTTCTCCTGCTTATTCTGTTATCATTACTAGGTGAGACGAAAATCAATGAATGTAAAGATGAAGTGGATTGCATAAATTTAAAAGTAAGTTATATACACATTTTTCAAACATAACTGTAAGTTTTACCTCCAGTTATTATATTAGAACATCTTGAGCTTAAAATTTTCTAATCCATCACTTTTATTTAGTCTTTTCACCACATATACTCGATTTCAACCTTTTAAAGGTCGTCATTTTTATCAATACTTCATTATGTGACGATATATACCTTTTTTCATACAATAATTATTGAATTCCTTAACTGAATAATCTAAATAGAATAGAGAGGAAAGGATACTCACCGTTCATATTGAATGTTAATAGTAACATAAACATACTATTTTATGTGCAATCAATCTCACAACTAACTCGTCTATTAAATATGTCTTGTGTCTTCTCTTCTTCCCTCTCTTTCTTACTATAGGCTTTTCATCAAATTTTCCATCAGTTCTTCATTGATCTTTTATTGAATTCAGCATGTCAACCTGATTGGCCGAATGAACCTATTAATATCGATCGCATAAATTTTCATGAGGTTTGCTATTTTCTTCTAAAATCTCCAATTTTTAAAAACGTTTAGACAATATAATAAGGGGAAACAAAGATTATCTCAAAAGTGTTCCATGTTAACGCCTTAGACTTCAAGTAATCCGCTTACACTATTTTTTTATTCCTCTAAGTTCTGAGTGGAACACAGGGCTTCAAGCTAGAGCTTTGAAGTTTCGGCAGCAGTGGTTTTATTTTTACGGGACAGGCTTGCTAGCCTCACGTCCAGCCTTTCCTTTTTACCGGCCATACTACCGGCTTAGCGATTTAAAGAGGTGCATCGACCGGGAGTCGAACTCCAAACGATGTGCATGGTTGGCGAGCGTCCTACCACTGAACCACCGACGAATGAGCCCACTAGCTCCAGCGTGGCGGATCTGAAGCTGAATAAAAGACTGATGTGTATAATCGAGTAATTTTTATCTATTATCCAAAGTTTTTCAATACATTTTGTTAGTAGGCTCCATCTCCTCATTACACTGTCTGTCTCAATCAACCAAGGGAATTTATTACTTCGGATTTCTAAAATAGTCCCCTTTCATAATGATGATGTCTATAAATATATTATTCCTCTCATTCTAACGAGAATTGGATTGGCCATGGTTCTTGATATGCATTTTTAAAAATATAACTTCAACTGAAATAATTTTCTTATCTTCATTACCAACATCTTAACATCTTTAAGAGCACTTCATACAATAAATATAAGAGAAACAGTGGAATCTTCCAAATTTAAGAGTTTAAGGCTAGTTATCTTCTCACTAAAAGAGTGTCTTTTTATGAAGCCATTTCAATATCACCAAAGTTATTTCATGGTATTATTTTCTCAGTGGCGTTGGTCTTATGAAAAGTTGAAAGTCAATGATTTACAAAACTGTTGTGTGGACCATATAGGTTTTTTGTATACCTTTCCAATCTTTTTTTTGGTCTAATCTACTATTGTAGGTCTTGTGCTGGTTGATACTAATGATATCAAATTCAGTGATCCTATTTTTAGTGGCGATCTGTTGATTTATCTTAAAATGACCTCATTTGACTACTGTTTGCTTGACTAAAGCAAGGATAACAGTTTGTGAAGAATAAGATGGCACCATCATTTATTTCGTTGGCTTTTCGTCAGCTGCATACAGTCTAAAGAAATTAATAAGTTTATGTACAGGGAAATTTTAACAAACTTGCAAATTCTACATGATGTCAATTGACAGGAGTTTCTAAACTTAATCAATAGTGCTCAAGAAATTACGTTTATACAGTTTTTACCCAGAGAGTCCAAGTCTAAACAAAAATCAATGTATCCACACAATGGTAAATGAGTTACGTAATAAAGACGAGAGGTGAGTAAGATGATGAGTAACTAATAAATTGGGTGACGATATATTGAGTTCAACTCAAACCATTGGACTATTTTTTGTGTATACATTAGGTTTCTCAGACAAGAATGAAAATTAGAGTTATTGTTTTCGTCATCAGAATGTTTCCAAAAATGTGATGAATAATCAAATAGTAACTAGAGATGTGTGAAAATTGGTAAGAGGATAGCAGTGCTTTGTTCATGCATAAAAGAAGTTGAGTAAGCGTGTCAGAGTTAAGCAATAAGATGAATAGTTTAAAGAGTTCTTATACAAGCAAAATTACATTATACCAAAGGAGGGTGAGGTTAGAGCCGAAGATTGCGTAGTAAAATGAGAGAGAGAGAGTGAAAACATCCAGATACCAGAGCAAGGAAAGATTGATAAATGCTTCTTTCCGAACACATAAATCGGGTTTCAGGTGTTTGATAGAGACTGCTTCGGTAAACTTGAGGAGAATTGAGCTTTTTTGTCTATTGATAATTTTAAAGGACTATTGTAAGGCGTTTGTTCCCTTGAGATATAGTCTTTTTCGTTCATGTTCAGAAAATCAGAGGTGTGCCCTTCTTTCTGTTTTCCCAATGTAACTGCTCCCGCAGATACATGTAAGTTTGTATTCACAGTCAGAGTTAACATGAGAAGGGTGACTGTCAACTTTCGATTACACCAAAGACCATGTTGTCCGATAGACAGGAACCAACTTAGCTGCATCGTAGGCTCTGGCTGGTGACGTATCCAATCCTCTGTTGACTATTCTTGCACTGTTTCCACCTTTAAAATCGAGTTTGACGAGTAGAGGCGTCTTTCCCACTGATTTATTTGGCATTTGAGTCTTCACATCTTCCGTATGTGTTAATGAATCTCTGTGAGTAACAGCTGTTTCTCAAGATCTTTTTGGGAATCATAAATTCTTTCCCTAATTTGTCTGTAGAGCATATAATCCTCACTGTATAAAACAGAGTTTTGACTAATGGTCGTTTATAGCTGTTTGGACGAAAACTATTAAAATGTAGGAATTGTTCATTCTATGTGGGCTTCCGGTAAATTGGCCTCTGGAGACTACCATCCTCCAGGCTTTGCGTGACAATATCAAAGAAATGTAACTTTCCATCATTGCAATATTCCATAGTAAATTCAATATTTGTAGGTGCGTCGTTGTATAATCCGAGAGGGTAGGAAGCATAACTTTCATTATTGCGCACTACAAATGTGTCGTCTACATATCAACAATAACAATTTGTTTCGTCGACTGCATGCTTCAACTTTGTTCTCACGGGATTGGACTCTGGGTGAAAATTGTATAAACGTAATTTCTTGAGCACTATTGATTAAGTTTAGAAACTCCTGTCAATTGACATCATGTAGAATTTGCAAGTTTGTTAAAATTTCCCTGTACATAAACTTATTAATTTCTTTAGACTGTATGCAGCTGACGAAAAGCCAACGAAATAAATGATGGTACCATCTTATTCTTCAGCTGTTGTCCTTGTGTTATTCAAAATGATGAAGGGGAACAATGTATGATGTTCATTTACTTGTTCTATTTTAAGTTAGTCGTCTGATTTTGCGAAACACGATTACTTGGTTAGTTTGATCCCAAATAGCTCGGGCGTAACATCGCAGACAGAAATACTAGGTGGTGCGGGTTCAAATGTCTAAGGGGACACAAGATGCTTCGAGGTTGCAGATATGCCTTGCGGGGGATCGGCAACAAGCAGGAAATCTAGGTCCAGCCAAGGCTTCTTGCCGATTACCTCCAACCGTTTATCGTCAGCTCAAATCGTCGATGCTTCTAATAGTAACATAGAGTCCTATTGTTGGCTTAACAGGGTATGAGAGAGTATTGCGTAGTTATATTTTTTGAAGTATGCAGTCATAGTTCGTCTTCGTCGAACTTGGCACCATCAACTATCTGACCATTCAAAGCATGTTTCTATACTTAACACTTTTAATTTCATCTAGCTGGTACAGCTGTCTAGCAGTTGTTTAAGTACGACGCATTCATCTACTAAGCCATTGTTTTAGGTATGGAAAGCTCCCAAATGTTCATTTACTAATCTGAACTAAAGGTACATGTTTAGACGATTTGCCCCCATGTTATCACTGAGTATCAGATTCTTCAGCTGTAAATAATTTGGAATGGTAACTTACTGTTGTACTTTCTATTATATACTACATACAGATTGATGTCATACGACTTCAGTGAAAAAGTCGTTCTAAAATTTCTGTGAAATTGTATCCATCCTTAGTTTTTACACTGTGGAGGAAAACAACATTTCTCACCTAAACTTACAACAAATGACTGTACCCTACGATAATTTCTAATACTTCATTGCCTAAATTAACATAGTCTGGTACTTTATGTTGCTTTAAACAACATACCTGGTATGACTTCAGTCTTCTTCTTGAAATGCTTTCATGTAAACACACGTTCATAACCACTGCCAGGTAAGCTCTATTCACTGCCTTCACGTAGTGAGGTGGGGGGGGGGACTACTCATAAAATTGAAAGGACGAATGACAACATTCGGAGTTTACAATCAGATTGGTGGACATGCAGGTTTACTTAGGTGATGCAGAAGTCACTGATTCGAAACATATGGTGTAGATGGGCTCCAGAATCCGAAAGGATTGAATGTCGTATGAACCTATTTCGATCAGTATCATCCATAAGAGTGTATCTCTCGACACTGCCCCACTGCCTTGTGGGTCAGGCTTCAATGGGGTTAGCTTCTTAAGACAACTGCCTGCTTCGGTTTGCCTGTTATGTAAGTGTAATAATAATAATAATGGTGAAGCTTTATTTAAGACGATGTGCGAATATACGGTACAAAAATTTTCAGCGTATTCAGTTCCAAAGTACTTTTTTCTTCACACAGGATTCACATGTAAAGTAATAATCTGAAGTATATCTTCATTTCGTTGAAGAATTGTATAGCCTTTACTTGGGAGCAAATTAAATCATCGCGCAAGTTTATGTATAGGTCATTTGATATAACTAGACGATTAAAACAATGATAAATCCACATGAAATTAAGCATTTTGGAGGAAAGTAATTTCGGTAGCCCAATGATTTAAGCAGCCCTCTGAAAAAGTACACGATTTTATCTGGTACATTCCTTAGGGCTCATAATTTATCAAGTTCGTGTTTCAGTAACAAGTCCGCTACACAATAGTGATTTACCACTTCACAATGCATAGAGATAATGTTTCATTCTCTTGATCAATCGGTTCATTTTATGTTTCGTTTTGTCGATCGATATTGAGCTTTTTTTGCACCACTGTCGTATTATTTTTGCTTAAAGACTACATTAATTTGTTACATTCATAAAAAGTAACAAGCAAAATAGAATATTCTAAGAAAAACAAAAACAAAATGATTGAGTGTGAATTGTTCAAATTTTTAATTTCTTTAATACAGGTTAAATGTTAAATTCATTTACAGATTATTTTCTTATTAGTGTCACTTTTGTGTAGTTAACCAAACACGTTTAACTCCTTATACATAGTAATAAAACGAAAAACCATCATGTAACATTAGTTTTGTGGTTGTTCTTTGTTCGGCACTATTTAACTGACAATCTTGTTTGTTATTGCCACTATCACCATCTTTAAAAAAATTTTGTATTATGCATGATTCCTCACACTACCACTACAAACAACCGCATTAGTGCTGACAATAAAAAAAAACACAATCTGAAATGTTTATCTTATGATTGCTTAGTGTTGTTCAATCAAATTAACTGATCATCTTGGCTATAAACATTTTTAAGAACATCTCATAATTTCCTGTATGATTATAGCTGTTACTGTTCACCACGCATACACATATCGTAGCTTCCACTAATCAATACTGAAATATTTTTTTCATTATTTGTGTTTATCTTCCTTTTTACTTGGTATTTTTATTTGCATTTTTTTTGTTATTTCTGTGTTTCTTTTTTTTTGGTTTTTTGTTGTTTTTTTATATATTTTATTTTTTTATAATACTCCTTTTAAATGTACGATGAAATTAGATGCAATATTGTAGATATGTGCTGAAAATTCCACACTGTACCACAAGTACTGTTTCTGGGATAAAGCGAAATTGTTAAAAAAAAGAAAAAAACTAATGTATTCAAATAAATATCTATTATACATATATATATATATATATATATATATATCTTCTGTGATCACTAATGCTTTCAAGATTCTACTCTTACTCTAGCGTGTTCATATGACAGACAATTCAATATAGGTGGTATTAAATTATTTGAATAAGTTTAAGTCCAAATATATACTTATTGTTTCCATGTTTTCTGTTCAATTATTTAAAAAAATATTATCTTTCTATTTTTTAATTAGTGCCAGTTAGAACTGACGAAGCATTTCCATGGTGTGGATGAATCTTCTTTGTTTAACATAATGGAAAACCTTCAGAAACTGTTGCATAAGAATGAACTGACGTCTATTCAAAATTTTTTTTTGCATCTGTTTACATTAGTATTTTTTGTTTCTTATGTAAGTGTTGTATATACCGTTATAACTGATGCTTTTTTGTTACGGCAATTATCAAATAGTGTGTTGCACATAAATATCACTTTTGTATAACTTCAGAAGGATGAATCAATTAAGCGTGTAGTGCTTAGTCAAGCAAATTATTCAGGAGCCATTACTAAATCAAGTTTAACACATGAATCTCTTTTTTTGATCTCTCTCTCTCTCTCTCTCTCTCTATATATATATATATATATATATATATATATATATATATATATATATATATTCATACGGTTCATATTCTCACTTTGTTGTTCAAACTCATTTTCCGGAACAATACTTGCATATTCCAGACTATGAGACATACTTGATGTGTGAGGGCTGTCGACACTATCCAGTTACCCAGCCTGAATTAGGTAGAGTGAGATTTGCACCAAGTAGTCACTGATTGCAAATCGAGTGCCTAAGCCAGTGAGCCACGTCTCCACAAATCCCTAGTGAATTCTGATAGAATCTATTCTCAAGGTATATTTCAGTTAAATAATTATAATAAGAATGCCAATTACGAATAAAATTGCTATTAACTTGGATACATCATGTAGTTTTGTAGATGAGAAATAAACAATAGCAACAGTACTAGTTAATACTGCTCTCATTAAATATGTGAAATATGATCAAGACATGTTTTGACTGAAAAAAGTAAAATTTTGTAAACAAATAGTCTAAAAGTGTATCACAACACTCATGGCTCTTTCTCTGTATGTTAAAAATTATTATAAATGTCCAAATAGTGATGAAGTATGTGAACTGAAGTGAACTAAATTTTCGCTACAGAACTGCACGAAGATGCAACAGTTTAAGCTGCACACATAAAAGTAGGGAAGAAACTATACCAAAAACATGTGGGGGTGAAAGAATAATTACTTGAAACACTCAAAAGGTGTAATGAATCTGGGAGATTACAAAGAGTGAATGCATCTGTACCATTGAGAACGACTTTGGGTTACTTCACCAACAGTCTCCAGACATTGATTCTTAACATTTCGAGGACCTAAATCAGGTAGTCTACACCTACCTACGTTATTTAAACCAATGTCACAAACTGTTGTTCTTGGTTTATTCAAATTCATAAAGGGGAATAAGTGTGTGAAGAGACTTCAGCGATTGATATCATGTTGTGCTTTGATCACCCGTAACTCTTCCAACCTAATTTCATGTCTGCTTTAATTACACGTTGAGGAAAGCTGTGGCTAGGCATGCATAAAAATTGTCCTAATCATCTCAATCGATGTAGCTTAATAACCTCATCAATTCACTTGCTCTCGTTAACTAACACTACAACCAACATTAATATTATCATATTATGCCATTTAGCACTGAGATAGAACGCAGATACTTTTGGCTCGAGATAACTAGGCTTTTTCAACGATAAATGATACAATATAATGATATTAAACAATATAATAGTTTAGTAGATTTGGAACTTTAACTGTGATTTCATTCAAATCAGTGGGTGAAAATCAAGATTGAGTGGAATGTTATGTAACAGAACAAAACACAAAAGCACACACAATTATGATTACCAGGGTAGTGAGAGATTAGTCACACTATCGAAGTTTTTAGATGGCAATGACTTCGGCCCATAACATGCCACCCAATCTTGATTTCGGTTTTCTCTCACTGAGTTCAATGAACTCACTGTTAAGGTTCCAAATCTACTAAATTATTATATTATCTATTTCATTATTTCAATTCACTCTTCACCCCACCTACAACATCCTCCAACCTGATGAACTCTCCACCATGATATGTATAAATTAACTCTGTTGTTCTCTGTTGTATTTTGTCTCTAGTGCATCCTTCTTTCCAAGAGAAATCTGAATTCCATCCAACCGTCTGTCTAATCACTATATAAATAGTTTTTTTTCTTTTAACACTAAATGACTGTCTACTCACATCAACTTTGAAATTATGTTGTTTATACTCTCTATCTAAAAGTTGAAATCATTGTAAAAAGTATGTTCAGACAGTATTTTGTAACATGTAATTGATTTATTTAGGATGTATGCAGTTGAAGAGAATCCACGATTTAAATGGAGGTCGTATTATCCTGTAAATATGTTCAAACAGTTACTTTACGCAGATGAATGGTTCGCTCTACTTCACAACATTTTTATTACTTAGAGTTTTAACAATAATTTAGAAGACATCGATGTCAGCTGGAAGATTTCGTTCGGAAAATATTTAGAGGTGATCAGATAGGAACACGTCATTAGTGGATGAAGCCTTTGGTTATTTGATTACTCACAGTAATTAATCCACAGAGTATCAGTTCTGTGACCAGAAACAAGCCCACAAACTATAAACACACATCATACAACAGGGAACAATTGTTAATGTTGACCAGTATCGTGACTAGTCTTGTTATTTTAACGATTTCACTTACTGACGTTTGTAGTTCTTTAAAGTTAATTAGTTGGTCGACTTTAGCAACTTATAGAGTGACTTGTTACAGAGGCACAGTCTCGTCGTTTTATAGTATGCACATATGTTTCTTCTAGATGAAGACGTTACCAAAACGATATCTTCTAAACTCTTTCAGCATAAATCTAAAAATGTTTTGAATGCGATTCACCTTGTCAAAAGTAAAATCGTACTACAAAGCTAATCTGCACCGACTCCATGTTAAAGGATAGGGGGTGAAATGCTGAGTACGTTGATCACCACTTGTCAGGGAAATTGTTTCATTCCTTATAGACTGACTGCTGATGAAATGTCAGCGCAGACAAAAAAGACTCGTGTGGTTTTCACCAAGTCATGTCACCTTTGGCATGGAAGTGACATGCAGGGACGTGTGTACTGAGCACCAGATTATTCTATCCTTCTTAACGATTGTGCGGTAGTCGTTGAAAAAGACTGGTCATCTCTAACCAAAGGTATCTGCGTTCTATCTCAGTGCTCAATGGTATGATATGAATTTTATTTTATTGCTAATTTACTAACTGGATCCAATAACGTAGTAAAATGCTGAGAATTCCATTCTCTATCGCAAGCACGGTTTTAGAATAAAGCTATTATCATTATCAAATATATTGATGTTAGGTGTAGTGTTAGGTAACGAGAGCAAGTGAATCGATGAGGTTATTAAGCTACATCGATTGAGATGATTAGGACAATTTTTATGCATGCCTAGCCACAGCTTTCATTTATTTAAACGCATAAAAACTTGGTACAATATGGCACCAAGAAGGATGCGCCACACAATAATAATAAAACAACATAGATCAAAAAAAAAAAAGAAGAGAAAAATATATATATATAAGTAGAGAACGGATAAAGAACTTCATCTGGAAGGAAAACAGTCATGCTTAACAAGTTCAAACAGTGTTCGTTAACTATCATCGGGAAGGGAAGAAAGAAGGAAATTGCAACACATTCGCCATTGATTACGATTCTTGGCCATATCCGATAACGTTTCGAGCCATCGATTTGAGCTATCTCTCGGACCCCAACCAGGGAGTCGTGACACCAACCGATGCTAATCTAGCACAAAAATCCTTCATCCCACGACGCCACGTCATGGACTGACCACCTCTCCGCCTTTTCCATCCCGTCCCAGGGCTAGCGAACAGAGACCTGTACGGAAGCCTCTGGGGTGACATTCGGAGCACATGTCCAAGCCACCGGAGCCGGTGTTTCCAGATGACGACATTCAATGAATGGTGATCTCCATTGTGTTCAAACACACGCCGCCGAACCTCAGAATTACTCACGCGATGATGCCATCGAACGCAAGCAATCCTGCGGAGACAGCGGTGATCGAACACGCAGAGTCGCCGCACATCCTCAGCTCGGAGAGGCCAGGTTTCACAGGCGTAGAGCAGGCAGCCCGCACCGAAGCATTGTATACCCGACCTTTGACAGCCAGGCTAACGTCGCGACGGCGCCAGAGGTGGCTCAAGTTGATGTATGCCACCCTAGCCTTCATTATACGGTTGGAAATCTCATCCGTCACCCCTCCGCCAGCACTCACACAACTACCCAGGTACACAAACTTATCAACAACTTCAAGCGGTTCACCCGCAAGAGTGAGTGCAGGTACAGGCTCCTGCCAATCTTGTAACAGTACTTTGCACTTAGACGGCGCAAAGCACATACCATACTTACAGACACTGATCGCCAACTGATTAAGTGCGATTTGGGCAGCCTGCATGCTATCGCACAGTAAGACGATATCGTCTGCATACTCGAGGTCGAAAAGTCTATCTCCAGGTAGCAGATCTACACCACCTTCACGCACATCCTTCAGAGCTGACTCCAGAATGTCATCGATGGCAAAGTTAAAGAGAAATGGAGAGATTGGGCAACCCTGTCTAACCCCACTGTTGGTTGGGAACAGTGGTGATAGTTGGTTGTATGCCCTCACTCTACCTGAGGTGTTTCTGTATAGGGCTTTCAGATGTTAACAAATTTCTCAGGTACACCTCTCTCTAACAGACAGTTCCAGAGCACAGTTCTGTCCAACGAATCGAAGGCAGCCCTAATATCAAGAAACACAACGATCGTTGGCCTGCAATACGTGTGGCGGTGTTCCAACAACTGACGAAGGGTGAACACATGATCAATGCATCCACGACCTGCCTGCTCTTCGCGAATCAATCCTTCACGTATTTTGCACAGTCTGCGAAGCAAGACAGCAGCCAATATTTTAGACGCGACTGGTAACAGACTGATACCCCTATGATTGTCACACGAATTACGTCGACCCTTTTTAAAGATGGGGACGATAATGGCTTCGTTCCACATTGATGGTACACTCTCTGTCTCCCACACCTTCCTGAACAACCCAGTTAGAGCCATTGTGAGAGTCTCGCCACCATCTTTAAAAAGAGCCGGGGTAATTTGTCTGGGCCGGGCGCCTTATGGCGTTTCAGAACTTGGAGTTCCTTACGGACCTCCGCTTCGGTGGGTGGGTCGGTACTAACCGACCAAGGAGCACTCGGGCTAATGATAGTAGACACTGAAGCTGGTGGCCAGCTAAACTGCTTCCCGAAGTGCTCTGCCCAGCGTTCCAGGCGTCTTTTCAGGCTGGTAATTGGAGTGCCATCTGCCTCACAGACCGTCTCGCTGACACCTTGTTTCTTGCTGCCGGTGGCTCGTATGAGTTGGAACAGCTTCCGACTGTTGCCAGATGCAGCAGCTGACTCCATCTCACACGCACGTTCTGACCACCAGGCTTCGCGGTCCTTACGTAAACACTGTCTAATCTTGCGCGTGAGCGCCTTTCGCTGATTGTTGTATTCGCTGCCAGCCGGAATGGACCGGCGTTCATCCAGGAGTTGCAAGGAACTCGCAGAAACCCAGTGGTTTTTAGCGGAGCATTCTTTCAAGCCGCAAGCGGCTACACTCGCCTTTTGCATGGCACCTTGCACATGAAGCCAATGTTCATCTATACTACTTGGGGGGTTGCTGGCAAGCATTGTTTTTAACTCATTCTGATATTTCAAAGAAGTAGCAGGTGCTACTAGTTTGCTCACATCAACGCTTAGACGACGGCTTTTACGAAACCCACCAAATCACACACTAACGCATGATCGGAGTCCAGGCATGTGCTCCAGAAGGAGCGACAGTCTTGTATGCATCCTCGCCACCGGAAACTGACCGCAAAATGATCAATCTGAGTCCAAGCTTGCTTCGCAGAGGGAGGACGCCAGGTAGCGCTACGGCGATGGTTGTGCCGGAAGTTGGTGCTGGCTAGAAATAGGTTGTTTGCCGCACAAAGCTGCAGAAGACGGTCCCCATTATCTGACCTGAGACCAAGAACACCCCATTGACCACCTAGACGATTCTCCTCTGAGCTTACACGCCCGACCTGTGCATTCAAGTCCTCAACTAGCACTACGATATCCCTCCGACCCGTCTGTTTCAAGAGATCGCTAAGTTGGTGGTAGAACTCATCCTTCATTGCATCCGGGCTGCAATCCGTCGGTGCATAGGCAGAGACAACAAATAGACACCGCCTATTTGGCCTACTACTCCTTACTTTCGTATAACCTTCCAGCCTCACAGCACATAAACGACTGTTAATAAGAATCCAGTCGAGCAATGCAGCTTCGGCTCTAGCGCTCAGTGCGACACCGACACCAGCTCTGCCGGATGCCGACGCCACAGGGTCCCCGGACAAGCGCAGGTGGTACATACTACTAGAACTTCTAGATGGAGAGAATAATCGAAGCACTTCACTGGGATCTTGAATGCGAGTCTCCGAAATACAGATAATATCGATAGCGAGGCTTTCCAAAGTTCTTACCAACCCTGCCTGTTGTCCGATTCGCATCAACGTCCGAACATTGTAGGTGCCCAGCTTGAACGCGGCACGTGGTTCCAGGATATCTGTGTTAGATGTCACATTGGGGACAGCCGTTTTGAGGGTTACTCACCAACATCTCGAAACGACATAGACAGGGTGGGAATCCAGACAAAGGCGAAAGGCTGTCGAAGGTTGAGAAGTCAAGGTTAGCAAGGGTAAAATACAAGAATCTAAGTATAAAATTAAAAGTAAGGTTGGAAGGACATAAGTTGTTTGAGGGATCATTATTGCTTGAAATCATTTTTACTAGCTCGCAATGAATTTCAATGAGAGTTTGTTGTTTTACTTCATTTGTTGTGTGAGGGCTGAGATACTGCCCGGGCGCCCAGACCGAAGCAGGTGGTTTTATAAAGGGACCACCCCCCGAGCCTTTGACTTGGAGTCTAATCCACAAGGCAGCGGAGCAGCGTCGGGAGCTGCATTCCCATGGTTTTCGGTGACCCATATAGGTTCATACGCCATTTAATCCGGTTGGATTCTGGAGCTCATGTACCCCATGGTAACTGCCCCTAGTTTAACCGCTATCCAAACAACATTCCTGACATGGTAGGACCTAGGACATGAGTCCCAGGCAGTTTAGATTGTTGGGTGACTACGGTATTCAAGTCCCACCACCACGGCAAGGTAGCAGTTGTCGGTCGGGAGCAGACATGAAATTAGGTTGGAAGAGTTACGGGTGATCAAAGCACAACATGATATCAATCGCTGAAGTCTCTTCACACACTTATTCCCCTTTATGAATTTGAATAAACCAAGAACAACAGTTTGTGACATTGGTTTAAATAACGTAGGTAGGTGTAGACTACCTGATTTAGGTCCTCGAAATGTTAAGAATCAATGTCTGGAGACTGTTGGTGAAGTAACCCAAAGTCGTTCTCAATGGTACAGATGCATTCACTCTTTGTAATCTCCCAGATTCATTACACCTTTTGAGTGTTTCAAGTAATTATTCTTTCACCCCCACATGTTTTTGGTATAGTTTCTTCCCTACTTTTATGTGTGCAGCTTAAACTGTTGCATCTTCGTGCAGTTCTGTAGCGAAAATTTAGTTCACTTCAGTTCACATACTTCATCACTATTTGGACATTTATAATAATTTTTAACATACAGAGAAAGAGCCATGAGTGTTGTGATACACTTTTAGACTATTTGTTTACAAAATTTTACTTTTTTCAGTCAAAACATGTCTTGATCATATTTCACATATTTAATGAGAGCAGTATTAACTAGTACTGTTGCTATTGTTTATTTCTCATCTACAAAACTACATGATGTATCCAAGTTAATAGCAATTTTATTTGTAATTGGCATTCTTATTATAATTATTTAACTGAAATATACCTTGAGAATAGATTCTATCAGAATTCACTAGGGATTTGTGGAGACGTGGCTCACTGGCTTAGGCACTCGATTTGCAATCAGTGACTGCTTGGTTTGATCACGTGCCCTGTGAAATTATGCTGTTAATGCTTTCTATCTATAAGTTGAAATTTTTGTAAAAATAATGTTTCAAAGAGCATTTTGTAACATGTAATTGATTCACTTATGATGTACTCAGTTGGAGAGAATCCACGAAGTAAATGGACCTCGTGTTATCCTGTAAATAATTTCGTTTCTGCTGTATTCAAAGCAATATAATCGAACGGCTGTATGAAATTGATTCTTGACCCAGTGATTTCTTTCCAACTGCATAATTATTGCAAAATGTCAGCTCATGTATTTGGTAAAGAGTAGTTGTTTTTAGCATTACTCCCTAAATACGTTGTGGGTGGATTTTACCTGAAACTACAGTATTTCGAAGATATTTTAGTATAAAATTTCTGTTAGCACTAAGCGTGTCTCTCTTTCCACGTCAGTATTCTATATCCCTGTAAATCGAATCATAGCGAAATCCGTGTACAGTGTATGTTGTGAAGTAAAGGCAGTTTTCCGATGCGTAGACTTTAGTCTTTTTCTCGAACACGCGTTCATAACCACTGCCAGGTAAGCTCTATTCACTGCTCTCACGTCTGGGGGAGGGGTGCTACTCATAAAAGCGAAGGGTTGAATGCGAACATCCGGAGTCTAAAGTCAGGTTGGTGGACATGCTGGTTTACTGAGGGGATGCATAAGTCACTGATTCGAAACCTATGGTATAGATGGGCTCCAGAATCGGAAAAGGTTGGATGTCTTATGAACTTGTTTCGGTTAGCATCATCCATGAGAATGTAGCTCTCGACACTGCCTCACTACCTTGTGGATGAAGCTGCAAGCTAAAGGCTCGGGGAGGAGGCGACAACTGCCTGGTTCAGTCCTGGCGTCCGCGAATTATCCCAGCGCTTGGACCAACTGTGAGATTTTGTATGATGCACCTCTTCGTGCCCATGGTGAAATTAAAAGTAATGTGCTGGATAGGAAGGTTATCACTGTAGCGCAACTATTTCTGTCTTAAATCTGTGAATACATAAATTCGATACTAATATAATAATAATATTTACATTGGTATGGTATTAAATTATTATTCTATTTTATACATCATGTGATTCCTGTTTTGTTTTGCATTAGTAGGCTTATCGCTATGCAAGAGTTTTAAAGGATATGCTTTCGTACAAAGTTTGCTTGTACTTCTTAACAATGTTACAAATGATTTTGAGGGTATTACCTTAAGACATATGACTAATCAACTTTATTTATAAGTATGACTACTAAAGCGTCGAATGATGGTTCCCACTTTTGATCACAAATTGACTTCTTCAGTCATAGAACCATTATGAACCAAGGAGTAAAAATACTCGCCAACGATATCAGCTGACGGTGGCCCTAAAATAGAGAATCGACAGGATTTAAAATTCACGGGTTATTGAATTCTGGCCCAGTTTGCTGAGTGGTCAACGAGGTTGGTCTCGTAACCTGAAAGTCCTTTGTTCGATCCCTGGTGGGGTCATGGGTACCTGCTGTTGAAGAGTCACAACCATAAGAAAACAGATGTCTAGTGATCTAAAAGACTGTTTATCGAACAAAGAATATTCTTTCCGATAAATTCTTCATCAAGTTCATTATCAATAAACCCACGGCCTGGAAAGTCGAGAAGAATTCTTTTGTAGGCCTCCGTATACACGACTACAATTCATAGGTAATATTTTCCAAACAACCGGCTGTGATTCCGAAACTGAAAGACGAAGTACCCTTCTGTCGATTCAACTGCTCCTCTGGATCCGGTTATACTGGCCGTTGCTATAAAAACTTATTTTTTTTCGTGCTCGGAAACACCTACCAGTGTGGCTAAATAAAGATGCTAAAATCGTCAACAGTTCTATACTAGATCACCTCGTCCAAACAGGCCACCCAAAAATCTTTCTCTCTTATCAATCGGATATCGAATAAATTACTAAAAGTCTCTAGATATGGAACACACCAAACAGCAGAGCACATTACAATTCGATTAAACCAACCGGAGCTATGTGTGCAAAAACAGATCCAGTCATTACCGCTACTCTGGCCTGCTGCCGAGCCTATAAATTCACAAATTCTGTGATACTTCTCTCAACTTATATGATATTCAGTTCAGTGTTATGTCATTACATACTGTCTCTTACTGATACTTTGGAAATGTAATCTGTCGATACTATTGGTCCAATGTAATTCAAAACTTTAATGTTATTTAATTATAATGATCATACAAGTGTTGAACTTGATGAATTTATCGAAAGGAATATTCTTTGTTCAGTGATCAATCTTTTACATTTCTGATAGGCATCTGGAATCAACTAAAATGTCCAGTAATCCCTGATTTTCAATGGTTCTCCTGCTGATATCAATCAAATCCCTGCAAACCATACCGGAAAACTGAGGTTTTCTGATACATACCAATTAAACGGGTTAGAATAAAAATAAGGTTCAGATTTAGCGTTTTAATAGTCCGATGGAAAATTAGTTCTTTTTTAAAATTTATTTCATGTGTTTGTGAGATATCACATAACATTTGTTTCTGTTTTATTGGTAAACTATATGTGTATCTTTTTTGACGTGCTTGTACAATTAACGTGTAATATATATATATATATATATATATATATATATATATATATATATATAATTATAGTTTTTGCATTATTTAAATCTAGGTACAACACTGTCAGAAGTTACCACCCAAAAATTTTGTACTCTCTACTTTTGAATTACACAAAAATCCAGTTACTTCTCACATTTTCTATGATTCGTTACTTCCTATACTTCTGTCAATACCAAGTAAGTTTTATATTTAATATGTGTTTCAACTATAAAATCTTTAAGACATTCAGTTTCAGACTTACATCTGAGAGACGTCTCTCAACTTTTCGTTATGATTTTATTTTATTTTCATTTTTATATTTTTCAGTCCTTATTACTCCAGTTATGTGTCTGTCTTCCTGAAATTGTAACTTCTTTAAAATATCCGGTTCATCAACACTGCAAATCGACTTTGATTCACATTATGCTACATTAGTTTTGCAGTTAACTGTATAGAAGGGGATGCTTAGGATAAATGCTCGATGTTTTACGTAAAGTGAAGTGGTGGTTTCAATGGCTCAATTGTTGAACTTTCTTCCAATTGAGGGGGGAGTAATGTTAGCATGTCATCCCACTTACTTACTTCAACCTGGGCAATTGGGTAGCAAGTATCATTATCCCCCATGCAATATAGACGGCTCATAGGCCCGAGTAACTGAGTTTTAACTGTCACACTTTTAAATAAAGGACTGAAGTCACTTACTATGACTGAGAACGAGCGTCGATTATAGTTTTTGAAATATCTTGGTTAATTTTAGCCGTCAATGATTTTGACCCACCATGTTTACTTAAGTGGAAATGTAAGTTGTTGCAAAGTCAACGTTAACTGGGTCGAAATGTAATACTGGTTGTTAGTTTTAATTAGCTAAGAAAGCGTAGGATATTCTAATGATCACTGTAGAATAGACCTTTCGCCGAGTTTGGGATGCTTTCCCTTATATTACTTGGTGTTGCGAATTTTGATATCAATCAATACGTACACCTGTGGTTTGCACACTATCGTTTCTTCTAGCAGAAGTTGGGACGCATCAGAGCTCAAAGAAAAATTAAACAGAAATAGAATCATTGATATAAGTATAGAACTTTGGCACTGTGGTAGAGCATAACTTCATTATAGGTAAGATTTTATTTTGATAAATCACACAGTGTTATGCAGTAATATTAACTGATGACCAAGTTTCGAGCACAAGCTATTGCTCATAATCATATCAAGTCACACACAACTGTTTTCTATATTTATATACATGAGTGGAACTGATCAGACATTTGAATAAAATCAATATAAGATAGAGTACCTTCTGAAATATTTATATGAGCGTTATTGATCGAATACAATTAAATGGGAAATAAGACGAGTGTTTTTATAGTCAAAATAAGTAACTTGTTAGAATGTTATGATATGCTTGAACTGAAATAGAATTTTAAGATTATTTGTTATCCTCCTCTGATTTGACTGACTGGTGGTAATAATATCTCCCATATCTCTGGTATTTGCATTGAGTCATAATACGATTAATAAGTATGAGCATAAAAGGGGAATAATAATTTCAATAAAGGTTATTTAAACTATTCAAACTCCCGAAAATAAAGATGTGCTAATACACCTGCCCATTACGACTACTTGAGCGCCATTTTATTCATAGTCATCAAACCTTAGATATTAATATACTGATGTTCATAGTTGAAGAAACTACCCTGTATAGCTCGATTGCATAGTTTGGTGCCATTTTTTGATCTGGTCACTTTTAGGAGTGGTAATTAATAAACTGCTCATTGGAATCAATTGCACAGTCAGGAAAAAAAACTAATTTTTTCCACAAATTCATAAGATACAATTTTGTATGAATTAATTCAACATTCGTCCTGAATTCACAAATAGGAGTTTAGTGAATGAGTTTGTCCCTGTAGCCTGAGGGTTCAGGGTTCAAGCCATGGTGGGGTCGTGAGTACTGAATATTTACTAACTAGGACGAAATAACTGTCAAGTACTTCAGTTTGTGATCAAACTCAAAACAAATCAAATCATTACAAACTTACCCTTGTGAGAACTCACAGTTGGTAACTGTCCTGTGAGCTTTGTTTGATGAAAGTTGAATGTGTATCAAATGTTGGTTCTGACTAACATTTTATTCCTAAATTTGATGGCCTAATCAACTGAAATTTCCCATGTGTTGCTGGATTTGACTGAGCAAGCACCAAACTATTTGGTGATTCCACCACTTTTTCTATCTAAATATATTCATAGGTCGATATTACTGTCCTCAAGTTACAGGTACCTGACCATGAATGACTGTAAAGCGGTAGTCGTTTGAACAGTTATAGTACCATGTTTAGCTAACCAATTCCAATGGAATAAAACAGAAGCTAGTGGAAATTCAGATGAAAAAATGATTCGTTTTGATACAACAAGTTTGTACGATAATATCTCAGTTAATACAGCTATGGGGGCGATTAGGAACTAACTGGACATAGCTGCTGAACTCATTAATGGGACTAAGATCTCGGTTGATAAAATAATATCAGATATTTAGTTATGTTTAACCTCCGCTGCATAGAAATTTCAAAATAGAATATACCAACAATTGAACATGGATGGCAATGGGTTCACCAATATCCCGAATAGTAGCAGACATATTTGTGGATGGGTGGGAACATAAATCTCTTAGAACGTTTAATCCTGCTCCTAGGTTCTAGTGCAGATATGTGGATGATACATTCAATATGTTGAAATCTGAACACATCCCGCAGTTTTTTTTACACATATAAGCTCAATAGTTGACGGAATCCAAATTCACTTCTGAGTTAGAGAACGAACAAGGTGAGTTGGTCATGCTAGAAATAAAACAGGGTGGTAGGTTAGATATTAGCATTTATAGGAAACCAACATACAAATAAATAGTTGGACTTGAATTCATCCTATAGAGAATCGGTAAAGATAGGTTTAGTTCATTGTCAGTATAACCGGGCTAAGAGCGTAACTAGTAAACCAGAGATTTAAATAATGAAATCAAACAAATAAAGAAAATATTACGCGCGAATAACTATCCATAGGAAGAATAAGATTACTAATGAAAATGGTAAAAACAGCATAAATATTATAGAATTCAAAGCCTCTGTAGTACTGTCGTATGAAGAAGAAACATTAGCAGCCTTAGGTATGATTTTTAGTGAGTCTAGGATTAGGGTGGCATTTAAACCGACTACTCTTTCAGAGATAAACTATGTCAGCTTGAGGACTCGATAGATCCGAATTAGAAAAAATAATGTAATTTACCAAATAACGTGTAATGAATGTCAGTTCAAATGACACAGGTCAAAGTAGTAGATCAGGATCAATTAAATTATCGGAAAATAAAAATCTAGTTGGACCTAAAATGATAAGTTAAATAATCTAGAAAAAAGCTCGGTCATTGCAATTCATTCACCTACATGTGATCACACAATAGGGTAGGACAGGATGAAAGTGTTGAAAGGTGAAATAGTTACATGTTGAGGGAGGTTAATTACTGAATCTTTCTTTGTTTATCGACTCAACACCGCATAATTACAATCGAAATGACACAATATGTATACCACAGAAATGAGAAATTGCAACAAACAACTAGGGGAGGGGAGAAAGAGGATATATATATATATAGTAGGCTAATTATGAAGCTGTGTGTATATAATACTGATATGATTATAAGCAATAAATTGTGCTCGAAACATCCTCCAGACATTAATAACACTATATCATAGTGTGTTATTTCAAATACACCTATCTAATATGGAATTGTATTCTACCCCAGTGCTGAAGCTCTATCCCTACTCCGTATACTTTAATGACTAATTAATATCACTTCAAAGCTGGATAGTTACTTAGGGTGTCTATATGTGCAATATATGTTGACAACATAGATCAGTTGGTAACCCCTGTTGTCAATCTGCATTGCACATACATAAGCACCCTAAATAAGTGTACAGCTTTGAAGTAAAGTTAGGAAAAGAGATCTCTTTCCTGACTCATGTGATCTTAACCACGTAATAAAAAAATCTTCACTTTATTGGATTCAAAACTTGCGTAAATTTAGCATTCATTATACTTCCTGGTTTACTGTACTACATGATTTAACACCGTATTAGGCTGTGCCACCAACACTGACTACAAATAATGGAGTCGGTGTTTGATTACCTTTTTTGCTCACTATATGGATAATCCGACTAGCAGTTGGACTATACATCAAAATTCATTTTCATTCCACATAGACTTCAAGTAGTGTGAACGAATATATTAAAAACCAGTCTATATATATATATATATATATATATATATATATATATATATAAGACTGGTTTTTTTGACTGAATTTCCTTCCTATCGATTTACAAGTGATCTTTTGCTTTTGGCAATAAGCGTTAAAAGCAACAATAACAATTAATTTCTGAAATAAGAGTTGTTCCGTTACGCGTGCTAAAGCTTTCTTTTCATTGTTCTGATTATTATTCTCACTTCTACTGCTTGTAGGTTATTTCTACTCACTTTTTAATTTATCAATAAATGTTAGTAGATTTCAGTCCAGTAGAGATATTTGTCTACCAAACGACTGATCAATACAGCGATGAAATTATCATTATCATTCCCACCAAATACCTTAAGTTTTTGAAAGTAAACCTCTTTCTCTTAGCATATGATTGTAGGGAAATTATCGAAAGTTTAATCGATAGGACTTTTTTGAGTCTCTCTATGGCTAGGCAACTTTCATGGTGTAGAAAAGAAAAACTACGGGTTATAAATAAAATATTCTCGTTTTGATGAATTTATCCGCTAAATTCTAAATTTATATATATATATATATATATATATCGAGAAAGTCGAATATTCCTAAAATATTTCCTGTCACTTATCCGAATTCATCCTATAAGGTTGGTAAAATAAACTGTCTACATTCCAGGAGTTAGTTTGTAGGGATTTGATCAGTTTCAAGTTTCATCACTGATTGAAATCAGTTAGAGAACCATTGAAAACTAGGGATTATCAGACAGCTGCGTTATCCTAATTTTGTGACTCTTCATCATTCCTCAACCATTGCTGCACCAAGGATCAGAGCCAGGACCTCCAGGTAATTAGGGGAGCTCGTCGACCATTCAGTCACTGGGACTGATATCAATCAGTAATTAAACTTAAAATTGGTCAAACCCCTATAAACTAAATATTGAGAACTAATCTAATGCTCACTACAGGAGGAAGTTGTCTGTAGTTACAGTACGAAGTTGTGATCAGTAGGATCCACCAGGTTTGAATGTGAGGAAGAATACTCGCTGGTGTCTTGGCTGGCAGTAGTGCTAAAAATCGTCATTTGATAGAAGTTAGAATTAATGAGTCATTGAGTTTTGTCTCACTGGCTAAGTGATCAACGGGGTCTCCTTATAACCTGAAGGTTTTGTGTTTGGTCCCCAGTGGGGTCATGGGTGTGTCTGCGAAGGAGTCCCAAACAAGGACAAGACCGTTGTCCAATACTCATTGATTTTCAACGGTTCTATAACTGAAATCAACTCGTGATCAAACTCAATGTGTCTACGTTTACTGATGTCTAAAGAGTAGTTCTGAAATTTTAAGTTTCGTGTTTATTTTGTTTATTTATTCGAAATGCGCATTTGTATTATGTGACCTCTGCTATTCTACGTATTTTAATCCCTAAAATGTTCTACTGTTTCATATATATATATATATATATCCACTAATGTACAGTTTGGTAAAAGAAATCATTCTTTCGTACATCACCTCATTAATTTCAACTGCGCAACTTTAACTTTTCACGTCATGTGATTATTTTCCATACTTCTGTAGACATTAAAATCTGTTATGAAACCATATAATAGGATGAATTCATACATCACATAACTTTAGTAGTTGTTCTGGTTGTATTTAGATGTATAAAGACAAGGAAATTTAAATTTAGCTACAATTTACAGTTGTCTACGTATAGCGATCTGGACTGGATGATGCGTTTATACCTCTCTTAGAATATACCAAGGATTGTTTTCCTAGTAAGTGGAAATAGCGGAGGTGTTGCTGTTTGGTTCAAGCGCGTGACTTCCAACCTTTGGGTCCTGAGTTCGAATCCTCCTCCACCTGCTTTAGCCTGTATAATTGGGTAGTAGGGTCATCAGCCCTCATACAACAAATATTGCTGGTAATCCGGTACTACGTGAGTGATTTCTAGCCAGCTAGTTAAATCGGCAAGTGTCTTCATGTAGGAATCAATTCTACTGACTTCCTCGAAGAAAATGCATGTTTAAATGAAAACAGAATTCCTTAAAATTTCTGTTAACCGTTACAGAAAGAAAATAGCAACGGTAAATATATGCTGATAGCGGGAATACATTCTTAAATATACGACATACAATAATGTTTAACTTTTAATGTCACTACTAAATAGCTTTTAAAGTATTTACTCTAACATAAGTAAGCACTATACAACACGAGCAACACGTTAGTAAAATATCTTAACGTGTTTAATAAAACGTCTTCGTTTCAGAATTCGTAGTCAAAATACCAAAAATGTGTTTACACACCAGGAATTCGATTAAAGAAGAAGCTACTGTGAGATTTTATTCTTAATATTCACCTTAATTTATACTTTTTCCCGTTGATAGTATTTCAGTGTATCTTGTAAGTTGCTAAGTTACCTTCAGTTATCTTCATATATTTTTGAACGGTTTTATGACTGTTAGCTTTTCATTCTTTAATGGCTGCTTATCCATTAACGTACATTTGTTTATTGAGACTTTGAATTTTCCTTTCTTTGTCTTTATTATTTTGTTCCTTTCCACTTCGAAGGGAACACGACCTCAAGTAGAGTTTTAAAGCTTCACCATCGAAGGTTTTATTTTTACAGGGTAGGGTTGCTAGCCTTTTTTCAGACATTCCCTCTTTGCCAGGGTTCCTACGGGCTAAGGAGTATTGTCGCCAGTAATCGAACTCCGGCCAACATGTGTGAATGGTGAACAACCTACCATTGCACCACCGACGCCCTTGTTTGTCGGCCTATCGACCTCTTGTGTAGACACTTTCATGGTACCTTTTATGCTTTTTAAAAGGTAATAGCTACTAACTGAATCTAGGATGCACACTTCACTTACTTATCTGTATGTGTCTACCCACCCGCTTTATTGAATTGTTATTTGCACTGAGGTTGAAAATTAGGTTATGTCATTTCAAACACCTAGGTATTATCCACGAGGAGACTGAGCAACTACTATCATTTTTTCTGCGTCATCACAGTCTCCATCAGCACAACCTATGCGCTAACAGTGGCTGATCATTTCAGTGTCTTAAAGCAACATAAAATTCACAAACCTTAATAAATTAGGTTAGGGATAGTAACACTTTTAGGTTTACGGACTAACAACAAGTTACTGAATTTGTTGAACACCGCACAATTTTATTATCCTTATACTAAGAAATAGCGTACCAACATCTTAAAACATATCTGTAGAGTGAGGCCAATTAAGATCAAACTTAAAAGATTTGCTACTAGCATCCAAATAAACGATCTTATTTGTTATGTACTATCTCATCTAACATGCAAGCTCCTTAGTATTCTTAAAACAATTAGTCCCTTTGATAAATTTGAACAAGGCATTAAGAAGACAAATTTCGCGAGATGATATCATTTCATAGTTTCTTTACAACCGCTTTACAACTAACATGGTTAACAATGATAAAATAAAGTTCATGAAAATTACTCAGTTAAATAAAAACAAAAGTACATACTAATGACCAATCATATTAAGATAGGTCATGCAGTCCAGGGTAGGCGAAGATTGAAGTCTATTGAGTTTTGTACACACAGTTTAGGCTGTATGTGATTAATCCAAAGTGCTTCCATCACCTTCAATAACCTTGAATTAGAGTTATGTGAAATAATTGTGAAACAGTCATTAATATTTATTTTGTGACCAGACATTAATAAGTGTTTTGCAATGGATGATGCTGGATTTCTATTAAGATTAATCGCGTTAGTATTCCTTAAAACTGTAACACGACAATCATTCTGTTTCCGCCAAGGTAGATTTTAACTAAGAAGATTGGGCGTTACAATCTTTGTATTCCCTTAAGTTGACGTCTGCAAGCATAAATTGCATTCTAATAGACCGTTCAAGATTTTACAGTGAATTCGTTCAAACATGTTTCACTCAACCATCAACCTTAAAAGCATTACACTCTAAAATCTGAAAAGTATACAAAAAACTAACACATCGAATGTCGTATACAAAGTGTAATATAAGATTATAAGTTTCCAGACCGTAGGTGTTACGAACTTCCTGGAATAATTTGAGCGCCGGGTCAGATTGATTCATTATAAATTATTTAAATTAATCCCAGCGTGTTAAGAAAATCAAAACAAGATTTTTCTGAACGTTTCACCGTGTCAGCCACAGCTTCTTCAGCAGATTTATTCGGATTATAATTAATCATCAAAATATATAGTCAAAAATTTTTTTACAGAAAATGAAGTCAGTTTATTTGAAGGTCATTTCTCCATGAACATTTTTTTACCAATAGAAGTATGTAAGCTGTCCTCACATATATTTGTAATGACTAATGTCAAATTGTTGTTGTGTTTACTCTTCTATAGTTGACTTGTAAAGATTAGATTTGTATGCGTGTGTGTGTGTGTGTAGTGATATTTGTCATATGGAAAATACGTGAATTCAGATATGATAGAGAAGATTTGTAGCTCAGGTGGATGATTTTGATGTGGTTTTGTTCTCTGAGCTGGATGGTTCATGGTTCACGTGAATTCATATGTGATAAGCGTGCCACTACATGTTTTTAAGGTCATGGAGGCTCATGTAGTGACACGTTTATCACATATGATAGCGTTATTAGAAGACGGAGACTATCTGAAAAATGTGATGTATTAGCGCTATACATTCCGAACAATCTGATCACACATTTACTTGTCAAGTCAATATATATAGAAAGGTTAAATTAAACAAAGTGAGAGAAAACGGAATTAAGAATAATTAACACAAACGTTTGGTAATCCAATCAAATAAGGATTACCAAGGTAGGTTAAGAGTAATGACAAACTGTTTTTGAATACACAAGGGGGGCTTAAGTCTATGAATAGCTATAGCCTCAGCGTATTTCAGTAAACGCCCTTGACCGTTTTTATAGATGACCTTAAAGGCTGAGTTAACATCAATCTTATGGTTCATCTCGATTAGATGTTTAGCTATAGACGAATTTGGTAGTCTGCCACCTGCATCTATTAGCTTGTCACAATTCATCTGTTTTTCTAACCATTTTGGGATATGCTCTCCCACCCTCACGTGCAAAGCGCGATTACTCCTCCCTATGTATGTATGTCCACACACACACGAAAATTGGTAAATTGTATGGGATGTGATATAATCACTTGTGCACTTTTGGGGTTTACAGTGAAGCATATTTTTGGCTTTTTCCACAATTACAAGCTGGGCTGCATAGTAGGTTTTACGGATGATTGAATTCAACCTTTGTCTCACAATCCTACTGTTTATTTCCCCGTTATATGGTAATTTGATAAAAACCTTTTTCTTAGGGACGGTATGGATTGTAGGTTTAGAGGCTAGTTGACTTCTACACCTGTTTAAAAATTTCAAAGGATATCCGTTTTCAACAAGAGTATCCATTAATATTTCGTTTTCTCTGTCCATAACATCAGCCGTGCAAATACGCTGAATCCTCTTGAATAGACACTTCACCAAGCCCCTCTTATACTGTAATGGACAGAAGCTGTGAAAATTAAGGTATTGCCCTGTCCAAGTGGGCTTTCTGTAGATAGACCGTCTTATTGAGCCATCATCTCTTCGACTCAGAAGTATGTCTAAAAATGCTAGCTGGTTGCGACTTTCTTCCTCACATGTAAGACTAATATGATTTTGTACAGAGTTAAGTCTGTCTAATAGGCGACTCGCATCTTCATGATCGTCACATATCAAAATGATATCATCTACATATCTCCTATAAAAGGGCAATTTTGAAATTAAATCAAGGGATAAGTTTTCAACATAAGACATGTACACGTCCGCTAACAAAGGTCCTAATGGACTCCCCATAGCAACGCCATCCACTTGTCGAAAATGTTCGCCTTCAAACGTGAAATGGACGTTGTCAGTACATAATAATAATAAATCTTTCAAATAAGTTAAAGGGAAAGGGAATGAAAAACAACTAGAAGAAATATAGTCACAAAGAATATCAACAGTCTTAATCAATGGTACATTAGTAAACAAAGAATTAACATCAAATGAATACATTTTCCTATCTTTTATGTTCATATCTACAAGACAGTCAACAAGTTCAAATGTATCTTTCAAAGTAAACTTACATAATTCATTGCGTACTGGGCTTAAAATATCAGCTAACCATTTTGCTAGTTTATGTGTAGGAGAGTTACACATTGAAAGAATTGGACGTAATGGATTGTCAACCTTATGAATTTTAGGTAGTCCATAGAGGTTTGGAAAATCAGATCCCATGGGTTTCAAGGAGTTAAACTCCTGTTTATCGATAACGTTCATGCCACGAAGTTTTACTAAATGAGAATTTACTTTTCCTTCCAATTTTCTGATATCATCCGAAGGAACATCGGCTATAAATTTATTTTCGTCATTAAGGATGGATAACATTTTTGTTTTATAATCATTTCTGTCCATTACAACTACACCAGATCCTTTGTCAGGTTTCAGAATAACTATATCGGATCTATTACGTAATTCCTTTAGGGCTTTAAAATGGGTTGATGTTAAAATGCTTCTCTGTTTTCGACTTGAATTACGGAATTGGTGTGCAACATCAACAAATTTAACTTTCAACCAACTTTGGTCATCTGTCGAGGAAGGAGTTAGAGAACTCAACTGATCATACAAATTTTCAAACTGAGAATCAATTGCTAAGTCCGAAATATTGTTTAATGGGATAGAAAAATTGAAACCAAGTGATAACACCTCCTTTTCATGTAATAAAAGTTCAACCGATGACAGATTTGTCACATACTTATCAGGATTTAATGGGAATTGGTTTAATTCAAAGTCAGAGGTACCGGATCCAAGCAGTTTCAATCTAGTATTCTCTTTCGTCTTATTAACGGCAGAGCTACAAAAATTAGTGAACTTGATTTGGCAGATTATGGAAATATCAGACAATATATTTGATGATGATAAATGGAGTTCAATCAATCCACATAACTTCTCATTAGAACTGTCAATGTGAGATTTCGTAAGGCGAATGAGATTTGAAATATTTGGTTTCGCCTTACGAAATCTCACATTGACAGTTCTAATGAGAAGTTATGTGGATTGATTGAACACCATTTATCATCATCAAATATATTGTCTGATATAATGGTTAGAAAACCAGATGAATTGTGACAAGCTAATAGGTGCAGGTGGCAGACTACCAAATTCGTCTATAGCTAAACATCTAATCGAGATGAACCATAAGATTGATGTTAACTCAGCCCTTAAGGTCATCTATAAAAACGGTCAAGGGCGTTTACTGAAATACGCTGAGGCTATAGCTATTCATAGACTTAAGCCCCCCTTGTGTGTTCAAAAACAGTTTGTCATTACTCTTAACCTACCTTGGTAATCCTTATTTGATTGGATTACCAAACGTTTGTGTTAATTATCCTTAATTCGGTTTTCTCTCACTTTGTTTAATTTAACCTTTCTATATATATTGACTTGACAAGTAAATGTGTGATCAGATTGTTCGGAATGTATAGCGCTAATACATCACATTTTTCAGATAGTCTCCGTCTTCTAATAACGCTATCATATGTGATAAACGTGTCACTACATGAGCCTCCATGACCTTAAAAACATGTAGTGGCACGCTTATCACATATGAATTCACGTGAACCATGAACCATCCAGCTCAGAGAACAAAACCACATCAAAATCATCCACCTGAGCTACAAATCTTCTCTATCATATCTGAATTCACGTATTTTCCATATATATATATATATATATATTCAGGTACACTCTCGTTTACCATTGTTTATTTTTTTGCTTTCCTTTTGACATCTGTATGTGTTGTTCTCATTATTTTATGCGTGTGTTTCAAAATCTTTTATCGTACTTTCTCACTACGCAATCTTTATAAACCAATCATAGAAAATTCAAATATGACTCAATAGGAATGCAGTTTATCCATATTTTTAAATGTTTTCTTCTGTAGATCATCGCCATAGCGAATATATTTTGCATTTGCTAAAGAATTCTACTCTTTCTGACCGATACACGCTCCTGAGGTAAGTTTCATAAATAAAATTTTTTTTAAACAAAACATTTTTAAAATGGTATTAGCTTAAAAAAGCCTTCTGTCGAAATCATAGTAGACAAATATTCTATGGGTTACGTTAATTATTATTATTATTATTATTATTATTATTATTATTATTATTATTATTATTATTATTAGACACAAACTTGGTACATTAAGGGCACTAAGAGATGTGTCACACAAAATCATAGTTTTTGTGAGGGTCGATATACTAACTGGACTCCCAGACCGAAGCCACTGGTTGCATTGAAGGGTTAGCCCCGCTGAAGTCTGACCCAAAAGGCAGTGAAGCAGTGTCACGAGCTACGTTCGCATGGTTGCTGGTGACTAAAATAGGTTCATATGACATACGACCCTTCTGGATTCTGTAGTCCATGAACACCATGTGTTTCTAATCAGTGTTTTCTGCATCCCCTAAGTAGACCATCATGTTCACTAATCTGAGTGTAAACGCCAGATGTTGACACTCGTCCATTCACTTATATAAGTAATACCCTCGCTATTTCACTGAAGTGAATAAGACTTATTTGTCAGAAGCTATGAAAGCTTGGACACCTTAGTACATGTCGAGAAAGAGACTGAAGTCTACCCGCCCTACCTTACCAGTTCCTTTATAGGAGCATGGGCTATGTTTAATGGAAGTTGAATATGTATCAAAAGTTAGTTCTTCATAAGGCTTTGCTCTTTTATTTGTCAACTGAATCAGCTAAAATGTCAGATTTGTTGTTGGGTTTAATTGAACAGTATCAAACCACATGGTAATTCCACCACATTTTTCTCTCCGAATATATTCATGGATCAACACAACTTGATCATTAATGACTTTGAAGTACGTTAATTGTGTAAATGATTCTGATGTTATGTATAGCGTTAGTTAAATAATATAAATTAGAATGATTGTAAACTTTCATGTGTTCCAATTTCAGAATCCTCTACACACCATAATGTTTGTAATTCATGTCTTATAATGATAAAATCACAGAATCTGTGGTTGTAGATATTAATATTTTCACTGTTTTGTCACTTATTTTTTGTTGATTGTAAATAGAATACTTAATGTATAATAAGAAGATAGTAAGGTTGATTTGAAGTAGATTAGGGTTACGTTAAAGAAAGATTAAGGTGAGGATTAAAAGACCAAATCTACTTTACAGCGCTATGCCTCTTTCCAAGGTCAGTTGTGAGTTTGCGCCTTTTCGGTGCCTAAAGTTTAATTTCGCCTCAAATCGAATGACATGAAAAATGGTGACTCTAATTTTCTCGATTATTTGGTTGTTGTCCGTAGTAAGATGTGATTAAAGGTAGTAGAATGTAAGTTTCAGATGCAAAGGGAGATCTTTGCTGCATTGCCTGGAACAATTGTAATGTGTGGAAACAGTGTCATTTGAAACAGTAATGTCAAATAATGGCAAGCACTCTAAATATTTTGACGTATGAAAATGTGACTGAACGCAAACGACATTCTGCTTCGCTATTCAGATGCACGGCATTCCAAACACTAGTTCACTCACAATCCCATGTCCTTTGAATAACTTAGCAAAACGCCGGTTACTTTCAGTCTGGAAAATTTGATAGTATGGAAAGGATGCATGACTGTAGTGTGTGAGTCACTACTATTGATACTGCTGAAAATGATATGACCTATGCATAATTCAACCATGTTATCACATCAAATTATGGAAATTATGGAGTATTTGAGATGATTGCAGTATGTACAAAGATATGGGGAGAAGAGATTTAGGACAAAGAACATGTCGATTTAAACAAATTAAAACATGCAAACCGTCAAAAGAAAACTGTCAATCTTAACGGTAAACTAATAAAGGAAAAAGAAAAACTAGTTGATGCAATGACACATCCATCACCTTGAATCTTGTAGTATCATCTTTCTAAATAACTTGATTTTAAGTGAATATTCGCACTCACCAACTAGTTAGTGTACTACATTTTGATGTTGTATACTTCTAAGAGGTTTATTTTAACTTTGAATATTTATAAACTATGTGATCGATAATTTCTACTCAGCGTCAGAATTGTTTCCTCTCATTTATCACTATTTGTGATAGTGATTTTTATAAACGGTAATTAACTAGCTCATTTGTTTCTTTTTCTTATACACGTGTTTACACTTCTCTTATACAATTTTCCTTGCCAATATCTGGAAGTAAATTATGTTTATTGGAATGTGAATGGCCTACGGATTCATACCCTGTGTTAGAATTCCTCTTCAGTACGGTATGTTCTTTGCAGATATATAGAAATAGATTTATATGTATTCATGTTTTCAAATTCATTATGGTTCATCGATATGATTAATACCAAAGGGACCTTAAATAGTAATCGACTTAAAGATTTATGAGTACTGGTCTATAAATCAGCCTTTATACTTTTAGAACAATATTCATGTGACTGTTGCTGCAGTGTATTGTATTCATGATCAAAATTTTCTTCTCACTGAGTCAATACACTACAGGTTTTCAACTGTTTCAAAATATCTTCTGTTATATGATGATTATGATGAAAGCCGCCTTTTGTTGGGAGAAAAAATGAATGATTGAGTAGGGATTTCGACTCTTAATAAGATTGATTACAATTAAATATCTATATTTTTTGGCAACGAAAGCATAAGCAATAAGAGAATAGATAATTTCAGAAATTACTGGATAACCTTCTTTTTACAAAGTTTGTTTCTCTTCGTTAGTTTTCACACATGCCTCATTGTATAATACTAACCCTAAAAAATATCCAGGTCTCGAAGTTATAGTCTGATGCTCCTGTCACGTATTCATGACACGCGACACAATCAAAGTATATATGTTCCACTCAATCTTTATTTTGATTTTCACTCACTGAGTTCAATGAACTCACTGTTAAGGTTCTAAATCTATTAAATTACTATATTATTTTATCGATTTCATTATTTTCACTATTCACCCCACCTACAACATCCTCCAACCTGATGAACTCTCCACCATGATATGTATAAATTAACTCTGTTGTTCTCTGTTGTATTTTGTCTCTATTGCATCCTTCTTTCCAAGAGAAATCTGAATTCCATCCAACCGTCTGTCTAATCACTATATAAATAGTTTTTTTTTCTTTTAACACTAAATGACTGTCTACTCACATCAACTTTGAAATTATGTTGTTTATACTTTCTATCTAAAAGTTGAAATCATTGTAAAAATTATGTTCAGACAGTATTTTGTAACATGTAATTCATTTATTTAGGATATACAGAATTGAAGAGAATCTGCAACTCCATTTATTTTATTAACAATGATTTGAAGAAAATATAGAAAAATCTGAACCGGATTTGTAGGAATAATCTATGATTACACTATGCTTTTAGTTGTAAACTTTGCAGTATTAGGAATAAATTATCTTCCGAACAAAAGGAGTTTTCCATTTCAGTGAGTTAGTCTTTAGAGAGGTCAGTTTTGTCCTATACTTACGCTTCTTAGAAAATTGTTGTACATTATTTACATAAATAGTTCATTATCTCTGTTATCGCATCTTTTCTTTTAACATAATTTTTTCAAGTGTTTGACGCATCTGTGGTCATTGCCTGGTGTATCCGCTAAACAACTTTTTGTACAATTTGTGAATAAATTTAACTCAGAAACCCAAAGAGATACCGATCTGAAAAAATCAGTTAAATTTACTAATATGCTGGTCAAATTTTTACGAAACTACTCCAACAATCAGGTATACGGTTTAACGATTCCTGTTTTTTATTTTGCCTACAGTTTTCGATCTCTGGTAGATAATTTTACTCTTTTAATTTAATATTTCTTCTCTTAGGGCAGGTTCCAGTACAATTTTGTGTTACGTTTGTAAATCGACGTTTTCCAGTTATGGGAAATTCCGTACATCACTGCAGATTTAGTAATTACGATATATCTGTCAGGTTCACTGATATTATATTGGTGGTATGAATGTACTTGAATAGGGTACATGCCTCTGATTATCTGTACAGATAAATTAAGAATTGCAGCACGTGCCTAACTACTGTTTTCCCTATTATATAGGCCTTCCAAGGAGTCATTTAGGAATCTTATCAACGAAGTCCAACTGGCACTATATAAATAAAAATAACAAAATATTAAAATCACACAAAGATTCGTTTTAGCTTGCTGCTAATACTATAGGAACTGAAAATTATCTTTAACGTACATTGTATTTAGATATTTGAGCAACTACTACGATTGTTAGTAAATGATGAAAGCGTTGTGAATACAGATAAGAATTTTAAATTTGGTAACACCTTATTGTCAGTTTCGTCCACTCAAGACAACAGTTAAATTGTTACAGACAGAAACATTAGTTACACTTTTAGATTAAATATCTATGTCTTTCATCCGAAACTTCCGACTAATTTTTCTTGAATTGAGGATCAGTAGTATTATTCAATTAGACCTAATGAAAATGGAATAGCAACTTTCTTTAATTTTCTTTAAAATACTGTTTGGATAATACTGCTTAGAATATGATATCAAAAATGTGTACGACTACTTCTCCTGCTCAGTTCCCATTGAATGTAATCCTTTTTTAATCGTAGACTTCATATTATTCTTATTCGTTCCTTGAGTTCTCAGTGCAACGCACAGCTTCAGCAGCTCATCTCGACGGTTCTCTGTTCTCTACTGTCTTTTGTAGCTGGTTTCAGGACTATCCACACTTTCATTTCCTCTTCACACGATCTCTTTGTAACTCTCGGACACCCGTTAGGCTTCCATTCAAAAAAGTGACGTGTAATGTCAATTCAAGATCTTAATTATATGTTAAATCCAGCTCCATTTCTTCGCAAATTCCTCTGAATTTAAAGTCTGATGCTTTCCTAACTACTTTGAAGACGCAACTGGCTAGTGTAGAATGCATGACGAATAGTTTCCATACCTTTTTTTCTAAATTCCGCTCCCATTTATGAAGTAAACTATAAGTAAAAAATTATCCGCATGTAAAATGGCTACGTTCGTGTGTCATTAGGCCTTCCATTTCGTGATTTCAGCCCAACCACCTAACAATAAGAATGTCAGGACTGTACACGTGATGACTCATAGTAATTTTCGCATATATTCTAATAAGTCCTTTAATAACTCTCAGGGAAAATGTGTTAATTTGATGTTTGTTGATTCTTTTTCCACTAGCATTTTTGAGTAAATACTTCTCATGCTTTTTGTAGCTATCGTTACCATTCCCTGAGGAGTCGAAGACTATTTTGAAGCAATTGGCAAATGAAAACTCCACTTTCCTTCAAAACACATTAATGAACTTAGTATGTTAAAAAAAACATATGAAATGAAAAATATAATTCAATTCTTCTACGTACAATGTATTGTAATCATGGTTTTTTCAATAAAACATTGTAATTAACCAAGTCTTTCCTGTTTCTTTTTTCTATTGTAATTGTTTTTCCATTGAAATCTGTGAATATTGTGAGGTTTTTTATATTTCTAGATATCTCTAGAATAATGAATATCGGCGATAAATTCATCTCTAAATTATTGGATCCACAATTACAAAGTGGAGACGTATTCAGGTAAGGAAAGTGATAATATTTCCTTTGTTTGTTTTTTTGCTACTTATTCCAGGGTGTGTTTAAAACATACTATTATCAATTTTGTTCACGAATTGAATTTAGTTAGAGAACCGTTGAAAATCAGGGAGTACCGGACAGTTGTTTCGTCTTTGTTTTTTTGGAAGAGCATATCCATTAACCTTGTCAGGGATCAGTGGAGTCCACCAAGTTGCACGTGAGGGCAGACACTCGCCGTTGACATTTGTTAGTAGTCTCCCTATATGTTAAGAATTGATGGGCCATTGGATTCTACCCCAGTGGGTGAATGATATACCAGTCCGCCTTGTAGCTTGAAGTACGATATCTGATGGGGTCACAAATGCGTACTGCAGTAGAGGTCCAAGTAAGGACAAAGCAGCTATCTAGTACCCGTTGATTTTCAACGGTTCTCTAACTAAATTCAATTGTTTATCAAAACTGAAATTAATCATATCTCTGAAAACCAGCACTTGAAGATATGATTTTATTCAGTAACTTGAAAAATCTCAGTATATGCTGCAATATGGGTTTTGTGGCACTAAAGTGAACTCAGAAATTTTAATAAATCATTTCTGTTGTAAATCATATACTGTGATGAAGCTATTTTTGATTCTTGGATGAGTGACGTATATTATACATTAAAATGTAGAGATGTGGTTCATTGGTTCTAGTCTGTGAGTCACGGGCTTGTTTCCCGCTCCAAAATCAATCGACGAGGCTATAAAGTTACACAGATTGAGATGGCTAGGTCACGTGCTGCGCATGCCTAACCAGCGCCTCCCCCGACGGGCATTGCTAGCTGATATAGGTGGTGCAGGTGGGAAAATAGCCAGTGGTGGCCAAACAAAAACATGGCATCAATCCATGAAATCCTTGAAAGTTAAACTGAGTCAGGTAGGGAGATGCAGACTCAAGGGTTGGGGCCCTCGGGACTCTAGGAATCAATGGCTGGAGACAATAGGTGACATGGCTCAAAATCGTTGTCAATGGCGCAGATGTATTCAGTTTCTGTAATCTTTCATATTTCTTTCTACCATTACCCATTCTGTTTCACTCTTATACTTGTCAAACTCTATTGATTCTCTTCACTCATCTTCTTGTCTACCTCTGTGTGCTATTTGGAACGTGGCAACTCGAACTGGTGCACTTCGGTGCCAAGTTCTATGTTGAATCCAGACAGACAGACCCGCTCCACCTACTTCAGCGTTGGCAACAGGGTAGTACCACTACCCCGCTTCGATTAGTGTGGCTATTAGCCAGGTACATGAAAAGTCTTTTCCATGTAGTTGTATTCATATATTAAAATAGGTGTATAAAGACAGTTTCATTGGTTTATCATGCAAGCAAATCTCTGTCCTCTTTTTTTCCAGCTTTTTACAACTCTCTTGTTTTACGAGTTGATCACGGATTGATATCAGTTAGAGAACCATTGAAAACCAGGGAGTACTGGACAGCTGCTGTTTCATCCTAGTTTGGGAATCATCAGCAGTACGCACCCACTGGGATTCGAACCCAGGACCTTCCGGTTTTACCAGTAGTCAGTATTTATTATTATTAAGTTTAGTATTTGGTTTGTATGAGTTGTTCTCCTGTAAGCATGATCTGACAAATTGTCGTTAATAAATCAATCCTGTGATATCCAGAAATAGTGGTTTATGGTGAACTAACGATATTCACTAGCTCAATTTTACCTTCATGAGAAACGAATACTTTGCTTGCATGGTTGGACTGAATCATTCACTATTGATATGCCAGTCAAAGTAATTCAGGACTACATATAGCGTACTGTTAAAAATCTAAATCACTAATCAGATATGTATGAATTCCTAAAATAGCTGTAATGGTTTATTGTATTTATACGAATATGCAAATAAATTTGTGTTTGAAACAGTCTCTATAAGAAGCTGTTTGTTCAAAACTGAAGTAAATTAAATTTGCAACTTATGAATGTGCACTTTTTGTGTGTTGGTTGCTTGCATAAGTTGTCACTCAGCCGTCTACTCAGCTTACGTCCATTCCATCTCCGTTTTCTTGAATGTCACAAAGCTAATGAAAGCTGAGAAGACAGCAGGACCACATTGAATTCCCTCGGAAGCACTGAAAATAGATCCAAAGACTTCAGTGGTTGTGCTCACGTAATTATTGTAGAAAAGATTAGCTGTCTTTGATCATAGGTGCCTGCGTTCTATTTCCCGTGTGAAGTGGTTATAATAAGGTGAGCAATATTGAGGTTAGGTGTCGAGTTCTAGGTAAGCAGTGGAAATCAATCGACGGGGCTGTGAAGTTACATCGACTGTGCGTCGGTAGCACAGTGGTTAGGACTCTCGCCGACCATGCACATGGTCCGAGGTTCGATCCCCTGCCGACGCACACCTGATATCTGTGGTCGGTCTGCGAAATTTGGGCTAGCGATATCCATGCTGAAAATTCCATACTTGTACCAAAAATACAGTGTGGAATCAAGCTGTAAATCAAAAAAATAAAATAAAAATGGTTAGGATATGTGTTACGTATGCTTAGTCATCGCCTTCCTCAGCGGGCAATGTTAGCTGATATAGGGTCAGGCTGGAAAAGAGCTAGCGGAGGTCAAATAAAAACATGGCACCAGTCAATGAAATCTACAACAGTTAGTCTAAGCCACGTAGGAAGGTGTAGACTTCCTGACTGGTTGGGGTCCTCAGGACGGTAAAAAACTAATGAAGGCTGCAAACAATTGGTGATATGGCTCAAAATCGTTCTCAATGGCTAGTACAGATGCATCCACTCCTTGTAACTTATGATTTCCAATGAAACCGTTTTGTTCTTCGTTATTACTATTCCTTTGTCTCACACCTCTGTTTACTGTCTCTAATATGCATTTCTTCTACTTTCTTCTCTTGCTTTGTGTGCCACATGGAGTGTGGCGAAATGAACTGCCGCACATATGTGCAAAGTTCTGTGTCGAAAACACACAGACATTATTGTAGAAAGTTGGTAAGAAAGGAAAGGCACCTACTGATTGGAAGAAATACTATTTTGTCAAACTACTAAAGAAGGACAACTTAAGGCTTTACACGACAGCATAACTTAATTCATTTTCGCTCATTTACATTACACATTTTTTGTGAGTAATCATCCCGTGTGTATTTGTGTGTGAAGTCAATTGTTGTTTTTGAACTTGTGTTGACTGAAACCAGACACTATTCTTTAGACAGAAAGTATACTGTATTACAGGAAAATCCTATTCTTTCAATTTTTTATATTCTCCCATCATGATATTGTGATCAGTGTTTTTCGTACTTTCTAGAGGTGAAAGAGTATTTTCACCTAATCCAAGAACTATTTATGGTGGTGAACTTATGGCACAAGCATTGATGGCTGCCAGTAAAACTGTACCAGACGGCTACAGACCTAATAGCCTACACTGTTACTTTCATGATCGATGTGAGTTAAAATAATAGTAATAATAATAAACACTTTTATGTGAAATAATTTTGTCCGTTAATGCTGTGTAAATTGTAATAAAAACGACTTAGAAATCTATAAAACCTATAATTTTATATCGGATTTCATCATATCCATAGTAAAACTTAACTACTACTTAGCCGATGTTTGCGAAAATTATGGAGTCTTTTTAAAAAACACGGAATAGTGGTTTTTCTTTTTCCTGCCTTCTTATTCTTGGATAATACTAATATTTGATAATTGTTATTAATGGAAGTGCCCCGTGTGTTTAAGCTGTAACTATGTAGTCATCGTTTCTATAAATCTTATTTTATTCCTTCGCGCTCGCCGACCATGCACATGGTCCGGGGTTCGAGCCCACACCGGCGCACACCTGATATCTATGGTCGGCCTGCAAAATTTGGGCTACCGATATCCATGCTGAAAATTCCATACTTGTACCAAAAATACAGTGTGGAATCAAGCTGTAAATAAAAAAATAAAAAAATAGAACATAGGGTTTCAAGCCTGAGCTCTGAAGTTTCAGTACCGGAGGTTTTTTTTTCTTTATGTCGTGCGGTTGCTAGACTCGTGCCCAACTCTCCCTCCTTATCGGCCTTATTACTGGCTAAGCAAATTATGGGAGTGTGTTGGCCGGAAATCGAAACCCGGACCACGTCTGTGGTTGGGGAGTATTCTGTTGCTGAAAGACCGACGCACATTTACCATTGCAGTGGTTTAACTCCTTATTTTAATGTTTTATATACGCGAAATATGCTATTATGGACTACATAGTACCAGGTTTAAACTCAAGTCACTTTCTAGTGCTATGAAATTTTAAGGTCTAGTTGAGGGTCTTCAAGGAAGCTGGAGATAAACCACAATTGAATTTTTACACTCAGATGTTAAAGAATGAAGCTACAATGGCAGTCATCAAGAAGAATTCGGAAAAGAAAATTCGAGCAAACCTGCGTGAAGCAACACTGGAACTCCCTGAAACGTTATGTGTTAGGAAACCTGAGTAGACATTTTGGACAGCAAGAAGAGACAATGTAAGAAATGACTCCCTATGGTGATGTTGAATTTGATAGAAGAGAGAAGAATGATCACCCAGAAGATGAACAAGTGTAGAGATGAATAACGAAGGGAGAAACTGAGTAAAACATACAACATACATACAGAGAAGTGAAAGAGAGTGCTTAGTAAGCTAGAAACGCTTTTGCGATACATTAGCAACTGAAGCAGAGCAGGTTTCAAATAAGGGAGACCTCAAGACACTACATCAAATAACTAGGTTACTTTCCGGGAAGAGAACAACGTAGACGAAGCCTGCGAAAGATAGTGAAGGAAAACTAATCACCAAAAGTTGAAATACAATGAATATTGCCCAGATCAATTTACAAGACCCTTGAGTCGACCACCGCTTACAAATTGTCAAGAATTATCCCCAGCAGACACAACTACCAGTGAACACTAACCCTCCAAGAAAATCAGATGTTGAAAAAAACCGTTAAGTTACTGAAAGCTAGAAAAGCAGCAGAAGGAGCTGAATAATGCTTCTGTCCATCCCATGCAAAATATTAAGCTGCGTCATGCTGGATAGATCAAAAGATACTCATCCAACAACAACACTCACCACCAACCAGAGAAGCTGAAGGAAGTTGTCTCTTTTACTTACCTCCCCTAGGCTGCCTCATTTCATCTGCAGACGACACAAATGAAAACGAATCTCTCAGGATCAGAAAAGTAAAAATGGCGTTCGTTTCTCCGAAATCACTGTGGAGATTTACAGCACAAGGAATATGATCCGTATTTTCAACACCTATGTCACGTTAATCAATGCGTCTATGTGGTTAAAGACCTTAGTCCACGCCTGACGAAATGACTTTCGAACAGACTACTGCAAACTCATCCACAGCTGCCTACTCGCGATACTAAAAATGAGATGATCGGTCAAAAAAGGATAAACAACAATGGGCTTTGGCGATGAACCTATTACCCAGTAAATATGAAGGAAATAAAGTTAGATTGGATACACGCTGAGAAGACTTTTGCGTGACATAATACTCCAGGTTGTTGATTGGAATTCGACAAGACAGGCATCCGAGGTTGGTATAGAGAAAATCATGTGAAGAGAAAATCAAAGCTTTTGGTAATCTTGGAGCCAACTAAGAAAGGCTACAGAGAACGGAATAAAATGCATGTGCTCCGCTGATGCCCTAATTCCCAAGAGATGAATAATATGGTATTATAAATACAGAATCCAATTCCACAGGGTCTTATATACTCTTTAGAATCGATTATGGTGGATGTCTTTCCTCACTATCTACTTTGTGATCAAACATTTATTTATATTGTCAACCATAAGAAGTGTAGTTCTGACACATCCATGAATTTCTACCGAGACTTATATACTTAAAAGTTAATTAGATAACTGTAGGTTTAAATGTGTGGTCACCGAAAAAAAGCTTCATTTCTGAAAAGCAGTTATAAAGAATTATGACTTTTACTACAAGTAACCTTTCATGAGTACGCCTATTGGTTGTCGACAGTCTTGAATTTTGTTTCCACCTACTTTTATAATATATTCAATAAAGTGAATATACTTTGATTGGGCACTAGTAACTAGTGTGATGTGTCTGGTTCTTTCTTTGGTGCAGACTGAATTCTATCAGTCAGGTTCGCAGGTTCGAATCTCAAAAGGGAACATGTGTTCCTTCAAGGTTGGAAATACGCTTTGCTGACGAGTGCCAACTAGCAGGAAACCTAGGTCCTGCCGATTGCCTCCGACCAGCTAATATCATCAAAAGTGAATATACGTTAAGAAACTTATAAGCTTTTTGCAGTGAAGTTAATTATTGAATTTCCGTATTAGAGGATAAATTAGTAATTAAATTTGTACATTTTCACCTGGAATTTATGCAGCCAAACGATGCAGTATGTATCATCTTGTCACATGGGACAATTACCTTGAACAAATTTTATACACATATAATAAAATCTCCCAATAATCGACATCTTTCCTAGTAGTGACAGTCGTATGATAAAGGTATCCAAGTGACTGAATACAGTCATGACGTTAGTTGATTGTGATGTACTACTGTTTGGAATTGTATATCAAATTAAAATTTCTCTAACTCACTTTTTTTTAAAGCAAGTGTTTCAGAACCAAATGATTATTATGTTACCAAACTCCGTGATGGACGTTCATTTTGCCATAGATTAGTTGAAGCTTTCCCGATAAATAAAGACAATGTCGTAACTCCTTACTTCCGCATGGATTGTTCGTTTAAAACTCCTGAAAAAGACCCAGCATCTTTTTTGTCTTCTATGCCAAAAGTTCCATCGGTTGAAGAAATTCAAGATTTTAATACTTATTTAAAGTCACTTGATCTGTAAGTTTTTACCAGAATTTACTTTTTTCTTGGTAAACAATTTTTGCATTTTTAATGAATATGATTTTTGGTTTTATATTACTACCTACTAACATTCTATAATAGTAAATTGTTTACTGAAGACTTTTGAAAAATGTTTTGATTGAACAAAGTAAAACATGCTTTTGTGTTATAATATCAAATGCAGTCTTGGTTTGATGATTTAAACACATGAACACGAGTGACAAAGAAAATCCTGCTTGTTGTAACTTTATAGATGAAAATATTGATGTTATATAAAATAAAAATGCAAGTTTCTTTGCATTCACTGAGCCACTTTCCTTATACATCAAACAGAGAGACATGAATTCGCTAGGTTAGGTGAGTCATCTTTTTATGCTCAAACTGATGAATACTATGTACCATAAATTGAAGCAGTCCAACTATTGGGAAATCGGTCTTCTGTTGCTTATGATAGTTTTGGATGTATATTTATAGATATAAGTAAATCTGTGGCTTTGAGTAGCCACACATTTAAAAAGTATGTGGTGAAGTATATAAATCATACTTATTTTCCCTTGAGTCGTTCCCACTTCTAATCTGTACTGAGCTATATCAATACTGAGTATATCAACAAAGTTACAGTTGTAGAGACATTTCGCGTGAACATATTCAGGCGTTATACACCCCTGTCAAAATGAAGCGGACTTCAAAGTTATATCTATTATTTACATGATATGTTTCCTGTGTGGAGCTGTTTTGTTGTCACTATCCCTCAACCACCTTAAACAAAGATTCACTAGTCACTGGTATTTGCGTGTCTCTATTTATTGTTTGAGACTTTGCTGGTTTTGTTTTACGTTGTGTAATACTGTAGCATTTATTCACTTTGTTCATAATGTCCAGTATGTTTTCAAACAGGATTAAGAAGTATTCACCTTTGATTACATTCTTAACGTACTGTATCCTTAATCACACTTTTGCTTTTAGCGAGAGTTTACCAGTGGTACCACGAGGTCGCATACAACAGTTTCTGAATTTTGATGCTAATTCGCCTATTGAAACTAGATTTTGTGAGCCAGAATATGTACTTGGCCTTAAGTCTAATGTTGGCGGTCGATTACATTCTTGGATGCGTTTAAAAGAAGCCCCATGTAAGTGGTTTTCTTCACTGTCTTTTTATTTCTCTCTTCGTCCTTAGTGAATCAGTCAATATTTCAAACTTGAAAATAGTTAGACTAATGACTTCCAGTCACTTGATTCTGTGTACTATTTTTTTGCACCGCAAGAATAAACTTTCATTATGGGTAAAACTTACTTTGATAAAGTCTCAGTGTTATACAGTAATATTTACTGATGACGTTTCGGGCACAATTGATTGCTCATAATCATTATAAGGTACTCACACAACTTTCTAACTTCGTTTATGTAGTTCCATTATTTTCCATCGTCTGATTTGATTGGTAATAGTATTTTCCATATTTCCAGTATGCTTGATGAGTCATTCCTGTTGCATATGTTGGTTGTAGACTCGATGAACAAGGATTCAGTAGCCAACTTCTCTCTCTCCACCTACCTAGATTACTTTTTAGAACTGTAACCCTCTCCCACCCTATTGTGTGGTTGCGTGCTAATGCATGCAGTGCAATTGCTGAGCTTTTTTCTAAATTACTTATCTTCTCGGGGTCAACCATCTTTACCTTAGCTAAATTCTTATGTTCCGACAATCTGACTACCCCTGACCCACTAGTTTGACCTATGTAGTTGATCTCACAGTCATTGCAGGGTACTTTGTAAATTATATTGTTTTGCCTAATTGGGTCAACAGGATGCCTTAACCTAGAGAGCTTGTTAAATACTTACTGCTTTTATTAACTGCATTGTGTGTAGAATTATTAAACGTACAATATTGTCTGTGTAAACAATAAATGTATATAAAAGTAATATGAAGTGTTATTTGCATATCTAACATTTGTCTTTCTAGCTATCCCCTTGCACTCTTATCGTGATGCTATGCTGGCGTATTTATCTGATGCTCTTTTGTTATGGGTTGCCCTAACTGAACCACATCATGTTCATTATTTGGTAACTTTAAATCAAAGCATATGGTTTCACAATCCAGATATATGCCCTGAACCAAATGAGTGGATTCTTTTCGAAACACGAGCTAATTACGTAGGTGGGTTTAGCATTTTTAATTCTTTTATTTACTCTGGATAATAAATATTTTTAAAAACATTTGGAACATAAACAGTAAAGTGGATATGTAGATCCAGACCTTGACGTGATGTTTGGGCCTGCATATCGCACTGACTAATCTTCCTACAGTTGCTGCCACGCCAGAGAGGTCTTTCAAGTAGCGATTAGACTAAAGGCAGTTACCATCACCATAGTTAAAGCTGTTTACACTGTGTTGGGGGAATCTGTGGGTGAAGTTTTGCTGCTGGGGAATAATGATGTGACAGCAGTAAGATGCTTCCTTCAGACGACCAGCATGTCAGTTATGCTGAAGGGAGGGGATTAAAAACTGTCCACCACGAAAATTGTACATCCC
This sequence comes from Trichobilharzia regenti, assembly GCA_944472135.2. Taxonomy (NCBI): domain Eukaryota; kingdom Metazoa; phylum Platyhelminthes; class Trematoda; order Strigeidida; family Schistosomatidae; genus Trichobilharzia; species Trichobilharzia regenti. The sequence continues at coordinate 50,799,319 of OX235265.1, forward strand.
AACTTACCTTGAGGCTGTGGGTAGCAGGTTTTAAGACTGTCATATGGACGCATCTCCCAAAAACCAATTCAAAGACGCCATTTGTGACCGGCTTCAAGTACTTTTTCCCTGAACTCTGTGGTAAGGCAATACTAATACTCTTCTGTTTCAGATACCCCAAGAAAAAGTCATCCTCCACAGTGTGTTCAGCCGGGTAGGAACGATCGCCCACAAACTTACGAAAGCAAATAAAGCTCTCGTGATCACCAACCATCTTTACATACGTCACAGTTATGTTGCTTTCCTCCTGTTAATACTATTCCACAGGCAAGTACCTCATCTTCTGTTAACTCTGTGACCACTAATAGCCACGAGAGCCGCAAAAATACTACTGATGGTCTCTTGAAATCACTTTGCCGACTTCGCTTTCAAGAATTTAACGTCAAAAGCCTTTTTAAATCAGGTATCACTAACTGAAACTCTAGTATCGCAAACCATGAATGTATGTCGTGTTTCGAAGACGCGCATGCAAAAGTGGAGAGTGTGATTATTCACTTAACTCCACCTGGTTGATATGGTGAGTCCGTAAAATCCATCTTACGGGTGTCAAAATATCTTTCAACTAGTTTGTGAGGACATGCTGGTGTTGGGATAAAATTTGAGTACTAGCGCAGAAAAATCCAATGGATACTCATATGTGTACTGTCTGGCTGAACAGATCCGTCGATGTCCTTTCCTAATCTTTGCTTACGCACCCAACAGACTGCGGTTTGGACGAAGTAAAGGAACAGTTCTATCAGCAATTGTATAGTCTGCTGCTAAAAGTGAAACACTCAGATGCAGTTGCTTTAGCACTCAACTTCAATACTCAAGTTGGAAAATTGTACCAGTCTGAGAAATATATTGAAGGCACCTACGGATTTCCGTCCCGACTAACCAACCACGTTGATTATCTTCAGTTACAAAAAGAGACATTGCCTAAACTGGCGACTTGCGTCATTAAATCAACGATGTACCACATAGTGATAAGCTATCAATGGTGACAGTTGGTAGGATACTGCTGTTCCTCCTGATACACATTCGTAGACTCCAATCATGCTCTAGTCTGTGTGTGCGCGCGCCTAAGACTGAACGAACATTTTAAAGAGACTGTATCAATAAAGCCTTTACACCCATAATTTGACCTGGACACTAAATCTCTGTTCAAGGAATAAACAGGTAAACGCGTAACTAAGATGGACAACATGACTCCTCCTGAAGGAGCCTGGCATAATATCCAGCCAGCTGTAGAATCAACGGTAAATTCTGTTGGTAGCCTAACTTCATCCGAACCGATAGATGCGAGAAGACTGATTCGAGCTGGCTCCGAATGTAACGAGGAGCGAAAGTTGCTCAAACATAAACTGACGAAAAGTCTCCTCAATGACTGTGGACGGTAGTGGGCTACCTGAGTGAAAGAGACAGAAAAGGCATCGGCAATGGATAACACCGGACAACTATATAGTTGGCAAAAGGTAAGTAATATGTGAGGTAATCTCTGAGAAACATGGTGTCCTGATTAGCTCTCAGGATAGATGACTGGAACATTGTATGGAACATTTTTACGGGCAGTTTGACTGGCCTACAGCCACGCTCAACTTGCTCAGCATCCAACACCTATATGAATGGGATGTAGCCATCGATCCTTCATCCGTAACTGACGTGACAAATACTGTCTCTAATCTGAAACGCGGCAAACCAACAGGACCTGATGGATTGACTACAGAGGTGTTGACAAATCGCTGTCGGGATTAACTAAGGTACTAGACACTTCTTCACTTATTTTAGAAGTTGCATCAGCCTTGATAGGCCGAATGCTGACAAAATATCAGCGCGGATACAAAAGACTCGTATGGATTCGCTATACTATAAACGTGATATCCAGCTGCCGGTCAAAGGATGTGTGCTGCTCAGCAGTTCGCTCTGACCTCCTCTATGGCTGTGAAACATGACTTTTGAAAGTGAAAGATATCAAATGGCTAGCTGTCTTCAAACGCAGATGTTTCGGTTCTATATCCGGAGTTAGGTGGTATAGTACGGTAAGTGATATTGAGGTTAGGTAAGAAGGGTAAGTCAATCGATGAGGTTGTGAAGCTACATCGATTGAGATCGTTACAGCACGTGTTTCACATGCGCGGCCAACTGCTTCCTTAACGTACAATGTGAACCGACATAGGATGAAATGGTTTTTCCTTTATTCAAAAATTACTGATCACTAAACCAAAACTCCTAGAGCCCATTTAGTTGAATTTTCGCCGGATTAGTTCATTGCGAAAATCTGCTCGTCTCGTGGGTAACTACTTTCCGATGTTGCTCGCTCTGTAAGCTTTCAAACCCCAGGGTAAGTATCTTACCATAATGAAAATCAGTGCGATAAGATGCTGGCTCACAATGCTAACCATGACCCAAAGGGTATCGTGTGAAGGAATCTTTCATCAAATAAAGGATTGGCTTAATTTGCAGCAGAATGGTGAACATCAACATATGGTGTAGTACTTTTTCAAACCTCACTGAAAGAATACGTTATAGAATTTTAAATTCTTTAGAAAAGACCACTTCACTCAGTTTTATGAAGTATATACCGGAAATTATATTTACCGTACATCTTATTTTTCGTAAAATTAAAATACAGGTGGCGCCTTAACGCTTTCATATGGGGAAATTTGGAACAAAGAAGGTCACCTTTTGGCAAGCATGGCTCAGCAAGGCCTGATGCGCACTCAACAGCTAAAACCAGTTTCGTCCTATACATCAATGGGTGAACTTGCGAAACAACCACCGAAATAATTATCCTGCATTTTATAGTTTTTTGAAAAAATGGACTTATCATCTTCATTATCAGAATCTCGAATACACTGTGTTAACGTATATATATCTGTCATTCCTTTTCATCCTGGAATAGAAATCATTCACCTGAAATATGTTTTAGTAATACTTCATTCACTAACTACTATTTTGTGTATTACTGGTTCTGTGATTATCTCATCAGCATATCTGCGTTATATGTCATATTTGTTATTTATAAATACATGATGCTTCAGCATAACATTGCTGCAAATTTATCTTTTAATAAGACTATACATGCACTGCACTCACTTCATGATACACTTTTAAACTACTCCACTCGAGCTTGCCTTTAAACTACGCAGAACAAGCAGTGAGTGATCACTAGAATATCGGAATTTTACACAATAACATTGGGCACCTATAAACTGAAAACACGATTTCTAAGGTTCTTCTCTGTCTATCATCTATCTAAAAAGTATTTGACGGTTTACCTGACTCAAATGTATACTAGTGTCTTTGCTAATTTTCAACTCAAGCCAAACACCCATTCAGACATGGATAAAAGAGCAAACAGTTCAATGAAGAGTCTCTTTTCTGCGATTGCAATTATATATCTTTTTTTATCTGTATACGTACATTAGGTTTGTCAAACAGGAATAGAAATTAGTTAGGGTTATTCAGAAAAACATGATGAATAATTGAAACTGGAACCAACAGGAAGGTGGAGATTAGTAACTATAGTTACGTAATATGAGAACGTTCAGAAAAAACTGGATGTTAGCGAAACAGCATAGAGACAAGTATCGAAATAAATTTTGTAGTAAGTGAAGAGAGTAAATAGGTTACTACTTTAGGGAATGATGTCATACGAAAAATGCACAAAATAGTAATAATAAAATACTGACAACGGTTGAAATTGGAACTGCACCCAAGGTGAGAAGAGGGAACAAAGAAGTTTCTTGTGTGCTTATGCATCACGGATTTCCATCCGATTGCAAAGTATGCAGGAGCTCACTGATTTTGCAGATAGCTTTGAATGGATTCCCCTTATATATTGATTGACCAGTGCTGAATATACGTTCATTTAAGCAGTTACCTTTTTGTAGCCATGTGAGATAATATTCGCTGACTCTTTTAGATTAAATACGCATCGGACGACCCATATATCTCGCTCCACACGAGCAAGTAAATTTGTAGATACACATAGAAGTGGTCAAGTGCGATAGTTTATCTTTTGAGTTGTTGATGAACATAGGGCGACGAGAGGATGCCAAGCGTATTGTAGCAGCAAAGAATGTTCTTTTCACGGCGTTTGGTTATTCTATTTAGTATTTCCCAGAAGGTTGCCTTCGAACTCCAGATTCACGTACAGCATCTTCGGCACAGAGATGCGATGTTCTTTTGGGATTTTATGTGTTAATGTGTGTGCGTGGGAGACAGCCACCTCAAAGGAGTTTGTTCTTTAAAAGAGTGAACTCATTATCTACTGACTCAGAGTTGCATATTCTTCGGATCCTAGTCACAGGTTCTGTTTGGGATTATGCGTACCAAACTACAGAAGTTTTTCAACTGGCCGTCCAAAGTAGGCTTTCATATATTTATCTTTTCAAAGTCCTATCTGTATCCTTTGTTAGTCGAACGTCCAGAAAGCAGATTTTCTTTCAGGTTTCTAATTCATTTTTAAATTTGATGGTTGGGTGACAGCTACGAAAAGCTTGAAGGACATTATTTAGGTCACATTTATTATCACAAGTGGTAAAAGTGTTATCAACGTACCTTTTGTACAGAAAAAAGCCGTCGATGGATACGATTTTATTTTGATAAATCACACAGTGTTATGCAGTAATATTAACTGATGACCAAGTTTCGAGCATAAACTACTGCTCATAATCATATCAAGTTACACAACTTTTTTTCTTCATTTATATACATGAGTGGAATCGATTAGATATTGGAATAAACACCAATATTAGGATAATGTACATTCAGAATTAATAATATGAGTGTTATTGATCAATTACAATCCTATGGAATAGTCACAATAAGGAACTTGTTAGAATGTTGTGATGTGCTTGAATTGAGATAGAATTTTCAGATAATTCATTATCCTCTTCTGATTTAACTGGCGGTAATAATATCTCCCATATTTCTAGTATTTGCATGGAGTCATTCCTATTGCATGTGTTGGGTGTAGACTCGATGAACAAGGATTGATATGATCATGAGCAATAGTTTGTGCTCGAAACGTGGTCATCAGTTAATATTACTGTACAACACTGTGTGATTTATCAAAATAAAATCTTATCCATAATGGAGTTATACTCTATCACAGTGCCCAAATTTTATACTTATATCAAAGCTGTCGATGGTCGATTTCAACGGACCAATTTCCAAACTTGCCATGAAAATATCTGCAAGTACTGGACCTAAAGGGGATCCATAGCCACGGCATCCGGTTGTTTGTAAATAATACCACCAAACGTAAACCGGACGTTCAAAGCACATCTAAGTCGTTTTTCAAACCCTGGGGTCGGTATCCTAATACTCAAGTTGTTGTCTTCCAAATATTTCCATAGCACACAAGTCGTCTCCGTAATCAGGACATTTGTGAAGAGAGACTCTAAATCGAGTAATATGCTTTTATCTCTCACTATCACACCTTTGATACAGTCGACAAACTCAAGCGTGCACCCTGAAATTCGTCCTCCAACGCAATGTAGGAGTCTTGCCAGTCAGTTCGCAGATGGGGTGCCAATGAGATCCAGACGTGTCCGAAATAGGACGCACCAGGTGATGAGCCACGTTTGATTTGTGAGCACTGTTGATACTAATCGGTTACCCAGGGCGAACGGGACCTATTGAATATGAGTTGAGTTCTTCGGTCAACGAGTCACGCCTCCACGTGGAACGCATACAAAACTGTATCACTATTGCTCCTAATGTGCTTCAGCGCCTATGGAATCAGTCTCCAGAATTTAAGAGCATGACGCTTAGTGATTCCTAAATATTGAGTACACTAACTACCATTGGGTTTGAATTTTAGAAGGGAAATGAATTCCTCCAACACTGCAGATATACCTTGCTGACAAGCGCTAACAGCCACGAAACGCAGACATATGCACGTCCAAGCTAGAAACACAGTTACCCTGTTCTGAAAACATCATGTGGTTTTCGTTACAGATCGACGTCATATGAGTATAGTAAAAGATATTTTCTCGAGGAATAAAAACAATCGATTATCAAAACTAGCTAACTAGAAATCCGATTATTTAACATATCTGGACAAAGAAAAGCAGGTATCAATTAACAACTGCAACAAGTTTCATGCGTCGATAATGGTTAAATTTTTCTATAGTTCGGTGATTTCTTTCATCGGGACGGTAAAAACACTTGAAATCTACCTTAGCTGTAAGAAACAACTTGTTTCGTTTGATTAGTTCACATTAATACGTATGCTAAATAAATAAATATGATTTAGATTTGCCTACCTCACCCAAAAAACACGTATAAATTCAGTGAATTTTTCAAATGTAGTCATTGAAGTCATTAGGTGAAAACATTTAATAAAACCACAATCGCTTCCCAAAGCGCTACTCTATGTTAGGTCACTGTATCACAAAGACGTTTAAAATGATAAAAAATAAGATTTTTTATAATAAATATAATAATCATAAATATATACATATCTGGTCAGTCTATCAACCCGGAAATAACACAAAAAGAAAAATTCCACTGCTAAATAATTGTTACAACAAATTTATACTGAAATATTTGTTTCCACTTTTGCACACTATATCCGTTACGTCATGATACATTTGTTTGCTTTCAGTGAATATTACTTTCTTCAAATTTGCCTATGGAGAAGGGGAATTACAAGGTATTCTACTTACTAGGAAATTGTCTAAGACATCTTCAGAATACTTTTCCCGAACATTCCCATTACACCACAAGAAACTTATATGGAACTTCGGGTCCTGAGGAATAAATAAGCAATTATTTGTTTCACCTTATAATATTCTGGACCTCTAAATGCTGTGACGCATGAGTCTACAGAATTAAGTAAAGGGATTAACGCTACGTGAGATTCTGCAGAAGCTAATAAAGTAACAAAAGATCTAAAAAACAATATTAGTTTTGAAAGGTTATTACCTTGTATTTTCCTCGTTTACCAAGATGTTTACATCATCAAAAGTAACGTGAAATCTGCCGATAGCCAAATATGAAAACACTAGGCTTACTTCTCGAAAGTGCTTATAGAAGCGCGAAGATTACAAATAAGATTCTCGATCCAATGGAAGTAAATGGGCCATGTTTTTGATAAACTTAAATGGAGGGAGTCCATAAAGTGGAAATTATCTATAACGAGATCCGACTGTATTATAGGATTGTCAATAGCCTTAAGCAGCCTAGAAATTAAATGAGGACCTAAGAAAAAATGCATGAGTCTGTAGTACTTACACGCTATATATATAGAGGTAGCCCAATTACCAGTCTCATGAGGAAATTTTCTCGTACGAAAATTGTGTTTTGCTGGGTCATCTTCATAAACAGGAAAACGCAAACGATCGGAATCCAAGACTTGTAATGCCGAGGGAAGTTCTAGTTTCTCATTCTCCTCTTCATCACTAGATGAATATTCAACCAAATGTGTACTCATGCTGCATAAATGAAATGATAAATATGAAGTGAGACGGAGAACATCCGACTGGTGAGATACCTTAACATTTAGTAGAAAAATAGCTAATTAACAGTCCATGACGTGGGGTCGTGGGATGAAGGATGTTTGTGCTAGATTAGCATCGGTTGATGTCACGACTCCCTGGTTGCAGTCCGAGAGATAGCTCAAATCGATGGCTCTAAGCGTTATCGGATATGGCCACGAATCGTAATCAGTGGCGAATGTGTTGCAATTTCCTTCTTTCTTCCCTTCCCGATGATAGTTAACGAACGCTGTTTGAACTTGTTGAGTATGAATGTCTTCCTTCCAGATGAAGTTCTTTATCCGTTCTCTACTTATAATTTTTTTTTCTTCTCCTTCCTTTTTTTTCTTTTGATCCATGTTGTTTTATTATTATTGTGTGGCGCATCCTTCTTGGTGCCATATTGTAGCAAGTTTTTTTATGCGTTTAAATAAATAAATTAATTAATTAACAAAAGGAAATACAAAATTTCTTACTAGAGTTGGATATCCTAAAGTAATTTTGTGTGAGGCATTGACAAGATGGCCGACAAAGCTATTAACTAAACTTATAACTTATGTAATGTTTGACCTACCTGAGTTTATAGCTTCCTAGAAGACGAGGATAAACGAGCCAGACATAACTGCAAACGATACAACATGCGTTTTTATAGTCCACATCACTTATTTAGTGTTACGAGTCTTCAGACCGCGCATGTTTTATTGCCTAATGCTCAAGTCTGAACACAAGCTTCTTGTGTGTATAAAATAATGGTAAGACAAGCTTTAACCAAAAGATGATAAGGAAGAAAGCAAGTGATGCGATTCAGAAAATGGAAACAGAAGCTTCAGAATCATCAAGACAAAAGTCAGGTCAATATGTAGCTGTATTTCGCGAGGATTTTTAGAGAACCAGCACTTCAAATTTAGATTATTCACATTTACCTGAGAAATCACAGGGTTCAAAATGTAACAACTAATGAGTTCAGGGAGCCTAATGCTCTCCCGAGACACTATTCCCTTTTGTCAACAGATGAGCCTAGGAATTACTATTTAATAGGGAAGGGCTAGCAACGGACTAAGTTTTAATGCGGTATTTCAAACAACAGGGACAAAATCATTTCCTATCCTGATCAAACAGCATTGATATTGATCTCACTCTACGCCAGCTATTAACATGTATGCCAATGATAAGTACTGTTCGGTATATTAATGTACGAACCTAAATCATTGGAAGGCTGCGACGTATGTTTAAGTGATTAGGTATTTCTCATGTAGTACGAATAATGCATATGAAAATATCATCCACTGTATTTTAACACACATGGGAGGGAAAAGAATCCTAGCTGTGCAGAAACATGATTCTTGTCTTCTTGAAGACCTAAATGATAGTAACAATAATAGTAGCATTTGCTGTAGTAGTAGATGGAATGGTACTAATTATTCTCGTATAGACAAACTACTGAGAAACATGAATGCTGCTGATTTATTATTCTTTTTTTATGAATAAATAAACGAAGTGTCAGCTAAGACAGTTATTTTCTTTTGTCACATGCTGGTTTTAAACGAGAGATGACCATGCGTAGGGATTCAGGAAAATCTATATTTAAATCATTCATATTAGCAGAAAGACTCTCGAAGTTTTGGAGATGATTATGCTGGTTTTACTCATAACTCCGGCAACTTTAAAGGACATCAGCCCAAACCGGAATGACAAATGACCTTGACAAGGACAACTTCGATCAATCAGAAGGCTCAAAGAAATCAGCGCATAATTGTAAGAAGTCGTTTATATATAAGGAATGCAATCTTAAAAAAAGGGCGAAGTTAAACTTTTGACACCACTAACTACCAATCAGAGAATTAGCCAATGAGATTCACGAACGACGTCGAAATATCCAATGAGGTTTACTAATGTAGTTCAATGTTGTATAGCGCTTGATTCATTTCGAATGCGTCCCCTTACAAGTTTACGGTTGCAATTCGAGGAGAATAGTATTTTCCAGTATTGCCTGGATTTAGTGTTGCTCCGGAAGGCGCGAACTTGTTCGTGTGGTGGTATCATGATTTAAAAAGCCGTAGCAGATCAATTGATGGATTTGTTCATCGCTGTGCTATATGTTTGAAGCGTGCTAGTATTAGAGATCTCTAATACCCTCGGTGGTAAGCTGATTATTTTAATATTTCGTAGGAACCTTTTTCGCTAGGTCGCATCTCTCCCTAACCCAGATTTTATATATCCACAACTACTGGATGTTGAAACAGCCGGTGAGAGCAGCAGCAGCCGGGACGGAGAATAGCCTCGTCTCAACAGTTCAGTGGTACCAGGATTGCAGAGACATCGCGTCATGGAAAATGGAGAAAATCACTTGTTTGCTGGGCGCAGAAGATGTTATCGTGCATGTCGATGAAACAGTGCTGGTAAAAAAGAAATACAACCGTGGTCGCCAGCGAGCAAACAATATTTGGGTAATAGGTTTGTATGACACCTTCCTCCGAAAGGGATTCGTCGAAAGGATAGAAGATAGAAAAGCAACCACTCTTATACCTATTATTACCAGATTTGTTAAGCGGGGGTCAATTATACACACCGACGAGTGGAAAGGTTACAATTCACTGTCATCTCTGGGATATATTCATCATAGAGTCAAACATTCAAGTGATTTTGTGAATCCCGTTACGAGGACACATACAAATTCTATTGAAGGTTTTTGGGGCAGGTTGAAAAATAGGATAAGGGCTATAAATGGATCTCAAAAAGATCTCATTTATAGTCATTTGAATGAATATATATACAGGATATGGTGTAAATTCTCCATTGACGGTCCCATGCTAAACTGGGAGATGCTTCTATCGCATGCTCGAGAAAGATATCCCATGTAACATTTTTATTATCTATTTTATGCTATTTTTGTATAAATATACATTTCTATTTGTCATATATGCCTCTTTAATGCGATTGGTCCGTTCAAGGTCGTTTGCTGATTGGTTCTTAGTGGTGTCTAAAGTTTAACTTTGCCAAAAATAGTTACAAAGGACAACGCTCTCGTATATGTTGCACAAAAACCTCCCTATTTCTCATAGGAGTCTTGATTCTTATGTCAAACCCAGTCCTGTAGATAAACTCATCGAGATAACTGTATAATATTGCATTTCTTGATCCATTCACAGATCTGATATGTTTTGTCGAAGACTCCAGACATTTACAATGATATCAGTGTCAGTTTCATCAAAAGGACTGAGAAAACCATTTGTATGGTTGACCACTCGATGAATATAGCCCAGATTCGATAACTGACTGTAACTACTCCATTCATGTGTATAAATAGTCGTCCCAGGCATCACTAGGCGCTGGATAACATGCAATAATACATCTACACTGCGGTTGGGGATCGCCTCAAAAAATTTTTTCTGGACGCTGGTCTCATATATCCCCAATACCTATTTCTGATTCACACTCAATCTCCTCCGATTATATTTTCTTATCAAAAGTACCGAAGGAATCTGTAAATTAAAAACGAACGATATAGGTTCTCGAATAGTCCGTTCTCCAAACAGTAATTAAAACAAGATCCGGGGAGAATTCGCAACGCAAAAGGTGTAGAACATCCACAATTACCTCTGGAAATAACAGTCACCTGATTCCTTGCTCAAAGTCGCATGTGCGTTCAAAGGTCGTTTCGGTTTGGGCTGATATTCTTTAGGGTCGCCGAATCTTCAGTAACAGAATTTCGCAGTCAAAGGCTCAGGTAAAGAGGCACTTTCCAGCGTACTCGCAAATCTACGGCGTATTCTCCATACACCCTAAGTCAATGGATACAGGCAAGCATTTAATAACCCGCCAGCTAGCTTGCAGGATGTCACTAAGGTCACAGGGAAAGATAGTCTTGGCAAAAACAGTTTACCAAGCGAAATTTCAACCAACATGCCGGATAAGTCCAACAGAAAAACTCTATGATGAATGATGACTTCCTGGTTGAAGAGTTTCTGAATGACTTGGTTTAACATAACAAATTCACTGGTAGTCAGGAAAAACTGGGTAAAGGTCATAGGGAGTAGTCTATTAGTTAGTGTGGGGCTCGTTGACCTTAATCTTCTGTAAAATTGTCCTATTCAGGTTTCCTCAGCAAGCTGAAAGTGCTCATATTGGATAGCGTCCTACTTCATTGTCTCTAAGACTTCTAACATTTATTAAATCATCACTATTATTTTCTGATAAGTTAGATCAACAAGGATGGAAACAAATTATCCGAAAGTTCAGATTAGTGGAATCTGGAAGTCAGTACCCAAAACATTGCAGTAACGCGCATAGCCGAAAATACAAAACAACATATTTCTTGAGATGACAAGTTTGTGAAGCATTGAAGGATAAAATCACTCAGGAATAATATCATTGGGAACTTAAACCCCTAGGCGCTCTTCATTTTAATCTGTGTGAATCCAGTGTACTTAAAGCGGAAAATGATTCCCCGAAATTATCGAACTAAGCAATCATCACTGAACATTGGATGCTCACCTTCACTGTTTAAGTCAACTTGTTTAGCTGAAGGCTTGCGGTCAAGCATCCATGCCATTTGGTACTCCATTGTGTTACGTTCATGCACGATCACTAGCCAGCTAAGCAATCATCTCACTTTCCGATTTGGTCCCGAAATATATCTCGTGGTTTGGACGATCAATTGTGGTCTTTTCCTTCGTCTTTTGTCAACGCGGAACGAATACTATAGAAGTTGTGGGTATTAGATCTTGCGTTAGTATACTCCGTACAATCCATGAACGTCAATGGCTTCAGCCTCTAAATAATTCATCCTCAATGGACCTTTCAACAGCCATCTATCTAAGCGTTTATATGAGGAAATCTTTCCAGTATTTTATTAAAAGTATTTTCGATCTCATTTACTGCAGACACCTAGAGGCATACGTAGGGACCAGCACGGACATTTAGGGGGAACTCCAATTACCAGTCTCCTTTCTAAAACAACATAGCATGTACAGCACGGTCAGGGAACTGTCTCGACCAAAACACACCATACGACCAGACAAAAGTAAAAAAGTAGTGACATCGGTGGGAAAATGATGACAAAATATAAGAATCTTTCTTCAGGGATGAAAAAAGATTGGGTATAGGCGATAAAAAGGTGATAAAACCAACAATTCACGTATTTCTCGCGATCAACTAACAATCAAAGACACACACGTATTGTTATCACTTTGGCGATAATAATATGTGTCACCAATCACATATTGCAACTTTCAATTACTTGGTTTAGAGGTGAATGAAGTTTGTTCCAGGATGAGAAGGAACGAAAGATATATATAAACGTTAACACGGTGTATTCAGGACTGCGATATTGAAGTCAGTCTAATCCTAGCCTGGACTCTATACCCCTAACCGTAATCTCAAAAGCCATAGCCCCACCTAACCTTATGGATTTGTAGAAGAAGCACTTGTGAAAAAAAGTAGAACTCTGGTGACTCTAAACCGTAGCAGCCAAAACTAAACAACATAAAGAACAGGTGAATAAGTTCGTATTATAAAGGCTCATTTATGGGTGCCGTACACTAATTACCTAGCAAATTCCATCCAGATTTATTATGTAATCAATTTTTGGTGAACCAACTCACAGGAAGTCAGAAAATATGTGCATGTGGGGATCTTATGCCTTTTCCAAGATTCGCCCGCCCTATTGATGGATCTGCCTACAGATGCGAATACTGCAAAAACAGAACGTCAGTTCCAGAAGGCATACCGTTTTTATAATTTACGGATACTGTAGCTGCTCCTTGTGCAAAGTCAAATTCGCTTGTTACCAAAATTATGGTGATGCGTCATAAGTTGGTCCTGAAAAGACTAATGAGAGCAACTGTCAATGGAGTTGAAGATTGAACGATCAATTCATGGTTGTTTGCTCAAACCAACTTCCCCAATTTTCGCGGAGGCATCAATACGACAGTCATCGTCTCATCGGTCGCTGTTCAGAAAGAAGTCAGCAGTAAACCATCAGAAGTATTCTTGTGATTTATTATTGTAATATTTGTTCACAGACCTTAGTTCAAATATTATTTTTATATGTTGGTGTAACAATAAAGAATCCACGAGTCACCAATTGGTCTTTTGGTTTTTTCGTCCGTTATAACTAAGCGTTTCTGAAAAACTTCAAGGAACAGCGTGAGCCCGAGCGTAGCAAGAGCTGGGCATTAACGGTTTATGAGACGTGATTGACAGTTTCTGATGGTAGAAACAGACTTTGCCGGATTCGGATAGCTGGTGAAAGTTTGGATAGTCAGTATTCATCTTTCCTGGTGCCGGTCAAGTCCTCTTTGAACAAGCAATATCTGGAACTTTTTGGAATTGGGTCAAGTTCAACAATGCCTGGGTCAAAGAAGGGACAGAGCGTCTTGGATGCAAACAGGAAAGTAAGTCATGGTGACTTGTCTGTTAATTGTAACGATGTGTCTGATGTTAAGCATGACATGGTTGATGTTACTGTTTCGCCGTTCAGGGATAATAGGAACATCAAACTCCCTAAATTTGAACCACGGTGTTTTGATGGAAACCCGGCTGATTATTTACAATTTGTAAAGGAGTTTGAGATCATGTTGAGTGGTTTTTTATTAAATGATGAATTGAAGTTAATGTATTTGATGAGATATTGCACTGGAGATGCTGCAAGAGCTATACAGTGCTGTAAGTTTATGAAGCCAAAAGAGGGCTACTACGAGGCTATGAGCATATTACGTCAAAGGTTTGGAAGACCTTCGATGATTGCAGGGAAATTATTCGAGGCTGTTAAGGGTAATGGTGGTCAATTACAGGATGACTCCCAGGCACTCACTGAGTTTTTAGATAATTTGCTAATTTACAAGAATGGAATGATTTCGATGAATCGCATGAGTGACCTCAACTCGAGTTTTATACTAGAAGTAATAGCAAGACGTCTACCTACTCGACTGCAAAGGAAGTGGGTGAAGATAAGCTCCCGTATGGAGGATGAGGGTATCGAGCCAAAGTTTGATGATATCCTGAAACTGGTAAAAGATAGTGTCAATCAATCTATGAGCAAGTTTGCCAGTATATTGAATCTCACCCCTAGAATAGAGCAGTCTGAGGGTAAAACGCAATCATTGATGACGAGTAGGCCTCAGAGAGGTGGATATCGAGAAGGCTCCATGATGTATAGTAATGCATATAGACCTAGTGAGTGTAACAGGTTTCGTAGTACATCCTCAACAGATAAGTTGCAAGATGCAAGAGAAACACGGTTGTGTTTTACACGTTTGCAAGAGGTGCATACAGAAGTGAACTGTGAACCAGTGAGCAAGTTCAGTGATAAGCTAAATGTAAACTCCAGGCCTGACTCCGAATTGTGTGACGATAACGGTGTGGTCAAGAAGTCTGTAGTTGCAACTGGTAAGCCATTGTTGAATAGAGTGTCACAGAATAGAGTTACTGCTTCAGAGTGCAGTTCTGACTCCACAAGTTTACAAAGTATAACTAGTCAGAGTGAAGATATAAAACCTTTAATGATTTGTGAGGAGGAACCAAAATTGTCTACTTCTGTTATTAAAGAGTTTGAAAATGATGAACTTGACGGTAAATTGAATATTTGTGATAATGATCATGATAGTGCAGATTTGTCTTTGGTTGATCATGATGAAATGGGGGGAATGCCTACTACTGCTAAGTTAAATAAAGGTTCTGTACAACTTGAACGTGAAGTAGAATTAAATGCAGATGCAGTTGCAGAAGGCATGCATACTTGTGAGACAGTCAGTGTAATTGATCAGCATGTAGCCCACCTATCATCAGATGATAGTGCTAAACCTGAGCTGATAGTGAAAGACAGCAGTGGTGGTAATCTTGCAGTTAGACAAATTTCTGAAAGCCGAGCAACAACAGCTTCTGATCCACCGCTAAGTTCATCACCTTGTGTCACTCAGTCGTCGTTGGTGTTTTCATCCACAATGAAATGGACGTCCATGAACTCACGTGTCTTATGCAATGACTATGATAGTATTGGTGCGTTTGAAAAGACGAAAGATATTGCTCAGTTTAGTGAGAATAAGCCAAGTGTAAACGAGAGAGTAATTGTTAAATTGACTTGCATGAATAAAGGCATTTCTAGTTTCAAGTTACTAATTGAATGTTATTATCTTTGGTGTAAATTACTCTGTTTCTACACTTGGTTGATGAGATATGTCGTGTGTTTGTTGGTCATCTATATTCTACGATACAATGACATGGGCGTGTTGCCGTTCAGATTTGAGGATATAGCTCATAGAAGGAAGTTAGCAAATGAACTCTGCGACGATTTTCCAACCTAGAGCGTCAACCTGAGAAGGGTTGTAGGCGTACTGCTGTAAGTCCTACAGTTCTTCAAAGGGTAGCGCATCAATGAGCAGTCCAATGTGCTTGGTGTGTGATTTTGTACATATGTTCATATTGTATATACTGAATTGATATCATCTGTCATCTAGCTGTTGGTAATTCTGTTTGTGTCCGGACGACTTCCACTTGGATCATCAACCTGAGAAGGAATGTAGGCGTACTGCTGTAAGTCCTACAGTTCTTCAAGGGTAGTTTGCCGTGCCAGAATCCACAACATTTGATGTGTTGATTGTACATATGTTTGTGTTAAATAGTTGTGTGAGTTCCAATTGATATAATTGTTGGTTAATCTTGTTTGTGTCCGGACATTCCACAACTTACAATCGTCAACCTGTGAAGGGTTGTAGGCGTACTGGTGTAAGTCCTGCAATTCTTCAAAGGAATTCCATCAAGACATGAAATGCGAGTTTGTGTGTACTGTTTGTATATACGTGTGGTGTGTCATATCAATTGGTGTTTTTGGATTCATTGTGTTTACTCGTTGTTTTCGTACCTTGTTGTTATTGCGTAATTTTGTTAAAATTTTCGTCGTGATTACTTCTGAAGTTGTTTCTTGTCTTCTACATCCATGAATGAATTGATTGATGTTAAGGACAGCAGATGGGTCGTATACGCCGGGGAGGCTAGGCTATTGCTGAGAATGAAATGCACACGGAGATAATTGTTAGCTGCGGTCCGACACGCCGGGGAGAAAGAGTGTAAACGACTGAGGCTCGCATGCGTCACCGCTACTAGAACTGAGGCAGAATGAGTGACAAGCGATTGCAGTGGTAATTGGTAGTGAGTAGATAAGAGGATGTGCGTAGAGTATCATGAGTTGGTGCTATGGTCACGTTGCATTCTGCAAGAGTCATTCTAGCAAGTGGCGATTGTGTTGCAAGATGTCAAGAGGAGGTCTCTGTCTGGAGGCGCAGGTCGTCAGCGATGTGTGAGATTGTGCTGTGGGTATGCTTGTGGTGTGTTGGCTTTTCTGTTTGTTTTCCATTTCAGCTCTGTCCGTGTGACCCAGGTTCTCGCAATGGCATCCAAGTCAACGTGTATTGGTCGTGAAGGAAAAAAGGGTTGGATCCCTTTTTGCCGGGGAGTGTCAATGGAGTTGAAGATTGAACGATCAATTCATGGTTGTTTGCTCAAACCAACTTCCCCAATTTTCGCGGAGGCATCAATACGACAGTCATCGTCTCATCGGTCGCTGTTCAGAAAGAAGTCAGCAGTAAACCATCAGAAGTATTCTTGTGATTTATTATTGTAATATTTGTTCACGGACCTTAGTAGAAATATTTTTTATATGTTGGTGTTACAATAAAGAATTCCCAAGCGGCCAATAGGTGTTTTGGTTTTTTCGTCCGTTATTACTAAGCGTTTCTGAAAAACTTCAAGGAACAGCGTGAGCCCGAGCGTAGCAAGAGCTGGGCATTAACGGTTTACGACACTTGACTGACAGCAACAACATTCGTAACAAATGATTCATACGTTTATGCATTGCAGTGCTTTTACCAATGCGGAGAGACAACATCATGGAAAATGAAAGGTTTGGCATGAGTGACTGGTAGCGTTGTTTATGGGGATGAAACAGTCCTAATAAAGTTGAAATACAGCCGAGGAAGTTTGAGTTCTTATCAGCAGTGGGTAGTAGGATTACGTGACAACAACGCGCAAAACGACATAACAATAATAACTATAGTTCGTATAAATGAGTAAGTTTGCATGAAATGCATGCCATTTGCCAGCCACGTCTCGTAAACCGTTAATGCCCAGCTCTTGCAACACTCGGGCTCACGCTGTCGCTTGAAGTTTCTCAGAAACGCTTAGTAATAACGGACGAAAAAACCAAAACACCAATTGTTGACTCGAGGATTCTTTATTGTTACACCAACATATAAAATAATATTTCTACTAAGGTCTGTGAACAAATATTACAATAATAAATCACAATATTACTTCTGACGGTTTTCTGTTGACTTCATTCTGAACAGCGACCGATGAGACGATGACTGTCGTATTGATGCCTCCGCGAAAATTGGGGAAGTTGATTTTGAGCGAACAACCATGAATTGATCGTTCAATCTTCAACTACATTGACACCATTTTTACAGGCACGGTCAAATATGCTGTAAATTACAATTGTGAATTAGCATAAACTAGCACTTTTTCAAAAGTTTAAATTAATGAATTATAGTGCTAGCAGTCAGAACAGGTTCTTACAAATATTAAATTTTAAACCATTCACTATATTTAACATCCGAATGGAGCGTCAACCCGTACTTCCTTCCCTTTCATGTCGACATTTATGGGTAACCAGTTAAGAACATATATATGGGTAGGTGTTATGTTGTCATGTGATGAATAGCCAGTTTAGGAGGGGAAGGACGTCCTGGGAGACTGCTAAATTGCGTAAAATATAACTATGTATAATACGTTGAAAGTACGTTTACGAGACAAATACACGAAGGAGTCACAGAGTCCTTGGAATGATAGTATTCACCTACAACGTTTAATGTTAACCATATCGGTCTTTCCATGGAGACGATGACGTTTTCAATGAAAATATAGCTTTTCTCAAACATGGGTTTTGTTATTGTGTTTTCCTCATTAGAGCAACTGGACTTTAAACGGGCGAAGAGTATGAACGAACGGAAAATGTTTTAGCTTTAGCGAATGCCTAAATAGTCAAGATAAACAAGGTTACGGTAGCAGTTAAGTGATAATATTATCGTGAAGTGTATGAGTGATATTCCAGAGAGAGATGAAAATTAGAACCTGTAGGATATTCTAACCTGTAAGATGTTTCGAATTTCTGTAAGGTACATAATGTGGCATCCTGATGAGGAGCTGAGCACGTTTGTACACATTAGGGACAAGATAATTTCTTTAATTTTGACTTGTGAAGTCAATATTTTTTATGCTGAGGATCTAAGCTCGTGTTTAATTCTCGAGCTATCAAAAACATACTGAGATGATCCTCGATCGCAGTTCCTATTACAACGATTCGCATAAATCAATGAAGTAACTGTAGCTAAACTTCATCTTCGGGCTATATTCACAAAGTGGTGCGTCACACAGATCTGGTAAATCTTCATCCTGCCACTCACACCAGTTCGATCGAAAATTTCCAGCCTCACTTCAGAGGGTGGATCAGAGCGAAGAACGGGTCAAGAAACACGAAAAATTACAGTTATCTCGACAAATCCATGTGCAGTAGACTTATGTGAGAAGTGAGGATCTTTTCCTTGAATTCATAAAATAATGCCACCCCATGTAGCTTATTTCAACATAAATGTTTTTTCAAGCCATGTAGCTTTGCGTCGGGCGTGTCTGACAGGCTAACGGTTTTTGTCACAGTCATTTTTGCGTTCGCCAGGTAGTTTTGTTTCTGGCCGATGTGGTTAACAATCACCATATATATACCCTCTTCATTTATTCCAATAAACCTAACATTTTGTAGCTATTTATGAATTCAATTCGACTTATTCTATTCCTATTCTCTGTAGGGTACGGTTATGCACCGAAATATTTTTTTAATATTTTTATTGCAGCTTGATTCCACACTGTATTTTTGGTACAAGTATGGAATTTTCAACATAGATATCGGTAGCCCAAATTTTGCAGCTCTAGATATCAGGTGTGCGTGGGAAGGGGTCGAAACCCGAATAATTATCATGGTCGGTGAGAGTCTTAACCAGTGGGCCACCGACGCACAAGAAGGTACTAAATATAAACAACCGGCTTGAGAATAATTGTATTCAAGCCAAAAGTAGACATCATGATAGTAAGAACTATATGGGTAGCATTATACATTGCAAATGAACGTTGTCAACCTAGGGAGTTTCGTTTATAAATGTATTTATTAATGGTACTTGCACTTACCCATTTCATTGCACTTTATTGATTCATCTTAGCACTTTTACTCTTCTAAAACAGCTTTCAATCCCTTTTAAACGTTGTACTTACCTCAATATTGGTTGGTTATCGTGTGCCTACAACCACGGGATGAAAACGAAACAAAGTCGATTTTCCCACGAAACCTGGAGGACAATTGTACAATTCAATAACTATACGGCCTGACCCAGACAATGGGTGTATTTGTATAAATCAAATATTTACCTGTTGAAACATCACTAACTTGTAGACAATCTACGATTTAAGACTACATCATACTTGATCGTGCCTGTAAAAATGGCATGCATTTTCATGTAAATTTATATGTTCATATGAAACATATACTATCCACGTCAAAACATAGAGGTGTTTCGAAGTGTGAAGGCTCTCAGTGGCATTACCTGTATCCGATGAAACCGTAGGAACCATAATCAGGGAGACAATAAATTTGAATGTGTTATTTAGGCATACACAAAATGCTCGGGAAATTCAGTGAGGCTTAATCTGAAATATTCACTGAAGAAACAAAATTTTAGTTGTAAATATCGTCACGCTCACATTATTATTATTAAAAAATTAAGAAGAAAATGAAGAGATGCAAATGGAAAACACATTCTAGCGATTTCATTGTAGAAGAACAGATGGGGATTGAAATAAAACTCTTGAAATGCATTCAAGGCAAAACATCTGTTACGCACACTGTGAAATGATATAAATTCTAGCGACTGAACAGAATTATCTTGAGTTATTCAACTACTGCTATATGACTTTCACGCAGAAATATTTGACATGATACCGTAACTAACGGAAAAAGTTATGCACGTAATGCAAATCGAGAAGGAAGAATCAGGTGAAAGCCAAATACCCTGTTATAACTGCCTCCCAGAAACACTACCTAACTGCATTGGTTGAAACTTACTGACTGCCTGACTGACGAGCTAACGCAAAATTAGTGCAGATGTGTACCAGTTTAAGTAGCTACACTTCTGAGACGTATACAAAGCAAGTAAGTACAGAGATAATAAAATATACAAACATAGATATGACGAGGAAAATAATGACATGGACATTAGGGGAATTTTTCCAGATACGGAGGACGACAAAGAGTGAATGTTTCTGCGCCATCGTGAATGAATTTGACATATAACCCTGACTAGTCTCCAACAATTGAACCTAGGGGTTATGCTGATCCTAGTCCAGCAATCTGCACTTCCCTACATGGTTCAATGCAAGAGCCTAAGACTTAATGTATTACTGCCGTATTTTGACGTGGGAAATTTCAAACTAATCCTGCTTTAGCTTGCATCGGTCTTCAAGGAAGGCAGTGTTTCAGCCCGCACTGCATATATCCTAGCTGACTTGGTGGATGAGGCTTCATGGAATAGCCAATCGATTTTCACTAACACTTAGCGCTTAACCTCACTCTTACTTAATACATAGCTCAATGGAGAATCAATGATCGAAAATTTCTCATCTCTTTATACGTGCTAATTTTAGCCACCATGTCACACTGGTATAGCAAGACAGAAGGAACCCTTGGTCAATGCACACAATTACGGGTCTAAAACTTGCTTACTACCCACACTTAGTCTCTGCATGAGCATATGAACTATGATCATGAATCCCATATTAATTAAGCAGATTTCCCTATGTTTATTGCATGAAGATGTACACTGGAAGGGTCAATAATATATATCAATCTGACGTGACCATCATAGACCATTATATAACAACCAGAATTAATCTGGCCAACAATACATTCCCAATGTCCTTAAACACTTCAGAATTAAACCACCAGATGCTATCTCTGTCTTGTTTTAGGTTAGAAACAACTTTCATAAATTCAACTCCAGCTGACAGATATTTACGCCCAGTGTCTCCCCAAATTACGTAAATGACACTTATCAAACAGCTGGATACGTGCAAACTTACACACTTTAGACCATAGAAATACACGTGAAGGGGCTAATACTTAGATTCCACTTAAGAGTTCCATAAGGAGTCGCAATGGGTTGAGTCACAGTGATGACATCATTCCACATTGGAAATACACTTAGTCTTCCATTCCTTCTCATTTTAAAAAGAGATTTCCTTTCGGAAACACGCTACTTTGGCTGCATGGGTGTTAACTGACCACTGTGTCCTAGGACAGAGAGCACTTGTGCTAATGACCAACTGAAGGGATTTTAATGAGATCTGGTTGGCTTTCTAAGCGTCCTTACATATTGTTAAACAACTTACCATATTCCCTACTGATACTAGTGTGGTGAGAGCAGGCTGCTAGCCGATTGGTTGGCACTAGTCTACGTTAAGGTCTAGGTCACTAATATGGGCCGTGAGAAAATATGAACAAGCCTGAGTCAACAACCAATCACAGCAAAGTTAACGTGGCAGAATATGATTCGCAGAGAGAACTCTATTTGTCAAGGAATCCCGAAACAACCAATCAGAAGCCTGCGTTTGTCTACCTAAACAACCAATCAGATGACTGCGCTTGTCTATAATAATGTAGTTGAAAGATGTATAAATACGTGTTGATTTTCATAATAAAACGATTTGTTGCCTGGCCCTTGTCTTCTGTTGTTACACTAGAAGCATTTTTGCTGCTTATAAACACTAAGTGAGGGAATTACCACTTAAAAGACTTGTACAACAGCTGATAGTGAAGTTATATTAGTTTTAAATGAACGCCACGGTGAGAAACAAAAATGCGTCTGTAAACTGGACTATCTACACTCTTTAACTGTTTCACACGTAGAGAATGGCTTGATCATGTGTAAAATAATGAAAATCCCTAGGATTTATTGCACTTTGAACGCACACCAAACATGTCATAAGAAATTTATCTGACCTGCATTTAATTTCTCTAAACGTACAATTAAGTCGCCTGATACTAGCTTGCTAGGCTACTAGCTTACTAGTTTTCTAGCCGGTCCCAAGCCGGGGTAAAGAGGGAGGGTTGGGGCGTGGTGCTAGCAACTCCACCCCTGTAAAACAACCAAATCGCTACAGAAACTTCAACGAATAAATATATTAAAAATTCTAAAAACATAAGCAATAGCCTTACTTTTCGCTGGAATCGGGGAAGTGAAATGACGCAGGCTGGTGAAAGCCTTCGGGAAGCCAGTCAGCCGATGTGCCTTCTTTCGATGAAAGCAAAAGTAAGGATGGGTACCTGGAATGTTCGCACAATGTACGAAACTGGAAAGGCTGCCCAGATAGCCGCTGAAATGAGAAGGTACAGAATAGAAGTGTTGGGAATCTGCGAGAGCAGATGGAACGGAACTGGAAGGTGCCAACTACCTACTGGAGAGACAGTAATCGTTTCCGGCCACCCAGAGGACAACCATGAGCACACCGAGGGAGTGGCCATCATGATGTCACCAACAGCAACCAAAGCTCTCATGCAGTGGGAACCAATCTCCTCCAGGATAATGACAGCCAGGTTCAACTCAAAAGGAAGGAAAGTTACAGTCATTCAATGATACAGGCCTACAAACGTCTCAGAACAAGAGAAGAAGGAGGCGTTCTACAGACAACTACAAGCAATAATGGACAACGTCCCAAATGGCGATATCAAAATCCTGATGGGCGACATGAATGCGAAGCTGGGAGGAGACAACACAGGAAGAGAACTCACCATGGGTCGTGAGGCCCTCGGCAAAATGAACGACAATGGTGAACTCTTCTCAGACTTCTGCGCCTTCAATGATTTGGTGATTGGTGGCAGTGTGTTCAAACACAAGGATATACACAAGACGACATGGATTTCACCAGATGGAAACACCAAGAACCAAATAGACTTCATCTCAATTTCAAGAAAGTGGAGACGGAGCCTACTGGACACAAGGTCAAGGAGAGGAGCAGATGTGGGTTCAGACCACTATCTAGTAGAAGGGACTTTCAAGGTGAAACTAAAAGCCTCGAGGATAGCTGGGGATAGGCCACAATGCAAGTTCAACACTCAATTACTGAAGGACACAACCACAAAAGACACTTTCACTGCAACTGTCAGAGCAAAGCAGGAAACACTACGCGACATCACTGAAGAATCATGCGTGGAAGAACATTGGAAGTCTCTGAAGGCGATTCTCAACGAAACGTGTTCAACGGTTCTAGGAAGAAAGAAGAGACAAGACAAGGAATGGCTCTCAACGGACACTTGGAAATTAATAGAAGAGAGGAGAATGGTGAAAGAGAAAATGATTCAATGCAAGGACGGACAGGAGAAGGAGACGCTGAGCTCAACTTACAAAGCACTGGACAAAGAAGTGAAGAAGAGTGCTAGGAAGGACAAAAGACGATTCTACGACAACCTGGCCACTGAAGCTGAGAAGGCAGCAGGCAAAAGGGACCTGAGGACACTATATCAGATAACCAAATCTCTATCCGGGAAGAGATCAACACAAGCGAAACCTATAAAAGACAGCCAAGGGAACCCAATTACCAAGGAAGAAAAACAGATTAAACAATGGGCGGATCACTTCAAAGGACTCTTGAACCGACCATCACCTGCAACCCGTCCAGAAATACCAACAACAGCGCGCACACAACTGCAAGTTGACACCAATCCTCCAACGAGAGCTGAAGTCTTGAATGCAATCAAACTTCTGAAAGCTGGAAAAACAGCCGGACCAGATGGAATACCCCCTGAAGCACTGAAAGCAGACCCAGAGACGACAGCAGACATGCTGACTCCATTATTGCAAAAGGTCTGGAAGGAGGGAAAGGTGCCTACTGACTGGAGGAAAGGTTACCTCGTGAAACTACCAAAGAAGGGCGACTTAGGCTCCACTATGCAAGAACTGGCGAGGAATCATGCTCCTATCGACGCCAAGTAAAATCCTGAGTCGCATCATCCTGGAGAGATTAAAGGACGCACTGGAGACAGAACTCCGACCAGAACAAGCTGGATTCAGGAAAGGCAAATCATGTACTGACCAAATTGCAACTCTACGCATCATCATCGAACAAAGCATGGAATGGCAATCAAACCTCTACCTCAACTTTATAGACTTTGAGAAGGCCTTCGACAGCGTTGACCGTGAAGTAATTTGGAAATTACTCGAGTACTATGGCGTACCCCAAATATTCATCAACCTTATTCAACAGCTGTACGACAACGGCACATGTCAAGTGATCCACAACGGAAACTCAGCGAGGCGTTTGGAGTAAACACAGGAGTCAGACAAGGGTGCTTACTATCACCAATGATATTCCTAATTGTGGTGGACTGACTGGATTATGCGTCAGACAGTGGGAAACGAGAAGACAGGAATATCCTGGACCGACGTGAAGAACCTAGAAGACCTGGATTTCGCGGATGATTTATGTTTGATGTCACACACAAGCGAAAACCGACCGACAAACTGGTCGAAGAAGCAGCCAGCGAAGACAGGACTCCAGGTAAACATAGACAAGACGGAGGTTATGAAAATAACCAACCAACAACAGCAACAACATCCAACGCCAATCACCATCAACGGGAGGGATTTGAAAGAGGTTACTTCATTCACTTATCTAGGGAGCATTGTCTCAACTACAGGAGGAAGGGACGAGGATGTCAAATCGAGTGAAATGGGGAAGGCGAAAAAAACACTCATCAATCCGAAATCAATCTGGAAATCTTCGTCACTCAGCATCAACAACAAAGTTCTCGGATTTTCAATACAAACGTCAAGTTAGTGAGTTCTTCTATACGGATCAGAAACTTGGCGGGCGGTCACAAAGAATATTTCCAAAAGGTTGCAGACCTTTATTAACAACTGTCTTCGCTCAATACTGAAGATCAGATGGCCGGAAAGAATCACCAACAAGGAATTATGGGAACAAACAAAGCAAGAACCAATCGCCCAACAAATATGCAGGAGAAAGTGGAGATGGATCGGACACTCGCTGAGGAGACCGCTGTGTGACATCGCACGTCAAGCCCTCGAGTGGAACCCGAAAGGGAAGCGGCGTGTGGGACGTCCAAGGGTGACATGGAGGAGGTCGTGTGAAGACGAGTTGAAAGAATATGGATTAATATGGATGCAGGCGAAAAGTAGAGCAGAAGACAGAGGTAAATGCACAGGTGCAGTTGAAGCCATATGTTCCACTAGGAACCAAAGGAAGCAATAATCAAAATATCGACTTCAACAAAGCTGATGCAGACGCAGAAGCTAATGTCACTGTCGAAACGGGTGCACAGGGACCTAAACCACCGGAATTAATTCCACGTACTTCATAAGTCTGTAAACTAACTAATGTAAGAAATCATTAGCTTACAGCTTCAACTTTTCGACTTGCATTGCATTTTTTCAAGTGTTCTTCAAGATTTGAACGATTGACAAAGCTGTGGATTGATGTTAATTCTACGGACGTCTTACTGTTTTGGATCCAGAGGACAAGCTACCTTATCTGTCGAAGTTTCCTAAACAGCAGTTACGCGAAATACTACATACTTACACTTGTATGAGTGGCAAAGTTAAACTTTCGACACCACTAACAACCAATCAGCAAACGACCTTGAACGGACCAGTCACATTAAAGAGGCATATATGATGAATGGAAATGTATATTTGTAGAAAAAAACATAAAATAGAGAATAAAAAAGTTACATGGGACATCTTTCTCGAACATGTGAGAGAAACATCTCCCAGTTTAGCATGGGACCGTCAATGGAGAAGTTACACCATATCCTGTATATATATTCATCCAAATGACCATAAATGAGATCCATTTATAGCCCTTATCCTATTTTTCAACCTACCCCAAAACTCTTCATTAGAATTTGTATGTGTCCTCGTAACGTGATCCACAAAATCACTTGAATGTTTGACTCTATGATGAATATATCTCAGAGATGACAGTGAATTGTAACCTTTCCACTCGTCGGTGTGTATAATTGACCCCCGCTTAACAAGTCTGGTAATAATAGGTATAAGAGTAGTTGCTTTTCTATCTGCTATCCTTAGGGAGAGAAGTGACCTAGCGAAAAAAGTTCCTACGAAATATTAAAATTATCAGCTTACTCTTTCTAGCGTTAGTAGGCTTCAAACGTATAGCACAACGATGAACAAACCCATCAGTTGATTTGGTATAGCTTTTTAAAGTCATGATAACACCACACAAACAAATTCGCTCTTTCCGGTGCAACTCAAATCCAGGAAATACTGGAAAACGCTAACCTCCTCGAATTGCAACAATAGCTTCGTAAGGTCACGCATTAGAAATGAATCAAGCGCTATACAACATTGAAATGCGTTCGTGAACCTCATTGGATAATTCGACATCGTTCGTGAATCTCATTGGATAATTCGCTGATTGGTAGTTAGTAGTGTCGAAAGTTTAACTTCGCCGTATGAGTGAAACAATAATTCGAACCCTGAAAAAGCTGCTGATGGCAGTATCTCTGCTTACTTTTGATAAAATATCCACATCTGTCAGACGCCATTTAGTCGCTAACTACTGAAATCGAAATCAAAAGACAAATATGAAGAAAATGTGGAAGCTAATTATATTTCAGTTATTTCATTCAACATCTTTAATTATACTATCCAAAGGTGAGGCATATTCATCCATAAAAGACTTGTAGTACACTGAATGAGATTTTAAACAACCCATTAGTTCAGAGTGAAGTTTAACAAATAAATTGCGATTCTGTTGCTTCTCAAAAGCATCCTCATTTTTCATAAATTTGTCTATGTTTTGCATAAAGTTTCTGAAGAAGTATCCACATGGACCAGATATGTACGAACTAACACAAGAACAGTGCCAATTGAACTGACCACTTTCGGTACGGAATCCAGGTTTTGAGAACTTACGATCAATGTCATAGTAATCTTCAAGACGTAAAGTTGAACGGGCGTCCTTTTTGTCTAGAAATATAACTTCATGCTTATTTGAGTAAGACATTTCTAAATTCCTTCGATACTAGTCTGATTTGAAAAATCAGGTGGTGAGAATAACGAATACACTCGAAACTTGGCAGAACGAAGTCTGCTGTAGTGCTCCGCCGGACAGAAACCCACTTCCTAGTGCAGTGGATAAACTTCCAGAAGACACAAGCTAGGAAAATTCATCAAAAATGAACCATTATTTCTTTTATTAAGTAAAGAAAATATAAAACACTTGCATAATCCCTCCACCACGTCAAAAGGACTATCAGAAGCATATTTTTCCGCAAAAACCCAATTGAACTGGGTTGAACTACTCTTTGATTTATGGAATTTACTGAATACTATAGAAAAAAGCACAGTAATCGTAATACTTGACAAGATCTATCGATTTCAAATCCTGTAAGCGCAACAAAGTGCTACGAAGAATGACGATCGAGTAGCAACTATCGAATGCACACAGATAAACTGTTCCTTTAGCTGTGTACTCACAAAATTATGATGAAACAGATTTAAATCCTATATTCTTCACGGATGAGAAACGATAATTCAGTGATCGAAGGGATATAACAGCAAAATAAGCTATGTACGATACTCATGTCATTTATTTTCATAAAAATTGAGTAATCAAATAATTGATACAACTTACACTTAGAACAAGAATCTATACTTGGGGATTTTAGTCCTTCGGAAAAAACATTTAGAGCAAGATCATTTATATTTTTCTTTAATTTGGGAGATTGGTTCTAGCCATTGAACTTAAAGTTGGAACTCATCTTCATTAACAATCAATGGGGACAATAGGAAATTAGGGGCTGATACTAAAATCCCTTCATTTTTAGAGCTAGATCCTTACATCACAAATAAAACACATAATGCTTATAATTCATACATACGCAGAAAACTGCCTACGGCACGAGTACTCAGAAACCCTGTCTGTCTGTTTTCGACATAGAACTTTGCACAAATGTGCGGAAGTTCAAGTCGCCACACTCCGTGTAGCACGCGAAGCAAGAGAAGAAAGTACATGAAAAGCATAACAGAAACAGTGGGCAGAGGTGTGAGACAGAGGAGTAATAAAGAAAAACAAAACAGTTTCATTGGTGAAGATCATATGTCACAAGGAGTGGATGCATCTGCGCCACTGAGAACGATTTTGAGCCATGTCACCAATTGTTTCCAACCATAGATTTTTACCGTCCCGAGGACCCCAACCAGTCAGGAAGTCTACACCTTCCTACGTGGCTTAGACCAACTGTTGTGGATTTCATTGACTGGTGCCAAGTTTTCGTTTGACCGCCGCTAGCTTTTTTCCAGCCTGACCCTATATCCGCTAACATTGCTCGTCGAGGAAGGCGATGGCTAGACATACGTAACACATGTGCGTCGGTGGCACAGTGGTTAGGACTCTCGCCGACCATGCACATGGTCCGGGGTTCGAGCCCACGCCGACGCACACCTGATATCTATGGTCGGCCTGCGAATTTTGGGCTACCGATATCCACGCTGAAAATTCCACACTTGTACCAAAAATACAGTGTGGAATCAAGCTGTAATCAAAAATAAAAAAATAAAAATAAATAAAATAAATAACTATCTCAGTCGATGTAACTTCACAACCTCTATTGATTTCCTCTCCTTACCTAGCACTCGACGCCAAACCTCAATATTGCTCACCTTATTATACCACTTCACACGGGAGATAGAGCGCAGGCACACATGATCAAAGACAGCTAATCTTTTCATGTCTTCCACTCTCAGTGGCCAGGTCTCACAGCCATAAAGGAGGACGGAGCGGACTGATAAGCAGTACACTCGCCCTTTGGTCGATAGTCGAACACTCAGAAACCCTAGTTAATACAAAAACACAACTGCACAAAACATACATCCCAACAACAGAAAAGAGGAATTCAGTTAGTCAAACCTGGGCTGTACATAATAAATCTGCAGAACATTCATTGCGTGAAGAATAAAGAATGCTTCAGATTAATTTTCCGTAAAGGTATAGTTTTTGGACATAATGAACCAGTTCCTATACATAAGTTCATCTTGAAGTGTTGATGGTATGCCTGGATGGACAAAAGTCATTCGGCCGCGGTATATATTTTCCACAGTCACCTCATTTAAATTATAATCTGAATGAGGCAACTAATCTTGTGTAATACTAATTACTAGTAGATAAGATCAAGAGATAACTCTCGACACTCAAAAGCTACCCAAAGCGACAAATCGGCAGAACCAGACTAGTTTCGCTTTTGGGAGACGGTGGAGAAAGCACTTTACCAGCCAGAGGAAAGTTGCTATACTTTCTGACTGGTATGCCGCTGTCGGAGAATTTTTTCAGATCTGGAATATGTGGGTAAACATACGGGAAGTTTTCTATTAGAAAGTAGGAGGGATTGGGCTATTTTTGGTCTTAAAAGGCTTTAAGTGGGAAAAGCTGGGCTACTTTCGACGAAGTTAAACAATAGCATCCCAGGAGTCCGAACGCTCTAATGACTTTGAATGCATGACAGTCGTTGGCTAACGGCACCTGTCATTATCATAGCTGAAATATCAACGCCATTCACCAAATTACACCTAGATCACATTTTTAAGTACTGTTCGGACAATGTGTTGATGGCACGTTGGGGTTAGAATTAGGCTCATAATTAGCATTAGGGCTAGGCTTACGGTTAGGATAAGGGTTATAATTAGGGTTAGTGTTAAGTTTAGAGTTAGGGTCAGGATTAAGGTTGGGTTACACCTAGGAATAGACCTACAGTTGATGTCGTTTATTTTAATCTGTTTTCTTATCCACATTTTCCTGGTGAGTAGTCTCCGATCCTCTTACTGGAAACCATAGTAATTCAGCCGATGGCCTTCGGGAAAGACTGTACAACTGGGTAAGAGAGATAAACAATTCACATAAACAGCTCATCTTCACTCACCTCGGTGAATACATGTACAGAACCCAAGCTTACTATGATACTGAATTAAATCTCACTAACTCTGAAATAATTCTAACATTCTATAGTGAGTAAATCCTGAATCTGTTCTGAAACTAGTCTAATTAAACAACTAATACTCCCCATCATAACTGGGACATATTTTCAAGTCATGTCAGAGAAAGACACCCTGTTTAGTGTGCTTTTATGCATTTTCTCCTGAATATACGTCATTTTTATGCACTTATTTTCATGGTTGGTCGGCCGAAGGTCACTCTTGCGTCGCATCCCTTGGGACACTACCATTAAACTTTAACCTAACCACATTTCGACCACATTTTCGCCGATCAAAATTGTCTATTTAGCCCACTTTGCCAATGTGCACTCTTCGACTGGGCGTAGTTGACTAGGATACACTGAACTTTTTTGATGTGCAAAGAAAGTACTGTACATTATTCAAAAACTTCTTATCCAAACTATAAAACCACGTTAATTAGGGTACCGTGCGCGTGAACTCACTGGTAATACGGAGATGCACCCACTGCTTGCGATGATGCTATGCACCTCAAGGTCACACAATTCAAGGGAATGCAATCCAATATCCAATATCGTTCTTACAAGCCAGTGTAGAACAGTTTGATTTCTTTTTGCCCGCTTCAAGAGTGGTGCACTTTATTAGCATTGTCATACCCAATCCTTACATTGACAAAGGCCTGCTACTGTCGTCACACTTGTTCTTTTTCTAATCTGACTTCAGAAGTACCAGTGACTTCATGGAATCATTCAGACTGTCCAATAACACCACGGGAGTCTGCTTGTCAAATTTGGAAGAGCTCATCGTCTAAGTCCACTCTGATACAAACAGTTCATCGAAATTCATTCGTTTTTCCCAAATTTATGCCGAACAAGAATGCCTAGAGTTATGGCGGCACTGGCCCGGAAGTGTGTATCCTAACAGTTTCTCATTACTGTATTTATCTCCAAAAATCGAAAACTCGAGACGAACCTAATAAAGTTGAACAGTTTGAATATTAAGTTGGTTACTGAGCTAGGGAGAGAGTGAGTTGTGATGTCGAGGTCAAAACGTGGCGGTACCACTTACAGCCGAACTAGATAGAAGAGTGGTTAGGGTATGTACAGTCAGAAGATTTCTTGTGATTTGATGGCACTCATAATAGTAATCTATACTGGTGCCACTATGTAATATTCCTCCTTATCATCTGGTTAGTCCGTTCCGAAGTTCATTTTTAAATGCAGCTAGCAAACTGAAAATGTAGCGTAGGATACGGCAGAAAGCTGCTCAATGAAAATCCCAGGCTATGACAATAACCTTAGAATTGCATTTCTCACCATCATTTCCTACTTCTAAACACGTGGCCTTAGACATAGGATTGTGAAGTACTTCAAAAGCCAAAAATGTCAACTGCATAAATTACTCGAAGAATCACGAAACCAATGTTCCATTCTTGTAGCAATTGTGTGAACTCTCCTGCACATATAATGGTTGTTTTGCTCTACAGTTTGGTGTGTAATCCAGTTAGGTACGCTGCTTTTACAACCCCGAGATTCATTCCTGTAGTCGTCGTATAACACTATTTTTTTCGCATATCGTTGTGTGCTTTCGAGGATGTATCCCTGGCGATACCATAAATTGGTCGCTGAAAGGAATTTGATACTAAGTGGCCAATCTGGTAATCTGACATCATGGACCTAATTTATATTGCTATAGATAATGGTGATCAGTTTCTCTAAATACTTATTCGAAGATCGTGAATCCCAATTAGAGCATCTAAATAAGTTTCTGATACAAATTTCTATCGGCTTGTGTGCACGATCTCAGGGTTGTTGGACCAAATTTATGTCCGTGTATTGTTTGAGGAAAAATGTTCCACGAACTCACCATTATTACATGATTACTGCCTGGAAGTTCATGTTCCACGTGTATTTTTGGAAGTGATCTCCTGTCTGGGAATGTAAGACCTGGATTATTTGCGGATATAGTAGGTGAATTTATATGTTGTATGCACTATCCTGCAACTGCTGATTTCAGAGGATTATCATATCTAGAGGGTCACAGAGGTGAACTTTATGACGCTTTCGGCATATTGAAACTGCTGAAAGGATGTTTGAATATAACCTCGTTCTCATGAATATAGCCTCTATAGGCATTCATAAAATTGTTGCCTGGTTCGAAATGAACACTCGAAAATTGTTTTGGGAAGGTTACCAGACCATGGTATGCTTTGTGCAGAGCTGGTCATGCCCTCCCTCCTGGATGCATGGGATTTATAGGAGATTAAGGTGGTTTGTTGAACTTACTGAATGCAGTCTATACCTCGTGTTTAAGGGATTTCCCATAATGCTTGGCCGACAGAACGATTATAGAGGCTGGTTGTCAGTAAGTTCGCAAAACAAATGAGCAGAAGGGCATCCATAACTTTTGTTTCTGTATGACGTCAATCAGTGCATAGATGTATTTGAATTGCCATGAGATAGCAACTAAATCTACTTCTGAAAGCTTGGTCTAATTTATTCGACATTTCACTACAGAGGTGAGCTAGAGACCAGTGTGTGTCAACGTTCTTAGAGCCCTTTACGACCCACGTCTGGACTTTAGTTTAAGTACCACGATGTTTTATTCCTTAGGTTTTCTTGACTGATGGTTGAAGAAAGGATAAAAAGTGTGTGTTATAGACAGTTTCTGTTGAACGGATACAAGAGTCTCATTTTTTCGTTATAGAGATGAGATGTTTATCATGCTATCTAGAAGGATTACTGAAATAAGTAAACACATTTGGGTGATACTTCTGATAAAACGGAACCTGTGTCTGAGCAACAAGTGACCTTCTAAGAGAAGAAGAGTATACCGATGTTGTTGGTCCCGATATTTACGTAGTCATCGCCGGAAACATGATATCTACATCAGCATACAGAGAAATTGAAGTCTTATCTCTTAAATTTCAGTCTTAATTTGCATATAGTCTGCAAACTGGCCGAATATCATATTCGATAGCTTGTTCAATTCTACAGTGTTGTAACGTTCATCTGACAGTTCTTCTTTGACTGATTTTTCCAGTGCACGAAACATATCGTAACTATTCTGAATTCGTTTAACTATATGCTACTTATAACTGATTATTAGTAGTGCCGATCATGCACATGGTCCGGGGTTCGAGCCCACGCCGACGCACACCTGATATCTATGGTCGGCCTGCGAATTTTGGGCTACCGATATCCACGCTGAAAATTCCACACTTGTACCAAAAATACGGTGTGGAATCAAGCTGTAATCAAAAATAAAAAAAATAAAATAAAATAGAACTTACCCCACTAGAACCAGCTGGCTCAGTGTCCAGAACTGACTACAATGGAACTCACGATGTCCATGGAAGACTTCCAGAAACAATGTGTAATAACCAGAACACAGATTGGCGACTCCAGAATCCTTTATTCTTACACCAATATGTAACCAACAATAAGGTTATTACACACAAGGTCTAAGAATAAATGGTAAAACAATAAATCACGATAATAATTCTGATAGTTGTCTCTCTTCCACCGAACAGAAAACGACGAGACGATAACTGCCGGAGTGATGACTCCGTCAAAAATATGGGGGAGTTGGGTTTGAGTAAACAACCATGAATTGATCGTTCAATCTTCAACTAAATCGGCACTCCCCGGCAAAAAAAGGATCCATCCCTTTTTTCCATCACTACCAATACACGTCAACTTGGATGCCAGTGCGAGAAACAGGGTCACATTGAAGAAGCTAAAATGGAAAACGAACAGCAAAGCCAACACACTGTAGGTATACCCACAGCACAATCTCACTCATCGACGATGACCTATGCCTTCCAGTTAAAGGTATCCTCTTGACACATCCTCTTGCAACACAATCGCCACTTGCTAGAATGACTCTTGCAGAACGCAACGTGACCATAGAAGCACCTTGTGATACTCTTCGCACATCCTCTTATCTATTCACTACCAATTACCACTGTAATCGCTTGTCATTCATTCTGCTTCAGTTCTAGTAACGGTGACGTATGCAAGCCTCAGTCGTCTACACTGTCGCCCCCCGGCGTGTGGGACCACAGCCTAAATAGATATATTCATTCTCAATCATCGATTCCACAGCTAATCATTATCTCCGTGTGCATGTCATCCTCAGCACTAGCCTAGCCTCCCCGGCGTATAAGACCCATCTGCTGTCTTTATCATCAATCAATTCATTCACGGATGTTGAAGACTAGAAACAACTTCAGAAGTAAGCACGGCGAAAATTTTAACAAAACTATGCAATACAACAAGATACGAAAACAACCAGTAAACACAGTGAATCCAAAAACACCAATTGATATGACACACCACATGTGTATACAGATGGTACACAAAACCTCACCGACCATGTCTCGATGTAATTCCTTTGAAGAATTGCAGGACTTACACCAGTACGCCTACAACCCTTCTCAGGTTGACGATTGTAAGTTGAAGAATGTCCGGACAGAAAGAAGATTAACCAACAGATAGATGAAAGATGATACCAATTCAGTATATACAACATGGACATATGTACAAAATCACACACCAAGTACGATGGACTGCGCTTCGATTTACTACCCTCGAAGAAGTGTAGGACATACAACAGTACGCCCACAACCCTTCTCAGGTTGACGCCCTAGGTTGGAAAATCGTGGCAGAGTTTATTTGCTGACCTCCTTCTATCATCTATATCCTCAACTCTGAACGGTGAAACGCTCATGTCATTGTATCGTAGAATATAGATGACTAACCAAAATACGACGTATCTGACCAACCAAGCGTAGGCACAGAGCAATTTACACCAACGATAATGACATTCAAATAGCAACTTGAAACTTGTAAGACCTCCATTCGTGCAAGTCAGTTTAACAATTACAATCTCATACACAGCTGGCTTATCCTCCCTAAACTAAACATCGACATTCGTCTTTTCAAACGATACTGGGATAGGCACAGTACAAGATACCTGAGTTCATGGACGTGCCTTTCATTGTGGATGACAACACCAACGACGACTGACCGATACCAGCTGATAAACTAAGCGGTGGATAAGAAGCTGTTGTTGTTCGACGTTTGAGAGGTTGCCTACCGCAGCATTACAAACAGCGCTATATTTTATTATTAGCTACACTCTAGATTTAACATCTGTCGTTTAGTGGACTACACGAGGAACTCGTACGCTGACGGTCTCCCGAGTACCGTACTTTCTGCAACCGCATCTGCCTTTAAGTCTACTTCACGCTCAAGCTGTAGAGAACCTCTGTTCAACTCAGCAGTAGTAGGCATTCCGCTCATCTCATCATGATCAGCCAAAGACGAATGTGCACTATCATGATCATTGTAACAAATATCTACTTTACCGTCGTCTATCTGGTCGACTTCATCATTTTCAAACTCTTCAGTAACAGCAGTAGATGATTTGGGTTCTTCCTCACAAATACTTAAGGGTTTTATACCTTTACTCTGACTAGTAATACCTTGAAAACTTGAGAAGTCAGAACTGGACTCTGAAACTGTAACTCTCTTCTCCTGCACAAACTGCGGTGTCGTCTGTGACACTCTATTCAACAATGGCTTACTGGTTGCAACTACAGGCTTCTTCACCGCACCATAATTGTCACACGATTCGTAGTCAGATCTTGATGGCGCTGATTTCGCATTTAGCTTACCACTAAA
Organism: Trichobilharzia regenti; assembly: GCA_944472135.2. Lineage (NCBI taxonomy): Eukaryota > Metazoa > Platyhelminthes > Trematoda > Strigeidida > Schistosomatidae > Trichobilharzia > Trichobilharzia regenti. The sequence continues at coordinate 50,835,595 of OX235265.1, forward strand.
CCTGGCCACTGATTTACAATTCGCCTGTGTACGAACTTCTTGCAAACGTGTAAAACACGACCGTGTTTGTCTCGCAACTTGTAATCTATCTGTTGATTTTGTCCCACGAAATCTGTTAAACTCACTAAGTTTATATGGATTTCTAGACACCATAAAGCTTTCTCGATATCCACCTCTCTGAGACCCTTTCCTCATAAATGAGTGAGGTTTGCCCTCAGACTGCTCTGTTCTAGGGGTAGTGTGCAACATACTGGCAAACTTGCCCATAGATTGATTGACACTGTCTTTTACCAGTTTCAGAATATCATCAAACTTTGGCTCAATACCTTCATCCTCTATACGAGAGCTTATCTTCACCCACTTCCTTTGCAGCCGAGTAGGTAGGCGTCTCGCTGTTACCTCTAGGACCGAACTTGAGTTCAGATCACTCATGCAATTCATCAAAATCAATGCATTATTGTAAGTCAAAAGATTATCCAGAAACTCAGATGGTGCCTTGGAGTCATCTTGGAATTGACTACCATTACCTTTAACAGCCTCAAATAATTTTCCTACAATCATCGAGGGTCTTCCAAATATTTGACGCAGTATACTCATAGCCTCAGGTTATTCTTCGTTTCGGTGGCATGAACTTACAGCACTGTATAGCTCTTGAAGCAACTCCAGTGCAGAAACTCAGCAAATACATCACTTCTTTTCATCATTTATTGCGACCCCACTCAAAATGACTTCAAACTCCTTTACAAACTGTGAATAGTCAGCTGGGTTTCCGTCGAAACGCTGAGGTTCAAATTAGGATCTATTATCCTTAGACTGCGAAACATGAACAACAGACTCATCATGCTGAGCATCATACATATCATTAAATGTAACAGACAACTCAACAAAACTTACTTTCCTGCTTGCTTCCAAGACGCTTCATCCCTTCTTTGACTCAGGCACCATCGAACTTGACCAAGAAATCCAGAAAAGTTCCAGACAACACTTGTCCAAAAAAGACCTGCATGCGCCAGGAAAGACGAACAGAAACTATCAGAAACTGTCAGCCAACTCTCAGAAATTGTCAGTGTCCAGCTCTTAATACGCTGGAGCTCATGCTGTCCCTTGAAGACTTTCAGAAACAATGTGTAATAACCAACGCGAAAAAACCAGAACACAGATTGGTGACTCGAGAATCCTGAGAAAGTAATTGCTGTCATAATCCAACGTAAGCGAAATCTTACAACGATTGCTACAGCTCAACCTGTTCAATTATTCACCTCGTGTAGACTTCAATTGACACAATACCTAGGCAGCCGTAGTCATATGGAATGACAACACGCTTTGAGTAAAATAATAGTAAATCACTACTTTTGAATACACTTAACCTTTTACGAAATCAAACTCAACTGCAGTGCTTAAGTTCTATTATTATTTTTCAAATACTGAAGCTGGGTATTTTTGTCATTGGCCCCTACAGATTTACCTATGAATAGGAGGCGTAATCGCGTAACTTTAGGCAGATGTTTAGGCTTGACTAAAGTACTTACAATTTACCACTTATATCCATCGATAGTATCCCTACGGAATTACACTTACGTAGAGTAACGAGTCAATATCCTAGGGAGTACCGGTCTAGCATGTCGTAATCCCACTGCATGTAGAGAAAATAGAACACAAGAATTCTAGATAGAATATCTCATTTCATTGCGACGCAAATAAGTTTGTTAACATGTATGGGGTGAGCACAGCCAAAGACGAAAAACATCATTTGGGAAGTAGTCCCCATTGTTTGCCTGAAACTTCCCAGTTTCCAAATCGCCTCAACTTTAAATTCTTCCGAAATTCAAGTAAACACAATCGTATGCCTTCATCAAAAATTATCCGTTATCTCGAACTGGAAAAAGAATATCTGCAAGAGTCAAGGATATTATCCCTAAATTCAGGATACACAGGATACCAGGCTATGTGAGAGGGAAATGTCGAAGCAGAAAATACTGTACGTATAATAACAAGTCAAGAAATGCATTGGGACCCACGGGATCGTAGTCACTGAAAATCACCATAATGACTAACCAGTCTCAAGAGAGTGTACATTGAAAAGAGCACTGCACCTGTGTAAAAAACAGTGAGACAATGTTAGAATAGAGAAACATATACCAATCGCTCAGCCTATTGTTGAGATGCGACCACGTGGGCTCTGCACAGATTTATTGGGAATCTTATAAATTAACTTGCTATCCATTGACGGATCTTTGAATACCACCTCAGAATGTCTCATCTCATTCAATATCTAATAACGTCTTTACTCGATCCTCATTATATTACATTAAACCTAACATTTTATAGCTCTGTATGAATTCGATTCGACTTATTCTATTCATATCCTCTGTAGGGTACGGTTGTGCACCAAAATGCACAAAAAGGTATAAAATAAATAAAACCCGGCGTGGGGATAAATGCATTAAAACCAAAAGTAGACATCATGATAGTAAGAACTATATGGGTAGCATTATACATTGCAAATGAACGTTGTCAACCTAGGGAGTTTCGTTTATAAATATATTTATTAATGGTACTTGCACTTACCCATTTCATTGCACTTTATTGATTCACCTTAGCACTTTTACTCTTCTAAAACAGCTTTCAATCCCTTTTAAACGTTGTACTTACCTCAATATTGGTTGGTTATCGTGTGCCTACAACCACGGGATGAAAACGAAACAAAGTCGATTTTCCCACGAAACCTGGAGGACAATTGTACAATTCAATAACTATACGGCCTGACCCAGACAATGGGTGTATTTGTATAAATCAAATATTTACCTGTTGAAACATCACTAACTTGTAGACAATCTACGATTTAAGACTACATCATACTTGATCGTGCCTGTAAAAATGGCATGCATTTTCATGTAAATTTATATGTTTATAAGGGAATACACATGATTATTATTACACTAGTAAAATGCTACATTCGTATTCGTAAAGTTGCTAAAATATCACAGGTAGCACAGCCACATATAACCACACACGGTGGCACCGATATAGGACAAATGAAAAATCAGATTGACCGCCACTACTAAAGCCAATGGATGAGGGGAAAACCTGAAGTGCGTTATATTTAAAACGTGACAACGTTTCTCCTCAACCGCATTATGTGTATAGGAAAGTTCACACAATTGCTACAAGAATGGAACATTGGTTTCGTGATTCTTCGAGTAATTTATGCAGTTGACATTTTTGGCTTTTGAAGTACTTCACAATCCTATGTCTAAGGCCACGTGTTTAGAAGTAGGAAATGATGGTGAGAAATGCAATTCTAAGGTTATTGTCATAGCCTGGGATTTTCATTGAGCAGCTTTCTGCCGTATCCTACGCTACATTTTCAGTTTGCTAGCTGCATTTAAAAATGAACTTCGGAACGGACTAACCAGATGATAAGGAGGAATATTACATAGTGGCACCAGTATAGATTACTATTATGAGTGCCATCAAATCACAAGAAATCTTCTGACTGTACATACCCTAACCACTCTTCTATCTAGTTCGGCTGTAAGTGGTACCGCCACGTTTTGACCTCGACATCACAACTCACTCTCTCCCTAGCTCAGTAACCAACTTAATATTCAAACTGTTCAACTTTATTAGGTTCGTCTCGAGTTTTCGATTTTTGGAGATAAATACAGTAATGAGAAACTGTTAGGATACACACTTCCGGGCCAGTGCCGCCATAACTCTAGGCATTCTTGTTCGGCATAAATTTGGGAAAAACGAATGAATTTCGATGAACTGTTTGTATCAGAGTGGACTTAGACGATGAGCTCTTCCAAATTTGACAAGCAGACTCCCGTGGTGTTATTGGACAGTCTGAATGATTCCATGAAGTCACTGGTACTTCTGAAGTCAGATTAGAAAAAGAACAAGTGTGACGACAGTAGCAGGCCTTTGTCAATGTAAGGATTGGGTATGACAATGCTAATAAAGTGCACCACTCTTGAAGCGGGCAAAAAGAAATCAAACTGTTCTACACTGGCTTGTAAGAACGATATTGGATATTGGATTGCATTCCCTTGAATTGTGTGACCTTGAGGTGCATAGCATCATCGCAAGCAGTGGGTGCATCTCCGTATTACCAGTGAGTTCACGCGCACGGTACCCTAATTAACGTGGTTTTATAGTTTGGATAAGAAGTTTTTGAATAATGTACAGTACTTTCTTTGCACATCAAAAAAGTTCAGTGTATCCTAGTCAACTACGCCCAGTCGAAGAGTGCACATTGGCAAAGTGGGCTAAATAGACAATTTTGATCGGCGAAAATGTGGTCGAAATGTGGTTAGGTTAAAGTTTAATGGTAGTGTCCCAAGGGATGCGAACGCAAGAGTGACCTTCGGCCGACCAACCATGAAAATAAGTGCATAAAAATGACGTATATTCAGGAGAAAATGCATAAAAGCACACTAAACAGGGTGTCTTTCTCTGACATGACTTGAAAATATGTCCCAGTTATGATGGGGAGTATTAGTTGTTTAATTAGACTAGTTTCAGAACAGATTCAGGATTTACTCACTATAGAATGTTAGAATTATTTCAGAGTTAGTGAGATTTAATTCAGTATCATAGTAAGCTTGGGTTCTGTACATGTATTCACCGAGGTGAGTGAAGATGAGCTGTTTATGTGAATTGTTTATCTCTCTTACCCAGTTGTACAGTCTTTCCCGAAGGCCATCGGCTGAATTACTATGGTTTCCAGTAAGAGGATCGGAGACTACTCACCAGGAAAATGTGGATAAGAAAACAGATTAAAATAAACGACATCAACTGTAGGTCTATTCCTAGGTGTAACCCAACCTTAATCCTGACCCTAACTCTAAACTTAACACTAACCCTAATTATAACCCTTATCCTAACCGTAAGCCTAGCCCTAATGCTAATTATGAGCCTAATTCTAACCCCAACGTGCCATCAACACATTGTCCGAACAGTACTTAAAAATGTGATCTAGGTGTAATTTGGTGAATGGCGTTGATATTTCAGCTATGATAATGACAGGTGCCGTTAGCCAACGACTGTCATGCATTCAAAGTCATTAGAGCGTTCGGACTCCTGGGATGCTATTGTTTAACTTCGTCGAAAGTAGCCCAGCTTTTCCCACTTAAAGCCTTTTAAGACCAAAAATAGCCCAATCCCTCCTACTTTCTAATAGAAAACTTCCCGTATGTTTACCCACATATTCCAGATCTGAAAAAATTCTCCGACAGCGGCATACCAGTCAGAAAGTATAGCAACTTTCCTCTGGCTGGTAAAGTGCTTTCTCCACCGTCTCCCAAAAGCGAAACTAGTCTGGTTCTGCCGATTTGTCGCTTTGGGTAGCTTTTGAGTGTCGAGAGTTATCTCTTGATCTTATCTACTAGTAATTAGTATTACACAAGATTAGTTGCCTCATTCAGATTATAATTTAAATGAGGTGACTGTGGAAAATATATACCGCGGCCGAATGACTTTTGTCCACCCAGGCATACCATCAACACTTCAAGATGAACTTATGTATAGGAACTGGTTCATTATGTCCAAAAACTATACCTTTACGGAAAATTAATCTGAAGCATTCTTTATTCTTCACGCAATGAATGTTCTGCAGATTTATTATGTACAGCCCAGGTTTGACTAACTGAATTCCTCTTTTCTGTTGTTGGGATGTATGTTTTGTGCAGTTGTGTTTTTGTATTAACTAGGGTTTCTGAGTGTTCGACTATCGACCAAAGGGCGAGTGTACTGCTTATCAGTCCGCTCCGTCCTCCTTTATGGCTGTGAGACCTGGCCACTGAGAGTGGAAGACATGAAAAGATTAGCTGTCTTTGATCATGTGTGCCTGCGCTCTATCTCCCGTGTGAAGTGGTATAATAAGGTGAGCAATATTGAGGTTTGGCGTCGAGTGCTAGGTAAGGAGAGGAAATCAATAGAGGTTGTGAAGTTACATCGACTGAGATAGTTATTTATTTTATTTATTTTTATTTTTTTATTTTTGATTACAGCTTGATTCCACACTGTATTTTTGGTACAAGTGTGGAATTTTCAGCGTGGATATCGGTAGCCCAAAATTCGCAGGCCGACCATAGATATCAGGTGTGCGTCGGCGTGGGCTCGAACCCCGGACCATGTGCATGGTCGGCGAGAGTCCTAACCACTGTGCCACCGACGCACATGTGTTACGTATGTCTAGCCATCGCCTTCCTCGACGAGCAATGTTAGCGGATATAGGGTCAGGCTGGAAAAAAGCTAGCGGCGGTCAAACGAAAACTTGGCACCAGTCAATGAAATCCACAACAGTTGGTCTAAGCCACGTAGGAAGGTGTAGACTTCCTGACTGGTTGGGGTCCTCGGGACGGTAAAAATCTATGGTTGGAAACAATTGGTGACATGGCTCAAAATCGTTCTCAGTGGCGCAGATGCATCCACTCCTTGTGACATATGATCTTCACCAATGAAACTGTTTTGTTTTTCTTTATTACTCCTCTGTCTCACACCTCTGCCCACTGTTTCTGTTATGCTTTTCATGTACTTTCTTCTCTTGCTTCGCGTGCTACACGGAGTGTGGCGACTTGAACTTCCGCACATTTGTGCAAAGTTCTATGTCGAAAACAGACAGACAGGGTTTCTGAGTACTCGTGCCGTAGGCAGTTTTCTGCGTATGTATGAATTATAAGCATTATGTGTTTTATTTGTGATGTAAGGATCTAGCTCTAAAAATGAAGGGATTTTAGTATCAGCCCCTAATTTCCTATTGTCCCCATTGATTGTTAATGAAGATGAGTTCCAACTTTAAGTTCAATGGCTAGAACCAATCTCCCAAATTAAAGAAAAATATAAATGATCTTGCTCTAAATGTTTTTTCCGAAGGACTAAAATCCCCAAGTATAGATTCTTGTTCTAAGTGTAAGTTGTATCAATTATTTGATTACTCAATTTTTATGAAAATAAATGACATGAGTATCGTACATAGCTTATTTTGCTGTTATATCCCTTCGATCACTGAATTATCGTTTCTCATCCGTGAAGAATATAGGATTTAAATCTGTTTCATCATAATTTTGTGAGTACACAGCTAAAGGAACAGTTTATCTGTGTGCATTCGATAGTTGCTACTCGATCGTCATTCTTCGTAGCACTTTGTTGCGCTTACAGGATTTGAAATCGATAGATCTTGTCAAGTATTACGATTACTGTGCTTTTTTCTATAGTATTCAGTAAATTCCATAAATCAAAGAGTAGTTCAACCCAGTTCAATTGGGTTTTTGCGGAAAAATATGCTTCTGATAGTCCTTTTGACGTGGTGGAGGGATTATGCAAGTGTTTTATATTTTCTTTACTTAATAAAAGAAATAATGGTTCATTTTTGATGAATTTTCCTAGCTTGTGTCTTCTGGAAGTTTATCCACTGCACTAGGAAGTGGGTTTCTGTCCGGCGGAGCACTACAGCAGACTTCGTTCTGCCAAGTTTCGAGTGTATTCGTTATTCTCACCACCTGATTTTTCAAATCAGACTAGTATCGAAGGAATTTAGAAATGTCTTACTCAAATAAGCATGAAGTTATATTTCTAGACAAAAAGGACGCCCGTTCAACTTTACGTCTTGAAGATTACTATGACATTGATCGTAAGTTCTCAAAACCTGGATTCCGTACCGAAAGTGGTCAGTTCAATTGGCACTGTTCTTGTGTTAGTTCGTACATATCTGGTCCATGTGGATACTTCTTCAGAAACTTTATGCAAAACATAGACAAATTTATGAAAAATGAGGATGCTTTTGAGAAGCAACAGAATCGCAATTTATTTGTTAAACTTCACTCTGAACTAATGGGTTGTTTAAAATCTCATTCAGTGTACTACAAGTCTTTTATGGATGAATATGCCTCACCTTTGGATAGTATAATTAAAGATGTTGAATGAAATAACTGAAATATAATTAGCTTCCACATTTTCTTCATATTTGTCTTTTGATTTCGATTTCAGTAGTTAGCGACTAAATGGCGTCTGACAGATGTGGATATTTTATCAAAAGTAAGCAGAGATACTGCCGTCAGCAGCTTTTTCAGGGTTCGAATTATTGTTTCACTCATACAAGTGTAAGTATGTAGTATTTCGCGTAACTGCTGTTTAGGAAACTTCGACAGATAAGGTAGCTTGTCCTCTGGATCCAAAACAGTAAGATGTCCGTAGAATTAACATCAATCCACAGCTTTGTCAATCGTTCAAATCTTGAAGAACACTTGAAAAAATGCAATGCAAGTCGAAAAGTTGAAGCTGTAAGCTAATGATTTCTTACATTAGTTAGTTTACAGACTTATGAAGTACGTGGAATTAATTCCGGTGGTTTAGGTCCCTGTGCACCCGTTTCGACAGTGACATTAGCTTCTGCGTCTGCATCAGCTGTGTTGAAGTTAATAGTACGTTTGGAGAAATTAAATGCAGGTCAGATATAATTTCGTATGACATGTTTGGTGTGCGTTTAAAGTGCAATAAATCCTAGGGATTTTCATTATTTTACACATGATCAAGCCATTCTCTACGTGTGAAACAGTTAAAGAGTGTAGATAGTCCAGTTTACAGACGCATTTTTGTTTCTCACCGTGGCGTTCATTTAAAACTAATATAACTTCACTATCAGCTGTTGTACAAGTCTTTTAAGTGGTAATTCCCTCACTTAGTGTTTATAAGCAGCAAAAATGCTTCTAGTATCAGTAGGGAATATGGTAAGTTGTTTAACAATATGTAAGGACGCTTAGAAAGCCAACCAGATCTCATTAAAATCCCTTCAGTTGGTCATTAGCACAAGTGCTCTCTGTCCTAGGACACAGTGGTCAGTTAACACCCATGCAGCCAAAGTAGCGTGTTTCCGAAAGGAAATCTCTTTTTAAAATGAGAAGGAATGGAAGACTAAGTGTATTTCCAATGTGGAATGATGTCATCACTGTGACTCAACCCATTGCGACTCCTTATGGAACTCTTAAGTGGAATCTAAGTATTAGCCCCTTCACGTGTATTTCTATGGTCTAAAGTGTTTAAGTTTGCACGTATCCAGCTGTTTGATAAGTGTCATTTACGTAATTTGGGGAGACACTGGGCGTAAATATCTGTCAGCTGGAGTTGAATTTATGAAAGTTGTTTCTAACCTAAAACAAGACAGAGATAGCATCTGGTGGTTTAATTCTGAAGTGTTTAAGGACATTGGGAATGTATTGTTGGCCAGATTAATTCTGGTTGTTATATAATGGTCTATGATGGTCACGTCAGATTGATATATATTATTGACCCTTCCAGTGTACATCTTCATGCAATAAACATAGGGAAATCTGCTTAATTAATATGGGATTCATGATCATAGTTCATATGCTCATGCAGAGACTAAGTGTGGGTAGTAAGCAAGTTTTAGACCCGTAATTGTGTGCATTGACCAAGGGTTCCTTCTGTCTTGCTATACCAGTGTGACATGGTGGCTAAAATTAGTACGTATAAAGAGATGAGAAATTTTCGATCATTGATTCTCCATTGAGCTATGTATTAAGTAAGAGTGAGGTTAAGCGCTAAGTGTTAGTGAAAATCGATTGGCTATTCCATGAAGCCTCATCCACCAAGTCAGCTAGGATATATGCAGTGCGGGCTGAAACACTGCCTTCCTTGAAGACCGATGCAAGCTAAAGCAGGATTAGTTTGAAATTTCCCACGTCAAAATACGGCAGTAATACATTAAGTCTTAGGCTCTTGCATTGAACCATGTAGGGAAGTGCAGATTGCTGGACTAGGATCAGCATAACCCCTAGGTTCAATTGTTGGAGACTAGTCAGGGTTATATGTCAAATTCATTCACGATGGCGCAGAAACATTCACTCTTTGTCGTCCTCCGTATCTGGAAAAATTCCCCTAATGTCCATGTCATTATTTTCCTCGTCATATCTATGTTTGTATATTTTATTATCTCTGTACTTACTTGCTTTGTATACGTCTCAGAAGTGTAGCTACTTAAACTGGTACACATCTGCACTAATTTTGCGTTAGCTCGTCAGTCAGGCAGTCAGTAAGTTTCAACCAATGCAGTTAGGTAGTGTTTCTGGGAGGCAGTTATAACAGGGTATTTGGCTTTCACCTGATTCTTCCTTCTCGATTTGCATTACGTGCATAACTTTTTCCGTTAGTTACGGTATCATGTCAAATATTTCTGCGTGAAAGTCATATAGCAGTAGTTGAATAACTCAAGATAATTCTGTTCAGTCGCTAGAATTTATATCATTTCACAGTGTGCGTAACAGATGTTTTGCCTTGAATGCATTTCAAGAGTTTTATTTCAATCCCCATCTGTTCTTCTACAATGAAATCGCTAGAATGTGTTTTCCATTTGCACCTCTTCATTGTTTTCTGAATCTTATGAATAATAAGAATGAGAATTGGCTCAGTAAGTGATGAGAATATGTGATATTTTTTGTAAACGTATATTTTTGCGCCGCCAGTTTGGATTCCGAAGACAGAAGTACTGTTGCATACTTTGTCATCTATGCATTTAACCATTATGTGATAGAAAAAGAAACAGTGAGTTCTGTTGTACATGAGCGTTGCCGCTATATGTGTGAAACTATATACTACTGACTAATTGAGATGGGTAGTTGCACACACCACTGATATGAACCAGTAGTGCTCTTTGATCAGACGAGCAGACGTGATATGAATACCAGACGGCCGTTTCGCTCGGCTGAGGTTGGAAATCGGGTGGTTTCAAGTAATGTAACTCTCTGAACTGAATCAAAACGGATACACCGCTGATGAGTTCGTTTCTGTCCTAATCGTAAACTACGAAGAACTTTACTGAACTGATGTCAGACATATCAGCAACAAACTAAATTACCTTCTAGTGAATAGAGTAAATAAGGAAAAACTCGAGAAGTATACGCGGTTACCGAGGTTCCATATAAAAATAGGTTTAGGCCGTAACCTTAACCCGAAACACTAATATAATATCAATGATTACAAATGGCAGGATTTACTTTATTTCTCTAAGTGGTTTGTAGGAATTCGATTGATTTCAAGGTAGATTTCGTTGTGAATTGATATCTATTCGAAAACTATTGAAAACAAGGGAGCACTGTCCGCGAAACCATCCCCTAGTTGTTTATGCATCACAAATGTGGATCTTGAAAAGGATGTATGCTACACACTTGACTGAGAGATCCTATGCACTTTATGTTAGAGACGATGTTGGTTTTGTCCTGTTTTACTATTACGTCTTCTGCTTTCCTTATTATGAAACGAAGTTATTGTGTTGGTTTATGGGCAGCATGTATCCTAAAAGATTTAAATATTCTAGTAATACTTTCAGAAATGTTATTCAAGTGTAATAGGATGATTTACCTTGTTGTGTTAGCCTATGAATATGTATACCATCATTGGTTTGAAGGTACATATCTTTTGATATAGTCATAATGATTTCCAATTTTCTGGAAACCAGCCAGGGGATATTTATCGCCTAATCTCATAAAGACACGCGTGTCACAGTGTGTGCTGGTATTCTCGTGCTTCATAATTGACCGCATAAGGCTGATTCGGTATTTTAGGCCTTCCTACACACAACCAGAGATATGAACAGAGAAATACATAGCAAATTTCTGGCAGTCAGGTGTTACCACAAGCCGTAACGTGATGGATGTGACCCATTAGGAATCAGGAGAACAATCATATGATAGTTGAAGCTTTACTGCCATCCAGTTTAAGACTACAGAGAAAAACCAATGAACGCGTTCACAACTTCAGTTATTTGAACATTTCTTAAAGCCTAGTTGCTAAATCACCGAAAATACCCATTGAGTTATAAGAAAAATAAAATAAAATTCAGCGAAGAAAGTTATCGTTATCGATGAAATCGTCTTCATAGGCTATACAGTCGTATTTATACCAACCAAAAATGTATAGTAGTCCATTATTGAGTAATGGGGGAGGATGTGACATAACTGATATGATTACTCAGAAGTGGCTTCAAAAGTAAAAAATAAAAGTTGTAAATTACGTAATACTCAACGACTCAAAGGGAAAAGTATTAGAAATTTGATAAGAATAAAATTTCTATTGAATGAGGAGAAAGGTATTTGAGTGTCCATTTAACAAGTGTGAAGAGAGTAAGAAAATGTATCAAAGAAACGTGTTAGAGTGATAATAGTGAGTTAATTATTAAAGTAATAGCAAACCAATAACTAAAAACAGAAATATAAAAAATTATAGGGACCGACTAATGAATATGTGAAGATCATGATAGAATAAGAGACTGGACAAAAGTTTTCTGTATACAGAGTTCGGGGTTGTACTGACGAATTTCCAATGCCTCTTCTATACACAAATGCTGAAACCTAACACATTTTGTACCATTTGGCCTCACCTTGTAGATGTTTTTGAAAGACGACTTGAGCTAGTAACTGTATTGTATTGTCCTTTCGCTAACCATGCCGGACGCTGCTCAGAGATGCGTTTGGAAAGTATGCTCTTTTTGTGGCCAATATAGCTATTAAAGGGACAAAAGTATAAAGTGGGAAAGAATTGTTTGGTTTTCGCCAGCCCGGCTATTCCTATAACATTTTCAGTTACGATGATACGAACAAGTAAGTGTAGGTAGACATTTCTAAAGAAGACCTTTAAAAAGATTGTCGTGAATTACATATACAACTCTAAACTAAATCGAAGTAGTATAAGTCATTCCTGAATACAATTATCACTGTAAATGCTACCGACAAGAAGACTGCAATATCTGGACTTCGCTAGTGATTTTGTTTAATGTTACACAAAGTTGGAGATCTACAGGTGAAAACCAATGAATTAGCAGGAGAAACAGTCAAGACAGAACTTCAAGTGAACGTAGAGCAGAAATAGGTGAAGATACGTAAGCACCACCAGCGATGACAGCAAACGCTAATTACCATCAGTAGGAGGGATTTGAAGAATGTCACCAGTTCCTCTTATCTAGGCAGCGTTGTTTCACCTGTAGGCGGCACGAATGAAGATGTCAAAACCAGGCGGGATGTCGAAGGCAAGACAGAACTTCATTAGTCTGAAATCAGTGTGCAAGTATACTGAATTCAGAATAAAAAACACGACTCAGATTTTAAACACTAGTGCCAAGTCAGTTCTTCTATATGGCTCATCGACTTCGCGTATCACTAAAAGCGTTTCCAAAAGGCTATTGCAGATGTAAGGATAAAACGTGGGCACTTTGGTAGAGTATAATTACAGTATGGATAAAATTTTATTTTGATAAACTTACACAGTGTGATACAATAATATTTACTGATAACGTTTCAAGCACAATTTTTTCATCATAATCATACCGTATCACATTCGGAAATAATATTAGTGTTATCAATTTTTACTCATGTTTATAAACGAAGCAAAAAGGTTATGTGAGTACCTTGATATGATTATGAGCAATAAATTGTTCTCGAAACGTCATCAGTATAACACGGTGTGAGTTTATCAAAATAAAATTCTATTCAAAATGGAAGGCTACTGCAAACTTTCACCAACAGCTGCGTTCGCTGACTCAACACAGAATAACTGATGACCTACTAGAAAGTATAAGCACCAAGGAACTCTGGGAGTGAACCGACCACAAACCTATAGCTCAACAAATATGTCAGCCAAAAAAGACTAAAGGAGACAGGATGCAATGTAGAGGTTCTGCAGATGTCCGATGTTTCACTTGGAACCCAAGGGATTAACAGTAATAGTGCTGCCAAACTGGATTATCTCCAGCTTATCTACAATTTTCAATGTATTGCAAAATAAACCTGAATGTCTATCAAATACAGTGTAGTGAATTTTAATATCATCTACTTCCTTGTGGGGTTCACCATCCATGTGAGAAGTTCGAGGTGCTCACAAACCTCATCTAGCCGGCAGTGAGCTCGATAAAGAGGGAAGGTTGGCTGTGAGGTTAGAAAACTAACCCCTTAAAGGTACATTAATACCACAACTACTGAAACGTCACACCTCAACCTTGAAGCATTAGGTGCCACTCGAAACACATAACAGTTGCGATGGTGTTTAAAATATTATTTGTAATCAGTAAACCACATCATCACAATTATGTTGAGAAAGAAAACTTGATTAAACTAACTCAATTATATTTTCACCATTTTTGAGACATCGAAGTGATAAATCTGAAAAAAATTTCAAAAACAGACGAGAAAAGAACCAAACGTTACAAAAAACAGTTAAGGAAAAACTTAGAGTATTTTAGGGCATAAGCATGTAGGAATTAGGATGGTGTCAAATCTGATCACGGATTGATATCAGTTGGAGAACCATTATAAACCAGAGAGTAGTGGACAGCTGTTTTGTTCTAGTTTGTGACCCTTCAACAGTACGCACCTATCCCTTGACTAGGGGTGGACATAAGACCATCAGGTTACGAGGTGAGGTTGTTGACGATTCACCCACTGAGACGGAATCGAATGGCCATGAATTTTAACTTGTATGTGTTCGCGATTTAGCGCCACGACCACCCAATGTCACTTTAAGTAACTGTTTTCTTACCTAACTTGGTGGACTCCGCTGGTTACTACTTTTTACCTAAACTACAGATTAGTTTCTACGTAGAGCTGTCCAGTACTCCTAGGTTTTCCAGTGATTCTCTGACTGATGTCAGTTCACGATCGAACTTCTAAATAAACCAATCCCTGCAATCGGAAATTCTTTTCTGTGATACACCAAAAGGCAAATTATGATCCTTTTTTACAGGTGTGACAGTATCTTGAAGCTTAAATGATCGTTTGTACAAGCAATTCTCCTTACTTCCTTGTCATAATTTGAAGTCATTTCAAGGGTAATGATGAAATATTTTATTTCGATTAATTGGGTTTAGTGAAGCGCTCAATAATTCAATGAAGTTGTCATATTCATATGGTACCTGTACCTGTTCCATGGAAAGACATTAAAATAGTCCCTGTCTCTAAATCTGACAATAGCAAGAACGTAAAGTTCAGACCCATTGCCATCACTTCCCCGTTTCTAAAGCTTATGGAAAAACTAGTACTTCTTAAACTCGAACCCTCCCTTAAAAGCTTTGAAGACCCCGAACAATTTACCTATAGACAGGGTAGGAGCACTTTAGACGCTGCAGCCGTCTTACACAACAGTATCGTCTCATCATTAGATAAAGGTACCAAATACGTTCTCTGCACGTTTTTCGACTTCACTTCTGCTTTCGACTCTGTACCTAGATGTCTCTTGCCAAATGAGCTCTCTATGACACAAACTGAGTCCTGGGTCACTAACTGGTTGCATTCCTACTTCTATAACAGAATGCAGTATATCGTATACAAAGGCAATTCCTCCTCTGCTGTTCTCACTGGAGCTCCTGTCCCTCAAGGTGCTGTACTCTCCCCACTTCTCTTTTCTTTCTTTCTACACGACCTACTATCTTCAAATGACATTAATTTTGTCAAATGTGCTGACGACCTGACTGTATCTTTGCCTCTCAAATTTCAAAGTGACTGCTCTAAGCTAAATGGCTTTTTATCAGAAATCAGCCAATGGTCCAAGGAAAACGGTCTTCCATTATGGGTAAATTTTGTTTGATAAAGTCTCACAGCGTTATACAGTAGTGTTTACTGATGACGTTTCGAGCACAATTTATTGCTCATAATCATATCAAGGTGATATGATTTGATATGATTATGAGCAATAAATTGTGCTCGAAACGTCATCAGTAAACATTACTGTATAACGCTGTGAGACTTTATCAAACAAAATTTACCCATAATGGAATTACACTCTACCACAGTGCACAAGTTTTATTCTTATATCAATGAAAACGGTCTTACCTGAAATCCCTCTAAATGCCAAGCTGTCAATTTCACCTTTAGGCATAAATCTGACCTAAACAAACTGGTTAGCACTCATGAGGTGTGCAACATTGATGTCACTGAAATAGACACCAAGTCAGAAATTAAATACCTAGGCGTCATTCTATCTGCTAATCTTTCCTGATCGTCTCATATCTTGATGATTTCTAAGGAAATATTCAGTCTTACCTTCTACATCAAGAAGTTAAGACATTCTGGTATAACCCAACCCTTACTCCTACAATTCGTTAACTCTCGCATTCTGCCTATTATTCTCTATTGTTCCCCCTTAGTTTTTCCATGGCTACTGAAGGAAGACTATACCTTATTACGCAGGAGGGTAAGCAACGTGCCACTTAACCAGCTTGTTAATATTCTGGTTGACAGGCACATAATAATAATTTTTCCCTCAAGTTCCCCAGTGGAACATAGGGCTTCAAGCTAGTGCCTTGAAGTTTCTGTAGCAGAGTTTATTTTACAGGATGGGGTTGCTAGCCTTATGCCCAACCTTTGCTCTTTACCAGAATTATTTCTGGCTTAGAGAGGTAAAGGTGTGCGTCGGCCGGGGATCGAACCCCGGACCATGTGCATGGTCGGCGAGCGTCCTAACCGCTATACCACCGACAGGCACATAGACTCATGAAAAATGGGTAAAATCCATTTTATCTAACTCACACCACCCTCTTCATTCACAACTCTCCCCTTGTATCTCATAAGGTAAAACCAGAAGCCTATATAGAAAACTATATGCTCGCACTAGTAAGTACAAAAACTCAACCATACCCTGCTTAGCTCGTGTTCTGTGCGATAAAGAAAGCATTAGGCGTGAAACTTATGACTTATTAAATAGTCAGTAGAACAACTGGATCTCGTCTTTCCAACTCATATCTTTTATAGGTACAACGTTTTCTTTCTTTCTTTTCCTTTTCTCTCTCTCTTTTTCTTTTCTCTGTTATGTGCTACTTTTGTTTCTTTCTCCTGCTTACACCAGTAAATATGCTAGCATCTACTTTTCTAACACCTTCAAACACTGTTCAATTTTTGGCTTTGCTACCGACATACCAATATGTTGTTATAATGAACTGAGATTTCCTCAATCTATGTAGAATTTTATTTATTGATAATTTACTAACTGGATGCAATACTGTAGTAAAATGCTGAAAATTCCATTCTGTATGACAGGTACTGTTTTGGAATAGGGCAGATTATTATTATTGATATGCAACGTATTTTGTAATACAGTGTCTCCTGTCCCAGTAGCCGATGATTTATAATATTTATTTGCAATTTTAATCTCTTTCAAAGTTGAAATACTTTTCAGTACTTCAAAAAATATTCCGTCCATCATGGAGAGGATATCTGATATAGTGAAATTATGTTTATTAATTTTAAGTATAAATCTGGTTTCTAAGTTTCAGACTGGATAAACGTATATTTTGGGGAGATGAAAAGTGTAATATGCTGATAATCCAAGTGGCTAATATTGCCTGTCATTTAATCTGACACTTGGAACATTTTCAGCGTCCTCTTCATAGAGATAATTAATGATCTGTTATGCATAAAATCAGAAACTTTCCGGAGTTTATGATTGTCATAAGAATATTTTTCTTCTTTTAATTGAAGTAGAGTAATTAATGGCATAAGGGAATTGTATTCCACGTACAATTTTTGATTTGAAAACCTAATTTCTACTGTGTAAGGGTAAAATTAATCGTATGGTGTTTTCGTGCATAGTATAGCAAACACCACAACAGATATTCCATCTATGTAATAAAAATTCGATGAAACAGCTTCAAAACAGCCAAATATAATACCATATACTACTGATTGATTGGAATGAGTAGTTGTATACTACTCACAGCTAATAGCGTCTGCTAGCCAGATCAAAGTGATCTAACCACCTGAAGCCAGTCTTGCTCATTTACGACTGAGCTCATCAGCGGTGTTCCTAGATTGTCCGAGATCAGATGGCTAAATCACTTCACAGCACCAGAATTCTGGGGGAACGGATAATATACTAAATCAAATTCGCAAATTGCAAATTTCATTAAAGTCAAACGTGGCATCTAATGTGATTACAGCGCTCTTCTAAGCACATAATACACAATCGCTTGAGACGAACTACCCGATACAATTCAAACTGTATTTAACCACCTTCATTCTATCTCGTCAATTAAGCGGAAACGAAAGGGAGGTAGGTTTGTTTTGTTGTAGCTTATATACTCACAGTTATTTTTACATGAATTCAATTTCTTATGAATGAATTTAATGTTGTTTCTGCACAATAATTTCTATTCTAAATTTTGATAATTATGAGGTAAAATAAAATACACTACCACTGGTGCCAATGTCGATTATGTCTTCTGTTTTCATTTCATTATTTTAGAATTGAATCTAATTGGTCAAGTGAATGATCTGTCAGATGGTGATATTCATCCCTTAGTTGCTTTCACACTAAATAATCCTCGTCATTGGTGTTCGAATGGTTTTCCCGGCTTTAAAGAGATCCCTTCTTTCACCAGACTGATAATACATTGTCGGATAAAGGCAATAATGAAGGTGATTTTGATTTCCGCACTTTTCCTGAATTCATGAATGTTTAAAACTCCTTGTTGGACATGCTTATTTTACCATTATTTTTTTAAATTTTTGATTACAGCTTGATTCCACACTGTATTTTTTGGTACAGGTATGGAATTTCCAGCATGCGATATTGGTAGCAGGCCGACTATAGATATCAGGTGTGCGTCGGCAGGGGATCGAACCCCGCACCATGTGAATGTTCGGCGAAAGTCCTAACCACTGTGCCACCGACGCACATTCAAAGTATTTGAATAGCCTAACAACGTGTTTCCTGTCATCAAACAGAAATAATGTTCAGTGAATGAATTAGTTATTATTCTAGTTTGCAGCTGTATTTCATCCTACATGGTGTAGTATTGCTTAATTAGTTTTGCTATATCTTTATAAATTGATTCACCAGCATCGAATTCTCAGAGTGTTCTTCATTCTCCTTACTTCTTTTCTAAAAGAACACTTGAATTTTGCGTTAACTAGTCATTTAAATGGAAGTTCCTTAATGTTGAATAGATGAGGGAGCACACTAATCATTTTTAGCCAACTGATTGAGGTAAAAATGCAAAGACCAATCCAATTAGGTATTAATAATCAATGCTTTTCAGGATTTAGGGGATATCTTTTCCCACACATAGCCTTAAACTAAACCCTAATCAATAATACAGGATTTAATGAATTCATCGAATTTCGGTAGGAATTTTTGTAGACCACGGACATGATATTAACGCTATCAAGTTATTCACTGTTGTGTCGACAGGCAAAGAAACGAAAAGATGATTGCATTTGTGTAGCCTTGTGCAATCAGAGTTCATAAACCGCCGTCTCTGTGTACAGAAGGGAATGTTGGTGGTTATTTGAATCTACCGTGGTAATATCTTTTGTTTATTATCATTCCATTCTCTCTCTTGATATTATTCTTGACTCATTCAAAACTCTACTTTTTTCAGCAGCATAATATTAACTCGTTTCATAATAACAATATTGGTAATATTGAATAGTAATCTAATTATTTGGTGTGCAGTTTCTGACACTTTCAAGTTCTTTCTCATTTAAGTGATGTAAGTGAACAGTAATGCATTATTATCTTCATTTTAATCTGTCATAGTCCCTCCCCCATCCCAATCTATCTGAACATGACCTGAAAAATATTCACACCTGTCGTTTGGTATGATTGATTCAATGTGACTTGTTTTCTTAGCAGTCTTATATCTCCAAATGTAATTTTAATAGTATATATAATATATCATTGTATGTAGAGTGTTCGGCTGAAGAGTTCTACCGAAATTTGATGAATTCAATAAATCCTGCTTTATTAACATTCGCTGCTTGTTTTAAATTTTTATGGGAAAATAAATGTTATTAAATCAATAATTTCTAACCTTATTTTTGGGTTAGTAGTTGGTTCACTCTAACCGTAACCGTAACTATTGAAGCTAAACTATAGCCATTCAGATGAACTTGGAGTTATTCCCGAAAACTTTTAAAGAAAGTCATCTATCCTGTGTAATATTCTCTGAGCATTTTGTTATTGGTGTACTTTAGTTGGTGGATTCAAAGTCATTGACGCGATCATACGGTTGGGAATAATAATATTTATTACAAGTTATACTCTGATATTTGATACCACTAAAAAAAGTAATTTTGTTACTTTTATCTATTTTTTTCTTCAAGTTGATAACAATAACAGCCTAGATGAAGATAACTTTCGTGTGGATCCGCAAACTGTAGTCCGTGGATCAATGCGTCATGTATATCAAAATGGATGTTTGATTCGTGTATTAGAAAAGGAAGGCCTGCTGTCAACGAATAGTTTATATATTGAATTCGGTGCTGGTCGCGCTGGACTATCTCATTGGATTAACAACTGTTTAGCATCTACTGAATTAGGTCGACGCTGTTATGATCATTATCCAGGTGTATGGCCAGTTAAAGCACCTGAAACTAATTTTTTAGTTGTAGAGTTATGTTCCATTCGTGATAAGGTGAGCTTTATTCTTCATTAAACAGAGGAGAAATTTCAACAGTTATTTACTGAATATTTAACAAATTTAGCTGTTCTTGTTTAAAGGAATGCTCTACTTTCTCCTATTTGAATAAATAGTTATCAAGTATGAAAACAACAAACAAGTAACTAAACTTGTGTGTAACTAATTAATGTGGAACAAGTAACCGTTTTCTCCTGTTACATTTGCACGCAGTGCTTGGTGTAAATCAAAAAGTGGAATCTTTATTACCTGTGAACCTGTTTCTTACGTTGTGATAGCAATATTGTTATTCAGCCACCTCTTTTCTTGACAAGCATTATTAACTGACGTAAGATGGGATTAGGAAAGAGTTAAACACGGTCAAATCAAACCTGACATCAATCAATGTGATCTTAGATTGTTGGTTTGAGCCACATAGGGAAGCTCGACACTGACTAATTGGGATTCTCAGAATGTTAAGAATACTGGTGGCTTGAGACTAGACTAGGGTGATATGGCTGAAAATCGTTTCTTTTTTTCATTAGCATAGATACATTCACTCTGTAATCTCTCATGCCCATTAAATCCTCATGTTTTTTCGTCCATGTCACCACTTCTTTCCCCTGTAAATGTTTAATAATAATAATAATTTGCTTTATTCCAAAAACAGTACTAATGATACAGTAAGGAATTTTCACCATTCAGTACAATATTGCATCTCATTTACTCAAAAACGATACATAAAAATAAAGATAAGTATTACATAATAATAATAAAACGTTGTTATAGCAGCTACATAGCAAATTACTGTATGCAATACGGAGAAAAATATGCGTAAAGTATAAAATTGTAGTAACAATAGTAATAACAACTAAAATAATATAGCAAAGTTATAATTAAACGATAGAAAGTGTGACACCCTAAAATTACAGAAAGATCAGCAATGAAAGGGTCGATTCACTTTGTGAATTACATAGTAACTTATGTTTCACGTCTAACGGAGTCTTCATCACATAAAATACGGGCTAAATAGGGTATTGTAGAATTTCTGTACTTAGTGGTTTGAGCATATAACTTTTTATATTGACTTCTCGTCCTGCCTGATGAGATACAAGGGGATAGTTGTGAATAAACGGGGTGCAGAGAGTCTGACAGTACGGCCTTTGCCCATGTTGTATAGGAATTTATTTTGTCTCTCGACTATAGTATTGGCGAACTCACGCAGTGGCAGACCACAAGCCCTACTCACAGCATTTAATACTCTTCGTAATATGATGTAGTCTTTTTTGAGAAGCCCAGGAAAGATGAATGGAGAGCAATAGAGTACAGTAGGTAAAATACAGGAGTTTAAAAATTGCAAAACTAAAGGTTGGTTGATACCTGATTGTCTTAACTTTTTAATATAGAAGTTAAGACGAAACATTTTCTTAGAGAGGTCAGAGGAAAGAACTAATCCAAGGTATTAAATGCTTGATGTGGTTTCAATTTCAGTGCCACCCATGATACAGGCATCATGCGAACTAACTAGTTCATGTGAGTCACGTCGATGCTTGAAAGTAAAGTTAACTGCCTGACATTTGGAAGGATTTAACATAAGACCATTTGACTTAGACCACTTGCTGATGTCCAACAGAAAGCTATTAAGTTTGGAGCAGTCAGACCCGGAAGTGATAGGCAGTGATACAGTCAGATCATCTGCATATTTTACAAAGTCAGCTTCGTTTAAATGAGGCATGTCGTGTAGGAAGAAAGAAAAAAGAAAAGGAGAACGGACGGCACCTTGAGGAACACCGACTTTTGTAAGCGAGGTAGAAGAGGATTTGCCATTATATACAGTACACTGTATTCTATCAGAAAAACAAGAATGCAACCAACTCTCAGCCCAGGATCCAGTTTGCGTCAGCGAAAGCTTATTTAATAAAAGGCCCCTAGGTACAGAGTCAAAAGCAGATGTGTACTCTAGGAAAGCAATACGAACATATTTGGCACCTTTGCCTAAACAAGAAACAACATTATGATGTAAGACAACCGCAGCATCCAAGGTACTTCTACCATGTTTGTATGTAAAGTGTACATGTAATATGGTAGCCCAAAATGTTCAAACAGGCAGCCAAGGTCATGCATTCTTCTTTTGAATTTCTTTTCTCTATCTTTGTATGGCACATGGAGTGTAGCAACGTGAACTACTGCACTTCTGTGTGAAATTCTGTTGAAACTCAGCCATTTAGTTGTAATCATGTATGAAAAATTACTTTATGTTGAGAATAACTCCATAATAACATATTTATTAAAACTATTTTGAGTCTCTTGAATCTGAATAAAGAAGTATATCCACCTGAGGTTTTTCAAATAGGACGAAATACACGTTATAGATTAGACCACTAGCCACCATTAACCAAATAGTCTATGTCAAATTTCGACATAGAACTTTGAACAGAATCGCAGCAGTTCAAGTTGCCACACTCCATTTAACACAAAAAGGTAGAGAGATTCAAAGAAACTTCAATAAGCATAAAAGTTCTAGGGAAAGAACAGTAACATTGAAAACCATGAGGATTTAATGGTTGTAAGAGATTACGAAGAGTGCGAGCATTATTGCACTGAAAAATGATTTTCAGCCATATCACCAACAGTTGCAGGCCATTGGTTCTTAGCATCCCGAGGACCCCAACTGGGCACCTGCCTATACTGGCTGTAACTAACAATCAGAGACTTCACGGATTGGTGCCATGTTTTGATCTGACCACCACCCCAAACATTTTTACACTCTAACCACCTTATGTTAGCTAACATTCTTCGACGAGGAAGGCAATAACTTCCCATGCATAACACACGATCCTAGCTATCTCATCAAATGCAGCTTCACAACCTCTTCGACTGACTTCTTTTAGTTATGTATCACTCTACGCCTAACTTCCATATTATTCACTGTACCATGTGAATTAATATGGGTCAAAGCCTTGATTGTTGAAGTAATTACTGCAAAGGTGTGCATGCTTAGTTCATATTGCATACCATGTTTCTCTCTCCTGTAGCACTAATCTTCAGGGTGTTTTAAAAGGATCACATAGTTTTACAACGAACGTTCCAATCACCGTGTAATTGGAGTATTTTAAAATATTATTATTATTATCACTTTATTTTCATCCTCATGAAAAATTAAGACTTTATTGATATTTCTGTTTATATGGATGTTTATTCCGTCCAAAATTGTGCACATCATCAAGTTAAATACTCTAGATTTATGTATGAGGGAAGAATTTTTTTCAACATCAATTTTCTGTACACACACAAAAAAGAATTCAAAATATAAAACTTTGGTATGAAGTTCATTTTAACTGTTTGTAACCAACACCTTCAATTCTTAATGTGGATAGCCAGTTTTATAAAAGAATGACACATACAATTTATTTATTTATTTAAACGCATACAAACTTGGTACAATATGGCACCAAGATGGATGCGCCACACAATAATAATGAAACAACATAGATCAAAAGAAAAAAAGAAAGAAGAGGATATATATACATAAGTAGAGAACGGATAAAGAACTTCATCTTGAAGGAAAACAGTCATGCTTAACAAGTTCAAACAGTATTCGTTAACTATCATCGGGAAGGGAAGAAAGAAGGAAATTGCAACACGTGTAATAGCACGCGATAAGTTTCATTGATTGTTTGTTGCTTCATTAAATTCATTGTGTGAGGGCTGAGATACTGCCCGGGCGCCCAGACCGAAGCAGGTAGTTTTCATAAGGGACCACCTCCAAACCTTTGACTTAGAGTCTAATCCACAAGGCAAAGGAGCAGCGTCAGGAGCTTCATTCCAATGGTTTCCGGTGTCCCATATGGGTTCATACGCCATTTAATCCGATTGGATTCTGGGGCTCATGTACCCCTTGGTAACTGCTTCTAGTTTAACCGCTATCCAAACAACCTTCCTGACATGGTAGGACCTGCAGGGAGTGGTCCCAGTCAGTTTAGCATGTTGGGTCATTACGGTATTCAAGCCCGACCACCACGACAAGGTAGCAGTTATCTTACACTTCATCTTGATTCAATTGTTTGTTGAAAAAATAATTCAGATTTTAGGCTTGTTTTCTTCAGTATTGGTGTTGTTCCTCAAAGAAAATAAGTCAGCTCATTTTACTTAGACAATTCTCTTCAGCTACAGACAGTTTGAAAAATACAGATAAGATCAATAAAGTTAAGAATTATGAGAGGGAGAGAGAGTTGAACTAAGCTCAGTCATCGTAGCAAAAAATGAAATGATGACACAAAAAATTATACTTAAAATGAAAAGAAACTAGCGCTGTTTATAGTAATTTTGGAAAAAAATTCAACAGCTGTTATGTGATAAGAAATCCGTTAGGTATGACACGATAAACTTACTGCGACACTCTAACAAATAGTTCCATTAGTTTTTGTTTTCCTTTCCTCGTTACAATTACACTGTTGTTCCTATCTTCTATTTCACACCAATTTTATACTTCATATCCTGTGGTGTATTGTTTAAAATGTAAACGCAACGCTGTTTCTTTTTATTTGTGTCCTTTTTTTGGGTTTTACTTTTTGATTTTAAAATCTTATAAAATTTATGAGGTATTTAGATGCAATATATTGTAATGCACGCTGAAAATTCCATACCTGCACTACAAATACTGTTTGGAATAAAGCTGTTATTATCATTATTATTATTATTATTATTATTATTATTATTATTATTATTATTATTATTATTATTATTATTATCCAGGAGGTATATTGCGTAATAAGATACAAGAAAGGTATTTAAAAGTGATTTGAAGTCAATTTTTTCTTCTTTTAGCCTGTTAAACTGATTCGCAGATGTCACTTCTTCCTCAGGATTACTCTATTAAGCCACGGAACCATTTGCAAATAGTATTTTTTTGTACAGACAATACTCTAAATTGGTTCACTTATAAGTGTCACCGATAGTTGTCAAAGTAGAAATTAAATGTGGAAATTATTGGAAGTTACTGAATGAAATTTTACTTAAAACGAAAAATTTTGAATAATTTTTCCTGTGCTTAATTCATCACTACAAACATAAAAATAAAAGATAAATTCTTTCAGGCAGACATAAAATTTTCATTTCGGTTATGTGGGCATGTGTTGTTCGTCTCTTTGTATTAACGATTCGCTGATATGTTTTGAGGTTTTTTCTATGAGAAAACAATCGGATCAGATAGCAGTGTAGTACAACGATTGGTTACTCAGTTCATATCCAGCTTACCGGATGTTATATCCTCCGTTAAAGTTGTGATTTATGACTTTAAGCCTTTCCTACTTTGAAAAAGTGAATGTCACAAGTTCGATGGCCATTTCACCCATCTAGATTTTTTGCATTCTGATAGCATCATTGCCCATCATAAGCAGAAACATGCACGTGGTTTTTGAATGCAATTTCGTAAGTTGAATAGGCATTTCAAGTTTGATCATAAATTGTTAACAGTTAGTGAACCATTGAAAACAAGGGAGTACTTGTTTCTGTCACAATGGCCGAATCGTCAACGAGCTCACCTCGTAATCTGAAGGTTCTGGGTAAGTACTGATGAAGATTCCCAAACTGGGATAAAACGGTTGTCCAGTACTCTTCGGCTTTCGATAGTTCTCTGAACGATATCAGTCTGTGATCACACTTGAGACTAATCAAATCCCTACAAACTAACACTTGAAAATGATTATGGATTAGTATTCAAATACAATGTTTGTGTTTTTCAGTATTAAGATAACCTTGATATTTTCTGCTCCTTATCCGAAGTTGTATTGTCTACTGAAACACTAATTCAGCCAATTGGATTAGGTAATATTGAGGTCTGAGTTGAAGAAATGAAAAGGTTGACTGTTTTCGATCATAGATGTCTGCGTTCTCTTTCTCACGTTATGTGGTTTAATAAGGTAAGTAATGTTGACGTTAGGCGTAGAGTGTTGGGCAGGCAAAGAGGGAAAATCAATCGACGAGGCTATAAAGTTAGATAGATTGAGATGGCTAGGTCACGTGCTGCGCATACCTAACCATCGCCCCCTCCCCGTCGGGCATTACTAGCTGATACAGGTGCAGGTTAGAAGAGAGTAAGTGGTGGCCAAACAAAAACATGGCATCAATCCTTGAAATCCTTGACAGTTAAACTGAGTAAGGTAGGGAGATGCAGACTTCCGGGTTGGGGCCCTCGGAACTCTAGGAATCAATGGCTGGAGACAATAGGTGACATGGCTCAAAATCGTTGTCAATGGCGCAGATGTATTCAGTTTCTGTAATCTTTCATATTCCTTTCTACCATTACTCATTCTGTTTCACTCTTATACCTGTCAAACTATTAATTCTCTTCACTCATCTTCTTGTCTACCTTTGTGTGCTATTTTGAACGTGGCAACTCGAACTGGTGCACTCCGGTGCCAAGTTCTATGTTGAATCCAGACAGGCAGAATATTGAGGTCTCTTTTCACATGTGGATTAATAGTACAATTTCTTTATTTTCTTACTTTCTCTCTAATTTTTCGTATGATTTCATTCATCATATCTACTCTTTCTCCCTATTCATTAGATGGATAGACGTCAACGCGGTGAAGGAAATTTTACACGCCTTAGAATTAATATAGCTGACTTGGATCTAAGTAAGTGGCTTCTCTTTTTTACTGATATAGTCCTCATATAGACGAATGCTATTATTATTATTACCTAGTCTGTATGTATCTTACCTATTACGCATAGTGTTTGCTATATAAAGTTCAAAGAAAGCCATAATTAAAATACTGAAACTTTTAACATGTACACTATCAGTTTCTGGGTGTGTAACTGCCATCATAAAAGACTCATTAAAGGAAGTATTTTTAACATATAACATTAAACATTTTGTCTGATTGAAATTTATAGAAGAAAAAAAGTAGTATGAAGCGTTCAAATGAAAAAACACACAGATATAATTGGTGAATTGGTTACCCACTTTGATAACTATAACTCTTTTATTTTGGTTGATAATAAATACTGAAATTTTCTCGTAGTCGAACCGTCTGTGTGAAAACCGACTTCTTTTGTAGTTTCACTACGCTAATATGTTCTTCCTTTTGATCAATACTTATGCCTTCATTAACTTTCGAAAACCCCCACTTTTATGAGTTAAACATATAAGTTAAAGACATTATTCTCATATTAGATGAGTTTATTTCATTATAATATTCAATTATACAGTACTGATAACTGAATCAAATAAACGTATCTACTATGGACCTGAATTCTGCCACAGTACCCCAATGCTACACTTTCGTTATACGCATTATCTTTTGTAAAACTGAACTTAAACTATTTAATAGTCTGAACTGCTGTATGTATGTAATATACATCCAGTAAAGCTTTTGCCAAGTAACTTTTAAAGACACAACAG
Source organism: Trichobilharzia regenti (assembly GCA_944472135.2). NCBI lineage: Eukaryota > Metazoa > Platyhelminthes > Trematoda > Strigeidida > Schistosomatidae > Trichobilharzia > Trichobilharzia regenti. The sequence goes on from OX235265.1 coordinate 50,863,398, forward strand.
CATAATTCTGCATACTTCCTCAAAAACATGGGCGAATTATTTAAATATAACGAGTCTTGCTAAACTGTTCAGCATTTGTGTAGTAATTTAATATTTCAAACAGCGAACTTCATGGGGTAAATAGCGATACCATTTACAGCACAAGGCTTGGGATTCCACGAATCCCCCGCCAGTTATATTGAAATATTACGTTTTACAAGTATAAAGAAGTTCACATCCAATATTCTTGTTATATTTGCTACAGAATAACACCAATACTTATTAGTTTTGATACCAAAAAACCACTCACTCCAACCAGTAGTAGTACTTCTTAGTCACCCACCAAAATTGCGAACATTCTCCGTCATCTCAAGAACGTCAGTACGTTAGTGATCCAATGATAGAGTGCCCGCCAATCACGTACGTGGTCCGGGGTTCGATTCCTCGTTGACGAACTCATAAGCCATGCCTAGTTTGCTAGCCGACAGTAAGCCGGAAAAAGAGGCGAGATTCGGCGTCGGGCTACCAACCTCACTGCTTAAAAAACAACACACCTACTGAAACTTCAAACCTTGAAGCTTTATGTTCCACTCGGGACTCAAGGAATGAAAAAGAATTCGTCCGGCGCAAAGGTTCTGTAGAATTTCTTCATTCGTTATCATAGAAATACTTAGATTTGTCGTGATAGTTACATAAAATTTCGTGTTCAAGTCTTGACTTCTTTTGTAAATGAAAAAAAAATAAACACTTCGGATAAAATTTCATTCATTTCCTTTTATTATTGCAGATTCAGACTTGTATATGGTGATCATGAACACCCAAAATCAGATTCTCAAAGTATTATAAATTTTTAAAAAAAAACTTTGAAATTTATCAGAATCCTATGCAGTTAGATATAAAGTCGAATCTCTATCACGTATTAGGATTGTTCACTTCTTGGTTTGGATAAAACTCATGAAAGTTATTTTCCCACATACACTGAACTTGAGTGTTATTACCACTGATATATTGCATACCGTTCTGAAATGGTGAATAGCAGTGTCACATCTTTGTTGTAATAATTGACACCGCGAGAGAGAGAAAAGTTGAAACTTATGAAGAAATTCAAATTTTCATCCTAGGAAACTAAATAAATATTCATACAAATTAATGATGAGTTATTATAAGATAGACTTCCTTCCGATTTTCTTCAATCGTCTAATAATGGTGAGTCTGCAAGCTTGCTGATTATATATGGTACAGTCGGTTTATGGAATTCAGTCATTACCAGTAAGAACTGGACATATGAAATGTGTTGCTAATCAGTGACCATTCAATGTAAACTTTAAGTGAATTAAAATTACTCTAAGTTATTTCAACACGTGTTTAAAAAAATATTACGATACTATTTGACTTTAGTATTTCTTTTGATTTCACAGCTCGTGTACAACTCATACAAGAGAACAAAAGACCAGTGATTGCTGTGGCGAAACACTTGTGTGGTGATGCTACAGGTGAGTGCATACTACCTCGAAAACTGAATTCTATTCTTCATAAAGATAAGTTGATCATAGGAAACATTTTTCAAGAGGAGTGATGTCGAATATCTAGAAAATATATTACTTGTCATTACATGAAAATAGAAATGTTGCTGTAAGCGTCGTCGTTAGGGTACCCACTCAATTTTCTTGACAATGAGTGAACTTCCCTTAGTTCAGTCTCTCACCAACTTGTAGATGCACATTGCTGAAACGTCCTGATGTAAAACAATATGTAGTACTTTCAGATTAATAATATTTGTTTCTCTCTATACCTAGTCGCACTGTGTGATACACTTATATTGTAAAACCAATTGTGTGTTTGGCTACTGTCGTTTGAATTATGATTGTCAATGTTTCTTTGGATGCGGAATTAGCTGCGATAAACAGTTGGGACGCCGGTGGGTGCGCACCGATGAATTATCCCGAACTATGATAAAACTGCTGTCCAATACTTCCTGGTTTTCCCGTGGTTCTCTAACTGATGTCAGCTCGTAATCAATCCTGTAACTAATCAAAATCTTCACAGATGAAACCTTCATTAAATACGTCTATCTTTGCCATATTCTACTTGGGAAAAATTTTACCCACTTTATCTCATGCTATCAGAACTTCATACAACAGTGCAGTAAAATAAACAAAATGAACCGTTTTATGTCTGAACAACATAGATGTTTGCTGTTTACGAATAATACTGATACTGTAACGACAGAAAATGAGAGTCAGGCAACAGATCGTTTATTGAGAAAATCAACAGTTATTATAGATTTTCATGTACATTAGTATAGATTATCATCTTCTGATAGGTGGTTTCTCGCTGAACTTTAATCCTTCATCGCTTTGTGGCCATTTTTTGGAGTTCAGATTACCTATCAGCAAATTGTGTCCGCCTACGCAAAGTCGGCTGTGATTGGTTGTTAAATCAATCTTTGTTCTTGTTTTTCCCATTACCAATATTTAGGACGTAAACATTGACGTAAATTACTGTCTACCAATTCTGGCTAGCAGACAGCTCTTACCACAATACAAATAATTTATAATTATATTTCAATAGTTAACACACAATGATAAGTTCTTATTTTGGTAATATTTCGAGCAAAATTACTGCCCGTGATTACTGATATCATCACTAATACACTTCGATGACTGTGAGTTTTGTCACTCAAGCTAAGCAGGTGAAATATTACAATCAGACTAAATTCATTAGTAAATATGCAAACTGATTTCCGGATAATAAGTAATTTGACTGCATAATGCTAAATGTCAACACAAATTTATTGTTAATATATGAATCGTAGTCAAGAAGCTAACTGAATACAACATGACTGTTTACTATTATCCGATAATAGATACGAGAGCTGATGCATTTCGTTAGGGGGCCTTAAGCGACCGAGGTTTGATTTTTATTGGCAACTTACACGAAAGTCTTATCTGTAACTCCCGCAAAGACTTGGACAATTAACGGTTTGTTTGCTGTTGATTGCTAGTAGCAGTTTTAAACGAACTGATAAAAATTAATCTAATCCATACCAATGACTAGCTGTTGGACGAACTTGGCTGGAGTTCTAGCGAGAAGTCGTAAACAGGTCTTGTGTGAGGGTGAATAATTGCCGATGACACTGGCTGGTTGTGGCGCTAAATCGCGAACACATACAAGTTAAAATTCATGGCCATTCGATTCCGTCTCAGTGGGTGAATCGTCAACAACCTCACCTCGTAACCTGATGGTCTTATGTCCACCCCTAGTCAAGGGATAGGTGCGTACTGTTGAAGGGTCACAAACTAGAACAAAACAGCTGTCCACTACTCTCTGGTTTATAATGGTTCTCCAACTGATATCAATCCGTGATCAGATTTGACACCATCCTAATTCCTACATGCTTATGCCCTAAAATACTCTAAGTTTTTCCTTAACTGTTTTTTGTAACGTTTGGTTCTTTTCTCGTCTGTTTTTGAAATTTTTTTCAGATTTATCACTTCGATGTCTCAAAAATGGTGAAAATATAATTGAGTTAGTTTAATCAAGTTTTCTTTCTCAACATAATTGTGATGATGTGGTTTACTGATTACAAATAATATTTTAAACACCATCGCAACTGTTATGTGTTTCGAGTGGCACCTAATGCTTCAAGGTTGAGGTGTGACGTTTCAGTAGTTGTGGTATTAGTGTAGCTTTAAGGGGTTAGTTTTGTAGCCTCATAGAGAAGGCAGTTGTTGATAAAAGTCTGAACAGTCTTCTAAATGCTTTGGTGACGGGACAAGTCTCTGAACCGTATAGAACAACTGACTTGACATTGGTGTTGAATCTTGTTCTCTATCCTTTTCACGTCAAATTTCCACACTGATTTCAAATTAACGAAAGTCTGTCTTGATTTTCCGATTCTGGATGGCTTTGACGTCCTCGTGTGTGCTGCCTGTATATGTAACGATGCTGCCTAGATAAGTGACATAGATGACATCCTTTAAGCCTGCTAGAGAAGGCTAGCGCCCTCATTCCGCTAGCGAACCTTCAAAACTCAAACGTGAAGCACTGTTTTTTGCTTGAAACTCCAATGAATCAAAAAACGTGTATGGTTTTAATAAAGTCATTTAACTTAGTGGAATATGCTTAATTTTATAAGGAAAGGTAAGTTTGTGCTGTGATAATACTACTATTTAGTGCTCTTTTTTACTGTTACTTCAACACACGAAAATGTGTGACTGATGACTCGAATACTATTCCCACACTAAGAAATTCACGGAAGTCTGATTCAGATTAATTTTTCTATTCAAAGGCAGTATATATATATATATATATATATATATATATCCTGCCAACTAGCCTCTAACCATCTAATAATAATTCACAGCACACTGTGATGGTGAGCCACCTAGCATGACGGTCACATTACAGACATTACTGAAAAAAATCAGTCTGCACTCAACAAAGGACTATACGCATGTGTCCAATCAAAAAGTATCCAATACAATCCTACAGGAGATCAATTGCAAGCTTGAATAGCTCAGTGGTAATGTCTGTGACTGCAGCAATGGATGACCTTGGTTCGAGTCTCAAGATTGCAGGCGTGCCTTGATAGCGATTACCAATAAGCCCTAAACCTAGCTTCAAGGCTTCCTGTGGAAGGCCTCAAACCATGTATATAATTATTATTTCACATGATCGATAAATTACAAGTATAAGAAATGAAAATTATGTTCTAACTGGATAGCATCAATAACATAAAAACCCAACAGCATAAGTCTTTATCTGCATTATGGTCAAGTGTTTGATATGGAGATCAAGTAAACAGTGATTCATATACGTTCCCTGCTGCACTAACAGAGTCTAGTCTTTATCATTCCTACTGTAAATAACAGTAAACTCTTCATCTGAATCATAACTTCCCCCTTCAATGTCGTACTCAGTATTTAGTGTAAATATAAGACAATGATAGTATATGCTTTGCTGCTAATTGAACAGGTAATTTGAAAATCACAGTTTATCTATGCATATCTTTACAACTGCTTCATTTTTTCCTCCAAATTTATTTTTTAAGCTTGTCGGGAATAATGTTTGCTGTATGCTGTCACCACAAGTGTTCATGGAATGAAACGGCTGGTCGTTATTGGTTAGAACAAGTGGCCAATATTACATGTGATGAATTTTCACTTATTACTTCATTAGCTTCATGGGCAGTTTGCGGATTCCAACGGAAATCACCCCATTGTTTAGATGCCTGTACTGATAATACTAATGTGAGGTGTAAAGAGGCCTTACAAAGTGGCAATGAAGATGAATGTCTTACAGTACTGTTAGTTTCAAACACTTTTTTTCAGTCATTTGTCCTGTTTTTATACATTTCGACATACTCTGATAATTCAGGTGTGTAATTCTCTTAATCTATATGTGAATTAGTACCGAAGATGGTGCTCAGATTAACGTCAAAACTCTTTCAGGGAAATTTGAACTGAAACAGTGGTAGAATTACTGGAGTATGGACAGTCTATATCGTTTTGATACTAAGTTCAATGTTATGCGGAACTGTGAATCAATCCAAGGTCTTTATTTCACTCATGAGGTTAAAATTAATGAGCGAGGATCTGTAGGTTAAAATCTCAATCTATATTTCTGAAGTGTGAACAACCAGGTGGTGCTATGGGGTTCTCACACAATATTTATGACTCATGTATAAATGAGTGTATAAATCTGCACAAGGTTACTCAAGTGAAAGGGAATGTACATTAAAAATAATCCATAACCGATAGGCATATCATTTGTACTTTGGATATATTCTGTTTTGTAGTTATCATTTTAATCACCTGTAAATACACCTTTGGTGTTTTCTTGTCGTTTTCAAAATCATGGTGTGATATAGAATCTTTTTTCAGTGAAAGACTGTGCTGGTGGTGGTGTATCTTTTAAAATCGACACCTTTAGGTAGTAACTGGTTGGAAAAATGACTAAGAATCTATTATCAATTATTTGTTTGCAAAGATTTGACTGATTACAGGTCTGGTCACGACATGACATCATTTAAAGAACTATTGGAAAACCAGGAAGTACTAGATATCACAATACTGGATGTGTTTCGTCCCGGTTCGGGACTCTTCATCAGCACACATCTATTGGGTTTCAAACCTAGGGCCTACTGATTACAAGAGGAGCTGGTAGACCATCCAGCCACTGGAATCCCCTATCCACCAGTTCATAATTTCTGACTAGGACTATTAATACCAAGTTAATTGATTTATTCATAATAAGAGTGCGTTTGTTTTATTCTTTAAGTGTTAAGCTTTTAGAAGATCAGCCACACAGAGTAAAGACAATGACAATGGTGATGAAGAATAATCGCTGCCATTCATACTGATGCTGTGTGTTTGATGTTTGACAAATGCCTATATAAGTTGTAAAACCACTCAGAATGATTATCTAAATGAGTTATCTGAACAATGAAGAACTCTCTCTTCGAAGAACACTTTACTCCACTATCGGCATACAAAAAGAGTTATTCTGTTGGACAGAGTTGAAAGTTTCGCATTATGCTTCACTGTTAATTGTTGTTAAGGCCAAATAAAAGTAGCACCCATCTATGTTAAGATTCAAATATTTGTGTTGAAAACTGTGGAGGAGATTATTCTATCCGATTGGATGATTCACTTTTGAGACAGTGAATAAAAGCCATATTCAGCTGTGTTGTCAGCATGCTGAAAGTCTACACCAATCAAAGAAACTGTGTCACTTGCTTACACTAGATTGATGATTGCTTATGCAGATGCAGGCAATTCACACGCCCTGTGATTGGTAAATTCCAGTTCGCTGACATCCAGGTCAGTCAGCTGATTATCGCCTTTGTCTACTTAGAGAAAACGGTCAAGTACAAATGCCTTCCAGTGCATCAGAGATTCTATTTTGCATTGCAAAATGTAAAGGTTGAAATTTATCAAAAGCCTAGTTAGAATCAGGCAGCTATAACATATATCAATGTAAACTTTGTTATGAACACAATCCGTAAATTGCCAATACTGATTACGGCAAAAATAATAGGAAGATTCTAAAGAGTTGATGTTTATTGCCTATTGAACGTTCGACCAACTCAACAACCCAGGAATGACATTTAACTCATCTACCAGCACCCGAGCATTACAAATGAAAAGGAACAACTGCAGTGGACATAAAACAAGCCACAAACGTTTCCCAGGAATTCAAAAGTATTTAGGTGCACCACATGCTTAAATGTAATTCAAAAATATGAGAGCATTTTAAGTTCTCACTGAACTGAGTATCAAAATGATATAGACTGTCCATACTACAGTAATTCTGCTACTGTCTCAGTCTATATCATTTTGATATTTGAATCTTAACATAGACGGGTGCTACTTTTATTTGGCCTTAACAACAATTAACAGTGAAGCATAATGCGAAACTTTCAACTCTGTCCAACAGAATAACTCTTTTTGTATGCCGATAGTGGAGTAAAGTGTTCTTCGAAGAGAGAGTTCTTCATTGTTCAGATAACTCATTTAGATAATCATTCTGAGTGGTTTTACAACTTATATAGGCATTTGTCAAACATCAAACACACAGCATCAGTATGAATGGCAGCGATTATTCTTCATCACCATTGTCATTGTCTTTACTCTGTGTGGCTGATCTTCTAAAAGCTTAACACTTAAAGAATAAAACAAACGCACTCTTATTATGAATAAATCAATTAACTTGGTATTATTATATTTTTTTGGGTGATATTTTCACTTATTGTGATGTGCCAGTGTTTCTTTTACTGTTTGAAACCTTGTAATTCACTGTCACTTTAAGTCATTTTTATTCTTAAGGAAAATTACCTTTGTTTTTCTATATCGTAAAGTGTATTTTATTTTTCTTCTATCTGTGTTTCGAGTGTGTGTCGGTGGCACAGCGGTTAAGACGCTCGCCGACCATGCAGGTGGTCCGGGGTTCGAGCCCCGGCCGGCGCACACCTTTACCTCGCTAAGCCAGTAGTGAGACTGGTATGGAGGAAAGGTTGGGCATGAGGCTAGCAACCCCATCCTGTAAAAAATCAACGCTGCTACGGAATCTTCAGGCCTATAGCTTGGAGCCCTATGTTCCACTGGGAACGTGAAGGAAAAAAATGTGTTTCGAGTGAGACATAGATCGGCATCAAGCTTTAGCTTTGGAATTTAGTAGTGATAATGTTGTTTCTACGGAGTGGGGTTGCTAGCCTCACACGTAATCTTAGCTATTTACCACCTGCTAGGTGTAGTTCAAAAGTGCATCGGTAGGGAATTGAATCCAAATGACGTACGTGGCTGGTGATCATCCTACTATTGAACCGCTGATGCGAAATATATTTCATTTATACATTTAATACATAAATATATATTTTGTCGAGCAAAGTATTTATAAAAGAACATATATAGTAATGCTCTTTGACTCTTTTTATCAATGAATTCTGAATGTAACAGTCATGTAAGGTACATTAGTACAACAATCTTCGAAAGAACTTTCCTTCCTTCTTGTTTTAGCTGATATCCAAATTATTTGCATAAAGTCTCTAATGCCTTGTTGTTGTTATTCCTATCACGAGATTTTATGATATATTTGCGTGAGTGGTGAACCACACTACACTCCTATTTCTGTAAACTATAAATTTGTTCATCAAGTTATAGAGCTAAAAAGATATCTTTGATAATTTTACCAAAACACAATGCATTGAAAATGTTTTCAATTTCCTCGTTGATTGTCTATACTTGATCAAAATAATTAATTTAACGTTTGTCAAGTTTTAGTAAAGACACTATCGTCACTCACGAGGGGCCCACAGGTACATCGCCTTGACGACAAGTCCTAGATAGGATGGAATGTGCCTACTGGATTCCACCGTTTGCCATTACCAAGTAAATGACACCATTTTTCAACAATAATTAATGTTTAATAGTTATGACGGAGTGATACTGAATTGTGGATTCGTCTAACTTGACTAGAATGAGCCTCCAGAACACGACACTATAAGCAACTGATCACCTGAAATTATCTTTTACATTGAGACTGACATAAAAGTCAACCTGAGGAAAACGATGACCGGAACAATGATAACCTTTATAAGAAAAACATGTGGTATATTACATTTTCAAAACCTCATAACTTTAAGCCATAAGTAAACGAATCAAAACTGTCCAATCACGACATCATGTCATTACGTGCAAAAATCATGATTTCACGATTAACAAAAGAAGATTTTCTGTCCTAACAGTATTCTTTTGGTAATATGTCGGAAATCATTCAGTATTTTTCGTTTTAATTGTGTGTTGATGTCTGTCACCATATGCATTTTTCTTTCTCCGTGTATCACAATTTATTAGGGTGTTTCAAAACAGTGTAGTAGCCTCCACAAATACATGCTTATTCTTTAGTTCCATATAATATATATATGTGTGTGTAATAGCATAAAAAATTCTACTTGTAACTTAGTCACTACTAACTTTGACCTCTTGCTTTAATATTTTTTATCCCAGTCGCAGTCTAGATGTCAACTACAAAATGAGAATCGGTAAAATATCCAAACATCTAATTGATTGGGGTCGTCTTATGTATATTAAACATGAATTGAAATTTCCTGATGACCATTTTGTATCTTATGCAAAATCTGAAGTTACTCCTGAAAACATTGTAATCTGTGCTAGCAGACTAACAAAATCTTGTTGTGATTAAAATATATGTATGCATTTATTTAATTGTTTTTTATAGTCACAAAATAATTATTTTGGAATTCATTCGAAATCAATCAAAATCTTTTTTTGCGTTAGCAGTTCATTTCTAAAATGTTTAAGATTTAAATGTTCTAATCTCCTTATTGTAGTAGTATCACGCATTTATTGGTGGATTGGAAGGCCACTCCATGTGACATTAATATGAAGAGCCTCAGGTTAAATGTAGTAATATGTTTCCAAAAATGTTTCAATAAGCTTAGTGTACTCTTTCATATTCGTGGCAAGAGCAATCAGCATTTGAGTATTTATCGACCTTATTGGCAAAGAGAAACGTCAGAATATTTGGGAAGCGAAGTTGGATGAGGTAGTTGGTGACTGAAGAACGACCTTCATTTTTTTCATTTATCAATGCCTGGGAATACTATTTTATGTTTTACTCAAAAAGAAATTCGCACTAGTAAAAAAAACAGATAATAGACTACCTTGTGAGATTGGTCACAAACAACCTCTTAACTGGCTCCTGATTAGGCTCAATCGCAGCATATATATTTTTCTATTTTTAATTCACTCTGTGCCACTTATCTACAGATACCCAAGTGATAATTCAGCAAGCTCGTCATCTGACCTGCATTCTTTAATCATAGAATAAATCCTTCCCAAAAACTGTCTCTGCTGTGCTATGACCACTCTACGATTGGATTTAAGGTTTTCTGTAATAAGCCTAGATTACATTGTGTGTGTGTGTGCAGAAATACTTAAGATAAGTTGATTTAGATAAAGAGATTAAAATTAAAAGGCTACTGTGTGATGTTTTAAAAAGAAGCAATACCCTTCAGTTCAACTACTCATGCTTAGCAATAAAACTGATGATGAATAATATGACATATCTAATAAGTGTGTGAAATGATTTAAGGCGAATGTATACGGAGGAGAATGCTTATTTCAATAATCACCATAACTCCAAGCGGAAAATTCATTATCAAAACTATCGACAAAAAAACAAATCAAGCATTAGATTTCGGTCGACATTTCACTCCAGCAGATCAAATTCCAGTGTGATTTTGTACGACTGACTGTCGTCCGATCTCCAATACAGTCGATTTATTAACCTAAAGCTTCCCCTGTATCTTAACATAATGATACAAATATTTGCTGACAAATCCTGCAGGTATTCAGCTTTCATATACTTGCATAAAATATACAATCCATATAATAAACATGAGTAAATAGTAGGCTGTGGAGTACTTTGGTTGAGAACAGTAAATTCAAATAGTCCGAAAGTTGTAGTAATGCTAGTTTTAAGAAAAATTACTGGACTCTAGTGATGCGTAGCGGTAAGTAATTCCTCAGGATGAATAGCCAAAGCATTCATCACTGAAAATTGGATGCTGACCCCAACTGTTTTAGTCGATTTCTTTAGCTAAAGGCTTACGACCCAGCATCCACGCCATTTGGCGCGCCGTCGTGTTACGTTCGTGCACGATCCCTAGCTAGTTAAGCAGTCATCTCGCACTGAGGTCTGGACTCGAAAAATAAATCGTAATTTGAACGAACAATTCTGATGTTTTGCTTTGACTTTGGTCTACACGGAACGAACACTATAGAAGTTGCAGGTATTAGGTCTTGTGTTAGTGCACTTCGTATTACCCGTTAACGTCAACACCCTCAACTTCTAAACTGCTGATCCTTACCACGAACTAAATCTACGCAGACAAATCCGGTGAGTTCGTTCCATTTCGTATTTGTCCTTGTACAATTTTTAAAATATATATATTTCCCCATTGGTGACCATACGCCTAAACTCATCCGTATCCAACCTAGTAACAGAAGCATTCAGCTCGTGCAAATTTAGCCGGATAATGTGGAAGCAAGGTTTCAGAAATCCGAGTCGGATTTTAGTGAACATGCGATGACTGACCAACGTTCACAGTTCCTCGCAGTTATCCACGATCTACCGCGGGAATTAAGCGAATGCGTAACTGTGCATGTGTCAAGCCCAGAGGTAAGTAACACCTATGAGATGCTTAAGACAGTCCTCCTCAGGAGATGCGACCACGGATCGGTAGCGTCCTGATAAACTATTTCGCTACGTCGAGTTAGGTGATCAATCGGCTGTGAACATACTAACGAGAACGAGGGAAGTTATTGTCCATGTAGCACAAAAGTTCTGACGCTTCATTGACGAAGTATTTCGCGGTCTCCACTTTGTATACGCATACTTAGACGACTGCCTCATTGTGAATCCAGATAAGGAAATTCACCTTAGATACTCAGACTTGGCATTCGAAAGGTTGCGCCTACATGGTCACCATCAATATTTAAAAGTGTCAGATACGTGTAGAATCACCAGACTTTCTCGGCCACACCACTGACTGCAAGAGTATCCGCCAATCGGCTAGTAAAGTTGAAGCGATTCTGAGCTTTTCGGAGGCGCAGACATTGGAAAATCTGCGCACTTAAAACGGTGTGGTAGGTTACTACCGATGATTTATTCCTGACTGTGCCTCCCTGATTCAGCCACTAATAGACCTTCTTCGAGGGAATAATAAGTTCACTGAACTTGACGCGTCCACTAAATTTGCCTTCATTCAGGTTAAAGTGCTACAGCGTATGCCACCATTCCTATGTATTAGGATCCAACGGCAGCGTTAAGTATTTCAGTTGATGCAATAGACACTGCAACTGGCGCAGTTCTGCAACAACTGGTGGCAACCGCTCGCCATTTTCTTGAAAGGTCCACAACTAGCAGAAACCAAGTACAGCACAATCGGCAGAGAACTTCTGGTTATATACTGTGATACACACCACTTCCGACATTCAGCAGAGGGTCGTCAATTCATAATTTTCACTGATCACAAAACTTTACGTGGTCTCTGAACTCAACTCCAGATAAGTGTTCACCGAGGGAATCACGACACCTGGATTACGTTTCAGAGTTTACATCGCATATTCGCCATATATCTGGACTGAACATCACTGTGATTGATGCCTTGTCGCGCATTTGTTTCCTCACCCAAATAGACGGCATAGACCTTGTGAAACTGGCTCGTCTTCAAATAGGAGATACCGAGCTTCAACAACATTGCAATTAGCCAGGAAACCCTCAGGCACAAGAAGAGACACTATTCTTTGTGACGTCTATACGAGTACTCCTCGCCCCATCGTGACTAAGCTATCGCCGTAACGTCTTCAATGCCTTTCGTGACTTATCACACCCAGATATTCGAACTACTGTCAAGATCATCACTAGTCGGTTTTGTCAGCCTGGTTTTAATAAGGAAGTTGGGGAATGGGCTCATACGTGCCTAACTTTCCAAAAGCGCAATGTTGTAAGTTACACCAAAAGCCCTCTTGGAACCTTTCTCATCCCTGATGCTGGATTGGAACTCGTTCACGTAGATCTGTTTGGACCCATCCCAGAATCTCATGAAGATACTTATATCTTAACCTGCATTGACAGTTTTATACGGTGACCTGAAGTAGTACCCATCATGGATGTATCTGCTAAAACAGCCACCCCTATCTCTAGAACGATGGTCCGCAAATTTTGGATGCCCATTCCCATAACAACTGATCGTGGGCGGCAATTAGAAAGTGGCTTATTCTCAGCCTTGACTGAAATCCCAGGCTGTGGGCGTTTTAGAACAACAGCCTACCACCTTCAGACGGATGGTATTGTAGGACGTTTACTCCGGCAGTTGAAGACTGGGTTGTCAGCCACGAACAATGTATATTGGACTGAATCACTGCCGTCAGTCCGCCTAGGCATACGAAACGTCTTAAAAAGTGATGCTGGTTTCCGTACTGCTAAGCCAGCACATTGCACAACAATGCGACCGCCAGGTGAATTCGTTTCCCCCCCTAGCTTCTCATCACCTGTAGATCATGTCTCCTGCGTTAGCAGGCTTACAAACACAATGCGTTCAGTTAAACCTGTCCCCCTCCGACCACAGTCTATAGACGTCTTTTTTCACCCAAGTTTGAAAACTTGTTCATATGTATTTGTTCATCAGGACTCTGTACGTCACCCTCTGGGACCCACGGACCATATAAAGTCATTAAACATTCGGATAAATTCTTTACCCTAGACGAAAATGGCCACGTGGAATGCGTAAGCACCAATCGTTTGAGACCGGCCTACTTAGGAGGCAATCCCATTAGCCTCGAACTAAGCATTCCCAATAATACACAGGTAACCGAATATCCGTTGGTCTTCAAAGAAATCACTGGCATGACAAAGGCAACTGAACCTTCTATCGAGACCTTAAAGAAAACGCGTCCTAGTTTCACAGTGAGAATATCAGAACTTCTTCACACTTATCTCACGTAACAAAATGAGGCAACTCACCCAATTTATGGCACTCGTGGTATATTTATTCTCTCAGACAAATAAAATTTTTCTTTCAATGCATTTCGCAACATAAGTAAGAACTTTTTATGACCGTACAGGTTACATCAACTAAGAAAATTGTTTTTCTATCTGTGTTCTATTTTTCTCATTATTTTTCTCTGTTCAAACGTTATTTTTGGTACAATTTCCCCGACAGGGTTCTCAGCACTCATGTTTTCTTTGCCAGGTGCGACAGGCACTGGACAAGAAGCAAATGAAGCATGACATCCAACGGACAAGCATCAACGAAGCTATGTACAGTCACCCAATTAGCATAGGTGAACGACCAGTAGTGAATAAAGTAAGAACGAATATATTTGCAAGACAAGCTCGGTCTATTTCGTGAATTCTCTTAAAATGTGTACATCCTAAGCAAATTAATTATATGTTACAAAATTTCTCAATATATTTTTTACAATGATTTCAAGTTACAGATATAAAATATGAGCAGAACAAGAACTTTAGGAGTTTGAGGATAAACATTCACACTTCCATAGGAGATGTCTTGCCTTACCGTCGACATCCTTCGTCACCTAAAGTCCACTGAAAACCCTAACTGTAGGCGAAATCTTATTTGAACAAATGGGTTAGTTAAAATAGCAACCATGAATTCCCATTAACGCGTATTCGTCAAATGAAATCAAGTCTTAATAGCTCCGTTACATACTTTCTCGCTGTAAATGAATTTTCTGCTAGAAGTATTCACATCCTGTAACAGCGCGATATCATTCGTTACGTGTGGGTGGAACCACACTGGCTTTGGTGCCAACGTCGAAACGCAACTGTGCTCCATTTGTCCCATCAGTTACAAGGAAACAACTTTATAACTTGTGTTCGTCAGCGATACTAAACATCACTAACCATTGACTGATTAGTCTCTAGGGTGCTGAAATGAATAGGGCATTAAAAAGGGGTTTATGGTATCTCCGACTATAGGCGATAATGTCAGACACTCACGTTTGGTTATACTTGTAGTACCCCTATACCAACTGTAAACATGCTTTTTAATCTAATTTGTATACTGGCATTATATGTGTACACAGACCGATTTTATATATACTTCGCAAATACTTGTCCATTCACTGTTGAATATTACCTTGACACAATTTTGAATTTGACTACTGCTTGAATACATGTTCGTAATCTTCACAAGTGCCTTTTGATTTACGTTGTGGGCGTCGAGTAGTCACAACGTCTGCGCACATCAATAAGAGCGAAGGGTGACTCTAAAGAATAGCGGACCAAACCGAAACGACCTTTTAACGCAAAAATGACCTTGACAGGGACAACTTCGGCCAATGAGAAGTCTCAAAAAGGAAGGCGCATAATTGTAAAAAACGGTTTATATAAAAGTAATGCAATCATAATAAACAGTTACAAAGGATGGCGCTCGCGTATATGTCTCAAAAAACCTCCCAGTTTCTCATGGGAGTCTTCATAGTCGTATGAAACCAGTTTCGGTACATAAATTCATCCAGGTAACTGTAGATCATGGTATTTCTCGATCCATTAACCGCTCTTATACGTCTTTTTAGACGACTCCTAAAACTTTCAATGGAACTGGTGTGGGTTCCATCTAAAGGATTCCGGAAACCGTCCGTATGATTAACAACATGATGAATGTACCCATGATTCGATAATTGACGGTATCCGCTCCATTCATCTGTATGAATAGTCGTCCCCGGCAACACCAAACGCTTAATAATAGGCACTAATACTGCTGCACTGCGACTGGGAATCGCTTCTATATACCCTTTGCTCAGTGTCGTGTCGTAGATACCCAGTATCCACTACTGGTTTGCTTGTAATCTCCCACGGTTGTATTTCCTTTTTATAAGTACAGTCTCATCGATATGGACTATGCTGCCGACTCCTCCGAGAACTTGAGTCAGGGTGTTCATTTTCCAGGAGGAAACATCTCTGCAGTAGTTGTACCATTGCACTGCTGACGCCTCTGAATTTTCTGTTTCATAAGCTGTAGCTGTGACTGCTCTTTTCAGGACCCAGAAGTTACAGATCATTAAGATTTTCGTCAAAGGTAGTTTAGACCTTGAGAGAAAAGTTCCTAAGGGATCTGTTAACTAAAAAACAACGACAAACCTTCTCGAACCGATTTCTTCCTTTGGCACTCAATACATCTGTATAAAAAGCCATCAATGGCTTCTGTCTATTTTTGTATATGCATAACTCCTCCGCATTGGCGAATTTTCGACAAAGCTATCAGTCCGTTATCCAAAAAGTGATCGAAAACATCCATGATTACTTCCGACAATGATACAGTCAGCTGATTCCTTCCTCAAGGTCACTTTTTTGTTCGAAGGTCGTTTCGGTTTGGGCCGCTATTCTTTAGAGTCACCGAGCGAAGAAATGCATAGAATATATGTGTACAGCAGTTTAGTCAGACAACGCACGCAACAAAATTGGTGAGCCCGACGTGATGACCGACGACCAATTTCGACAGCGACGACAAATTGGTATCCTTGACGATAACTGGTTCACCCCGACGACGAATTGTTGACCCCAACGACAAATTTCGACCCCGACGACAAATTGTCCATCGCGACGACAACTTTTTCACCTCGACGATAACTTGTTCACTGCGACGATAACTTGTTGACTCCAACGACGTTTTGTTCACCCGGACGCATCACTACACTTGCTGGATTAATTAAACTCTAACTTTATCGGATATATATACATATAATAGACATTTCGAGCTGATTCTTGTGCTTTCTCATCGCACAACTCGCAGTAATCTGTGGTAAGCACCGCATTGCATGTTTTTCTGTTTTACCATATTCTTGGTGTGCATAATTTTTGCTATTTTGTTACTGTTAAACCATTTTTCTACGAATTGTATCATGTCTTCCGATACCCTGATACCTTACAGCTGGGATCTGTTGGTACCATTTCTCTTACTGTACCAGTCTTTAGGCCCAAAGACTCCCATCTTTGGTTTGCACGACTGGAAAATTATTTCACTGCCAATAAGCTTACGTCACAGACGGTTAAATTTGGCATATTGAGTACAGTACTACCAGACGAAATCGCCGAACAGGTTCGACAACACATAGTTCAGCCCAGCACAGACGCTCCTTACGACAAGTTGAAAGAAGAAGTACTTCGATGCACTTCACTTTCGGATAGGCAAGCACTCGATCGTTTGTTAAGCAACGTAGAGCTAGGCGATAAAACCCCATCACAACTCATGAGGCACATGCAAAGCCTAGTAGCAGGAAGGGATATCGACAAAAGTCTCTTTTACCAAATTTGGTTGCGACGACTTCCTGCAAACATTCAACAAGTTCTTGCTTACGGAGATGACGACATTGACATTGAGAAGCTTGCCAAAATCGCAGATCGCATGTATGAGAGGTCAACACCTCAATCTGTTGCTTCCACCAGCAGAATGCCAGACACTGACGACAGGATACAGGCTCTAGAACACAAAGTCGACACCGTACTGAGTCAGTTAGCAGCACTGACCACACGCACACGACCAAGCCGTTCTAGAAGCTCGTCTCGTCGACGTCTTTCTCGATCACCCAGCACGTCACGACATCACGATACTATTTGCTGGTACCACCGTAGTTACGGAGACAATGCACGACGGTGTCGTTCACCTTGCAACTTTCAGGCTAAACCAAAAGATATATCGTCATGTATGAAAACTTCTACTGTTGGCAATCTACGATCTAGCAGTCGTTTGTTTTATGTAACAGATAGAAATACCGGTACTACGTTCTTAGTCGACACAGGAGCAGAGGTTAGTGTTCTCCCTCCGACTACGCAGGAACGTCAACATCCTGACCCTGCAGTTACGCTCCAAGCCGTTAATAAGTCTAATATTGTTACATATGGTAGTAAACGAATGACTTTAGATTTTGGTCTGCAGAATACCTACATTGGTCTTTCATCATCGCAGACGTTCCATCCCCAATCCTTGGTATAGATTTTCTACAGCAACACAAACTGCTAGTTGATCCGGTAAGCCCTAAGCTTATAGACTCGCTCAATAAAAGGTACATCGCTGGTACGATTAGCCGTGCATCATCGCTGAACTTGATGGTCACACGCACACCAGCATCTCCATATACTGACTTAGTAAATCAGTTCCCTGACCTTCTACAACCCTCTTTCCGAGCAACAGAACTAAAGCATCAAGTGGTTCATCACATTAAAACCACTGGACCACCAGTTTTTGCACGTCCTCGACGCCTTGACCCACATCGACTTAAAATCGCAAAAACAGAGTTCGATAAAATGTTAGAGCTCGGCATTATTCGACCATCCAACAGCTCTTGGTCTTCACCGCTGCACATGGTACCCAAAAAGTCTTCTGGTGAGATACGGCCATGCGGGGATTATCGAGCTTTAAACAAGCAAACGGTACCTGACCGATACCCCATACCGCATATTCACGATTTCGCCAGCAACTTGCCAGAGGTTAAAATTTTCTCCAAAATCGACCTTGTCAGAGCGTACCATCATATTCCCATCCACCCGGATGACGTTCCAAAAACCGCTATCACCACGCCATTCGGCTTATACGAATTCGTGCGCATGCCTTTCGGGCTGATGAACGCCGCTCAGACATTTCAACGTCTCATCGACCAAGTACTCCGCGGCCTGCCCTTCGTCTACGCATACATTGACGACTTACTAATTGCAAGTGCAGACGAAACCGAGCATGTGAAACATGTGAAGACGGTGTTCGAAAGACTTCAGAAATACGGCATGACTATCAATTTAGATAAATGCGAATTTGGTAAGAAATCACTGAAATTCCTCGGTCACTTGATTGACAATCAAGGAATTAGACCAGTCCCCGACGATGTACAAGCCATCAAAGACTATCCATTACCAGATTCTTTCAAGAAACTACGGCGATTTTTGGGTCTAGTCAATTTTTACCGGCGTTTTATCCCGAACTGTGCTAGAGTTTTGCAACCGTTGACCGACTGCTTACGTGGACATAGTCGTTCATTCCATTTGCCTGCAGAAGCTGTTAAAGCATTCGAAGCTGTTAAACAATCACTAAACGACAAGACGCTCTTAGTCAGACGCCAGAATGACGCCCCCTGTCTCTCATGACAGATGCTTCAGATGTCGCCATTGGGGCAGTGTTACAACAGCAGGTACATGGCGAATGGCAACCCCTTGCATTCTTTTCGAAACGACTGAATCCTACTCAATGTCGATATAGCACCTTTGGTAGAGAGTTATTAGCTGTTTATTTAGCAATCAAGCACTTTCGACATATGCTGGAAGGTACACCTTTTACTGTCTTTACAGACCACAAGGCTCTAACGAAAGCCTTATCAGCAAAACAGGATAACTACTCTCCACGTGAACTACGACATCTCGAGTTTATATCACAGTTCACCTCCGATCTGCGACACATAAAGGGTAAAAACAATGAAGTGGCAGACGCTTTATCACGTATGCACATTGATAACATTGTATGCCCAGACATCGACTACGAACATCTCTCAAACTTACAACGAGATGACGCCGAACTCAAAAAGATCATGTCTTCTAAAACAACATCTCTAAACCTCGAGGCAATTCCTTTCGGCACGACAAAAGTTATCTGCGACACCTCTACAGGTAAATATCGACCTTTCGTTCCAATAGCTATGAGACATACAGTATTCGAGAAGTTACATAACTTGTCGCATCCTGGTGTTAGCGCTACTACCAAGCTACTAAGAGAAAGATTTATCTGGCCAAACATTAACAGCGACGTTAAGAAGTGGACACGAAATTGCTTGTCTTGTCAAAGAGTCAAAATCAACCGGCACACCAAAGCACCACTTGGTCGCTTCCCTAACCCCGACTCTAGATTTGACCATGTACATGTAGACATAGTTGGTCCACTGCCTCCTTCCAATGGTTTCAACTATATTCTAACCTGCATTGACAGATTTACTCGTTGGCCAGTAGCAGTTCCATTAATCGACGTCTCAGCTGAAACGGTAGCTAAAGCTTTAGTCGAAAACTGGATAGCCAACTTTGGTGTCCCATCAATTATCACTACAGACAGAGGTGCCCAGTTTGAAAGCCGACTGTTTGACCAACTAACTGAATTACTAGGCATTAAACGAATACGAACGACAGCGTATCATCCTAGTTCCAACGGTATGGTCGAACGATTTCATCGACAACTCAAAGCTGCGCTCGCTGCTTCTTTGACTCAAAACGATTGGTCAACCAAACTTCCACTAGTATTACTTGGTATACGAGCTACTATAAAGAAAGATATTGGCTGCTGTGTTTCCGAACTAGTCTATGGAACAACATTACGATTACCAGGAGAATTTTTCACCCCGGGTAACAAGTTCCACACGATATGACTGGTTACGTGCATCAGCTAAAACGACACATGAACGAGCTAAAGATATCAATTCCACGTCAGCAGGAACGAGCGTCATACATCCCGTCACAACTGACAGATTGTACTCACGTCTTCGTCAGGAGAGAAGGTGTACAACGACCACTTCAACCCGCTTATGATGGCCCATTCAAAGTTCTAAACAGAAACGCGAAAGTTATCACGATAGAAAGATTGAATAAAACAGAAGCCATCAGTATCGACAGAGTCAAACCAGCGTTCCTCGACGATTTCGAAGTCAACGATAAGAACCAGCTGAACGACGTGCCAACACCTACATCCACACAAGCTTCAACGTCGACAGAGAAGCCTGCGAAAACAACACGATCTGGTAGACGAGTCCATTGGCCTAAACGTTACGTGCAAGTCATCGAAATATAACTTACTACGAATTTTCATTTTTATTATCTTTATTCGTAATTGTCATTTGATTACTCATTTAACTGATTAATATTTTCATACATAAATCACGTCACTATTATTTTAACATCGATATTTCCTATATTATTATATTTAATCACATCTCGTATATTATTCACGTATCGTTTTCGTCTACCGACTACAGATCCCCGGACAATTTTATCGTTCCTTATATATTCTATTACGATTAGTAATTCCACTTTCCCTAGATTATCGCATTTATTATCGACGTTATTAACCGCATTAAACTGCTCATTTTTCAGCTTAATAAATCGCCTTCTGTGTACTATCGCTGCTACGTATTACGCTGACGCATGTTATTTTCGAACACTTAAATGTATTTTTTTATATTTTAGTGTTCTGGTGGGGGAATTATGTAGTACCCCTATACCAACTGTAAACATGCTTTTTAATCTAATTTGTATACTTGCATTATATGTGTATACAGACCGATTTTATATATACTTCGCAAATACTTGTCCATTCACTGTTGAATATTACCTTGACACAATTTCGAATTTGACTACTGCTTCAATACATATTCGTAATCTTCACAAGTGCCTTTTGATTTACGTTGTGGGCGTCGAGTAGCCACAACGTCTGCGCACATCAATAAGAGCGAAGAAATACATAGAATATATGTGTACAGCAGTTTAGTCAGACAACGCACGCAACATACTTTTATGGAGGTTTCTATTCCAGTTGAGTGATATGTCCAAAATATCCGTAACTTTGTTCTCTTAAATCTGGTGTAAGTAAGCGTCCCTTAATCATATGTATTATTTATTCTCGAATATTTAATGGACCATAATATGATTATTTGATAAGGTCATGCAATATGGCCGTATCAGTTCACACATGCAGTGAACGGTGTCTGCCAGTGGGCCTGTTTTGTTAGATGTTAAAAGTGGAAACATCTTACACAGCTTCTGTTGGCGACGATTCATTGTAAAATATGCATTACTTCGGAGTACTATCTAAAATTCAATGTGCTGCTTGACGTTTTGTCTTCTTACTGGTTCATCCAGCCAACTTACTTCACCTCTAACCATGTTGTATCCTTTGGATTTTGCAGGAACCTCTCACCCTCATCCGAAGAATATTCTACAACTGGTTCACGGCTTCTACTAGTGGACACGATTCCAGCAGTAAACACTAGTCTGGATTAGATTAAAAATTTTTGGTAGCGACCTTAAACTGTACCACCATGTAACCATTAATATATATAACTCAACTGTATTTTTATGATACCCTGTTACACCATCATATCATTAACTTGGATTTTTATTCTAGTTTTTATTCCGTTACCAAGCTCACTATAAAGTCTCCTACAGTCCATAAGCGTAATGTCATCGGCACTTTGTAAGTGCATCATAATAACATAAGGTGTCTCCCCATATAACAGTCAGACTTCTTATCACGCTCCGTAGTACGGGTTTGTTACAGTCAGTGTTTTTGTCCATCTAGGGACAGTGAGTGTTGGGAAGAACCACACAGGAAGATCTAGAAGCCTTCTGTGCCTTACACCGTTTGTTAGCACCTTATCTTAATAAGAAGGGCCGTTTCAGGATTATCTAGTCACCAAAGGAACAGTTTCCAGAATTGCTGTGTAAATAATTCTCACTACTTGTCTCCAATGTTTGTCAACTAACACTGATTCCTTTTCTAAGATTTGTACAGTACCAGTAAAAAGTCTCAACCTCAGACAGTCATTTCAGCTGAAGTGTGTAAAAGAACGGATGGCGCCCCCTCTTGAAGCTCATCAAGCTGTATGCGTATACGATAGTGAACTGAGAAGTCATGCACCACATGTTTCCTATAAGATCAGTATTAGAAATATTCACTGATTTCGATGAACTTTATCCGATATTTACCAGAAGTCTTACCCAATTTTTCAACCTAGCCTTCCTGTTAACATATAGTAGATTCTCGTCCTTCGTTGAGATATGTGATGCAAACGTTTCCCGCTACTACAGTTTAAACACAGTCTAGGGTCGATTGCATCCCATGAATCGTGATGACGCTTATTAGGTACCATATAGGAGATATTTAATGTTGCTAACGATGAAGTGGGGACACACTGAAATCTTAGGTTTAATAAGTCTTAGATCATGCGCATCCGAATTTCCAGGCTAGGATGTAAGCATTTGGACCTTAAAGTTATCTCGCTGCCTAATCTTCATCCTTTAGAGGCGGTTGATTGTATATCCGACTTTGGACAGTTAGTTAAAGTTGTTTTAATGAGTATTTTGAAAAGTGCTGTAGTTATTCCAAACGTAACACTTGCTACCCCTTTTTGTACAGCTTCCAAGACTAGTTACATCGTATACTGTGTTGAAATTGGTCAAGTGCTGAGGTAGTTATCAGTGACCACGAAATCATGTGTACCTTTGCATTTCCTGAGCTGATGTCATATATCTAATATTTCATGCGTCAATATTTTTCATTAATGTGGTCTATATTCTGTATTTCTTGCGAATAAGCTGTGACAAGCACTTGTGATAATGAATAACTATTAGGACTGAAATAACTTACGGAACAAGTGGACTAGTTGTTGCATGCACCTGCAATCTACTCTTCGACAGAAATGCAATACTAAATTTCACAAGTGTTACATTTGAGAAGGACCATACATATTATTCCTGTCTCCACGATCACTGCTCACGGGACCAACTGAAACCACTTGATGCGGTAAGCAGGTTTTCGGACTTTCCGTGTAACGATGTAAATTTCACTTATATCACATCCGCAGTTGAACCGTTTAAACTATGTGCTCCATCAAAATAGGCATAATCACCGTAAAATGCAGCTGAATGTCTCATTCATAACATGATTTCCTCAATGTGTCATGAACAACTTCATTCGTTCTGGGTGCAAATAATGAAGTACACATATCTCATGCATTCCCATTGACAGGAACTAAACTTTCGTTTTCAGGTGCGTCATCAAAAACTTGAATCTCATAGGTTACTCGGGAGAACATAACCAGTTAGCTGTAGTCAATTTATAACCTGAAAAATAAAAATCTATCAGAAATATGAAAACCGTAAAGCTTCAAAACAAAAGCAAAATTATTTCCAAGCAAAATTTATTCCGGTGCATACCTATCTTGGCAGCAGTTCATCTGGCATATGAGAACACTTTCAGGAACATTACGACCGGGATTTAAGAAAATATTGATAAGGTTCAGCACAGAAGCCTAATACTAATTCCATATTTCGCATTTTCACCAAATCAGACGACGACAATCGTTGTTTATACATCCACGTGGCAACCTGCACTAAGCACGGAATTTGCACCTTACATCTCAGCGGAAACTTACTTTACTTTACTTCGGCTATCTCCTACGGGAGGATGAGCCGGCTTCATGAACCATGAAGTTTCATGGGAATTGGGTACGAGTGATGTCCCCAGCATCGCTCGGCCTTTGTTTGAGAGTGCGGCTGTAGCCTTTACACAACCAAGTGTGACCTACAAGGCAGTAGGAGTGGAGTAGGGAGTCCATTATCCATTGGCAGCTGGTGACCGGAGTCCGGTTCATTCGCCTTTTTGAATGAGGCCAGTCATCCAGGGCATCCGATAAGCCCTTTGTCCATACGTCTGCCGATGAGCTCCGGTGAGCTTCATACGCCAGTCGTTGGAGGTTTGGAATCGGGGTTTAGCCATCTCCCCTAGACTGTCATCCAATGGACAGTCAACCCGGTGAAGAGCGCCGGGCATCCGCTTTTGCCCTCTCACTTTGGTGAAAAACACCTCCGCCACGTGAAGGCAGTGAGTAGGACTTCCTCAGGAGAGGCTATGTAAGACGCCCGGTCATATGGGAGCATTTCAAGAGGTGTACAGAGGGGTGGCCAACCCGCAGGGCAAGACACCCACCCCCGACCATCCTGAGGCTTTGGAGGCAGCGGAAACGCCCCTTAAATGTAGTCAGCATTTAAGGTTTGAGGTGTTGGTAAATAATAATCACCTCCGTTTAACGCAAAGAGAAACTAAGTTTTGAGGTTTTAGGAAACCAGTTAGTTAGGCTACTTGAAATCCTTTCCTGTTAGTTTCGACTAAACATGACGCCCATCGTTAACGTGTGGCTAGCAACCATGCAAGATCTGAGTGCTCACCTTACCGCCTGCTGACTTTAGCCCGACTCACCTAACCTAGTGGCTAGACTTTCTAAACATTGCCCTGACTAGCGAAAGTAGAATATAATAGGTTTGCTGAAAGATGTATTTACTGACGATCATTTGAAAAGAATGTGTCGTGGACTAACCGACTAAGTATGTTCATACGTGCAATTGAAAAGGACAGAACAAATACTAACAGGTATGTTTATATAAGTTAACAAAAAATGGAGTTATTTGAAGAACTATAATATTCCCAAAATACTCAAAATATAGACGTACACAGTGATAGGGATGAAAATGTCTTTTTCTTGAGTATGCGAAACCTCAACTACACATTAGGGATGCCAACTGCCGGGACAACACTTAAGAAGAAAACAGTAGATTGGAGCGAAGTATCCTAATTTGGATGTGTCGATCGGTACGAGACAGAGTTGGTTCACAGGCAAAGTTCAACAATAGCGTCCCAGGAGTGCGAACGCACGAGTGGCCTTCAGCTGACCAATCATAAAAATGAGGAATGTTTGCTCAAAAAATGATGTATAATGACAAGAAAATGCTTGAAAACGCACTAATCAGGTTATCTTTCTCTGACATGGCTTAAATATACGTCCTATTTATATCGAGGAGTTTCAGTTGTTAAGTTATACTAGTTTCTGTTCACCGAGATGACTGCAGATTAACTGTTTTGTGGATCGTTTATCTCTCTCATCCTGCTTGCAGTCTTCCAAAACAGCCCTCGGTTGAATTATTATGGTTTTCAGCAAGAGAATAGACAACTGTTTAGCAGGAAAACGTGGATAATAAAACAAACTGAAATAATGACGTCAGCGTTAAATGTATCTCTAATCGTAACCATAAGCTTTATCCTGACCCTAACACTAACCCTAACGTAAATCCTTACCCTTATCATAACCCTTATCCAAACCGTAATTCCAATTCTAACGAGCCATTAACAAATTGTCCAAACAGTACTTAAAAACGTGATCTGGGTGAAATTTGTTCCTAAGTGGTTGAATGGCGTTGATATTTCAGCTGTGATAATGACAGTTGCCGTTAGCCAACGACCAGCATGCGTTTAAGGTCATTGGAGCGCTCACACTCCTGGAACGCTACTGTTGAACTTCGCCGGTTCACAGACGTGATAAGCGAGAAGCTGGAGAGAGGCAGGCTGTCGACGGCCGTAATTTCGTGTGACCGCGAGTGAGATAAACAATTGATTTACTCACTTGTGATTGACCAGTTTGTCATTCAAGTTGCGGTAATTTCAAACATCATTTAGCTGCTTGGTTAAGTTCGCGATTTCCAGGAGCGTTTTATCAAGTCGAGTGCATAACTGACAACACATACTATTACAGTTCTGGATAGAAATCATATACTAGAAGAATTAATTGCTGAATTCAATGAATTCATCCCATATCAACATCTATGGACTTCGCGCGAAGTAATGTAAATGCTGAGAATGTGATGAGCACAATTTTTCATCAACTAATCTTTTACTTTGCTTATTTACAGGATGTTACCAGTGGATCTCACTAGACAGATTTTCAGTGACATTGTAATACAATATCTAATTACAAAAGTCTCTCAATTATAAAAACTGATATTTTTCTGTAAACTAAATGAAATGTGCCGGCGTAGGACACAAGTGATGATGATAAGTAGCAATCATTTTCTTCTGAGGTAATGCTAGTCAGTGCTAAATATGAGCTGAGGGGGTTGGAACAACGCTGATATACTGCCGGAAATGCCTAGAAAAAGAACAGGGTGCTGAATTACAGCCAGTCATGCCGAAAACCAGTACTGAGTTCTAGTCTGTGCCATTAAACAATCCATCTAACAAAAAGATTCAGAATTAACTCACTATAGAAAGATAGAACTATTTCAGAATTAGTGAGGTTTAATTCAGCATTGTGGTTAGCTCAGGCCAGGAGTGACAAGAATGCAAACAATGTTCCTAAGAGGTGATAACTTCACGCAACCTCAATTGTTGCTTGACTATTATTTTCAGACATGCTTAAATAAGTATAACCCATCTTTCTCTTGCAGTGAGGATATTTGACAGGCATGAGAGGTCCCTTCGGAAGCCATTCTGTGCTCTAGATAACAAGCTGCTGTTTTCCAGATATGCCAGGATGCTTTTCTTGATGATTCTTTCCAGCGTCTTATTAAAGTGCTGGCGAGACTGATAGGCCTGTAATTTGAAGGACTTTGTCTTGATCCTCCTTTGTGGATTAGGGTTACTATGGCGTCTTTCAAGTCACGTGGTAACACTCCACTTAGGAGAGATAGCTTGAAGATCGTGGTCAAAGGGCCGGCTATGTGAGCTGATAGCTCCTTGAGAAGCCTTGGATGAAGATTATCAGGACCCATTGATTTCTCTGCATCTAGTTTCATTAGGCAGTTGAGCACAATGCCTTGGTCGATGTCAACGGAATCTATCCCGTATTCCTCTAATGCAGCCAGAGCTGATCCTATAGGGAGTGATGACTCCTGAGTGAAGACTGGGAAGAAGTAGTCTGCCATTGCTTCTGCTTTTTCTTGATCTTCTTTGATTGTATCATTGTCAATAGTCATTTGTCTGTCTACATAACTCCCTTTAAATGTAAAGTAATTACTTTCTAGACAGAATTTCGAGCTCTTAATTATTTCACTAGTGTCCAGTGGACATCTTTGTGATAGCGTTGTATCTGATTATAGTAGACTGCATACATCTTAGGCGTAGAGTTCTAGGTAAACAGGGGAAATCAATCGACGAAGTCGTGAAGCTACAAAGACTGAGATGGTTAGGACATGTGTTACGTATGTCTAGCCATCGCCACCCTCGACGAGCTATGTTAGCGGATATAGGATCAGGCTGGAAAAGAGCTAGCGACGGTCAAACGAAAACTTGGCACCAGTCAATGAAATCCACAACAGTTGGTCTAAGCCACTTAGAAAGGTGTAGACTTCCTGACTGTTTGGGTCCTCGGGACGGTAAAAATCTATGGTTGGAAACAATTGGTGACATGGCTCAAAATCGTTCTCAGTGGCGCAGATGCATCCACTCCTTGTGACTTATGATCTTCAATGAAACTGTTTTGTATTTCTTTATTACTCCTTTGTCTCACACCTCTGTTCACTGTTTCTGTTATGCTTTTCATGTACTTTCTTCTCTTGCTTCGCGTGCTACACGGAATGTGGCGACTTGAACTTCCGCACATTTGTGCAAAGTTCTATGTCGAAAACAGACAGAGACAGACAGACTGCATACAACACTATCATAAAGATGTCCACTGGACACTAGTGAAATGATTAAGAGCTCGAAATTCTATCTAGAAAGTAATTACTTTACATTTAAAGGGAGTTTATGTAGACAGACAAATGGTGCTGCTATGGGTTCACCAGTCTCCCCAATAGTCGCCGACCTTTTCATGAATAGATTCGAAAATAACATCTTTTCTAGCATAATCACTCCTGAAATATGGTTAAGATATATTATGTGTGAACTGTATCGCGGTACGTTCAACGTTTGCGTTACATTTTTACGTGATTCGTTACATAAAATTTATCTTGTTGTAATACTTGCACAAGTACTATACCACTTCCATACTTGTAACCACTAACTTTCATTTCTAATAGTTATGGTTAATCAAAGTAAAAAGCGACGAACCCATTCCCCTGTAAAACTGGTGTCTAATATAACGTCCTTGATTGCTACATCAAGCAACACACCCCCTACAAACGGCTATAATGAGTCACATAACTCACTTGTATGCCGTAAGCGTCGAGCTGGAACTGAGGATAAAACTGTACTGACAGCTAGTATTAGCACTACTCCTAAAAATTCAGTACCCTCTGCTCATACAGAACCCCTCCCTTCACCTTATGTGCTTATCGAAAAACTCCAGCCATCAAGCTCTTCTTCAGTACTATCTTCAGAAATAGAACTTCTAAAGTTGTCTATAGGTGAACTTAAGGCTGAGTTAAGGGAAATAAAAAACAGTAAGTCAGTAAATGCTGGAAACATCGAAACCAATACCGAGATATCCAAATTATCAGATCAGATCAGCGATATCAGATCGCAGGTCTGTGAATTGACACCTCTAACTATCCTCATGAAAACTGTAAACCTTAACAAGCTTGACACAGAATCGGTAACTAAGGTAGATAACCTCATTAATTTTGTTACCACAGAAGTAACAAAACGACTCGACGCAAAACTGAGTGCTATTGTCTACAACGTTCCGGACAATGAGGCACTAAAAAAGGTACAGCGCATCTTACTTAGTGAAGCGAAAATGCCTAACTCCAAGACTAAGTGCTATAGGCTGAAGAAGAGTCAACATGAAAAGTGTTGTCCTATTCGTTTTCAGTTCGAAACACCGGCAGAGACCAGAAAATTCATCCACTCCCAACACACCCTATCGCAAGCCAGAAACTACAAACATATAAAGGTCGGGGTGGACAAAACAGTCATAGAAAGGCGCGCACACAACTATCTCACTAAGACTAATTGTGAAATAGGTAATAGGACATTGCAAGCAGCCATTATTCCCAACCCTGTGAAAGATACAGTAGACCCCACCGCATCACCCCTCTCAAAACACACAGAATTATCCCATCAGAGTGCAACACCAGCCGAAAGGCCACTAGACTGTAACCAAATAAATAACAAAACCATACCACCCATCACCGCAGAATCTAAAATGCCATTAAATAACCCCAGAAAAAAAGTCAAAACCCCCGAAATTCGACTTTGTCCTCTCCTAGCCATAACTTCATTGCTAAAGGTAAGGAAAATATGCCCCTAAATCATACCAACAAAAACAGTGGCAGCTTAAATAAACCCACACTTCCCACGGTCAATAGTACTAGCACCCACAACGTGCTAAATCGCACCATGGCACACACTGATATCCAATGTCACAACAATGTCACCCTCAATAGTACAAGTGGTAATAGTCAGAACTCGGCTATCAACAACTTAGGGTCTTCAGAGTATGGCACACAAACAAATTTTGACCGGATATATGGTACAAGTCTGCTGGGAACTAACCCACAATGCAGTACACATGAAACCCACACAAGGACACAACTAGCATCAAACAATAGGTGGAATAATAAGCCATGGTCATCAAAAGGATCCAATCATTTTTTATCCCCCGCGTCCCTGTCAGCGTTGAAAAAACAGCTGGTAGGGATGTTAACACTCCTAAACCACTAGAGCTGGCTCCCTCCTTGCATGAAAACAGGAACGGTCTAGTGCACCCGTATCCATTAGGCACACTTGACACCTGCACAAATATAGGTCAAATAAAGAACCCTACCCACTTCTGTAACCTAACTAAAAATAAAAATTCCTTGGTCTATAGCAAATCCAGTACTCCAACTCCTAATTCTCCACCGAAAACAGCACACAACAACTCGATAGACATAGGTGAGCATGATGCTGGAACTCCTCTTAACATAGGATCATCATGTCAAGCAGAACTACTGGGTGCTGAACCATATTCGGGGCTGACTAACGAACTTAAATACTTCAAATGCTACTTCAACTCTCATCTTTACCTAATCCTCATAAATGCTAGATCTGTTCTAAATAAATTGCCGATGCTCAGAGCACTCACAGTAATATACAAACCCCCTGTAATTGTCATCACTGAATCTTGGTGTCATTCGAACATCTTGGATGAAGAAATAAGCTTAGATAACTACACACACTTTCGGTGTGACAGGGAAGGTGGTAAGGGAGGGGGTTGTCTCATGTACTTTCTGAATGCACTTACTGTATCACAGCTAGAAAGTAGTACACTTAACATGCCTGAGACTCTATGGGTTAATGTACACTTAAATAACGTAACAGCATTAATTGGATGCACCTACAGAGCACCTGGCACCTTTAGTAATTACGAGACCCAACTTATTAATACTCTGGAGCAATTATCCGACTTACAATACGACCATAAGATCCTATGTGGGGACTTTAACTTACCTGAAATCAACTGGGATATACCCACAGGCCCAACTAAATTTGATAAGTTCTTAGGCACACTGGATATACTTGGCTGGAAACAAACTGTCACTACTCCCACAAGAGGTAACAACGTACTAGACTTAATCTTCTGCCACAATATAAGCCCCCTTTCAACGCTAGTAGGTTCTGAGTTTCCAGGGAGCGACCACAAAACAGTGATGTGTGCACTGCCAATTCCGCTGAGTAGCAATGCATCTCATACCTCCACTTCACAACAAGTAATATATAGGAACTATAGTAAGGCAAACTGGGCCTTGGTAGAATCAATGCTAAGATCCTCCGAATGGGATGAATACTTCACTACTGATGACCTCTCGAGAGCCCTAACCATCTTCTACCATAACACTAACACATGCTTAGATGCTGTCATTCCACTCCAAACACTAAAGGTTTCCCCACACAGAAAGTCATTCATAAAACCAAAGGATCGTATGAAACTGAAGAAACTCTCAACAAGTTACTTCAAACACCACGACTTTGGCACTCTAGGTCTAATACTTAACACCCTTAGCTCCATCTCACAAGCTCGAGATTTCCGTATGAGAAAGGAAGAACGCATCGCAGTAGCCAGTCCTGCTAGAGTGTATGCACTCACAGAAATCTTAAGGAAGCGAATGAATCGCAAAAATCACAGCATTTCTCTCCTCATAGACAAAGGTAGGCTATGCACTAACTCTGCAGACATATGTGAACTATTCAACAAAACGTTTGCAGGTAACTACATTAAGCCCTCAGTCCAGCTACTCGATATACACCCTATTACTAATATGGCACAAACACCATCTCCACTCACACCAAACCAAATTAGCACTGTTAAATTCACTTACGCTAATATTAACCAAACTATAAGAACCCTCAAAAGTTCAAAAGGTTTCGGTACCGACGGTATATCATCTTACTTCTATAAATATGGTGGCCCTGACATTCCTCTACTGCTGCTTAAAATATTCACAATGTCCCTAGAAACTCAAACTTACCCTGACATATGGAAGACTACATTCATTATGCCTAAACACAAATCTGGCTCGAAAACTGAAGTCAGTAACTACCGGCCGATCAATATCACACCTATAGCATCTAGAATCATGGAGAGACTAGTCAAAGATAACTTAATCAAACATATGCTTAGCTGCAATATTATAAGTCCGAACCAACATGGATTCCTGAAATCCAGATCATGTTTAACATGTCACCTAGACTTCTTCAATTTTGTAACCAGCAGTCGTGACAGACGGCAACTAGTACTTGTCATCTACTTTGACATTTCTAAGGCATTTGACCGTGTTGACCATTTACTGCTAACAAATAAGCTGAACTCCTTAGGAATACGTGACCCATTATTAGGATGGCTTAAATCATTCCTTAACAATAGGTCCCAAATAGTTAAACTCGGGTCTGCAACCTCCAAACCTAGCCCTATCACTTCTGGTGTAGTACAAGGTAGTGTCATTGGACCCCTCCTATTTACACTATACATCAATGACATATGCGCTTGCTTCACGCACGGGAAACCATTCATCTTTGCAGATGACCTAAAAGTAGCTTATACATTCCAAAGTGATGACTTAGGGAACTTCGAGAATGTAGTGCAGAAGGAATTAGATAAAATGACTGCTTGGTCGTCCCTATGGAATCTCCAATTCAATCTGAACAAATGTGGCTGGATCTGCTTCGGCGCACCCTCAATTGACCTGAAATTAACGCTCCAATCTGCTAACCTAACAAGACTCCGAAGTGTCGTTGACCTAGGCCTTAGGTACTCTAGTGACTTGACATTCTCTGAGCAAGTAGCATCACAGACTAGAAAATCGAGGATGCTCTTAGGATGCATACTCAGGAACTTTCACGACAATGAAGCCAAGCTAATTCTGTACAAAACATGTGTCAGACCACTACTAGAATACTGTCCATTTATTATAAGCAGCACTCGCACACGTGACAAGCTAAGGATGGAAAGTATCCAACGATATTTTACCTCAAAACTACTTGGCTATGATTGTAAGAAAGACTACATCTCACGGTGCATGATCCTAAAACTTGACCCACTTTGGACAAGGCGACTTATTATAAACCTAATATTCTTCTTTAAGGTCCTTCACAAAATATCATTCTCAGGTAACAGGGACATACAATTCGCACAGGAAGGTTCTTACGATCTGCGTAACCAAACTTCCACAGTGACAACTCATTCTTTTAAGTCAACACTCCGTGAAAACTTCTTCACAGTCATGTATTCTAAAATATGGAATAGCCTGCCCATAGATATCAGAACTTGCTCTTCGGTTACAAGCTTCAAACGCTCTCTATACAGACTGTTTCACTCTACTGATTATATTAATAAACTATTTACTCCTAGAACGAATCAATCACTAATCTACTACAGCACCTAAAAGACGCACTTCAACACCCTTAGCAATCTTTAAACTATAAATAAACTAGCAGCATGGATGCATAAAGACAGTACGGAACATACAGGATTAGTTTACCCTTAGAAATAGGACGTGTCACTTTATTGTAACCTTCAAACGCTTGCTATATAAACTGTTTTATTCCAATGACTATCCCTACCAGAAACCATTAATTACTTCTAAAACGCATCAGTCATTAGAACACTAAAACGCTCAGACTCATTAATACACATTATGACACTAAATAAACTCTAAGACTTCGCATAAATAAAGTGAAAAGACAACTATAATTAAAAGTAATTTTTTACTTATATGTTATAAAATTGACATAAACATTTATACATATACATTAATATCCTTTTAATGTTCACATACTTTCTCTTTCTGGTATTCTGCTGCTCTTATTCATCTTCTGGTCGAGGTCGAACAACCCTGCATCTAAACTGAAATGAGGATTAATTCCAAACCATCTATATCATAACCACTCAAATTCCATGAACGATCCAATTCTACCATTTGAAGACGCTGGCGAACATGCTGTAAATGAGTATTCATGATCTGAAATGAAGAAGCAACTGGTTTTCAACATTTTTCTGAACTTACGAATACAGTCCGCCATGCAGACACAAATGGAGCAAATGGAGAATTCTGGAATCGACCTCGACACCATTTGATGCAGTAAAACAACTTAATATGACCTTATCTAGTTTTCGTATCCACGATCAAATTTCTTTCCTGTTATAAAACTAAGATAAGACTGCTGAAAAAGTGGAATAAATATATCACTGATCTCAACATAATACATCAATAAACTTCAAACCAAGGGTGTTGCTCACAACAAAGTTATATAAGAGAATTGACTTCAAGCTTTTTTTCCCAGATATCCGTATTACATTCATCTGATGTCTGGTTTTTTTTAATGCGAAGACAATATTTCTATATCTCTTTATGTGCTACACAGACTTTATAGCAGACTGTTCCGACTGACTCTCATGTCAGAGAGAACAACCAAACTGTAAATTCATCATACATCAAATTATGTGTAATTTATATAATAACTTATCCATGCCTGTACAATTGGTATGTTCCTGCATAAACAGGAAGAAATATATATTATTATTATATAGATGATACTTTTGTAGTACTAAAAAGAGATCTACACAATTCATTCCTGGAGAAAATAGACTCTGTGTCTCCCAGAATCCAGTTTACTTCGGAAGCAGAATCAGACGTCGGTGAACTACCATTTCCAGATTGCCTAGTTAAGAGAAGGGAAAACGGACATTTTAGTATATCCATATTCAGGAAGAAAACCCACTCCAATAAATATTTAGACTTCAGATCATCACACCCCATCAGCGCAAAGATTTCAGTTGTTTCAAGTCTTCTCAGACGAGCACACTCTCTGATAACGGATGAGAAAGAAAAAGAAATATCAAACATTACTGAAATTCCTAGGCAAAACAACTACCCAAGGAACTTCATCAACAAAACCAACACAGACATTAAGTATGGCCGAAAACGCATTCCGAAAACATGGACCTCAACAGTCGTCATTCCGTATAGAGCAGTGACGTCAGACGATATCAGAAGAGTACTCAATCAGCTCGACATTAGAGTTTTCTTTAAAAACATCAGACACACTACGAAACAACCCTGTCCATATAAAAGACCAAATCCCGAAAGATTCTCTATCTAATTGTGTCTATAAAATAAAATGCTTGGAATGTGATGCGATATACATCGGACAAACATCTCGAGAAATCAAAATCTGAAGAAATGAACACTGTAGAGCATCTGTTCGACCACCGACAGAGAAATCCGTTTGAACTAGAAAAACTTGAAAAATCATCAGCCATAGGTCTACACGCTATAGAATCAGACCACAAAATTGATTTTGACAATATTGAAACAATTCAGATAAACGTCAGAAATCACAAAGAACGTCTAATATCAGAAGCACTTCATATCAAGTGGAATCCAAATTGTCTGAATAGGAATGATGGACTAAAACAGAATCTGACCTGGTTACAACACCTCCCTCCCCCATGAAGTGAAAAAATCAACACGAATGTGATAAGCAAGTTCACTGTGTCAACACACACTACTTTTATAATTTTACACACTGATCAAATCCAACAATCCACACTTGGTTTTGTTACCTTTACCAATCGACCAACTTGACAACGAAAAATGACCCCAGACTGTCGAACGATGATCAAGTTAGTAAATTTTGTTTTGATACCATAACAGATGTACTATTACCTTTGTTATTTGGTTTAGTGATCTTCATTGTTATTTTGACTTTCAATCTACCGCGTGAACTTTGAAAAGGGAGTGAATTTTACACGCTCTTGTTTAGTTTTGGCTTTTGTTGTGTTATACGCTCCAAAAGTCTACAGATTAACTTTAAATCAGTTTATTCTGATCGAAGTTAGTTTACGTTTTAGATTTGAGTCTATTAAATTATAGGAAGTTGTGTTCTTATAACTTAATAGTTATATATATATATTTGTGCACTCATAGGCTTTGTATCACTGATTTATAAAGTTTATATATATATATAAAGTTATATTTAAAATTTTTCCCCAGTTCGCTCTGAAAAGCATGCCTATCAAAAGAAACCGCTGCGGAAGGGTTATGTGCCAATCCCCAGTGGATGAGGGAATGCAGTGTGATAACTGCAAGAGATGGTTTCACAGTATGTGAACAAACCTAACTCCTGCAGCATACAAACGCTGCTGCAAACCTCTAGCAAACTGGTTGTGCAATAACTGTTGTAGTACAACTAAATTCCGTATAACAGAAGCCATTGCCACTCTCAGTGGAGCTTTAAAGCTCATGGACTGCAAGGGTCTTCAAACACAGGAGAAGGCCGACTATTCCTCAGACAACGATGACGTGACTAGCGTCATCGACAAAACAACACATGTCCCCAAAGCGTCTCTGTCAATGAGTGCCCTTCAGCACAGAAGAGCACCCACCATATTCCAGACACCCACGCTGCCCCCACGATACTGGATAAGCCCTCCAGTTACAGTAACGGAAAGGCCACCACGAAGAAAAGGCGTACCAGGGGCGAAAACCTGCAGCTCAAGTCGCCCAGGGATTGGTGGATCAAGCCTCATCCACACCGGTGAATAGCAGGCAGATAAATCCTACTACGATTAGCAACGAGGACGCCAATGAATGGCGCAATGTAGTCTCTTGCAAAAAGCGAGATAAGGATAACACATCGGCTACACCGCCCATGAAGGACAGAAAGACACTTACGTCACAGAGCAAGAAAGCCACGGCAAGCAGACCTGATCTCTCTG
Organism: Trichobilharzia regenti; assembly: GCA_944472135.2. NCBI lineage: Eukaryota > Metazoa > Platyhelminthes > Trematoda > Strigeidida > Schistosomatidae > Trichobilharzia > Trichobilharzia regenti. Next base: position 50,900,141 of record OX235265.1, read on the forward strand.
ACAGGCCGCTCATTCTCCACAAAGTGGAAGAGTCACTGGCCTCCGATCCTAAGGCAAGATTCGAGCATGACCCTAACTTGGTTAAGCCCCTTTTAGACAAACAGTATCAGGCATTACTATACACAGCGTATATAGAATCCGCCAAAAGCCTGACCCTACAGTAAGTCAGCCCGTACGTCTCCTCAAAGTCGTACTAAACTCGAAAGAAGAGAGAGATGCTATTCTAAGCGACTCTCAAACTCTTAAAGGATCAGGCATATATGTCCGCGCCGACTTAAGCCTAGCAGACCGTGTCAAAAGACAGTCTGCGGCCCTAGAATTAAGCGAACGACGCCGAAACGGCGAAAAGAACCTTAAGGTTAAGGGTTGTCCGAGTTCGCAGTTTAATGATCCCGAAACTTCTGTAGGTAGGCCGGGGAAGCACCAAACTGAATTGACAGTTTGCTACACAAACGCCTGTTGAATAAACGGAATGAGCTGGTTAACATGATAGACTCCAGAAACCCGGATGTAATTATCATCACAGAGACATGGCTCACACCCGATGTCACTGACAACGAAGTTAACCTGACAAACTTCGAAGTGCATAGGGTGGACCGACTAAACCGCAAAGGAGGTGGAGTAGTCATCTACCTCAAGAAATGCTTAACCGTGCGTAGTATCGAAGCACTCGCTCACGAAAGTGAGTCGTGCGAACTCCTACGCTGCAGACTTAAATGCATAGGCCAAGACATTGACCTCATTGCTATGTACTGAAGTCCTGACTGCAGTGCAGATGACTTCCTAATAGAGAAGCTAGGCTCCTGGACTTAGAAATGTCAAAGTCTCGTAGACGGCGACTTCAACGCCCCAACAGTTGACTGGACGAGCCTAACAACTCCATCTTCAGTGAACTCCTTCGATCATAAACTGCTGGAATCTAGTATATCGCTAGCCCTAGTCCAACATATCACTAAGCCCACGCGCTACGACTCACAGCACTCCTCCTCAACTCTGGACCTAGTGTTCTCCCACAGTGAGGATATGGATCTCATACAACATCTTCCTCCTTTAGGAAGAAGTGACCATGCTGTGCTCACTTTCAAGTTCACAACAACGACAACAAGAGCCAAACCCCAGCTCGACCAAACGTTTGGAAAGTTGATATAAATGCAATCGTCTCAGCAGCCAACTCAGTAAACTGGTACATCAACCCAGAGTCCCAGGTAGAAACCGCATGGAACCAATTTAAACAACTTTACGCCCAAGTAACTGAACCTTTCATACCTTGGTCTGTCCCAAAGGGTCGGAAACACTGCCCCCTTGGATAAACCGAGAGGTTCTTAAGTTACTCAGACGTAGACACAAATGTTGGAACCTGTTTGCCACACTTGAGACTTCGGAGACCAGGAAATTATATAACGCTGCAAGAAATAAAGCTGTTGCAGAAATCCGCCAATCAAGGATGAAGTTCGAAGCACATCTGGCTCAAAATGCATAGGCACAACCTAAGAAAATTTTCTCGTACATAAACTACCGGAATGAAACATCCAATGGTGTTCCAAACTTGACTATTGACAATGATACAATCAAAGAAGATCAAGAAAAAGCAGAAGCAATGGCAGACTACTTCTTCCCAGTCTTCACTCAGGAGTCATCACTCCCTATAGGATCAGCTCTGGCTGCATTAGAGGAATACGGGATAGATTCCGTTGACATCGACCAAGGCATTGTGCTCAACTGCCTAATGAAACTAGATGCAGAGAAATCAATGGGTCCTGATAATCTTCATCCAAGGCTTCTCAAGGAGCTATCAGCTCACATAGCCGGCCCTTTGACCACGATCTTCAAGCTATCTCTCCTAAGTGGAGTGTTACCACGTGACTTGAAAGACGCCATAGTAACCCTAATCCACAAAGGAGGATCAAGACAAAGTCCTTCAAATTACAGGCCTATCAGTCTCGCCAGCACTTTAATAAGACGCTGGAAAGAATCATCAAGAAAAGCATCCTGGCATATCTGGAAAACAGCAGCTTGTTATCTAGAGCACAGAATGGCTTCCGAAGGGACCTCTCATGCCTGTCAAATATCCTCACTGCAAGAGAAAGATGGGTTATACTTATTTAAGCATGTCTGAAAATAATAGTCAAGCAACAATTGAGGTTGCGTGAAGTTATCACCTCTTAGGAACATTGTTTGCGTCCCCGACACTCTTTCGATATCCTTGGATGTTGATATGGAATGAATTCATTGAATTTAGCAATCATCTGCTCTGGTATGTCATTTCTATCCGGAACTGGAATAGTATGTGTGGCCAGTTATGCACCCGACTTGATAAAAGCTTCTGGAATTTGCGAACTTAACCAAAAAGCCAAATCAAGCTTGAAATTACCCCAACTCTTAAGATGTACGAGCCAGACACATGTTTCGCCCGGGTTGCGCGCGAACTAAGGTTAAGACCTTGTTCAATCTCACATAACAACCTAATGCAATCATGAAAACCACCTACATTGGCTGTCCTAGCAGTCAGCTAAACAGACAGTGACACAATATTAATAAGGTTGAGATACGATTTATACACAGAACCAACAAAACCCATATTACACTGCACCAATCAGTGCAAATATAGATTAAATCCACTTAGAGATAACCTTTCAACTTACGATAATTCCTGTCCAAACACAGATAAGGTAAAAGACACATCTACGCGATAACTTCTGCTCCCACAGAAAGCTCTGTTAGCATTTATAGGTGATTTCCATATACTGATAGCATTCATTTTTCGAAAAGGACTGTTCTTCACACGAAAATAGGCTGCATTGATTGATATGCTGAGACGTGAAGTCTTCATTGAATTATACTATGCCGAAAGGTGCAGTCTCTACATGGAGTAAACGATTTGTGTAGATGAATTTACCCTCCGACTATCCTATCTTCCTCGTTATACCGATATTTTGACACCGTCCACCTGACACACTAATCATTGCGACCAATATGCTAAGAGTGTGTCGCAGTTAGGTCACATGATGTGGACACCAACATCACTAGCCAGGAAGTGGTAATTCCAATCAATCCAGATAGCATATAACAGTTTTATTAGAATTTATTGAAAAAATTTTCCAACCGAAATTTTAACAGAACGTGATATATAAGTCCAGTCAAATTTTCCTTGAATTTCTTATTTTTACTATTTTTCGGTGAACGTACAATTTTATGTGTTTTTCCTGCCAACACAAATGGGCAATTAAATAATCATTCCAAAACTAAGCTACCAAGCTCTTGTCTCTTGTGTGCGAGTCTGCACGGATAATCGAACTGATTGTTGAAGGGGAAACGGTAGGGGTCCAATTGAATCGACGAAATTCCTTGATGCCCTACAAATTTGTTCCTCACCAACGCCTGGTCAACAGTTACAACTCACTCAACCTTCTTCTGGGGTTTCTATGTTGCTCTGAATGATGGTAGTCAGTCTAGTGTTTCATAATTATCCTTTTAGAGCAAGGCCATTTCGATCAGATGGTATTTTCACACAAGTTCACTACGCGGACTAACATACTACTCCTGATGGAACAACTTTTCTTATCTATCAGGCTTTTACAGATAACTTCTAATTTTGCGAGGATAGGGCTATAAGATCAATGATTTGTGCTCAGGAATCTTTGGTTCAGAGCCTACAAGGTTCAAACCAAGTCGTCGGGATAATTTTCGTGTGTGATTTCAGTAAATTCCGCTGGGGAAAATATAATAATTATTATTCCCTTGGGTTCCGTTTGGAACATAGGGCTTCAACCACACATCTCAACTTCTTTCCATCTTCTGCCGTCCTCTTCAGCTGGGTCCACGACTACCGAAACTCTTTCCTCTCTTCCTCACACGTTCTCCATGTCACTATCGCGCTAACGACCCACTCGTCGCTTTCCATTTGGATTCATTTCGAGAGAGGGTTTGGCGTGCGATATCACTCGACGACCTCCTCAGTGTATGTCCGATCCATCTCCATTTTCTCCTACATATTTGTTCCAAGCCGGAGTTTCCAGTAACTTATTATTCCTGGCCATTTGATCTCCATTATGGAGTTAGCCAGCGAGGAGGGCAGCTGTTGCTAAAAATCTTCATTGGCCTGTTGGAAATCCTTTCCGTGACACGCAATGTAAGTTTCTGACCCGTATAGAAGAACCGAGCCGACACTGGTGCTGGAAATGTGAATCTTCTTCCTTATGCTGAGTGACAGTTGAAGACTTCCAAACTGGTTTCAGGTTGATGAAGGCGTATCTTGCATTTCCTATTCTGGCAGACTGGCTTTGACATATTCAACCGTTCCGACCGCCTTTGGTTGAAGCCGTGCTTCCTGGCCAGATAAGTGAACGAAGTAACCTCTGTCAAATCTCCATCGCTGATGATGACTGGTGCTGTTTATTGCTGTTGCTGTGAGTTGGCTATCTTCATCACCTCCTCTTCTCCATGTTCACCTGGAGTTCTATCTTCGCTGCCAGTTTGTTGGTTTTCGCCCGTAAATCTTCGAGTTTGTGTGATACTAAACATGATTCACCTGAGAAACCTAGATCTTCTGGAGTGTTCTCATCGGTGGCCCAGAGTATTCCTGTCTCCTCTCTCCTAACACAGTCTTTCGCATAATCCAGTCCACCGCAATTAAGAATGTCATCGGTGATAATAGGCACCCGGCTTCGTCTTACTACTGCACTCACCCCGAACACCTCGCTGAGTTTTCCGTTGTGGATCACCTCACACGTGGCAGGCACTGTCATATAGCCAACTGTTGAATGAGGTTGATAGGGACTTGGGTACTGCATACCGTAGTGTTGACATAGTTTCCGAATTACGACTTGGTCAACACTGTCTGTTGATGGCCTTCTTGAAGTCTATGAAGTTGAGGTGGAGGTTTGGTTGTCGTTCTATGCTTTGTTCTGTAATGACGACGCGTATAGTCATAATTGGATCAGCACATTACTCGTCTTTTCTGAATCCAGCTTGTTCTAGACCGGTGGAGTTCTGTATCCAGTGCATCCCTTATTCTCTTCAAGATGATGCGACTCAGTATTTTACTTAGCGTTGATGAAACCGTTTTTCCACGCCAATTCTTGCAAAGTGAGGAGTAAGTCACTATTTTCTGGTATCTTGACGAGTTAGCCAGTCTTTCTTCCAATCAGTAGACACCTCTCTTTCTTTACAAACCTTTTGCAATAACGGCGTTAGAACATCTGCCGCAGTCTCTTGGTCCGTTTTTAGTACTTCAGGGGGCGATTCCGTCTGGTCCTGCTGCCTTCCCGGGCTTCAGTAGCTTGATCACATTTAGGATTTCTGTTTTCGTTGAAGGTTTGGTGTCCACTAGCAAGCACTTCCGTGTGTGCTGTTGGTGGTATCTCTGGGCGATTTGCAGGTGATGGTCGATTCCAGAATGCTTCAAAATGATCAACCGATTGTCTTACTCGTTCCTCCTCTTTAGTGATCAGGTTCCCTCACCATCTTTCATTGGCTTCATCATTTGGGCGGATCTCTTCTCAGATCGGGATGTCAACGACGTCTCTAAACCGTTAATGCCCAGCTCTTGTTACGCCGGGCCTCTCGCTGTCCATCGAAGCCTTTCAGAAACGCTTAGTACTAACGGACGAAAAAACCAAAACACCGATTGGCCACTCGAGAATTCTTTATTCTAACACCAACATACAACCATCGTAATAACTAAGGTCTATGAACAAATACTACAATAATAAATCACGATATTACTTCTGACGGTATTTGATCTTCTTTCTGAACAGCGACCAATGAGACGATGACTGGTGTGTTGATGCCTCCGCGAAAATATAAGGAAGTTGGGTTTGAGCAGACAACCATGAATTGATCGTTCAATCTTGAACTACGTGGACAACAACATTAATCTTTAACTAACATCAAATCAATAATATTGATAGATTACAGATGAATCGCATCAACATGGACTTAGCTGAATATCAGAAACATTAGGAAAGTTAATAGTACAAATTCATGAGTTTGTAGTTTCTACTGAAGGCCACGGCAATATTAGGGGCTGGACTAGCTTCTTTTGAACACAGAGTGCTGGTTGTTTTAGGCGAATCGCAATAGCCTCTGCTGTTTTCAGCCTGCGGTGCTTCGATGTTTTTGGTAATTTATTTGGCACCCGGTATAATATAGAGAAGGATTCATCTACGCTGGCTTTCTGTCCTTTTTGCACCAGATGTTCCGATATCGAGCTGTTAATAGTTTTCACTACACCTTTACTTAGCCATGCTGATAGATGTTCTCGAGCACGAAAAATCAAGTTCCTAGAGCAGCGGTCAGTACAACTGGCTCCACAAGCTATGTTCGTGGATCGGTGGCAGAAGCTGTCGTTTCCAGCTCAATTTTGGTCACCTTTATTGTTGACTGTTTAAACGGTTCCTTAATATGATTTCTGGAACAAACCATATCTTTCATGTTGATATTTGTAGTATGCAACAATCTACTAGCCAATCTGGTAGAGAAAGCACTCGCTGAGTTGATATAAAGAAGGGTTTTGAGGAAAAGATTAGACTTGGAGAACATATTAGAGCCTGTGTTGAATATGAAAAAGCTTTAAATTTTTTCGGAAAGGTGAGTGCAACATAGCTGTGCCTATTATTGGGTTACAAATACCCAATATGTTGTGATAACACCTGAATTAAACAAGTGTGAATCTCATCTGAAGTGTGAATATATCGTGTCTGTATGTATTTTTGGGAAAAAAGGAACTGGAGTGCAATCAGAAACCTCTAAAGGATAAGTATCATCTATGACTGTTAGTGCTTAATGTATTAGATCCAAATGCATGAATTAAAATTATCTGCAGTAAAGCCGGTGTCAACAACTATTCAGTATGTTGCAAAAACGATTTAAAAAGCGAATAACATACCGTGATCTGGTGAATGTGCGAATTATTCTAGCTGAAGGTAGTACTTTAATCAGTAGGAATAGCCTTACGAATTGTGGTCAGCAGTCGGTGGTTTTTTCGAAGTCACAACAAGCTGAGAAGCTGATTATTTGTGGGAGTGAAAATTTAGCTGAATACAGATTGCTTATTTCAGTTCAAATAATCCACTTATTTTTCGGATATTTGTAATTACGGAACGTACATGATATTTAATAAAATTTTAAATTTCACTTAAACCAGTGGCTTTTTTTTTCTGATCTTAATTGGGGAAATATTTGTTGACACAACTAAATGAATGGATTGGAAGTAGTGTTTTTCGGTCGAGAACCATAGTAGCTGCGCTTCAGATTAATATCATAAGCCTAATTGTTATAACACTATGCATATAGCCTTCCCTACATGGCACATTACGAAGTCAGAGGAACAGTGTATTCGGTTGATTTATTTTTACTTTGCAAGTGACTGCAAATAGTGAATCAGTTGTGGTGATATGATATATACCCCTAACCGCTTTCGTGGGGATGTGAACATATTCACTTTCCCTGAGTAATAATAATATATTCTCATTTTTGCACATTAGGGACGTCAGTTTACAGGCATCATCAATTCAATATATTACACACACGATTAGTAAGCGTAGTTGTAACAACAGAAGACAAGGGCCAGGCAACAGATCGTTTATTTACGAAATCAACAGATATTTATGGATTTTCATGTACATTATTATAGATTATTGTAAGCAAACAAACACAGTCTTCTGACTGGTGGTTTCTCGCAAACCATCAATCTCTCATCTCTTTGTGGTCGTTTATTGAAGTTCAGATTATCTATCTGCAAATTTTATCCGGCCACGCAAAGTTTGCTGGTATTGGTTGTTGAGTCAGTCTTTGTTCTTATTTCCCTCTGGACCAATTTCGGGGATGTAGACATTGACGTAAATTCCTGTCTGTCAATTTGGCTAGCTATCCAGCTCTCACCACACAATTGGTAATTATAATACAATAAGGTACATATGTATTTACACCTATGCAGGACACACCAGTTGTATAGGCATCGATAAGTATTATCTAAATTACATATTTAAATTACATGATTTACTGTCAAATTACATGGCTGCTGTCATTTCGTCTTTAGTTTGTGGGAAAAATCTGATAACTGGTGATTCAGTGGACCACATCAAGAAATATAGAGATATTGACTTCGCATTAACAAGAAAACCCAATTGTGTGCTCGATGGATTACAGATACTTGGAAAATTAAGTAAGGCTTGAAACCATTCCCTCATATAACAATAAAATGCATCTTATAATAATATATTCTCACCTTATGCACATAAGGGACTCCAGTTAACAGGCATCATCAATATGATAATAACGTATACATGGAGTAAGCATGTTCACAATTTTTCACTGACACAAGATATATATACAAAGGAAGTTGATGGAATAATGACAGTAAGCACACTTTGCAAAGGTTAAAACAATTCATGTGATAGAATTCTAGGCACCATTATTGTTTGATATTGTCGAAAATGCGCGCAACAGCTGGGTGTTGCGTAACACTTGATCGATAGGGTCGGCTAATCATAAGAGTATAAAAATGGCTTATAAAACGTTATTTAGTTTACCGTACACGATGTTTCAAGCAATATAATCTGCAAGAAGCTCACAACAGTATAATATTATTGGTACATTTATTCCTACATATGTAGGATGCTTCAGTTATACAGGCATAGAAAAGTATTATTTAAATTACATAAATTTGATTTATGGTGAAATTACATGGTTGCTGTCCTCTCTGACACAAGTTTGTGGGTACTATTGTGGTGAGAGCAGGCTGCTAGCCGATTGGTTGGCACTAATCTACGTTAAGGTCTAGGTCACTAATATGGGCCGTGAGAAAATATGAACAAGGCTGAGTCAACAACCAATCACAGCAAAGTTAACGTGGCAAAATGTGATTCGCAGATAGAGAACTCTATTTGTCAAGGAATCCCGAAACAACCAATCAGAAGCCTGCGTTTGTCTACCTAAAAACAACCAATCAGATGACTGCGCTTGTCTATAATAATGTAGTTGAAATATGTATAAATACGTGTTGATTTTCATAATAAAACGATCTGTTGCCTGGCCCTTGTCTTCTGTTGTTACACTATCTGCTGGCTAGTCATTCAATGGAGCCCATTAAGAAACATAGGAATATTGTCTTCGCACTAAAACCTGGACCTCACGCTGTCCTTGGAAGACTTTCAGGAACTATGCATAATAAACAACACGAAAAATCAGAACACAAATTGGTGACTCAAGAACCGTTTATTCCTGCACCAATACAGAGCCAACCATTAGGTTATTTTACACAAAGTCTTAGAATAAATGTCATAACAATAAATCACAATAAAACTTCTGATAGTTTTTCTCTGTCCTCCGACGAACAGCGAACGATGAGACGATGACTGCTGGATTGATGGCTTCCGCGAAAATTATGGAGGAATTGGGTTTGAGCAAACATCCATGAATTGATCGTTCAATCTTCAACCACACTAACACCATTCGTTTATAATGTGACTATCCGTTTTTCTGCATAGTTGATCAATAATCGAACAGATATTTGCCGTGCTTTATATGCAACTCAGATCAGGAATAATCATCCAGCCTGAAATAATAATAATGTATATTCTCATATAGACATATAAATTTACATGAAATTGCATGCCATTTTTACAGGCACGATCAAGTATGATATAATATCAAATCGTAGATTGTCTACAAGTTAATAATGTTTCGACAGTTTAATATTTGATATATATATATATAAATACACTCATTTTCTGAACTAGGCTGTATAGTTATTGAATTGTACAATTGTCCTCAAGGTTGAGCGGGAAAATCGACTTCGTTTCGTTTTCGTCGCGTGGTTGTCGGCATACAATAACCAACCAAAATTGAGGTAAGTACAACGTTTACAAGGGATTCAAAGCTGTTTTAAAAAATTAAAGGTGCTAAGGTGAATCAGTAAAGTGTAATGAAATGGGTAAGTGCAAGTATCACTAATAAATGCATTAAAAAAATGAAACTCCCTAGGCTGACAACGTTCATTTGAAATGTATAATGCTACGCGTATATCTCGTACTATCATGATGTCCACTTTTGGTTTTAATACATTTTTTCCTTATGTTGATTTTTTTTATTTTATGCTTTTTTGTGCATTTGGTGCACAACCGTACCCTACACAGAATAGGAATAGAATAAGTCGAATCAAATTCATAAAAAGCTATAAAATGTTAGGTTCAATGGAATATAATGAGGATCAAGTAAAGACGTTATTAGAAAATGAATGAGATAAGACATTTTGAAGTGGTATTTAAAGATCCGACAATGGATAGCAAGTTAATTTATAAGATGCCCCATAAATTTGTGCAGATCCCGCGTGGTCGAATCTCAACAATAGGCTGATTGAATGGTATATATTTAAAGGTAGAAGCATGATCTGTTTAGGCGTTCATTATTATCTTTTTCGAGATAAAGATCTAAGCCCTCATAAAAATCAGAAATATCTCGAGCCTTCAAATTCTATATTGCTGTTCCTGCAGAATGGGGCGATTCACCTTAGTGACCCCCACCATATCTACTGATCAGCCAGCGCCACCCTCCCTCCTTTCAGTAGGAAATGATCAAAGCAGCTCTAAAACCCTCATAAATAGTCTATAAAATGCCATAATTTCACCATTAACCTCGTTTCACTTTATTCCGAGGATTCAGCGTATGAGGAATGCTAAGTGCCAAATATGGAAATGTACTTATCACTTATTGAATACCAAATGGTAGCATAAGGTCCACGGCAAATTCCTGAAAGCTTATCACAGTATAAATTACTGCTTTTCGTCTGCTTCAATCTTTGTTTCGTAGCCGCCTATCAAATTCTTCTGATCCATAACTGAAGAAATTGTTCCCTCCCCTGATGATGCCCAAATCTTGTGACGTGAATTGAAGACTTTCAGCACATTTTCGTCAATATCGAAAGGAAATTATCCTGTCGTGGACTTAGTTTTAAGTTCCTATGGCTGATTACACGTTTCTTTTTCTTACACCAGCTCTGCGTTTAGCACAAGGCTTGATGTATAAGATTGCTCAGAAGATTGTATATGGGTCTCTGAGTTAAGATTCAGACAGAGGATCGAAAATTACGTGATTATGATGGCACAAATCTGGAAAAGAATTTTCCGTCCACTTAAATAAATTTTCCTTGATAAGATCATTATCTGTGTCCGGCAAGCCATTCAGTTCATTTAAGCAGCGTGGTATACACATGCCCATGCAGTAATAAACTCATTGGGCAAAGTTAAAGTATGGTCCAAAGAAACCCGAACGCATGACTTGCATTGGCAGAACTAGTCGGAGTAAGCGGTGTATTTTACATAAAAATGCCATATGTTTACTATGAAAGTAGATATGAAATTTTTGTATTTGTCCACGTTCCAAATGGAACATAGGACTTCAAACTAGAGGCTTGAAGTTCCGGTAGCAGTGGTGTTTACTTTTTTGGGGTGGGGTTGCTAGCCTCATGTCCAACCTTCCCCTTTCACCAGTCTAGTAATGGCTCAGTGAGGTAAAGTTGCTCTTCGGTCGAGGATCGAACCACGAACCACCTGCGTGGTCGGCGAGCATTCTACTGCTGTGCCACCAACGCACCACAGAAAAAATGAATTACCCAAACCCTAATCTAAACCCATAATATGACTAGAACTCTAAACTTGCAGTAAACCTGCCGGCAACCCTAGCCGCCACCCTGATGATTCACCAACATTTCATTCAAACAGCAGTTAAAAAGATATCAGACTGAAGTCTTCACCTCATTTCGTTCACAGCTTTCACAGCGGGGCTACAATGATGGTAGGTCACGTTGTCACATAAGCAGTATGAGCTCAAACTAACTGGTGATCTCTCACCCTCGGATCTTTATACTCTCACTCTTTACCAGGCATCTTCTTGTGCGGATGGCAAACCGAGACTTCATGCATAATATTATATGTGTGTCTAGTAGACTACTGTAATCAACCATTCATGTGCTAACCACCTGCTTGAAGTTATATACGTTAAAAGACATGGTTCTGAATTACTTCGCTGTGTGCATTTTTACTTTCATAATGTTTTGATTTTAGATACTGGCGACAGAGTTGATAGTAATGAGTGAAAGTAGTTTTGAAAGGCGACCAAACACAATAGGCGACGTTAGCTTGCAGAAATTTTTCGGGAACAAAATGGGAGAAATAACCTGAATAGATCTATTAATCGGTGCCTCAAAAAAAGAAAGGTTAAACAATGGTTACATTCTAATAATACCCCTATTCTGATGTAACAAACATTTTATAACGTCATCATCCGTTTTATCTGTCTTGAATTTGTAAACTGTGTTATTTGAAAAAGGACTATTCGTGTTCCTTCTCACCTGGTTGAAATTTCGCTTGGCAAATTATTTTGGGAATAAGTTTTAATAGAATTGTGTTATGTTTCCTGGGTTGAAAGGAATTACCATTTTCTGACAAGTCACATCGGTGTCCGCATCATGTGACCTAACTGCGACACACTCTTAGCATATTGGTCGCAATGATTAGTGTGTCAGGTGGACGGTGTCAAAATATCGGTATAACGAGGAAGATAGGATAGTCGGAGGGTAAATTCATCTACACAAATCGTTTACTCCATGTAGAGACTGCACCTTTCGGCATAGTATAATTCAATGAAGACTTCACGTCTCAGCATATCAATCAATGCAGCCTATTTTCGTGTGAAGAACAGTCCTTTTCGAAAAATGAATGCTATCAGTATATGGAAATCACCTATAAATGCTAACAGAGCTTTCTGTGGGAGCAGAAGTTATCGCGTAGATGTGTCTTTTACCTTATCTGTGTTTGGACAGGAATTATCGTAAGTTGAAAGGTTATCTCTAAGTGGATTTAATCTATATTTGCACTGATTGGTGCAGTGTAATATGGGTTTTGTTGGTTCTGTGTATAAATCGTATCTCAACCTTATTAATATTGTGTCACTGTCTGTTTAGCTGACTGCTAGGACAGCCAATGTAGGTCGTTCTCATGAGTATTGGAAGTGCTGTGCAGTAAAGAAGGCAATTACTCGTTTAAATTTCCTTGCTGTTTCACTTAAGCACTAATTCAGTATATGTTATGATTATGCACATGAATCGTGGTGATTATGAGAACTGATTCTAGTCAGCTTTATTATTATTATTTTCGATCTACTGTTTTTTTAACTACTTCTACAGACATTGCATACCTAACGTTCATGATTCGGTGTTACTTGTCACCAATAATGGAGATGAATTTCTCCTGAAATTTTCATTAGCATGAAGAAGTACAGATGCGACATCACGATTTAATGTCTAGGTTGCATTACATGGCATTGTTATTTTCATCAGCACAAGTTGTATGTGTATCTTACAATATTTTAAGTATTTCTCTATTCTCCTAATACTCTGCAGAACTGTTTAGAGTTGAGACCTATGTACTTCATATTCGATGGCTATAGTTTACTAAATATGAGAATGTAATTTTTGCAGGATTCATAAGACCCTGTCCACTATACATTACTGAGATTGTGGATCAATTTCCAAGTTACACATTTGCAGTACTTCATTTAATGTAAACATATTTAGTGTGAAGTTGATCTGCAAGTAATCTTAATAAGAGAAAGACGCCTCAACAATGTGGATGTTACAGAGATTATCTCGAAATTCGCCTATGATCCTCTTATACTGGAAAACATATGGGGTCCGTTTATGCATACGGCGTCAATATAAATATCAGCTGTGGAACACAAGTAATTTTATTTGCATGAGAATTTCACTTAATATTAACAGAGTCAGTGTATTCATAGTGAATACTAATATGTAGAATTATCTTTTACAACTTCATGTTGTGCTAGTCCCTACATGTGCTTTATGGTTTTCAGGTATACGGAGGTTGTCGAATATGAAATCAGCGGAAGGATCATTCGGTCAATCTAACGCTGATACTGTTCATCAAAATTTTCTCTATAAATTAAGAAAATGTTTTGATATACTCCTAATTTTCACTTCTTCTGGACTTCTTCAGTGAGTCTCTGTACTATGAGCCTTTGCAATACTTTAATTCGGATTAATGAATGCTGAACTTAGTTAGTGGAATGGATATTAACTGTAGTATTGAGATTATTACGTTAGTCATTCGTAAGATTTCGTGTCTGCTTTTATACAATAGCACATTGTAAAAACTAAGCAGGATATAGCAAGCTGAATAATAATTCTGATTGATACTGTACTGTTCGACACGATAAAGTCGCCTTATTTAGCCAGTTGCAAGTCTATATACTGTTAAACACCAAGTATGTAGTCAAGTAAATGTAATAACTTGATAGCTGCTTCACTAGTCTGTGAATATACAGTGACATCATCAGATAGACCGTTTACTTGACAATGAGCTAGGAAACAATTGTTTATTTATAATACGTCGTTGAATCATATGATGTCATCTAATATGCATCCTTTTTATGATCAACTGCAGTATCTGAATATCTACTTTATGGATATTAAGTAACTCACCCCTTTATGCCTGTAATTATCTCCAGTATTACAAAAGTACTCCCTATTAGTTTGATGCGTGTACACTAAACAAGTCTTCCACATATGCCAAGGTTTCTAGTGTCCCAAGTGTCAATAAGAGTTGCTTCCCTGGTTCCTTTACAAATGATGTTCTAAAATAGCTCCAGTCACTGAACCCTTCTTGTAGCGTAGGTCCAGAATGTTTGCCTAGCCTTATTCTTAAAAAATGTGCAGATATCCTGTGTTATCCTCTCATGGGCATATTTAATGAATCTTTTTCCAGAAATTTCGTGCCAGCCATTTGGTAGGACATTAAAGCTGTGCCTATTACTATATCATCTACTAGAATATGTTTTAAATTTAGACCTATTGCTTTCATCTCTCCATTTCTAAAAACTATGGAAAAGTTACTTTTAATTAATCTTCAACCTTCACTTAAAGCCGTTAACGATTCCTAACAATTCGCCTATAAACATAGTAAAGGTACTTTAGATGCAGCTGCAGTCTTGCATCACGACAGTGTCCCCAGTATAGACAAGGGGGCTAAATTTGTTCGCCACACCTCCCTAAACTACACATCGACCTTCGACTCAGTACCTAGGGATATCTTGTTAAATAAGCTTGCTGAAACTCAAATTATATGTTAGATTGTTGAATGGCCTCATTCTTATTTATCAAGGAGAAAGCACTACACCGTTTGCTAGAGGAAGTCCTTCAACGCCAATTGCATTTTTGTTTGAGAAACTTAATGTACACATGCATACTAAATGAAATTTGTCAAGTACGCGGACGATCTAACTATTCTAATGTCTGTTAATTCGCGGCTCTCTATCAGGAGCCAGAAAATGCTCTTTAACTAAGTCCTTCCAAATGTCCGGCTAATAATTTCAGTTTCCTACGTAAAAGAAAGTCAGATGAAATTGTTGACCCCTATGACTGTCGCGAAACTGATGACAGTGACATATAAATCATGTCTGACTTTAAGCATCTCGGACTAATTCATCACACAGCCCAATAGACCTAAATGTATACCACATGCAAGTATAATGCTTATGAACTAGGAATGCAAATCAAAGTAAACGTTTTTACGATACATTCATTATTTAAAAGACTACAATTTGACCAGTTATACAAAGTTTAATACATTTAGACACAATTTTCCTACGCTGGTCACTTCTATGACACATTACCTAAAGCTACGTAGCTATCTTAAAATATTTCTCACTGAAAATAATCTCCTATAGCCCCTACCTTAGTGAGCAACTTAATGTTATCTTTGAATTACGAAGTAAATGTGGAAATTCTGAGAACTTTCTTGGTGAAAAGATCGTCCCCCTACTCGAAAAAGCGAAATATACCCGACTCTCCACAAAAGCCTTTAGAGTCATTCATCCTATCACCTCAAATGACTCAATATTTGCAGTCACTTAGAAAGTAAAAATAAATTTACCGAAGACAGTGTGCTTATGATTTCTAGATATTACAATGCACCATGAGATGAAAGCTATAACCATAGATTATAACAGCTGGACGTCCGATATTAATCCAAAACACGATTACTATTTTGAATCACAGAACATCCTACTTTGCTACCTCATCTTCTAATAGTTTCAACAGATGTTATTTGGGGGGGGAAGGCACACCAAAAACTATTGGACTTTGAATGCTACAAATATTTGAGGGACGTGTTACAATACATCAACACGTTGTGGTGTAAGGCACACAGACCACAAACACGACGGGTGGAGAAGAAGGCAAAGACGGTACGGAGGAAGCGTTTATTTACAGGAAGCCAGACTCAAATTACCCGGGTACAAGTTAGTTATCATCATTTATAACAAGCTTTGATAACTGGTCCTCCTCTTGCTCCAATGATGCCACATCACCGTTTCTTTCTGAAAAAGAGAAAAAAGAAACTTGTTTAGTGGCATTGTATCAGTTTCCATTGCATTACAGTGGAAAGGGAAGGAGGCTACAGTCAGTTTCCAGGTCATGATGAGTTCCTGCGTCGGCTAGTTACACGTCTTCGTGAATTCGTTTTCCACTGAATTTTAAAGTTTTTTCTGGGTGTTTTGCTAATTATGCAGTGTGTAGGTCAGTTTTGTCACTGGACGCTACCATTTAGCTTATTTTTAACCTGAAGTTCCCAGTTATTATGTTGGTAGTCAAGGATTATGGGAAACCCGCAATCACTGAGCTAATTAGGATATGCTATACTAATATAGTAACATATAGTATGCTAATAATAGTAACAGTAAACTCCCTTACTGTTATGCCATTGTTTGGCAGTGAAACCTTGCGCTGGTTTTTCAGCATGAGTGGCACTAAATCGAACCTACTGGGTTCACTTATCAACGTTGTTCCATCCCTCACAGGACATATTAAGCATGGACTAGCCTTACTTCAGAGCAAAGTTTTAATGCGGCACGCAGCTCTCTTTTTAAGCACGACCTGTGTCATTTAAGAACATAGTGGCTAAATAAGATCCTCAGTTATTGTAAAAAGGCATTATCGAGGAATAGGTTAGAATAAGTTTAGAATTGTCGTAAGCTTGGTGGTGCTGCGGTGTAAGTGATAAATCGTATTAATCGCCGTTATTCAGGATATGCTATGAACCAGAAATGCTCGGCTGAATAACATAGTAAATAAAACACAGATCGGTGTAATTTATATCTGACTCCAAATCGCTCTCATCACGAAACAACCAACTAAAGTATGCTTTAAACTGTCGCTCTCAGCCATTTGAAGGGAAATTTACTTGATTTGTGCTGACCTAGTATACACAAATCCCACATGTCAATGAATTCATTGTCAGTTGTCAGTTAACTGGCTACTTAAAAATGTAGATTAGTTAATACATACATATATCTATGTGTACCAATTAAGGACACATTAAATGTTTAGGAATTGTAGTTGAATTATATTCGCCTAGTAAGCAAAAATGCATACATCCTATTTTGGACTTAAATGCATCGAAATTACTGTTGATTTATATTCACTTACTAGACATTCTCATACATCTCAATGTACTTTAAACACGACCGATGCATCCAAATAGCGTGTGACTATCACACTACAAATGGGTGTTTACTGGCACTGAGAATCAGGAAGACGGAAAACAATTTCACATTAGTTTAAGGTAATATATTAATTTCACTAAGGGCATTCAAACTTGTTTGATTAGCCAGTCCCATGGTGGCACTAATGTTTATTTACATGATCAGATTACTTTCTGAGTGCATTTTTTTCACTTAAGTCACATCATCTAATTTCCGGTAACATCATTATTTTATTAGTCTTTCTAAGTAAGGACAAAATGCAGTTTTAGCTTAATTGCATTTAGGATAAGGACACTTTGCCAAATAGGACAACAAGCATCACTAGCTAAGACCCTGGCATCTCGAGCCATTGATGTATGTTGTGTTTCAGAAACACGCATACAAGACCCAAGTGTGGTTATTCACCTAACCCCACCTGGCCAACAGGATGAATCTTCAAAATTCACCTTGAGGGTGTCAGGAGATGCCACAGCTAGTTCACGGGGATTAGCTGGCGTAGGGATAGCTCTGAGTACTAGGGCAGAAAAGACATTGCTTGACTGGATCCCGGTAGATAGCCGAATGTGTGCTGTCCGTCTGAACGGATCAGTAAGAAGGAGAAAGGACTGCACTACTCGCCGATGCCTTTTCGTAATCTCCGCCTACGCCCCCACTGACTGCAGTTCGGATGAAACGAAGGATGAGTTCTACCAAAAGCTGTCTAGTTTGGTGAGAAAGGCTAAACGCTCAGATATAGTCGTTCTAGCTGGTGACTTCAACGCTCAAGTAGGGAAATTGTGTCAATCTGAGAAGGATGTCGGTGGCACCTATGGAGTTCCGTGCCAGCGAACCGACAACGGTGACCGTCTCCTACAGTTCTGTTCAGATAATCATTTGTTTCTTGTAAGCACTAACTTTAAACACAAGGAGAGACACTGTTTAACCTGGCGACCCCCATCATCAAACCAACGCTGGACACAAATAGACCACATAGCAATAAGCTATCGTTGGCGTGGGTCGGTAGGAGATTGTCGCTCCTTCTGGAACACGTGTGTAGATACCGATCACGCACTGGTCCGGGCTCGTGTGTGCTTACGACTGAACGGACGTAGGAAACAGCTGGCGGTAAAACCATCACGCCCCCAGCTCGATCAGGAAACTAAATCCCTATTTGAGGAAGAACTAGCTAAACGCATATCTGAATCGACAGCTGTGCTCACCCTGGAGAAGCCTGGAAGAATATTCAGTCAGCTATAGATACAGCTGTAAAAGCTGTGAATAAGACAAATCCAAAGGTGAGTAAAAACCACTGGATTTCGACTGCCTCATCCGAACTGATAGATGCTAGAAGACTTATTCCGGCGAGCTCCGAATTCAATGAGGAGCGAAAGCTGCACAAAAGGAAACTTACTAAAAGTCTCCGCAAGGACCGTGAACAGTGGTGGGTGACAAAGGCGAAAGAGATGGAAAAAGCATTGGCGATAGGCAACACTAGGCAACTCTTTAGACTCATCACAGAATCGGGCGGGAGAAGGCAATTCATAAGTGAGACTATTTCTGAGAAAAATGGCTCCTTAATTAGCTCTCAGGATAGACGCCTTGAACGCTGGAAAGAACACTTTGAGGAACAATTTAACTTGCCTACAGCCACACTGAACCTCCCCGCCATCCACCACGTACCCGAATGGGATATAGACACTGGTCCGCCGTCTGTAGGTGAGGTTACAAAAGCTATCAGTAATTTGAAACGAGGCAAAGCGGCAGGACCCGACGGAATTATTCCGGAGGTGTTTAAATATGGGGGTGACATACTAGTTTGTAGATTAACTGAGGTACTAGGCAAAGTCTGGGAATCAGAGACAGTACCATCAGACTGGGGTAAGTCACTTATTATACCGATATTCAAGAAGGGAAACAAGTCCTCGTGTGATAATCATAGGGGGATCAGCCTAACGAACATAGTCTCTAAAATCCTAGGCTCAGTAATCATGCATAGACTAAGCAGAACTCGGGAGGAACAGACAAGGGAAAATCAAGCAGGCTTTAGACCAGGTAGAGGGTGCATAGATCATATCTTCACTCTTCGACAGATTCTAGAACATAGACACACTTTTCGGCGTCCAACAATTGTCATATTTCTTGACTTGAAGGCGGCCTTCGACTCCGTGGACCGAAAGGTACTATGGCAATGTCTGACTGTGAAGGGAGTGCCAAGAAAGTACATTGCACTAATCAAGGCACTCTATTCAAACTCACGTAGTCGTGTAAGGGCTTATGGGGAATTGTCATCTGAATTGGTAACAACCAGTGGTGTCCGACAGGGATGTCCACTTTCCCCATTTCTGTTTAACTTCATCATAGATATGCTAATGGAAGTATCCTTAACTGAACGTAGTGACTTAGGAATCGACTTGTTACCAGGGAATAATCTTATGGACTTAGAATATGCAGATGACATAGTCCTGTTAGGGGAGGATGCTGACAAAATGCAGAGTCTTCTGAACACCTTGAGCAGCAATCTTCGTATGTTTGGCATGCGATTCGCCCCTACAAAATGTAAGATGCTGCTACAGGACTGGACACGTCAACTCCTAACTTAGTGATAGGGAGTGAAGTGATAGAACATGTTGACCACTTCACCTACTTGGGAAGTTGTATTAGCACCAACGGACTGATTGGCGATGAAATCTCAGCACGGATCCGAAAAGCTCGAGCTGCTTTCGCTGACTTACACCATCTCTGGCGTAGGCGTGACATCCGGTTATCAACCAAGGGACGTGTGTACTGCTCATCAGTTCGCTCCGTCCTTCTCTATGGCTCTGAAACATGGCCAATACGCGTTGAAGACATGAAAAGGTTGACTGCTTTCGATCATAGATGTCTGCGATCTCTGTCTCACGTTAGGTGGTTTCACAAGATAAGTAATGTTGACGTTAGGCGTAGAGTGTTGGGCAAAGAGGGAAAATCAATCGACGAGGTTATAAAGTTACATAGACTAAGATGGCTAGGTCACGTGGTGCGCATGCCTAACCACCGCCTCCCCCGACGGGCATTGTTAGCTGATATAGGTTCAGGTTGGAAAAGAGCCAGTGGTGGCCAAACAAAAACATGGCATCAATCCATGAAATCCTTGACAGTTAAACTGAGTCAGGTAGGGAGATGCAGACTCCCGGGTTGGGGCCCTCGGGACTCTAGGAATCAATGGCTGGAGACAATAGGTGACATGGCTCAAAATCGTTGTCAATGGCGCAGATGTATTCAATCTCTGTAATCTTTCATATTCCTTTCTACCATTACCCATTCTGTTTCACTCTTATATCTGTCAAACTCTATAAATTCTCTTCACTCATCTTCTTGTCTACCTCTGTGTGCTATTTGGAAGGTGGCAACTCGAACTGCTGCACTTCGGTGCCAAGTTCTATGTTGAATCCAGACAGACAGACAGACAGGATATTTTAGGAAAGCATCTCATTTAAAAATCAGCATATGGTGCAGCACCATACGGTAGAAAACTAAGCCAACGAGGGTCACACCCATGTCCTTACCTAGTTTACAAAGTATAGCAACGCTGAGTCGACGAACTGGTGGAGTTTTGTAGCCCTATCCTTTTGGCTGTCTATAAGAAACATTTGTGGTGGCTATTTTAGTGGTGGTGCGTACTTTCCCTTGGCAGAAACGGTTGTGATGGGCATTAAGTCCCGTATCGTTTTAAATCTATAAACGCAATCGGTTCGCTTACTATCTTTCTAATTTTGCACGGAAAAGTCTATTAAATACTATGTATACACAAATATAACACGTACTGAGTCCGTTGAATAATTTTTTCTCTGAATGTTTTGCGCTTCATGTTAGAGTAAAATAGCTTGTTTAAATAATTGTGACTTCTAAAATTACAAAAAGCAGGAGGTTTGATGGAATTTCATCTAATTAAAATGTTATTTCTCAATTATGGTATGCACAGAAAATAATATAAGCAGTTCCTTTTTATTCTCTTCAAAATGTTTTTAGAATGAACTATGATAACAGAAATAATGAGCAGTTACCTTCTAGTAATAGATTTAATTCACGAACAGGTGGAACCTTTCGTCGCGGATCTCGTTATTCAGTAGGTTTGTCGACGGGGAATAATATGAATACACGTCCTTCAGTAAACTATTATAATAATCGTTCGGATTATTATAATAGATATAGAACAAATGGCCGTCGAGGCCGCCCATTTAGGACGAATAGTCGGTGTATAAGTAATCGTGGCTCTTCCACCTCGTTTGTCGGGGATTCTAATAGCAGAAGTCACCCAGTTGCTGAGTCGGTTCCACAATCCACAACTAGTATAGATCACTTCGAAGGATCTGTATTCCCAGCTCATGACGGATCTTCGGACAGTGATAACTCAAGCTCTATCACCAAAATTTCAATCAGTGCTCCGATGTTGCCAACCGGAACTAAATTTCAGGATAATTTAAGGAGTGAGTGATTGTCTTATAGCCAAAAGTTTTAATATATTAAATCTTAACTGCTGTCTGCAAGTGTTAATACACTTCAGTTTCTTTGTTTTTGATGTATATTTCTTGGTAATAATTGAATTTTAAGTACACGTGAAATATAGATGATTGTAAAACATCATGAAAACATGTAAAAGTTACCCATAGCCTTCAAACGCTCACGTTAGACTCTTGAGCTTCTGAAAAATTTCTTTCTCTTGCTGTTACATCCTCTGGAGTGTGAAAATGTTTACTATTGCCCGTAGGATTTGACTTTCAGCCAGTTGGTCCCACTCATGATCTGTCATTTGGCGACCGAGTAATATCATCAGTCTTCACGCAACAAATGTAGCCAGTCACCTTGGACATAAAATATCTGTTCTGCGCAGCTAATTTCTTGAGAATTTGAGTTTGTTGTGTAGCTTATTCTTCGTGAATGTTTAAATGGTACATAAAATGAATCCTAGTGTGTCTACACTTTACTCATACCTTGGTAAAACAAAGCGGAAATACAAACATGAGTAAACATCTTCATAAAATATGAAGGCTGGTAAATTCCTGTCTGCTGGCTTCAACCCATATTTTGCTGATTGAAGCGTGAACATCTAGTGTTCCGAAGGTCGGTGGATCAGGTTATCTCTGATAATTAGGTGGGTCATATAGCTCTAACTGTCAATGGTGGTAGTTGCCGTAAGCCTCCACAATTTAAAAGTATATATATATATATATATATATATATATAACTAATTTTTCCTGCCTCGTTTATGTATTATTGTATTATTGACGCTAATAATCCAAGTAGATCACATATTACTTCATATTGTAGGCAGGTTTAATTTTGTACTTGATGTTCGACGATCATTGTTCTTATATAGTTACAACGTAAAAACATACTGTTTATGGACAACAGCCTTTACATCCTCACCTATATCCTTGCTTTCTGTCTGTTTTTAATAAATTCCTCCACGGCTGTGGAAGAATAGTAGTGATGACACTACTCACTCGTAGAATTCATCTAATGTAGTCTTATTTATCTCAGTCATATTAACCTAACTTGTCATAAATCTCTTCAATTATGGATTACCTTTAGCAAGAGTCTAGTAATTTAACATTTAGCCTTTATAGCCACACAGATGGCTTTCCTAATCTTTTCACTAATGTTTTTGTTTTCTAACTTATTAAATCTGTGGATCAGATAACCTTATTGATGGATTGCGCAATAGCACGTATGAATGTATGATATGCATTTCAAAGATTCGTATAAAGGATTCTGTGTGGTCATGCGCTACGTGTTATCATATTTATCACCTGTCATGTATTAAGTCATGGGCAAAATCTCAAGTGAATAGTGCCGTATCGACTCCAACTCCTTGTTGGCACTGTCCATCGTGTCAAACAGATTATGAAACACCATTTTACTTACTTTTCTACCAGTGCTTTTGTGGACGCACCCGAAATCCTGAGTTTCATCCCGCCCGTAATACAGTACCACATGGTTGTGACCAGCTTTGCAATAAAGTGAAGCGTTTACTTTCTGCACATAATTTACCTAGCAATTCAGTGGCTGATTATCGGTGTCCCCATCGCTGTACAGAGTAAGTTTAAGGATATTTATACTTTCATTATCCTCTTTTTTCTCAATAAATTACAGTTATGGATTGTGATGTGGGAAGCGACAAACGATGTGTTTTTCTAACGTCTGACAATACGTGCTTTCACCACTGAATTAAAAGAATAAATTTTATCAAGGGTAATTGGAAACATCTGTAATTATTGGTGTGAGCTGTGTATTCAAGTGTAGATTGCTTTGAATAGGTCGTTATGCTGTTAGCTGTTTCTTCTAGTATTATGTAATTCGCTTTTCTGAGAGGTAAATATACATAGAGAAGCGAAGAACGAAAAATGTCATTTGATTTTAAAAACTTTTCGTGAGAACTTAACTAGCTCGTTGAATATTAAGACTGTTATTAAATTCCCGAACCCATATTATATCAATCAACCGACTATCTTTTTTCGATGTTGATAGTTTCTAAATTTTTCAGGAACCTATATTTTGTTAATAATACTTTGATAAAGCTATTACCACTAAATAGCGAAACGTCAGTAAAAACAACATCGTTTTGTTTTTCATTCATTGGGAAATACAAAAACCTTTATTATAACGACTTATATTTTATGTAAACGACCGTACATAATGATTGATGCATTCTCGCATATCGCTAGACTTTTTTCGACTATTCTGTCTCCTGACATTAAATTTTTGTTAGTATTTCATGTTTCTCAAGTTATCGTCACTTTTTAACATTATTGTATAACCTGGGTTAGTCATTGAGTAAAACCTCAGGGTATGTTCTTGAAATCGTAACTTGCCCGTGCTGATTATATCATAGTGAAGTTTTATGACACACTTTCTACGGTTGATTAACAGAAATTAAAGGTGAATATACCTTACACAGTTTGGTGAACATTTGTCTAGTTTAATGTTCCTAGCAGGTATAAATTTACAATATTTTGCTTTTTCATCTTTAATCTAAGTATATTGCACTTCGCTTTAGCTGTAAGGAAAAAGCATTCATTTATAAGAAAATGTCTTCAAAAACCTCTCGTATTTTTCCTGAACACTAGTTGGTTAGAACCTTGTCTTTAGGAAATGTTATACTTACCAGATTGTTAGTCACATTTTTTCGCGTGGCGATTAATAATACTACTTAGTCGCCCAAATTTAGGTAGGCTTAACGTGATTCAGATCTGAAACCATCTGGCTGGAAGTCAAAGCCTACAGCAATATGCTATATTCTCACGCTTTAACAAAGAAGTTGTTTATGATATCGATACTGATAAGAGACTCATTAGTTCCCTGTACCATCTAATACCGAATAACAGTTCATTAACGGTCTAAAGTAACTGTGACGCCACTTAGTATAGTGGCCACATACCTTCGACTAGTGACGTTCGTTTTTCAACGCCTGCTTACCATTTTTTACGCGTATTGTAAAGCGTAACAGTGTATCCGCTACGATCAGTGAATTATAGTGAATGATCAATAGAGCACGTTATAATTGCTTTTGTGTACCTGACTACGCCAATATAAGAAAATATTGTTTCTGCCGACTAACTGCCTAAATCACAGTAGAACTTTAAAAGGACAAGCATTAATTTAGTTTGTCACACTCTGAAATATCACAGAAATGAAATGTTGCAACACTAGGTAATCACATATAAAAAATAAATGCTCTCGAGAGTATTTACGAAAAAGTTGGTGACAGTTGAATTCAGTATTCTGTATAACATTTTAGACCTCTCTCCGGATGTGCTATTAAACTTGTATTTTCCTTGGATATCATCTTAGTTTCCTTTTGTTTGTCTGTATAATGAGCTTGAATAATCAACGTGAATTATCGATTCTTAGTGCTTTTTCTGTCTCTATCGATTCTGATTATTTTCGGATCTTTCGGGAGTCCTTGTTGTGTTAGTCATCTCTAGATATTTGCCTTCTCAAAGTAAGCTCTACAGAGGGCTTATCAGCTGTCTCCAACTTCTAATTTTTCAGACAGCTAGATATGGCGGCACATGCCTTCACAGTGATTATTTCTTCGGTGCTGAGATATGTGTGTGGTCAACTTCGTAACACACATGCATCTACTGCTCTCAGTGATGAGCTGGACACATAAGACTTTACTATACACTTGTTTTTTGTTCAGTTAGCTGCATGCATTATCAGGTTTCATTCAGAGCTTCTAAAACATGTGACATTCTTCTTTCGATTCTTCCTGCCGATGACTTCTAGAGAAATAATTTCTTTGTGTCCTTCGTTGACTTGATGTCAGCGATTACTAACAGAAACTGTTCTTGAAGTTAGCACTGATTAAATGCGAATGATTGTCGTGACTAAACTGTAAGAGATGATCACCGTTGTCAGTTAGTTGGCATCGGGTTCCGTAGATGCTGTCCATACGCTTTTCTGATTTAGTCACTTTCTCCATTTGAGCATTACTATCCCATGTTAACTGTCCTGCTTCTGCAAAGTATGGCTGTCTACAGCTATCTTTGCATCTTTTTACAAAGCTTGTTCTTCATATTTCTCAAGAATCCATCTGAATTGGTGCTTAATCGTAGACTACGGACGCATTAAGGTGAATAATACTCAAACAACTGTCTCTTGGGATCCATTTGGTTTAAACCGTTTCTAATCTGGGGCTTGGCAACTCTATTCCATGCATGAGAACTGGTCAAAGGGTCTCTTGGTGCCTTGTCTATTGGATGAAATTAAATGAATACCCAATCTTGGGTTTCGTGTGCTTGTTCTGGAGGTACAGCATAGGGTTTGGATCCCTAAATTTCCAGTGTAATGTTGTTGAAATGGTTTTAAGTAAGTGTTAAAGGTATTCCTCTGACTTAGATTGTTGGCAATGATTATAGGGAAAAGTAGGAATTGCACAGACTATGTGAGACTTCATATTAACGGTGTAAAATGGCAGTCAGTTAGTTTTGAAGAACTTTAAAAGATGAAAAGGGTATGTAACAAATAAATGAGTCTCGTGTACTGATTTCATCGTGTGACCATTTACTGCCTGATGAATGAAAATTTTGGAAGTATACTACCGTAAGCCTTTGTAGGCAGTTTTCTGATATCACACTGTTTCACCTTAGCCACATGTGATAGAGCATTTGTATGTAAAGAGTACTCATATTGGTTGAAAAGATTCCTGTCTCAACACTTAAGCATTTTAGCGTTCTTTACTGGACAAATTTTCCCAGTAGCTACTACATAATTTTAAACACCGTTAAAGTTATTAATTACTGCATTTCTTGAAACAAAACACTAAACCTGAAATAATATATTAATCTTAGGTGCACTGTTTAAGATACTACAGTGTTCTAGTTTAAACGTGTATTTCCTGAATGACTTTCGTTGTGTATTCTATCCACGAGTAAATGATGTTTTAAAAACAGATAATAGACATTCCAATAGACCATAACATCAAGGAATGCTATACTTTTGTCTCTTGCTCTGTCTGTCTGTCTGTCTGTCTGGATTCAACATAGAACTTGGCACCGAAGTGCAGCAGTTCGAGTTGCCACGTTCCAAATAGCACACAGTGGTAGACAAGAAGATGAGTGGAGAGAATTAATAGATTTTGACAAGTATAAGAGTGAAACAGAATGGGTAATGGTAGAAAGAAATATGAAAGATTACAGAAACTGAATACATCTGCGCCATTGACAACGATTTTGAGCCATGTCACCTATTGTCTCCAACCATTGATTCCTAGAGTCCCGAGGGTCCCAACCCGGAAGTCTGCATCTCCCTACCTTACTCAGTTTAACTGTCAAGGATTTCATGGATTGATGAGGCCATGTTTTTGTTTGGCCACCACTTACTCTCTTCCAACCTGCACCTGTATCAGCTAGTAATGCTCTTCGGGGGAGGCGATGGTTAGGCATGCGCAGCACGTGACCTAGCCATCTCAATCTATGTAACTTTATAGCCTCGTCGATTGATTTTCCCTCTTTGCCCAACACTCTACGCCTAACGTCAACATTACTTACCTTATTAAACCACCTAACGTGAGAAAGAGATCGCAGACATCTATGATCGAAAGCAGTCAACCTTTTCATGTCTTCAACGCGTATTGGCCATGTTTCAGAGCCATAGAGAAGGACGGAGCGAACTGATGAGCAGTACACACGTCCCTTGGTTGATAACCGGATGTCACGCCTACGCCAGAGATGGTGTAAGTCAGCGAAAGCAGCTCGAGCTTTTCGGATCCGTGCTGAGATTTCATCGCCAATCAGTCCGTTGGTGCTAATACAACTTCCCAAATAGGTGAAGTGGTCAACATGTTCTATCACTTCACTCCCTATCACTAAGTTAGGAGTTGACGTGGTCCAGTCCTGTAGCAGCATCTTACATTTTGTAGGGGCGAATCGCATGCCAAACATACGAAGATTGCTGCTCAAGGTGTTCAGAAGACTCTGCATTTTGTCAGCATCCTCCCCTAACAGGACTATGTCATCTGCATATTCTAAGTCCATAAGACTATTCCCTGGTAACAAGTCGATTCCTAAGTCGTTACGTTCAGTTAAGGATACTTCCATTAGCATATCTATGATGAAGTTAAACAGAAATGGGGAAAGTGGACATCCCTGTCGGACACCACTGGTTGTTACCAATTCAGATGACAATTCCCCATAAGCCCTTACACGACTACGTGAGTTTGAATAGAGTGCCTTGATTAGTGCAATGTACTTTCTTGGCACTCCCTTCACAGTCAGACATTGCCATAGTACCTTTCGATCCACGGAGTCGAAGGCCGCCTTCAAGTCAAGAAATATGACAATTGTTGGACGCCGAAAAGTGTGTCTATGTTCTAGAATCTGTCGAAGAGTGAAGATATGATCTATGCACCCTCTACCTGGTCTAAAGCCTGCTTGATTTTCCCTTGTCTGTTCCTCCCGAGTTCTGCTTAGTCTATGCATGATTACTGAGCCTAGGATTTTAGAGACTATGTTCGTTAGGCTGATCCCCCTATGATTATCACACGAGGACTTGTTTCCCTTCTTGAATATCGGTATAATAAGTGACTTACCCCAGTCTGATGGTACTGTCTCTGATTCCCAGACTTTGCCTAGTACCTCAGTTAATCTACAAACTAGTATGTCACCCCCATATTTAAACACCTCTGTAATAATTCCGTCGGGTCCTGCCGCTTTGCCTCGTTTCAAATTACTGATAGCCTTTTTGAACTCACTTACAGACGGCGGACCAGTGTCTATATCCCATTCGGGTGTTTGCTGGATGGCGGGGAGGTTTAGTGTGCCTGTAGACAAGTTAAATTGTTCCTCAAAGTGTTCTCCCCAGAGTGCAAGGCGTCTATCCTGAGAGCTAATTAAGGAGCCATTTTTCTCAGAAAGAGTCTCACTTATGATTTGTCTTCTTCCACCCGTTTCCCTGATGAGTCTAAAGAGTTGCCTAGTGTTGCCTATCGCCGATGCTTTTTCGGTCTCTCGCCTTTGTCACGCGCCACTGTTCACGGTCTCTTGCTGGGATAGAAGAAAGTGTTAATTAACCATAAATGTATTCGAATTCAATTAGCAAACGAAATAACAGTTCAGTCTTCCAGTTTTAGCTTAAATGTTTGAAAACGCTGAAATGCTACTAATCCTCCTACATGTTAATTCTCCTGTTATTCGTTTAACCAATTCGATTATTTAGTTGTCTTACCAACTTTTAGATGTAATGGTAAAAAGAAACAAAAGTGGCTGTGTAGTTAGTTAGTTGATTGTGTTCAGTTTTTACAGCTGCGTAAAAATTCTAATTTTTCACGCCCGAGTGTAAAAATATGTCCTAAACATGAGCACTTATCACGTCAGTAATATGTTTGTTTTTATAGATTATGTCATCCAGGTCCGTGTCCTCCATGTCTGCATTCTGTCACTTTGAGTTGTCCTTGTGGAAAGTTTCAACGTTCTGGTATTTGTGGTGATCCTAGTCCCCCACCTTGTGGACAGATATGTGGGCGTCAACTTCCTTCATCTCTCTGTGCAGCGGGTGTCCATGTGTGCCTGGAACGTTGTCATTATGGACCTTGTTCACCTTGTCGTTGGAAAATACAAACAAGTAAATCGATTTGTTTTACCGTTGTTGTTTTTTTCATTTGATAATAACAGTTATTCTGCTTAATAAAGCTGGATCTGAATATCAGTTATGTAGAACTGTGAATCAATCCAAGGTCTTTATTTGACTCAGAAGGTTAAAATTAATGAGCGAGGATCAGTAGGTTAAAATCTCAATCTATATTTCTGAAGTGTGAACAACCAGGTGGTGCTATGGGGTTCTCACACAATATTTATGACTCATATATAAATGAGTGTATAAATCTGCACAAGGTTACTCAAGTGAAAGGGAATGTACATTAAAAAAAAATCCATAACCGATAGGCATATCATTTGTACTTTGGATATATTCTGTTTTGTAGTTATCATTTTAATCACCTGTAAATACACCTTTGGCGTTTTCTTGTCGTTTTCAAAATCATGGTGTGATATAGAATCTTTTTTCAGTGAAAGACTGTGCTGGTGGTGACGTATCTTTTAAAATCGACACCTTTAGGTAGTAACTGGTTGGAAAAATGACTAAGAATCTATTATCAATTATTTGTTTGCAAAGATTTGACTGATTACAGGTCTGGTCACGACATGACATCATTTAAAGAACTATTGGAAAACCAGGAAGTACTAGATATCACAATACTGGATGTGTTTCGTCCCGGTTCGGGACCCTTCATCAGCACACATCTATTGGGTTTCAAACCTAGGGCCTACTGATTACAAGAGGAGCTGGTAGACCATCCAGCCACTGGAATCCCCTATCCACCAGTTCATAATTTCTGACTAGGACTATTAATACCAAGTTAATTGATTTATTCATAATAAGAGTGCGTTTGTTTTATTCTTTAAGTGTTAAGCTTTTAGAAGATCAGCCACACAGAGTAAAGACAATGACAATGGTGATGAAGAATAATCGCTGCCATTCATACTGATGCTGTGTGTTTGATGTTTGACAAATGCCTATATAAGTTGTAAAACCACTCAGAATGATTATCTAAATGAGTTATCTGAACAATGAAGAACTCTCTCTTCGAAGAACACTTTACTCCACTATCGGCATACAAAAAGAGTTATTCTGTTGGACAGAGTTGAAAGTTTCGCATTATGCTTCAGTGTTAACTGTTGTTAAGGCCAAATAAAAGTAGCACCCATCTATGTTAAGATTCAAATATTTGTGTTGAAAACTGTGGAGGAGATTATTCTATCCGATTGGATGATTCACTTTTGAGACAGTGAATAAAAGCCATATTCAGCTGTGTTGTCAGCATGCTGAAAGTCTACACCAATCAAAGAAACTGTGTCACTTGCTTACACTAGATTGATGATTGCCTATGCAGATGCAGGCAATTCACACGCCCTGTGATTGGTAAATTCCAGTTCGCTGACATCCAGGTCAGTGAGCTGATTATCGCCTTTGTCTACTTAGAGAAAACGGTGAAGTACAAATGCCTTCCAGTGCATCAGAGATTCTATTTTGTATTGCAAAATGTAAAGGTTGAAATTTATCAAAAGCCTAGTTAGAATCAGGCAGCTATAACATATATCAATGTAAACTTTGTTATGAACACAATCCGTAAATTGCCAATACCAATTACGGCAAAAATAATAGGAAGATTCTAAAGGGTTGATGTTTATTGCCTATTGAACGTTCGACCAACTCAACAACCCAGGAATGACATTTAACTCATCTACCAGCACCCGAGCATTACAAATGAAAAGGAACAACTGCAGTGGACATAAAAAGAAGCCACAGAAGTTTCCAAGAATTCAAAAGCATTCAGGTGCACTACATACTTAAATGTAATTCAAAAGTATGAGAGAACTGAGTATCGACATGACAGAGACTGTCCATACTCCAGTAATTCTACTACTTTATCAGTTTCGAATTTCCCTGAAAGAGTTTTGACGTTAATCTTCGGTACTAATTCACATATAGATTAAGAGAATTATACACCTGCATTATCAGAGTATGCCGAAAGCATAAAAACAGGACAGATGACTCAAAAAAGTGTTTGAAATTAACAGTACTGTAAGACATTCATCTTCATTGCCACTTTGTGAAGCCTCTTTATACCTCACATCATTATTATCAGTGAACTTATTTACATTTTGTGTTGATGATATCTGTTCGTCTCTTTTTTGTAGTAGATTTTTAATAACCGATCTTATTGTGAATGTCATAAAATGAGGCAATTGTTTGGTTGACGATCAAGGAAATTTGAAGTGGCTTATTCAAATTACACAAATATTAGTATACTCACGCATATTTGCATAAAATGTAGTTGTATAATCCCGAAATCAGTTCCTCGGTATTTATTTAAAAAAAACTACTTCTTTATTATTAGTTTTGTATACAGATTTTATTGAGTCGGTGTTTATTATTGAACAG
This sequence comes from Trichobilharzia regenti, assembly GCA_944472135.2. Taxonomy (NCBI): domain Eukaryota; kingdom Metazoa; phylum Platyhelminthes; class Trematoda; order Strigeidida; family Schistosomatidae; genus Trichobilharzia; species Trichobilharzia regenti. Next base: position 50,932,157 of record OX235265.1, read on the forward strand.
TTGGCTCTTATCAACGTTTGTTAAACATTAGGCATATGCATTTAGGTTTAAATTATCTGCTTGTTTCACCATTATTTATCATGTATTTATTCGAACACGAATTTGGCACACCGTGTTCACCAATAGGTGCGCCACACAAATTCTTAAAGTTTGCGTGTGATCTGGGATACTGCTTAAATGCTTAGATTTAAACAGGTGTTTGTCTCAGAAGGCCATATCCGGAGCTTTTAACTTGAAGTCTGGCCCACAAGCCACTGGACTATCAACATGAGCTACATTCGGATTGTTTGTGGTGTCCAAAGCAGGTTCGTACTCCATTCTATCTTTCAGATTTTGGATCTAATGTACACCACAGGTTTGTAGTCGCGGTTTCCAAAACTCCCCTAGGTAGACCTGAGTGTCCTTTAGTCGGGTTGTAAGAGCCAGGCGTTCTCATTCGCCATTTCACTCGTGTGAAAATGCCTTAGCCGTATGAAGATAGTGAATAGGACTAACGTGGCAAAGACTATGAACGCGTGGCCAAGTGAGAGCATTTCGAGAGGAAGACCGAAGTCTACCCACCCTCGGCCGTACAAGGCGGTGCAAGGGTAGTGTTTAATCTTTGGTGATATGAAAATGACCCTCTAAGCGTTTATTCTACATCTTGCTATCAGCACACATACGTTTAGGTAGCTTCACAGGTTTTAGTTTAGCAATGCTTTCTAAGTCATTTTTCACGTAAAATATTTTTCCTGTATTATATAATGCAATCGAATAAATATGGTTTTTGTCTTCATCTTTACAGCTTGTTTTTGCGGTCAAGTTGAACGAAAGTTAATGTGTAACAGTCGTGAAGCCAAACAATGCATTTTTTCTCATGAAGATTTGGAGATTTTACGTGCAGCAGCTGTAGAACTTCAGAAGAGCATGGATTTTACTAAATTAACTGATATGATGAAACGAAGTTGTATACCACTAGGCGATGATATTATTGATAATGATTCATCTGTAACAGAACAATGGGTTGATGTTCAAGTTTTCCCACCTGATGCATTATTAGCAAAACTCGGTTCAACATTTTCATGTCATCAACCTTGCAACAGTCTCTTAAACTGTAATTTCCATAAATGTACGAACTACTGTCATTCTGGAAAATGTCCACCATGTTTATTAGATCCGAAATGGTGCTTAAATTGTCCATGTGGGAAAACGCCTCTTTCTAAATTGGTTGGTTACTCTTGTTTTATACTGATGCATTGTGTGATGATTGTGTCATTTCTTGAATTTCTTAAAACTTTTTCACTTATCACAAACTATTTTGTTTAGTTAACATTGTGATTCATTTTATATGGATAACAAGGTAAACTGTATCATTGTTAATTAGTCGCACACTTGTAGCCAGTATAGTTGTGGTTAGTTGTTATCTTTGTTAGTATTCATCAACAAATCTATTGACTTTTTCAACACCTAATATTAACACATACCATACATACCACAGTACTTGGCCAAATCGATTCACATAGTTTCAGTTATTACATTCCTGTCGGTCAATTTCAGTCTTCTAGGGTGTTAAGGAGGCCTTGAATAAGCCGGTTGTAGGGTTTCTGACTTGAGCACTGAATAACATAAATTCGCATCCCGTAGGGAATATGAATTCCTATATGGTCGCCTTGTTGATTTTACCCCCAATAAACATCAAATCTAAGTTCCTCAGGTCTATTTGATAATTAGTTGATATTATTAAGTAGAAAAAGAGGTGTTTTGACTGTTCATCTGTGGTTCTGTTCTACATATAGAGGATGTGTCGTCTCTTATCGAAAACAGTATCATTGTTTTGAATTTGTGAATAGTGTGATTATGTCTGGCTAGATAACTTTATAAGCTTATTTCCTTCGATTGTAAGAATATATTTATATGAGGAAGTAGAATTGTTATTCTGCATTTCCACTTTCTGGCTGGTTGTGACTAGCCTGTTGTATTGGTAGGTTTTAAATTAGAATAATAACTAGTGGGTATTGAGCTACGTTTAATTGTTTATCTAATCATTTGCCTGGACTGTCTATATATTTGTTGTATACCTGTGATTAGTACATTAATTAATGTTTTGCTTGTACTTTCCTCGTTATTTACGAAATAGATGGGTTCGGTAACCATTTAACTGATCTGGAATAAATAAGGAATCACGCACATTCACCAGCTGTTACCCACTTTTCCAGCTTTCAGTAACTGATTAACTTTGCAAAACAGTAGGTACATTATTCTTCCTAGGTGAACAGTTTTCAGTGACGAACAGATGGAAATCTACAAAGATCAATCTACCGTAAGTCAAATTGGAATGAACATAGTTTTGTCCCAATAGGCAGAAGAAGAAATCTCATCGCCTCCCTTGCAAAGGGAATCTTCCGCATATCCACTAAGAATATATTGAGTAAGGAATCAGTATCCTTCAGAAAAACTCCGGTCAGAAATGGGTATCTAACCTCCTTCATCAACAAACATCCGCGAAATCTGGGTGTGCTGAAGAAACAAATAATTGTAAATGTGAAATTCTGTGAAGGCGTTTATCGAGAGTAATTCGAAGGACATTTTTTACTGCATCTCTACGCCTCACCTTGTTTACGCATACTCTTGTTAATGAAAGAGTCAAAGACAAGACCCTACGGTTGATACTTTGAACATGCATTTAGCGATTCGCTTGTTCCTGTAGAAGCTAAGTAATTAGGTCGTACCAGCATGATATCGTCTAGACACGCCCATGAACACTTACCAACATGGTTGTCAAAAGGAGAGCGTATAAATTTCAACATCTCAATTTTGGAGCATATTATTACTTCTGGTCATGCAGTATCAGCAGACTTCATTCAAAGTCATATAGAAAGCACGATCAAGCCGTTCGAAAGGATTTTGTTTGCATCATCATGCTGCTGAATGTTTAGCAATCAATAAGGATAACGCGAAAATTCTGTTCAGAAATGTTTTATTCACCCTCTTTTTTGCTACCATAGCCTTGGTGTCAATTATACTTTCTTGAATTAGTGCTTGATGAAATCTGTGTAGCCTTTATTTTTATAACCCATTTTTAATTCTTTTCCCTCTTGTGTACCATCAACTATTTCCCAATGATTATCCATCACTTAACTAATTAGTTGTCTACCCTCTCCACCACATGAAACTGCTCACTGTTTTTCACACATTGTTACTTCTCATACACTTTGATTTATTTTGTTACCAACTGAAAATAACCTTTGACTTTGTTGTCAATTAACATTGTATGTATGAACGCCCCTAAAACAGCTGTTTAGCTTTGAAGTTAAGTTATGAAAAGGCATCTCTTCGCTGACTTATGTGTTCTTAAAACAGTAGTATTAGCAACCAAAAAGATAGAATAGGACTAATGTCTGCATAATCATCAGTAGGCCACACGCAAACGTAATGCACTTTCTGTAAGGAAAAAAGATTAACATAAGTGTCTGCTTTCACATTCACATGAGTATACATTAATAAGGGCGTATGACTACTGACAAGTGATTACTCAGTTTGACTGAAGTAAAACACGGTTGCCGTGTTTTATTTGATTCAGTGTACCTTAGATGAACCTGAGCTGTTGATTGGTATCATATATTTGCATTTGAGTGATGCATACTAGTTCTTTTGTGAACACAGGAAATAAATGCTCATAAAGTCACTTGGTCTATGGATGATTTGATAACTCGGGGACACACACAATTTTCTGTATTCATGTGATTGCCATTAAAAAGAGAATAAAGATGACTACTACAATTTTTAAAATTTTTTACCTTTTTGGAATTTTTTTTCACTGTAGGTATCATCCGGTTCTTTGTATGGAGATAGAAAGTCATGTACTGACCCTCTACCTACATGTCCAAATGTATGTGAACGCCGCCAATTACTGTGTGATCACCCTTGCCCTGAATATTGTCATGTTGGTTCTTGTCCACCCTGTAAATTGTCAATTTCTTTAAAATGCCGTTGTGGACATACTTCTAAGACGCTAACGTGTGATGAATTCTCTAAACTAACCGAAACACAAGATGGTAAATCGCACTTTTCGTTGACACTGGTACTATATTTTTCGTACCATATTTTTGTAACGCTTTATTTCTAAACATTCTGTTATTCTTTTTCACTCAATATGCTTATAATGAACTTGAATAACTTTACTTATCACACTGTCAGATTCACACATTTTATCAGGTTCATGCTTTTAATTAATAGTGGGATATATTAATAAAATTACAATTAGGAATTAAAATGCCATAATAAACAGGGGGACGGATAAAGCTCAGACAAAGTAGCATCATAATTACTGAGAAGATTGACATATTGTGCAATTAAGGGTTAGAAATGTAGAAATAACAAAAATGGACAGGATGTTTGGATAAAAAATCTAGTGGGATCATAACTAATGTAACGAATATTTGTTTATGCAATCAGGGATTAAATATGCAGAAATAATAAAATGACAAAATAGACAGGAAGTTCGGATATGAAAATATGGTAGTGTAAATAGGGATTAAGAAAAACTTAAAATAACATGAATAAACAAGAACTTTGTATAAGAAAGGCAATGGGATAGTCACTATTAGAAGAATTACCTGTTTATGATGGCCACGGCAGGGACAAGGGTTGAACGTATTTCTTTTGGGTACATAGCGTGGGTGTGATCTTTTGGACGGCTGGTGCCTTGGCTATGCCCAGATGTCTTAATTTTACTCCCTTTGATAGGTTTGATCTAATCTTGTATATTATTTTGAAGGATTTTTCGAATGGTGCTGAATGTCCTGAATTGACCAGATGTTCTGTCACTTAACTATATACCCGTTTCGTCACATTACTTATGATCCCACTAGATTTTTTATCCAAACATCCTGTCCATTTTTGTTATTTCTACATTTCTAACCCTTAATTGCACAATATGTCAATCTTCTCAGTAATTATGATGCTACTTTGTCTGAGCTTTATCCGTCCCCCTGTTTATTATGGCATTTTAATTCCTAATTGTAATTTTATCAATCTAACCCTTGACCAGAAATCATTCTGGAACTTTCCTACCCATTTATTATAAATACACGAATGTACAACCTAGTTGGATATATATATATATTGATTCAATGGGTTTCTACCCCGGTTCTCTACCTACGTTTAGAAATGAGGCAACTGTGACGGATACGAGAATCATAAAAGTTAGTGTTCAAATTAGGCTAAAATACCGTTAGTTGTGTGCTTCTTCATTCCTATAGTAACCTAAATGCCTCGTGCTTTCATTTTAAGATGACTCATTAAATGAACTGTCTTCTTTGGTGCATAAATTCCAATCTTGTATTAAATTTATTTTGCAGTAGTACTATGTAGGTAGATGCTATAAGATGAATAACTCCCGTTATACTCTTATTTGTTTTTCGGAATTATTATTATTATTATAGAGAAATTTCAAGGGAAGCTTCATAAAGTTTTAGCTAAAGAAATTGTAATAAAATGAAACAATCCTTTCATAAAATTGATAAAAAGTTGTCTGCGTGTATATTGCTGAGAAATTAATTCAACAATTCAATGAATTTGAAATTCCATTCTAACTTTTAGGTATATCAGAATTCACATGCGAACGGATGTGTAAAAAGCGACTAACTTGTGGTCGGCATAAATGTAAAGCTAAATGTTGCAATGTAAGTCCCAAGAAGGTTTTATGTATTAGACCTATTATTTAACAAGTATTCATTCCAAAAAGAATCTGTGTTATTTTCTATATAATTGGTTAAAGTGAGGACTCTTGTAGTGGAGCCAAGTGTGTACAAATCTCATGGACATAAGTCTGACATGTCTTTTGAGCCATCGCTATTTGTAGGAGGTGTAGATGTGAAGACTAACAGCTATCTGCTTTCGTGTCTGTGTTTGTGAAGGAGAAAATTGGGAACTTAATTTTCACTACCTTTGGGGTGTTAGATAGTATAATATTGGAGAGTAATAGTAAGGGTGAGTGTTTGGCGTTAGGTAAGTAGGGAAAATCAACTAATGAGGTTATGGATCTGAATCAGCTGAGTTGACTAAGACACGTACTACACATTTCAAGCCATCAGCTTTTTTGTTGAGTAATTCCAGCTGACATCCGATTATATTGAAAAAGAGTTAGGAGTGATCAAATTAAAACCTGGCGTCAATCTACGAAGCTTTTTACTGTTAGTTTGAGTCACGTAGGGAGATGCAGAGTGCCTGTTTGGGGTCCTGAAAACTCTAAGAAGTAATGGATGGATGCAGTCTGTTGATGACATGGCTCGAAATCGCTCTCAGTGGTGCAGATAATCTACCATATTCATTAAGTCCTCTTCCTTTTCATGTAATTACTCTTTCTGTACATTTCCGTTCATTAAAGTTACCTTGAATTTTTCTTCTCTACTTTTGTGGGGCAAATTAAACTTCTTCACTTTTGTGCATAGTTCTACCTTGTAAGAAAATTCAATCTCAGGCTGGTTTATACACTTTCACTCTTTTTTGATTTTGATTTTTGATTTACAGCTTGATTCCACACTGTATTTTTGGTACAAGTATGGAATTTTCAGCGTGGATATCGGTTTACGATATATTCCACGGTTTGTAGACAGGAACACTGTTGCCCGACTAATTCCCCACTAAACAGCTTTTTAAGTGAATAAGCCTCTTTTTATAGTATCGCATAGTTTTATCACTTATGCAGTCGAGTAATATGAATATAATAAGTTCTACCTCTCATAACTTCTTTGCTTCTTTTGAAAAACAGGTTTTGTTTTCACACTGGATTATTGTGTCATATTCCATTATTATTAGTATTCGAGTCCACTAGTTTTTCTCTTTTATTATTCCGACAATACTGGTTTAGTACAAATTACAAATTATTGTTTGTTATTTTAGATTCATAGATTTTGTTCTACACAGGCGATTTGGTTTTTAGTATTTAAAGCTAAGTTTGTTTTGTACAACAGTAGAACACAGCGGTACTTGGTAGCAGACTAGATTATTTGGCAAGCAAAGTGATGGCGAAATATATTAAAAATCTTATAATGAAAATTCTATTTGCAAAGGTTATTCCTATTCTGCTTCTTCTGTCCACATGTCATGTCTTTTATAATGTTTGACCTCGCCTAGTTTATTAATCTGTCCGAAAAGCTCGAAAAGACGGAAGGTTGTGTGGTAAGGGGCTGGTGTCCCTTCCTCGAAAAATCGCTCCCATCGCTACAGAAAAATATTTAAAACATATTTTTTTCACAAGGATCTTCATTTCTCCTCTCTGAAACCTAATCCGTCGCTCCACAATTCAAGCTCCTCCCCGTAGAATATGCAACCGGCATACTACTTACAAATCTTTACCAGTAGCATGCATCACACTTGTACCACATTCATCTAGCATAAATTCTGTGTCATGGGTTTAAGTGCATCTATGGTGAAGTATTACTGTGCAATATTATCACTATAGTTTGGATAAACTTCATTATATGACAAACCTTCATAAAATGTTTCTGTGACATTTCTTGTTCCATTAATTTTTTTCTTTTGTCTTCGATAGGATACTGTACATTCATGTTCCGAAGTTTGTGGTCATCGACTGTCTTGTCAAATACACTATTGTGAAGAACAGTGTCATTCAGGTCCATGTAATTCTTGTTGGCGGGGTGTAATTTATTCAGAATTAGTATGTCGTTGTGGTTATACAGTACTACATCCTCCACAACCATGCGGTACTACTGGACCTGAATGTAATCAACCGTGTAATCGTATGCATAACTGTGATCATCCAGTTAGACACACCTGCCATAATGAACCTACCTGTCCACCTTGTACCATTCTTGTGACCAAAGATTGTCCAGGAGGTAAGTGAATTTGTTAATGCATATTTTGATTATGCTCTATGCGATGACACTGAAAACAAGTGGCATACATAATTGAAGTTTTTGTACCTTTTCTACTGATTCTTTTTGAGTTTAGCTAAGTGATTTATGCAATAAATACATACTGTGATCTCAGTTCTTTCAGTAATACTAATCACTTAGGTAGCGCAACCCACCTGATATTAGCATCGAATGCACTTGTCTAACTGGGATACTATGATCAAACATGCAGACCTGCTTAGCGTCTTCAACTTGAAAAACCTAAGTTTCACATAAGTGCAAACACTGAAATATTGTAGATATAACCTTTGACGGTAGAACTTACAGCACCACCGTATCTCATTGTCAGTGAAGTAGATGCAACTATAATTCTAGATGTTTATTCGCATCCTCTAACTTACTTTTACTTACTTTACTTCGGCTATCTCCTACGGGAGGATGAGCCGGCTTCATGAACCATGAAGTTTCATGGGAATTGGGTACGAGTGATGTCCCCAGCATCGCTCGGCCTTTTGTTTGAGAGTGCAGCTCTAGCCTTTACACAACCAAGTGTGACCTACAAGGCAGTAGGAGTGGAGTAGGGAGTCCACTATCCATTGGCAGCCGGTGACCGGAGTCCGGTTCATTCGCCTTTTTGAATGGGGCCAGTCATCCAGGGCATCCAATAAGCCCTTTGTCCATACATCTGCCGGTGAGCTTCATACGCCAGTCGTTGGAGGTTTGGAATCAGGGTTTAGCCATCTCCCCTAGACTGTCATCCAATGGACAGTCAACCCGGTGAAGAGCGCCGAGCATCCGCTTTTGCCCTCTCACTTTGGTGAAAAACACCTCCGCCACGTGAAGGCAGTGAGTAGGACTTCCTCAGGAGAGGCTATGTAAGACGCCCGGTCATATGGGAGCATTTCAAGAGGTGTACGGAGGGGTGGCCAACCCGCAGCGCAAGACACCCACCCCCGACCATCCTGAGGCTTTGGAGGCATCCTCTAACACCGTATAATGTATGCAAACTACCAGTTAACTTGTGTCTCACAATAAGGACAACTTACTATTGTAACTATAAAGTACCCCACGTTTGCGCCAGCGTAGTAATAAGAGTTTTGTGAAACCTTATTTTCAATAATTTTGGTTATCCTGATAAATCTAGATTCTTGTTGTCTTGTACATGATTTTTCTATAACTCCAGGACACGGAATAAAATTCAATGTCCCATGTTTTCAAGAGATTCAAAGCTGTGGCCGAACTTGCAACAAACCACTTCCAGGTTGTTCACATAGTTGTCAACGTAAGTGTCATGCTGGCCCTTGTCTTGATTCTACAGACAGTAGTGCTTTATGCACACAGTTATGTCAGAAACCACGTCCTGGTTGTGGTCATCCCTGTGGTCTACCCTGTCATGAAGTCGATAAACTATCTTGCATGGAAGCTGCCAATAACTGTAGTTCAAAAACCCAATTACTTTGTTCTGCATTAGTAGATGTTGTTTGCCCATGTGGTAAGCGCAAAGAAAGTCAGTACTGTCATGAGGTAATTCCTACTTTTCTGGTTTAGTGAATTAGTTCTCCAACTAGGCTAATTTATGATAGTAAAGAGTGAATTAAGTTTTTAGTCTTCTCGTTTTGTGTTAGCATTGTCTATCAGATTTTTGTCTGTATTAAATAAATAAATAAATAAAGGTAACTAAAAGCATAGCACATATTCATCTGTCTTTTAATGCTTTAGGGCTATAGAAGGCACTTACAGAATGTATTGTACTATAGTTTTGGGGAAAAAAGTTTCCATAAAGGTGATATGTGCAAGTGTTTGCTAATTTGTTCTTCCATATGGAATTGGTTGGATAGGGTGCAAATTTAGGCCTTTCTGCGTAATTACTCGAATTTTAGTCAATTTGTCTTGAATCTAGACCACACTCTTTCCAATTCAACTCGGGTAACTCGATCGTCCTTTAACAATAAGTGTGATTCATGGCCCAGTGACTAACAAGTTTTCTCCTGGTAACTGACTGAGTGTAACAGTTATTTAAACTTAAAAACAGTAGGTTTTCTTTCACTATCATAAGGAAGGAATTTATTTACGATTGATGTTTAGTTGTAAATATTTACGTAAACTTATCGTTTTGCAAAACGAACTAACAAAATTTCTCATAATAACTACATTTTAGTACATTATGAGTAATAAGGAATGTAAATATTCACCTGTGCAGCTTCATAAAGTGTTGGGTAGTAGTGTAGTAAGACTGTAGATCACACGGCTTTCTTAGAGGTCAACCCGTCCACTTTGACAGTCTGAATTGAAAGTGATGCAATGAAGTTACCGGTCATTGTAACTGTTCACCATTTACTCTTGTTGGGTTCTTTGTGCCCATTGTAAGTAGAACTGAATTTCCTAACTTCGCGAACTCTTTCAATCCCATCTTGTCATATTGATAACACAACTTTATGCACCTCTTAGTTGTAATATTAGCTGTAACTCAAAAGATTATTACTGATCCGCCAACAACTTAAGCGCTTTCGTTAAAATGATGTGTCATGTACACGGATCCCAGTGGCTGAATGTCCTATGAGGTCGCCCTGTAACCGGAAGATCTTGGGTTCGAACTCCGGTGGGTGCGTGCCACAGAAGAGTCCCAAACTAGAACGAGACAGTTGTCCAGTGCTCCTTGATTTTATTCGTGTGTGTCGGTGTTGCGAGAATAGAGTGCTCATCAACCATGCATGTGCCTCAGGGTATCGATCACCGGCCGATGCGCTCCTAAAACTCTCTTAGCCGGTAGAGAAGGAAAGTTGGACGCGAGTTTAGCAACCCTACCCCGTAAAAATTAAAAACCCATTTCCACTGAAACTCCAAAGCTGAAGGTTGAAATTCTATATTCCTCTCGGGACGCAAAAGAGTAAAATATTTAAAAACATCGTGTTCACGTCTCTATCATTTTTACACAAATTAAGTTCATTTCAGGCCGACTAGAAACAGGTGGATGAGGATGGAAGCATAGTTTTGTTATAATTCCATCAGTGAAAGTAGAAATTACAACACAGTCATAAGTAATGGCGTTATTGTTGCTGTCGGTACGAAGTGGACAATAACTACTCACAAATATTTTTAGATCCTTACATACGTATGTGTATACATGAGCATAATGTTGTTATATATTTTGAACGTCTACCTAGGTTTACACAAAACAGTTTTTGCTTTTTGAGCATAAACAAAGTGTATCAGAGGAATCAACAATAATTCGTCCACTCCATGCTAATGATAGTTCAATGAAATCTATTCCCCTATTGGCTTGCAATGATCAATGCATTGATCATCCAAAATCAGATGTCACTGGTCGTTATGCTGATACAAGTACATGGAAAAGGGGATTTGTGAATAACTGTGATATTGTACCATCTAACTCAGAACAAGATGCTCCATTTGATCCTCCAGACTACCCTCAACATTTAAAAGAATTTGCATTACGAAATCTCGTATTCGTTGAAAATATTGAAAAGCAATTAAAAAGCATGGTTCTTGAAGTAAGTCCTCACTCACAATCTACCACATACTTTAAAAAAATGTGCTTTTCATTCTTCAAGCTTCACTGTCCTGATATATTTTAATTTTAATCATTTAAAAGTTCTTATTTTGACAAAGAGATTAGTTTCCTCTGAAGAGATGGGCTGAGAATGTGTTTTTGATTTTCATCATCATGGTTTGTAAATTTTGTTAGCATATGTATCCTTTGGTAGCGTATTTGCTCAACACATGCTGATTACGCATGTACTTATCACAAATACTTATATAATAGTCAACAATATACAAGGTCAAAATTCAATCAATACAGCTCAAATTTTATATTCTAGAGGGGTTAACATCACGGATAAGAGTTACAAAAATAAAATATGAGTGGCGTATTATTTTGCAAAATAACCCTTGGTTTTAGAATTAGGATTGCCAAGACAGGTTCAAAGTAACAGAACTTGTCTCTCTGATTTGCTTAGCTTTGTCTTGCATCCATTTGTATTTATTTATCAGTTTACATGCATGTGTAGTCACATGTACATAGTGAAAACGCATCGAGCTCTTTACGTTAGGGACACCAGTCAGTTTTAGTTTCGGTTCATTCGAGCAAATAACGAGTGAAAGGTAAATTCACATGACAAGTAATCTGTAAATGGTTCTATCCAATTATCGAATGTCGACTTTTGCTTTCTTTACTATAGTTCTTGAAATCAAATGTGGAAGAAGTTACTTGGAAGAATCGCACAGATCATCCTCGAGTGGTTAACCATTATTTCCCACCAATGAATAAGAAAAAACGCCGGTTTATTTGTGATATTGTTGAATTTTATGGAATGGAGGCGTCTGTATGTGGTATAGATCCTAATCGTCATGTAATGGTGATCGCTAGGCGTGGTTATTCTAAGCTACCTGGTGGAGCGATAGATAATCGAGGCAGTTTGATTAATACACTTAAACGAGAATACGCTGGGACTATTAAATTCCCCGATAAACAAAAGACGTTGGATAAAAATGCTACACGCGAATGTCATATATTGCCTAATTCAAACATATCAACTATATCTTATGCTCAGATTCTGAGTGGTAAGCACTCAGAATGACATACTCAGTACAATATTTGACAAATTCTTTCATTATTTTTGCATAAATTTGTTTCTGTGGATTTTCTTAGCTCCATACTTCATGTGACTTTGTTATCATTATTAGATTATATGCAGTTTGACGTACACAATGTTTAATATGCGTGTTGAGCTACAAGTTTGACTTACATTGTGGCTGAAAAATCGTATGCAGTATCGCTCAAGAACAAATCTACTCAAGTCACCACACCTTCTTCATACCTTTTACTTTAAGTAGTCAGCATGTGTGAAGTCCGCTCGTCCTACCAGTTCACGCAGCTGCGGGAATTACACTTTAGATGTACACAAATATATATTATTGCAGTGGATCTGGTAAATTTTAAAAATAAAATATGCAATCAGTTCGCTACCTGAGACTTGCTTGAAGTTGGAGGGAATATTATAACGTGTATATTGTCAAGGTGAAGAAATACGAAGAGAGAAAAATGATGCGACCACAGAAAAGAAGTAAGAGTGCTTCCCTGAAAAAAATGGTAGTTTAGACTAGCGAAATAACAAAGCTTATGAATTTCGTGCAAATGCATAATATTAGCGATGATACAAAATAATGGAGTAAAAGTCGCATTTATTCGAATAACTGCATGGAAGTAGTATTAAATATGTTGTGTACCTTTAGCGATACAATTCATTATTCTGAAGACACTTTTTGGTCACATTATTTTTTTATTCCTTTACGTTCCCAGTGGGACATAGGACTTCAAACTAGAGGCTTAAGGTTTCAGTAGCAGTGATGTTTATTTTTTATGGGATCGGGTTGCTAACCTCGTGCCCAACCTTCCCTCTTTACCAGTCTTAGTAATGGCTTAGTGAGGTAAAGTTGCTCGTCGGTCGGGGGGATTGAACCCCGGACCGCATGTGTAGTTGGCAAGCATTCTGCCGCTATGCCACCGACGCCCTTGGGTCACATTAGGAAATGCTTAACCATATATTCATCGTTATCGCTAAAAAGAGGCTAACTGTCTTTGACCAGAGATGTTAACATCCCATATTTCGTGCTAAGTGATGTACTATGGTGAGTAATATTGAGGTTGGGCAACTCTATCCTTAAGGTTGTGATGCTACATCGATTAAGATGGCTAGGGTACGTGTGTTACACACAACAAGCCGCCGTCTTTTTGTTAACTGATATGCGACTGGGTTGGAAAAGAGTTAGAGGTAGATATGATAGAGAAGATTTGTAGCTCAGGTGGATGATTTTGATGTGGTTTTGTTCTCTGAGCTGGATGGTTAGTTTGCGAAGCTTTCATCACCTTACTGGGTGACATCTTCAGCGCATACTTCAAATTGAAGTATGCGCTGAAGATGTCACCCAGTAAGGTGATGAAAGCTTCGCAAACTAACCATCCAGCTCAGAGAACAAAACCACATCATAGTTAGAGGTGGCCGGATGAAATCCTGGCCTCAACCCATTAGGGCAATGACTGTTGGTTTGAACCACACAGATAGTAGGCTGCCTGGTCGGGGTCATCGTGAGTGATGGATATTGATAGTGATTTAGTGATATGTAATTCCCGAAAGTTATTAGTCTACAATAATGGACTCTGACCTTCATTGTTTCACTCAATCTGTTAAGCTGAATGTACACGGTCAAGCATTCTCGCCACTTGGCACGCTGTCGTTTCACGTTCTTTCGTCCGTGCACGGTCTCCATCTAGTTAGAAAATTATCATTGCACCACGATCCCGATCCCGAAATATATCTCGTACTTCGGACGAGCGATTTGTTGTTTTGATCTAAGCAAAACAAGTACTTTTGGAGTTACAAGATAAATATTGCATTTATATATAACGCATCTCGCTCAGACATCAATATCCATCATCTAAGTTGACATGGCTAAAAATCGTTCTTGGTGGTGTAGCTACCTTTACTCTTCATAATCTCCTAGATCCATGCTTTCCATATTTATGTAATTGCTCCTTCTACTGTGTATTTCTGTTCATTATAGTTGTTTTGAGTTTCCCCTCTTCATTTGTGGGGTGTACGGAGTTACGGCAACTTGAACCGTTTTTGGAGGTTAGTTCTTGTAAGGCTCATTCAGTTCCTTAAATCTATTATCATTCTTCTTAGCACCTTTTCTAAGTTTGCCGTGTCTTTTGAAGGACATGAGGCAACAGTTTTATAGAACTTAAGATGATGAAGAGAATTGTCGTGCGGAGAATATTAACTCATTTGGAGCGCTCATATTAGTTCAAAATTTGACTATTCCAGTAAATTCAGATTGAGTTAAAATGGTCGTCCATAAGCGTCTCCACTATCTCAAGCAATACTGAATGCAACACATTATGAGTATGGAACAAGTAACTTTCTGGAGACATTAAAAATACCTCTCTCCACTTCTCAAGCAGTCGCTATGATTATATGGAATGGACCATTTGAGAATTTGCAGAGTGCTTGAAAACAAATAATATAAGGTGAATTCACTGATGACTATTGTGAGATGTTTATGGATATCACGTTTTTAAATGCTCTGAGATGATTTGATGGGACGAGTTGAGCTACCTAGTGTATTTTCGAGCTATCCACACACTCGATAAGTACTTTGCACAGATCATATTCTTTACTTTGCGTATTTCCTTTCGAATATGAATTGTTAATGATTTTTGGTGATCTGACTTAAATCCCTTAAGGAGAATTTGAGTCACTCTTCAGTTCCCTGCACGCAGCGGGATTAAAATTCCTCCTGAGTAATTCCTAACTGCTCCTGGTTCTCGGTACGACTCAGGGTAGCATCCGGTTTCAATCAGTCGGAAAAATTCTGAGACTTATTGTTATCACCGTCAATCTATGCTGAAACTCATTATACATTTGAGATCTGTGCTGATTCCGCGCAATGTAATACAATTATTACTCAAATGCATGCCAATATTTTTCTCACTTGATACAATTGTAACGACAGAAAACAAGGGCCAGGCAACAGATCGTTTATTGAGGAAATCAAAAGATGTTTATATATTTTATGTACATTATTATTCGTTATTATTAGCAGAGAAACAGCGTCTTCTGATTGGCTGTTTTCTCTCTGAAAGTTGATCTGTTGTCTTTTTGTGGCCGCTTCCGTGAAGGTCAGACCATTTATCTGCGAATCGTATCCGCCCACTCAAAGTTCTCGTTTTTCTCATGACCAAGATTTGGGAAGTAAACATTGGCGTAAATTGCTGTCTACCAATTTTGCCTAGCAGCCAGCTCTCACCACACAATGAAACATCTAATAGCTGCCTTACAATGCAAGTTAGCAGCAGAATAATATGACATATCTCAGTGTCGAAATTCTGGGGATTATCCGTTATTCCAGCATACTTTACATAACCAGCGCGTTTATCACTATTTTAACACTGATTCTGGTCTGATAAAATAACTCCAAATCCCCATCACAGTGTAACAGTCCACTTCTAAGTGCCGCTATATATATAACCTTCGAGAAATCACGAGACATTTTGTTAACGCTCTCGAAGTTGGAGGTTCTGAGATTACAACACACTCACTACTGAACAAAGAATATTCTTTTCGATAACTTCATCATCAGATTCTACATTCATATATCCATAATGAAAGAAGGATTGTTATTGATAACATCAGTGGTTTTGAAGAGTAACATCGAATCACTTAGATCAGAATTCTAAAAGTTATTTGCAATTAGATTGTTAGTGGATCATAGTCCAAAATATATGTATGTGGTAATATGTATAATTGTAGCAATAAATTGAACACCAATATTACAAAGTAAATGATTATGAATGACAA
Organism: Trichobilharzia regenti; assembly: GCA_944472135.2. Classification (NCBI taxonomy): domain Eukaryota; kingdom Metazoa; phylum Platyhelminthes; class Trematoda; order Strigeidida; family Schistosomatidae; genus Trichobilharzia; species Trichobilharzia regenti. Next base: position 50,948,391 of record OX235265.1, read on the forward strand.
TTAATATGTGGTAATGAGTTCTCATGAGTCATGTTCATATTAGATTCTATCCATGTTGATTATAAACTTCAAATGAATGAATTATCATGTCAAGGACGAGTGGAAAGGAAACTTTTGGGGTCGCATCTCATGTTCGTCAGTGTGTAGGTTAACTACTTCGCTTAAATATGAAAACAAAAGGTTAGTTAATGGGAGGGTAACGACAGAGTGTGGGGCAATTTATTAGTACATGATGGAGAGCCATATACAAAAAGGCCGATGTGGTAAGGTATTTATGAATTTTCAGACTCCACAGCAGGTCAGGGTAGTAATAGTGGTTGGACCTGTTTCCTCTGTACACAGAGCACCAGTTGTATCAGGCGAATGGCGATAGCCTCAGCTGTTTGGAGTATTTGGTAACTGGATGCTTTTGTCAATTTGTTTGGTACGCGGTAGATGATAGAGAAGGATTCTTCAATGCTGGCTCTGTGGCCAGTTAGTGTAATATCGAACTGAAAACATTTATTTCCCGATAAGAATTTGAAACAAGCAATAAAGGTTAATAAAGCAGGATTTTAATGAATTCATCAAATTTCGGTAGAACTCGTCAGCTGAATACTCTACATACACGGATATATATACTTTTGAAATTACATTGGAAGATATAAGACTGATAAGTAAACAAACTACGTTGAATTAGTCATGCAGAAAGACACGTGCGATTGTTTTCCAGGTCATGTTCAAATAGATAAGGCGAGAGAGAGAGTATGAGAGATCAGAATTAAGATAAATTGCATTACGCTTCAATTACATCACTTAGATAAATAATTAGTCATCAGGGAATATAACGAGAATCGCAAACAGACTAATATCAATAGTAATAGTTATAATAATAATAGTAATAGTTTTGAAGTGAGTTAAGATAATCTTATTGATAAAGCATAGTTTTAAATGAATCAAGAATAATAATAAGAGGTAGAATAATAGTAATAACAAGTAGAGAGTAATAAGTAAAACGTATTACCATGGTCGATTCAGAGTCACGACCATCTTTTGTATACAGAGAGCTGATTTATAAATTCGAATTGCACAAGCCTCTGCGATTGCAAGCATCTTCTTGTTTCTTTGTTTGCTGACAGTGGTGAATGACTTGACCGCGTCGATATCATGTTCGTAATCCACAAGATGCTTTGTTATTGAGGATTTTGGCACTTTGCACTCAGCTGTTTTCAACCATTTTGGCAAATGCCCCATCATGCGAGCAGACAATCGCCTTTCCGTCCGACCTATGTATTTGCTGCCACAAACACACTCAAATTGATATACGTAGTTTGGAGTGTCGAGGATTGGCGACTGACCTTTCCCAGATTGTTGAAGCACTCGCTTGGTGGTGTTAAGGATAACAAGTTTCGCAGCATAATAAGTTCTCTTGATGGCTTTGTCGAGTCTTCGTTTGACTACTTCCTGTACGTCATCTCCTTTGAACGGCAAACTGATATAGACAGGTTTCTTCGGAACTGTTTGAATTGTTTTGCAGGGGGTAGTTTCTTTAGAGTATTTATTAATGAACTTCTCAGGGTATCCATTCTTAGATAAAATATCCTTCAGAGATTTTATTTCATGCTCAATAGTACTGTAAGAACAAATATTTTGTGCTCTATTGAACAGTGTTCTGACTAAGTTTTTTTTATACTGGATTGGAACAAAGCTCTTGAAATGCATGTACTATCCTATCCATGAAGACCTTCTAAATATAGATCTTTCGACTGTGCCATCATTCATTTTGGCAAGAAAAACGTCTAGCAATTTAATAGTATCGTTTTTCTCGTGTTTTACTGTGAAATTGAGATCTGGATTGAATTTTATCAACATGTCTTCCGCTTTTGATCTACTTTCACAGACAATCAAAATGTCATTAACATATCTTAGGTACACATCCGTTTCTTGTATGTGTTGCTGCAAGGTACCGGTTTCTAGGTATGACAAGAATAAGTCTGCGAAAAGTGATCCCAAAGGGCTTCCCATTGCAACACCATCAACTTGACGGGACAGACACCCCTTGAAGTGGAATGGGACATTTTTAGTACATAAAAGTAATAATTTCCTCAGTAGTAATTCCTTCAAATATTTTGTTGATATTCCAATATTGAGATGGTTGTCATCTAAGATTAGCATATGAAGCGGACCATTTCCGTGAATTGGACATTGGTGAAAAGTGACTCAATGTCCAAGGACAGCATACTTTTTTGGATACATTCAGGTTTTGTATGCAATCGGTGAACTGGAAAGTGTCACAAAGCGAGTGTGTACATAATTGTTTCCTTACAGGTTCCAGAATATCTGCAAGCCATTTTGCAATAGAGTATTAAGGGGAACCTGACATATCCAGAAGTGGGAGTCCAGTCATGTGTATCTTTGGTAGACCATAAAGTCTTGGTATTGTAGCGGTAAATAAAAAAAATTATTGACCACAGTAATCATCACTGAACATTAAATGCTGACCCTCACTGTTTAAGTCGACTTGTTTAGCTGAAGGCTTCCGGTCAAAAATCCATGCCATTTGGTACTCCATCGTTTCACCTTCGTGCACGATCACTAGCCAGTTAATCAATCAGCACGCAATCCGTTTTGGTCCCGAAATATATCTCGTAATTTGGACAACCCATTCAGTTGTTTTCCTTTGCCTCTGGTCCGCGAGAAACGAATACTATAGTTGTTGGTATAAGATCATGCCTTAGTATACTACGTACAATTCGCAAACGTCAAAACCGTCAGCCTCTAGAGTATTATTGAACCTGTTGGCCGGATCTGGTCATAGATATCCCCATTGATTAGTTGATTGGCCTTCATTCTCTTCAGGACGTCCATGAGCTGCTTCTCAATCTGTTCAGTTTTGTTTCTTTCACTCGAAGGTTGGGGAAACTTACCTTCATTCGACAGTATTCGTTCATCTTCTAAATGTAGTCTTTTCGATCCAGAAGCACTACACCGGCACCCTTGTCGGAGCAAGTTATTAGCACATCTTTGTTATAACTCAGCTGTTTTAATTCTCCTCAGTGGCGCTTTATTAGATGGTAGAGGACTTTTTATTTTGTATTCATGTATTGGTGGCAGCAGTCGATGATTGTTGACTTGAATCTCCGTAACTCGTCTCCAGAAGTTGGGATGATATAGTTCGTTTGGCCGATTAGATTTTCAAACTGAACCATATTATGAAGTTTGTCGGCTTTGAAATTGACATCCGGGCCCGAAATTGCCCTATAGCAACGAATTCACCTGGCGGTCGCATTGTTGTGCTATGTGCTGGCTTAGCAGTAATGCAACTAGCATCACTTTTTAAGACGTTTTGTATGCCTAGAAGGACTGAAGGCAGTGGTTCAGCCCAATATACATTGTTCGCAGCTGACAACCCAGCCTGCAACTGCCGGTGTAAACGTTCTACAGTACCATTCGCCTGAAGATGGTAGGCTGTTGTTCTAAAACGCCTACAGCCTGGGATTTTAGTCAAGGCTGAGAATAAGCCACTTTCTAATTGCCGCCCACGATCAGTTGTTATGGGAATGGGCATCCAAAATTTGCGGACCATCGTTCTAGAGATAGGGGTGGCTGTTTTAGCAGACACATCCATGATGAGTACTGCTCCAGGCCACCGTGTAAAACTGTCAATGCAGGTTAAGATATAAGTTTGTTCACGAGATTCTAGGATGGGTTCAAACAGATCTACGTGAACGAGTTTCAATCCAGCATCAGGGATGAGAAAGGTGCCAAGAAGGCTTCTGGTGTGTCTTACAACATTGCGCTTTTGGAAAGTTAGGCACGCACGAGCCCATTCCCCAACTTCCTTATTAAAACCAGGCTGACAAAACCGACTAGTGATAATCTTGACAGTAGTTCGAATGCCTGGCTGTGATGAGTCACGAAAGGCATTGAAGACGTTATGGCGATAACTTTTGGTCAAGATGGGGCGAGGAGTACTCGTATAGACGTCACAAAGAATAGTGTCTCTTCCTATGCTTAAGGTTTCCCGGTTAACTGCAAAGTTGTTCTTGAAATCTCGTGTTGAACCCCTGTATCTTTCTATCGAAGACGAGTCAGTTTCACAAGGTCCATGTTATCTTTTTGGGCGAGGGAACAGATGCGCGACAGGGCATCAGTCACAGTGTTGTTCAATCCAGATACATGGCGAATATCCGACGTAAACTGTGAAACGTAATCCAGTTGTCGTGATTCCCAGGGTGAATACTTATCTGAAGGTGAGTTTAGAGAGTACATCAGAGGTTTGTGGTCAGTGAAAATTATGAATTAACGACCCTCCACTGAATGTCAGAAGTGGCGTATACCACAGTATATAACCAGAAGTTCTCTGCCGATTGTGCTGTACTTGATTTCTGCTAGTTGTGGGCCCCTCGAGAAAATGGCGAGCGGTTGCCACTATTTGTTGAGTAGTTGTTGCAGGACTGCGCCAGTTGCGGTGTCTATTGCATCAACTGAAATACTTAACGCTGCCGTTGCATCCTGGTACATAAGAATGGTGGCATACGATATAGCACTTTAACCTGAATGAAGGCAAATTTAGTGGACGCGTCAAATTCAGTGAACTTGTTATTCCCTCGAAGAAGGTCTATTAGTGGCTGAAACAGGGAGGCACAGTCAGGAATAAAGCGTCGGTAGTAACCTACCACGCCATTTGAAGTGCGCAGATTTGTCACTGTCTGCGCCACCGGAAACTTCAGAATCGCCTTAACTTTACTACCCGATTGGCAGATACTATTACAGTCAGTGGTGTGGCCGAGAAAGTCTGGTGATTCTACACGTATCTGACACTTTTGAATATCAATGGTGACACCATGTAGGCACAACCTTTCGAATGCCAAGTCCGAGTGTCTAGGTTGAGTTTCCTTGTCTGGATTCACAATGAGGCAGTCGTCTAAGTATGCGTATACAAAGTCGAGACCACGAAATACTTCGTCAATGAAGCGTTGGAACGTTTGTGCTGCATTCCGGTGGCCGAATGGCATACATAGAAATTCAAAGAGTTCGGAAGGCGTAATAATAGTCGTTTTCGGAATATCGTCTGGTGCCATCGGGATTGGGTTGTATGCGCCAACCAAGCCTATTTCTGAGAAAACGGTCGCAGCAGATAGTGTCGCTGCTAAGTTGTGTATGTGGGGCAAGGGATAGCAATCAGGTGTCGTTTCGGCGTTCACTCGCCGCTCATCACCAGTGGGTTGCCGATCATTGCTATCTTGTTTCCGTACCACATGAAGTGGGGGTGCCTGAAGGCTATTTGATGGCCGAATGATGCTAGGGGTGATCATATAGTGGAATTCACTTCCAGCCGGTCTAAGTTTGTCAGGAGCAAGTTGTCTCGCCCTGGATACTACGGGTTGTCCTGAGGTTGTGATGTAATGCATAACATTGCTGGTTATGCACGGTGTATCATTAGACGAACAGTTAAGTTCTGGGCACTTGTCAACAATCGGCTGAAAAGTTGGATCAAATACCGCCTTCTTCTTACCCAGTGACAAGTTGTGACCTATGTGGGTGATGCCTTTAGTGGACAGTCTAGTGGTACTGCCTATCAGTCCATTTCGGCGGACATTTACGGGTGGATCATGAAACGTTTCATCAGGACGCTGCCGATCCGTGAAGTCGTCTCTCTTAAGGAGGGCTGTCTTAAGCATCTCATAGGGGTTACTTACCTCTGGGCTTGACATGTGTAATGAAAACAAAACCTATATTACAAAAACCAATCAATGTTTGACTTTCTTTACTGTCAGGAAGATACTCCGGAGTCGGTTGTTGTCAGTCAAGTCTCATAAACTGTCAATGTCCAGCTCTTGCTACGCTGTCCCTCGAAGACTTTCAGAAACGCTTTGTATTAACCGACGCAAAAATCAGAACACCGATTGGCGACTCAAGAATCCTTTATTCTTACGCCAACATATAACATACACAAGGTCTAGGAATAAATGTTATAACAATAAATCACGGTGATACTTCTGATAGTTTTTAATCTTCCTTCTGAACAGCGAACGATGGGACGATGACTGTTGGATTGATGACCCGCGAAAAATATGGGGAAGTTGGGTTTGAGCGAACAACCATGAATTGATCGTTCAATCTTCAACTACATTGATAGTTGTCTTGACCAGGAGATACAAGAATTGCAGAACCTAACGCTTGACGGAGGCCAGTAAAAGTGTAAGACTCTATAACCGGAATCGCGCACTTTTTAAAAGTTGATTTCGTGGAATAAACGTTCCTCTGCGCGGCTCGTGTTCTGTTTTCATTACCTGTGTGTCTGCTTTGCTGCTTGTTATAAATTGGTGTCAGGGGTGTTCCAAACTCAGTCTAAATATGAAATAAGGCTCGTTCGAAACTCCTGCAATATTCTCCACCCAGAAAGCCAGCACACACCCTTCATCCACGGAACACACTCCCCCTGTGCGAGGGCCGCCGACTTTGGGCACCAACAGTGACTACGAGTTGTGGGAATTCCGCACGGAATCTTTCCTCACAGGTCTATCTCCACAACCTCAGTATACTCAGATCATATTAACGTTGGGTGATGCTGCGTTACTTCGTGCGACTGCTGGAGGATTATCACCGTCCAAGACGCTCAACGATTACTGGAGCATCCTAGATGAATGCTCTGCAAAACGTTCCAGCGCTTCCTAGTTGATTTCGAGTAGGTTGAATTGTCCTCCTGCTCGTATGGAAGAGTGGATACTTGCCCCAGTGCATTATATGTTGCGCCTCGTAACCACTAAAGGTTCCGGGTGCTCTGTAGATGCATGGAATTAGTTTTTTAGCGTTTTTAAAGTGTACGTTGACCCAGTGAGTGTCACGCATGTTGTTGAATTCCCAACGCGGTAAGTTCAACGTTTGCGTCACAGTCTAGCTTGATCGAGATATATTTCCATTTTCGCTGTGGGATTCACACAAGTGTTTCTCTAGTTCCATAATTCTAACCAACAACTCTTTCACTAACTAGTTACAGTTAATCATATAAAAAAGCCACGAACTCAGTCGCCTGTTGACCTGATGACTGATAGCACATTTATGCTCGCAACAACGAGCAACACAACTTTCGCAAAGTAAGAAAGTCAGACGCACAGCTTACCAATACGCCACAAGCGTCGAGCTGCTGTGTCACTACCATCTACTGTGGCAGGAAGTGACAGCGAAAATATGCTGACAACTATCAGTAGCATCGACTCTACAAACCCAGCGCCCGGTCATAACATAGACCTCTTCACTTCACCCCATGTACGTGTCCCAAAACTTCAAATACCAAGTTCAGCTTCAACACTTACCTCAGAAATAAAACGACTAAAGCTGTCCACAGAAAAGCTGAAGACTGAGATGCGTAACATAAGTCGCTGTAAGGCTAGGAATGCAGGATGTTCGGGAAATTTGGCAGGCATATCCGAATTATCAACACAGATTAGTGACATCAAATCACAGGTCTGAGAACTTCCACCTCTGAACATCCTGACCAGGACCATAAACCCCGGCGAACTTGACACAGAATCAGTAACTAAGATAGACACCTTCAAAAGCTTCGTCACAACTGAGGTTATCAAAATACTAGATACTAAACTAAGTGTGATAGTCTATAATATACCAGATAATGAGGGGTTGAAAAAGGTCCAAAGCATCTTACTTAGGGCGGTGAAGATGCCTAACTCCCAAGCCAAATGTCACAGACTGAGAAAGAGTCAGCAAGACCACTGCTAACCTATGCGCCTTGAGTTTGAAACACAGACAGAGGCTAAGAAATTCACCAATAAACAACGTATCCTACTACAGGACATGAGCTACAAGCGAATAAAAGTTGTAGCAGACAACACAATGATTGTAGGGCATGCTTCCAATCACCTCACTAAACCTAATGTTAAGAAGGGCTAAACACCGTAATTTACCAAAATGGATAAACCCACGGCCAATATGGTAGAACTCATAGCCTCTCCCCTGTCAAATCTCGCAAAAATGGCTCCACAGAACGTGATACCAAACGAAAGACTTGTGAACTATAATCTTACTTTTAAATTAACCCCTCCACCTTCGACCATGGATCTAGATATATCTCTGGATTGCTTTAAGACAGAAATCAATCCCTCTAGTAAGTTGACAACATCCTTTCCTAGCCAAAATGTGAGAACTCAAATGGGATTCGGTAACAAAAAATTCCGAAATACAACACTTGTTACGAAAAATCCCCAACATAGGTCCACCTACAATAATGGCGCAATTTTCTCGCATACGGTGCCAAGTCACACTATTAGCCGGTGTAGCGACACCATCACACAAAATAGTATAAGTGACAACACTCAGGGCTCAGCCACCAACCACCCTGGGTCTTCAAAGTATGATACACAAACTGACTTTGGCAGATTTTACGGGACAAGTCTTCTGGGAATCAAACCATAGCGCAGCGATGCATGTAACGAAACCTATAATAGATCACTTTGCATGGCCCTAAACGATAGGCAGATTGATGAGTCATGGGTATCACAAGGTACCAGTGATTTTTATCCATCATATCCCTATGAGTACTAAATGAACAACTGGTGGGGATATTAAATATTCTGAACCCGTACCACTATGGTCGGATTCCTATTGGCAAGAAAACAGACACAGGCTAGTGCGTACGCAATTATTAACCACATCCAATGCTTGTACAAGCGTAGGCCAAATAAGCTCTCCCACTCAAGTCTCCAACCTACTCGAGCCTGGAAATACCTCATACTATAGTGGATCCAATGATGAAACTTATTGTTCACCAAAAGAAATAAATTGTAACTCGATAGGCATAGGTGAACATGGCACTCACACTACTCGCAACAGGATTGTTATGCCACCCGGAACCAGTGGATGCTGATCCGCACTTGACCCTGATTAACGAGCTTAAATACTTCAAACTCTACCTCAACTATCAAATTTACCTAATCCTCATTAAAGCTAAATCTATCCTAAAGAAACTACCGATGCTCAGATCATACACACTCGTATTTAATCATTCCATAACTATTATTACTGAATCTTGGTGTCACTCCAATATACGAGACGAAGAGATAAGCATCGATGTGTCCACACACTCTCGATGTGACAGTAACAGTGGTAAGGGAGGGGGCTGCCTACTGTGCTTCCTGAACACACCTACTGTATTACAACTGGAAACTAGGGAACTCAATGACATGCACAACCTCCTATAGGTCAACGTACACTTCAAAAATGCTACACTACTAATAGGATGTATTTACAGATTATCTAGCAGCTTTAGTGATTACGAGACACAACTTATAAATGCACTGGGGCAAGTATCCACTCTTCCATACGAGATCATTTGTGGAGAATTCAACCTACTCGAAATCAAATGGGATTTATTAATAGGCCCAACCAATCATGACAAGCGCTTGAATACACTGGACATTTTTAGCTGGAAACAAACTCTCACTATCCCCACAAGAGGTGACAAAGTACTGGACTTAATATTCTGTCACGATACAAGTCCCCTCTGAAACTTAGTGGGTTCTAATTGCTCAGATAGTGACCACAAAACAGTGATGTGTGCACTGACACTTCCACTGGGTAACAATGCAGCGCACACCTCCACTTCACAACAAATAGAATACAAGAACTATAGTAGGGCAGACTGGACTTTCGTAGAATCATTGCAAAAATCCTCTGAATGGGGCGAATACTCCACTACTAATGACCTCTCGAGAGCTCTGAGCATCTTCTACCAGAACTCAAACAAATGCTTAGATGCTGCTATTCCACTCCAAACGCTAAAGGCTTCCTCGAGTAGAAAGTCATTTATAAAACCAAGGGATCGTACGAAACTGAAGAAACTCTCAACAAGTTACTTCAGGAACCGCCACTTTGGCACACCAGGTTTAAACCTACCACCCTTAGCTCCATCTCACAAGCACAAGAATTGCACATGAGAAACGAAGAACGCACCGCAGTAGTCAGTCCTGGTAGGGTGTATGCTCTCACAGAGGTCTTAAATAAGCGATTGAATCGCAAAAGCACAGCATTTCTCTCCTCACTGACAAGGGTAGGCTATGCACTGATTCTGCAGACATGTTTGAATTATTCGACAAGGCATTTGCGGCTAACTACCTTAAGCCCGCATTCCCGTTACTCCATATGCACCCTACTATTGATATGGCACAAATTCCATTTCTACCCACACCAAAACAAATTAGTACCGTTGAATTCACTTATGTCAACACTGATCAAGCCACTAGAACTCTCAAAAGCTCTAAAGGCCTTGGCACTCACGGTATATCATCCTATGTTTACAAATATGGTGGCCTTGACATTCGTTTACTACTGCTTAAGATCTTCACAATGTGCTTAGAAACTCAAACTTACCCGGATATATGGAATACAACATATAATATACCCAAACACAAACGTGGCTGGCAAACAGCAGTCGACATCTACAGGACGATCAGTATTACACCTATAGCATTTAGAACTACGGAGCGACTAGTTAAAGATAAATTACTCGAGCATATGTTTAGCCGAAACATTGAAAGTCCCAAACATAGTGAATTCCTGAAATCCAGATGTCAGCCACGTCTCGTAAACCGTTAATGCTCAGCTCTTGCTACGCTCGGGCCCACGCTGTTCCTTGCAGTTTTTCAGAAACGCTTAGTAATAACAGACGCTAAAACCAGAACATCGATTGGCCACTCGAGAATTCTTTAATCTAACACCAACATATAGCCAAATTTAAAACTAAGCTTTACAACTAAGGTCTATGAAAAATATTACAATAATAAATCACAATATTACTTCTGACAGTTTTGGCCTGACTTCTTTCTGAACAGCGACCGATGAGACGATGACTGGTGTATCGATGTCTCCGCGAAAATTTATGGAAGTTGGATTTGAGCAAACAACCAAGAATTGATCATTCAATCTTCAACTTCACTGACACTCCCCGGCAAAATACGGATCCATCCCATTCTTCCATCACGACCAATACACGTTGACTTGGATGCCATTGCGAGAACCCGGGTCACACGGACAGAGCTGAAATGGAAAACAAACAGAAAAGCCAACGCACCACAAGCATACCCACAGCACAATCTCACATAACAATGACGACCTCCACCTTCCAGTTAAAGGCATCCGCTTGACACATCCTCTTGCAACACAATCGCCACTTACTAGAATGACTCTTGCAGAATGCAACGTGACCATAGCACCAACACATGATACTCTTCGCACATCCTCTTATCTACTCACTACCAATTACCACTGCAATCGCTTGTCACTCATTCTGCCTCAGTTATAGTAACGGTGACGTATGAGAGCCTCAGTCGTATACACTCTCGCTCCACGGCGTGTGGGACCGCAGCTAACAATTATCTCCGTGTGCATTTCATTCTCAGCAATAGCCTAGCCTCCCCGGCGTATACGACCCATCTGCTGTCTCTAACATCAATCAATTCATTCATGGATGTAGAAGACTCGAAACAACTTCAGAAGTAATCACGACGAAAATTTTAACAAAATTATGCAATAACAACACGATACGAAAACATTAAATATGCACAATGAATCCAAAAAACACCAATTGATATGACACACCACACATATACACAAACAGTGCACACAAACTCGAGGATCACATCTTGATGGAATTCCTTTGAAGAATTGCAGGACTTACACCAGTACGCCTACAACCCTTCTCAGGTTGACGCCCTAGGTTGGAAAATCGTTGCAGAGTTCATTTGCTGATTTGCTTCTATCGCCTATATCCTGATATCTGAACGGTAACACGCCCATGTCATTGTATCGTAGAATATAGATGACGAACAAACACACGACATATCTCATCAACCAAGTGTAGTAACAGAGTAGTTTACACCAAAGATTATAGCATTCAAATAGTAACTTGAAACCAGAAATGCCTTTATTCATGCAAGCCAACAACAGGAACATATGTTGTCAGCCACGTCTCATAAACCGTTAATGCCCAGCTCTTGCTACGCTCGGGCCCACGCTGTTCCTTGCAGTTTTTCAGAAACGCTTAGTAATAACGGACGAAAAAGCCAAAAGACCGATTGGCCACTCCAGAATTCTTTATTCTAACACCAACATATAAAAATGATGTTTTTACTAGGGTCTGTGAACAAATATTACAATAATAAATCACGAGATTACTTCTGATGGTTTGCTACTGACTTCTTTCTGAACAGCGACCGATGAGACGATGACTTGTAATCCCACTCGTCAAGCAATGATCTGAAACAGAGAGCAGTCACTTAGTACCTCTACTACAGTGAATGGTCCTTCCCAGCGTTTATGGAATTTAAGAGCTTTCCCTTTAGGTGGTGCCTCCTTAAGTAGCATCACCTTGTCTCCTGGCTCCACTGGTGATCCATGTGCTTTCCTATCATAGTATTCTTTCTGGTACCTCTGGTTTGTTTGGAGTATATCCCTAGTCATCTGATGTACCTTGTTCAAGTTTCGTCGAAGTCTGATTACGTGTTCGGATGCAATCAGTGTATCCTCTCCTAGTGTGTTTGAAGTCAGATCGATTGGCAACCGGAGTTCTCTTCCAGTGACCATATAATGAGGCGTTTGACGCGTAGCTTTGTGAATGCTTGCTCTGTATGCCATTAAGCACTGTGAGAGTGATCGGTCCCATTCCCTGGGGTTGTTTTGATCTACAAATGCCTGCAAGAGGGATTTAAGTGTCCGATTGGTGCGTTCAACCAAGCCATTTCCCTGTGGGTGGTACGCGGTAGTGCGTGTCTTCCGGATACCCATTATACGACAGAGTTCGCTGACAACGATACTTTCAAAGTTGGATCCTCGATCTGAATGCAGTTGAAGTGGTGCCCCCCAACGGCTGACCCAGTGGTCAAAAATTGACTCTGCGATGGTTACAGCATCAATCTGTGGGATCGCAATAGCCTCGCACCATTTGGTAAAATGGTCTACCATGACTAAAATATAGTTATTATTTCTGGAAGTTACTGGGAGAGGTCCAACCAAGTCTATTTGTACTAAGTCATTCGGATGGCCAGTTATAATGGGTTCTAAGGGTGCCTTATTATATTTGTGCGGAGCCTTAATAGTTTGGCATACCTCGCAGGAGTCACAGAAATCTATGATGTCTTTCCTCTGGTGAGGCCACCAATAACGTCTTTTAGCCGCTTCAATCATTTTCCCTGAGCCCGCGTGGCCTAACTGCTGGTGTAATGACAATAGTACTGTGGGTAGTGCCGACTGTGGAGCCACAACGCGACGAGTATAAGTGGGTCCATGTTGGTAGTAGAGGATGTCATCGACAATTTTCAGATTATCCCACAGAGACCATAAACACCGGGTTTCCCATCCAAGCTTACTTATTTCCTGGGTTGTCGGTCGTTCGCCTCCATTTCGAACACGTTCGTAAATCAAGGCCAGTTCAGGGTCTGAAGACTGAAGTTCAGGCCAACTATATGAAGTATGAGCCTCTAGTTGGAGCAGCGAAACTTGTGCTTCGGTGCATGATGGGCAGTCACCGTGATACCTAAGAGGTTTTCTTGACAATGCATCTGCATTTCCATGATTCTTACCCGGTCTATGCATGCATTCGAAGTCATACTCTTGTAGGTGTTCTTGCCATCTGGCAATCTGACCCTCAGCTTCTTTGAAGTTATGTAGCCAGCTAAGGGCTTTGTGATCAGTGCGTACAATGAAATGTCTACCGAGGAGATATGCCCTAAAGTGTTTAACAAAATTGACCAGTGCCAGCATTTCTTTCCGCGTGGTGCAGTAATTCTTCTCACTCTTGTTGAGTGCTCGACTTGCATAGGCTATCACCTTTTCTACTCCATCTGCGTCTTTTTGAGACAAAACTGCCCCGATACCAGAGTCGCTAGCATCTGTATCTAGGATGAATGGACCTGCCTGGTCAGAAACATTGGGATACGCTAGGATAGGGGGGCTACATAAACAGTTTTTAAGTCTTTCGAAGGCTTCCGTAGCTGATGCTGTCCAATTGTAGTCTTTCTTCTTGAGAATGTCGAATAGAGGAGCTGCAAGGAAAGAGAAGTTAAGTACAAAACGTCGATAATACGAGGCTAACCCTAAAAAACTATGTAACTCGGGGGCTGAGTTTGGGAGCGGCCAGTCTTTAACTTCCTGAACTTTTGCTGGATCACATTTAATGCCTTCGGCTGAAACAATGTGACCTAAGAAACACACTTCTTTCCTGAAGAATTGACATTTCGATGGGTTCAGTTTTAACCCAACGGTCTGCATCCGTTCTAATACTTCGGAAATATCACTTAAATGTTCGGTCAACGTCTTACTATGTATGATAACATCATCTAGATATACCAAACACTTACCTGGTATGCAATCACTCAAGACCGTTTGCATGAGGCGTTGGAATGTTGCTGGGGCATTGACTAACCCAAACGGCATTGTTTCAAACTCATACAGGCCTGCTTGTACAATGAATGCTGTCTTTTGCCTGTCATCTGGGTGTACTTCAACCTGCCAATATCCCGATGCCAGATCTAGAGTGGTAAACCAATTCGACCCTCTAAGGCATCAAAAGTGTCGTCTATGCGTGGAAGGGGAAAGCAGTCTCGTCTAGTTAACAGGTTCAACTTACGATAATCTACACATAACCGGAGTGTCCCATTCGATTTCTTAACTAAAACTACCGGTGAAGCCCATGGAGATACGGATGGTTTGATGACATTTTTCTCTAACAGTTCATCAACTAACCTGTTAAGCTCCTTCTGGTAATGTGCAGGTACTCGCCGTGCAGGTTGTCTACAAGGTGGGGCGTTACCCGTTTCTATGTGATGTTGGACCAGTTTTGTTCTTCCCGGGCTTTTTCCATCCCAGTCAAAACAGTCCTCATATTTGTCTAGCATTTTATTAAAGTTGGCAGCCGTTTCCGATGGTAGGGGTTCTATAGTCGTCAGCATTCGCTGTTTCTCATTCTTAGCATCTCCCTGCACGCCAAAAGTGCCGTGCTCTTTGTCGTTCCCTACAATAAATGGGATGGAACAGTCCTTCAGTATAAGAGTCCTTTGACTACAATCTATTATTCCGGACAGCTTTTCCAGGAGGTCGACTCCCAAGATTACCTGCCACGGCACCCGGGTAGAGATGATGAAATTGTGTTGAAGTGACAGTGTTCCCAATTTAAGTGGCAGCAGGACCAGTCCCTGGGATTGCATGCAATCTCCATTGGCTGTCGTAAGCCGCAAATTGTGAGTCCCTATTGTTCGCCTAAACGTCTCTGGAACACATGAGGAATGTATGACAGAACAAGTTGCTCCTGAGTCAACTAACATAACACACTTTTTCCACCTATATAACCTACAACTTTCGGGGAGGAGGTGACACCGATTAGGTTTACAGTAGGCACACAATTCATATCGACATGTGACTCACCTGCATTGTGACCACAACTCCTAGCAAGCTTACCAAACCGCCTGCAGTAGTAGCAATCGTTTCTTGAAGTGGATTGCGACTGTGGGCGTCCTTTCCACGGTGGTGTAGGATTCTGTGCATGCTTTGTTGTTGTGTGCTGATATCCCATTGCGTTTACTTGTGGGCATGTGGTTCCTGGCTCTTCCAGGCTTTCCACTAGGCGTGCCCTAGCTTCCGCTTCTGCCATGGATGCTGGAGTGTGCAAGTTGAAGTCCTTCCTGTAACGGACGTCGACACCCTGCAAGAACTTGGAATATATAGCGTTTTCAACCTCTGAATATGTCTTGTCCTGCATAGCTTGACGCGCAAGCTTGCGGAGACGTAAGGTGAACTGGTTGATAGATTCACCTTGTCTCTGGTTACACTCGCTGAATCTTTTCAGCGCTTCAATGGGAGGTATTGGTGGCACTATACGTGCTCTTAGAGTACTCAACAGGGTGGTCAAGGGCATATGCACGTAATCCAAACCAATTGTGTACATTTCCAAGGACCGTCCAACAGAATCGATGACGAATGCGTTCGGGTGAGGCACGTTCATCAGATCAATGTATCGGCACACCTTGTCCGACCACAGCTCGAAATCATCACCCACCTCCAGTGTATGCGGCAAGGGATGGACATATCGCGAAGCAGGCTGATTTGACTGAAAAGCTGGAGCCCTCACTTCAGCTAATTGATCCACCTCGTTGGATGCTGTCTCTTTGACAGGCGAAGTGTTCTTGGAAGCCTCATTGGGTCGAGACTTGGAAGAAGAAAGTTTTTTCGTTGGCAGGCTCGCCATTTATGTAATCCCACTCGTCAAGCAATGATCTGAAACAGAGAGCAAAGCGCACGTTAGCAGCGTGATCACACAAGTGTTGCGTGCTAGTAAGAACGAAGACTCAAGGTCAAGTATTATATTTACAACCAATCGCAATACAATTAGATAAGAGGGAAGGGCACTCCTATTGGTCATCCGTTGCCTCGTCTTGGGTAACCAATCCCTGCATACTTCGCAGCCAACCTGAAAGTAGACAAGCATGGTTTGAACATTAGAAAACCGCCAAACTTACCATGCCTTACAGACTGTCGTATTGATTCCTCCGCGAAAATTTATGGAAGTTGGATTTGAGCAAACAACCAAGAATTGATCATTCAATCTTCAACTCCATTGACACTCCCCGGCAAAATACGGATCCATCCCATTCTTCCATCACGACCAATACACGTTGACTTGGATGCCATTGCGAGAACCCGGGTCACACGGACAGAGCTGAAATGGAAAACAAACAGAAAAGCCAACGCACCACAAGCATACCCACAGCACAATCTCACATAACAATGACGACCTCCACCTTCCAGTTAAAGGCATCCGCTTGACACATCCTCTTGCAACACAATCGCCACTTACTAGAATGACTCTTGCAGAATGCAACGTGACCATAGCACCAACACATGATACTCTTCGCACATCCTCTTATCTACTCACTACCAATTACCACTGCAATCGCTTGTCACTCATTCTGCCTCAGTTATAGTAACGGTGACGTATGAGAGCCTCAGTCGTATACACTCTCGCTCCACGGCGTGTGGGACCGCAGCTAACAATTATCTCCGTGTGCATTTCATTCTCAGCAATAGCCTAGCCTCCCCGGCGTATACGACCCATCTGCTGTCTCTAACATCAATCAATTCATTCATGGATGTAGAAGACTCGAAACAACTTCAGAAGTAATCACGACGAAAATTTTAACAAAATTATGCAATAACAACACGATACGAAAACATTAAATATGCACAATGAATCCAAAAAACACCAATTGATATGACACACCACACATATACACAAACAGTGCACACAAACTCGAGGATCACATCTTGATGGAATTCCTTTGAAGAATTGCAGGACTTACACCAGTACGCCTACAACCCTTCTCAGGTTGACGCCCTAGGTTGGAAAATCGTTGCAGAGTTCATTTGCTGATTTGCTTCTATCGCCTATATCCTGATATCTGAACGGTAACACGCCCATGTCATTGTATCGTAGAATATAGATGACGAACAAACACACGACATATCTCATCAACCAAGTGTAGTAACAGAGTAGTTTACACCAAAGATTATAGCATTCAAATAGTAACTTGAAACCAGAAATGCCTTTATTCATGCAAGCCAATTTAACAATTACTCTTTCGTTTACACTTGGCTTATCCTCCCTAAACTGAGCAATATCTTTCGTCCTTTCAAATACACGAGTACTATCATAGTCATTGCTGAAGATACTGGAGTTGACGGGCGTCCTTCTCATTGTGGATGACAACACCAACGACGACTGATTGATATCAGTTGATAAAGTTAGCGGTGGATCAAAAGCTGTTGTTGTTCGGTTCTCAGAGAATTGTCCAACTGCAAGACTACCACCAATGCTGTCTTTTACTATCAGCTCAGGTTTAGCACTAGCATCTGATGATAGGTGGGCTACATGCTGATCAATCACACTGACGGTCTCACAAGTATGTTTGCCTTCTGCAAATGCATCGGCATTTATTTCTACTTCACGCTGTAGTTGTACAGAACCTTTGTTCAACTAAGCAGTAGTAGGCGTTCCCCACATCTCATCATGATCAACCAGAGACAAATGTGCGCTATCATGATCGTTACCACGATTATTCACTTTACCGTCAACTTCATCATTTTCAAACTCTTTAATAACGGAAGTAGACAATTTTGGTTCCTCCTTGCAAATCCTAAAAGGTTTTATAACTTCACTGTGACTAGTAATACCTTGTAAACTTGTGGAGTCAAAATTGCACGCTGAAACTGTAACTTTCTTCTCTGCCATTCTATTCAACAATGGCTTACCAGTTGCAACTACAGACTTCTTCACCGCACCGTTGTCGTCACACAATTCGGAGTCAGGCCTGGAGTTTACATTTAGCTTATCACTGAACTTGCTTACTGGTTCACAATTCAGCTCTGTATGCACCTCTTGCAAACGTGTAAAACACAACCGTGCTTGTCTTGCATCTTGTAACTTATCTGTTGAGGATGTACTACGAAACCTGTTACACTCACTAGGTCTATATGCATTACTAGACATCATGGAGCCTTCTCGATATCCACCTCTCTGAGGCCTACTCGTCATCAATGATTGCGTTTTACCCTTAGGCTGCTCTGTCCTAGGGGTGAGATTCGATATACTGGCAAACTTGCTCATAGATTGATTGACACTATCTTTCACTATTTTCAGGCTCGATACCTTCATCCTCTATACGGTGGCTTATCTTCACCCACTTCCTTTGCAGTCGAGTAGGTAGGCGTCTTGCTATTACTTCTAGTATAAAACTCGAGTTGAGGTCACTCATACAATTCATCGAAATCAGTGCATTCTTGTAATTCAGCAAATTATCCAGAAACTCAGTAAGTGCCTGGGAGTCATCCTGTAGTTGATCACCATTACCCTTAACAGCCTCGAATAATTTCCCTGCAATCATCGAAGGTCTTCCAAAACTTTGACGTAATATGCTCATAGCCTCAGCGTATGCCTCAGTAGGGGGCATGAGCTTACTGCACTGTATAGCTCTTGAAGCATCTCCAGTGCAATACCTCATCAAATACATTAACTTCATTTCATCACTTAGTAGAAAACTACTCAGCATGATCTCAAACTCCCTTACAAATTGTAAATAATCAGCCGGGTTTCCATCGAAACATCGTGGTTCAAATTTAGGGAGTTTGATATTCTTATTATCCCTGAACGGCTAAACAGTAACATCAACCATGTCATGCTTAACATCAGACACATCGTTGCATTCAACAGACAAGTCACCATGAGTTACTTTCCTGTTTGCATCCAAGACACTGTCCCTTCTTTGACCCAGGCATTGTTGAACTTGACCCAATTCCAAAAACGTTCCGGATATTGCTTGTTCAACGAGGACTTGACCGGCACCAGGAAAGATGAACGGTGACTATCCAAACTTTCACCAACTGTCTGGATCCGCCAGAATCTTTTTCTACCGTCTGAAACTGTCAGCCACGTCTCGTAAACCGTTAATGCCCAGCTCTTGCTGCACTCGAGCTCGTGCCGTTCCTTGAAGTTTCTCAGAAACGCTTAGTAATAACGGACGCAAAAACCAAAACACCGATTGGCCACTCGAGAATTCTTTATTGTAACATCAACATATAAAAATGTTTCCACTAAGGTTTGTGAACAAATATTACAATAATAAATCACAATGTTACTTCTGACGGTTTACTGCTGACTTCTTCCTGAACAGCGACCAATGAGACGATGACTGGTGTATTGATTCCTCCGCGAAAATGTAGGGAAGTTGGTTTTGAGCAAACAACCAAGAATTGATCGTTCAATCTTCAACCGCATTGACAATTGGATTCCCTATAGAATAGGGTATTTCTATTCTTATATAGTTTTAAGACATGGGTGGCAGTTTTTATATGGCCCATCCTTATGCGAACATAGTGTGTGCATTATATTGTGCCTGCTTTTCCCTAAAAGGGGGTCACCGCCAATGGTTTGGGTTGGGAAGAATTAGCACGCCTATCAGTTGCTTGTTTAACGCTGGCAAGTTTGTGACGGATAGAAAATTACTGGTACGTGGTGCCCATAACTTACTATTATTCTACTTAGTGCTTGAAGACAACCATGTCCCTGCATGGGTATCATCGTGTGTTGCTGGATTGTGGACTATTTCTAAACACACTTGTGATATATATTCTATCAGCGTTTGTTCGTATTCCATACTTTGAGGATCCAGATTAGTGGTAGCTGAGCTCTGAGTATAGTCCTTTGTAGCATTTAGAGTGATGTTGCTACCCCAGTTATTGGGCGATTGTATGGCACATCCCCTATTTGAAGTGGCGCCATCTGCCTTGTCGGCACTTGCCCAGTTTTGTTGATTCAAGTTGAGGCTAGTTGTTCAGAAAAATGCAGTCTATGTGATTTTGGTGCTTATTTGGTTCTTGTTGGATAAATTTATATGAAAATTGTTGTTCAGTGTTGTTCTTGAGCGTTTACGTTTTGTTTGTGTTGCGGGACGCTTAAACATATCCTTCACACAATGATTATTTTGTATGCCGACTATGCTTAGCATGCATTTCGACGACTGTCTTTTGAAAAATTTCTTTGCTGATTGCTGGCAACTTGAACTCGGTCGTGAGTTCCCTGATCAGCTGTTGTACACTGCCCATTTCTGTTACAAGAACCGGAGAATATGGCTGATACCGAATTCGTGCATGCTTCTGCACCTTTATGTGGTGTTTTGATTGCAAAAAGTCAATGGAATCCACTGATCCAAGCGAAAATTAGGTCTCTGAAATAGACAGAAACTGTAATATGGTTTACGACCATTTGCAACCAACGCTGTCTTCTGCAAAAATTGCTAACTGAGATGAATACACACTACAGCATATTCTAGTACTTTGCTGGATTTAAATAACTTAAACATCATCGTGATCAGGTATGTGAGGATATCCGAGATGTGTGTCATTTCGTCCTTTATTGAGTTTGATACCATAAACTTCCTGCATTTTGCTATTATCCTGAACCAACATTATACGCGTTTGTACAACGTTAATTCGCAGGATTATTTTGAAACCATGTAGACGCAGTGTCGGACATCTATTAAAGCTATGGACGTAAGGTCTAGAAGCAGTTGCTATATCCACTTAGGGGGGACTCATCGTGGTCTTCAATCAAAGGTTTCAGAGCATATTCCTAAATGCCTCCAGAAACAAATTGAATCACAAGAACATAATAATGGTGAGAACAGGAGACCTAGCTCCTCTATTCCGAAACATATTATAGAGACAGGACATAAAATTGACATTTACACACCTTTTAAGCCTATCTATAAAACGTGTTTAAGAGCATTCTAAAGTTGGTGTGGGCATTTGTGCGACCTGGCGTGTCACGTGAGTGTGTGCTGACGTCATTGTTCATGAAGAGTCTGGTCTTATTTCTGCTGTTAATGTGGTTTTAAGCACAAATTTTTCTTATTTCCCCTCTAGTGCAGGTTCTTCCTAGGAGGAGTTTTTGAATGTTGTGGACTTTTTGTTACAAGTGATGCATTATTTATCGCTGCACCAGACAACTTAGAATAACCACGCCTAGCGATCATAAAAACATGAGGATTAGGATCTCTGCCACATAGAGATGCCTCCATTCCATAAAATTCGAAGATATCACAAATAAACCGGCCATTACGTATGCCATCAAGCCTATCGAAAGAGTTTGACTAGTGGTGCCAACACTAGGTTTATACTTCAGGCTGGTTTCGTCGTCCTCACAACCATTTTAGGGAGAAGTGAGCCGTAGTGGTAAGTAATCCCCAGAATTGTTAGCAGCGCTCATCACATAATATCGGTCGCTGATCCTCACCGTTTAAGTCGACTTGTTTATCTGAAGGCTTACGGTCAAGCATCCACGCCATTTGACACGGCCTCGTGTTACGTTCGTTCGTTCGTGCAAAATTTCTAGCTAGTTAAGCAGTCAACTCGCATTACGACTGGGTCTCGAAAAATACTTCGTAATTTGGATGATCAATTCGGTGTTTTGCTTTGCCTTTGGCCTACGCTGAATGAATACTATGGAATTTTTTTGTATTACATCTTGCGTTAGCATACATCCGTACTATCCGTGGATGTCAACTCCATCAGCCTCTAAATGGTAATATTAATAAATATGTCAAGAAAATTATCTCTAAGTTCCCATTGTTACGAAGACGCTCCGCACCGATAAAAACTATGTACTTTCTTCGACTTTAACTCCAAAACACCAGTATTGTATGAAGGAAGTTACATTGTTTGGCAATTTAAACGGAGAACAGTCAAAGTCTATAAACAAATATTTTTTGGCAAAATTATGTAGTACTTTTATTCGTTTTTGGTCGTCCTCTTCGAACTTGTACACGATCGAACCATTCGCGCCTTCGAGTTGCCCACGAATGACTACCAATTCCAAAAACAAACGTACAATGTTCACCTCCTTTGACATAATAGATGCCTTCGTATATGGGGCAATCCTGTCAAAATATATCCTGGACCCAGGACCTTCCAATTTAGTGGCTATCAGCGTGTTTTCCAAAATGAAAATGGGGAGCATTTGGGGGAAAAACATACATCAGAAGCAGCGGTGAAGAGAGGATGAGCACCTAAGTTCAGCACCAAGAAGTAAGCGAAAAGAAATCATTTTAGTTTACAGTAGCTCGTTAAAGGATATGAGATATTATCTCGTCTGGTTATACTGGATTTTGGCAGCAGGAACAGTAAAACCCTGAGCACACAGGAGATGCATACGCTCCAATGACCCTGAAAAAGAACCACGGAGCCCGCTCCGATTCTCAAGGTCGTTTGGGTGAGTCGTCATGTTTGTTGATGCTAGTTCTCACATGGTTACTTTAAACGTCAGACGAAGCGTTTATAGTCCCTTTTAGTTTTATAACTATCGGCTTCTATCATTTTCATTACCTATTCAACCCTGTAAAAATTCAGTGTAATAAAATTTTATACACAAACATGAGCACGTGTTCGTTGAGGAGCGTCTCTGATGGATTGGTGTATCAACATAATGTTGATTTCACAGTGCATTATGAGCGTTCTTATGTTTTACAGAGCCCTTCAATCAAATTTAGCAACATCAAAGTCGCTATCCCAGCTAGCATTTTTCGGGCAAATTGCAGACGTTTTGGGGCAGACATCGGGACAGTGTCCCACGTAAGTTGATTTACCCGAAGTTTTCTCCCCCCAAAAAGTCTGCAATGAGCCTGAAAAAAATGCTAGCTGGGATAGACAATAGAAAATTCCCAAGCGAGTGATATCAATTGACTGCTTTGATGTAGTATTCCTGTATGCTCATATGTTCGACATTGAAACACACGTAATTGTCAAATCACCAGGTAACTCCACATAGTGGCTGGTGCATTACATTACTTCCTTCATGTGCTATAAATTTGTTTACAGTTGCTCTGAAATCTGTCACTCCCCAGGTATTTCGGTGACACTTCCACTGTGCACCGATGACAACTCCCGAAACTTATATGTACCACAGCAATGCTGCCAGTTTTGTATAGACTGACTAGCTCATCCACGGCCTGTTGTAATACCTTCCTGTCTTTACTGTTTAATAATAATCTTTATTCGTCCCTGATTGACAAAGAATAACTTAACAGTGACGTTTGTTTCGAATTCTCTTCTGAGTCTTACAGCCTTAGAATAAAATTTATTACCAATTTGGCGATAGCTGGAGATGTCGCTATTGAATTTCTGTGGCAAAATTGGATTACTTATATTAAATTATACTAGTTTCACTTTATATTTGTAAGTTAAGTGTGATAGGCTATATACAGTTGTGAATGTAGTCGGATAAAGTAAAAATGTAGAGTTTGGTGCATTCATCATAATCGATGGTTAATTAGATAAGATTGAGTCCATCTGATGGGCTTCATGTCACATTATTTATGGTTTCTTCTCATTGACTTCCGTTCGACTTGAAGAAAGTTGCAAGATTGAGAAAACGCCAAAATAATAGATTAGCTAGCTTTTCTTTACTGGTTGCCCTTGCTCTTACAAAGTAAATAGTGAGAAATGCTGTATGAAGTTGAGTTACACAGTAAATGTCTAGTCATAATACATTCATACTGTGTGAGACAAGAAAATTAAGAACATAACTGAGTATGCTAAGTTAATCGAGTGGTTGAGATGAGTATTTCATTACAAAACATTCAGTATGTAAAGTGAACGACGTAGTCATAATTATATTAGCAGCTTGTTTATATCAGTCGTTTATATGCAGTCGTCCCCAAAGCCCTCGGTAGAACAACGGAATCTCGTCTTTCCAACTCTTATCATTTATAGGTACAACGTTTTCGTTCTTTCTTTTCCTTTTCTCTTTTTTCTGTTATGTGCTGCTTTGTTTCTTTCTTCCTTACAAACTCTATTTAAAACATTCTTCTTCGATCTTGCACACTCTGTATACCTCGACCCTTTTGTTACCATTTACGCCAGTAAATATGCTACCATCTGCTTTTCTAATTCCTTCAAACACGCTGTTCAATTTTGGCTTCGCTACCGACATGCCAATAGGTTGTTAAAAATAACTGAGATTACCCTTATGTAGAATTTTATTTAATTGTTAATGTACTAACTGGATGCAATACTGTAGTAAAATGCTGAGAATTCCATTCTGTATCACAAATACTGTTTTTGGAATAAAGCAAATTATTATTATTATTATGCTTTCCAGTAAGAGGATCAACGACTACTTACAAGGAAAATGTGGATAAGAAAACAAATTAAAATAGATGACGCCAACTCTAAATCTTTCCCTAGTTGTAAACCTAACCTTAATGCTGACCCTAACGCTAACCCTAAATTTAATCCTAATCACAGAATGAATTGAATGAAGCAACAAACAGTCAATGAAACGTATTGCGTGCTATTACACGTGTTGCAATTTCCTTCTTTCTTGCCTTCCCGATGATAGTTAACGAATACTGTTTGAACTTGTTAAGCATGACTGTTTTCCTTCAAGATGAAGTTCTTTATTCGTTGTCTACTTATATATATATATATATATATATATATATATGTTTCTCTTCTTTCTTTTTTTCTTTTGATCTATGTTGTTTTATTATCATTGTGTGGCGCATCCTCCTTGGTGCCATATTGTACCAAGTTTTTATGCGTTTAAATAAACAAATAAAATAAATCCCAACCCTAACCCCCAATACTTACCTTAATCCTAATCCTAACAAGCTAGTAACGCATTGTCGAAACAGTACTTAAAAACGTGATCTGAGTGAAATTTGCTGCTTAGTTGGTGAATAGCGTTGATGTTTCAGCTATGATAATGACAGGTGCCGTCAGCCGACTACTTGCATGCGTTCAAGGTCATTTGACTTTCGCACTCCTGGGACACTATTGTTGAACTTCGCCACTGCATTAATTCCTATCTTCCCAGGGTATCCACTGTCTCAAGTATTTCCTGGACCAAAATGACTCCACTTCTAATGCTAAACACGTGATGAAGTGTGGATATTTTATCAGTATAAAGCGAAAGAAATATGTGTCTGACTTTTACTACTAGTTTTTGAAATACACTTCTCCCAAGACAAATGTGTTTACCTTTCATTAGTAAACCATCGGGGAAATGTAGTTACATTACTCACCTTTATGTGTGAAGTAAACTGTTAGATGTGCGTTACTGAATAGACTTAAAACTGAACGGTTACATAGAAATGTGTGATAGAATATGAAAATATCTCTCATTTAAGTACAGCATTACAACACTTATTTCGTCCTTCAATAAGTCATTATTTAGTTCTGCTAAAACTTAATCCGCAAATATAAAGCCTAGTAGAGATCCTGTCATTACTCCATCAACCCGTCTGTATAGTGCTTGATTAGATTTTAACTGAACATTCATTGTACATTTAAGCAATACGTCTCTCAGACTTACAATAGGTAACCCCGTATATAATGTTTGCTAATTGTTGGCAGATATAAGCTACGGCTTCAATAAAATGGATGTTGGCAAACTAAAATTTTTCACCAGAGACTGCCGAAAATTTTGGTTCTTGATTCCACTAATAAACTAAGAAGTATCTTTGATGCCATATTTAGCTAGTCTGTCACGCAAAGGTTGGAGTGACTGTACTAGCCACTGTATAATCGTAAGGTTAGACGAGTCCGACTTACCTAGAACGAGATAGCACTTTTGATTTCTATTTGTTTGTTAAAATTTACACATGAAGCGATGCTGTCTAAGTTCCTTAGAATTAGTTACAGTTTAAATGAAATGTACTCATAGAATTAGGTCTGTCTTCTTCTAACTTTTCACCTATGGATTTCGTTGGTTTTGTGCCTGAAAGTTGATTCCTTACTGAAACTCACAATGGCAATTCTAGCCACATTGTCAGGAAGAGTGATGATAATATTCTTACTTAGTTTCGGTTTTTTAATAACCTGGCGGTGTCTAGTTTGCACATGGATGAGACAGTCTTATTCTCCACCTGTGCCGACTGCAACAACGTAATAAAATTGGTGTAACTGGGTTGTCAGAGACAATCGACGAGAAGCCATGCCTAATTAGATGAGACAGTGAAATCCGCTGTTTGTAAATAAGGGTTTTCAAACTGCACTTTTGCATCTATTCGACTAAAATCTTTGCAAATACCACAAAACTTAAGTACAAGGGTAGTCCTTGCAGTCAAACTGTATCAAGAACTATACTAAAATAGTTTTGAACTAACTTCTCATGGTTTGCAGGGAACTCACTTTGTGGTATTTGAGAAGTTCACCAAAGGTCCAGGAAGTTAAAATTCAATTTTGCACTTTATTAGGTGTGTTTGATAGACTAAAATCTCACGTATTCTGGACTATCAAGAGGTACATACTTGCCTTGTGATGCATTTACTTACATACATTAGTTATAAGTGAATTAATCTAAACTAATTAAAAACTTCGTTTTGAGATATTCTGATTTTCCTTAAAGGCTTTCGGTAGAGTTTATGGTAATGAATTTACCTGTTACTCAATTTTATTAGTGTTACAAATATCCTCGAATCACACAGCATAAATGATTGAAAGTCCTTTGTGAAATGTTTTGAAATAGTTTACAGCAATGGAGACGTATTTACTGACTGTCATCTCCAAAATTTCGAGCGTCAATATCCTTCATTTAATTATTCATCTATGTCCGTTCATTTTGATGTCTTCCTATTTCTATTTCCTAACTCTTTGTGTTATTTTGAATTTTAATAACACAAAGTCCTACATTGCTTTACCAGTTCATCACTACTTGCCATTTTGATAATGAATGCGTTTTCTTGCTGAATTTATGTGTGCCACTTTAAGGTTTACTAAGGTCAAGAAATACATGAATTTGCAGACTGTTTTCTTATTTTACATAAAGAGTCAAATAAATCGGTATATAGGATTCTGAAGTAAAGGTGTATTTACAGGTCAATACCCACCAGGTATAAAATGGTAGGTGTGAATTATCAGCTTAAACACTTGTCTTTCAGCTGATGAGCTCAGAGTTCAAAATACATGACATCAACTTTACTGTAGGGAGGCATAAAGCACATGTGCTTACATATCAATCATATGTCATAGGTTTTTTAATATAAGGAAGCATGTTCCGGTTGAGTTTCGCGGTTTAATAATAGTACAAGCTATTACTGTTACTAAACCTTCTTATAAAGCGTCATTTCTTTTGTGCAAAATTACAGTTGGATGGATGTGAGAAAGATCAGTGTGTCGCATGTCAATTTTTGGAGGTGGTTAACAGAAGAGTAATAATAATAATAATAATTGCTAAAGAGATTTCTATAAGGTGGATTAATGCCTTGTCAGTAATAGCAGTAGTATTTACGAGGCAGGACTTCAGGTGTATTATTTTTTACAGTCGTAACAAGATGGTTCTGCAACTTCAAGATATGTTAAAATCCCTTGTTTTTTCTTTATAAGCTAAAAATGTAGTTGGGTGTAGAAATCTCTTATCTTCTAGCTCTCAAATCTCTAAACCAACTATGTGGTAGGTTCAGTAAATTGTCTGAAAATGGTGTCGATTCGATATTCATCTCACTACTTTCAACCAAGCAATATGTTTGCTTGCAGATATATTTTCGTTCTGTCTACAGTACTGTACTTTATCTGCTTGACACTACGTCAATATTTCTGATTTTAGCAAATTCTGTCTAGACGAACCATTCAAAATCAGCTACAGAAACCAGCTAAATCATTTTCACACATACAACCAACTAATTTCCGCTATATATGGCGCTAAGGTCTGTTGCCAAATTTTCGCGCATCGCTAATATTGGTTCACTATCTTTAACTCAATTTTGGTAAGTCCCTATCTTCTTTTTACCATCATTCATATTAGTCATCCCATACAGTCACCAGTGCAAACTTGTTTCAGTATACGTCTCAATTCTAAACTTAGTACAGGAAACACTGAGGAGTCTACAATTCCAAAGGAAAACGACGGTGATAATGAAGGTCTAAAGGTTGAAATGCAACAGCTTACTGAGAAATACAGTGAACTAGAAGACAAATATAAGAGAGCCCTGGCTGAATCAGAAAACATGCGTAAGCGTCTAACAAAGCAGATAGATGATGCCAAATTGTTTGGAATTCAAAACTTCTGTAAAGACTTGCTAGAGGTTGCTGACATTCTCACAACTGCTACTGAGTCATCTCCCCAAGATCAATTAGAAGAGGGAGTCAACCCTTCCTTCACTAATTTGTATAATGGACTGAAAATGACAGAAATGCAACTGTTTAAGGTAATACAACTTTGATTTTCCTGGTTTTCACCGTTACCATACACATTTGTTTGACTTCTCATGAAATTTCATGTCAAATAAAGACATACAATATCAACACGTCACATTGCTACCTATTGATCCTCTAGTCGCTATATCATATATCTGTGCACCAAACAGATGCCAACAGAATAGGAGGTAGTACCTGTAAAAGACATTTTACAATTCATACAGATAAAGAGGAAGCGGGAGTTAATAATGTAGGACCTAACGAATTCATAAATATCAATAAAAAATATCTCTGGCTGTTTATTTCAGGAATCTTTTTTCGTCCACAGTTAAATGGTATAGTTCCGTTCTCCACATAACTGAACTATGAAGGGAATGTACATCTCGTCCGACCGCTATTTTAAATGACTGTCATCGTCAGGTAGAAACTGCGAATGACACCACTAGAGAAAAAGCCCCAAATGGCTACAAATGATTTCCTGGTTTTCAGTTTCAATTTCGCTTATTCATTCTATATTTTACTGCAGTCACTAATTTTGCACACAAAACGTTTTACTCTCACAGGTTTTCGCACGCCACAGTTTAGTTCGCATATCCCCAAAAGTCGGTGAAAATTTTGACCCAAACCTTCATGAAGCCGTTTTTCAAGCTCCTGTGGAGGCAGGAAAAGAGAAGAATACTGTCGCAGTTGTCACTAAAGTGGGATACACGCTACACGGACGTACTCTCAGACCAGCTTTCGTAGGCGTATTCGGTCCTTAAAACGAGCAGAAAACCAAACAACTAGCAATACTGTTTGTTTCATAATTGTACTATCTGAAGTATGATATAAAATTGATCTACATTGTTCAGTTTTCAATCACATTGATGATTACCGTGGTCATCCTACGTAGAGGTGTTTCTAGAATGGCCACTTGTTTTTGCCTTATTTTTTCTAATGTTTGGTTACCTAATTAAAGTATCAGATATCGGATAGTTGGTTCTGAGTAATTCAGTTCAGAAGCGCTACTTTAAATATGGGGCAATTCTGTATAAAGGGATGTTAGTGCTTTTACAGCATTTAGTGGGAAATCTTCATTTTATATGATGACTTTTACATTTTAGCGAAGAAAACACTGTCTAAGTGTGCTGATGCAAGTACGTGTGAGGTTATTATTCTCAAGACTGCACACACTGTGTAAGTTGACGTCTTCCTCAGGTACCTTAAACTTGAAAGAGTATTGGCGTTTTTCAACTGCAAAGCCATGGGGACAACTGCCTGAAGGCGGTTAAACATGGCCTGTTTGAAGTGGCTTTCGGAGTTGTACCCTTATTATGAAGTCGGGATGTACACCTTCTGGGGTCAAACAGAATATTGTGAAATGGACTGAATTCATCTAAATTTGTGTTTTCCAAACCTATTGGACGAACTAATCTCAAAATATGTGTAAATTTTGTTGGCTTAGGGTTAAACTGCAGCTTGCAAACAATTCGCTCGAGTTAGACAATAAATCCAACATGGCATCTGTCTTTTTACATCCATACCTTAAAGTGCATATGACGTGATTTTGGACCTAACAAGAAACATGTTCTTTAAGATGACAATACATAATACCACAAAATAGTAATACTTAGACATTTGTGTTCAAAATCCACTAGCACATTTGTATCTCCTACTTTAACCGGCCATGATTCTGGCTGTCTGGTTTCAACGTAGAACTTTGCACAGATATACAGCAGTTCGGGTTGCCATACTCTATGTAGCACACAAAGCAAGAGAAGAGTAAAGAAAGATAATAAACAGAACTATGAGGCAAAAAGAATAGTAATATGAAGGAACAATAGGATCTTGTTGGATATGATAAATCACAGAGTGGACGCATCTGGGCCAGTCACTGAGCAAGATTTCCACCCATATCACCAATTGTCTCCAGTCTTCACTGGTTCTTACCATCCCGAGGACACAACCAGTCAGGAACTCTACACCTTTCTACGTAACTTAAACTAACTGTTGTGGATTCCATTGACTGACGAAGCCATGTTTGGTTTGACCACCATTAGATCTTTCCCAACCTGATCCATTCTATGTCAGGTAACATTGCCCGTCGAGGATGGCAATGGCTAGATATGCATGCGTGACACATGTTCTAACCATCTCAATAGGTGTAACTTCACAACCTCGTCAATTGATTTTTACTCCTTACCTAGCACTCGACGCCTAACCCCAGTATTGCTCACCTTATTATACCCCTTAACACGGAAGATATAACGCAGACACCTATCAACAAAGACAGCTAACTGGCCTTTTCATGTCTTCCACTTTCAATGGTCATGTCTCACAGTCAGCCATGAAGGGGGACAGAGCGAACTTCTGAACAGTACACACGCCCTTTGATCGATAGCCAGCCGGATATGACGTCTTCACCAGAGATGGCATAAGTCAAACGAGCTTTCTGTATCTGTGCTGAGATTTTGTCGGCACTGACGCAGCTTCCCAAGTAAATGAATTAATCAACACGCTCCACCACTTCACTCTCTCTCTCTTAGCTAGGAGTCACTGTAGTCCAGTCCTGTAGCACCATCTTACACTTGACAGGACCGAATCGCATGCCAAACATCCGAAGATTGCTGCTCAGTTCAAGGTGTTCGGAAGACTGCTCTATTTTGTCAGCATCTTCGCCCAGAAGGAATATATCATCTGCATATTCTACGTCAACGAGATTATTCCTTGCTAGTAAGTCAATCCCTGAGTCGCTGAAGTCACTAGTTAGGGTTAATTCCACTAGTACATCCATGATGAAATTAAACAGAAATGGGGACAGTGGGGATCCCTGACGGACACCACCAGTTCAGATGACAACTAGTAAGCTATTATCTGGCTGCATGAGTTCGAGTAGAGTGAGTGGCCTTGATCAGTGCAATGTATTTTCTCGGCATTCCGTTTACAGCCAAGCATCGCTAGAGAGCCTCTCGGTCGACAGCATTGAATGCCGCCTTTAGGTCAAGAAATTCAACGATTTTTAGACGCTGGTAAGTGTGCCTTTGTTCCGGAATTTGCCGAAGGATGAAGATATGATCGATGAGCCCTTTTTCTGGTCTAAAGCCTGCCTGATCCTCTTGTGTTTGTTCCTCCTTAGCACCGCTTAGTCTCCGCATGATTAATGAGCCTAGAACTTTAGATATTATATTTGTGAAGCTAATCTACCTGTGATTACCACAGGAAGACTTGTCTCTTTTCTTGTATATCGGGGTAATCAATGACTAACACCAGCCCGACGGGACTTCCTCTGATCCACAGACGCTGCCTGTTACCCTACTTAACGCAGACAGTAAACCGTCCGTGAACACCTCTGGAGTCATTCCATCAGTTCCCGCTGCTCTGATCTGCCTCAGACTAGTGACAGCTTTTATAACCCTAGTTAGTGACGGAGGACCGGTGTCTATATCTCATTCAGGGAGGTATTGGATGCCGGGTAAGTTGAGCGCGGCTACAGGTCAACTAAATTGCTCCTCTAAGTGTTCTTCCCAACGTTTCAGTTATCTATTCTGAGGGCTAATTATGGTGCCATTTTCCTCACAGATTGTTTCACTATTCATCATCACTTATCGTTCAGCTATTCTACTCCCTATTCTTAAACTAGGAACCAGTGCTGCAGCTTCATCATGCACTTGGTAGGTGTGAATTGGATGTCGAACATACTAAGATTTTCGCTTGGATTTTAGGATTTTTATTGACAGCATCTTCGTTTGCATCATTTGTACTCTAAATCAGAAAAACTTCCTCCTAACAGATCACTATCACGAACACCAAAGTCCACCAGGTCGCATTCATCAGCACCTCTACGGTTACATTAAGTAAAAATAGTGACAGTAGACATCTCTAGCTAACCTCCAGTTGCCGTTTTCTCTAATCCTTCTTATGCTCTCACCCTACTGCACAGATCCGACCAGCGCTTCGATTAGCACAATGTAGTTTCTCCGCACATAAAGCCAAAGGACCATAGGTAGGATCCAATATACAAAACTGCAGCAGAAGCACAACATAATGAACGTCATAAGTGAGTAAGCCAGTGACAGGATGTACAAACAGTCATATATTTTGTGTGGTAATAAACCATCCTACTTACTGTGGGGAAGGTTGTGTCAACATGACTTAGTGCGGCAACCAACGATTCTGCAAAATACAAAGTCGTAAGTAACTATTCAGTATAAAGGGAAAAGACTTTTTGTTACTTCACGCCATAGCATATAATATACAAAGTGACCGACAGTCATACTTGGCGTTTTCTCCTGTGTAGCTAAAAATTACCGTAGATTGCATTCCCAATCATAATGATAGTTGGCCTTCTGCCTATCAGGAGAACTGATAGTGATGATTGTGTTTTACAGCTTCGTTAGGAAAATCTCTTACTACTAGTCTTTTAAATGTGAACATAATGAAAGAAGTCATATCACTCAGTGACCGTCGGCATTCCGCCAACGGCTGACACTTAATAGGCTGTTTAGTTGTAAGTGATCTGTGGGAATAGAGGTAATAAAGCCACATAGATTTCTGTAGTCTCATGCGAAATGACTGATCCCAAGGGATTCTCAACGCTGCACATAGTGTCAGAACCTTGATACTTTTCTCAATGACCCCGGCTACTAGGGGTTGGGTTAAGCGTAGAACTTGTCACCACTCAAAAGCACACGTATATTATGTAACAAACTTTAGAAAAGCCACAAGATGTGTACAGAAGGACATTAGTAACTACGATATGTCAGAACGCTGTGATGTACACTCGAGGGCAGTTAGACTGACCTCGAGTAAACAAAAATATCCAAAACTTGTCTGTAAATCAAATTAACTGAAGTACTAATTGTTGAATATGAACTCAAACCTCCCACATGAGACTGGTGTGAATAGGCAATCGTCTCAGATCTCATTTATTAGGAATCACGACACTGGATCCCCATCCATACAAACTGTAGTGCCGAAAGCCCAACCAGCTCCAAACCCCGAACAACGAAACATCAGACCACTACTCTTAACAGCTTCGTGTTACAGCCATACTTAGTGGTACCCAATAAGTCCTAAGTTTATTGACTTAGAATAAGAACTCCATCCCATCAGTCGAGAAGTGTTGTGGTACTGTTCACCTGTGTACCACGAAGGATACTAGTTACCCACTTTTTGAAAACTGAGATTCAATGACACGTTCCTATCAAGATAAGTTGGAAATACTCTAAAAGCTGCCTAAACTAAGCACGCTTTGTCTAAGGACTGAACCACCTCAACAAAAACATGCAGTCCATATTCTAAGTTATTTACTACCGAACACACACATCCAACCAGAATGCACGTCAACTTGTGACCTCAAATCAAGTATTATAGTGTCCAGAAGAAATGCTTGTGACTAGTCATGCATTTAATATAAGTATCTCTGATATATAAGCGTTGGATTCATCTTATCTAAAACAATGAACATAAGTGATTGATGCTGCAAAAATACGCCAAATTTAATTTTTAGATGCCACTCTAGAGTTCAATGACGAGGGCTTCCAGAGCAAACGGAAAATCACCATACTTAGGAATTCTGTAAGTAGGGAACTTTTGACACTACTGATTTCTAGCTTAGTGTAGTGTTGCGCACTAAACGAAAATCCATCACGACATTGTCTGCCTCAGCGAACAGGAAAGGTCAACTTCATCACTTACATTATTCACGCCTTCAGAAGATTATTATCATAAAGGTGACCCGGGAAAAGTCAGCGATCAATACTTATGCATAATAACTGGAAACTTTCTTATAGATAATCGCGATGTTACTGTTTTTCGGCTTTAATATTGCTGTATTCCAGTTGTATAAAAGGCTCCCTCTAGGTAATTGTAGTCATTTTAAGCTGCCGTTTGGAGTCAAGATGTTTTGAAGTCTATCATATACATGGTGGACGTGATGTTGGCAATCGGCATCAATTAGCGATGGCATAATTAAAGAACGACAGTCCGTGGTCAATCGATTCAGATTATAAGGATAGAAGGCTCTTGTTGCCTATGTTAATCACCGCGATATGTATCTCTGCAAAGACCCAGTTTCTCTTTGAAAGTGTTCACTGACGGAGTTATTACTATCAGGTAAGGAGTTCCAGTCGTTGACCACTCTGTGAGAGAACCTTGACTCCAAACGTATTGTATTCGACCTCGGTTTGAGCACCTTCCTGGGGTGACCCCGTAAACTGAGTTCCGCTTGTAACCCGGTTCATCTAATAGTGAAATCATGAGCATAGTACCGGTAAGCCTCAAACTGCTATTACCTCACGTTTTCTGAAAGACTTATTTTACTTAATCTTGAACCCTCCTTAAAGCCTTTCAATGACCCCAACCAGTTTGCTAAACATAGGTGTACCTCAGATGCCGCCGTTGTCATATATAGTCTCTGGTTCAGATAGAGGAGCTAAATACTTTCGGTGTGCCTTCCTTGATTACTCACCTGAATTCTACTCTGTTCCCAAGTCTCTCTTTCTGCAACACAGGCTGAGAGCTGGACAAATAAGTGGTTGCATTCCTATTTTTCTGATAGGAAGCAGTACATCGTCTACAATGGAAAGTCCTCCACTACCTCACTTACTTTAGCTGGTGTTCCTTAAGGTGCTGTTCTTTCTCCCTTTCTGTTTTCGTTTTTCTTGCATGACTTACCTCATTCTGATATAGCCACTTTTGTTAAATATGCCGATGACCTCTCTGTTTCTATGCCCGTCTACTCTCGGTCAGATTGTTCCAAATTAAATAACTTTCTGTCGGAAATTAGCCAGTGGTCCTCTTCAAGCGGTCTTAAGATAGATCCGTCTAAATGTCAGGTAGTCAATTTCACTTTAAGACGAAAACGTGACCTACAACAACTAGCTAGCTCACATGGCCCCACTAGCATTGACGGCACAGAGGTTGAAACTACATCTAATGTCAAGTACCTTGGGCTGAGTTTTTCCACCGATCTTTCTTGATGCTCCCACATCTTGCTAGTTACTAGAAAGATGTTTCGCTTAACGTTCTACGTTAGGAAGTTTAGGCAGTCTGGCATAGGGCAGTCTTTGCTTTCTCAGTTTGTCAATTCTTGTATTCTACCCATCCCCCTTTACTGCTCCCCATTACTCTTTCCTGAACTACTTAAGAAAGACTTTGCTTTGCTGAGAAGGGCACTAAAAGCCATTAGTAGGCCAAGTGGGATATCGTTAAACCAACTGGTTAACACTATTGTAGATAGACATATAATGTCATGTAAGAAACTAGCGAATACAATATTGTCAGACCCCGAGCATCCTCTCTATACGCAGCTCTCTCCTTGCATCGCATCTGGTAGAACTAGAAGCAGCTATAGGAGGCTAAATGTTAGGACTACTAAGTACAAAAACTCCACAATACCATATCTGGCACAGCTGTTATGTGATGAGAAATCCGTTTTATATATTTTTTTAATTTTTGATTGCAGCTTGATTCCAAACCGTATTTTTGGTACAAGTATGGAATTTTCAGCGTGGATATTGGTAGCCCAAATTTCGCAGGCCGACCATAGATATCAGGTGTGCGTCGGTGTGGGCTCGAACCCGGACCATGTGCATGGTCGGCGAGTCCTAACCACTGTGCCACCGACGCACGTATGGACACGATCAAATTACTGCGGCATTCTAACGAATAGTCCCATTAGTTTTTGTTTTCCTTTCTTCGTTACTATTATACTGTTGTTTACATCTTCTATTACACACTAATCTCATATTTCATATCCTGTGGTGCATTGCTTAAAATGTAGACGCAAAGCTGTTTTTTTATTTCTTTTTTGGGGTGTTGCTTTTTGATTTTAAAATCTTATGAAATTTATGAGGTAATTAGATGCAATATTGTAATGCACGCTGGGAACTCCATACATGTACCACAAATACTGTTTGGAATAAAGCAGTTATTATTATAAAATAGTTGTCCATTTTACAATGATTCGATCACTAAATTTGGTTCAGGATATCACCGCTACGTATAGAAGCCTGGATACCAAGCGTCATTCCGTCTGTTTTAAGCATAGACCTCAAATTTAAGAATCACCTTCCAAGTAATTCAGTACTACGCATCAGGCTGCTCTACTTATTGAGTTGCGCAGGTCTCCCAAACGGGTATCTACTTCCCAAAAATTTCACTTTTTTAAACGTCTCCGGAAACCTGTCATCTGCAGTAAGTCACATCGCTGATCCATACGATGAGAATTACTTACCTGCAACCAGCTTTTACTACCTGATGACTATTTTGGACATATTAGAAGAACCCATCGTGAAATAATGTTGCCATTTTCCTAAAACATGTTTATTTTAATTTTATTCGAGAGACATCTGATGTGTTGCAACTGGTGTCCAGAAAAGCGTGGTAAGGAACGTGCAACCGGATTAATCAAGTACCGATTTCTTTTGCAAACTCTGTTGGACTTGTACCAACTTAAGGGACAATTATTAACATTTATGCAGTGTAAAAATAGTAGTCAATAATTCTTCTAAATACTTGTGAATTCTAAGTAATGCCTCAAGTCACAGGGGCTCTGAATGTGCACATAAGAGGTTCGCCATCATTTTTTCCTCAACTAACCTACCCCGAAACCATTATCCCAGGTATCCCGAGAGTAGTTTCGAGTCATTTCAAAAATCGAGATATTTCTCCACAACTTTAAGCCGTTTGCAGGCATTCCGAAGATTGGTTTGGTGGTGTCCGTTGGAGAATTTTTTTTATTTATTTTTTGATTACAGCTTGATTCCACACCGTATTTTTGGTACAAGTATGGAATTTTCAGCGTGGATATCGGTAGCCCAAAATTCGTAGGCTTACGTCGTACAGCCTTTAAGTGGCATGCAAAACACTGAAATGTAAATGCATAAAAAGACTGCAATCAAAATATATGTTCCCAAAGCACCATGGGAGATGAGGAACTACACTCAGTTAGCGACTTCATGTTTACTCACCAACGGCTGTGAGATAATTTAGTAACCCGTGAGACGCGTTAACACACCGTAACCAAATGACTTAACGCAAACCTCAGTTTCACAATATTGAAAACAACAGAGGATAACCGCCTCTTCGTTTTGAAAATTCAGTATAAAATTTTTATTTCAAGTATTCGTCCTTCACAAGCATCTCTAACTTTCTAAAAATGACTCGTCACTTAAATGTACTACGTACTGGCTTCAGAACTATGCTTGAGATTCTGTTCTCTCTGTTTTTCTTCGTTATTAACTTGATGATCTAGGTGAACACGATTCGTCCTGTTGTCAGACTTCTTATGATGCTCCTCAGCGTCCCTTTTCGTTCGGTTTTTACCACCCTTTGAACCCGCTATCTTGTCTTCTTCATAGTTATAATGTTCATATTCATCTCGCTCTTCGACGACGCTACTATCTGCCATAGCTACAACGCCAAATTTTTTAAAATTGCCTCCCTCGGCGCAAATCCGTTTAAACTGCGAATGGAAGCACTTCCTAACAATCCATTCTTCTTGATTTTAATGTGCTACTATATCCCTACAACTGTTTGTATAGTTTAGTCAGTGAATAAACGACTTTTGAGGATTAGGTTGCTAATTTTTCCTTAGATTGAGAAAATTATTGGTACAAAGTAATACGATGAACCCATACCTACAAGGCTTTGGATAATCAGTTAAAAGTTGTGCGCTTTTAGCTGTTTCTCTGCCTCAAAAAACCGAGTATAGCAACTCATCTGCACTATTAAAATATTTCCATGGCTGTTGATAGTTTCGTCCACCTTTTTAGCATCACATATATGGACAATCGGCCTTTAAGTCTGCATTAAATGTTTTGGATTTTTGGGTAACAGTGACCTTACATCCTTTTGTGTGAGCCAGCAAAATAGGATCAAGCTTTGTTTTTCCACAAACAATTCCAGTATCAAGAATAGGACTCTCGTAGTTGACAGCTGTGTTATGTGACCCTGCAAATCACTACTTCTGAAAGATACAAAGAAGCAGAATCACTCAGCATCCATATGCAGTTTCCACATGAACGCGCCATCTGGAGTATATTTCCCAATCTCCTTTGGGAACCCATCATATCTCTGTTAGAAAAATAACAATAGAATTCACCGACTGACTTTAGAACCTGACATTTCCTGAGATAGCTTACTATAGCAATCCAAATTAATCGTTGTCTAGCTTCCATCCTCCAATAATCAACCACATCTCTTCACGTGCATAGACTGGTTCACTTGAATGATGGAAACAAGCGCTATATTTTATATCACCAGCGGGTTGGGTTTTCAGGGAAGGATAGTGGATGCATTTTGTGCTATGAAAATGACCAGGTGCAACACATCGAATATGTCAGTTTCAGAAAGCTTTGAAATTTCTTAACACGCGAATGTAATTGAGCCACTGCGTGTTGTTCAAATTTTGTCAGGTTACTTGTAAACCTAGTTAATTCTAGTGAACCCTGTGGAATCAAAGCAGTCTAAAGGACTCTAATGAAGGACTCTAGTCTTCCTCTCTTCACATGAAGTTCCTTGTCTTAATGTGAAATATTATGACCAGTTAGACACTCATGCTCTGTAGGAAGATAGTTCACCCCAATATTGGTCACCGTGGAATTGTGTTTCGTATCCGCTTCACTTTTGCCTTTCGGTGAGATTGTACTCTGTGCACAACACCCTGGAACCGGAATAACCCCAAGGCCATAGTAAACAAGAGAGGATTTCCGTTATTAGTTTTGTTGACTAGACCAAATTTCTAACTTTTTGGTCAGAAACCTGGCTTGGTCGTTCCAACACTTAACACAACTAAGTTTCCTTAAAACCAGGGAGACAGCTAAATCAGTAGAGAAAATACGTTACATTATTATTTTAAATAGTTGGCTCTCTTACTGTTGCCTCTAATATTCCGTCTTCTGTCAACAAAGTTGTACTTTACATACTATCTGACATTTTGTGTTTATTTTGCGTTTTTGCCCCATCGGACTCATACATTTCTGGTTTGAATTGACACTCTGCTAACTGAGAACTAATTTTGGATTCAACTAATGTATTCTTTGTTTTTGGACTCCGGATAATCTCATATTTAGAGGTTTACACCGTGTTTATCCGACATATTACGTTTAATAGACCTTGGCGGCCTGCTTAAATCTTGGGCTACCAATTACCTTAAACATTACAAATCATATTGCATCTAATTTCTCATTTCTAATTGATATTTTAATCAATAAATCTTATTCAAATATGACCTCAAATCGGATTATTTATTCTCGTGAATATCTAATATCTTTAAAACCTACTGATCTGCAACTCCATAAAAAAGACAAGAAAAAGCATCATGCCGGCTGGCAGAGAGCATTAAAAAATACCCCTATTCAATTCATGACTGTTCCCGCAATTATGAGTACCAATTGTCGCTCCCTGCCGGCTAAAATTAACTGTCTTCAATCGCTGGTGTCTTCCATTATATATCATAATACTGGGATCATATCACTTCAAGAAACATGGCTTCATGATCTATATGATGACAATCTAGTGTATCTAAATAATTTCAAACTATTCAGACAAGATCGGTGTAGTTCCAGGAAGAAACGCGGTGGCGGTGTCGCCATCTTCATCAATTCACAATGGTGTACGTCTAATAATGTATGTTTCAAATTCTCTAGTGACAATATTGACTGTCTCACCGTTAAGTGTCGACCTAAACATTTGTCAAAATACAACTACATTTACATCTCGAACATGTATATTGCTCCTGGATGCAACTCCACAGAATTATCTTTATTTGCGGATGAATTTACTTCCCTTGCTGCCACCTCCTTCGGAAATTCCTTGTCTATAGTTACTGGTGATTTTAATTCTAGTGACCACAGCTTCCTAATTTCACTTGGACACGATAATATTGTCAACTTCCCGACTAGAATGGACAACACTCTTGACCTTGTTTTCACAAACGATGCAGGAATATTTGAAGCTCGAAAGAGAGCCCCACTACTAAATTCAGATCACTGTATCATAAGAATATTGCCCAAAGTATATGGAAAGCAGCACAAAAGGGTCTTCTCATACCTTGGAAAGAAAACACAACACAGATGTTATTCCCATGACAACATACTGAACCTAAGGTCCATGTTAAAAGACACAAACTGGGATCTATTTACTGAACAAGCTCTTGATAACACAATTGCCAACATAACACATTATCTTAATTTCTGTCTTGATGTTTGTTGTCCAAAAGAGACAATCTTCTTAAAATTCGATCGCTTCTCCTCTACTCAACTCAAAAAGCTCCGCCGTGAAAAAGAAAGGTTGTTCAAAATGAAAAACAAATCTGGTGTTAAGAGAATGAACACTTTGATTAAGCTTGAATTACAAAGATTGAATGCTCTCTATAACCAGAAGTTTCTTTCATGTAAATCCCCATCAAATATGTGGAAGTTATTAAAGGAAATCACAGGTGGTAAGCAAATGTTGAATGATATTTCTGTAGATGTTAATACGCTTAATGAATCCTTCATATGTATCCCAGCAAATGTTATGATTCCTAACTCAAATAGTGTAAACAATGACTGCTTCTCATGCTTAAACACGAATGATGTCCTCAAGTGTCTTCAATCTCTCAAGCCTACTCAGTCCCTCGGTCCTGATGGTGTTCCTGCTGTTATCCTTAAGAGTGTGCCGACATCTTGTGTTCCCCGCTAACTGACATTTTCAACGAATCGTTTTCCAAAAGTATTATACCTGAATCATGGAAAAACATCAAGATCGTTCCAGTGCCTAAATCTACAAGTGGACCTAATGTTAAGTTTAGACCCATTTCAATTACCTCACCCTTTTTGAAAGTTATGGAAAGACTTATTTTACTTAATCTTGATCCCTCTTTAAAACCTTTCAACGACCCCAACCAGTTTGCTTATAAACATAGTAGGAGTACGTTAGATGCCGCTGTCGTCCTCCACCATAGCATAGTCTCTAGTTTAGATAAAGGAGCTAAATACGTTCGCTGTGCCTTCCTTGATTACACATCTGCATTTGACTCTGTTCCCAGGTCTCTCTTGCTAAGTAAGCTTGCTGCAACACAGGCTGAAAGCTGGACAAATAAGTGGTTGCATTCCTATTTTTCTGAAAGGAAGCAGTACACCGTCTACAATGGAAAATCCTCCACTACCTCACTTACTTTAGCTGGTGTTCCTCAAGGTGCTGTTCTTTCTCCCTTTCTGTTCTCGTTTTTCTTACATGACTTGCCTCATTCTGATGTAGCCACTTTTGTTAAATATGCCGATGACCTCTCGGTTTCTATGCCTGTCAACTCTCAGTCAGATTGTTCCAAATTAAATAGCTTTCTGTCGGAAATTAGTCAGTGGTCCTCTTCAAACGGACTTAAGCTTAATCCGTCTAAATGTCAGGTAGTCAATTTCACTTTCAGACGTAAATGTGACCTACAGCAACTAGTTAGCTCACATGGCCCCACTCTCATTGACGGCACAGAGGTTGAAAATACATCTTATGTCAAGTACCTTGGGCTGAGTTTTTCCACCGATCTTTCCTGGTCTTCCCACATCTTGCTAGTTACTAGAAAGATGTTTCGCTTAACGTTCTACATTAGGAAATTTAGGCAGTCTGGCATAAACCAGTCTTTACTTTCTCAGTTTGTAAATTCTTGTATTCTACCCATCCTCCTTTACTGCTCCCCATTAGTCTTTCCTGGACTACTTAAGAAAGACTTTGCTTCGCTGAGAAGGGCACTAAAAGCTGTTAGTAGGGCAAGTGGGATATCGTTAAACCAACTGGTGAACACTATTGTAGATAGACATATTATATCATGTAAGAAACTAGCGAATACAATATTGTCGGACCCCAAGCATCCTCTCTATACGCATCTATCTCCTTGCATTTCATCTGGTAGAACTAGAAGCAGCTATAGGAGGCTATATGCTAGGACTACCAAATACAAAAAGTCCACAATACCATATCTGGCACAGCTGTTATGTGATGAGAAATCCGTTAGGTATGACACGATAAACTTACTGCGGCACTCTAACAAATAGTCCCATTAGTTTTTGTTTTCCTTTCCTCGTTACTACTACACTGTTGTTCTCATCTACAACCACACATCAACTTTATATTTCAAATCCTGTGGTGCATTGTTTGAAATGAAATACTCTACGCTGTTTTTTTCTTAATTTCTAATATTTATTTATTTTATTTATTTATAACTTATTTATTTTATTTTTATTTATTTATCTTTGATTTTTAAAAATCTTATATAATTTATGAGGTAATTAGATGCAATATACTGTAATGCACGCTGAAAATTCCATACCTGTACCACAAATACTGTTTGGAATAAAGCTATTATTATTATTATTAATAATCTTTCATTTCTTGAACAGTCTGAAGTCAATATAATTCTATTTGGATCCCTTTGGTTTTGTTTTGGAATTGGTTAATTGCACTTCTGTTTGGATTATTTTGGATTTGGTCAGCTGCAATTTAAACTGTTCACTTTATCATGGATTTCGTCTAGTTTCCTTGGGACAGTTTGGTTTTACTTCAGTTTGGACGCAGACTGCAAATCTACATCCCCAAGGGTTATCAGCGAGACG
The DNA here is from genome assembly GCA_944472135.2 of Trichobilharzia regenti. NCBI lineage: Eukaryota > Metazoa > Platyhelminthes > Trematoda > Strigeidida > Schistosomatidae > Trichobilharzia > Trichobilharzia regenti. The sequence continues at coordinate 50,991,692 of OX235265.1, forward strand.
CCTGTAACGCTTACTGAAGACAGGTTGTGCTATTATGACATCCAAAACATCTAGAATTATATTTTTCACAAATAATGAGGTCTCCGAAAAATTCAGAAGTCTTTCATTATAGCGACCGAAGGTGAACTTGGTTATTGTACAACAAAGAAGCTGTGTTGGGTGAGGTGAGAGTCCATTTCCCGTTATCGTCCGTTTATTCCAGAAACGATTCGCTAAAGACATACGTCAACTTATAGCTGGTTTAGGATATCTCGCATTCATTAAAATACGCATGCAACGGTAACATTGGTCAACTCAGTAGAACTTAACGGGCCACTGAAATGCGAACAGATCACTTCAACTGCAGGAGATCGAAGAAGTTAGTCAATTCAACTGAACCTCAACCATATCGCCTCCGGCGGCCAGTTTGTTTATCTGTGCTGATTGAATCACATTGTGAACAGGCAGATTTTCAAGGAACAAGAGCGCGGCTGCTCCGCTTTGGTGAAGGTGCTTATCTCTATATTCTCTCTGCACCGCCGGTAATAAATACATCCTTTAACAACTGCAAAATACTGTACTCTCTCTTCACTAGTTGTGATTGTTTAAAGAGCAGCCTGGTTACCAAGTTTTGTCGGTTAGACTAGAGTCAGCATGCAGCGCGGTCGAAGTGCAGATCTGAAGTGATGGGCGGCCGCACAGCAGTCATGGCAGTTGTTTCTACTTAAAACCAAAAGAAAAGGAAATCGCGGCTGTTCAAGCAGCTTAACTAACTGACTTCCGGGACATCTTAGCTCAGGATGTTACAGCGACTGCATGAATAACCTCCTTAAGAGGCAGGTTCGTAACCATTGACTTAACGACAAATCGCTCGCACTTAAAACAAATTTGTATTCAGACGAAAAGTGAGAAATGGTATACGAAGTACAACTTTAGTGTTCAAAGGCCCAACATTGGACGCAACAATCCGCGCTAAGAAGTTTCTGAAAGGCACTTATGGCTTCTCCAAAACTGTGACGTATGGTGTTTTTCAGTCAGCTTTGAAGTCTTGTATGATTGGTAAAAGCTATCAGCGGCTCTCGATCACAGAGTGATCCTTAAAGTTTGTCCCCGCAAAGAAATGCCACACTTCTGCATTTCGCTTTTGAGATACGTGCTTTGGCGTAGTTTCAACCTTTTATGGTGGGAGGGGAACACTTGTGGACGTGTTTGTAATTGCAGAGCGGGAGGAAAATTTCACTCCCCAAAAACAAGATACGCTTATCACAGTGGTTCAGGTTCGACCGTTAGTTTTGCCCGGTTTGCTTCGGGTGGCGTGGAAACTATAGAAGGCAGTACCGTTGTGGTCAGAGCTGTCTGATAGCCAAAATCGGTAGAAAGCAATTTACGCTAATGTTTACCCCCAAATATTGGTCATGAGAAAAACGAGAACAGGGACTTTGTGTGGGCGGATGCGATTCGCAGATATATGGTCTGACAATCAAGGAAACGGCCACAAAGAGATGATAGATTAACTTTCAGCGAGAAAACAACCAATCAGAAGACGCTGTTTCTCCGCTGATAATAACGAATAATAATGTACATAAAAATACATAAACATCTTTTGATTTCCTCAATAAACGATCTGTCGCCTGCCCCTTATCTTCTGTTGTTAAACCGTTACTTGTCGATTAGTAAGGCTATTCGACCATAGCACTTAATTTAAACAAATCTACTGAGGCCCTGCAAGCTGACATCCGACGCCAAATATGCATACCTGGTTTGACTCAACTCAGAGAGCCATTCCAGTCTAAACCACCCGATTTCTGGCCAGCTCCTTGAGCGATCTTGTAATGCCTCCAACCAAATTCATAATATGCAAACATATTAGCACGGGTTCACATTTGATAGTTTGGCCAAGCGGAGAAGATAAGACAAACAGTAAGTTTTCAAATGTGTGAACGGACGGTAGTGGATATAAGTGGGTGATACGAAAATTGTTAAATAAGACTGATGGTCAAAGATCAAGGAGTTGTTGGTCACCACTTCAATATAGAGAGTGTGGCATTTAGCTTTCAGATCGAATCAACGCACCCTCTCAAATTTTTCCGAATTCTGTTGGCCGGACACGCTGAACATCACTTGTGAGCTGCTCACATCCACTGTCGGGAGTGCGACTGTAGCCTTAGCTCTTTATGCCCTTTATGCTCTCTCTTATTTGTCCACCTTATTGTGACAGCTTTTTCGTTTTTATTTAGAACTAGAAGTGCACCATTGGGGGCATGGTACGAAAGTGCTGTTTCTTAGCCCCAGTACTATGTATGGCAGCCGTTCTCTTATTGGGGTATTAATGGTGCCTCTAAGTCATCCACATGTTATCCTAAATCGTGGGGAACCAAACTGTCTTAGATATAAGGATTTCCCAGTAGTCGAAATATTATTCGGTAACCTAAATCTGACTTGTAGTACCCAATATATTTGTTTAAAACTACACTCGTGTCCTATAGTGTAATGGACTTGCCATTACTAGAAAAAATTGCAGAAGGCACAGCCTTAATTTGTCTGTGTGGTGGCTCAATTATGCCAACAGAAACAGAATTATACGAACCGGTTAGAACAAATTCGGTGCCTAGCGTTTTAAGTAAGCTGCCGACATAGTCGGCTTTCTAACTGTGCACTCCTATAAATCATACTGGATATAATATAAAAGTTCAATTTCCAGACTCCCAAAATGAATTTAGCGGCTGCCTCAGCTGAGACATTTGATAATAGAAGTCCCGCAGGTCACTGAGTGCTTCGGTCGACGCAAGTAACGATCTGAGACGTCAGATTGTTCGTAGGAGACATTAAAGCAACAGGATATGCACATAAATGTTTGGTCAAATCTTGGGGCTGGGGGAATAAATCAACCAAATAGAGTGTTAATATGATGAATCTCAACCCTTTGAAAAGCTGAACAAGTTTATGTCCACTGTTTATCACTTCTGCCAATGTTCAGACACACAAGCCTCCCTTTAAGCATGCTGATATTAGCTGTGGTTCCTGATGCTTTGAGTTACCTGTTCCATAGATATTGGGACAAAAGATCGGAAAATCCCAGTGGAAGCGCCACAAGTGATATTCATTATAACAGATGGAATCTCTAAGAGTAGCAAGGATGTTGTTTTAAGAGGCAAGGTCCTTTTTAGTTCCATATCGCCTTTCTGTCACATTAAAGGATACTAGCAGTCGGCACTGGGACAGGTAGTGCACCAACATACTTGGGAGAGTCTCTGTAACTTCGCTACTGGTATCTGTCGTATATCCAGTATTGGAGGTAAACTGTGATAGAAACCTGGGCCGTTGTTTTACACATAACGAGTACTCATCCCATTTATCAGATAAAGTGTTTCTCAGCGGTTTAGGATTTCTAAACACAGAAAACGATACACCTTCTGGGATATGTCTGATAGTGCCATAGTGAAGGGAATAACCTCCGACAAATGTGTCTTGATGCCGTTAATTCGCATCCAGCTGTTTCGGAAGGCAATTCAGCCGCTTCCACTCCGTGTGTATCTGCCGCCGTAGAATTCCCATATTGATTTTCCGCTTTCTTTTTATTTGAAAAGTTTCTGTTTTTTAAGTGATTGCACATCTTTACTCGAAAGATGAAGTGAGAGTCTATGTTTGCTCTGACAATCTGTTAACGGTTGGCATAAGTCGACGATAAATTTCAGCGAAACCCAAATATAAAGTAACTTCCTAAGAGTAACAATAATAATATTTTTATTTCTGTAACAGAAACCAGCCGTTTTTACAGACATGAACATATGTACTTATTAAAACTTATAGAATATATAATATGATTTGTTAATTTAGAAATAAGTTGAATACTGGTAAATGTGAGGGAAACATTTAAAATGAAATGCACAAATATATTGCAGAGGCGCAATATATCTGTCATTCGGCTGATTAAAATTCAAGATGCGTGGCGGCATTATTTGTTACTTTCCGTGAGAAATCTGCACAACTTCTTCTGAATTCTCGTCGTCATCCACCATAGCATCTCCTCACCTCCCAGGAAATACTGTGTATAATATGGTCACTCACAAGGTGATTAGTGACGTGAGAATTTGGAACGAAGAGACAATTATTCAAATGCGGGAAATGCGTCCTTTCGGATATCCAGATCACAGAGATCTTGGACCTATCACTGGCCTCAGAAGACTGCGTCTAACACGAAGAATAATATACACATTAACCAACGCGAGACAACATAAAAGGGAAATGCGACACGATCGTTTATTCCCCCCACTGAAAACGAGACAAAAATACAGGTGACAGCCAGCAAAGTCTGTGAACAAATGTTAATAAAATGTACAGTTATACTTCTGATGTGCATCGGTGGTACAGCGGTTAGGGAGCTCGCCGACCATGCACATGGTCCGGGGTTCGATCCCCGACCGAAGCACTCCTTTACCTCTCTGAGCCAGAAATAACGTTGGTGAAGAGGAAAGATTGGGCATGAGGCTAGCAACTCCATCCTGTAAAATAAACAATGCTACAGGAACTTCAAGCTACTAGCTTGAAGCCCTATGTTCCACTGGGTAACTTGAAGGAAAGAAAAATGCTTCTGATCATATTTCTCGTGTCTTTTGCCAGCTAATATATGACTAAGCAATGATAGCCTTCTTTCATCCACCAAATGGAAATCTCTTCGAATAAACAGACTATTCAGTGCTCAGCAGGATCTGATTTTCTTGTCGGACTGTATTGAATGAATAATACCTCTTCGTGTTTTACCAGGCTATCCAATTCTCTTGCCCACCACCGTGCTTAAGATGCACAAATGGTGTCGTTAATTTGACATCTTCAAAAGCTTTCAACCGACGGATCCAGAAACTGGTCCTGTCATCAGACGTTCAAAAGAAGAAACTCGGAATACTGTGATCTAGAACCAACTATAAAATGCCAGAAGATAGACTGGTAGATTGTTTATTGTATAACTGACTACAGACCAGCACACCAAGACAATTACATCACAAATGATACAGCACTAAATGTTACAGCGTTAAAAGTTTACGGGTTCGAACGGTTATAGGTTGGAATTATGCAGCCTCTAAGTTTATAGATGAACATCAGTACTCACCTGCCTCTGGAGACCCTTGGAACACAAAAAAGGATGAGTGACGTCAGCTGAACAAGTGAACGACTTCACCGCACGCTGGAGAGTGCTCCACTGATCACTCAAAAAATAAAGAAATAAACAAATATTATGTATAATGATGAAGTATCAAGGTATTTTCATTGGCAATTATCTCACTAATTCGAACTTGCAAAGATATTCTGTGATCTGAAAAAAAAGAGAAACCAATTTCAGTAGAGCTGTATGTAAGGCAAAAACAGCAAAAACAAAGCTAAATATTCGCTCTGTAGCGGAAGTTGCACAGATCTACAGTGAGACTGAAGTTGAACAGGAATTGAAGCCACTTACATATATATCATCCTTCAAGGTCTTGGCTAGTAATGACTCGGCATCGTTGAAAAACCTACTGTCAGTATATGAGGACGCTGTATAACATCCTATACATGCAGTATCCATAATCTAAAACGGCTTAAAAATATCTTTTTACATGTTAATCAACCTACTCATATGGAACAAACGTGCAGCGACAAATGGCGGTTTCGGCTAACCTCGGCTCAGTAAAACAAATCTGCGTGACAATGATCAATACTAGTCTGCATTGAGTACAATTCACTTCCAGTGTTACTTGCGATAAAAATGCTGACAAAATTATACAAATAAATCACGTATTTCAAATTAATACCCATTTTGGATATAAATCAAGAATAAGATATGGTGCCACACACAACAAAGTTATAGGTGGAATTGACTTGAAGCTTTAATTTTTCCCTAATATTTGTAATCCATCCAACACATACCTGGTTTTTTAGTGCGAAGTCAATATTCCCATATTTCTTAATGTGCTCCATTGAATGACTAGTTAGCAGATTGTACCCACAGACTTACGTCAGAAAGGGCGACAACCATGTACTTTCACCTTAAATCAAATTTATGTAATCTAAATAATACTTATCCATGCCTGTAAAAGTGGTGTGTCATACATAGATTGGAATAAGTACATATTATTACTTCGGTAGAATTAGGTTTCGTGAACTGGGGCCACTGTTTATTTGAGAAATCCCTCAAAGTCTTATATAATTTCTAACCAAACCTCTCCAAGGGAGTGAGATCATTTGAGTACAGCTGAAGCTCTGACGATCCAGAAGCCCAAGCCATTGCTGTGTTCACAAGAGGTGAGTTTAACCTCCATACTCACCACAGCCATCATAAACGGTCTTTTCACGGAAAATAGACCTAGTGACATAGAGGCAACACTTTGGATACCCAAAAAGTGAGAACAAATCAGTGACATTGAAACATTCAGTCAGTAAAACCAGGTAATTAGCCACAAATTCACGAGCGAAATCGTCCCGCAAAATGTAATGATATTAAAGAGAATATATGGTTAGTTATGGGTTGTATTAGAGGAAGATTAACGTTAGGTTTGGGCTAGACATAGCTTAGGGTCTATCATTATTTTTTCCCCTAGGTACACACAGCTCCGAAAAGCCATTGCCATCTCGCTACGTTTTTTGCAATCCTCTTCAGCTGACCTTACGGCTGCCTATGGGCTTCCATATCCTCCTCACACGATCTCTGTGTCACACACCTCGTGTGCCGCTTGAGGCTCGGTGCTTGACACTACTCACTAGTCTCCTCAGCATGCGTTCGATCCACCTGCATTTTCCTCGGTATATCTTTTGGACAGCAGTTCCTGCGTTGGTTCGCCCATAGAGTTCATTGCTGCTAATTCTCTCCGGTGGTGCATCTGATCTTCATTATGCAGCGAGAAACGGCAGCCGCTGATTAAGGTCTACAGACTGTTCGAAAGGCTCCCCTGACTCACTGGTGAAATAAAAATTAAGGTATGACGTGCTTTTCCTTTCATTATCAGCTTCATATCTAATGCTGCAGGCATTATTATCAGTATGACAAATGATGTTTTACGCGGATGGCCTTACAATTTTAGATATAAACTACCATCCTGATCATTTGTAGCACCACCTTCAAACAATGCCGGCCCTTAGTTAAATTCCAAAAAGTGAGGACAGCTGGGAATTAACTATCTTCACCATTGCTACCTCTGTTAAACGACTTCATGCATATTATTTCATTACCCTTGTCTTATATGTATCTTTGCGTTTAAAAGAATCCTGTGAATATTCTGACCCCATTTGTACGACCTGATGAACTAAAGGTGAGTGTAAACTGGCGTCCCTCATGTACTAACAAATGCAATAGGAAAATCTCTCCTCGGTTGAATCTGCATGGAAATATTCGCCAAACGCTCAGTTCTTTTAGCATACACCTCCCTGGTGGTGTCTGGATTAACTTGCTTTTGTTACTTTTAGCTCCACACTTTGTCCCCACCAGGCTGGCATAAATCACGTGCATCACCTTCAGTAATATTCTGAAAATTTTCCGCCAAACGTTGATAATTTCTTACAAAGATATCCAAATAGAATAAAATTAACATACACCAATTTTAAAGAAGACAAATCAGTTCTTATCTGTTTCATAAGTATATAGTTTGTCTGAAGTGCAGATTTTTCATACACAAATTTAAAGTAATCATACTTTGGCATATTATTTTCATTTGTACATGTAAGTCTAGTTATGCTTAACTTTTGGTATAATAGGGCTTTTCATAGCACTCACCAGGTTTAAAATTATGTTAAAACTGTAGTCCTACTCATTATCGAATATACTATTCATGTGTTCGAGATCTATGGGAACTTCAATTGGAACGCCAATCAGTGTTCTGGTTTTCGCGTTGGTTATTAACAATTGTATCAGAAAGTATTCCAGGGACAGCGTGAGGCCCAGCGAAGTAAGAGCTGGACATTGACAGGTTCTGATAGTTTTTGTTCGTCTTTCCTGATGCTTGCCAGTCTTCTCTGGACAAATATTATCTGGAACTTTTCTGGAATTCGGGTCAAGTTCAATGGTGCCTGGGTCAAAGAAGAGATGAAGCGTCCTGGAAGCAAGCAGGAAGGTAAGTTATGCTGACTTGTCTGTTATATGTAACGATGAGTTTGATGTTAATCGTGATAGGATTGATGTTAATGTTCCGCGGTCTAGGGATAATGGGCCTAAACTTGAACCTCAGTATTTCGACGGAAACCCAGCTGACTACCCACAGTTTATCAAGGAGTTTGAGGTTATGCTGAGTGCCTTAATTTTAAATAACGAAATGAAGTTAATGTGTTTGTTGAGGTACTGCGCTGGTGTTGCTGCAAGTGCTACACAGAGAACTAAGTTCATGCCCCCTAACGAAGGATGTACTGAGGCTATGAGTATACTGAGTCATAGAATCGCAAGACCTTCGATGATTGTTACGAACGTATTCGAGGCCGTTAAAGGTAGTGGTAGTCAATTACAAGATGACTCCAAGGCACTTATTGAGTTTTTGGATAATCTGATGACCTACAAGAATACAATGATTTCGATGAGTTGCATGCGCGATCTGAACTCAAGTTCCGTCCTAGAGGTAACAGCCGGACGCCTAACTACTCGACTGCAAAGGAAGTGAGTGAACATAAGCTCTCATATAGAGGATGAAGGTATTGAGCCAGAGTTAGATGATATTCTGAAACTGGCAAAACAAAGTGTCAACCAGACTATGAGCACGTTTGCCAGTATAATGCGTCCCGCCACTATAACAGAGCAGTCTGAGAGCAGAACGGAAACTTTTACGAAGAAAGGATCTCAGAGAAGCTGTCAGACACGTCTCATAAACCATTAATGCCCAGCTCTTGCTACGCTCGGGCCCACGCTGTCCCTTGAAGTTTCTCAGAAACGCTCAGTAATAACGGACGAAAAAACCAAAACACCAATTGTTGACTCGAGGATTCTTTATTGTTACACCAACATATAAACACTGTTACAACTAAGGTCTGTGAACAAATATTACAATAATAAATCACAATATTACTTCTGACGGTTTTCTGCTGACTTCTTTCTGAACAGCGACCGAAGAGACGATGACTGTCGTATTGATGCCTCCGCGAAAATTGGGGAAGTTGGTTTTGAGCAGACAATCGTGAACAGATCGTTCAATCTTCAACTACATTGACACTCCCCGGCAAAAAAGGGATCCAACCCCTTTTTTCCATCACGACCAATACGCGTTGACTTGGATGCCATTTCGAGAACCTGGATCACATGGACAGAGCTGAAATGGAAAACAAACAGCAAAGCCAACACACCACAAGCATACTCACAGCACAATCTCACGCATCAATGACGACCTGCGCCTTCCAGTTAAAGGCATCCGCTTGACACATCCTCTTGCAACACAATCTCCACTTGCTAGAATTACTCTTGCAGAATGCAACGTGACCATAGCACCATTTCACGATACTCTACGCACATCGTCTTATCTACTCACTACCAATTACCACTGCAATCGCTTGTCACTCATTCTGCCTCAGTTCTAGTAACGGTGACGCATGCGAGCCTCAGTCGTTTACACTCTTCCTCCCCGGCGTGTGGGACCACAGCTAATAATTATCTCCGTATGCATTTCATTCCTAGCAATAGCCTCCCAGGCGTATACGACCAATCTGCTGTCTCTAACATCAATCAATTCATTCATGGATGTAGAAGACTCGAAACAACTTCAGAAGTAAGCACGACGAAAATTTTAACAAAATTATGTAATAACAACAAGGTACGAAATCAACGAGTAAACACAATGAATCCAAAAAACACCAATTGAAATGATACACCACACATATACACAAACAGTGCACACAAACTCGCGGATCATGTCTCGATATAATTCCTTTGAAGAATTGCAGGACTTACACCAGTACGCCTACAACCCTTCTCAGGTTGACGATTGTAAGTTGTGGGATGTCCGGACACAAACAAGATTAACCAACAATTACAATAATTGGAACCCACACAAGTATTTACCACAAACATATGTACAACCAATACATCAAATGTTGTGGATTCTGCCTTGACGAACTACCCTTAAAGAACTGTAGGACTCACAGCAGTACGCCTACATTCCTTCTCAGGTTGATGATCCAAGTGGAAGTCGTCCGGACACAAACAGAATTACCAACAGCTAGATGACAGATGATATCAATTCAGTATATACAACAGGAACATATGTACAAAATCACACAACAAGCACATTGGACTGCTCATTGATGCGCTACCCTTTGAAGAATTGTAGGACTTACAGCAGTACGCCTACAACCCTTCTCAGGTTGACGCCCTAGGTTGGAAAATCATCGCAGAGTTCATTTGCTGACTTCCTTCTATCAGCTATATCCTCAAATCTGAACGGTGACACGCTCATGTCATTGTATCGTAAAATATAGATGACGAACAAACACACGACATATCTGACCAACCAAGCGTAGAAACAGAGTAGTTTACACCAAAGATTATAGCATTCAAATAGTAACTTGAAACAAGAAATGCCTTTATTCATGCAAGCCAATTTAACAATTACTCTTTCGTTTACACTTGGCTTATCCTCACTAAACTGAGCAATATCTTTCTTCCTTTCAAATACACGAGTACTATCATAGTCATTGCTGAAGATACTGGAGTTGACGGGCGTCCTTCTCATTGTGGATGACAACACCAACGACGACTGATTGATACCAGTTGATGAAGTTAGCGGTGAATCAAAAGCTGTTGTTGCTCGACTTTCAGAAAGTTGTCTACCTGCAAGACCACCACCACTGCTGTCTTTTACTATCATCTCAGGTTTAGCACTAGCATCTGATGATAGGTGGGCTACATGCTGATCAATTACACTGACGGTCTCACAAGTATGCATGCCTTCTGCAACTGCACCTGCATTTATTTCTACTTCACGTTCAAGTTGTACAGAACCTTTGTTCAACTCAGCAGTAGTAGGCATATCCCTCATCTCATCATGATCACCCAAAGACAAATCTGCACTATCATTATCACAAATATTCAATTTACCATCATCTATCTGGTCGACTTCATCATTTTCAAACTCTTTAATAACAGCAGTGGATGATTTGGGTTCTTCCTCACAAATCCCTAAATATTTCATACCTTCACTCTGACTAGTAATACCTTGTAAACTTGTGGAGTCAGAACTGCACTCTGAAGCAGTAACTCTATGCTGTGACACTCCATTCAACAATGGTGATATGTACCCACATATATATATTTATGTGTGTATGTGTATGTTGGTCTCTCTTTCTGTTTGCTCGCTTAGTCTGTGACCATTTCACTTCTATGAACCTATTTCTTCTAGTGTAAAACTCGAGTTGAGGTCACTCATGCAATTCATCGAAATCAATGCATTCTTGTAATTCAGCAAATTATCCAGAAACTCAGTAAGTGCCTGGGAGTCATCCTGTAGTTGATCACCATTACCCTTAACAGCCTCGAATAATTTCCCTGCAATCATCGAAGGTCTTCCAAAACTTTGACGTAATATGCTCATAGCCTCAGCGTATGCCTCAGTAGGGGGCATGAGCTTACTGCACTGTATAGCTCTTGAAGCATCTCCAGTGCAATACCTCATCAAATACATTAACTTCATTTCATCACTTAGTAGAAAACTACTCAGCATGATCTCAAACTCCCTTACAAATTGTAAATAATCAGCCGGGTTTCCATCGAAACATCGTGGTTCAAATTTAGGGAGTTTGATATTCTTATTATCCCTGAACGGCTAAACAGTAACATCAACCATGTCATGCTTAACATCAGACACATCGTTGCATTTAACAGACAAGTCAACATGACCTACTTTCCTGTTTGCATCCAAGACACTCTGTCCCTTCTTTGACCCAGGCATTGTTGAACTTGACCCAATTCCGAAAATGTTCCAGATATTGCTTGTTCAACAAGGACTTGACCGGCACCAGGAAAGATGAACGGTGACTATCCAAAGTCGTGCCAACTGTCCAAAACCGTTTTAAACTGACTTTTTACCGTCAGAAACTGATTTCACCGTCCGAAACTGTCAGTCACGTCTCATAAACCATTAATGCCCAGCTCTTGCTACGCTCGGGCCCACGCTGTCCCTTGAAGTTTCTCAGAAACGCTCAGTAATAACGGACGAAAAAACCAAAACACCAATTGTTGACTCGAGGATTCTTTATTGTTACACCAACATATAAACACTGTTACAACTAAGGTCTGTGAACAAATATTACAATAATAAATCACAATATTACTTCTGACGGTTTTCTGCTGACTTCTTTCTGAACAGCGACCGAAGAGACGATGACTGTCGTATTGATGCCTCCGCGAAAATTGGGGAAGTTGGTTTTGAGCAGACAATCGTGAATTGATCGTTCAATCTTCAACTACATTGACAGAAGCGGATATCGAGAAAGCTTTATGGTGTTTAGTAATCCAGATAAACTTAGTGATTGTAACAGCTTTCGTTGGACATCCCCAATATATAGGTTACAATTTCCGAGACAAACACGGCTATGTTTTACAAGTTTGCAGGAAGTGCATACAAAGGCAAACTGTGTATCAGTGAGCAAGTTTAATAGTAAGCTAAATGTGAAAGCAGCGTCATCACGTTCTGACTACAAATTGTGTGACGATAGTGGTGCGGTGAAGAAGCCTGTAGTTGTAACTGGTAAGACACTGTCGAATAGAGTGTCACAGACTACATCACAGTCTGTGCAGAAGAAGAGAGTTACAGTTTCGGAGTCCAGTTCTGGCTCCACAAGTTTACAAGGTATTACTAGTCAGAGTGAAGGTATAAAACCTTCAAGGGTTTGTGAGGAAGAGCCCGTATCGTCCACTTCTGTTATTTAAGAGTTTGAAAATGATGGAGTCGACCAGATAGACGACGGTAAATTGAATATTTGTGATAATGATCACGATAGAACGCTTTTGTCTTTGGTTGATCATGGTGAGATGAGGGGAATGCTTACTACCGCTGAGTTGAACAAAGGTTCTGTACAACTTGAACGTGAAGTAGAAATAAATGCAGGTGCAGTTGCAGAAGGCATGCATACTTGTGAGACCGTCGGTGTAAATGATCGGCGTGTAGCCCACCTATCATCAGATGTTGATGCTAAACCGGAGCTAATAGTACCAGTCAGCAGTGGTGGTAATCTTGCAGTTAGACAACCTTCTAAAAGCCGAACAACAACATTTTATGATCCGCTGCTAATTTCATCAACACGTGTCACTCAGTCGTTGTTGGTGTTGTCGTCCACAATGACAGAGACGCCCAGGGATTCAAGTGTCTTGTGCTATGACTATGATAGTATAGGTGCATTTGAAAGGATGAAAGTCAATGGCCAGTTTACGGAAGGATAAGCCAAGTGTGTACGAGAGTGTAATTGTTAAACTGACTTGCACGAATAAAGGCATTTCTTGTTTCAAGTTACTATTTGAATGCTATAATCTTTGGTGTAAATTACTCTGTTTCTACGCTTGGTTGGTCAGATATGTCGTGTGTTTGTTCGTCATCTATATTTTACGATACAATGACATGAGCGTGTCACCGTTCAGATTTGAGGATATAGCTGATAGAAGGAAGTCAGCAAATGAACTCTGCGATGATTTTCCAACCTAGGGCGTCAACCTGAGAAGGGTTGTAGGCGTACTGCTGTAAGTCCTACAATTCTTCAAAGGGTAGCGCATCAATGAGCAGTCCAATGTGCTTGTTGTGTGATTTTGTACATATGTTCCTGTTGTATATACTGAATTGATATCATCTGTCATCTAGCTGTTGGTAATTCTGTTTGTGTCCGGACGACTTCCACTTGGATCATCAACCTGAGAAGGAATGTAGGCGTACTGCTGTGAGTCCTACAGTTCTTTAAGGGTAGTTCGTCAAGGCAGAATCCACAACATTTGATGTATTGGTTGTACATATGTTTGTGGTAAATACTTGTGTGGGTTCCAATTATTGTAATTGTTGGTTAATCTTGTTTGTGTCCGGACATCCCACAACTTACAATCGTCAACCTGAGAAGGGTTGTAGGCGTACTGGTGTAAGTCCTGCAATTCTTCAAAGGAGTTACATCGAGACATGATCTTGGAGGTTATGTGTACTGTTTGTGTATATGTGTGGTGTATCATTTCAATTGATGTTTTTGGATTCACTGTGTTTACTTGTTCTTCTGCATAATTTTGTTAAAATTTTCGTCGTGCTTACTTCTGAAGTTGTTTCGAGTCTTCTACATCCATGAATGAATTGATTGATGTTAGAGACAGCAGATTGGTCGTATACGCCTGGGAGGCTATTGCTAGGAATGAAATGCATACGGAGATAATTATTAGCTGTGGTCCCACACGCCGGGGAGGAAGAGTGTAAACGACTGAGGCTCGCATGCGTCACCGTTACTAGAACTGAGGCAGAATGAGTGACAAGCGATTGCAGTGGTAATTGGTAGTGAGTAGATAAGACGATGTGCGTAGAGTATCGTGAAATGGTGCTATGGTCACGTTGCATTCTGCAAGAGTAATTCTAGCAAGTGGAGATTGTGTTGCAAGAGGATGTGTCAAGCGGATGCCTTTAACTGGAAGGCGCAGGTCGTCATTGATGCGTGAGATTGTGCTGTGAGTATGCTTGTGGTGTGTTGGCTTTGCTGTTTGTTTTCCATTTCAGCTCTGTCCATGTGATCCAGGTTCTCGAAATGGCATCCAAGTCAACGCGTATTGGTCGTGATGGAAAAAAGGGGTTGGATCCCTTTTTGCCGGGGAGTGTCAATGTAGTTGAAGATTGAACGATCAATTCATGGTGGTTCGCTCAAACCCAACTTCTGTAAGGCATGGTAAGTTCGGCGGTTTTCCGATATTCAAACTATGCTTTTCTACTTTCAGGTTGGCTGGATTGGTTACTCAAGACGAGGCAGCGGATGACCAATAGGAGTGCCCTTCCCTCTTATCTAATTGTATTGCGATTGGTTGTAAATATAATACTTGACCTTGAGTCTTCGTTCTTACTAGCACGCAACACTTGTGTGATCACACTGCTAACGTGCGCTTTGCTCTCTGTTTCAGATCATTGCTTGACGAGTGGGATTACATAAATGGCGAGCCTGCCAACGAAAAAACTTTCTTCTTCTAAGTCTCGACCCAATGAGGCTTCCAAGAACACTTCTCCTGTCAAACAGACAGCATCCAACGAGGTGGATCAATTAGCTGAAGTGAGGGCTCCAGCTTTTCAGTCAAATCAGCCTGCTTCGCGATATGTCCATCCCTTGCCGCATACACTGGAGGTGGGTGATGATTTCGAGCTGTGGTCGGACAAGGTGTGCCGATACATTGATCTGATGAACGTGCCTCACCCGAACGCATTCGTCATCGATTCTGTTGGACGGTCCTTGGAAATGTACACAATTGGTTTGGATTACGTGCATATGCCCTTGACCACCCTGTTGAGTACTCTAAGAGCACGTATAGTGCCACCAATACCTCCCATTGAAGCGCTGAAAAGATTCAGCGAGTGCAACCAGAGACAAGGTGAATCTATCAACCAGTTCACCTTACGTCTCCGCAAGCTTGCGCGTCAAGCTATGCAGGACAAGACATATTCAGAGGTTGAAAACGCTATATATTCCAAGTTCTTGCAGGGTGTCGACGTCCGTTACAGGAAGGACTTCAACTTGCACACTCCAGCATCCATGGCAGAAGCGGAAGCTAGGGCACGCCTAGTGGAAAGCCTGGAAGAGCCAGGAACCACATGCCCACAAGTAAACGCAATGGGATATCAGCACACAACAACAAAGCATGCACAGAATCCTACACCACCGTGGAAAGGACGCCCACAGTCGCAATCCACTTCAAGAAACGATTGCTACTACTGCAGGCGGTTTGGTAAGCTTGCTAGGAGTTGTGGTCACAATGCAGGTGAGTCACATGTCGATATGAATTGTGTGCCTACTGTAAACCTAATCGGTGTCACCTCCTCCCCGAAAGTTGTAGGTTATATAGGTGGAAAAAAGTGTGTTATGTTAGTTGACTCAGGAGCAACTTGTTCTGTCATACATTCCTCATGTGTTCCAGAGACGTTTAGGCCAACAATAGGGACTCACAATTTGCGGCTTACGACAGCCAATGGAGATTGCATGCAATCCCAGGGACTGGTCCTGCTGCCACTTAAATTGGGAACACTGTCACTTCAACACAATTTCATCATCTCTACCCGGGTGCCGTGGCAGGTAATCTTGGGAGTCGACCTCCTGGAAAAGCTGTCCGGAATAATAGATTGTAGTCAAGGACTCTTATACTGAAGGACTGTTCCATCCCATTTATTGTAGGGAACGACAAAGAGCACGGCACTTTTGGCGTGCAGGGAGATGCTAAGAATGAGAAACAGCGAATGCTGACGACTATAGAACCCCTACCATCGGAAACGGCTGCCAACTTTAATAAAATGCTAGACAAATATGAGGACTGTTTTGACTGGGATGGAAAAAGCCCGGGAAGAACAAAACTGGTCCAACATCACATAGAAACGGGTAACGCCCCACCTTGTAGACAACCTGCACGGCGAGTACCTGCACATTACCAGAAGGAGCTTAACAGGTTAGTTGATGAACTGTTAGAGAAAAATGTCATCAAACCATCCGTATCTCCATGGGCTTCACCGGTAGTTTTAGTTAAGAAATCGAATGGGACACTCCGGTTATGTGTAGATTATCGTAAGTTGAACCTGTTAACTAGACGAGACTGCTTTCCCCTTCCACGCATAGACGACACTTTTGATGCCTTAGAGGGTCGAATTGGTTTACCACTCTAGATCTGGCATCGGGATATTGGCAGGTTGAAGTACACCCAGATGACAGGCAAAAGACAGCATTCATTGTACAAGCAGGCCTGTATGAGTTTGAAACAATGCCGTTTGGGTTAGTCAATGCCCCAGCAACATTCCAACGCCTCATGCAAACGGTCTTGAGTGATTGCATACCAGGTAAGTGTTTGGTATATCTAGATGATGTTATCATACATAGTAAGACGTTGACCGAACATTTAAGTGATATTTCCGAAGTATTAGAACGGATGCAGACCGTTGGGTTAAAACTGAACCCATCGAAATGTCAATTCTTCAGGAAAGAAGTGTGTTTCTTAGGTCACATTGTTTCAGCCGAAGGCATTAAATGTGATCCAGCAAAAGTTCAGGAAGTTAAAGACTGGCCGCTCCCAAACTCAGCCCCCGAGTTACATAGTTTTTTAGGGTTAGCCTCGTATTATCGACGTTTTGTACTTAACTTCTCTTTCCTTGCAGCTCCTCTATTCGACATTCTTAAGAAGAAAGACTACAATTGGACAGCATCAGCTACGGAAGCCTTCGAAAGACTTAAAAACTGTTTATGTAGCCCCCCTATCCTAGCGTATCCCAATGTTTCTGACCAGGCAGGTCCATTCATCCTAGATACAGATGCTAGCGACTCTGGTATCGGGGCAGTTTTGTCTCAAAAAGACGCAGATGGAGTAGAAAAGGTGATAGCCTATGCAAGTCGAGCACTCAACAAGAGTGAGAAGAATTACTGCACCACGCGGAAAGAAATGCTGGCACTGGTCAATTTTGTTAAACACTTTAGGGCATATCTCCTCGGTAGACATTTCATTGTACGCACTGATCACAAAGCCCTTAGCTGGCTACATAACTTCAAAGAAGCTGAGGGTCAGATTGCCAGATGGCAAGAACACCTACAAGAGTATGACTTCGAATGCATGCATAGACCGGGTAAGAATCATGGAAATGCAGATGCATTGTCAAGAAAACCTCTTAGGTATCACGGTGACTGCCCATCATGCACCGAAGCACAAGTTTCGCTGCTCCAACTAGAGGCTCATACTTCATATAGTTGGCCTGAACTTCAGTCTTCAGACCCTGAACTGGCCTTGATTTACGAACGTGTTCGAAATGGAGGCGAACGACCGACAACCCAGGAAATAAGTAAGCTTGGATGGGAAACCCGGTGTTTATGGTCTCTGTGGGATAATCTGAAAATTGTCGATGACATCCTCTACTACCAACATGGACCCACTTATACTCGTCGCGTTGTGGCTCCACAGTCGGCACTACCCACAGTACTATTGTCATTACACCAGCAGTTAGGCCACGCGGGCTCAGGGAAAATGATTGAAGCGGCTAAAAGACGTTATTGGTGGCCTCACCAGAGGAAAGACATCATAGATTTCTGTGACTCCTGCGAGGTATGCCAAACTATTAAGGCTCCGCACAAATATAATAAGGCACCCTTAGAACCCATTATAACTGGCCATCCGAATGACTTAGTACAAATAGACTTGGTTGGACCTCTCCCAGTAACTTCCAGAAATAATAACTATATTTTAGTCATGGTAGACCATTTTACCAAATGGTGCGAGGCTATTGCGATCCCACAGATTGATGCTGTAACCATCGCAGAGTCAATTTTTGACCACTGGGTCAGCCGTTGGGGGGCACCACTTCAACTGCATTCAGATCGAGGATCCAACTTTGAAAGTATCGTTGTCAGCGAACTCTGTCGTATAATGGGTATCCGGAAGACACGCACTACCGCGTACCACCCACAGGGAAATGGCTTGGTTGAACGCACCAATCGGACACTTAAATCCCTCTTGCAGGCATTTGTAGATCAAAACAACCCCAGGGAATGGGACCGATCACTCTCACAGTGCTTAATGGCATACAGAGCAAGCATTCACAAAGCTACGCGTCAAACGCCTCATTATATGGTCACTGGAAGAGAACTCCGGTTGCCAATCGATCTGACTTCAAACACACTAGGAGAGGATACACTGATTGCATCCGAACACGTAATCAGACTTCGACGAAACCTGAACAAGGTACATCAGATGACTAGGGATATACTCCAAACAAACCAGAGGTACCAGAAAGAATACTATGATAGGAAAGCACATGGATCACCAGTGGAGCCAGGAGACAAGGTGATGCTACTTAAGGAGGCACCACCTAAAGGGAAAGCTCTTAAATTCCATAAACGCTGGGAAGGACCATTCACTGTAGTAGAGGTACTAAGTGACTGCACCTGTAGGATTCAGGAACCGAATTCCTCTCATAGTCTAGTCACACACTTCAATAGACTAAAACCTTTTCGACAACAGGCCTTAGTTCAGACAAGTCCCGCAGGAACAGTCACCTAGCACTGCGGACAGTGCTCCTATGGGAGAGGGGGTAGTGTAAGGCATGGTAAGTTTGGCGGTTTTCTAATGTTCAAACCATGCTTGTCTACTTTCAGGTTGGCTGCGAAGTATGCAGGGATTGGTTACCCAAGACGAGGCAACGGATGACCAATAGGAGTGCCCTTCCCTCTTATCTAATTGTATTGCGATTGGTTGTAAATATAATACTTGACCTTGAGTCTTCGTTCTTACTAGCACGCAACACTTGTGTGATCACGCTGCTAACGTGCGCTTTGCTCTCTGTTTCAGATCATTGCTTGACGAGTGGGATTACACTTCCCCATATTTTTCGCGGGTCATCAATCCAACAGTCATCGTCCCATCGTTCGCTGTTCAGAAGGAAGATTAAAAACTATCAGAAGTATCACCGTGATTTATTGTTATAACATTTATTCCTAGACCTTGCGTATGTTATATGTTGGCGTAAGAATAAAGGATTCTTGAGTCGCCAATCGGTGTTCTGGTTTTTGCGTCGGTTAATACAAAGCGTTTCTGCAAGTCTTCGAGGGACAGCGTAGCAAGAGCTGGACATTGACAGTTTATGAAATCTGGCTGATACTATGTGCCTGGAAAAAGTGTACCGCAATGCGATAAATTGTTTGGGTTGCGTTAGTCTTTTAGTGTGAGTCACATGTCAAGATGTTCTGGAAACCTTACAGTTCACACTGATGCTTACAGAGTCCACGTGGCCGTTTTCGTCTAAGCAAAGAATTTGTCCATACGTTTAATGACTTTATATGTTCCATAGTATGTGGGTCCCAGAGAGTGACGTACAGAGTCCTGATGATCAAATACATATGAAGAAGTTTTCAAACTTGGGTGAAAAAAGACGTCTATAGACTGTGGTCGGAGGGGTTTAACTGAACGCATTCCATTTGTAAGCCTGCTAACGCTGGAGACGTGATCTGCAGCTGTTGAGAAGCTAGAGGGAGAAACGAATTCACCTGGCGGTTGCATTGTTGTGCTATGTGCTGGCTTAGCAGTAATGCAACTAGCATCACTTTTTAAGACGTTTTGTATGCCTAGAAGGACTGAAGGCAGTGGTTCAGCCCAATATACATTGTTCGCAGCTGACAACCCAGCCTGCAACTGCCGGTGTAAACGTTCTACAGTACCATTCGCCTGAAGATGGTAGGCTGTTGTTCTAAAACGCCTACAGCCTGGGATTTTGGTCAAGGCTGAGAATAAGCCACTTTCTAATTGCCGCCCACGATCAGTTGTTATGGGAATGGGCATCCAAAATTTGCGGACCATCGTTCTAGAGATAGGGGTGGCTGTTTTAGCAGACACATCCATGATGAGTACTGCTCCAGGCCACCGTGTAAAACTGTCAATGCAGGTTAAGATATAAGTTTGTTCACGAGATTCTAGGATGGGTTCAAACAGATCTACGTGAACGAGTTTCAATCCAGCATCAGGGATGAGAAAGGTGCCAAGAAGGCTTCTGGTGTGTCTTAAAACATTGCGCTTTTGGAAAGTTAGGCACGCACGAGCCCATTCCCCAACTTCCTTATTAAAACCAGGCTGACAAAACCGACTAGTGATGATCTTGACAGTAGTTCGAATGCCTGGCTGTGATGAGTCACGAAAGGCATTGAAGACGTTATGGCGATAACTTTTGGTCAAGATGGGGCGAGGAGTACTCGTATAGACGTCACAAAGAATAGTGTCTCTTCCTATGCTTAAGGTTTCCCGGTTAACTGCAAAGTTGTTCTTGAAATCTCGTGTTGAACCCCTGTATCTTTCTATCGAAGACGAGTCAGTTTCACAAGGTCCATGTTATCTTTTTGGGCGAGGGAACAGATGCGCGACAGGGCATCAGTCACAGTGTTGTTCAATCCAGATACATGGCGAATATCCGACGTAAACTGTGAAACGTAATCCAGTTGTCGTGATTCCCAGGGTGAATACTTATCTGAAGGTGAGTTTAGAGAGTACATCAGAGGTTTGTGGTCAGTGAAAATTATGAATTAACGACCCTCCACTGAATGTCAGAAGTGGCGTATACCACAGTATATAACCAGAAGTTCTCTGCCGATTGTGCTGTACTTGATTTCTGCTAGTTGTGGGCCCCTCGAGAAAATGGCGAGCGGTTGCCACTATTTGTTGAGTAGTTGTTGCAGGACTGCGCCAGTTGCGGTGTCTACTGCATCAACTGAAATACTTAACGCTGCCGTTGCATCCTGGTACATAAGAATGGTGGCATACGATATAGCACTTTAACCTGAATGAAGACAAATTTAGTGGACGCGTCAAATTCAGTGAACTTGTTATTCCCTCGAAGAAGGTCTATTAGTGGCTGAAACAGGGAGGCACAGTCAGGAATAAAGCGTCGGTAGTAACCTACCACGCCATTTGAAGTGCGCAGATTTGTCACTGTCTGCGCCACCGGAAACTTCAGAATCGCCTTAACTTTACTACCCGATTGGCAGATACTATTACAGTCAGTGGTGTGGCCGAGAAAGTCTGGTGATTCTACACGTATCTGACACTTTTGAATATCAATGGTGACACCATGTAGGCACAACCTTTCGAATGCCAAGTCCGAGTGTCTAGGTTGAGTTTCCTTGTCTGGATTCACAATGAGGCAGTCGTCTAAGTATGCGTATACAAAGTCGAGACCACGAAATACTTCGTCAATGAAGCGTTGGAACGTTTGTGCTGCATTCCGGTGGCCGAATGGCATACATAGAAATTCAAAGAGTTCGGAAGGCGTAATAATAGTCGTTTTCGGAATATCGTCTGGTGCCATCGGGATTGGGTTGTATGCGCCAACCAAGCCTATTTCTGAGAAAACGGTCGCAGCAGATAGTGTCGCTGCTAAGTTGTGTATGTGGGGCAAGGGATAGCAATCAGGTGTCGTTTCGGCGTTCACTCGCCGCTCATCACCAGTGGGTTGCCGATCATTGCTATCTTGTTTCCGTACCACATGAAGTGGGGGTGCCTGAAGGCTATTTGATGGCCGAATGATGCTAGGGGTGATCATATAGTGGAATTCACTTCCAGCCGGTCTAAGTTTGTCAGGAGCAAGTTGTCTCGCCCTGGATACTACGGGTTGTCCTGAGGTTGTGATGTAATGCATAACATTGCTGGTTATGCACGGTGTATCATTAGACGAACAGTTAAGTTCTGGGCACTTGTCAACAATCGGCTGAAAAGTTGGATCAAATACCGCCTTCTTCTTACCCAGTGACAAGTTGTGACCTATGTGGGTGATGCCTTTAGTGGACAGTCTAGTGGTACTGCCTATCAGTCCATTTCGGCGGACATTTACGGGTGGATCATGAAACGTTTCATCAGGACGCTGCCGATCCGTGAAGTCGTCTCTCTTAAGGAGGGCTGTCTTAAGCATCTCATAGGGGTTACTTACCTCTGGGCTTGACATGTGTAATGAAAACAAAACCTATATTACAAAAACCAATCAATGTTTGACTTTCTTTACTGTCAGGAAGATACTCCGGAGTCGGTTGTTGTCAGTCAAGTCTCATAAACTGTCAATGTCCAGCTCTTGCTACGCTGTCCCTCGAAGACTTTCAGAAACGCTTTGTATTAACCGACGCAAAAACCAGAACACCGATTGGCGACTCAAGAATCCTTTATTCTTACGCCAACATATAACATACACAAGGTCTAGGAATAAATGTTATAACAATAAATCACGGTGATACTTCTGATAGTTTTTAATCTTCCTTCTGAACAGCGAACGATGGGACGATGACTGTTGGATTGATGACCCGCGAAAAATATGGGGAAGTTGGGTTTGAGCGAACAACCATGAATTGATCGTTCAATCTTCAACTACATTGATAGTTGTCTTGACCAGGAGATACAAGAATTGCAGAACCTAACGCTTGACGGAGGCCAGTAAAAGTGTAAGACTCTATAACCGGAATCGCGCACTTTTTAAAAGTTGATTTCGTGGAATAAACGTTCCTCTGCGCGGCTCGTGTTCTGTTTTCATTACCTGTGTGTCTGCTTTGCTGCTTGTTATAAATTGGTGTCAGGGGTGTTCCAAACTCAGTCTAAATATGAAATCAGACTCGTTCGAAACTCCTGCAATATTCTCCACCCAGAAAGCCAGCACACACCCTTCATCCACGGAACACACTCCCCCTGTGCGAGGGCCGCCGACTTTGGGCACCAACAGTGACTACGAGTTGTGGGAATTCCGCACGGAATCTTTCCTCACAGGTCTATCTCCACAACCTCAGTATACTCAGATCATATTAACGTTGAGTGATGCTGCGTTACTTCGTGCGAGTGCTGGAGGATTCTCCACGTCCAAGACGCTCAACGATTACTGAAGCATCCTAGATGAATGCTCTGCAAAACCTTCTAGCGCTTCCGCATACGTGCACTCTTTTCTAGCCGTCGTCAAAAACCGAGAGAGACAGTTGCTGACTGCCTTCACCAGCTTTGTGAGATCGCGTTCTACGCCTTTCCTGCCCTTTTAATGCGAACCGCGATGAGGCCATTTGTAGCCGCTTCGCACAAGGCGTCCTATCTTACGAGCTCAAGTGCCGACTGTTATGCCACCCAGCGAAATCCATCTCAGAGGCTGTCGAGGTAGTCAAACGCCTCGAGTGTGTTTAGCGTATTTTTTTCGCCTAATTCCAAGTATCATATAGGTTTTGTTATTATTACTATATGCACAGTAACGCATTCGCCTAATCCCCGCGGTAGAGTATGGATAACTGCAAGGAACTGTGAACGTTGGTCAGTGATCCCATGTTCACTGAAATCAGACTCGGCTATCTGAAACCTTGCTTCAATATTATCTGACGAAAATGACGCGAGCTGAACTGTGTGGCTTGTTGGTCGGATACGAATGAGTTTAGGCATCTGGTCACCCATATATATATATATTTCAAAAATAACAAATATAATAAAAGAATAAAATACGAAATGGAACGAACTCTCCGGATTTGTCTGCGTGTTCACCAGAGAAGAAGTTCGCGCTAGGGCTAACCAGTTTAGAAGCTGAATGTGTTGACATACACGGATAATATGGATGTATGCTAACGCAAGATGTAATATCCACAACTTTTAAAGTATTCATTCCGCGTAGGCCAAAGGCAAAGCAAAACACCAGAAATGATCATCCAAATTACGAAGTATTTTTCGAGACCCAGTCGTAATGCGAGTTGACTGCTTAACTAGCCAGAAATCTTGCACGAATGAACGAACATAGCACGACGGCGTGTCAAATGGCGTGGATGCTTGACCGTAAGCCTTCAGCTAAACAACTCGAGCTAAACAGTGAGGATCAGCGATTGATATTCAGTGATGCGTGCTGCGGCTAATAATTCTGGGGTATTACCAACCGCTTCAATACCAATATCTCACTTTTGCCGAAAATAGCAGATAACTTAATTGCCAAAAGCTCACAAAATCTGGATATATTAATATGTAATAATACATCCACGTCTTTAAGTTTTACAATGTGCTGAACAATGTCCATGGCCGAATTCAAACATTGTATTAAAGAGCACAAGTGAAGATTTCCCAAATGTATTGTAGGCGAAACCAAAATTTGAAGTACGCGAAACAAACATAAACCTGTGTAACCGCGCAAAGTATATATAAAGCAATCGAAAAATAATATTCAGTTGTACAGTGACAAATATTCAGTAAGCATGCATAAAATTAGTTTCTGTAAAAGCATAATATGGAGACATAAATTAGTTTTATAGGCGTTCAGTTAAGCGTTCAGTCAGTACAGGGGTTCTACAGATGCTCAGCGGTTTTAACACAGTAAATCTAATATCCACTCATAGTTTTATGTGATGTCACTAGAGCATTTCAGGTATTAACTATAAGCTTCTTCAGAAATTTGAGGAACAGAATATTACCTACCGATAATTTTTACTTTCACAATAGGTGTGAAGTAAGTAAGTTAGTTGATGAAAAACGTTTGGTATATTTCACCTGATGTTGACTGTCTGATAACCCATAGGAACCATATTTCTGAACAGAAACTGCTACTGTGTTTCATGAAGTAACATCGATACAGAGATCGCCAGTACCTTAATTACCATGAGGTGACTCATTAGTTGAGTCGAATCAGTATATATTAAACAGAAATAAATAACCCAATGCAAACCTTTACCCCCACTCAGCTAATAAAGAGGGAGTGGATAAAAGAAGACGAAGAAAAACATTGGGAAGACAACAATTTCAATAAAAATGTTTGAAAGTTCAAACTTGATTAAACGAAACAGTATCATCGTACTACATTGTGATGCTTTGAGAATCATATAGTTTTTCACTCCAAATGACTGTTTCCGACCGTTTACAAAAGATACTTTCTGGCAGTAAATAATTCCTCAAAAGTGTTAGCCTATAGCTTCCATTATTAAGTATCGGGAGATCACTTTCACTGCTTAATTCGACTAGTCAAGCTGAAGGTAGTCGATCGAGTATGCTCGGCACTTGATACGCTGTCTTGTTAAGTTCAATTGTTTGTGCACCATATCTAGTTAATTAAACAGACATTACTGTCCTTTGTTTCTGATCCTGAAATATATTTCATATTTTGGGAGATTTAATTATTGTTACTTCTTAGTTTATCAACTCTTCTCTGGTCTACACTAAATAAGTATACTTAGGTTAATGTACAAAATAAACTCATTTTAGTATCATTTTATCACATGTGCTTGTTAAGATCTTCCTTCACGAGAAACAAACACGTTGCACGAGCAGGGACTTCATCCAGAATCATATTTATAATACGATCAGGCCGTTTGAAAGGATTTCACCTTCATTTTCTTCATGCGGCCGAAGCTTTAGCAGGCCGTGAGGAAAAACCTGAACTTTATGTTCAGGAATGTTTTATCCAGCCTGTTTTAGTACAACGGCCTTAGTGTCAATTTTGTCTTCCTGAATTCTTGTATGGTAAGCTTGTGATGGACTAAACACAAAACTGTTATTGTATAAAGTATTAAAATAAAAAGGGAAAATTAGTTACGATATTGAAACAGTATATTACAATTGTTAAGGTAATTACGTTATATAAGGTTACAGTTGCTTGCACTTAGGCCTAAGTCCAAAATCTACAACCTAAATTGTATAATCCAGTGGTAAGGCGAATCGGTAGGCTTCGATGATATTTTCCTCGACAGCAGATGTCACAAAAGGGCTGGTTGAGTACGCTTTGCAAAATCCAAAGCAAGCACAAAAGAATCAGTATTGACACACGAACATTTGCAGAGAGTAAGAAAACTCAGCAACAACCAAAGTAGTTGAAAGTTGTGTTACAAAGATGCCAATTAAAACAACAGACATACAAAATGTGTCAATTTTGTCATTCA
The DNA here is from genome assembly GCA_944472135.2 of Trichobilharzia regenti. Classification (NCBI taxonomy): domain Eukaryota; kingdom Metazoa; phylum Platyhelminthes; class Trematoda; order Strigeidida; family Schistosomatidae; genus Trichobilharzia; species Trichobilharzia regenti. Next base: position 51,018,206 of record OX235265.1, read on the forward strand.
ACTAAAAAGTGTACAAGATGATTACCTTGGACTCTACAAACTCAATATAAACCTTTTTATTTAAAAAATTCTGTATCCCGGTTTTAAATCCTTTGTTTTGTTTTTTTCTATGAATTATTTCCAAATGATTATTCATCACTCAACTAATTAGTTGTCAAATCTGTCGATTTCGTAAGATTACTCATTATTTTTCACATATTTTATCACAAAGACATTTTGATATATTTTATTACTAAACAACAAACTCTGACATCTGCTGTTGATTAACATTGGATATATACATTCCCTGACTAATTGTACAGCTTTGAAGTGAAGTTAGGAAAAGTGATCTGTTCTCTGTTCATAATTACATAACACAGGCATTTTTCATATCTTGCAGAAAATCCACACTTCTGTTGAGACTGGTTTTTCTTATCATAACTGAAAATTCACTGTAATGATAATCAAAACTTTTCAATTTTTTGTGCCATAAGCATTCTGTTTTGGTCGTCATTGTCATGCGTAAAGTAGCTACAATTTTGTCATGATAGTCCCAGGTAGTAATTACATTTCATCGAATCTTATCTCTTTAAGCACAATACAGAAGCTGTGGTTGAGCAACTGTATACGCCGTTGAGCATAAAAAGCATCCATAAAAATAGCATCGGCAACTTCTGGCATTGATTTCTAACATACCAAGGTTCGCAAGCCAGTCACCTACATTGATGTAGATGGGTTATATCAACAGTCAGAGACCTTACAGATTGATAATACAGTAGAAGTCGGGTAATATCACGGTGTATCAAGGTATAACTATGACACTGAGCAAAAAACTGTGCGCAAAATGCTTTAAGTTAATAATGAAGTATTGCTTCATGTATGTCAAGTAAGTTACTATATCATGAGATTAATGAACTGATACTGTTGTGGACCTTGACCTGACTTCTAGGTGATACACGGAAGTTTAATTATAATTTTAGATTTCTAATGCACAAAATGTCACAATTTACTACCATACAACACCGTTAAACCAAAAGACGCACATGAGGGCTTAGATCATGTATTAGTAGAAAAGGTGAATTTAAACTTTACCAAACGAACAGGCGGTGATCAACCATTTAATGAATAACAAAGTAGGTTTTCATACACACGTTCAGTTTTACAGCAGAAACCAATTATAATAGTAAATATTCATTTGGTATACACAAAGTCAATTTCTATAGAAAGGTCATATAGGTGAATGATCCGTTTATAAAGACGTTTAATTGCAGTTAAGTGAGGGGTACACAAATAATTTCTATTTAATGATCGTCTTGGTTACCTCTGGCTTTTTTTGCAATTCAGTCCTGTTCGTGGTGGACCAAACGACAAACGCAACAGGAAATTTGGTTCTTTCGAAATTTCATTAGATAAAATGGTCAAATTAAATAGATAGCCAAATAATACATAAAAGTTATAGTATAGCAAAAGTTGTCAGAACCGCCAGTTACTTGAAGATGTAGTGCACTTCAGACTTTACTAAAGGTTGTAGTTATAGCTAATCAACGGATTGTTTAGATGAGAATTCTTCACTGTTGAACTCATCAAGTTGATCATTGGCAGTTATTCGAAGGAACAATCTTACAAGAAAAGAACAGGTAGTAAAGGCTCTGAAAGTCGGCTGGGTGAGTGAAAATAATTTAGGAATTTCACTGATAGGATATTTTACATTATACATGCAAATAACATTTACTTTCAGCTAAAAAGGTAAGTAAAACGAACTTTAAAAACAGAAGTATTTTTTTGAATCTCAGGTCTATGCAGAAACAGTATTTACAATTTCTACATATTCTAGCTAATTTTACTGACTGAAGACTATATATTGAAGTGAATGGCGCATGTTTCATACACTTGAGTAGATGGAGTTTTTCAATTTGATCGACTGGCTTATTTTATCTGCTTGACATTGTACATCCAACCTAGAAATATTACCCATGTCGTAGACCGACTGCAAGTGATGTAAACCAAGAAATTGCCTGTGCTTGAAACTCCCTCATTACCCCTCTCTTCAAGAGTCATATGTCACAACCATAGAGTAGGATGGATAAAACTGCTGCACAATGCACCTGATGTTGATAACTTGATATGCCATCAGCTTCGGCAAAGGCTCTGACAGTTTTATTTCGTTCTGAGCTTGACTCTTCATCCTCTGTTCTGTTTATATTAATGTGAGGGCCAACTTTAGTTAATCCAAATTGCAAGTGTTCACAATTAAAAAAAAACAAAACAATTCCAACAGTTGTGTGAACACAGGCAGTAATTTTGCTCTAAATATTACCAATAACAATATTTATCACTGTGTGTAAACCATTGAAATATAATTATACTTTATTTGAACATATAATTTATCTTTCTATAGTTTGGTTTGTAAGGATTAGTTATGTTTTACGAGTTGATCACGGATTGATATCAGTTAGAGAACCATTGAAAACCAGGGAGTACTGGACAGCTGCTGTTTCATCCTAGTTTGGGAATCATCGGCAGTACGCACCCACTGGGTTTCGAACCCAGGACCTTCCGGTTACAAGGCAAGCTCGCGCTAAATCACGAATTGGTAGAAGTTAGAATTCACGAGCCATTGAATCGGGTTCCAGTGGCTGAATGGTATACGAGCTTGCCTTGTAACCGGAAGGTCCTGGGTTCGAAACCCAGTGGGTGCGTACTGCCGATGATTCCCAAACTAGGATGAAACAGCAGCTGTCCAGTACTCCCTGGTTTTCAATGGTTCTCTAACTGATATCAATCCGTGATCAACTCGTAAAACATAACTAATCCTTACAAACCAAACTATAGAAAGTTAATCTGATGCTCGCTAGTGACTTGCTACAGGTTGGAGTTTCCTGAGTTCTAGTGAGAAGTCGTGACCAGTGAGGTCCAATTAGATGTCACGTGTGTGGATGGATGTCCCACCAACGACAATGGTTGGGGTCGCGCTAAATCACGAATTGGTAGAAGTTAGAATTCACGAGCCATTGAATCGGGTTCCAGTGGCTGAATGGTATACGAGCTTGCCTTGTAACCGGAAGGTCCTGGGTTCGAAACCCAGTGGGTGCGTACTGCCGATGATTCCCAAACTAGGATGAAACAGCAGCTGTCCGGTACTCCCTGGTTTTCAATGGTTCTCTAACTGATATCAATCCGTGATCAACTCGTAAAACATATTATTTATGCTATTACGCGAATATAACGACCGTAAAATAAGCATCGTTGTTAAGATATGTCGTTGACCTAATTCTCTTCTGAATTATAAGTACTTATAAAAATGTGCAAATCGTTCAGTAAGAATTTTACTCCTTTTTAAAGTGTGATAGAATTCAGTCTGCACCAAAGAAAGGACTAGACACATCCCACTATTTGCTAGTGCTAATCGATGTATCCACTACAGTCCTACAGGAGGTCAATCACGAGCCCGAATACCTCAGTGGTAACGTCTCTGACTGCAGCAATGGGTGACGTGGATTCGAATCTCAAAAGGGACATGAGTTCCTTCAAGGCTGCAGATACGCCCTGCTGACGAGTGCCAACTAGCACGAAAGGTAGGTTCAAGGTTTCCTGCTATTGCCTCCAACCATCTAATATCATCGAATTCAAGTGTTTTTTCTTAATACAGAGTAAATGTTATAACTATTCTGAGAGTAGGACGCTGACTAGTAATAATAAATGAAGAATTATTACTATTATTTCAGTAAAAATCGTATTTACGCCTTTAAGATATTACGAAACCGAATACATTAATATGTATATGTCACACAGTCAGAAGATGAAGAAATTGCATCTCTAGAACTGATGATCACTTATAAGGTTTATGATTACTAGGTGATAGAAACAATTTCACAAGATTACTTATATTATAAACTATTTCATAACTTGCCAATCTGTTTGAGAATCCGTTTAGTGAGATACTATCATTTGAAACAATATATACATGTTTCTTTGCCCTAACTCAGAGGGAGCTGGATCTGTTTTCAGCATATAATGCTTTTTAAATTATGTTTATGGTTTCTTATTTTGTATTGTATGAGAACTCCTTCACTCACTACCATTCAGGGTAAACTATAAAATTGACGTCTTTACGTGTTGTATTTTACGTGTTAGTCACAATCAAAATACGTGAAATTGTTAATTATCAAGAATTTTATTCTTAAGGTTTATAAATTCTTATCAAGAAAAAGTGTATCATTCGACTCCTACCCAATGACTAAATAATAATTATGGAATGTTGGTGTTACAGATTTGTAAGGTTGATATATGAAAACTAAGTGTTCAGTGAATAGAGAGTTTGTTTAATTTATAAAATGAATCGTTTACCTTGTGTTGTTAATGTGGATACAATTGAAATGGATCATAAACGACCACTGGTGTAAATCACTATAGCCACTCCAATGAAAAAACGAGACGTCATCTTACAGCATGTCAGAGACAAACACGCTATATAATCCACTTTTGTTATATATGCTCAGTAAACATACTCTTTTGTACCATAAATGCTACTTTTCACCTAGAAATACATGATTGGCTGGTTCAACATAGTTTGACTGAGGTATCTACTGTCTGCTGATGCCCTGTGCCTCCACAATCGGCACATCTGATTGGTTGGTAGCTCGCTAGGATAGCTTTGCTCTGTCTACTGTTACCCATACTATGATGCTGAATTAAATCTCACTAATTCTGAACTAAATCTAACATTCTATAGTGAGTAAATTCTGATTCTGTTCTGAAGTGGTTTGATTAAGCGCACAGACTAGAACTCAGTGCTGGTTTTCAGCATGACTGGCACTAATTCAGCACCCTGTGTTTTTTCTAGGAATTTTCAGAAGTAGCTTAGAACCGACTGGGTTTGGTAATCAGTTTTGTTTCAGCCTTCTCAGCCCACATTCAACACTGACTGGCACTACCTCAGAACAAAAGACTTAATTCAGCACATACTGACAATTTTTAAGCTTTATTTCAGCTGCAAATCCTATTTTTAAGGTTTCGTCGCATTAATTTAACGTCCAGTGCTCCTTTTAAGAACGGCCAGAGTTAAACCAGCACATAGTGGGTTCATTTTAGGTAGGAAAAATATTTATTTACCATGAAAAGGCATTATCGAAGCATTGGTTAGAATTTGCTTAGAATTATTTTGTAAATTTGAGTTCTTCACCGTCTTTTAGAGTGACGGACGGATATCTGAGAATGGTGACTCTAAAATTCCACTCTGTCGGAGGTAATATTTTTGACAATAAATATTGGTGAATATGTCACAATGCACACTGACTACTCAATACGTTTTCCTATCAGTATGTCATTATTTTGATGCACAGAATATCTTTTCTATGAAGCTTTTAATGTTTTGATGAGTAGGTATCGCTTAGATTAATTTAAAACGGTTAGTACACATACAATCCTGTGCAGTTAATTTCAAGCACTACTAAAATATAACTGTTTTGTACTTCCGAGGTAGTATTACATTCCTTTGGAAATCATATTATTGAGATCATGATATAACTGGTCAAACCGTCAACTGAATCACCTCGTAATCTGAAGGTCCTACGTTCAATCCTTTCTAAGAGTTGTTAGTGCACACTACTGATAATTCTTAGACAAAGACGAAACAGCTGCTAAGTGCTCCTTAGTTTTCAAATTATCCTCTAACAGATGTCGATGTTTGACGAAGTTTCACAATGAAATATAATTTTCTGTTGTTCACGGTTTATTGAACACTTTGTTCTATTGTAATGCAAATTTATTTAAACATACATTAACACAACGTGTTGAAATTTATAAAAGGAATCACCCATCTAAGTATTTTAAAAAGTCAGTTTGATTAATTATTATCAAATAGTGGCCAGGAGAAAAGAAAGAAGGATGACTATGTTAAACAATAACAAGACTAAATTTTGTTTAAATTATTCAGAATTTCGTATTGAAATATACTATTACTATTATTACTTGTTTACAGCAGATTATGTATGGAAATAGAATTACATCTTACGGAAATAAAACAAAAACAAAAGGTAATCAATCAAAGTAGTAGCTTTAAAGTGAAATATTAACGCAAATATATTTAATAATATTCACATATAACTGGAAATAAGCGTTAGAAAGATGAGTACATTCATGCATCTATACTCTCATCCTTATATATTGATGTTTGACGGAATTGAAGTTTCCGGTACCCAGTTGACTGAGTAAGAGTTCACCACACACAATTTTAAGTAAAAGTATATATAACCAGTTATACATTTACTTCTGTTATTACTCAGTTACACAAATGGATCCCCCTTTTTTAAACAATTTTTAATCCTTTCATCTTGAATATTTATTGAAGGGTTTTGTTTTAAAAATAATGGCTGAACTTCCATATTTTGAAATATTTTTGTATCATTATTATTATTTTGCCATAGATCTCTAATACTTTTCATTTGTAATTGATATGTTGCTCTGATAAGCGCTGGATCATCATCTGTACCAGTGACTAAAGAGAAAGGATTAGAACGCCAAAAACTATTTTGTTTAAGAAATTGTACTGTTTTCGCAATTTTCTCTAAAGGTGGCACTGTAGCATTTTTACTACGTATAATTGCATCAAAAACAGCAGCTTCTGAATGTATTCGAGCCATAGCATCATCAAAAAGATCTGGATTTTCTTTCCAAACGCTTCTTAACTTTGACTTCCAGCAAAATCTCTCCATTAATTCATCTACTGTATTCATTAGAAATGTGAACAGCTGTTATTATTATTCAGAAAGTCAACTAGACGTTTAATCGATAAAGAGATTTTAAATATATCAATAAAACTATTTCAGTAGGATAAGACTTACAATTATAATGACACAAATCCAAGGAATACACACCAATATGTTGTTTAAAAGTTCGTATAAAACTGATTATTTGTCTAATCATTTGCAAACAAGTTATCGATTTTATATTCCCAATGAAGAAAAATATACAAAGCCATTTAATTCCTTCAAAGATAGACGTTTAACACGTATAGCAAATAATACAGATTGCATTGTACAAATTTCAAATTCGACTCACCTTCATCGAGGACAATATATGAGAATAGTTTACATAATAGGTGCGAATTGTATGAACATTGAGCTGTGTATACGACGAATTGAAGAAAGTTTCCCACAATTTTATGCATTAGCACCATTGGAAAAATCATTAAGTCAGTTAAAAGAACCAACGTTAAAAGATGTATATCGATACAACACTAAAGAGAATATTTCAGACGGAATTGAAACTACAGTAACATATTATAAATTAACATTTTTTATTTTATCTAGTCAATATGCTGCATATTTGAAATGGTGTAAAGGAAGAGTTCATAGGATAATTGAAAAAATGAACTGTCATATAGTTGTGTCTGGAAAAGACTACTCAGATGTAGGCTTTGTAAGACGGTATGCCGTAATACTTGGATTAAAAAAACAAAAAGTTATTTATGCTTATAAATTGTTTCACACAAGTTTCTTAGCAAAATACTTGTAAGTAACGAATAAAATATTTCATAAATTCGATAAAAAGAACATTTTCCAGGGACGTCTTTTGTTCTTACATGTAAACTACCTAATCTACAAAAAAGGACTGTATTTGTATGTTAACAACAGTGGTTCAGTGGTAGAAAGCTTGCCAACCCACCCACCCCCATGTGATCCAGGCCCGTAAACTCTTTAAACTTCGCGTAGCCGGTAGTAAGCCCCATAAAGAGAGGAGCCTGGTTGTGTGATTAACAGCCTCACTCTGTAAAAACAACTCTACTTCAACTGAAACTTCAAAACTGTAAGGACTATGTTTCACTCTGGAAGCAAAGGATTAAAAAAATTCCTAGAAATTATGGGAGATAGCAGTGATATCACATTTTCAGGATCGATTTACGCAGATAACGGGAATATTTTAATAACTTCACAATATCTGATGTAAGGTGAAACAGTCGACATACTGATACACGGGATAAATTTCATGTTAAAAAATAGAGCTGAAGTTACCTAGATAAAGTTGAAGTGAAACAATTTAGACCACGTTATGTGCCCCTCATTTTGTTTAAACTTAAAACCATCTAAAACTAGTTTGAACAAATCTAAATCATCAGGTCGAGGTAGAATATTTCTTATGATGCGATTGGACAACATCTAATCCCCAGCTTATGCAACCAACTAAACTAGCTGTTTATCGACTTAGCTTTCCGAAGTAGTTAATATTTGTGTGTAATGTATTTTTTTATAATAAACCTCGATTTTTCTCACTAGTTTGGACCAGCCTGTCTTCTATTATTATTTGTCTGGCCTTTGGAAGTCAAGAGTGACCAAGAATAGATATTGATATTCGGCCAGCAGATGAGTTACTTATCACCTTTCCATATGGAAACCGGGTTGCAGGCAGCATTAAAATTATCATATCATATCAACCCCAGTCACATTTGATGACGTTATCGAGTTTCAATAGCAGTAGCCGACTGGTTCATATTAGGTCTTGACAAGTTGATCGTGTTTTGTTTCCAAACTTACTTTGTGACTACTACCTAATTCGTATGAATTATGTTAAATGATTAGCCAAAAACACATAAGATTCTGAATTCTGTTACCGAAAATCTTTCGGCACCCGAAATTATTGTAGCTTTTGTTACCGAAACTCACGGTTATGAAGTGATGCTAAATCATATGCATATGTGCATCAGTAAAAAATAAGAAGTATTCGTAATCAAAACGGTTACGTAATTGACATTTTAAAGAAGATGGTTCTCGAAACAGTTAGTCCCCCTGATAAATTTAAGTAAGACATTCTGAAGACAAATATTACTAGATGAAATCATTTCGTACTTTCTCTGCAATCACCTTACAACTAACATGGTTAACAATAACAGAATAAAATGTTTCACAAATAAAATCAACTATAAAAGTGTATACTGGCAACCAATGATATATTAATAAGTCAAGCAGTCTAGGTTAGTCAGAAGATAAAATGTATTATTTTCTGTACACACGGGTTGACATGAATACGACTAATCCAAAACGCTTCCATCACCGTGAATTTAAGTTTTGAGAAAGTCAGTAATACCGTTGGTTTTCTGACCAGACATTGATAAATGTTTCACGAAGATGACGGTGGACTTCTAGTCACTTTAAGTGCATTTCGATTTTTTGTGTGATTTAATAACTACTTACAATCATGTTCTTTCCAAAGACTTTGGAATATCCTATTGGATCTTCGAAACTGCAAGTGAACTTGCAGATACAGTACGAAGTGAGTTCACAGCACTTTGTCCACTAATCGTAGACACAGAAAATGAAAATGTTCTAGAGGTAAGGAAAGGAATTTGTGCTTGATAACTGGTCGAAGGCTTTGAGCTGCTCGTTGCATAATTTGACTACGCTTGAATAGTCGTTGAATAAAAATAACTTTATTTGTTACAGAAGATGTCTTCCCAACGAGTAGTTTCTCTCATTTGTGATGTACAGTGAAGTTTTCAGAAAATCCATTAGCCAACAAAACTAAATGCATACACTGTAGTTCATCAGCTAACGTATCACATTGTACTAATATTAAGGGCCCTTGAAAACAAAGATTTCACTAAGGGACGTTTATACTGGATACGAAAAACACTGCTGAAATGAAGATACTGTCTACTGCATGTCTTCTGGTAAAATGTTGGTCGCTTTATTGTCTCACCATCCTACCTAATCAATGAAATATCCAGAGAACTCAAATTGTTGCTTAGTTCTAAATCTAATGTCACTCGAATATTAGAATGAATATGATTAAATAAAGTTAATAGCTAACTCATTAATGGGGACAACAACGAGGGAATTCATAGGCCTTCGGATTCAAAGCATATGATTTATTAACTGCATATTATCATCTCAAAGGCTGAACATAAAAAGAATTATCACTAGAAGAACAAAAATTGGAAACTTCCAAATACCAGATATCTCTGGATACTTGTAGACGATTAATGTCAAGTGAGCATTCATTTTATACATTCTGGAATTCATCAGAAATAGATTCGAGGCTAGTCACTTGTCTGTAAAAAATAACTACACCAGGTACCACTAAAAAATCATTCTCGATATTTACCATAAATAACAACCCTATAAGTAATCATATTTCGACCTTGTGATTGCAATTCCTAAGTTACATATCTTAAAACTAGTAGCAAACCTACAAGTTCACATTAAAAGTCTGTCTATAAAATGTAAGTCTGCACTTATTTCTACACTTTTATTCATACCATATCTTCTGAGGGCCAAGTTAAACTTTAAGCCTCCCTAACTACTAATGGAGTGCGACGGCACCACTAACCTTGACTGGTCCAGTGAGTTTCGTACACATGGGTTGAATCTTCTATTCCGCTTGATTCGAGTCAAATGCTTGCTCTAACGCAGTTGTAATTACAATTTATTGAGGATAGGCTTTTCCAGTATTGCTTGGATATGGGGTTGATTAGGAAAGAAAGGATTTGTTCATGTGGAGGTATCATGAGTATAAAAAGCTTCAGCAGGTCGGTTGACAGATATGTGCACTGTTGTGCAATTTGTTTGAGACGAGTTAGCGTCAGGGAAGATAAGCTGATGATTCTAATATTTCGTAGGATAATAATAATTCTTGCTACCATCAATTATGATGTCTGAAAATATTGTATATTCCTTACCAATTAGTACTATCATATTTATAATCAATGTACTTATCTTTCTTATGCTACTAGTATTCATTAACAAGGCGTCTTCGACCTTAAAAATTGTGTCTTAGTAGAATTTGAAATACTTTTCACATAAGTACACTCAATTTCATACTTTCCAAATTATAAAAACCCAAATAACAATTTATAGATAGTTTCTAAATGTCTAGACAACTTCTAACCACTTTCATTATTTTTCGAGACAGATTTATGAGTAGAATGTTTGTATAACAGTGGCAATAATTTCGTCTCCAATTAGTTCCTCATCATCGGCTGGCTCTACACTAACATATAGTTGTTTATATATCACAATTTTACTCATCAAGTGGTTATTTCAGTTAATCAGAATCAGGTAAGCGGGGGAGGGGTCCGGTTGAAATTAAGAGATTAAAAGTCATTAAAACAACCAACTAGTATATGTTAGCAACAAGATATCAAAGTTTTGGAGGAGGCGTGAAATTAATTACGCAGATCAATACTAGCTCATCTCGTCGACACTGGACGTCAAGTCGACTGTAACAAAGCTTTTAAATCCATTTATCGTACATTACCCAACCTCTCGCATGGTTTACGAGTGTGACTTTTGCATACAACAGAGGCAATCGGAATTCATCCGAGTACAACCCCTTTCTTTGTCATGGCCAACTACTTAATATGTATTAAGTTTTTAAAAAGGAGTTTTCCTCCCCCTCCCCTCCCCTCCCCTTGTAACTGTTTTTTGACTTTGTTATTTTTTTTACAATTCTAACTAATTCCATTAACTTGTTTGTATTTTACGTAACTCTTCTGAGTCATCATTATTTTACAAATTTCTTCATCATGTAGTAACTCATTGCTAACATTTAAGAATTAACCTATCTTGAATTCCATAATTAATCGGTTTTCACCCCTCTTTCACAATTTAGATATCTTAATACTAACATCTATTAGTTAATTGTTCTGATGACCTTTAACCCCTTAATTCCCCCCCTCCTGTAACTAGAACGGATTAATTAAAATAACCACTAGATTGGTAAAATTTTGATGTAAAAAAGCTATACATTAGTGTAGAGTCGATGATGAGGAACTAATTGGAAAAGGAATATATTTCTTCGCACAATCTGTTGTTTTTCTAAACACATAAATGGGAATTCGGAAATAATTTCGTTCATAAGAATCCCTCTTCATTGAATGTGTTCTTCATTTTAAGAACAACATTGTGGTTGCACTAAAATATGTCATCTCAAATGTTACGACAAACTAAAAAACTTAGAGAAATCAATCAGATTAACTGCATAGTAAAAAGGTATTTATCTGAATAGAAAACATATATGCTAGCTGGTTCAACAGGAAGTCTCAAAAGTCGACTTCGCGTTTGCTGGGACTCATCAGTATGGTGTACCTACAATCTTCAAGAAATTCATGTGCGTTCTGAGATTTGGTCACCCGGTACTGCAATAAAACACGTTACCATTGAGCTATCCAGCCTCCCGATCGACTTCCTGTGGGACTGTAGTGGAAAACATAGTTATGTAGAATAATAATAATCTCTCACATTTTCCAGAAATGTTTCCCAGTTCATCACTAGAGCAGTTCTTATTAATCCAAACCAACTTTTTGTGAATGAATTCATCTAGACGGCCGTATACCATCATATCACTTCATGATTTATTTACCGCTCGAATCTTTTTCTCCAAATGCCTGAGAATCTTGTGATAAAGTTGGACTTGTACATCCCATTCAATGGACCAACGAAACAGAAGAATGATTTACAGTGTACAGTAAATGTAGCCGGATGATAGTAGCTGTCTGTCACTATTGCATTCATCCACGTACACAGTTGTTCTGGGTACCACAAGATGATTGGTACTGTAACACCACACTGACATGTTCTACTCCCTCCTATAAGGTAATTAAACAAACAATGCTGAAATATAAAAGAAGGATGAAATTACCAATGCAGTTCGTACAAATCAACTATGTTAGTGCCTTATTACTATGTGGCCGATCTCATTGGTTGGTCATGCATTTGGGATGACATAAGCTAAGTTGCTAGTATTTTCCATGGATAACACTGTAACTAAATGAAGTCAGTATGGCGAAAGAAGGTGAAGTTAAGCTTTTGCACTACTGGTATACGTCAATAGCTAGCTACTCAAAATGTACATGAGTCGCTCATAGATGAATGACGTTACATACTACTGATTGATAGGAGTAGTTGGATACAACTTACACCGAGCAGTGGTGCTTGCTGGAGAGATCAAAGTGGCCGTTTGGGGTCGAGCTGATTTGATTAAGCTCAGAGAGGCGAATCAATCCAAACCGCCCGAATTCTGACTAACCACCTAGGCGAGCTAGTAAAATAACGTTTCCAAAGAGAACTGTGGTGAAATGTTACCTCCTCGAACTGTGTAAATATGAAATCGCCTATTCAATCACTACCAAACTATTGGATTTTTTGTAACAAACCTTTTTTTAGGAAGAGTTGATCGCTGTTGCAAACAAAGATAAAAGACTGTCAAGATGCAATTTTTACTTCGAAATTATTATTATTAATAACTGCGAAAGTAGTTATACATCTCAGAAGAAAGAAAAAGACAAAATACAACAAATAAAGGATATCGGATAAACAAACAAGAGAATATAAAGAATTTATTTTTTTCTAAAGTAATGATAAAGTAATATAAGTAAAAGGTATAAAGATAATACATAGAAAATATTAATTTCCCTTTTTTCAGTATTATTCACAGCTTCAGTTTATCTTGATGATTTCTGACTTTAAAATTACCATCTGAATACCCATGCACTTTCATCCCACGTGAAGTATTTGACTGGAAAACTAAATTTGTACAATGCGCGATACTTTTCACTAATTCGCTGTTGTTCTTCAAGCTGAAAAATAATAAAAAACATATTAGATACATAATATTGATTTACTAGTTATCAGATGAATTAAAGATGACTTCGGCCGAAGATTCAAACAAGGCCTATCATCTAGGCTGTGGCATAAAAAAGTGAAATGCTAAACAAACCCTGAAAATTGTTCAATACAGAAGAGCCTAACTGATTCATTCAGTGAAGAAACACTCATATTTAATAGATGATGGACTATAATAATTAGTCCCTACAGTGCAAACAGTGTCATGTATCTGAAATAAGAAAATTACTCGACTGCCTGTACTTTCATGTAGTTGCCAATGAGCCTCATTTACTATGCAAGGGATCTTGGCTGTTCAAGCTAATACAGGTGGAGAAATGTCATGTGTCTGGTCCACAGTGATGGTGTTGACCGAATTGTATTAGTCAATTTTCCAAAGTGATCAGCAAAGCTAAGAGACTAGACATCACAGTGCACATTTAATTATTACTAGATGATTTGAGACGATGGAAAGGAAGCTCTTCACTTCATTTTCGCACTTATAAGCACTCATCAGCAAGGCACACTGGCAACGCATCTGACTGCAGCACTAAGTAACGTCGATTTGAATCACCTAGGAGACATGATTCTATCGAACATAAGAAAACACCTTGTTGACGAGGTTCATGTCGACTGTCTTAAACTGTTTTATAACAGATGAATTCGGATTCTCAATGAGAATAGTAGTAATTTCAAAAATCATCCATTACATGTACTTCTTACATTATGTATTGGTGTTTCTGCTCAGATTCAAACACAGGACCTTCCGAATTGTGACAAAGCCAGTGTATAAATGTGGTTGAAATGTATCATCGTTACATGGATGACACTTGAAGTGCACGATGAAGGGTTACGTAGTGATTAGACTTTGAGCAACTTCAATAATGCTCACCTAGCGGTCCATTTTGCCTAAAAAGGAGAATACTACGATTCTCTGAACTTCCTCAACGTCCTACTAACGAGAAGACAGGATCGTTCAGTCAAATGAATCATATTTAGAAAGCTAGAGACCAAAGCTCAGTATACGCACTTGCTTAGCTTCATACCGATGAAATACAAACGTAATGTTGTCACAGAAGAAGACAAAATATTGTGTAGAGAAAGAACTCCAGATCATCCGAGATATTCCGAGCGAGAACGGATATCCAGAGAAGTTCATTAAAGCCAACATAGGTTACAATAGTCGTAAACATGAACTGGCAACGGTAGAGAAAAAGCCTCTGTTTTTACCTCTACATTTCAGGGGAGATACTCCTGCAGAGATTCTATCGCAACGTTTAAACAGGGTGATAGAGAAAGCTTTCTATTCGGCACATCTGTACCCTTCAGTAGCCATCCAATGTTCATCCAGCAACTGAAAGATGTCTTACCTAACCTTAGCTCTTCTTCGTGCATATACCATTTCAGTTGTTCCTGTGGTTCAAGTTATATAGGGCACCCGATTAGGCAGGTTGGTCTACAGGACCGAGAATATTTACCAGCTTGGTTGAGCAAGCAGGAAAATAAATACATAAAAAGCTCGATTCTGTCACACCTGGTCGAGACTGGACATCGCATCGACGCCAACACAGCTTTCAGGGTTATATACCGAGTTCTGAGGTAGTTATCACATACAGTTCGCTTACGTCTTCTACACATGGCTGAAGCTGTTGCAATAAGGTAGATTAAACCGGAACTTTGTATCCGATAATAAAATGTCCAGACGCTGTTCCTCCTACCGTGGCCAAACTTGGATTAATGATCCTTATTCTCACCGAGAGCGACTGTTCCCCTTAACGCTCTCGGGTTTTTTTCTCTGCTTATTATTACAATTATTATTCATAATTTACACCCTTCGTTCAAACATTCTCTCAATGCTATTGAATTTTTCATTTATACTATCCGAACTTATTATTGGTGATATTATCTCTTCTCTCAATATATGCCTCCACCTGTTTCATTTCACACTGGTTATTTCACGATGAACCTCTCATTGAAGTCTTACTATCTTCTCTTTAATATATATTATTTTGCACTCACCTAACACCTTTGATAACCTTGAACTGACCTGTCAATTTTTCCTTCCCCACATTCTACGAATCTGTTATGACTAATCACCACCATTGTCTCTCATTTCACAGTATTTTGTAATTGATTTCAGCCTAGCACATTCGCCACACAAATACTGTCTATTTTGTCAACCCATAATTAATCGGTTATTCTTCATAAAAATGTATCTACAGCATAACCGTTCATCATTGTAACGACAACAAATATTATATTTTATAATTGTAAGAACCTGACGAGAAATTAATGATAATATTTATCGCCGTAGAGGAGCTAGGTCGTCAGTCCTCACCATAAACAAGTTCTGAGGATTCTATTTGCTTCTGAAGCTCTTACTTGCAGAGATCGATGAGTCCTCCCTATGTATGTGTGGCTACAAGTGCAATCAAACTGGTAAATACGATGGGATGTGACATCATTTTCCACATGTTATAGGGGTCTATTATGACCTGAGCTGCATAAAAATTCCTTTTAACCCCAGCGTTCAATCTTTGTCTAGTTGTCAAGCTGCTATGATCACCCGATTAGGGTAGTCTGATGTACAAATCTTTCCTAGCGGTGATTTGGAGAGTGTCTTGATGTTCTGACTGCTTTATATCTCCTAATGAACTTGTCTGGATAATAATTATCAACTACAGTTTGTGTCAACTTTCTTTCTTCCTCATCAAGTGTGTCTACGATGCCTGTCCGTTGAATTCTACCGAAGAGATACCTTACTGCGGAAAAACACGTCCAAACATGATAATATTTCACCGTGGTCATAATATAGGATAGGATTTTTTTTCTACATAACCAACAATATGCACGCACTCACACAGACAAATACGCATATATGACAGTTACAAATATGTGATGACTGTGTACGCTTTTCTGTTGGTACAAATGTCTACCGACAAGTGGCCATCAAAGGAACTCACTTCATTTTATGTAATTTTGACTATTTATTTTGATGATTAATAAAATCAGAATAATTCTGCTAAAGAAGCTGTAACCTACACAGCGGAACGTTCAGAAGAATTTTGTTTTAAGTTTTTTCTCAAACACTCTGGGACTATTTTAAATAATTTATAATAGTGAATTCTTATTAGACGTTGACTATAGAACAAGCCATACACCCAATTATTGATAGTGATAATATTGATAACAGTAAAAATGATAAAAAGAAGCTTGAATAAAAACATTGTGGTAATGCAAACAGATATTCAAACGGTTGTACTCCAACCACTCATATCCTGAAACTTTGTTCGCTTTCTTGATTCGCACTTGTGGTATCAGAAAGGATCTTGTATTTTGGTATGAATGTCTTGATCTTATGAAAGAAACTACGACGGATTTTCACCTTGAACTGTCTAGTTTTCAAATAGTGGATGGGCATTTTTACTTAGAGTTTCTATTGTGAAGTGACTGCTCTTGATACACACACACACAGGCAGATGAGTCATTATAGACGATATTACAGTAGGAGTGCATCAATGACTGCAACTAATAACTGATACAAAATCATGAAGTAGTTGTATTTACGAGAACTTAGTGCTACAAGAAGTAAGCAGGCAGGATGAAAATAAACAGATTATGTATTTTTAAATATGTCCCAATTTTTTGAGTTTATGACAATCTTGTTCTCTAACAGCACAGTTTTCATCCATAAGCCCAGTGAGATGAATAACAGAAGACGTACCGCTATCATAAAGTTTAGAATCACATTGAAAGAATAAAGTTGGTGAAATTCTCGAGTAACAGGTATAAGGACTAATCCAAAGGTACATTAATTACAATCGACATATAAATAGTTAGTAGTGATTAGTAATTCAGACATTCCAGGGAGACGACAGGTGTCCGTATGCATATGTTTATGGAATGCTTTAAAGACAATTACAGGCAGAGAATCTTTGTTTTTCTCCTCCCTTATGCTCTGAGTGGAATGTAGGGCTTTAAGGTTTGTAATTCTCAGCATCTATGGTGTTGATTTTACGAGATGAGATTGTTAGACTCACGCCCACCTCCCTCCTCCCTCTTCTCCAACTTACTGTCAGCTAGTAAACTAGGCGTCGTTTAGGAAGGTGTCAGCTGGTAGTTGAACTCGGATCACGTGTGTGATGGGCGAACATTGTGCTGTTGAACAAACAAAAGCAGAAAATCTTTGCAGAACTAAGCTTCCTTATTACAAAACGAAACCATTAAATATAGAGATAAAAGTAAAGGTAAAAGCGTGATATCACTCACTTCTCGTTTCTTTTCTAAAGCTAAATCAAACTTTCCTAATTCAAGAGCATTAGTAACATTCTGCCACAAACGACGAGATTCTTCAGGCTGTTGACATTCTATAGGACGAATACGCTTTTGAAATACAGGTAATTTATTGACATCCACTGAACACTTATAAGAATTCTAAAAAGAAATATTTTAAATATGAGATTTAAATAAGAAGAATTAAATGTCCACGAGTAATAAACAGTTTTCTTAATTCAAATAGGGTGCGGGTATTGTAATTCAATTTCTCAATGTTAAAATAAAGAGGAAATATATTGTTAATGTTTTCCAAGTTAGCTTTAATCTAGACATGAAAGGTTGGGTCACTGAATTTTTGTTGTCACGTTCCTAATCAGATAAAATACAGTATTTATTAATTTATCTTTTACTAATAATGTCAAATTAATACATAAATAACTGTAATTCTTGGTCATTTTGCCCATTTCCTGCAACAATATATCTTGCTAGCTGATTGGAAGGTGGGCAGTAAGCAACTAATGTCATGCATCTAGTTCTTCCTTTGGTATAAACTGAATTCTATCCAACTATCTAAAAACAATTGTAAGTGCACCGTGACAGTGAGTCACCTAACATGGTGACCATATTACAAACTAGGCTGACAGGATTAAGTCTTCCCCAGAAGTGCTATACATATGACACTAGTTGCTAACTTGTGTCCAATCAAAGTATCCAGCATAGTCCTATAGGAGGTTAGTCACGAACCCCCAATAGCTCAGCGGTAACGTCACTGAATGCAGTACTGGGTAAGTATTTCAGAAGGGACATGAATTCTCCGCAGATCTCAAGTACGCCTTGCTGACGAGTGTCAACACGCAAAAAACCTAATTTTAAGGCCTCCTGTCCATTGCTTCTAATCATCTAATCATATACTGTCGCTTGTCGTGGTAGTGTGAATAAATACCTCAGACGTCGTCCTGGTTCACCATAAGTCATTTAGAAAAAACTTGAACGAAGTAAATTTTAGCCACTCTAATAGAGTATCCACATTTACCTTAAAAGCTAAGACATCATTTAACTCAAAAAGGATTTTTAAAAACTTTAAATACAAGAAAGAGGAAAAGAGTTAACAACTCCAAAGACTGATATTTATTTAATTCTAGACAAATTAGCCTCTTCATTATGGATAAGATTTTATTTTGATAAGTCACAGTGATGTCTTTGAATCTATTTCTAAAATATCCGAGACTAATGTGAGGTATAAACGCATGGATGTATTATCACTATTCACTAACGTACTGCTTATGGAGACAGTTGATTATATTTGTCAAGAAATCACCGATAGGCAATTAGACTAAGGAATCCCCTTGTGTAGCCTCAAAGAATTACTTCTTAAATGCATAATGAATGTTCACTTTGTCTTCAATAATTCATAACATCGACAAGTAGATGGAATAGCTATGGGTTCACCATTAGGCCCAATATTAGCTTACTTCTTTCTCGCAAAACTTGAAAACGGGAAATTGAAGGACATCATCAAGCAGTTGGATATGTATTACCGATATGTCGATGATACATCTGTCTTAGCTGATGAGAATGTTAACATAGACGAATTGTTGCTGAAATTCAACAACATCCAGCCTTCGCTTACCTTTACTTGTGAAGAGGAGCAGGAGAATAAACTACATTTCCTGGATGTCATGCTAAGTAGGAGAGGAGATGGGTCACTTGGGAGAAGTGTGTACAGAAAAAGCACATTCACAGGGCAATACACACACTACCTTAGTTACGTGCCCATTAAATATAAAAGGAATTTGAATATATTCACGATTCCTTGACGGAGATGGGCTATTCGAGTAATTTCATAAAGAAACATATGAAAACATCAGAGAAAAAACCTGACTCTGACTGCACATAAGAAACCTCTATTTATTAAGTTACAATTTAATGGTGACTTATCAAGTGAGATTCTATTCCAAAGACTTTCAAGGAGTATACGTAGAACATTTTACGCAGCACACCTATGTTTGTCATTCTCTAGCCGACGAATGATTGGGACGCAAACGAAGGATAAGCTTGATAGTTTTGCCACATCTATGTGTATTTATCAATTCAACTGCACCCGCGGTGACAGTTATGTTGGACGTACTACTAGGCAGCTTAGCCAACGTGTTAGTGAACATCTCCCATCGTGGTTTGGCGAGGGACAGACAAAAACAATCCGTAGCTCAATTCTGTCACATTTAATTGATAGTGGTCATATAGTCGAGAAAATGAAAGCCTTCAAAGTAATTCATCGTATCCCACCGAATCTTTCCAATAGACTTCGTATTCATCTACTGCACACAGCTGAGACGATAGGCATTCGAACTATTAAACCTAAACTATGCATTCAAAAGAAGTTCGTACAACCATTATCCCTCCCTTGACCTATTAAGACATAACCAACTAAAGACTTCTACACCACCCCTTATTTATATTTTCAACCCCTTTCTTATCATCCCTTAATCTTATCTTCATTATAAACGTGTTTCATTTCCTTCCCTTACAATCTAACATTACTTAATCGGTTCATTTGTTTTTACTAGCCTTTATCGACTACTTCCACCTGAACAATTGTTTGTTTAATCATACTGTTTTTCATTATTCGTGTTATCACAGATTGCCTCACTTTTTCATCCTTATTATTGATAAGACCATTATTATTATTACTATTATTAATATTATCATTACTACTATTATGGCTAATTGCACATTATGTATATTAGAGTTAAACCTGATGAGATCTAATTGAAAAAAAATATTGTTCGTTTAAAATGTGTTGTTCTAAATCACAGTGTTGTACAGTTATATTAATATAATATTATTAATATAACTGTACAACACTGTGTGATTTATCAAAATAAAATCTTATCCATAATGGAGTTATAGTCTACCAGTGCCCAAGTTTTATGATTATATCAAATTAGCCTCTTAACCTCTTTACTTTTTCTAGACAGTTTCGTTTACGAAATTGTAGTTACCGAAATATCATTCGAGGTTGTGTCAATGCATATTTGTAATGGGGGTTACAGTTGATATTCCCTTTAAACGAATCATTAGTACAGCTACACAATCCTAGAATCACTAAAACTTAATACTGTAAATATAAATATGCAGTGGTTTTCAACAAATATGAATACTGTGATTTAGGTCTGATTGAAAAATACTCCACCTAAGATTGTCTTTATTTTGTTTATGATAATCTGAATTAGAAAAATATTTCGAGAAATTTTTAATTTTTCACATTTAAATTTCCACAGAAGATGCCTCCTTCCCTGATAAAAGTTTTCTAAGGCTTGTAAAGAAATTCGTTGAAGAATAGCAGAATCGTCTGTCTGAACTGGTATTATCAATATTGCTTATCGTTCTGTAGTCGAAGAGGACTACTGGTTTCAAGCAGTGGTTCTACAACAAATGTAAGCTTTGTAAGTTAACTGCTTAGATTGACTGACTGATTTCAACATAGAACTTTGTACAGATGTGCAGCATTTCGAGTTGCCACACTCCATGTAGCACACAAAGCAAGAGAAGAGAGTAAAGAGAGACTCGAAAGAGAGATAATAAACAGAAGTGCAATTGAAACAAGAAGAATAGTAATATGGAAGAAAAATAGAATTTTATTGGATAGGATAAATCACAGAGTGGATGCATCTGCACCCTCAAGAACGATTTTGAGCCATATCACCGATTATCTCCAGCCATTGGTTCTTACTATCACGAGGACCCCAACCAAGAAGTTTACACCTACCTAAGTGGCTCAAACTAACTGTTGTGGATTACATTAACTGATGTCATGTTTTGGTTTGACCACCACTAGTTCTTTTCCAACCTGATCCTATGTCGGTTAACATTCCGCGTCGAGGATTTAGATTACCAAAGTATAGATCTGACTGCTGTATTTTAGTTAGGTTTTGTTTCGCATTAATTTGAACACACTTTCCGGCTTCATGCATGTCACCAGTTAACTATCACTGAAACAGCAGAATACAGTAATACCTAGTAGCAGAACTGTTTATTCGGCAAATTAGATACATTGATGTTTTCACCTGTAAAAGTTCTCCAAATTCAGTTTATTTTGTCTTCCTTCCACTTTACTCACATTCTATCACAATGATATTCACTTCTTCTCTTTGCGACTTAATCCATAATTTTGTTACTCAAGATTTTTGCAGAAGACACCACGGACCCATACACACAATATACTTTCCTATAACTTCTTGTCAGTAGCACACGCTATACCATTATTATTATTATATCTTTTAATTCCTAGAGGAACATAGGGCTTCAGCCGCGCGTCTCCATTGCCTTCTGTTTTCTGCCAACTTTTTCACCCCGCTCCAAGTCTGCCCACATGCTTTCATCTCCTCTTCACATGACCTCCTCCAAGTCACTCTTGCACTGACGGACAACTCGCCACTTCCCTTTCGGGTTCCATTCGAGCGATGGCTTGTCTAGTGATGTCACTTGATGGTTTCCTCAGCGTATGGCCAATCCATCTCCATTTCTTCCTACCTATTTGTTTCGCAATCGGTTCCTGATTGGTTCGCTCCCAGAGATCCCTGTTGCTGATCTTTTCTGGCCATCTGACCTTGAGTATCGAGCGAAGACAGCTGTTAATGAAGGTCTGAAGTTTGTTTGAGATGCTCTTTATGACGCCATACCATACATAGTTAAAAGTGAGATGGGTCGTTTATTGTCCTACACTAACTTAGTAGACAAAATTTACTAGATAAGGTAACATTGTTCTAAAATTATAAAAGGTCTTAAGAAGTAATTGACTAAAAGAGATAACCGGAAAACAAATGATGCAGATAGATTGTGTATTCAACTTAGAAGAAGGTCGACAACCTGGATACCAGAAAATAACGACTTCTTAGAATATTTGGCATATTCATTTTGTGAACCAATAAATCACTGACAATAAAAATACACTCGTTGCTTTCAACTCTTAAACAGATAATTAAAAAAGAATAAGCGATGAGCATTAGAAACAACATACAATTTGGGTAAATCATAATCAAGACTTACCACCTTACTGAACACTTCGAAATCTATGGTTTTATTCCATCCACCAGAGACACGTGCTATTAGATTAACATTACCAAGTGGATTGACTGGTGATCCAGATCGTTTAGATGAACGGTCGGAACCAGTTTGAGAGCAGTTTGAAACCCCATAAATCTCTCCACTAATACGATGGAGTTTATCACCATAATGAGGCTGATAATAACCAAAAGAACAATTAACCATAATTTATGAAAACACTGGATGACATAGATAATACAACAATTGAACATAACGAGTAAACGCAACAAAACTCTGATTTGTTCCTTATTCTGAGTCTTGATTTCTCAAAGGTATTACCTTCAAGACTTAACTGAAACTTGAGCTCAACACACCTAGATTGGTCTTTTAATATTACTTTTAGAACCTACGTACTTACTATTTTAAAACTATACAGGAAGACATTAAATAAACAAAGAACATGTTAGATGTTTGCAGATCATCTGCTGAAAACCCTGGGCCTACGCTACGTGCTTACTGGACTAGTCGGCAAGATGTATCTACAATCTTTGCAGGAAATGATGTCCTATTCCCTATGTGGGCTACTAAGAAAGAAATGCAGATCCAAGACTTCCTGCTGAGTGCTTGCAACCAGCTAACAGCAGTTGAAAGTACACTGCGATGGTGAAGACTGTAGATTGATGAATACACTGTATATTTACTGACTGAACTGATACACCATGTTTACGTGATCATCTTCGTCAAAGCATCCATCCGAAGGACTAGATACATGACAATGGTTACTCTCAAGTGATGAGTCAATATCTTTTTTCAATTGGTTGGAGGATTTCTGTTATGTACTCGTCGCTAAATTATTGTTATGGACTGGTCGAGAAACTAATAGTCCTGACGCGAGAAGGCGGAAATCAGAAGACCACTAGGTTTGCGATGATACTTCTATTGTCCAAACACAAGGAGACGAAAATAAATGGTCTCACACCAAAGTGGTAAGTAAGTAAAGTAGTTGTAAAGTAAAGTAGTTCACACAAATTGTGAATGCGAATATATATAAATAATTCAGACAAGCGTGGGAAAAATCATTAGACAGTCTTAACATGAATGGCTAATTATAATGGAGTGTCGATCCAATTATACATAGCGAATATAGCAGACATGCCAACAAACATATATGGATATATGTCACCAAGCAACGGACTGTCAACAAACACTCATATTATATATAATATAATATAAGGAGAATACACATTATTAAAGGAGACAAGTCCATACAAGTGAAGTGGTCACAGACTAACCGAGCAAACAGAAAGAGAGACCAACATGCACACACACACATAAATATATATATGTGGATACATATCACCTCCCCTTTTGAGAAGATGGATGATTAGTAGGATGTTTACCTGGGGGTTTATCTGGGACCTTTGGGCTTGTTGTTGACGCCTGTCGTTTCGTCTGATTGTTGGGTTTGCGGCTTCGGCTCCGTCCGGAATTGTCTAGCATTTTATGCTTCTTCACTGTATTGCGTAGAGAATTTAGTGGGACATCAGCCAGATGCAAACGATCGAACCAATCAAGTCCCAAAACATTTAAATCATTCTTCGTGACGTAACAAATTCCTGTGAATTTGGTATTGCGGAAGGAAACAGAACATTTGAGTTCACCAATTAGTTTGAGCCGCCCACCACAGGCGCTGAGAAGAGACTGGGAAGTATTGGTGATAGGTGGTCTGCCAATATAATTCCAAAGTTTCTCTGATATAACAGTAATATCAGAGGCAGTATCTAGCTGCAGACGAGTATCATGACCATTCATCTGAAGGTCAATATATTTCCGCATAGCTGGTGTTGTGACTTGACAGGTTGCACGTAGACTCAGTGATCTTTTTGGAGATTTAGGACCGACATTTTGTTGAGCTTTTGCTGGATTATGATATCTGAGTTGGCGTGGCTGACAAAACCCATTTTTATGACCGATGATTTTGCACTTGCTGCAACGATGATTTTTGTATGGGCAAGACTTTACAAAGTGCCACGCGCCACAATGCCAGCATGGTGATGGTGGGGTCTTCTTTGCAGTATTTTGTGAAGTTGGACGAGTATGTGTAGATTTCCGCGGGACATTAGAGAAGTAGGTGGGTCAGGAGTAGATGATGAGAGATTTTTGCTCTTGCGTAATGCACGAATATCAGAGCTTCTCGGAGGTGTTGATTCGACCAGGTGTGTGTCTTTCTGCAGATTAATCAGCCGTTGATATTCATCAGCTATGTCATGTAATGTTAACTTGGGATTTTGTTCTAGCTGATTGAGCAGTCGAGTTCGGATATCTGTGAAACGAGGAGATTGGAGACTGCATATGAGAATCAAGGCTTTGAACTGATCATCTGTTAAGGACCTGAGTCGAAATCTCTCACATTCTCGGTTGACTGTGCCAACGTGAGTAAGAAAATCATCATTTTCATTCATTGCCAGCTTGAGGCAACGATAACGTATACTGAATAATGAGGAGTGGTCTCCGAAATGTTCACGCAGCAACTTTATTGTATCATCGAAACAATTGTCACGTGGTTTCTGTGGTAAAATTAGGTTGCAGTACCGTTCATATTCTGCCGGACCCAATTTACGTAGCAAAACTCGCACCTTCCAGGCATCGTCTTGTGAGGCGAGATCAACAGTGAATAAATCCTCATAACGTTGATACCATGTGTCAAAAGTGACATTAGCCTCTGGGTCATAATTGAACTGTGAAATGCTGTTCACAATTCCGTCGACAGATGGTAGCATGGTATGATTGGGATTGCTTGAAGGTGGAGCTGGACCAGTCTGTTGGTTGACGAACATTTCCATTAATTTCATTTGTCGTTCAAACAATAATTCCAATTTAGAAGGATCCATAGTAAATTGTTATGTTGCTGCTGCTGAGTGGTTAATAGTAGTTTTCCCCGTCGCCAAATTGTTATGTACTCGTCGCTAAATTATTGTTATGGACTGGTCGAGAAACTAATAGTCCTGACGCGAGAAGGCGGAAATCAGAAGACCACTAGGTTTGCGATGATACTTCTATTGTCCAAACACAAGGAGACGAAAATAAATGGTCTCACACCAAAGTGGTAAGTAAGTAAAGTAGTTGTAAAGTAAAGTAGTTCACACAAATTGTGAATGCGAATATATATAAATAATTCAGACAAGCGTGGGAAAAATCATTAGACAGTCTTAACATGAATGGCTAATTATAATGGAGTGTCGATCCAATTATACATAGCGAATATAGCAGACATGCCAACAAACATATATGGATATATGTCACCAAGCAACGGACTGTCAACAAACACTCATATTATATATAATATAATATAAGGAGAATACACATTATTAAAGGAGACAAGTCCATACAAGTGAAGTGGTCACAGACTAACCGAGCAAACAGAAAGAGAGACCAACATGCACACACACACATAAATATATATATGTGGATACATATCACCTCCCCTTTTGAGAAGATGGATGATTAGTAGGATGTTTACCTGGGGGTTTATCTGGGACCTTTGGGCTTGTTGTTGACGCCTGTCGTTTCGTCTGATTGTTGGGTTTGCGGCTTCGGCTCCGTCCGGAATTGTCTAGCATTTTATGCTTCTTCACTGTATTGCGTAGAGAATTTAGTGGGACATCAGCCAGATGCAAACGATCGAACCAATCAAGTCCCAAAACATTTAAATCATTCTTCGTGACGTAACAAATTCCTGTGAATTTGGTATTGCGGAAGGAAACAGAACATTTGAGTTCACCAATTAGTTTGAGCCGCCCACCACAGGCGCTGAGAAGAGACTGGGAAGTATTGGTGATAGGTGGTCTGCCAATATAATTCCAAAGTTTCTCTGATATAACAGTAATATCAGAGGCAGTATCTAGCTGCAGACGAGTATCATGACCATTCATCTGAAGGTCAATATATTTCCGCATAGCTGGTGTTGTGACTTGACAGGTTGCACGTAGACTCAGTGATCTTTTTGGAGATTTAGGACCGACATTTTGTTGAGCTTTTGCTGGATTATGATATCTGAGTTGGCGTGGCTGACAAAACCCATTTTTATGACCGATGATTTTGCACTTGCTGCAACGATGATTTTTGTATGGGCAAGACTTTACAAAGTGCCACGCGCCACAATGCCAGCATGGTGATGGTGGGGTCTTCTTTGCAGTATTTTGTGAAGTTGGACGAGTATGTGTAGATTTCCGCGGGACATTAGAGAAGTAGGTGGGTCAGGAGTAGATGATGAGAGATTTTTGCTCTTGCGTAATGCACGAATATCAGAGCTTCTCGGAGGTGTTGATTCGACCAGGTGTGTGTCTTTCTGCAGATTAATCAGCCGTTGATATTCATCAGCTATGTCATGTAATGTTAACTTGGGATTTTGTTCTAGCTGATTGAGCAGTCGAGTTCGGATATCTGTGAAACGAGGAGATTGGAGACTGCATATGAGAATCAAGGCTTTGAACTGATCATCTGTTAAGGACCTGAGTCGAAATCTCTCACATTCTCGGTTGACTGTGCCAACGTGAGTAAGAAAATCATCATTTTCATTCATTGCCAGCTTGAGGCAACGATAACGTATACTGAATAATGAGGAGTGGTCTCCGAAATGTTCACGCAGCAACTTTATTGTATCATCGAAACAATTGTCACGTGGTTTCTGTGGTAAAATTAGGTTGCAGTACCGTTCATATTCTGCCGGACCCAATTTACGTAGCAAAACTCGCACCTTCCAGGCATCGTCTTGTGAGGCGAGATCAACAGTGAATAAATCCTCATAACGTTGATACCATGTGTCAAAAGTGACATTAGCCTCTGGGTCATAATTGAACTGTGAAATGCTGTTCACAATTCCGTCGACAGATGGTAGCATGGTATGATTGGGATTGCTTGAAGGTGGAGCTGGACCAGTCTGTTGGTTGACGAACATTTCCATTAATTTCATTTGTCGTTCAAACAATAATTCCAATTTAGAAGGATCCATAGTAAATTGTTATGTTGCTGCTGCTGAGTGGTTAATAGTAGTTTTCCCCGTCGCCAAATTGTTATGTACTAGTTTCCCCGTCGCCAAATTGTTATGTACTCGTCGCTGAATTATTGTTATGGACTGGTCGAGAAACTAATAGTCCTGACGCGAGAAGGCGGAAATCAGAAGACCACTAGGTTTGCGATGATACTTCTATTGTCCAAACACAAGGAGACGAAAATAAATGGTCTCACACCAAAGTGGTAAGTAAGTAAAGTAGTTGTAAAGTAAAGTAGTTCACACAAATTGTGAATGCGAATATATATAAATAATTCAGACAAGCGTGGGAAAAATCATTAGACAGTCTTAACATGAATGGCTAATTATAATGGAGTGTCGATCCAATTATACATAGCGAATATAGCAGACATGCCAACAAACATATATGGATATATGTCACCAAGCAACGGACTGTCAACAAACACTCATATTATATATAATATAATATAAGGAGAATACACATTATTAAAGGAGACAAGTCCATACAAGTGAAGTGGTCACAGACTAACCGAGCAAACAGAAAGAGAGACCAACATGCACACACACACATAAATATATATATGTGGATACATATCACCTCCCCTTTTGAGAAGATGGATGATTAGTAGGATGTTTACCTGGGGGTTTATCTGGGACCTTTGGGCTTGTTGTTGACGCCTGTCGTTTCGTCTGATTGTTGGGTTTGCGGCTTCGGCTCCGTCCGGAATTGTCTAGCATTTTATGCTTCTTCACTGTATTGCGTAGAGAATTTAGTGGGACATCAGCCAGATGCAAACGATCGAACCAATCAAGTCCCAAAACATTTAAATCATTCTTCGTGACGTAACAAATTCCTGTGAATTTGGTATTGCGGAAGGAAACAGAACATTTGAGTTCACCAATTAGTTTGAGCCGCCCACCACAGGCGCTGAGAAGAGACTGGGAAGTATTGGTGATAGGTGGTCTGCCAATATAATTCCAAAGTTTCTCTGATATAACAGTAATATCAGAGGCAGTATCTAGCTGCAGACGAGTATCATGACCATTCATCTGAAGGTCAATATATTTCCGCATAGCTGGTGTTGTGACTTGACAGGTTGCACGTAGACTCAGTGATCTTTTTGGAGATTTAGGACCGACATTTTGTTGAGCTTTTGCTGGATTATGATATCTGAGTTGGCGTGGCTGACAAAACCCATTTTTATGACCGATGATTTTGCACTTGCTGCAACGATGATTTTTGTATGGGCAAGACTTTACAAAGTGCCACGCGCCACAATGCCAGCATGGTGATGGTGGGGTCTTCTTTGCAGTATTTTGTGAAGTTGGACGAGTATCTGTAGATTTCCGCGGAACATTAGAGAAGTAGGTGGGTCAGGAGTAGATGATGAGAGATTTTTGCTCTTGCGTAATGCACGAATATCAGAGCTTCTCGGAGGTGTTGATTCGACCATGTGTGTGTCTTTCTGCAGATTAATCAGCCGTTGATATTCATCAGCTATGTCATGTAATGTTAACTTGGGATTTTGTTCTAGCTGATTGAGCAGTCGAGTTCGGATATCTGTGAAACGAGGAGATTGGAGACTGCATATGAGAATCAAGGCTTTGAACTGATCATCTGTTAAGGACCTGAGTCGAAATCTCTCACATTCTCGGTTGACTGTGCCAACGTGAGTAAGAAAATCATCATTTTCATTCATTGCCAGCTTGAGGCAACGATAACGTATACTGAATAATGAGGAGTGGTCTCCGAAATGTTCACGCAGCAACTTTATTGTATCATCGAAACAATTGTCACGTGGTTTCTGTGGTAAAATTAGGTTGCAGTACCGTTCATATTCTGCCGGACCCAATTTACGTAGCAAAACTCGCACCTTCCAGGCATCGTCTTGTGAGGCGAGATCAACAGTGAATAAATCCTCATAACGTTGATACCATGTGTCAAAAGTGACATTAGCCTCTGGGTCATAATTGAACTGTGAAATGCTGTTCACAATTCCGTCGACAGATGGTAGCATGGTATGATTGGGATTGCTTGAAGGTGGAGCTGGACCAGTCTGTTGGTTGACGAACATTTCCATTAATTTCATTTGTCGTTCAAACAATAATTCCAATTTAGAAGGATCCATAGTAAATTGTTATGTTGCTGCTGCTGAGTGGTTAATAGTAGTTTTCCCCGTCGCCAAATTGTTATGTACTAGTTTCCCCGTCGCCAAATTGTTATGTACTCGTCGCTGAATTATTGTTATGGACTGGTCGAGAAACTAATAGTCCTGACGCGAGAAGGCGGAAATCAGAAGACCACTAGGTTTGCGATGATACTTCTATTGTCCAAACACAAGGAGACGAAAATAAATGGTCTCACACCAAAGTGGTAAGTAAGTAAAGTAGTTGTAAAGTAAAGTAGTTCACACAAATTGTGAATGCGAATATATATAAATAATTCAGACAAGCGTGGGAAAAATCATTAGACAGTCTTAACATGAATGGCTAATTATAATGGAGTGTCGATCCAATTATACATAGCGAATATAGCAGACATGCCAACAAACATATATGGATATATGTCACCAAGCAACGGACTGTCAACAAACACTCATATTATATATAATATAATATAAGGAGAATACACATTATTAAAGGAGACAAGTCCATACAAGTGAAGTGGTCACAGACTAACCGAGCAAACAGAAAGAGAGACCAACATGCACACACACACATAAATATATATATGTGGATACATATCAATTTCATCATGAGTTGACATCAGTTGGAAGACCATTGGAAACCCTGGGAGTGCTGGATAACTGTTTTATTATTTTATTCCTTTACGTTCCCAGTGGAACATAGGGCTTCAAGCTACAGGTTTGAAGTTTTTGTAGCAGTGGTGTTTAGTTTTACGAAATGAGGTGGTTAGCCTCACGCCAAACCTTCCCTCTTTACCAGTTTTAATACTGACTTAACGAGGTAGAGGATTGCGTGGGTCGGGGATAGAGCATTCTACTGCTGTACCACTGATGAGTCAATATTATAAGGTATATTCATCTCTTCGCTCAATCAAATCTTTCGTTAAAATGTGATTTTAGTGCATCAAAACAATTTGTTAAGAATATATTTTCTTTTCTTAAAGTTTCAGATATATCTTTAAGGTGAACGCCACGAGGCAAAAACTTTAAGGTGTAAGGCTTCCGGCTGAGTAACAATAAGGGAATGAAAGAATGTAATCAAGATGAAGGTGAAGCATGAATACACATATCATACTTTAATCAACTCTGTGACATACAACTTTAAAGACAAGTCAAGGGTTTTAATAGTAATGTTAAAAACCAACTATACAACCTATACCATTTTATCAGATTGAAATCAGTCAGTGACTTTGTTGCTTTCTTGCAGCCTAATTCCTTTAACAAGGAATGCAACTCTGACTAAGGCTGGTCATGTACTACAATAAGAAAAAATGAGAATTCTTCTCATTTCTCTCTATTCAGGTCAACAAATGTTCACACAGAGAGCAAAAAGCAAGAGCTACTGAAGAATAAAATCTAAGCTGATAAACCAACTGAAATGGCTTTTTCATCAAGTTGGTTTACTTGACTAGGAATGATAAAAAGTGCATGGAAAAGGAGGTTTTATCCGTTTATGAAACAGACAGCTTTATCAGTCTTTACAGTGTTGTATCAAACAAAAAATATTGCTTCTATACTGAAAAAGAAAGATTCCTCCACTTACTATACACGTTCGTGATTTTAAAGACGTTGTAGAAATCTCAGGAGTTTCTAAACATTAAAGTCGACCAATCCATTTATCTTGACGATAAATGTGATGCACGTAAACCATTTCACTTCTTAAAATTTAACGTTTCCAAACGAATTTTATTAACTTAAAAGAAGTGATTTGCGAAAAGATCCATGACACTTTTTTATTTGAACAGTCTCGTAATCGTTTCTCTAATGCTGATTATGCACACCACTGAACTCCAATTAAAAGCTTCATTAATTATGTACATTTATGAATAATAAGTTCTACTGTTCAGCTGTCAACTACTCATTCACAACACTTATTTCCTCGAGTTAGTGTTAGTAAAGCACTGCTAAGATGCAATTGTTAACGAAATAGGCGAAATAAATCATAGATGATTCTTTATCATCTGTAAAATACTCCACGGTAAATAACAATGGAGTGTAAAGTTTGCAGTCAGAGTAGTTTAAATGCCTCTTAACAATTCATCTTATCCACTCAACACAAATGCACCTATCATTTGAATGACCCACGAAGCTCTTCTTAATTGATCTAGTGACTAAACTCCAACGCATCATACTTGTGGCCAAGTGAAATTCACACTCAAAATGTTTCGACATTCACACTGACACAGGGGCATCTTAATCCTTTGTAGAAAAGTATCAACGAAAGCATAGTGTAAACATTGTGAAAGTTTGTGTGAATCTAATAAAACGACATCACTGGACTTTGCACATATTACTATACTCATCGAATAACCATGTAGAAATCAAGCAATACATATATTTTTCACAAAGGTTTAGTAAAAACTATCAGTAGTTTGATATTAGACCACCTTGTTCAAACAAGCCACTAAGCTAGCACTGAAGAAACTATTCTATCATCTATCAGGTACCGAATAAATTGCCAGAAATCTCTAAATACTCCAAATAACTGAGGCCATTGCAATTCGCTTAAAACAACCGGAGCTCTGTGTGTCGAAGAAACAGGTCCAGCCACAACTGCTACCCTGGCCTGCTATGGAATGTAAATTCATAAATACTGTATTACTTCCCACAATATATCTGATATTTAGTCTAGTGTTATACTGATGTACATTATCACTTACAAGTGCTTTTGAACTATAATCGCTTGATATGAGTAATTCTGTTATTTTTTTAAAGAACACTAGTCTTGATAATAATTCTTTCATTATTATGGATATATAACTGTCGAACCTGATGAAGTTATCGAAAAGAATATTCTTTGTTTATTAATGGGTATTCTTAATCAATCTCCGTATCTGATCTTTTTAGGGATTCATTTATATAGTCTTTACCACACCTGCCGTCGTACTTAACAGCCGTTTGGGAGACCTCCTAGACTGTGTGAATTATGCAGTAGCACAGAGATCCACTCATTCTGGCGTAAACATCATTTACATTTCATCAAGTCTGCTTATATAGAGAGTAGATTGTTTGTAAGACAGAGGAACACTGTTACTAATATTCCATCTTCCAGATTCTAGGTTGCTCCTCCTGAAACGCTACATCCCATCATGATTTGATTTAGCTAGATGCCTCATAACTAAATGCTTAGAATTGTGGTATAGGCCTCCGATTTATCAAAATCCCAAATAATCAGCTATAAAACTGAAATATAACTTATACAACAATCATGGAAGTCGGATAAAAGAACGGCTAAATCACTTCAAAGCACAGAGGATATCGCAATCCACGTTATACATCCAAAAGGGAACAAAATTAAAATAAATTTTTTTCCTCTTACTTTTGTTAAAAATGTAACTGTAGCTGAGTAATTTGTTTGTGGACAAGTGATGGAAACTTTATCACCGAATTCAACCCATGGAACTGTCAATATTGATCGAGCATATATTGTAGGCAAGGAGAAGTGATATTCTTCATCGTTGTGTTCGCCGAGTTTTAGTGTAACTATAAAAAATAAAACAAAAAAAAGCAAACAATTTGAGAAAAGACAAAATCTAAAAAATCTGTTATCCGTCACATAGTGAAGCGAGCAGGCAGGCATCACGATCAATGTAAACAAAAAATAAGTCTCAGAAAAATAAGCATAGGGTATGGAAATTTATGAAAATATTTTCTTTCTCGGATATTTTCGAGCTCAGTCAGTTGAAAATATAGAAAGGGGAAAAGATTATTCTGCATTGATGAAAACTTTAATAAAGTATAGAGATAGTAAGAATGCTCAGTATGCTGACTAAAACCCTATTATCACCATCTTTAACCTATCCATTATTTAATTGCAGAATGTTGAATGAAAAACACCTTCACTTGAGAACAATATATAACAACAATAACTGCAGTTAACAATCTAATGATCTCAGATATTTATACAGCTTAAGTGATCCCATAAACGGCAAGGTAGGGCCAAAGGTGAGTAGACTTTGGTCTTCCTCTCAAAATGCTCTCATATGGCCACTCGTTCAAAGCCTTTACCAGGCCAATTTTATTCACTGTCTTGACGCCGCGGAGGCATCCCTTATAAAAGTGAAAGGGCAAGTGCAACAGTTCCACATGTACAACTGGACTGGTGGACATGCTGGCCTACCTAGACCTGGAAAACTCTGATTCCAAACCTAGGGTGTACATGAGCTCCAGAATCCGAAAATATTGAATGGTGTATGAGCATGTTACGGTAACCGTCAATCACGGGGACACAGTTTCTGACCCTGCTCCACTGCCTCGTGCATCAGATTTCAAGTTAGTGGCTGCGGCGGGGGGGGGGGTCTTAAGACAACTACGTGCTTTGGTTTGGGAGAACAGGTAGTATATCCCAGCCGTCACACAAACTGAGATTCTGAGAGGCGCATCTATTGATGCCAATAATGTACAAAGTTTGTGTTTTAATAAACATATAAATTCAGCATAAGTCAACAGAAGCATCCATGCTTGTTTATTGGAACGCTACGTGAATTACAATCTGCCAAAATGAGACTATCTCAGATTGTTTCACCATCAGTACAATTTGCTTGCTTCTCTCTTAATTCACTGTATGATTAAGATTGAAAGGAAAAGACCTAGTTGGACAGTAACCGTGATGACAAACAGCCAGTGACAACGGGATATTTTCCGAGGTGATTCCAGTGCAACAACTACCTGATAGCACTTAGTTCAAGTAGGTCAATTAAGTGGACTATCTGATTGGGTTCCTCAGGAAGCTAAGAAACAGTGACTGGAGACTACTGATAATATGGTCCAAAATTGTTCTCAGATGCATTCACTCTAATGTTTTCCATGTTGCGATTCCTTTTCCCGAACATTTCTACTTATTATAAGTCTTTTGAATTATTTCTTTCCCTCTGCCTTTTTGTGGTATATAGAGTGTGCCAACTTTAACTCCTGCACTTCTATGAGACGTTCTATGTTGAAACTCAGTCAGTCAAGTAAGGTCAAGTAGGACAGCTGTCATAATACCGAACTAGTAATGAGGAGGTTGGTGATTGAAATCTTGATGCGACCCAGATTTGCGTTACACTTTCAGTCATCATCCGTTTCATGGATTACAGATTGTCAACCCAAGGCTATCTCAGATAGTTTCACCGTCAATATCTTGGATATTTTATTAGAATAATTTTAAAGCTTTCTGTTACCTTTTGTAAGTAGATATGCAGATAAAACAGCGAAAAGGGTAATTAAAGCTACTCAATACCTTCATGTTGTACTACATTCTCAGGCAATTTTATTAACGGCGTCTTTTTTAAAAAACCGCCCTGCAGCAATCGAATCAATCAATACGTTAATGAGGAAAATGTCTGAACACTGGGTCCATTCAGATATCTAGAGTTTATGTAAATTTGTGGCACTTGTAAAAAAAACTTTACTTTCGAGATATGAATTATTTCCTTTTTTGTGTTTGAGCTTTTTGAGTTTTCAGTCGCGGTGGTGTTTTTTTACGGAGATGCAATCGCTAACCTCATGCCAAACCTTCCATCTTTTTCAAGTTTAATGACAAGACGAAATTCAGGAGTGTCAGTCGAGAGTGGATTTAACAAGTTTTGTTACATTATTATTGATTGGATGGAGGATTTCATCATGAGCTGACATCAGTTAGACAACCACTGGGAAACCTGGGAGTATTGGACAGCTGTTTCTCCCTAGTCTTCAGCAGTACGCACCCAGCGGTGTTCGAACCCCAATACCTTCTAGTTACAAGGCGAGCTCGTAGACCATTGAGCCACTGGAACCCGATTCAATGGCCCATGAATTCCGGTTCCAGTGACTCAATGGTCTACCAGCTCTCCTTGTAACCAGAAAGTTTTTGACTAACTGAGTCCGTGTTATTGATAAATAATGTTCACCAAAATAAATGTGCATGCTTACGTTTCCCCAAGATAGCAGTATAAGCACTCATTCCTTGAAATTTAGACTTAGCGCATATTGATGCAGTCAATCCCATTTTCTTTGAAGGACAAGAAAAATGAAGAGCAGTCACAGGAGGTTGATGTGAAACTTGTTCAGCATAGTATCTTATTATTATAGGTGAATTATTATTACTATGTGATGTTTTGCATTTATCTTTATATGGCTCTAGTAGAGAGCCTCCACTGTTTAAATTATCACCAGCAGGAATGAGCCAACTGCAATGAAATGTCTCTCCAATAATAGGATTATATGGTTTCTTAGCTATTTTGTCCTTTAAAAAAGAGAATATAATTACAAAATATTAATGCTACTGAAGTTAAAATAAGTAAAAGAAACTCGTTTTAGAGTGAAAGTGTTTGAAAATGAAAAAAGTAAGGGTCTTTAGGGGAAAAAGGCATTCAGAGGCGGCACGTAATCAATGTGTGAACTAGTGTCCAACAGAGAATTTAGAGAAAAATAAGGCTTAGTTGTGTACAACACAGTTATCAGCTATTGACTTCTGCTTGTCAGTTCGACTTCAGTGTAGTTTATGATAACATTCAAAGTCTCTACATGATGAGTAGCATGTACTTTACTTGGTTGCAGTGAAGTTGCTTCACTCCCATTTTTACTTTCATTAACAGTGAAAGTAGTAATTAGCAAAGTACAACAAACCACGCCCAGAAAAACATCAGATGATCGAGTATGCTAATCATGTCTACTGAATAACATCACTTTGAACAGCTTATAAGTTGCATCATAGAAAACTTTTCTTCGATAAAAAAACAACGCAATAATACAGTGCGTTTATTTACTGATGATATTTCGAGCACAATTTATTGCTCATAATCATTTTGAGGCACTCAAATCACTTTCAGCCACTCACTGCCTACAATCGCCTATATTACTTTTTAGAACTGTAGTTTTTGTCCCAATCTGTTGTGTTATTGTGTGCTAGTGCAACAAATTGTGATCGCCGAGTTTTTCTGTAAGCTACAAATATACACAAACAGAGGAGTGGGGCAGTGGAGTCACTCATATATTCCCAATCGTAGCAGATATCTTTATGCATAGTTGGGGAAATGTGGCTCTTAGAACATTTAATCCTAACACAAAGTTATAATGGCGATACATGGATAACATTTCAGTAACAGAAAAAACAGAACACATTTCTAGTTTCTTCACACAAATAAACTCAGTATTAGAGGCAATTAAATTTACATTTGAGTTATTAAATGAACAAGGGAACTTAGTTATGTTACATTGTTAAATAAAGTGATTGGGAGAAGGTGAAACTATATATTCACTAGTGTTTGTAAAAAATCAAGTCACTTCAATAAATATTTACACTTTAAGTCATCCCAGTCTTTATCTGTAAAGGTAAACTTAGGTAAATGTCTAACAAATCGAGTAACAACTCTAGGTAGTACATCAGAAAAGTAATGAAGTGAAATAGGTAGATAAGGCATTGATGCTAAATAACTATTCCATAAACTTCACTAGGAAGATAGAAAAAGCTCACAATAAGAAAAAAATAGTAATGGATCTTCTGACCATAACATAAATAGGAAAGAATTTAGGACATCTATAGTTTCACCGTATAAAGAAGTGACCTATGAAACCCTACACAGGATTCTCAATGAATCAGAAATTGGAGTGACATTTATACCTTCTAACTCACTCAAGGACAAGCTATGTAGCCTGAAAGGACTCTTATGGAGAACTGAGGGGCAGTCTTAGCACATACAAGAGATAGCTATCCTGTATAATTGTTTTTACTACTTACTTTGATTTCTACAAAAATTTTCAAATTACGCGTATTTACCATGGGCTTATGTGATTGCTCATCCAAAGTCAGTTCGACGGTCATTCGCATGGGTCGCTATACTTTACTCTAATCCTAATACCTTCAGAATAAATCAGATTACATAAAACTATTATCACCACTTGAAAGCAAGAACATTTGTACAAGTAAATAAAAACATATAGATAAAAAGTAACTTTAAAAGAGCGAACCTTCTTTCCAGCATGAAATGTAGTAAGATACCATTGAACGAATGCTAACATACGCGCTTCAGGATCTTCATAGTCAGTAATGCTAAAAACAAAGGGATATATGTATGCGGTTAAGTTACATTTCAACAAGACACAGTGACTTAACATAAACCGTATTTACTAAATAATACACAACTTGTATCATAATTATGCACTCATCTTTCGCTTTCATTAGAATGTTAGTTCGTGTAGACTATTTAGCGTGGACAGCAACAATATTTATTAAAAATGAATCAGCTTATAAAAGCAGTAGGACAATAAAAGTAGGCGGCTGAAAGCTCAACGGAAGTCAAAGAAAGCTAAGAAAATGTCAGTTGCCACGGGTCTGAATTATGTAATGCTTGTAAAGCAATCATGGAGAAGGTGGAGACTTCAATATTAAAGTCTGCGCTGAAGATATCGTCTAGAAAGACAATCAAAGATTCGCAGTTAAACCACTCAGATCACAGTACACAACCATACCAAAAAACAAACACGTTCTTTGGTTAGAAACATCAGAGGATATAGCACAAAATCAATGACAGTGATGCAGATACATTCAAACAGTATCCTTTTCAAACCACAATACCATTTACCATTCTTTTCCCTATCTCTCACCTT
The DNA here is from genome assembly GCA_944472135.2 of Trichobilharzia regenti. Classification (NCBI taxonomy): domain Eukaryota; kingdom Metazoa; phylum Platyhelminthes; class Trematoda; order Strigeidida; family Schistosomatidae; genus Trichobilharzia; species Trichobilharzia regenti. Next base: position 51,056,887 of record OX235265.1, read on the forward strand.
ATGTTTTGCTGTTTTAAATCGTACTTCAATAAACTAGTATGAAGTGTTTAAACCTAGACCATGGTGTACATTTTTTGACTCCATTAACGTTGAAGGACGAAGGAGACGTAAGCTTATAAGTTAAGTGGACACACTTTATGTGTGAAGCATAGAGGTAGTGAATAAAACCAGCGTTGGTAAGTGACAACAGACTAAAGAACTTCATGAAATATCAATAATGAAGGTGGCTACTTAGTACGACCTAGGGTGGGCAGACTTCGGTCTTACTATCGAAGAGCCATGTATTCGTAGCCTTTGCAAAGTAGCTCCTTTCATTGACACCACGTGGCGGGTGTTTTCCTCACGAAAATGTACAGGAGAACAGGAACATCTGGCACTTAAAGCCGGACTGGTGGACATGTTGGTCTACCTAGGGGAGCTGGAAAACTCCGATTCTAAGCATATGGTATACACCGTCTTCACAATCCGATTGTATCGAATGACGAATGAACCTGTTTTGACCAACATCAACCATGGGGACGTAAATCCTGACGACATAGGTGTCTGGACTGTATCCCAATCCTGGCACAAACTATAAGATTTTGTGCGACACATCTGTTGGTGTTCATAATGTGCAAGTTTGTTTAATAATAAGGGTAGTGAGAAATTCAATTTCATAAAAAAGCTTAACATCTCATTGGAAACTTTAAGTTTGAACTACATAGAAAGAAAAAACTAAAATATTCAAACAAAAAAGGTGGTAAATCTATTGAATGCTTAATTAATGCAGAGAATGCATCTTATGTAATCATTAAGCAAGGGCAGCAAAAGATTTGAGAAATCATATTAGTTAAGTATCACGACTAATTCGCCTCAATTAACTTTATACAAGTGTGCAAGTAAACTGGTATATATATATATATATATATTTGCCGAGAAGAGATATGCATTTCCCCTCTTTAACTAGGAAACTAAATGTTATAAAATGAGGATAAACTCTTTCAGTAAAACTATTTGAAATAAGCCATGCATAGAACTTGTGCATCAGTGGTACATTGGTATAATGCTCGTCTACTACACACATACAGGTGGTCCTGGCCACTGATGCACTCCTAAAACTCGATAAGTCATAAGTAAGCCCAGTAAATAGAGAAGGCTGGGCATGAGGCTAACAACCCCACCTTGTAAAAGAAAACAACACTGTTATTGAAACCTCAAAGCTCAAGTTTGAATTCACATGTTCCACTCAGAACGCAAAGGAATGAAATTAAAATTTAGTAAAAATACATACGAGTGCCACTGCCTCTTGTTTAACTGGTTATCAGTTGTTATTTGTTGTTTAGGTTGATTTGAATTTCCTGTTAACTGACTGAACAGATTGACTGGAACAAATGTCCAAATCAAGCTTAGATTTAATGATTTAAAAAACGTTCACTATTGTTAAAATTCGCATTTTCCAATGAGTGGAACAATATTGTTTTTACTGACATTTCACTACTTAATGGAAACAGCTTTATTAATGTAATAATAAACCAGAATTTACAAAATTATAGTTTATACATGCTAACTAAGATCATAATTCTTTAGTATGAGATGATTCTACATTGTCAATTGAATAAATTAATAAAGATAACAAAAATGTGCGGATTGTTGGATTTGATAAGTATGCGAATTATAAAAACAGCAAGTATTTACAATGATGAACAACACTTTTCACTTTAATGTACAAGATGTTAGTTAATGAGGTGGTGGGTGTTGGTGCTGGATGTAGATTAAATGCTATGCCAACCTGTTATTCCGGTCCACTATTGCTTCGATAAAGCATTAAAACTGAGAAACGTCAGTAAAAACTATACCGTTTTGTTTTTCACCCACTTGGAAATTCAAGTTTCCACTATTAAGAATAGTAAATACCATTCAATAAAGTATAATTATATTTCAATGGTTTACACACAATGATTAGTTGAAGCATAACCATAAGATTGAGATTTGGTTGATGGTGGGGTGACTAGCAGTGGAATCTAGGATGCTCATTTCAACCTATTTAGGACTCATCACTGGATGAACCCGCATCCCCAGGTAGTGATAGATGATGCTCCAAATGACACTCGCATTCAGCTCCAATCATCTCAGCGTTATCCCCTAGACCAATGGGCGATGAAAGTAACCTCTTGTGTAACAGGTGTCAGTCATAATTTCCTAAGAAAAACAAAACGACGGTTGTAGTGAAGAGAAATTCTTCCTTTCGACGGAGTTTACGACTAGACTGTTTGATCTAATTTGTATTCCGTACACGGAGACGATATGTCAATAGAGACCAGGCATTTCGGCCCAATATATTCAATGAAAGAAAAAAACATAAATCAAATAAAATGAATAACAACTGATTTAAGGTTAGGCATACAGTGTTAGCTAAGGAGGGTAAGTCAATCGATGAGGTTGTAAAGCAACATTGATTGATATGGCTAGAACATGTGCTAAACACGCCAGGAATTGTCTTCCTCGGCAGGCAATGTTAGCCGACATAAGATTAGGTTGGAAAAAAGTTAGGGATCGTCAAATCAAAACACTGCATCAACGTATGAAGTCCCTGACTGTGGGTTTGAGCCACGCAGGGAGATCTAGGCTGTCCTGGTTGTGGTCTTCAAGATGTTAAGAACCAATGACTGGAGATATGGCTCAATAACGCAGATCCATTCCAGTCTTTATGATCTCCCATATCCACCAAATCGGTCAGGTTTTCCCAAATTACCATCCTTTCTCTATCTCAATTCTGTTTATTATACCTCTTTTGATTCTCTTTTTTCTTGTTTGTCTACCTTTGTATGCTATATGGAGTGTGGGAACCTGAACTGCTCCACATCTGTGCTAAGTTCAATGTTGAAACTCAGTCAATCAATCACATTACCAAAAGATTGAACAGGAAAAAGAAGATAAACAATTTGTTGAACATAGGGGCTCATAAATGCATTAAATTAACAGTATTCAAAGTGTTTACGTTCAATTAAGCTAACCCCATAATGAACAACAACAAAATTCAGTATGAAGTTAATCTCAGTTACTCAAAGAATAAAACACTTACCTGCAAAATAGATTTGGATGCGCCATGTAATTAGCAAACATCTCTAGTAAGGAATATTTCTCCAAAATAAACACAGGAAGGGCAACCTTTGGCGGAATAGAAACAAAACAATCATGAACACCGTATTAAGTAATATGACACATATAAGAGAAAGAATTAAAACAATGCGAATTAACATGCTTTAAAACTAACAAAGCCTACAACTCTAATATAATAATATAATAGCATTACCATAAACTCTATATTATACAGTTGTATAAATATAATGTGCAAAACACTGTTTTTATTATTCACCTTATTACGAATGTCAAAAAAGAATACTATTTAGGGGAATTTTTGTATCCCAAAAGAACAAATAATCAAGAAAATAGATTAAATGAAGCCAAAACAGCTATCAAACACCAACTCTACCTTCATGCAGTGTGTGCGTTTATAGTATATCTAACCTGACCAAAAATAATTGCACATACTAAACTACTAAAAAGAAATAATATTTCTTACAACATACTGAACTACTTAGCTTTCGAGCAAATAATAATTCGACCTCTAAGAAAAACAAATTCGATGAAGGAATATTCATTTTTCAATCAGATCTTCTTCATGAACGACATCACATTGATAAGTGGTGTTCCTGTTAGACGGTATATGACGTACCAGACCAGTAGTGTTAAATCAGTTAACAATAACCTAATAACATCAACATGTTTAAAAAGCGATAAGCAAAAAAATTAGGGTAGAACACTTTCTAATAAATAACAGACACAGTTCATATCTTTCTTGAAAGTGTGTTGTGAAAGCTATATTTCACGTTCTGAAGGGAACAAAGGGCTCCAAGCTTTGGAATTTCAGTAGCAATGGTGTTCCTTTTGCAAGGCAAGGTTGTTAGTCATCCGCCGAAACTTCCCTCTTTCTTGGGTTTAATATCGGCCAGTAAATAAAGCGAGGTTTAGGTGGGCGTCGTCCGGGTGGATTCTGTCATTAAACCACCGACACAAATAGAATTTAGCCTACCACATTAAAAGTAATTTTTGTTCAGGGAAATAGAATTTTAACTAGAGGTCACACGATCATGCACAAAACAGAAAGGGAAGAGTAGAACTCCAAATCAGAAAGGTATATGACTACCTTAAGAGTTTGTCATATTGTAACAACAGAACGCAAGACACGGTAGTCAAGGTATATTTTTCATCTATCAAACCACTGTTTATATATATATATATATAAAGAAAAAGATTCGGATTCTGTTCAAAACAAATGTGAAGTCAGTCATTTATTATATATGGATCAGAAACTTGGTGAGTCACAAAAAAGATTTCCAACAAGTTACAGACTTTTATCAACAGCTGCCTTCACTGGCTCCATACTGAAGATCAAATGTCTGGCCAGAAAGAATAAGCAACAAGAAACTACGGGGACAAACCAACCAAGAGTCGATCGCTCAATAAATACGTAGGAGAAAGTGGAGATGGATCGGGCATACGTTGAGGCCATCGAATGACACCACGCGCCGGGTCATCACTCGAATGGAATCCCAATGGGAAGAGACAAGTGGATCGTCAGTGCGAGAGTGGCATAGAGAAGATTGTTTGCAGCAGAGAGGGAATGAGAAATTGTAAGCAGTTATGTACCCAGCTGAAGACGGAATGTGTAGTATAAGTCATATATTTCACTCGGAACCCAAGGGTATAACAATAACTCACTCAACATTTGTACCAATTGTTTGATGCTATCAAAACTTTGATTACTTACTATAGATGTTTCTATATTGTGTTACACCATTACAACTTATTTCGCAAAGACTTAGTGACGAAATGTCCTCACCTGCATAGGAAAAAACTGAGCAAATATAATCGACATAAAGTCACTGAGAGCATGAGTAACCTTGAGGTATTTGTCATTAGGGGCCTTTAAAGCATTGACAACATGTGCTGGAAAACTGAACGAACACTGCTGGGAGAGAACATACAATATTATATAAGGAAGGTGGATCGGTCAAGAAGCATCTAAATCAGAAATCAATGTTATGAATTTCTAGTCACCCAGTGAATTATAAGCAATAGTTTTTTTTTCTTTTACGCCCCAAGTGGAACATAGGGAGCTTCAAGCTTGAGATTTGAAGTCGAAGTAGCGGTGGTGGTGTTCTTTTACGAAGTGGGGTTGCTAGCCTCATCATGTCTAGCATTCCCTCTTTTTCTGGGCTTACTATCGGCTAAGTAAGGTTTAGGAGTGTGTCGATGGCCAAGAATCGACCCGGGACCACGTGTGTAGTTGGCGAGTATTCTACCACTGAGCCGCAAACGTACCAGAAGGCAATATTGTGTGAGCTTAATTTTTTCTTTGACAAATAGATAATTCTGTTCAAAGCTAGGACGTTTCAAATATAGTCACCTTTAGTCATATATATAAACAGATAGATATCAAGAGGAAAAGTACACAATTTTCTACACGAATAACTTATTTCTTTACTTGAAAAACAACTACTGCTTATTTGCCTTTTTGCTTCTTTTGTTTTATCTTACCCTTGTTAAATCCATCCCGATTTTCAGTTGAGAAAGTAAGTGTAAAATAACTGCTTTCTGTTCTTCACTATCTAATTTTAAACTGTCCTCATTTTCTTTATGAACATCATATCGATGACTTGTATCATCTTGTATCTTTTCTTCCTTTTCTTCTTCATCTTTTGGTATGTCAATACAGCCGACTTGCATATTTTTTATCGGTAATGGATATTTTGCCAGAATATCCTGTACATCATCAGTTAATGTAGAATTGACACTTGAGCATATCAGAGGAAAGAAAGAGAACAAGAGGTAAGAATCTATAGCACAGCATGAAAGGTAAATAACATAGGTAAACGAAGCTTTTATTATTCTCTTGTGTTCCACTCAGAATACAAGGCTTCAAGCATGAGCTATGAAGTTCTAGGAAATGATGCCAGTTCGGAAATTCACAAGTCTAAATGTTACTCAAGACGACAAGTAATCCGCTTTCATCTGTGAATAAACCATGAAATGTTCAACACTGAGTTTTATGTTATATCACTAATTTCAACCACCATTAGGAAAAACGAAAGCTCATTTGGGTCTGTAGAGGGACGTTAGATGGTATGAATGAGTAGTTTTAGAGTAAATTCATCAATTGTACTATTTGCACGACTCAGGTAACTGATGAACAGATGATACCTATGTAACCCCTGATTAAAAAATTACACATCTTGTTTTAATCCACTGGGAAATAAAGTTTACACGTAAAAGATGATCTATGACTTTTGTCGTTTGCTTTATTTAGTACACTGATGCATATTCACCATTTGTGTTTATTGTGAGAACTTAAGTATATGGAGTTTCAGTAAATATTAATGCAAAATTGTACATAAGAAAATTGTTATTTAAACCACAGTATTTCTAATTTTACCCAAAATCACAATTTTTAACGATAATACACATATTTATTAATTATTATTCCCTTGGGTCGTGGGCGGAACATAGGGATTCAACAACACATCTCCACTTTGTTCTGTTTTCTGCCGTCCTCTTCAGCTGAGTCCACGACTGCCCACGACTTCCATGTCACCCTCGCACCAACGACCCACTCGTCGCTTCCAATTTGGATTCCACTAGCGGGCCTGGCGTGCGATGTCATTCGGCGGCCTCCTCAATGTATGTCCAATCCATCTCCACTTTCTCATATACATTTATTGAACGATTGGCTCTTGGTTGGTTTGTTCCCGTAGTTTCTTGTTCCTTATTCTTTCTGGTCAGACATTTGATCTTCAGTATGGAGCCAGCGAAGGCAGCTGTTGATGAAAGTGTGCAACCTCTTGGAAACGCTTTTCGTGACACGCAGTACAAGTTTTTGACCCGTGTAGAAGAACTGACCGACTTCACATTGATTTTGAAAATCCGAATCTTATTCCATATGCTGAGTGCGGAAGATTTCCAAACTGGTTTCAGGTTGATGAAGGCGTATCTTGCCTTTCTGTTTCTGAATTGACATATTCATCCGTACCGCCTGTAGTTGACTGATGTTGGCGAAATCATGATAGCCACTCCCTCAGTGAGTTCCTGGTTGTCGTCTGGGTGACCGGAGCAGATTATTGACTCTCCCGTTTACAATGTTGTCAATCCACATCCATTCCATCTGCTTTCACAGATACCCAGAACTTCTAAGCCATATCTCCGCATTTCTCCGGCTACTTGGGCAGCCTTCCCAGTCTCGTACATTGTACTGACATTCCATGTACCCATTTTTACTCTTGCTTTCATCGAGAGAAGACACATTAGCTGACTAGCTTCTGGAAAGCTATCACCAGCCTGCGTCATCTCGCCTCTCTTATTCGACCGAAGAATAAGACTGTTGTTATTTGAAGTTTTTGTATTTTCAATATATTTTCACATATATATACAATACACATGCCTACCTAGTATAAGTTAGCCTCATCATTATGAATGGTGTAAGTTGAATTAAAGATAAGCAAAAAACTTATAATGTAAAAATCAAAGAACATTATTGAATAAGAACAGTGGCTTATTGGTCGAAACGTTAAACTAAAACTCACTGCATCATAAGTATATATTGTTATTATTACTAAAACACAAATTTGGTACATTACGAGCACTAAGAGATGCGCAATACAAAATCGCATGGCTTCTATAAGAGCTGGGATACTGTCTGGAAGTTCAGACCAAAACAGATGGTTGTCTTCAGAGGCCAACCCGCAAGCCTTTGACTTGAAGTCTGGTCCACAAGGCATTGAGGCAGAGTCAGGAGCCACATCCCCATGATTTCCAGTGACCGAAACAGGTTCATACGCAATTCGATCCTTTCAGATTCTGAAATCAGGGTTTTTCATATCCTGTAGGTACACCTTCATGTCCACCAATCCAAATGTAAGCGGCATTCACCCTTTTATTTTTGTAAGAAACAGCCTTCCCCCCCCCTTTAGATCACGTGATGTCAATGAATATGACTTAGCTTGTAGAGGCTATGCACGCGTGGCCACATGAGAAAATTTCCAGTGGTAAACCGGAGTCTACTCAACCTTCACCGTACCAGGTCGTTTATGTGGACAGGATTCGAATTTCGACTCACCTACAGAGGTTTTGACAGCCAAGTAATATCATTAGCCTTCATATAACAGAAGTGGCTTATATTTTATTTTTATTTTTGATTACAGCATGACTCCACACCGTATTTTTGGCACAAGTATGGAATTTTCAACGTGGATATCGGTAGACCAAATTTCGCAGGCCGAACATAGATATCAGGTGTGCGTCGGCGTGGGCTCGAACCCCGGATCATGTGCATGGTCGGCAAGAGTCCTAACCACTGTGCCACCATAGCCAACTGTATGGAAATATCAGTGGTTATTGAGCAGAAATACAGTAAGGATGATAATTCTTGAGCTTCCTATTATCGTCAACGTCTTATTACTAGACTGAATGAATTTTTTGAGCTGCACAAATAACCCAAATGACCGAGAAATTCATCTCAACTACAATCGAATAGCATTCAAGATTAGTGGGAATTCTGTGCAAAAGTTAACCAGAAATTATTCATACTTTACTCTTCTATGAAGAAGGTATTAACAAATGTTAGTTGGCCTGGAGATGATTAAATATTAAGTGTAAAGATGGTATATACATGAAATGAAATATACCTGGAGATCGACTCAGTAGTAGCAGCAGTAGTAGTGTTCTTATAATCAGGTTTGCACGACTCAGACACCTCAACAACAGAACTGCAAAAGTCCCCTGAACCGGATCTCTCTGCACTACTTGAATTCAATGATCTAGTCTTTGATGAAAAAGAAGAAAAAAACAAGAAATGAAGATTTTTCGGTGGTGAATTTCCTCTTCCAAGAGTTAAAAAAAATTAAAGTAGCACAATTCACCTGCTAGTACAAGAGTTAAAACAGTGTACGATGCATGATGATGACGAAACTTCAGCTATGATAAACCTATTTATACGAAAATACTAAAGAGAATGAATTAAAGTACTGCGTAAATCAGCAGAGTATGGTAATCTGAACTGCTTCAGCTTTGTGCAAAGTTCTAAGTTGAAAATTCAGTTAGTTAATGAGGATATAATTTATAAGTTGATTGATACACTTATATGGTAATTAATTTATATGGAAACAGAGTAAAGTTTCCCCACTGTGTTTCACCGATGACGGATATGTTAATGCATATGAACTACTAACGTGCGATTTCCTAAAGTAGGCTGTTATTTCTACCTTTACTGTAGAAATCGATACGGATATCACACTGGTCAAACTAAACCAAAAATCATAGCTCACATCATCCATCTTACTGTTGAGTCCTAAATGAGAAAACTAATTATGCATACCTGTTATTTCACATAGCGTGATAGCTTATATTTTTGTCCATAAAAAATTATTACTTTCTTTCCAACATACTGTTTGCTTGATTATTCTATATAATACACACATGTGAGCATTTGTTTAAGTTGATTTTGTTTTTCCCGCTCACTGATTGTAAGCAAATGTTCGGTTTCCGTTGACATTTTGCCTCCTAGTACAAATCCTTCGATGATGCCTGAGACTTAACATGTTAATTCGTGAATGACAGCCAGCAGTGGAATCCAAGATGAGCATTTCGTTCTGTTTGATCCAATATAACCAATCAACCGGAAATAGAAAGTTAACTTAAACAAATAATACCTTATCCCTATTGCACAAAAAGTGATACTCATGGCCTGAGTGGCCTAGTGAATAACACTTAGTCATTTGAAATGACAGGTGCTGGGTTCGATTCTCAGTGAGAACATCATCCATCACTCGATGGAAATCCCGGGTATAATCAGATGGCCAGTCTGAAATAAGACGAAATGTACATCCTAGAATCCACCAAATAACAAACGTATAAGTAGCAGGTGTTATAATTTTTTGAAATTTACTAACCATTTTTCCATTCTCAATTCCATTCGCTATATCTTGACGTTTAATCAACTCCATGCAACGCTTTAAACAAGTCAGTGTCGCTTGACTAGTAGCTTTTGACAAGAGAAGGTTCTGCAAAAAGGAAGAAATATGCATATTACAACAGAGTTCAGATATACAGAAACAAAACGTAACATTATTACTATTATTATACAGTTTAAGACAAATTTTTTTATAAATAATGGACATTGAAAAGCCTATTCCTTTTAAATATCAATAAGGTTTCAGGATATATATTTAGACAAGAAAAAACACAACTGTTCAAGTAAGTTATATGTCAAGCTCTATCACACAACGTGATTAAAAATATACGAACTATGAGAACTTCTGACAAGTACCCAATGTATGCCAACTTTCAGATATCTTGTTCACTGATACGGATATCGATAAGTAAAATAGATTTTACTAGAATAACTCTTGCAAGTAATAATATCAATATTTTGATTTACTTTAGTTATAATAGTAACGACTACAATAAGTCGCTTAATTGGTGCCACTTTGATTGGACTAAAAATATTATTGATTGGAAGTATTAGAACTTAATTTATAGCACTTCCCATCAATTAGTCGAAGAGAATGATCATTATAATATCATTGTCATTCTCCTAGGTTCCCAGTGGAATATAAGGCTTTAAGACCACATCGCCATTTCACTCTCTTCTATGCAGTCGTATTTAGATGGCTACACCACTGACTCTAAGCTTTCCTTTCCTCGTCACATGATCTCTTCAACGTCACGAAAATTGTTGTTTCCCACTGGGGCTTTACTCGACGGCCTGGCGAGCAATGTCACTTAACGGTATCCTCAGCGTATGTCCATCTCCACTTTCTTCGATATGTTTGTTGGTCGGTTCGTCCTCAGTGTCTTTTTGCTAATCATCTTCGACAATCCGATCTTCAGTATGGAACGAAGGCGGGTTTGAAGAAAGCAGCAGCCTGTTGGAGATGCTTCACGTGACATGTGTGTCTAGAAGAACTCACTGACCTGAAATTAGTGTTGAAAATCCAAACCTTGTTCTTCATGCTGAGCGCAGCAGCACTAATCCCAGATTAATGAAGATCTGTCTTGCCTTTCTGACACTGGCTTCGATATCTCCATCCATGCCACCGATAGTTGAAATGATGCTGTCTAGATAAGTGAAAGAGGTGATTTGGAATAAAGTGATTATATCACATATTTCCTTCAGATTTCCCCCGTTGATCGTGATCGGTTCTTTCCGTTGTTGTTTAGGTATCTTCACCACCTGTTTTCTGTATATCCACCTTCATTCTTTCCTGTCTTCGCCGACTCTTTTGCCAACGTGTTGGTTTTCACCTGTACACCTTCGGGTTTATTTGACACTAGACATAAATCATCTACGAAGTAAAACGTTGTGTGAGTAACATGATATGATTATGAGCAGTAATTTGTGCTCGAAACGTCATCAGTTAATATTACTGTACAACACTGTGTGATTTATCAAAATAAAATCTTATCCATAGTGGAGTTATACTCTGCGACAGTAACCAAGTTTTATACTTATATTAATAATACGTTGGGTTGGTCAATAACACTGGAAGATCTGATATAATTATAAAACTTGGGCACTGTTGCAGAGCATAACTCCATTATAGATACCATTTTATTTTGATAAATCACAGTGTTACATATACAGTAATATTAACTGATGACGTTTCGAGCACAAATTACTGCTCATAACAATAATAATTACCGTCACGTAAAATGAGTTAGTAGAAATCCTTAGACATAAATAAAAGATAACATAAACGGTTAAAATGCACGAAGTAACAAGACACTTGAACAATGTGAAGGGGAATGACTAGTTTTACGTATCGGCTAATAGTGTTTATATTCAGATATGATAGAGAAGATTTGTGGCTCAGGTGGATGATTTTGATGTGGTTGTGTTCTCTGAACTCAGAGAACAGACATCAACCACACCATTTAACTATGTAAACGACTAGTGAAATACTACATCTTAAGGGATTTAGCAGGAGAATAAGGACTACTACTATTACTACACTCAAACAATCTTTCTCATCTTTGTTAAAATTAACAAAAGACACAACAAGAAAACTAAATTTACAAGTTGGACGAAAGAGATTTCAACCTACTTTAAATACCTCAGTAATTTCAGGACTTCGAATAGATGTTGCCTAAGTAAATAAAATAATAATTAAAATATATAAATTACAACAATCTTGTGTTTACGAAATAAGAGGTTGATAATTAATTCAATCTAGATCAGTAAATGCAACTTAATTGTAGATTTATATAAACAACAACCGCTGGCTCTTCTGAATCACGTCTCCACATTTTGATCTGGATGTTTGTAACTCCACTCAGTTTGTTTGTTTATTTGAATTCAATCAGCCGGGACAAATCTTCCATATACAAGGCTAAAAGCTAAATTTGTCATGTGAGGGCTGGTAATGCTTCCCAGTTGCCGAGGCTAAAGTAGATGCAGTGGAACACGAATTTGTGGTGCATTGGATGAAAGTTGAATACTGTAAGCCAGTAAGCTACATCTCCAGTTATGTATGCCTACAAAACAATCCCTTTTCACGTTTAAATGAATATTATATCTTTATTTTTGTGAATTACAAACTCATCACTGATAATAACAAACAGTTAGATTTTTGAATTACTTTTCCGTGAAAAGAGACAGACTTACAACCAGTAAATCAAGAGTTCAAATCTTCAAAATACGTAGTTTTGAGCAATTATGCTGTATTGCTTTCGTTCGTACTGAGATTTGACCGAATTATACTTAATTAATTTTAGATATCCTCCTTCTGTATGTATACCCTCGAAGTTGTTTTGAATTTTAACATGCACATAAAAAAACTGCAACATGTATGAAACACTAAATGACTAAAAGTATTGTGAAAACCGACAGATGGCATCCTGACGTAGAATGTCTAGCATGAATGCTACAATTATTCCTGAAGGTCATAAAAGACAACTAGACGACAGTACGACGAAGAGCGGTTACAATGTTTCTACGACGACGAAGTTCTTACGGTCAAGTTACATTACTGGCAGTAGGGGGTGTAAGATATTTCCCCTAAACAATAAACAAGATCAGTTTCTTCTACATGCTTCCATCAGCAAACAAAGTTGTTCTGTTCTGATGACGACCAGTGGTGTCCGTCAAGGATGCCCATTATCCCCTTTTTTATTCAACTTCATCATAGATGTGTTAATGGACTTAACCCTAAGTGACTTCAGCGACTCAGGAATTGACTTGCTACCAGGGAATAATCTCGTTGACTTAGAATATGCAGACGATATAGTCCTCCTAGGCGACGACTCTGATAAAATGCAGAGTCTTCTAAACAGCTTGAGCTGCAATCTACAATTGTTTGGCATGCGATTCGCTCCCGCCAAATGCAAGATGATGTTACAGGACTGGACTACATCGACGCCTAGTTTAAAAATAGGAAGTGAAGTGGTAAAGCACGTTGACCGATTCACTTATTTGGGAAGTACCATCAGCCAGTGCCAATGGGTTGATCTCTGAAGAAATCTCAGCACGAATACAAGGGGCTCGTTTCGCATTTGTTAGTTTACGCCGACTTTGGCGTAGACGAGATGTTCGACTATCGACCAAAGGGCGGGTGTACTGCTCATCAGTCCGCTCCGTCCTCCTTTATGGTTGTGAGACCTGGCCACTGAGAGTGGAAGACGTGAAAAGACTAGCTGTCTTTGATCATAGGTGCCTGCGCTCTATTTCCCGTGTAAAGTGGTATAATAAGGTGAGCAACATTGAGGTTAGGCGCAGAGTTCTGGGTAAACTGGGGAAATCAATCGACGAAGTCGTGAAGTTACAAAGACTGAGATGGTTAGGACATGTGTTACGTATTCCAAGTCATCGCCTCCCTCGACGAGCAATGTTAGCGGATATAGAGTCAGGCTGGAAAAAAGCTAGCGGCGGTCAAACAAAAACTTGGCACCAGTCAATGAAATCCACAACAGTTGGTCTAAGCCACGTAGGAAGGTGTAGACTTCCTGACTGGTTGGGGTCCTCGGGACGGTAAAAACAAATGGTTGGAAACAATTGGTGACATGGCTCAAAATCGTTCTCAATGGCTAGTTCAGATGCATCCACTCCCTGTGACTTATGATCTTCAATGAAACTGTGTAGTATTTCTTTATTACTCCTTTGTCTCACACCTCTGCTCACTGTTTCTATTATGCTTTTCTTGTACTTTCTTCTCTTGCTTCGCGTGCTACACGGAATGTGGCGACTTGAACTTCCGCACATTTGTGCAAAGCTCTATGTCGAAAACAGACAGACAGTTCGCTACCCAGTCTCTTCAAATTCATCCTTTAGATTTAACCTCCTCTTGTAATTAGTGCTGGTGAGGAGTTAAGTCAGACAAACACATAGCTCTTAGTCTCTTAAAGCTAAGCTGTCAATTTTAATCAAGTAGAGACTTTATTGTCTGAACCCTATGCCAAATCGGTCAAAAAGCCCAACCACTGGCATCAAGAGTGAATTTACGTTACAATCTGCCAGATACGCTTACAAGTTCTAAACGTTGTTATTCAATTTACCTCATTTGACCGATAGTGTCATTCTGAGGAACTTACCCTACGGATTTCAAGAGATTTTTCGGATAGTTTTTGTAGTCTTATCGATGTTGAGACAGTAATAAGACAGGAACTCACATTTCGAATAGATCCCTCTAGACAGTCTTTCGTGTGCTGCGTGAAAAAGTAAGTCCGTAAGGACAAGAAAAGATTATAATTCATTCGGTTCATAATGTTTGCTCATACAGCCACGAACCAGAGTTTAAAGAGGTAATAATGAATTTTTTTTAAAAAGCAAAATCCCCAGACGTAGTCACTTTAGTAACTAATTTCAATACTACAGTGGAGACTGAAATGTAAATTGAATAAGTCTTCCCAACGAATTCGAGAGTGAAAAACGTGTGGAGAATGAAAAAGACATCAACAATGAGCAACAATCGTCAACTAGTAAGGCTTATCAAAGAAACGAAGCCTAAAGAAGCTAAAATTGGTGAAATCATATCCACAAAGGTTAGACTCTTTCCAGAACAAAAGTCGGAATGTTGGATGGGACACTTTGAAGAGCAGTTCTACTGCCATATAACTGCCTAACATTCAACCGTAGCCTGTAGACATCAATCCTCCAACTTTGGGTGAGTGGAGGTGGGAAATATGGAGCAATCTCCAGCGAAGTACCTTTCAACACTGACTTATCTGTTCGTCAGCGGTATGTAAAATTTTAGGTAATATTAAAATTGGAGAGTAAAACTCATCTATGAATTAGACAGTAGCACAAGAGGAAGTACAAAATTAACTTTAAAAAAATAACTCGTACATAATAGCCTGAATAACGATGACTGTGATAACTTAAACTCCCAATTGGTACAAAAATAAAGTTATAATTTCATAATGTTAAATGCATACAGATTAATCGAATGGAATAATGATGTGTTTAACATACATCGACAACTGTAGCAAGTGCTTGATTTTCGTGTTCTAACTGACGAAAAAGCTCGCCAAGTTGAGTTCGTGGATCAGATGGACGACCAGGACAAAATACAGGGAATGTACTAGTTAGTGTTATATAATAAAGAAAGAATCAAAAAAAAAACATTTTCATACTAAGCATGTCAACAAACCAATATTATTAAGTGAGAAAAAAGAACAAGGTATTTAATATATGATACGAGGATTCGACGAAAATTCAAAAATAAACTTCTGTTAATTCGAGCCATTGAATTCCGTACTAGCGGCGAAATGGTCCACAAGCTCGTCTCGTAGCCTGAAGGTCGTTAGCTTAGCCACCAGTGGAGTTATGGCTGTGTATTGATGAAGAGTCTTAAACTGGGACGAAACAGACCTCAAGTACGTCCAGATTTTAAACGGTTCCCTAACTGCTTTCAGTCCATGATTAACACTGGAAACAAACCAAATTCCTACTAATTAACACTTGAATATCAAATGTAAACATTATTCATAACTAAAAAAAGTACAATTTGAATGCGATAAATACACTTCAAAAGAAAAACAAATTGACTGAATGAAAATACAGACAAAATACAGACTAAAGCTAAACATAATTAATCTACTGATTATATCATTCAACGACAACTAGACAGAATAATGACGCACCGTAATCGTATTTTGTTTTCAATTTGAATACAGAATATTTTACAATTCATTTTTAAGAAATGATTTAAGTCAACTTTATATGCTTCCATTAAACAGAGGAATACATCAATTGTTCAATTCTGATTTAATCTAGCATTTTAAAATCTCATAACACAGCATAAACAACTAAACAAAACATGAATTAATGTCACTGCATCATCAGGTAGATGCTTATTTTAGATTCTAGGCTACGAGATAGATTTGATGTCTATAAGGTGGATTTATAACAATGCCCAGTTGCTAGCACATTAATATCAATACACCTCATTTCACAGCTATACGCAGCAACCTTGATATTGGGGATAGTTTAGTGAATTTGACTAAGTGAAATGAATCATGATAAGTTGTTTGTGAATGGTCTGAAACATGATTACAGCATGAGTTATATGCTGAAACGTATCAGCATGGAAATATACCTTATAAAAGATGAAAAAATACATGTTATAAACCACTGGCTACTTTAACATCAATAAATACCTCTAGTTCCCACAACATCGATGTATATTAAGCGAAATTTGTGTTTTTTTTTAATTATTACATTTAAATAAGGGTAGAAATGAATTTAGGCTATGCAAAAATTATATGCTGAATCGATATTTTCACGGTTACTTTACAATATCACACTGACAAAAAGCACAATTCAATTCTCCTTAAGTTTGCTGAAGAAATCTCCATCAAACGCCTGGAACCTCATTTATGTGTTCAGAAAGAAGCGGTTATCAGTCTTCCCTTGCCCTGGTAACCGGATGTTTTCAGCCTCTCTTCTGTCTGATTACTTAACGCCGAAAATTTCTATTGTGTATGATTATTATTGTTCGGGATAAAGTGTTCATTATTATTATTTACATTGTTATTGTATGCATATATTGACTTATTGATTTTGTTTAAAAATGAACTCTGTGCAAGCATGTTAAAATTGTTTGTGTAGATAAACTTTATATTGTCTTTGGGCTGTAAGCAGTGGATGAGAAGCCAAAGAAATAAATGATGGCACCATTTAATTCTACACAAACGGTTGTTCTTGCTTTATTCAAAAACATTTACTTTTGGCTATCACCATCAATTGAGTTTGTTATACTAATAGGCTTTTTTGCAATAGTTTGACAAACTTCTGTTTTGTTTGTAAATAAGAAATGGAATCACCAAGCACAGTGGACATTTGATTTGGAAAATATTTGTGTATTTTTTAATTGGTTAACTTTAAACCACATTGTGTTTGTTTCCGTTTGAATAATTTAGGCTTGCAAATGACCTTTTTTTAACTTCATAGTTTAACTTAGACAAAATATTCTTTGATTACGAAAACTAAGCACTAGTGATTTCAAGTCTTCACCTGAAAACAAGTGAAATATGTCAGGGTAATTGGTTATTTTCATTATCGTATTGTTTAGAGGTTCATTAATGTTTGTTTCTATTTATTCCATGCACATAATAAAAATAGTTCAGTGAAGCTTTGAAGTGAAGAGATGAGTAAGACAAGGCCGAATATTATTACCAATAATATTCCTGATTGTGGTGGAATGATTCATGATTTGGATAGTGGGAAGCGAGAAGACATGCATACATCGTAGATCTGGACGTCGTGGACGACTTATGTCTAATGTCATATCGACAGAAGAGGCAACAAAAACAGAATTTTTAGTGAACATAGAGAAGATAAAGATGGTGAAGACACTTAACGAACGATAACAACAAGCATCAGTCACCATCAGTCCTAGGCTCAATAATCATGCGTAGACTGAGTGGTGCTCAGGAGGCACAAACACGAGAGAGCCAGGCAGGCTTTAGACCAGGAAGAGGGTGTATTGATCATATCTTCACCCTCCGACAGATTCTAGAACATAGGGATTCCTACCGGCGTCCAACAGTCATTATATTTCTTGACCTAAAGGCAGCATTCGACTCTGTCCATCGAGAAGTTCTCTGGAGATGCTTGGCTGTAAAGGGAATTCCGAGAAAATATATTGCACTGATTAAGGAACTCTACTCGTACTCATACAGCCAGGTGAGGGCTTACGGCGAGCTGTCATCTGAACTGATGACGACTAGTGGTGTCCGTCAAGGATGCCCATTATCCCCTTTTTTATTCAACTTCATCATAGATGTGTTAATGGACTTAACCCTAAGTGACTTCAGCGACTCAGGGATTGACTTGCTACCAGGGAATAATCTCGTTGACTTAGAATATGCAGACGATATAGTCCTCCTAGGCGACGACTCTGATAAAATGCAGAGTCTTCTAAACAGCTTGAGCTGCAATCTACAATTGTTTGGCATGCGATTCGCTCCCGCCAAATGCAAGATGATGTTACAGGACTGGACTACATCGACGCCTAGTTTAAAAATAGGAAGTGAAGTGGTAAAGCACGTTGACCGATTCACTTATTTGGGAAGTACCATCAGCCAGTGCCAATGGGTTGATCTCTGAAGAAATCTCAGCACGAATACAAGGGGCTCGTTTCGCATTTGTTAGTTTACGCCGACTTTGGCGTAGACGAGATGTTCGACTATCGACCAAAGGGCGGGTGTACTGCTCATCAGTCCGCTCCGTCCTCCTTTATGGTTGTGAGACCTGGCCACTGAGAGTGGAAGACGTGAAAAGACTAGCTGTCTTTGATCATAGGTGCCTGCGCTCTATTTCCCGTGTAAAGTGGTATAATAAGGTGAGCAACATTGAGGTTAGGCGCAGAGTTCTGGGTAAACTGGGGAAATCAATCGACGAAGTCGTGAAGTTACAAAGACTGAGATGGTTAGGACATGTGTTACGTATTCCAAGTCATCGCCTCCCTCGACGAGCAATGTTAGCGGATATAGAGTCAGGCTGGAAAAAAGCTAGCGGCGGTCAAACAAAAACATGGCACCAGTCAATGAAATCTACAACAGTTAGTCTAAGCCACGAAGGAAGGTGTAGACTTCCTGACTGGTTGGGGTCCTCGGGACGGTAAAAACAAATGGTTGGAAACAATTGGTGACATGGCTCAAAATCGTTCTCAATGGCTAGTGCAGATGCATCCACTCCTTGTGATTTATGATTTCCAATGAAACTGTTTTGTTCTTCGTTATTACTATTCCTTTGTCTCACACCTCTGCTCACTGTTTCTATTATGCTTTTCTTGTACTTTCTTCTCTTGCTTTGCGTGCTACATGGAGTGTGACGACTTGAACTGGTGCACATATGTGCAAAGTTCTATGTCGAAAACAGACAGACAGACAGACACCATCACCGGAAGAGGTCTAAAGGAAGTAATTTCTTTCGCTCATCTAGACAGCATTGTTTCAACTATAGGTGAAACAGATGAGGATGCGGTCGAAGCCAGGCGAAATTGAAAAAAGCAAGACAGATATTTATTACACTGAAATCAGTGTGGAAATCCACTGAGCTCAGCATAAGAGACAAGATCCGGATTTTTAACACTAATATCAAGTCAATTTTTCTATATAGTTCAGATATGTCGTGTGTCAACAAGAGCATTCCGTACACGCCTCAGACTTTTAACAACAGCTGTCTTGGCCAAAATAGTGTGAATATAATTTCAGTGTGCATTTAGTTTTTAGCATTGTATACCTTTATGATATCTAAACGATCACCGAATACGACCTATATTATTCGCAATGCACACAAGATAAAAAGGAGTCTGTTAGCTTTGTTCACTAAGTTCATAGAGTAAAAGCTTTTGTAACTTCATTAACCTCTGTCTGTTTCATGTCACAATACTAAGAGTTTAATTTAAGTCATTGAACACTTACATAAGAACTATATACACTAACTTTCCTCCAATCATGGACATAATCGATTACTAATTATTTATAGCAAGCTGTTAACATGAACATGTATTGCAGCTAAAACTAAAATAGTCAGAAATGACAGAAGTTATAATTCATTTACCCACTATTAGGTACCAACCTCGTAGATGAATGGAATAGGGACAAGATTTCTTACTTCAAAAGTACTGAGTTTCATCCGTGGAGGGGGGGGGTCATGGATCCGAACTGATGAAGTCCCAAAATAAGACAAAAAGGGTGTCAAATACTGGCTAGTTTTCAATGGTTATCTAACTAAAGTCAGTCTATGGTTGAATCCACCTTAGAGAATAAGAAAAACAGAAGAGAAGCACTTCGTTGACTGAATATGTTTGTAGTTGAAATAATACTACTTAAAGTAAAAAAAAAAAAATTCGGTTTCGATATTTACTGCGAAAGGAAAATACACTTAGTAGGGAAGCAGCCTTACACTCATTAGCAAAAACGCACTGGTGACGAATAGACTGGCCTAACCTATCTTACTGGTATTATTTTTATGCTATTTTACACACAGTATTGTTATATGAACAGTAGTTAGTTTCACCAATAATCCTGAAAAACCGTTTTCAAAATAAATGAATTCATGTCACACGTTGAAATACCCATTTAGCTAGTGGTACTCCATCTTACTATAACATTGGTTTTACCATCCAGCTGTGGATATCATGCATTGTTGAGGATGCACTACTTTTATCTTAGTCAAATTATTTTATTACTCATTACTTTAATCCCTTACTTCCCAAGCGGAACATAGGACTTCAAGCTTCAGCTTTGAAGTTTCGGTAGCATTGGATTCATTATTTTTACGGGATGAGGTTGCTAGCCTCACATCCAACTTTCTCCTCTTTACCGGATTTAATACCGAATCAATGAAGTTTAAGAAAGAGTGTCAGCTGGGAATCGAACCCCGTAACACGTGCGTGGTTGGCAAGCGTTCTACAGCTGAACTACTGACGCCTTAGCCAAATTACTGTGCCTTAAAAACCTTTTTACTACTCACATAGAAATTAACTATTGACTAGTTAAAGATACCAATTACAAAACTTCATCTTGTAGAAACTGAAGAGTATTAACAGAAGACTTACAAACCAATAAGGTTAGATCAAATGTATGTGTAAATAGACTGAGTCGTTTGATTCATTTGATACAGTTTACAATTATGAATCAGTTACTATCTAATAATATGCAACAGTAAAATAACAAGATTAAGCTGTATAAAACTTACTCAGCAACAGATATATTCGGGGAGTCAACATCAGTGCATTGATCACCAGAAGAATTTACATCATTTGTCTGAGGAGATGTAGTTTTAGCTAGAAAAGGCAAAAAGGTAGATAGAAAAGGCTAAGCTACTTTTAGGAGTAATAAAAAATTCTGTTAAAAGATACTTAAATGTACTTGTGGTGTGTTACTGACAAGATTTATCAGTAATACATAAAGAGACGGTCACCGACATAAAAATATCAAATAGCCGAGTGAGAGAATTGACATCAAAGACAGCAAGTGGTTCATCGTTGCTGCAAAACATGGGAGACACGAAAAAAAGACAAAAAACACAATACGAAGGGCATAAGTAGCACAACGCAGAAGGTCTGTGCGAATAACGGGTTTCAGATAAGGTGTTATGTAATTCCCTTATATAGATATATCAAATTCGAAATAAACATTCCCTTACCACGCCTCTTGTCTTCCACCGTTACATACTCAATCTATGTAACATACAATACAATGAGAATTGAACACCTTACGGCAATCGAAAGAGCTCATATGGTAATATGAAAAAAATGTTTTAGTGTTTGATATACTTAGTATACCAGGTTTTAAGTCACAATCTCTGTGTGACAGCTGACTATACTACACAGTCACCAAGGCTGAAGTAGGTGGAGTGAGATTTAAGCCAAGAAGGCACTGACTGAAAATGAAGTGCTAAAATTCCTGAATCATATCCACACAACAAACACTTGAGATTATGGGGAAATTTACATTGACACTTCATATGAACTCAACTGCAAAACAAAATGTACACTTATGATATGAACAAATTTCATCAGTTAGATTCTAAAAGATACACAAATTATTGCCTTTTCCTCAATGTTTTTTATTCAAGTAGTATGTAAGTACCAAACAAGTATGCTCGACAATGAATGATAGTTTTGTAATAAATTAATTTGTAAGGTTAAAGGATATTGCATCAAGGGGAGTCAAAATGTGGCCATGACCTTCAACCAACCAATCAAGAATAAAGTGGGCTAATTTTGGTAAAAACTGCATCTATTCCCAAAAAACGTTAATAGTTATAATATAAATACTAAGTGGGAAAACCTTCCGTTACATTGCTTGAAAATCGCTCCTAATAGTCATCAGAACGTCAATACTTGAACCTGTTTCTATACATGTATTTACATAAATGAATAAAGACGACATCACTATGTAACTCATTGGTGGCACACAATCTATTCTTTAGTCAACACCGGAAAGCTTCAATTGGATTTCTATGCGTGCCTGTTATAGGACTTAAACTGAAGCCTACAGGATCCAAATAGCCTTACTTACATGGCTCGCCAAAAATGCATAAACCCAATGTTTTCGTGAGACCAATACTATCTATGGTCGATTCTCCGTATCACAAAGTAGCTCAGTGGCTAGCAGAACTATTGGAGCCAATCCGTGCCAAGTTAACCGTCTATAGCTTGAAAGATACCTTTCAGTTCGCTAAACAATTCAGATATCTCAAATAAATTCATGGTGTCATTTGACGTATCTTCGCTGTTTACAAAGATCTCGCTAGCAGAAACGATACAAATTATATGTCAGTATACTAATCTGATTCCTCTGCCAAAGAATAAACTCAGACAACTGCTGCTAATATGTGCCAAGGACATACAGTTTCAATTTAACAATGTTCTGTACCGCCAAATTGATGGAGTAGCAATGGGAAGTCCGTTGAGTTCGATTCTGGCAGACATCTTTACGGGTAACCTGAGACAAACAAAAATGAAGGCCGCAATCGATATGACAGACTTCTATACCAGGTATGTTGATGACACGTTTGTCATTTGTGATTGTTTTAATGACGCATCTCAAATATTAGACGTAGTGAATAGCGCTCATTCTAATATAAAGTTTACAATAGAGTGTGAAGATGAGAACAAGTTTCATTTTTTGGGTCTTGATATCGAACGTGATAAAATTATGCGATACATCTATAGAAAGGAGACCTGAAGGGTGAGATAGCTGAACTTCAAAAGCTTCTGCCCTATAAGTTACAAAAAGGGATTAGTGAGAACACTGTTTGATCGTGTAAGGAAGATTTGTTCAGAAGAAAAAGTGGAGGAAGAGCTATCCATTGTGGAAAAATGCCTGCATGATAACGGTTACCCACAGAAGCTCATCGGCAAACATGGGAAACGTCATCTTGGCAAAGTGAAGCATAGCACAGTAGAGGAAAAACCCATCCTTCGACAGCTTGCTTTCAAAGGTGACGATGCTGGTAGTAGAATAAGATGTAGACTAAACGCTGCCCTTAAAAGCACGTATCCGAATGCCAAGCTTGCATGTGTTAATCAAACGACCTGTTGTTTAAGACAGTCAAAAGTGAACACACTCCCACCTTATGTTGCCTCCAACTGCGTCTACCAATTTACATGCACGCGCCAAAGCACATACATTGGAAGAACAGAGAGAAGAGTTATTGTCTGCATTACTGAACACATACCAAAGAACCTGAGATTACAGGGCCCACAAGCATTAAACAGTGCGATTGCACGCCATCTACTAGACACTGGCCATGTTGTGGACAACCTGAAGGTTTTCAAAATAACCAGCAGCAGCTTCGTTTTGTTGAGGCAATCGCCATTAAGCGGCTAAAACTAAATGTCCACAAAAAAAGACAAGTGAATCTTGCCTTGCCTTGGTGATAAAAAAGAGCAGAAATTTCACTACGTCATCTATCCAGTTTAGGAAACTTGAATTTTTCTCCTAAACATGACTCATCCTACCCCTCTCCCTTTGTTTTGTCTATTTTATAAAAACGTGATTTTCTGTGGTTAGTTAATGTATCACTTTTTATCCTCTTTCTAGTTAAAATTTGTTCATACCCACAAAAAATCTGTTGAACTCTGTCCTTTTGTTTCCAAGGTTAGCCATACAATTCTTCTGTAAATAGTCGATCCTTTTCACTCTTAATTATTCAACAACTTACATTATTCCTGACCAATGTTACTCTCAGTTCCAACCAATTACTCATTATCATTTTTTTAATGTTCACGTCTTTAATTTAATCTACAATTTTGGTATTGTTCAGGTTGTAACCAGTCGAGGAGAATCCACGAAATAATAAAAATAAAAACATGGGTTCAGATTATCGTGATACATTTGTCGTTCTTGTTGTATTCAAAAATGGAATTTAAATAACATTAACAATTACTAATTGGAACAGAAAATTACTGTAGATTTACTTTTTGACCAGAAAAATGCAGCTAGATTCTCAACATTAGAAAAAATGACTACGACTTCATTCTACGGATAGTTATAAAGTATTTCATGCGAAAAAGCATAATTGTGACGGAGCTCAATATCACGCGGTGACACCATGCTTAAACCAAGAAATTCATCAGCACACTTATGTCAATGACGAGTACGCAATCTGTACTCGTCAGAAAAAATCAACTTACGAGAATTTAATGTATGAGGAGATGTGCCTGATGGATCAGTGTGATTCCCGAATTCGGAAGTTGGAGGTAAAGTAGCAACCTAGAAATAAGCAAAAATGAACACAAATATTTTCACAATTTCAAATAGAAGTCAGATGAAGAAGTAGCGAGAACTGATGATGAAGCAGGTTTCGTGCATCTCCTTTTACGGATAAATTATAATTACATTCAAAAAGAATATCAGAACTGATTAGTTCACTCATGTTGTAAGAACCGAAAATTATGCAAAAGGAGACTGCATGAAACGATGTAACACTAGACTCAATGAAAAAAAAAGCCAAATATGAATCTGTTTTATCCAGTTTACACACTAAAACAGGTTTGATCACAATGAATAATGTTGACTAATTTTATACTTCGATAAGCCTTTTCATTAAACTAGCAATTAATTAATCTGTTGTTTTTGACATGTTTTATACATATATAAACGCAAAGAATGAAAAATGTATCATACAAGGCATCTTGAGAAATAAAAGAATAATGTAGTTATCTAACATATGTGAAAAACTTAGACACAGTGATAGTATGCAATTGGTTTTCTTTATGGGATATATCATACACTATTATTCATTTGGTGATGACACACACACACACAGTTTATTGTTCATGATGATGTCAAACAATGCAATGCCACAACTTTGAGATTCAGAGGGAGCTTCGTTCTGGCCAAGGACACAAGCATAGAATCAAGGTGCCTAATGAAGGTTTTATTTCATTATTGCAACTGTGTGTTGATCTATACGGTATTTCAGTTTTGAAGGAGAGTTATATTGGCTGTCACAAATCTTCAACTGTCATAACTTTGGAAGCGTTTAACCCTATCACAAAAGCCTAGTATGGTTATGTAAATAATACATTCACAGGGTTGATAAGGCAGAAAAATTCTGTCAGTATGTGATGAACGCCATCTAGGTGGCCTGCATAGCGTTGACTGTTTGCGAACCCTATGACTGGATGAAAAAGGAGGAGGTGATTAGCTTATGATGTAGTACCATAGAATGAAGTATAGTTGTGTTGGGTAAATATGTTTCAACACACAACGACTCCTTGTGTGTGGTCCGAAACTCGGTAGACTGACACATTACCAAATGTGGCTTACAGTCATAATTAATGGTGAACACGAAGCAGTCTCCTAGCTTCTTCTTCTTCTGATTCTAAAAGCAACTTGAATAAATAAACGTCTATTTTAATTTACTAAATAAGTATACTCGTCTGTCCCATTCTGCCATTTCCCAACCGCCTTATATGTCTTTTCATTATATTGTTATTCACTTGTTTTGTGTCACATTTGATGCCGAAAACTTACAATGTTTGTGTTTATATGAATAAAGAAACTATACGTGACAATACGCTTAGCTGATCTGTTTCCAAGACCATATTAAAGTCTTCACGCAACTTAAGAAAACACTATGCAGTCAGAAATAAAGCGAGTAGTCTACAGGTACTATTCCTTGTAGCTCACCACCACAAAGTTATGTCGGTATATTATGTAAAATAACCAAACTACGCAAAAAATTTATTGATTAGTAAAAAAACTGAGTAACTCCAAAGTATACGTAAATTAGTCGTAACTAGTCAAATATCAGTCACATTTTCAGTATTCACTCACCAATGGATTTTGTTCAGCTTTATCTGTATGGTATTCGGCAACAGCTCGAAGACGATCAACCCAATGCTGTCTTTCCTTAGCATCGACAGCTAAAAAGAATGAAGGTGCATGTAAATGTAGCCAAAAACATGATTACGAAAAGTTACATGCTCATACTCAGTGTTGAGAGATTCATCAATTTTAACCTCAGTGAAAGAACATAACAACCTCACACGGCAGGCTAATTAACTAAGGAGTTGTTGCTTTACATACTGAATCACATAGACATCACAAGCGATAAATTATATTTTCAAGTATTGTTTTTTGTAGGAATTTTGTTTGATCCAGTGGTTCAATGGTCTACGAGCTCGTCTTGTAACCAGAAGGTCCTGGGTTCGAACCCCGGCGGGTGCGTACTGCTGAAGAGTCCCAAACTAGGACGAAACACCTGTCCAGTACCCCCAGGTTTTCCGGTGGTTCTCTAACTGATGTCAGCTCATGATGAAATCCTCTATACAATCAAATAAATTATATTGTTCACTAGTTAGTAAACATATATTTATCCAGACTGCTGTTAAATGATTTATAAGCATGGGCAAAACTAAACGTCTGTAAGATAAAAAACAGTTTCTACCCACTGGTTTTTAACATTCGAAAGTTATCAACAAGGCAATCTACGCTTCTCTACGTGGTTCGAACGACTGTATAGGTTGATACTATGTTTTTACCTGATCATATCTGACTCCTTCCCAGCCTAATCTCACTTTGGTTGATACCGCTCGTTGAAGAACTCCGTGGCTTATGATGCATAGCACATCTCTTGGCAATCTTAAACTACAGAGCTTCACAATTTTATCGACTGACTTTCCCTCCTTAAGGGATTTATTTATTAGTGGTCGTGTTTATGATAAAATATTCACAAACGGTGTGTGTGTGTGTGTGAAAAATTTTCGCGCGCGCCTTTCGATTACTGCGTTACATTTTCCTTATTAATAAAAACTCTCGTTTCCGTAAAATTTTATGCCAAGAGTTTGTGGAAACTATCACAATTATTTACCTTTCGAACACTGAATCCAAGAATACAATC
This sequence comes from Trichobilharzia regenti, assembly GCA_944472135.2. Classification (NCBI taxonomy): domain Eukaryota; kingdom Metazoa; phylum Platyhelminthes; class Trematoda; order Strigeidida; family Schistosomatidae; genus Trichobilharzia; species Trichobilharzia regenti. The sequence continues at coordinate 51,084,284 of OX235265.1, forward strand.
TTATTGACAGATAATACATATAACTAACTATTTGGATTTGTGGAATTTTTAAACATAAACACATCTATAATTGTATATATTGTTGGATTTATATGTTCAAGTTGCTCCAAGTCAGTGAGTTTATGGTTGAGATATCATTTTAGTTAACTGTGCTGAACTATATTGCATGTTGTTGTATTGTATAGTTGTTGTCGCTTTTTGCCCTTTTTTCTGTGAACTGTTTCCTTTGTTGATGTTGTTCTCATTGTTTGTCCGTTATTTTCTGATTTTGAGGGGAGCAACCCAAAAAGTCGCTTCTCTCTAAACTTTAACTTAATGTAATCATTCCTTTCTCAGGCGTGAGGCTAGCAACCCCACCCTGTAAACAAAATTGCTACAGAAACTTCAGTACGATGAACCTCTTTGCACCAAAAGAAAAAGTCTGTGTGGGAACATGGAACGTCCGAACTATGTACGAGACTGGGAAAGCTGCCCAGATCGCCAACGAGATGAAAAGATACGGAATACAAGTGCTGGGAATATGTGAAAGCAGATGGAATGGGAGTGGACTCACCAAATTGTCAACGGGTGAGTCAGTGATCTACTCCGGTCACCCAGAAGATAACCACACGCACACCGAGGGCGTGGCTATCATGATGTCACCAACGGCAACGAAAGCCCTGATACAATGGGAGGCGATTTCGTCCAGGATAATGACCGCCAGATTCAACTCCAAAGGAAGGAAAGTGTCAATCATACAATGTTATGCACCCACAAACAACGCAGACCTCGAAAAGAAAGAAGAATTCTACAGGCAACTACAGGCAACAATGGACAATACTCCAGCTGGCGACATGAAAATACTAATGGGAGACATGAACGCCAAACTGGGACCAGACAATACAGGAAGGGAACTCATCATGGGTAGAGAAGCTCTAGGAGAAATGAATGAAAACGGAGAACTCTTCGCCGACTTCTGCGCCTTCAACGAACTGGTGATTGGTGGCAGTGTATACAAGCACAAAGATATCCACAAGGCTACATGGGTGTCACCAGACGGGCAAACCAAAAACCAAATCGACTTCATCTCAATCTCAAGGAAGTGGAGGCGCAGCCTACTGGACACAAAAGCAAGAAGAGGAGCAGACGTTGGCTCAGACCACTATCTCGTACAAGGGACAATCCAAATCAAATTAAAAGCTTTCAGGGAATCAGGAGCTGCAGATAGACCACAAGCCAAGTTCAACACTCAAAAGCTGAAGGACCAGGCTACAAAGGACATCTTCATTGCAAGCATAAAGGACAAAGCCGAGACACAAATCAACACCAGCGAAAAGGTCAGCGTCGAAAAGCACTGGAACAACTTGAAAACGGTGTGGAGCCAAACCTGCATAGAAATTCTAGGCAGAAAAAAGAGACAGGACAAACAGTGGCTCACTACGGACACTTGGAAACTAATAGAAGAGAGAAGGACAGTGAAACAAAAGATTATCCAGTGCACTGACGAGCAACAAAAACAGGAGCTGAATGCAAGCTACAATACACTGAACAAAAGAGTGAAGAAGAGTGCCAGGGAAGACAAAAGAAAATATTATGAAACCATGGCAAACGAAGCAGAACAAGCTGCAGGCAAAGGAGACCTCGCCACACTCTACCAAACAACTAGGAACCTTTCGGGCAAACGTTCGACACAGATTAAGCCAATAAAGGACGACAATGGAAAGTCAATCACCAAAGAGGTGGAACAGAGAAAGCACTGGGTTGAACACTTCAAAAGACTTCTAAATCGTCCGCCACCTACAACACGCCCAACAATACCAACAACGGAAGCAGAACTACCAGTGAACACTGACCCCCCGACGAAATCAGAAGTCCTGAATGCAATCAAGATGCTAAAAGCTGGGAAAACACCGGGACCAGATGGAATCCCAGCAGAAGCTTTGAAAATAGACCCAGAGACAACAGCGGACTTGATGACACCACTGCTGGAGAAGGTGTGGAAAGAGGGCAAAGTACCCGAGGATTGGAAGAACGGTTACTTATTCAAACTTCCAAAGAAAGGAGACTTAAGTCAATGTAAAAACTGGCGTGGAATTATGCTTCTGTCCATTCCAAGCAAGATACTAAGTCGCATCATCCTGGAGAGAATCAAACAAGCCCTAGATGAAAAACTTCGTCCGGAACAGGCTGGATTCAGGAGAAACAAATCATGTATTGATCAAATCGCCACTCTACGGATCATCATTGAACAAAGCTTGGAATGGCAGTCACCTCTCTATCTCAACTTCATCGACTTTGAAAAGGCCTTCGACAGCGTCGATCGAGAGGTCATTTGGAAACTACTTCGCTACTACGGGGTCCCATCGACAATTATACATCTCATCCAACAGTTATACGACAATGCTGCATGCCAAGTAATCCACAACGGGAAACTTACGGAAGCCTTCGAAGTGAGGACGGGAGTGAGGCAAGGCTGTCTACTATCACCAATGATCTTCCTGATTGCAATTGATTGGATAATGCGACAGACAACGGCAACCAACGAGGGAACAGGCATAAAATGGACTGACACAAAAGACTTGGAGGATCTGGATTTCGCCGATGATATATGTCTGATTTCCCATAAACTGGAAGATATGCAAGTGAAAAGTAACAAGTTGGCAGAAGAAGCATCAAAGATAGGACTTCACGTGAACATAGATAAAACAGAGGTGATGAAGATTCCTAGCCAACATCAACAACAACAACAGACAACAATCAGCATAAATGGGAAGAACCTGAAAGAAACAACCTCCTTCACCTACCTGGGAAGCATCGTCTCAACTACAGGCGGAACTGACGAGGACATCAAAGCCAGAATCGGAAAAGCAAGACAAGCTTTCATTACTCTCAAATCTGTGTGGAGGTCAACAGCACTCAGCATCAAAAATAAGATCCGGATTTTCAACTCCAATGTGAAGTCAGTGCTACTATACGGATCAGAGACTTGGCGAGTCATAAAGAGCATCTCAAACAAACTTCAAACCTTCATTAACAGCTGTCTTCGCTCAATACTCAAGATCAGATGGCCAGAAAAGATCAGCAACAGGGATCTCTGGGAGCGAACCAATCAGGAACCGATTGTGAAACAAATAGGCAGGAAGAAATGGAGATGGATTGGCCATACGCTGAGGAAACCATCAAGTGACATCACTAGACAAGCCCTCGAGTGGAACCCGAAAGGGAGGCGGCGAGTTGGTCGTCCAAGGGTGACTTGGAGGAGGTCATGCGAGGAGGAGATGAAAGCATGTGGACAGACCTGGAGCAGGGTGAAAAAGTTGTCAGAAAACCGAAGGCAATGGAGGTGCGCAGCTGAAGCCCTATGTTCCTCTAGGAACTAAAGGATACAATAATAATAATAATAACTGATACTGTATTTAATCTTAATACTACTGATTATATCGCTAAACCTTACAAGAAATTTAACGGAGATATCTATGAATAAAAATGGCTTTTACATATTTTTCACGTTCCACAGCCATATCCCACTGCCGTATAGAAGGCCAGAACTAACTGTTGCCCAGTATGCATGCGTCTCGACGAATAAATAAATATAAATATAAATATCTTTCCAATCTGAAGTCTCGTCTGGCTACTCATGATACCACAATAAATGAGCTAAATATTGTTTGCTGGCTCAAATTCATGAACTTCGTCAAAGAATTACAGTCCAAGACTGCAAAAGAATATGAAAATCAACTGACAAAAGCATTAGTCAAGGAAAAGTTAACTGAAGATTTCCCAGAAGCACCTGAACGCTACGTTTGTAATCTGTCAAATTTACAATTAAGCAAAATTGAATTACAAGCCTTATCTTTGGGATTCAAGTTTCACGTCTCTAAAAGGCACATAAACCGTATAGATACAGAAGCACAGTTTGAATACCTATACTATCAACTTTCTGACCTGCAACCTGTGGATGAAGACAAAAGAGGATGGCTAAAGTCAAAACTGGTTGATATAGCCAACCAGTATCACACATCACCGTCCGGAAAACAAAATATGCTTACTGAGGGGCATAGAGCGGCACTAAAGAGACTATGTGAAAATGATGATATCGTCATGTTTAGACCCGACAAAGGCTCTGGAATTGTTATAATGAATAAAACTGATTACGTACATAAAATGTTGACAATTCCTAACGACTCCGGAAAATTCCAAGTGGACAAAACCAAGAAGGATGCAACAACGTCATTCGAAAATAAAGTAAATGAATGCCTCAAAGAACTACTCATCAAGAAACTGATTGACAACAAAACCTACAATGAACTCAAATCAAAGGATGGACGACTCCCATTTATGTACGGTCCAGCAAAAATCCATAAGGCCAATGTGCCCTTAAGGCCGATATTATCAATGATAAACTCACCATGCCACAAACTAGCCCGATGGCTAGCTGATTCATTGAAGCCAATTCGAAAAAAATTTTCAAGTCATAGCTTGGATGACACCTTCCAATTTTCTAAAGAAGTCGATTACGTTGACATATCAGATAAACTGATGGTGTCATACGACGTGACTGCCTTATTCTTAAATGTACTAGTGATGAAAACAATAGATATCATTTGTATGCAAAGAGATCTATTGTCACTACCGGAGTCAGAGATGAAACGGTTACTAATTCTTTGCACAAAAGACATCCAATTTAGATTCAATAACCAATTCTACCGACAAATTGACGGGGTCGCCATGGGTTCACCCCTAGGACCCATTCTAACAGACATCTTCATGGGCTATCTCGAACAGACAAGACTGAGTGACGGTATCAGTGGAACAACATACTACCGTCGATACGTCGATGATACTTTTGTTTTTTGTAACGACATGAGTCATGCATCTGTAATATTTGACCGCCTAAATGAGGTCCACCCAAACATTAAATTCACCCTGGAATACGAACACAACGATGAGTTTAATTTCCTGGACCTAAATGTAAAAAGAAGAAACGATGGAACGGTCGAAAAGTCCATCTACAGGAAAGAAACTTGGACCGGACAATACCTTCATTATAACAGCTTCTGCCATATGAGCTACAAGCGGGGATTAGTGAGGACACTATACGACAGGGCCAGGAAGTTATGTTCGCCTAACAAGCTAGAAGAAGAATTAAGCTTTATCGAAAAATGCCTTAAGGAAAACGGGTATCCAAAAGGATTTATCCTAAAGTACAGCAAAGAAAAAGATAAGAAAGAGAAATCTCCAACAGTTGAGAAGAAGAAAGTGTTCATTTGCCCCCATACAAAGGAGAAACCGTATCGCAAAGATTGAAAAGAGGATGAAGGGAGCAATAAAGAGATGCTTCCCTGCAGCCAATTTGGTGACATTATACAGTACTACATGCTCTATAAGGCAATCAAAACTGGATAAGTACCCTGCTGATGTTACCTCCAACTGCATTTATAAATTTACGTGTACCTGCGGCAGCAAGTACATTGGAAGGACAGAAAGAAGGGCTTCTATCCGTTTTCAGAGCATATTCCAAGAAACTTATGCCTAAAAGGAAGCAGATATTTACAAAGTGCAATTACCAGACACCTACCCTGTAGATACGGGTCATTTTGTCGAGATTTCTAAATCCTTCAAAATATTAAACATACAAAGGACAGTGAATCTACTACGATTTGCTGAAGCAATTACAGCAATCAAACGTCACAGACCAAACTTATATACAGAAAGAGAGTGTGTGTGTAGTCAATCTCTCACTCCCTTGGTAACCATATCACTTTCATTACACTGATTAGTCATACACACTAGTGAGCTCAACTCACTAGGCAAGTTTTCAGATTGATGAACCTTGACCTTCTTGAGTTGCTATGTTGACACTGTTTATTAGATTTTTCTGTTTTCTGTCTTCTCTCACCCCCCCTCTTTTTTCTTCTTCTTCCATAGTTTGACAGTATATAAATTGATGGTGACTTAGATGCGTTCACCTTATAATGTTTTCTCTATTACCTTTCAAACAATGAAGTATGAAATGTTATTATTTATAACCATTGTAATTTCAGGTAGTTTGCAGCTGATGAGAACCTGTGAAATAGAATGATATCATTTTATACTGCAAATCTGGTCTTTCTTTCTCTATCAGAATTTATCAAGGGAACCAAATGTATGAAACAATTGATATCATTGACAAATAGCACTGGTTGACTCCACTTCAAATGACAATTCTCTATAAGCTCTTGCACGAGTGTATTAGTTTGAATAGTGCTTTGATTGGTAAAGTATACTTCCGCGGTACTCCACCAATAGCTACAGGTTACCAACAGCCTTCAACACTGTTTCAACAGTAGAGTAAGTATGATGACAGACTCCCTTTGGATGAATATTGTTGATAAATTATGATTTGCTCAGTTATCCCCTTTGTAAATACAATTTCTTTTGCAAATCCAGATATGTAGGAGATTTGCAGTACCATGAATACATTTGCACAGGCTGAAGCATGAATAGACTAAAAGCAGGTATTACACAAGGCGCCACCCTCTCTATCGACGAGTTATGGATAGATGACCTATTTTTTCCATCGCTGATTTGATTTCAGTGGTTGCGAAGTGAGGCAATGTCTGTCAACATGTTTGAAACCAGCACTAACTAAGGATGGATGATTATCTGAAAAGAGATGTAGGGAACAATCACTGTTATCTGTTCGTCGGTATGCGACTCCATAGATAACTCCAATTTAATTTTCGGGCTGGCGCATCTACTCGAACATTGAAATCATCTGAGCTTTATGTATTTAGCGGTAAACTTGACTGTTTTTGATGAAACTTATCCTTCACTTTGTCCGAAATGTGTTTAGTTGGCGTGTAAGAGGAACTTAGGGAAGGGTATCACTATCTTCCCATATTCCTACGAATCTATTCACTAAAATAGCATACAGACGACTGTCCACTAAGAATCCAATCAAGTAACCAAAGAAGGAAGGCATGATAGTTGACCTTATAGTCAAGCCAAAGAAACAACTTACTACTGTTTCACCTCCATCATCTAACGTAATGTAAGCAACTTGCACTATTATGAGAACTGCTTTCAGTCCAACCGCTATCCAACCGATATTTTTGGCATGATAAAACATTCCATATCAATTTGATTGATATGATTGTGAGCTCGAAACGTCATCCAGTTATAATGCTGCATCCCTGTTGATATTTGAAATAAACCTGTCTAATACGGGATAACATTCTACCACAGTCCCCAAGTTCTAAACTTACATTAATGGCAAGACATTCAAAAATAGTTGCACTATCTATTATAGCTCGTTATGTCATTGCGGTATGCAATCGCGACCACCAAGTCAGTGTACCAGCTATCAGTAGCATTCATTTGAGTTAAATTACACCGAAAAAATATGGTGCAGCAACCTCATGTAAAGCTATCGCCCACCTGAGAATGTACGCAAAGCAGTTAGAATCATGCATGTACAACACCTGATGCATACTAAGAGTTTCACTGTCACCATATTGCAAAAGTTGAAAATAACTAGTTCCCGAATCTTTAAGAAAAAGCATGTGAAAATGTAAAGATGATAAAATGATAAAGCTTACAACACGAACCTTTCAATTTCAGCAAGTCTCCGTTAGCAGCATTAATAATAAATGTTTGTGAATCTTCATCTGATGGACATACAGAAGCATACTGTAAAGCATTTAAAAAAAGGGGTAGTTGGTCTTTAAACAACAAGAATAAATGCATAAAACGTTTTCAACTGTCTTTTTAACTATTAGTGACAAAGGAATGTTACATCATAGTACAGATTCAATGACTAGCACAATAAAGACCGTTGACTGTTAAAACTAACTGAACATGACTAACGATACTAAACAAATGACATTATCCGGCTGAAATTTGAAACATTCTCAACTGCGAATTTCGTAAGCTTTTATATTAGATCAACAAACTGATATCAGTTAGACACCCACTCAAAACCAAGGAGCCATGAACAGTTTTCTCGCCCTGTTTTGAGACACTTCAATGACATGCACCTATCACCCCACCAGAGATCTGTCTGTCTGTCTGTCTGTTTGTTTTCGACATAGAACTTTGCACATATGTGCACCAGTTCAAGTCGCCACACTCCGTGTAGCACGCGAAGCAAGAGAAGAAAGTACAAGAAAATCATAATAGAGACAGTGAGCAGAGGTGTGAGACAAAGGAATAGTAATAACGAAGAACAAAACAGTTTCATTGGAAATCATAAATCACAAGGAGTGGATGCATCTGCACTAGCCATTGAAAACGATTTTGAGCCATGTCACCAATTGTTTCCAACCATTTGTTTTTACCGTCCCGAGGACCCCAACCAGTCAGGAAGTCTACACCTTCCTACGTGGCTTAGACTAACTGTTGTAGATTTCATTGACTGGTGCCATGTTTTTGTTTGACCGCCGCTAGCTTTTTTCCAGCCTGACTCTATATCCGCTAAAATTGCTCGTCGAGGGAGGCGATGACTTGGAATACGTAACACATGTCCTAACCATCTCAGTCTTTGTAACTTCACGACTTCGTCGATTGATTTCCCCAGTTTACCTAGAACTCGACGCCTAACCTCAATGTTGCTCACCTTATTATGCCACTTTACACGGGAAATAGAGCGCAGGCACCTATGATCAAAGACAGCTAGTCTTTTCATGTCTTCCACTCTCAGTGGCCAGGTCTCACAACCATAAAGGAGGACGGAGCGGACTGATGAGCAGTACACCCGCCCTTTGGTCGATAGTCGGATATCTCGTCTACGCCAGAGATGGCGTAAACTGGCAAATGCGAAACGAGCCCCGTGTATTCGTGCTGAGATTTCGTCAGAGATCAACCCGTTGGCACTGGCTGATGGTACTTCCCAAATAAGTGAATCGGTCAACGTGCTCTACCACTTCACTTCCTATTTTTAAACTAGGCGTCGATGTAGTCCAGTCCTGTAACATCATCTTGCATTTGGCGGGAGCGAATCGCATGCCAAACAATTGTAGATTGCAGCTCAAGCTGTTTAGAAGACTCTGCATTTTATCAGAGTCGTCGCCTAGGAGGACTATATCGTCTGCATATTCTAAGTCAACGAGATTATTCCCTGGTAGCAAGTCAATCCCTGAGTCGCTGAAGTCACTTAGGGTTAAGTCCATTAACACATCTATGATGAAGTTGAATAAAAAAGGGGATAATGGGCATCCTTGACGGACACCACTAGTCGTCATCAGTTCAGATGACAGCTCGCCGTAAGCCCTCACCTGGCTGTATGAGTACGAGTAGAGTGCCTTAATCAGTGCAATATATTTTCTCGGAATTCCCTTTACAGCCAAGCATCTCCAGAGAACTTCTCGATGGACAGAGTCGAATGCTGCCTTTAGGTCAAGAAATATAATGACTGTTGGACGCCGGTAGGAATCCCTATGTTCTATAATCTGTCGGAGGGTGAAGATATGATCAATACACCCTCTTCCTGGTCTAAAGCCTGCCTGGCTCTCTCGTGTTTGTGCTTCCCGAGCACCACTCAGTCTACGCGTGATTATTGAGCCTAAGACTTTAGATACTATATTAGTCAAGCTAATCCCTCTGTGATTATCACAGGAAGACTTGTCTCCCATCTTGTATATGGGGATAATCAGTGACTTACACCAACCCGATGGGACTTCTGATTCCCAGACGCTGCCTGGTACCTCAGTTAATGCAGACAGTAAACTTCTCCACCGTACTTAAATACCTCTGGAGTGATTCCATCAGGTCCTGCTGCTTTGCCTAGTTTCAGATTGGTGACAGCTTTAGTAACCTCAGTTAGGGATGGAGGACCTGTGTCTATATCCCATTCAGGGAGGTGTTGGATGTTCGGAAGGTTGAGCGTGTCTGTGGGCCAATTAAACTGCTCCTCATAATGCTCTTTCCAACGATCCAGTCGTCTATCCTGGGAGCTAATTATAGTGACATTTTTTCCGAGATGGTTTCACTAATGATTTGTCTTCTCCCACCCGATTCCCTGATGAGTCTAAATAGTTGCCTGGTGTTGCCTATCCTCGAAGCTTTCTCCATCTCTTTCGCTTTTGTCACCCACCACTGTTCACGGTCCTTGCGGAGACTTTCCGTAAGTTTCCTTTTGTGAAGCTTTCGCTCCTCATTGAATTCGGAGCTCGCCGGAATAAGTCTTCTAGCATCTATCAGTTCGGATGAGGCGGTGGAGATCCAGTGGTTTTTACTCACCTTTGGGTTCAACTTATTCACAGCTTTTACAGCTGTATCTATGGCTGCCTGGATATTTTTCCAAGCTTCTTCGGTGTGAGCACAGCTGTCGAACACAGATATGTGTTTAGCTAGTTCTTCCTCAAATACGGATTTAGTTTCCTTATCGAGCTGGGGATGTGATGGTTTTACCGCCAGCTGTTTCCTACGTCTGTTCAGTCGTAAGCACACCCGAGCGCGGACCAGTGCGTGGTCGGTATCTACACACGTGTTCCAAAAGGAGCGACAATCTCCTACCGACCCATGCCAACGATAGCTTATTGCTATGTGGTCTATTTGTGTCCAGCGTTGGTTTGATGAAGGGGGTCTCCAAGTCAAACAGTGTCTCTCCTTGTGTTTGAAGTTAGCGCTTACAAGAAACAAATGATTATCTGAGATTAAAACCAGGCCATTCAGGTTCCAAGGCGAACCCATAGACCATTCAGCCAATAGGATGAAATCGATAACCAGCATTAACCTACTGTCAATTTGCAATATGTAGCGCCACGGCCAGACAATATTATCGGCGAGTAGTTAACCTAACATCCGAATTCGGTGGAGCCTACTGGACAGAACTCCTCCCCAGAACTTCAGAAAACTGCAATGATCCACATAATTCAAGAATCCGGATCTTCTCCCCTATCCCAAAACCAGGGATTCAAACACCTTTCACTAATATTCCCCAATGATATTCAATTCCAATTTTATAAAAAGCATTCAAGGATCGATTCACCGAAAGAGTAAGCGTTGTGGAATTTATATAAGTCAAAACGGCTTTTTCCCGGTAACCACAAACGAGTACTAGTTAAAAAAACACTTTACAGAGTAAGAATAATGTTTCAGTAGTAAATGAATGGAGGAACTGAAATTAAGTGAAAAAATGTAAAAAGGACAAATATTCACTGGTGATTTGAGTAGCTTTCATAGGTAAAACCAGTACAACTAATCGAGTCACTTTATTTTCATAAATGGGAACAGACTATATATGCTAGTTACTACCTAGGATATATATTGGAAAGCAGTTTCCAAACTGTAGTATACTTTTTGGAAAACCAATAAATTAGAAAAATAACATGTTATATGTACCTGTTATCAAAACAGCTTGACGAATGACATAAATGTAGTATGATACGCTCTTAACACACACACACACACACACACACACACACACTGTTTGCTACAAAAAAACGTTGTATAAAGTAGCATAAAACGTCTACTTGTATTACGGTCTTGAGTATCACATTCTTCTAAAGCTCATATTTCAAAATTGCAAAGCTTCTGTAGAAATAAAACCACACACACACACAATAAACATTTCTCTTATGTGATCTACGATTTTTCATCACCACGTGTCTTATTACCTATCAAATTAGGCTTTCTTTTCGAAATTATATTTAAAAGTCGCTCGTATAATTGCGAACGCCAAAAGTTTAATTCTGACCAAATTCCTGTGTTCAGAATAATGATGACCAGACTTATAACAGCCACATTTGTTATCTGTCCGAAGGTAATTACTGCAGTATAAAAATAATAAATAAGAAAACAAGGGGTGATGTGTCAACTAAGTGAACTACGCCATATTTCTTCCAACTACCTAGGCAGTATCAATTGAACCATAGGCCACACAAATGAATATGCCAAAGGCATGATCGGAAAACCAACATAGACCTTCATTACTCTGAAATCGGTGTGGAGATCTACAACACTTAGCACAGCTAGCAAGATCCGAATGTGCAACACTAATGTTAAGTCAGTCAGTACTTCTATATGGTTCAGAGTCTTGGCGCGCACTTCACGAAATGCATTTTCAACAACCACCTGCAGACTTTCAACGACAGCCGCCTTCACTGAATACTGAAGATCAGATGGCCAGAAAGGATAGGTAGCAAAGAACTCTGAGAACGAACCAACAAAGGATCTTTAGGTCAACAAATATGCAAGAGAGAATAGAGATGAATTGGAAATAGGCTGAAGAGACCATTGGGTGACATAGTGTGTCATGCTCTCAAGTGGATTCTGAATGGAAAACGAGTTGGGAGTAGCTCCGAGAGTGGCATGAAAGAGATTATATGGGGAAATAAAAGCTTATGGGTAGTCGTGTAGCCAGCTAAAAAAAACTGCAGAGAACAAAATGAAATGGAAATGGGCTGCTGAAGTCTTGTTGTCCCACTGGGGAGTAAAGGCAATAATAATAACAAACTACCTCACAGTCCCTATCAATAACAGGAACTTTGCAACTTGAAGTCAGTGGCTAGAATTCCATTGCAACCGATCCCTATTTTTAAAAACCCCCTTATATGAGCAGTTTATAAGTGTTTGAAAACTCAACAGTAAAACTTGATCACCAACCAATTGATATAGGAAGAGTAGAAAAACTTAGGATTTACAAAAAAATAAACCAATGAGTCTTACCAAGTTACAAAATCTCTCACCACAGTGAAATAGATATTACAAGTGATCAGTGCAATCACAGAATACACAATACATCACGACTCACCATAAGATTTAGTGTTCCACGAGGTTTAAGGGATCGTTTATGGTCTTCTTTCTACAGCAAGACAAAGAAAAGGTGGAGGTATATGTGTAGCTCTTAGTGTTCATGTGCATACATACATGGGTGAAACTATTCAACTGCTAATGTCAGTATTACAGCAGCAACACATTTAAAATATTGTCAGAATAAAAAATAACAAACAAAATTACAGGATATTAGAGATAATATAGCATAGCTAAACTGATTTTATGATAACAGCACATCAGTACACCATGTGAAAAATCATTTGTGCAGCATGCTGATTGTCTTAGTTACCCGAAACAAATTTTCCATTTACGATTATTATTCCCTTGGGTTCCTAATGAAATACAAGGCTTCCACTCGAGCGCCTGGCCTTCACCAAAACTCAACGGCCTCCTCACCGGATATCTAATTCATCTCTATTCTCTCTTGCATATTTGTTGACCTAAAGATCCTTTGTTGGTTCGTTCTCAGAGTTCTTTGCTACCTATCCTTTCTGGCCATCTGATCTTCAGTATTCAGTGAAGGCGGCTGTCGTTGAAAGTCTGCAGGTGGTTGTTGAAAATGCATTTCGTGAAGTGCGCGCCAAGACTCTGAACCATATAGAAGTACTGACTGACTTAACATTAGTGTTGCACATTCGGATCTTGCTAGCTGTGCTAAGTGTTGTAGATCTCCACACCGATTTCAGAGTAATGAAGGTCTATGTTGGTTTTCCGATCATGCCTTTGGCATATTCATTTGTGTGGCCTATGGTTCAATTGATACTGCCTAGGTAGTTGGAAGAAATATGACGTTAGTAAACAGGGACGTGGTGCACACTCTGATATTCAACAGTCATAAAGAAACATTCTGATTTGTTTTTGATTACTGTAAATATCTGGTGGAGAAATTATTCGTTTTTATTTATGCGTAACTAAACAAATTATTTCAACCCGTAAATGGGATGATTCACTAACCTCGTAATATTCTATCCTTCCTACATCTGGATCGATCACAAACCAACGATACTGATAACCCTTGACAACATTCGTGAATTTTAACAGTTGACCTTCAATTCGTTTACTGTAAGTCAAATGAGTATAACAAAAAAAACTTTAACAGTCATAACGCATTAATAACAAATAGGTATGAAAATAACGTCATTCTTGAGTGAATTTAATGACTATATAATTTGCACACAAAACAATGAATATTGAAGTTATCGCAGAACACTAGACAGATATGTCTATATACAATGTCTATTATCACTTCTAAAAATACAAATCATAAACGGGCGAATATTGCGTAGTTTCGAGTACTAAACTTTAAGCTACTGTGTAAGAATTTAGCGGTCATTTCTTGCTAATCGGTTCAGAAAATGACTGGTTGTATTCAGTGGCTCCACGAATAAACTCTTGAACTCTTGAGATAAAATTCCACAAATAGTAGGTAAGAATTGTAGTGTGGCGTGTGCTACTGACAAGGTTCCTTCAGTAGTACTTTTTCTTATTATAGCTTGATTTCACACCGCATTTTCGCTGCAAGTATGGAATTTTCACCATGTGATATCTGTAGCCCAAATTTTGCAGGCCGACCAATTGATATCAGGTGTGCGTCGGTAGGGGATCGACCACCGGACCACTTGCATGGTCGGCGAGAGTCCTGACCGCTATGCCACCGACGCACAGTGGGAACAATCCATTAAGTTACGAAGGAGAGAAATGAAAGATCCTTGCGAAACAGTATTCAAAACATTATAGGAAGATAAAAGAAACCCAATCACAAAGAACGTGTACAAACGGAAATTCCAAGGTAAGATTTCCACATTTCGGCATAACTGTACGACACTTTACATTGATTGATCACTAGGGAGTAACCAATGTCCTCCGTCTAGTCTTTGACATTAGTGTGGACTGAATTATATCAGTAAAGTTTTCATTAAAGTCACCAGGTTAAGTAGTTTGTCATAGCAGTGCACTTTGGACTGATGTTAGATGGCTGTAGAAAACAAACAGAGAGCCTTGTCCGTGGGGTGTATCTGCAACCTCCAGAGAACTGATGTCCCCTCTGAGATTGGAATCCTCGTCACCCAATACTGTAGTCAGAGATGTTACTACTGCTGAGGTAATCGGGCTCACGATTAACTTGCAGTACTGTACTGGATATACTGGTTGTGCATCATTTTGCCGAATAAATGATTCTACTACGAAATACTACAGCGATCTGTCCTTACAATAGTTATCTGGATTAAGTAATGTGCGATAAGATCTATACGAAAACACTCAGAAATCACTAATATGAACGAACCTCGTAGTAATACGCATAATTTAATGCCAGCATACTGCATAGACCCAAATGAGCTCAAAAATGTTTAACTGAAGTTATTAGGGCATTCGGTATTTGCAAACAGTCTTTTAAAAAACTTGTTTCCGCAAATATTTTATTTGCTGATTTATAACAGAATTCTAATACTGGTGTTTCCATTCCCAAGTGAGCATATTTGAGCTTAGCTATAATTGTTTTACTCAGTGAAAAATATGCAGCTACGCGACTGCCTACAACAAAATGCCCACTTATTCTATTCTCGACACTTATTTCACTTAGAATTATGATGTCATATGTAAAGAAGTAAACGACTTGAAAGTAACAATCTGATTAACAAATTATCGATCGAAGGACCCGTCACTTCTAAGGAAATATGATATTAGATCAATGCACCAAACTAACTGTTAGAAATATCCTCACATATTGACTGTCTGTCTGTCTGTTTGTTTTCGACATAGAACTTTGCACATATGTGCACCAGTTCAAGTCGCCACACTCCGTGTAGCACGCGAAGCAAGAGAAGAAAGTACAAGAAAATCATAATAGAGACAGTGAGCAGAGGTGTGAGACAAAGGAATAGTAATAACGAAGAACAAAACAGTTTCATTGGAAATCATAAATCACAAGGAGTGGATGCATCTGCACTAGCCATTGAGAACGATTTTGAGCCATGTCACCAATTGTTTCCAACCATTTGTTTTTACCGTCCCGAGGACCCCAACCGGTCAGGAAGTCTACACCTTCCTTCGTGGCTTAGACTAACTGTTGTAGATTTCATTGACTGGTGCCATGTTTTTGTTTGACCGCCGCTAGCTCTTTTCCGGCCTGGCCCTATATCAGCTAACATATTGACTGTAGAGGGATTAAACGCTTACAAATGATGAGGTTACAACAATTTAGTGATAGAAAGGATTAAATACATTTTCTAGCGAAACAAACTAATACCTAAATCATTAAGAACAGAACGCAAAGTGAGCAGAAAGTAACACATCAAAGAAAGAAGAGTAACTAAGGTCAAATTGAGAAAGTTGTCTGAACTCAAGTTACCCGGAACAAACTTTTCATAAACTAGACTAAGACCTGTATTTAACATATGAGTACTGATGATATTAAGTATTTACCCATACTGAAGTAGACGGAAGGACTCAAATCCGTGATCTATCGGCTGAAACGAAGTGTTTAAGCCAGTGAGCCGCAATACCACTAATTCAGAAAGAGAATATTTATGCTGGTTGATTGCCCTACATGGAGTTACACTGAATTTTTACTGCGTCTTTGAATAATACATTATTTCAGACTTTAAAAAGTGATGTAGGTTATGCATAACCAAAGATGAGAAATCGAATGGACTAGACGATAGACAAAATATTTGTGAACCAAATAGTCAAATTCTAGTAACTATCAATACAAATTGTAATCACGTGATAATGATAAAGAGGAATTAAAATTATCTTTGTGTAATTGAGGTTATAGGATGAAACTAATATTCACATGTGTTTTTTTCTCAATAATCCGTATTTCGTTGGAATGACAAGCTATGCATATGACAGACTGAGTGGCAAGTCAACGTAAAACTTTCGATAGGACTACAATGATTTAAACTATTACATTTCGAAACAGCATACAAAAAAGAAAACAAAAATAGAATGATATTGCACCAAAACACAAATCGTTCGTTATTGTAGCCCGATTGAGACCAGTTTTATACATATACTGTCTTTATAATAAGAACACTCACCGAAGATGTGATTTTTCTTCATCTGTATGTAAGTCCTGTAAAAAAGATAAAGAAATACATGAACTCAGTGCTTAAATACTAAAGGTTAATTTGGATACCAGAACAATAACCATTCAGAAAGTCAAGCCGCAAACTCCAAAATTGCCACTAAAAGCCCTTACACGACATCTTATCTACTAGCAGTTTCCAGTGACTAAAAGCAGTAAGGACGAAGACACATGCCAAATGCAACATAAACAGAGATAGGTAAGCTCATGAAGCCCATTAGCCTTCAATACGTTATTTACTTACGTAAACTGATATTTTATCTTCGGTCATAGTAAAAAGCCTAATATGTATAAAGAACTGAGTAATGAATAAAAAGAGCATACTTTGAATTAGTTGTGTTCTTCTAGCTGGTTGATTTAACTGAAAAGCTTTCGTCATCCTTCTAGACAACATATTCAGCGCAGGTTTTAGTAAAAAATGGACTTATTTAAATTCTCCATGAATGACATAATTATATCGCCTGGCAACCACTGTTGTGACTGACTGGCTGTTAATTTTTGTCTCTATTGTCTTCATTGACTTGGAATTAGAACTTTCTTGTCATGTGAATAACTTTTTATTAGCTGGTAAATTTGGTCTATAGTAATGTGTTTGTTAGTCACTGGCTGATTCACCTGAGTACCAGGCTTCTAGGAATTCGCTGGCACTTTTGGTGTTTTTTCTATTTAAAATTCCGACATTATCCCGATAAAATTGGTGTCCACAATTATCCACATGTGAATTGATAAAATGCTCGCATGATTTTGTTACGTATTTTAATTTTCTAAAAAGTTCTTAAGATACATTATATCAATTCGCCAATCCAATTTTTAGAGAAAATCAAAAACATTCAAGTAAATGACAATGAAATAATGTTGTTCTTTGGTGTCACTGCCTTATATACTTCAGTTGGTTTAAAACTAAGAAACGAAACCTTGAAGCAACTACTCTGCAGCGATGGGAACACGAAAACGCAATGTTCAACTTGCATGGAACTCATAGAATTATGTCTTACAGCATACTTTCAATTCAATATTCAAATAAACGAAAAGATAAATGGAGCACCAATGGGATCCCATTATTAATAGCTGATGTCGTTATGCAAAGATAAGAATTAATAGCCCTACTTTTAACTAAATCAAAAATATGGGTACGTTGATGATACATTTGTCATAGTTAAAAGAAATTATTTGGAATATACTCACAAATTAATAAACAACATATTTGAAGACACTAAATTCACGAGAAAAGAAGAATTAGACTACGAAATTCCATTTTTAAATGTCTTAATCAAGAGAACTAACATAGGAAATTTAGAAACAAGTATATAGAAAATTAATGCACACAGACCAAATACTCAACTATAACAGTAATTACCAACAAAAGAAACTATGTGCAGACATTGTTTAAAAGAGTCCAAACACATTGTAGCACTCCTGTGTTGAAGAGAATGGAGGAAAAATACCTACTAACCGTCTTCAAAAAGAATGCATATCCCCTCAATTTCATCAAAAAGTGTTTAAACTCCAGCCATAACACCACCAGCAAGCCAGCATCAAAGATCACAAAAAAATTCATCCTACCATATATAAAAAATACCTTTGAAATAACAACCAGAATTTCAAGACCGTTTGAAATAGATATAGCACACAAGCCAGCACAATCACTTCATTTGGTATTGTGCAAACCAAACGATCCAAGAGAAAAAGAAGATAAAACTAATACCATTTACAAAATAAACTGTATGGACTGCAATAAACGTTATGTCGCTCAAAGTGGGCATCCCATTCAAATCCGAATGCCAGAACAAAAAATGGCTGTGAAAAAAGCATTATATATATTCTTCAGTATCAATGCATGTGAATAATTATGGACACGAATTTGATTGGGATAATGTCGGAATTTTAAATAGAAAAAACACCAAAAGTGCCAGCGAATTCCTAGAAGCCTGGTACTCAGGTGAATCAGCCAGCGACTAACAAACACATTACTATAGACCAAATTTACCAGCTAATAAAAAGTTATTCACATGACAAGAAAGTTCGAATTCCAAGTCAATAAAGGTGACCAGGAGAGTGGTTAGGACTCTCGCCGACCATGCAAATGGTCTGAGGTTCGATCCCCTGCCGACGCACACCTGATATCTATGGTTGGCCTGCAAAACTTGGGCTACTGATATCACATGCTGAAAATTTCATACTTGTACCAAAAATACAGTGTATAATCAAGCTATAACCAAAAAACACTTAAATTAACAACCAGTCACGACAGTGGTTGTCAGGAAATACAATTATGCCATTCATGGAGAATTTAAATAAGTCTATTTCATACTAAAACCTGCGCTGAATATGTTGTCTAGAAGGATGACGAAGGCTTCGCAGTTAAATCAACCAGCTAGAAGAATACAACTAATTCAATGTCATCCACTAGAGTATACCATGTTGAGGAAGGGCGATGGATGGAACAAGGTATATGATCACTCAATAGTGAATGCTTAAGGCATCCAATAGTTTTTGTAAATACAGATGATTAAAATACAACAAAAGTGGATAGATTTCATACATGAATGAATAAAACCGAAGCTTAATGACCAACAATAATAAGCAGAAAGGGGGTCATTACACAGTTTCAACGCATAGCGCATACACGTTAGTTGATCCAATTCCACATAACTGACAGATTCATTTTGTATATCTGAAGCTCAATTTTCCATTTTAATATTGCTCATTTAGTTTCCGACATGTTTGGACACAGTTCTTCATCTATAGGACTCATGTCTGAAAGGCACATACTCAATAATTTACACTCCTAAAGTGAATACTCGCCTTATGCTTATTCACTAATCAATATAAATAGTGAGTGAAAAATTCACTGATATCCTTCTTCGTGTCTAATCACTCTGGATGGTTCCACGACCTTTATGAACGTGGTTGGATTTCAGCAATATTTATCTAACTTTATGGAATCGGAAAACATGTTGAATATTGGTTCATAGAGGAGGAAGCGAAAATTCTATATTCTACAAGATAGGGTATAATTTTTTAACAGCAAACTTCTTTGAACAGAGTCTAAACATCACCAATGAAATGTAGTGTTTGTAGAAAATTCCAATGCACGAATCACCATTATCTCACTTATTAGCAACAAACGTCCGACTGTTTGTGGAAATCACAATATTTGCTGTAAACCAAAGGATATATATATATTCAAGTGCGTCCGTGGTATAGCAGTTAGGACGCTTGACAACCATGTTCATGGTCCGGAGTTCGATCCCCGGCCGACCCACTCCTTTACCTCGCTTAGCCAGAAATAATCCTGGTAAAGGTTGGACATGAGACTGGCAACCCCATCCTGTAAAAATAAACACTGCTACAGAAACTTCAAGCCACAAGCTGGAGGCCGTATGTTCAACTGGGAACGTGAGGGAAAAATTTAAAAAATTAATATATATATTCACACTATGCACTTAGTTATTACATGCGTGTGATGGACAAGGAAACTATTACCTTATTACGTTTAATTAGTTTGAAAACATTTTCTTTATCTTTCCCGTTCATTGTATAAATGATTCAGTAGTGGAATGCAGGAGATTCAATCACAAAGCCAGTATTTTGATCACAGATACGCAAACCTAAAATGAAAAAAAAATGCCTAAGGGCTAAGAACTGCTAAAATTACACAGTAATACAGATGAGGCAACAGAATAACTAAAATATGTGAAGCGCGGTTATTTCGATAGCTTTTAAAGAGTGAATCTACGGAGTCTAATATGTAAGACGGTGGTAAGCACAAATCCTCGTCTAGACCCAAATCATTTTTTAAAAAGACATCAGTTGGGCAAAAACTAGTTAAAGCAAACAAGAATGCATCACAAAAATTAAACCATACAACAGAAACAACAGTTTGCTGTCATTAACACAGAAGATAAATTACGCCTAAAATGCCATTCGACGCATTAATATATGCTTTATCAAGCAGCGAGGAAACGAGGAGTTCAATAAAGATATCATTTATAATTATCAAAAGCTGTATATTGCAATTATCACAAATTGTAGTTCTACAAGTTATCATAGTTACATTATTTGATTGGACAGTGGTAAAGGTGAAATTAAGAGAAGTTTATTTAACACCATATTAAGATGACCATAAGTCGCAACCATGAAAATATGGTTGCATGAAGAATTAAATAGTTCTTTTTCGGAAAAGAGGTGTAATCAAAATATGCAAAGTAACGGCATGAAATGATACTTTGTAACTGAAAAACGAAGAAATATGACGAAGACTATAAAACTGTTCTAACTTGTAAAATGAGAGTGTACAGCAATTGCGACTGTACAGCTGTTACAGAAGTTATCTTCGCTGGACTTGTTGTACTCTACCTAATATCGTAATAGATATTTCCATTAACATGTAAAAATACATAATATAGTTTTCTGTCCCACTGAATGAAATTATCAAGAGAATGCTGACAAAATGCATTTACATATACGTCTAAAAGCTACGAAAAAGCCACAAACATTATAAGAAACACTCAAAACTATGGCATCCGGCATCAGAGAGCAAACACCACTAAGCCTGTTTCGTGTGTAACTCGATTCATGACATTTTGAGTAGTGAGGCTGTTTCAATCAAATTACTCCAAATATGAAGACACTTATTTGCAACATATAAGACCTGACCAAGCAACATGATGCACGCATACACATTATTCATTCACTTTACAAGTTGCAGTAATGCTCCGGTATTAACTACAACCACCCTGCTAACACTTTAGAGAGACAGTTATCTGACTCTGTACTACGGTTACCCTGAGGGTCTGTCTGAAATACTGAGTTTAAATATTTTTAACGAAGCCATTCCCAAAGCACTAACTGTTCGTCACTCGAAATAAGAAAATCACCCATTTAGAGTTAGCACATTATCCTCATTGTTGTTGCAGAATGGAAGGATGTGAATGTTAAATAAGCTCTATGAGTATTTGCGCTGCAGTGCGACATATGCGGTGGCATCACTACAGTACACTTGCTGATACAGAATTAACCACTGATTTGAAAAAATATTGAGGATAAAAACACATCTTAGGCAAAACTAAGTGCAGCGTACTTTCCAGAATGCGTCGAGAATTCTAAATACCTGGGAGTGTCATACATCCTTCTCTAGCACAAATTAGCTGAGTTATTGTAGCTTCCGTAAAATGATACCAGTCATGCTATAGGCAGTAGGCTGACATTTAATGTGCTTACTCAGATTCTATACAAAATACTTTATACTGCATTATAAACGTCTTTCAGTAACGTAACATTTGAAACGCCGCCTACAATCCTGTGTTCAATATATTTGTGGTGGGCGGATTCTATTGCAGTAGATCTAACTGGTCGCCTAATATATGTTGATCCAGTGGTGAGGGAAACAAGGCGAAGTGCACGACAAACAGTTTGATGACACATGTGCTTAACCATAACGTGAAGTGCCACTGAAATTTGGGTGTTATATTTACACCCGATCATTTTGCCGGGAAGGGGTTGTTGGGGCTTCTGATCGACCGGCCTGAATTCAGAGCACGTCACAAGGTCATTCAGTGTTGTACCTTCACAGAGGTATGCTTCTCATTAACTCGAACTATTCAACATTTCAGTGGTATAATCATCTCACACATTTGTGTGTGAGGCAACTGTCTGCTTTTATTATCTTATATTGTGCATCATTCAGAAGATCCTCATATCTCTTCGGGAGTGGTATCATGACAATTTTGTGGATTTTGAGGTGAGACCGCTCTTTTACACATGAACAGTTCAGATGTTAGCTCACACAGCTGCAGTAGATCTACATACGTTTCCTTAAATAATTGGTTCTCCTTTCACTCTCTGCCTCAGGAGTGTCCCATGATCGCTCAATGTATATAAGTGGGGTAGGCTAATTCCTAACAGAGATTGAAAAGTTGTTTGTACCCCAGAGGTGTGAAAATCGTGGCTCATCACTTGTTTACGCTAAATATCAGTCCACAGAAGACAACACAATTCTACTGAATAATTATGTAGTTTTGCTAAACTGATAGAATTCAAGATCGAGTAATAATAATCTTTTAAAGGTTGACGGATATTAAAGGTTTGACGTGATATCTCGTTCAACAACTTCTAATTAATTTATTCTCGCGTACCAAAGACAAAGCAAAAGCCAATAATTGGTCGTCCAAACGAAGAAATGTATTTAGGAACCAAAACCAGCCGATAGACGAACGCTTAGCTAGCTAGTGATCGTGCACGTTACACGACGGGGTACCAAATGGCGGGGATGCTTGACCGGAAGCCTTCAGCTAAACAAGTCGACTTAAACAGTGGTGGTCAGCATCCAATGAGTGATTGCTGTGGTCAATAATTTTGGGGAATTATTTACCGCTACAGCTCACTCCCCCCCTAGTGGGGTCGTGAGGACCCTAAGACAGAACCAGCCGGAAGTAAAAAAAACTCGATGGTTCCCTTTCGGGTGAAAAAAATCTTCCGAGCGGCTTGGTCTTATGCCTACTGGTTTGTCTGCCTATGCTAATGGGGTGTTTGTACATAGCTTCCTGGTTGTTGTTCGTTGGATTCCGTGCTTCGTTTGTTTCCTGTCCAGTGCCCGTCGCACCTGGAAAAGAAAACAAGAACGCTAAGAACCATGTCGAGGAAAATGTACGAAATGAGCTTTTTGGTTAAAAAAAATTGTGTGCATTTACTATACAGTAAAATAATGCTAAGTTCAGAACATCGAAAAAAAAATACATCTAATTAATTTTTTTGTGTATGTTACATGAACTGTTGAAAAAAAATTTTGTGTTCGGTGGTACTGTATATAAAAAAATTTATACGTCAAAAAAAATAGTTAGTACCACAAACGAGTGAGTTGCGTGAATCACACGACTTCGTTAAGTCAAATAAGTGTGCAAATGTTCTGGGAACCTTACGGTGCGTCCAGAACGGTTTTTCTTAGGAGGCTCAACCTTAGTAGCCAGTGGGCGAATGCCCTTGCAGTCAATAGTGTGACCCAGGAAGTCGAGTGAGTCAACACCGATTTGACACTTTTGAATATTGATGGTAACACCATGTTGGCGTAACCTGTCAAATGCCAAGTCCAAGTGCCTAAGGTGAGTTTCCTTGTCTGGACTGGCAATGAGGCAGTCGTCTAAGTATGCGTATACAAAGTCGAGACCGCGAAATACTTCGTCAATGAAGCGTTGGAATGTTTGGGCTGCATTCCGAAGACCGAATGGCATACGTAGAAATTCAAAAAGTCCGAAAGGCGTAATGATAGCCGTTTTCGGGATATCTTCTGTTGCCATCGGGATTTGGTTATACGCTTTAACCAAGTCGATTTTGGAGAATATAGTCGCGCCGGATAAGGTTGCCGTCAAGTCGTGTATATGAGGCAACGGGTAGCAATCAGGGGTTGTTTTGGCATTCACTCGCCGGTAATCACCGGTGGGTCGCCAATCGTTGCTATCCTTTTTCGGAACCATATGAAGTGGGGATGCCCATGGGCTATTCGAAGGTCGAATGATGCCAAGGCTAAGCATATGGTCAAATTCATTCCTGGCGATTCTCAGTTTGTCAGGAGCTAATCGTCGTGCTTTAGATGTCACAGGTTGTCCTGTGGTAATGATGTGGTGCATAACATTGCTGGTTATGCACGGTAGGTCGTTCGACGGGCAGTTAAGTTCCGGATACTTGTCAACGATAGGTTGAAAAGTTGGATCAAGAATTGCCTTTATCTTAACGGGTGACAAGCTAGGGCCTATGTAGGTAATGCCTTTGATAGACAGACTAGTAGTATTGTCAATCAGTCGTTTTCGGCGGACGTCTACGAGTAAATCATGATGATTAAGTAGGTCCGTGCCAATGATGGGCATTGTAACGTCAGCGAGAAGGAAAATCCACCGAATAGGTTTGCGTAAACCTACGTTCAGATAGACGTATTTCCTACCAAAGGTTGCGATTGGTTTTCCATTTGCAGCCTGTAAGTTGAAGGTAGGTTCCTTCTGTCGATCTGCTGCTGTAGCAGGAAGGACGCTGACTTCGGCGCCTGTGTCGACTAAGTATCGAGTCTGGCTTATCACATCATGGATGTAAAGTAGGCGGCTAGTGCCACCGGCGACGGTTGCCGCTAACGCGTGCCGGCGGGATAGTTTCCCACAGACTTTGAGACATTTCCGAAGTTACAAGGCTTACGGCAACACTTCGCTTCTTGGCCATAGGTGTTGTGGTACCAGTGTAACAACAGAAGACAAGGGTCAGGCAACAGATCGTTTTATTATGAAAATCAACACGTATTTATACATCTTTCAACTACATTATTATAGACAAGCGCAGTCATCTGATTGGTTGTTTAGGTAGACAAACGCAGGCTTCTGATTGGTTGTTTCGGGATTCCTTGACAAATAGAGTTCTCTCTGCGAATCATATTCTGCCACGTTAACTTTGCTGTGATTGGTTGTTGACTCAGGCTTGTTCATATTTTCTCACGGCCCATATTAGTGACCTAGACCTTAACGTAGATTAGTGCCAACCAATCGGCTAGCAGCCTGCTCTCACCACACTCGTCCCCCCGTCAAATACGTGCGACTGAAGTCGGCTTGATCTACTTGGTGCAGGCGTCATCGTTGGCTTGTCTCGCTGTATCCATTTCTGGAGCTCGCTGACGTTCACGCGCCTCTCATTGTTCGCCATTGCGACTGTGTCTGCGTAACCCCATCTCGAAGTGACCATATATGGTCCTTCCCACTTTGGAAACTGTTTGCCTGACCCTGTCGAACATTCGTCCATACTTCGGCCCACACCTTCATATGCTGCTTTCGCCCGACCTCCCAG
Organism: Trichobilharzia regenti; assembly: GCA_944472135.2. Lineage (NCBI taxonomy): Eukaryota > Metazoa > Platyhelminthes > Trematoda > Strigeidida > Schistosomatidae > Trichobilharzia > Trichobilharzia regenti. The sequence goes on from OX235265.1 coordinate 51,109,926, forward strand.
CAGCGTCTCAAGTAGCAGCTCCATCGCTGGCAGATCTTGAACGCCACTCAACTGCGCAGAAGCCTTGAAGTCCTGCCCGAAGATCCATATGTCTCCGTCAAAAACTGCAGGGTATAGGCTTTTCATTTGTCGGTAGGCAGCGACACCAAATGTAACAACAGAAGACAAGGGCCAGGCAGCAGATCGTTTTATTATGAAAATCAACACGTATTTATACATCTTTCAACTACATTATTATAGACAAGCGCAGTCATCTGATTGGTTGTTTAGGTAGACAAACGCAGGCTTCTGATTGGTTGTTTCGGGATTCCTTGACAAATAGAGTTCTCTCTGCGAATCATATTCTGCCACGTTAACTTTGCTGTGATTGGTTGTTGACTCAGGCTTGTTCATATTTTCTCACGGCCCATATTAGTGACCTAGACCTTAACGTAGATTAGTGCCAACCAATCGGCTAGCAGCCTGCTCTCACCACACCAGCACCAGTCAGGGTTTTTCAGTGAACGTGGTTTGGACTTAGATCGACCACGCGAGTTCCTGCGTTGAGGAGATTTAGGACGACGGTTGGAGGATTTAGAATGCGTGTTTGACCTAAACATCTGCTGAAGGGAGTTGCATAACTCTGTCATTGCAGGATCCTCACTCGAAGTCTGCTTAGTCATTGAGCATATTTCGGGGACAGACCGTTTAGTTATTTCTAGGATCTTATCTGCAGTAATAGCTAAGTTCTCTATTACAGTAGTCTCAAGTGTCACAAGTACGGTCTGTACAGATTGTGGCAACTTGGTTAAGAAGAGTTCTCTAAACAGTCCTTCGTCGAACTGACATTGGCCGACGACTTTTTTCATGCTTGTCAGCATGCTCACGGCTGACTGATCTCCTAACTCGATGTTGCGAAATAATTCATCTAGACGTTGTCTGTCCGTGAGAGCGTTTCTCCTGAGGAGGGATGCTTTCAGCAACTCGTACGAGTTACTTACCTCGGGACTCAACATCTGTGATGTTACGTACTCGCTGAATTCCCGTGGTAGGGCGTGAATAACTGCAAGTAACTGTGAACGTTGATCAGTTATCCCATGCTCACAAAAATCTGCTTCAGCTAGCAGAAACCACGTTTCAGCATTATCTGGCCAGTATGGTACGAGCTGAATGGTTTTAGGAGTTGAGCGGATACGGATGACCTTGGGACTAAGATCACTCATGACGAAAACTATATCGAATAATATATGGTACCAGAACAAATACAAAATGGAACGAACTCACCGGGATTATCTGAGTAATTGTCGTAGATGAAGTTCGCGGTTAGGCTCACCAGTTTAAAGGTGGGCGGAGATTAAAGGTTTGACGTGATATCTCGTTCAACAACTTCTAATTAATTTATTCTCGCGTACCAAAGACAAAGCAAAAGCCAATAATTGGTCGTCCAAACGAAGAAATGTATTTAGGAACCAAAACCAGCCGATAGACGAACGCTTAGCTAGCTAGTGATCGTGCACGCTACACGACGGGGTACCAAATGGCGGGGATGCTTGACCGGAAGCCTTCAGCTAAACAAGTCGACTTAAACAGTGGTGGTCAGCATCCAATGCGTGATTGCTGTGGTCAATAATTTTGGGGAATTATTTACCGCTACAATCTCATTATAGCTCCTTGTTGCAGCGAAGGGGTTATGTTCTTTCAGTTGAATTTACACAATTTATTGGCGTATCTAGTCCTCTTCCGTCTGTGCTCATCCAGTTCGTGATTCCACTTCTTTGCCGATCTCCTTTTTATAGACTCTTTGAAAGTGTTGTTTGTTTGAAACTCAGTCAAACGCCCTGGCTAGATCTAAAACAATGCGTGGATTGGAATGTGCTAGCTCCACAATGCCATTCAGTCGCTCAGTGCCGTTCAGAAGTTGGAACATACAACCAGTCTTTTCCGAAGCCGCACCGATTACTTTCAGCGATTCCCTTTCCAATCTAATGCAAACGCTCACATCACATACTTGAATATTGCACTTCTGTTAAGCCTCATATAAGCACATATTCTGACGAAAATTCTATAGTTTCTATTTAAGGCTTGTTTAAAACAACTTTCCATTTCCTCACACCTTCATACCGCACTGACTACGTAAACTGATACTCGTATTTTGGTCTGATTTCTTCTTAAAAACTCCCCCCCCCTACATCAAGCTCTTCGCGTGCCCTCTGACAGATGCGCTGTAAACTACGTCATCCAGTGAGCTCCCTTTCCGCGGATTGCCGTTTCCATGAAGGCATAGCTACTGACTACTGTCTACATCAGACTCTTCACCCAGTCACTATGCTCATCTCCTTCTTAACCCATGGTACTCGTAATGAACCTTCTTTTACCCGTACTTAACTTCACTGTATCAGAATTACGAAAGACGCTCATCCGCAGTATGGGACAACTTGTCGGTGCTTTCGTCCCTGTTCTAGAGTCATAGGTCCCCTGACTCTGAGCGCGACCTCACTTTTAGGCTTGTTCTAGTATGACACCAAGAAATAAGCCTGTCCTTTAGACTACGGTTTGTGGGCACTAACCCTGATATCTGATTATAAGTTACTAACCAGAGATGATGATAACATCAGGACCTGCCACTTCCCACTGACCCAGTCCATGGAAAATATTGGGATTATAGGCTTGCTGGAAATTGTTTATTTACCCTGCTTTATTCCTCAGAACTTGTCTCACAATTTATATACTTCGATTGAACAGTAAAGACAGTCCTATAACCAACTATCTACAATGTCTTTATTGAAGAATAAAATATCGTCTCACTTAAGTATATTGAAAGGAGGTTTTAGGTATCTAAATCTGTCTTTCACTCCCTTTTGAATGTTAACGGTGCTCCTCTTCGAATACCAGATCTCCTCTCCGTCTCTGTCACTAGTTCTGAAACCGCGTCTACTTAAATGTTGTAACAGGACACGTACGCACCGTTTCAGGATACGCACCAGACACAGGTTCGTCAGCTTTTACTCTAGGAGGCCAGTTGGTCAGGCTGCTTACGCAGATTCTAGCTCGCTTTCACTTGGCTTCAACCAGAATAACTCTCATGACTACTGTCTGGCCATCTATCCTGCCAGACCTGAGCTCTGGACACACTACATGCTGACTCATTAGCATTGCCCACCTAACCTGTTGGCAAGGCTGTTCTTAACATCGCCGCGACTAGTGAAAGGAGAATATAACACTCTGATTATCTCCACTGGTTCAGAAACAAATCAACAAACTAGGGGAGACCATTGCTAACATCTTTGAATCAACAAAGTTTGGGATGTCCTTCATCTTCCACTAATTTGACTCAAACGATTCTCCACCTGCAGTAACTGACTTCCCCAAATGGAAATGCATTTCCTTCCTAGATGACCGCAGATTTACAGCAAATAACTGTATTCTCGCTGTCGTTGAAGCATCTTGTAACTGCGTGGAACTCAAGAAAGTTTCGGCTATCCATACGGTAGAACGCACAGATTGGTTTCCTTCGTTCAAATCATAACACGTAGGTTTTGGATACACAAACCAAAAACCAGACATGGATTATTTAGCTTAATTCTGTGGTTTATTATTATCCTAGTTACAGCGCAGCTGTCTTTCGCAAAAGATCCACTCAAAATTGTACCACTTCGACGACGAACAATTTTCAGCTATTGCATTCATCTGTCTGCGTTATTTCGTTTTCATATTTTGAATTTAATTCATCATTTGCCACTTAGGATCAGAAACTGATGTTTAGATATTGATAAAACAGTGCTCTATCGTTATGGTTTAATAACAAACGGCAGGAGATGGAAGCCAAGGTGTATTTCCTATTCACTAAACCTCTGTTTTTATAAATCCGGTTTTATATTCATCAACCAATCAATGAGCGTGTGATTTTGGTTTGCATGAAATAACACGTATATAGTAATCTGTTTCTAATTCGGTATTCATCTTTGGAAATATGTGAAAATAATATTCCGTTGGAACACTGTCTGTATCCCACCACCACAGTATGACTTTATTCACAACGAATAATTGGAGCGTCACCTAGCAAATAAATCAGGCGTGAAATCAAAAGTATCTTAGATGCTTTCGCAATATGCGCCAACATCCTAAAAGGTATGAATTATTTCGAAAGTAAAAGCAGACAACAAGATATTCGTATTTTGTTATGAAAACATGAATGAACTTCATAAACATAATGAACATCATACTTTTAAGAAAACCTTTTATTGTCTCAAAATATAAATAAAGTTTATGTACAATAAGCACTGAGTAGGTAGAGGTGTGTGCATGGAAAGAAGGTAAACGAAACACTGAAAATTGAATATGTATATAAATGGTTCATAGTTTACAAATTCTACCGGCCTGTAAAGTAGTACCGTAGAGGACGCATCTGATGAAAGGTGATCTTGTGGGATGATTTTAAGTTATTCAGAGTTACATAAATATGCATAAATAGAAAGTTATGTAGACTACTTTCCCCAATGTATGTGATCTACTCTGTATCGCATTACACAAAAATTTGATTTACTTATTATAAATAAGACACATAACCATGTTGTATAATGAACAACAGAAATGTAATTTAACTTTTGAACATGATCAACGGGAGGGTATATACGGGGGCAGAAATTAACTGAGGATTACATAGGATTATACTGACTAAAAATTGTAACACACCGATCGGAAAGTTCTAGAATATTAAATTGTAAACTCAAAGTTAACTAAGTTTCATTTAGACTAGTATTTAAAAACAATTATAAACGTTATACGACATTTGAGATATGATAGATAATCACAATTTCAGAGTGTAAATCAAAATCCTTTCAGGATAATTAAATTATTGCATGCTTGGGCTATCGTGATTGTTTCCAATCTGTACAGATGAATTATGAAGTTGTTCTGTTTCTGTAGCGTCTTCGCAACTCATCAATGGTTCTTCAGTTACACCATCGACAATCACTTGATCGTCTTCTAATTTCACACCACTTTCCTCCTGTTTATCTGAATTGAAATTTTCAACAAATTTAGACCAATGGGATTCAAAATAAGCTCGCATTGTGTGCCCAGCTCGTCCGATCTCGGAGTCATCTTCATTGAAAACTTCACAGTTAGAAAACATAAGACGGACATCATGAACCCAGTGATCAAATGAAGCATAAGTTCTAAAATTAAGCAATGAAAGTAGTACAAAATGTTAAATTTAGCAAAATCATTCATATAGTAATAATAATAATCTACTTTATTCCAAAAACAGTACTTATGATACAGAATGGAATTCTCAGCATTTGTCACAATATTGCATCTCATTTACTTAATATATAAATAAAATTAAAAATATCAATAGAGAATAGGCGAGAGATGAAATAAAAATGTCGGGTGAAAATTTAAAAGTCATAGAAATAAACATCCATGTCAAGAAGGAGTCAAATTCATGTACTTGAAGACAATACGCACAAGTTACTTTCTGAGAATTATAAAACTAGTTTCATTAGGTTTCACGGAGAAAATATTGTCAAGTCATTCCACACGACTATGAAGGATGGGTTCACCTTGAATTTCACCGCCAGTTGAAATTAGCTAAAGAAGCATAAAAAGCCAAATAGAACGAGACAACTGTTTTGCCATAGCCTGACTTCTGTGATTTCGTAAACGATGGAACACCAAATATTCAGGTTTCAAAATGAGCACGTTAACGTACATAGTAAATTAAAACCCAACAAATTACTGATTTCTAACTCTTAACTACTCTGGGTGCAACACTCCAGGTGTCAACTGTTTTCTGTAAGTAACTATCCACACACCAAAATTAGTGGATGGCACTACTCACTATTTTTCATAATAAAACTCAAGGTAATTCATCTCGAAATTAATCTACGACTAACAATTTATCGTTTAGTAGTAGTCACCATCCAAAGGAATTTCGTGAAATAATAATGAGAAGCTGTGACCGATAGAGTACACCAAGTCTGATCAGCTAGAATGACAATTTGCACGATCTATTTCATCACAACAGTCTTGACTTTGTTATGTGATTCACAGACTTGTTAATCCTTATCTCTTATATCCCATGTTGTTATTTTCTCCATTTTCTTTTGTCTTACTTCACCTTACATTATCGTATTTCAAACATTTTACTCATATTACTATATCGACGATGGTTTGTTCATTTTATTTTCCTATCATTTAAACATGATAAATTCAGACAATTCAGAATGTATCTAATCATCCTACCATCTATTAACGCTTGTCTACTGAACTTTGGGTTGACCTTTCTTTATTTATTCATATTTTCAATTATTTGTGATAAATAATCATCCACACCAATATTACCACACTCTAGTATTTCCACCAACTGTCAAAGAAATGTTAACACACACATATAAGGAAATCGATTGTTAATATTACGTATGTGTGGATAAATACGACTGTACAGCTGTGAAGTCGAAATCGTCGAAAAGAGAAATCTCTCCATCGAAATCATTGTTTTATGTCTCAATCAATGAAAATTATTAACTAAGGGCGAAATTCAGAAGATAATTGGAAATGATTACTGTGATCACAGGAGTGTGAATAGCAGACATTTTGACAGGAATTGAAAGATCGATAGTCAGCTGTAAGTAGTAACTTAACACGATCTACGGTCTACATTAATACACCGATAATGACTATTCATACTACATCACCATCGAACTTCACTTCGATACTTTACTTGGGTAGCAGTAGGTTTATGTCTAAATTGGTTTACTTCATTTAAAAGATTGATTATTGGACAAAGAATATTCCTTTTGATAACTTCATCATTAGGTTCTACAGTTATATATCCATTATAATGACAGAATGATTCTTATTGACAACATTAGTGTTTTTTTAAAGATAACGACGAATCACTGAAATCATAATTTCAAAAGTTATTTGCAATTAAATTGTCGGTGGCACAGTGGTTAGGACTCTTGCCGACCATGCACATGGTCCGGGGTTCGAGCCCGCGCCGACGCACATCTGATATCTATGGTCGGCCTGCAAAATTTGGGCTACCGATATCCATGCTGAAAATTCCATACTTGTACCAAAAATACAGTGTGGAATCAAGCTGTAAATCAAAAATAAAAATAATAGATCATGGTTTAAAGTATATGTATGCAGTAATATACGAAATTGTAATACTAAACCGAACGCCAATATTACAAAATAAATTTTTAGGAATGACAAGGAATGCACAATAATAAATTCTCATGAGTCATGTTCATATTAAGTTCAATTTATATTGATTATAAACTTCAGATGGAGGAGGGATCATATCAAGGACGGGGAGGAGAAGAAGGATTTTTTGGGTTAGAATTTACGTGCGCTGTATGTGTGTCAGTGCGTAAGTTAACTACTACGCTTAGATAAGAAAACAAAAGGTTAGTTAATGCAAGTGTAATGACAAAGGGTAGGGGAATCTAAATGTACAGGATGGATAACCGCAACAACGAAAGGTCCGATGCAATAAGGTATTATGAATTTTCAAACTCCACAGTATGCCCAGGCAGTGACAGTGACTGGACCTGTTTCTTCTGCACACAGAGCACCGGTTGTTTCAGGCCATTCGCGATAGCCTCTGCTGTTAAGAGTATGCGGTACCTGGATGATTTTGGCAATTTGTTTGGTACCCGATAGACGATGGAGAAGGACTCTTCAATACTGGCTTTGTGGCCAGTTTGAACCAGGTGTTCTAATATGGAACTATTGATGCTTCTAACCCATCCCATATGTCAAAATCTTGGTACTGACTGAATTCCTATAGTCCAGTTTGCAATGTGGTTATCCGGCTAGGTGACGCACCATCGCGGTGCACTCCAAATTTATGTTAAATGACTAAAAGTAGTTCCATCAAGAAGTCCTGAGACTAGGCTTACTGCCTATTGCCACACATCAAAAAGCCCTACCTGTAAAGTCGGAGTAAGTCATGTTCCCTCAGAGATTTGAAACCACACCTATCAGGATTGCAGTCAGAAAATGACCAAATAGCTGAAAATTTAACCTCTGTGACTGCAGAGAACTAAGTGATAACTAGTGAAACTATTAATAAAACGTGTCTTGTAACATGACATAGGAAAAAATAATATTCTGAAACGGTCTACACAAATATTTAGTTTGGCTAACTTGAATTTTTGAGGTGTAACAACGACTAGATCGGCCGGTTCATAACTTCTTAACACTCTGAGTTTTGAAGATGAATTTCACATAATTGTGTACTACTTCAACTGATTCCTTAATTGGATGGATGACAAGGAATAAAAATATTTTTTCTTTAGGAGAAACTGTGAAAACGACTTGTTTCTTTAGTGTCACGATATATACTACTTATAATTAGATATAAGTAGCTTATCGACAAAATCTTCAGAGAAGTAGTGGTAATATGCTTGTGAATACATGGGTCAATGAAAAAAACTGCGAGAATGTAAAACCACTGAAAAGAATTCAATGAGAAACAGACAAGAACAACATTAGTATTATTATTATTATTACGTGAGAATTCTGCAATGAATGTAAAGTTTATAACTTATTTCAAGTCTGACTTCAATCTGACTTTCACGAACTAACCTCAGTTAGAGAATCATTAAAAAACGAGGGAATACTGAACATCTGTTTCGACTTAAACTAAGACCCTGAAGCTGTGCACACCCATGGCCACGAACCCAGTATCTTGATTTTACAAAACGAGGTCATTGGTCATTCAGCAACTGAGACGGAATTTGATGATCCATCAGTTCTAACTTCTACCAATTCGCAACATATGTAACTCGAATGACAGCCGAAGTCATCTGTCCTCACACCCAACTCCATGAACCCCGCCGGTTACAGCTTTGCAGTGTTTCCCTAACTGAAGATGTTCCACAATCATACCTGAAGATAATCCAACTCCTGGAAACTAACACTTGAGAGGTTTGTGATCTCATCAACCTCCGTTGTATTTTTTCCTAACTAACATTACATCTACCTCCACTTCGGTATTGTAACAACAAAAGGCAAGAGACGGATGCCAAGGTATATTTTCTATTCACTAAACCTCTGTTTATATATATCCGGTTTATATTCGTCAACTAATCAATGAGCGTGTGATTTCGGTTTACATGAAACGACATGTATATAGTATTCTGTTTCTAATTCTGTATTGGCCTGTGGGAATATGTGAGAATAATATTCCGTTGGAAAACATTGTCTGTATCATACCACCACAGTATGACTTTTTTCATACTGAATGATGGAGAAATCTTCCTGCTATTGTATATATGAATAGTCAAATAATTTATCTTCATACTCTGTCAAAAAGAAATCACTTACTCAGGATCTTGTACTTTTTTCCTTATTGTCGACAAATCCATTGGATGCTTGATTATTTTCCGATAAATTGGCACTTGTTTAGGATTGACGGGTTTACGAAACGCCCATGAAGCTTCATGATTTAATAAATCGTCAGTCGCTCGACTATCGGTATAAAATAAAGAATATACAGATTAATAAATAAGAAACTAAAGATAGTACAACAAAAATCTCCAATTAGACATATCGGTGATGTTTTCCTCAACCACACAGGTGGTCCAGGTTCGATTCCAAGACAAAACGTACTACTAAATCTCACCTAGTATACTACCGGTAGGCAGTAAGCCTGGAAAAGAGGTACGGTGGTGTTAGAAGCTGGCAATCCTACCCCGTAAAAGTATAATGCCACTGCTGCTGAAACCTCAAAAGCTCAATGCTTCAGGCCTGACATTCCACTCGTAACTCAAAGTAAAAGAAATACGACGCTTAGAAGACAACATGCCGAGCTATGTAAAGCAGAGGCCAACAAGATCCACCTAAAGAAGTTGAACATATGTGTGTTTGGAAGGAATTTGAACAACGGTCATTACCTTTCTTATTCTGGTCAGTTTTACAAGAATGTCAAAGGTGAAAATTCTTGCCTCATGCTGTCGCTATTCACACGTTTTGGTTATTACTTTAACTGTCTTAATAATCTGCATACTTCAACTATTAGTCGTTCTTATGCAATCGATTTTAATCATATGACCACTCATTTTTTATTTTTCAAAATTATTTATTGTGTAACAACCACTTGCTTAATTTTCACTCTTTAATTGTTCCACTAAAAATCTATAAATTATAATCTGATTATATAAGTGAAGATAAATAACTTTTGTGATTTATCATATTATTTGAAGAGAGTGTGATTCTTGAGTATACAAGACTGAGGAAGGTAGAATACTTTTAAAAGAAAAATAAGAAGTTACACTCATTCCTAGGTCAGATAAGAATAAACTGAGTCAAATCTCTAAGGTTTATTTCAATCAATTAACACTGTTGATTAAATATACCTAACCCAATGCTGAAATGTCTTAGAAGGTGTAATAAAGCCTGAAGAATATTGAAAGATCATAACAGCTAGACTAACAGACAAAATTTCAAAAATATATAATTAATAAGGATGCTAACAAAGAAGTAATTTTGAGTAAATGCAAGTCAAAGCGTTTGAAACATATTTGTGGTTGTAAACAGTTAGCTTAAAGGAAGATATTCATATGTGGTTTAATACTGAAAAATACCAAATATTTAAATTCATTTAGACATCTATAAAACACAAAATAATCGAGTAAAGAATATCCTATTCGATAAATTCCTCTTCTGGCTCTACAATTATATATATGTTTATATACACAAAATATTCAAGATTGGTAGTTAATAACAATATTAGTGTTTTTTAAATAATATCGATTTGTAAAGTAAGACCATCTCATCTTGTGGAGACAGAACACAAGATTGACGTCAACCATGCTTTCAGGGTCATTTACCGCATACCTACGAATCCTAATTTTTACCTAAGATTTCGACTACTTAATATTGCTGAGGCTGTGGGGATCAACATTAAAAAGCCTAATTTATGCATCCAAAAGAAGTTCGTTCAGACATTATCATTACCTTGGCCATCCAGGTTTGAATTATCCTGAATTTCTGTGCAATTTCCCTAATTTTAATGGATATTCTATTCACTATTATATCTTTATTACTATTATAATCTAAGTATTTTTAGTGAACCGTAATTTCATTGATCTTACTTTACAAATCGATATTATTTAAAAAACACTAATATTGTTATTAACTACCAATCTTGAATATTTTGTGTATATAAACATATATATAATTGTAGAGCCAGAAGAGGAATATATCGGAAAAGGATATTCTTTGCTCCATTATTTTGTATTTAAATTCAGATATGAAATGCATCCTACTGATGGCATTCCCAGTATTTGAGCTAAGCTATTCATCATCTATATATAAGTTTATGAGTGAATTACAGTTTAAGCATAATTACCGCAGTATATCTGAGTAGTTAACTGCATATGCTAGGTGCCGTAAGCCAATGTATTTCAGCTTGATAAATGCAGAACGTGTGTTATAAAACGAACTATATGACACATTCATATAAACTGTCCTCTTCATTCTACAAACATCCAACAGATTCTCTTTAGTTTATTCACTGAGTCATTTTTCGTTTATAAGGCTCAATAAACGGAAGTTGCTAATATCAAGTGTTGTATGCATTTCTAAGAAATAAATACTTTAAATCGATTGACTGCGAAAAATTTTTTCTTGTTACTTTCCATGATACATTTCTCAGCAGCCCATCCCTAGCATCTGGGAGTGACTCCACACTCGGATACAACTAATCCCTGGACAACTACCTTTCAATACCATTGTAGATATTCATTATTTCTCATATAGTCATTATCATTAGGAAAATAAATCGTATTTGTTTTTCAATATAGCGAAAATACTCATTCAGACATCTATGAAATACAAAATAATTGAGAGAAGAATATCCTTTTCGATAAATTCCAATTCTGACTCTACAATTATATATATGTTTATATACATAGAATATTCTAGAAAAGTAGTCAATAACAATATTAGCGTTTTCTTTAAATAATATCGATTTGTAAAGTAAGATCAGTGGAATTACAGTTCACTAAAGATGCTTAAATAATAATAATAAAGATATAATAGCAAATAGAATATCAACTAAAAATAGGAGAATTCCACAAAAATTGAGGATCATTCGCACTTAGATGGCCAAAGTAAGGACATTGTCTGAACTAGCTTCTTTTGGACGCATAAATTAGACCTCTTAATCTGGATCCCAGCGGCCTCAGGAATATTTAGTAAACGAACTCTTAAGGCGAAATTGAGATTTGTTGGTATGCGGTGAATGACTTTGAAAGCCTCGGTGACATTTTGTATTCTGTATCAACAAGATGAGACAGAGTAGCTCTACGAATAGATTTTGTTTCTCCTTTACTTAACCACGTAGGATGATGTTCGACGAGAAACACGCCTAATTGTGCGGTCTATGTGACTGACTCCACAGGAGCAGTTAGATTGGTAGATACACATAGAAGAGGCGAAATTAGGCAGTTTATCTATTACTCCCGAACGCAAAATAGGTGTGGTTTTGAAGACACAGTGTAATTCAGCAGCAGGGAATACTGTTTTTATCTCACTCCTAAAGCATTGTCTTAGTATCTCGCAGACGTTGTACCTGAGGAACTGAATTTGTAAGAACAGGTGTTTTTAGGAGCTGTTGGTACCTTGGGCTGCCTTGATTTTAAATTCATATTCTTATCAATAAATTTTCCTGGATAATCGTTTTCACTCAGCTATCGTTTAATATTATTAAGTTCCTCATCAAGACATTCATCCGAGCAGATTGCTCTTGCTCTGTGAACCAAGCACTTTATCAGATTGCGTTTGTATTTCAAAGGCACGAAGCTGAATAAATAAGTATACTGACCCGTTGATGTAGGTTTTCTATATATACTTCTTATTGTGCCATCCTCTTTTCTGGTCATAAGGACGTCTAGAAATGAAATACTAGTCTTTTTCCTTCTCAGTAGTAAAATTTAGGTTAAATTTATCCAGGATGTTCTTTGCTTCCTTCTCATTTTTCATAATCAAAAATGTATCATCCGTGTACCGACAATAGAATTCGAGTTCATCAATAACATCTTTCAAAAGCCCATTTTCTAGTTTCGCGAGGAAAATGGCGGCTAGAATGGGTCCTGGTGGCGACTCCATTGCCACACCATCAATTTGTCTATATAGCAGTGGACATTCATTGTGCATTTCAAGAGAAGCTCTTTCATAAAAGATATGGGAATGCTAACATCGATGTTTCATCTTATGAGTTCTTGGGATACAAAGTCCACTGTTTCCATGAATGGCACATTGGTGAATAAGGAAGATACGTCAAATGATATCATGAATTTATTGTCAAGATTTAGATCTTTTATCCTTTCAACAGATCCAAAAGCCAGAAGAGGAAATAACTGAAAAGGATATTCTTTGCTCAATTATTTTGTGTTTTATTTGCTTTTTGCAATATTAACAGAAAGGCGCAGAAAGTCATTGGGTTCTTCGGGTGTCAGATAATTCTTTTAACTGTTTTCCGATATAGAAAATACACCCTTAAAGAAATCAGAAAGAGAAGATAACGAGGAATTGATTAACTCCCCTTTTTCATATCTTGATCGGCATTTATGATGTATATTTTTGTTTCCTAGCAGTTTCTATAGTTTGGTTTTGTAAGGATTAGTTATGTTTTACGGGTTGATCACGGATTGATATCAGTTAGAGAACCATTGAAAACCAGTTATTACTAACGCTAATTCTATGAATACCACATCACTGTTCGTTCATGTTAAGCGAATTGACATATATTCTATCCTATATTAACGTACTTTAGCTCTTGTATAAGAGACGAATGAATAACACTTTCCTTGTGCTGTACTCAATTTATTTGCTACCTACCTTTTATGACTATCTAGTGTTTCCCTTCCCTTCGTTCCGAGTGGAAATATAGGGCTTCAAGCTGTTGAAGTCTCAGTAAAGATGGTATTAATTTTACGGGATGGGATTGCCAGTCGTTTTACTTTGAATCTTTCCTCTTTTTCAAGGCTTACTATCGGACAGTAAACTATGAGAAGCTTAGGAATGTGTGGTTGACCAAGAATCGAACCCGAACCCGTGGTTAGTAAGCATTCTTTTCCTGGACAACCGACGCCTAAGACTAATATACTGTGATAATACACAATTATATTACAAGTATTATTGTGAAAAGCGTTATAAACTAGAAAATAACATGGAAACAATGTACGTAAGACTCTAGAAGAAGATAATACAATACTTCAAATTTCAGAAAGGAGAAAATTCTAGCCTTTTTCCCTAACATTTTCCCCGATGAGCTTAGATGCTTTGAGTTGAATTTCCTTTGAAGTCATAGCTAAACTTTTTTACCAATATTCTCTAAAGTTTACTAATTTAGAATAGTATTCGATCATATACAAAGGCTGATCAGTAAGCTGTAGACAGGTCACTAGTCGTCTTCTTTGAGACTGGTATTAATGTGATCGCTAAACCAGGTCCTAAAATTCTGTATCTTCAGAATGAAAAAAGTCAAATCAAAAAGATTTTTTCTTGAAAAATAGTTGAGTGATTGACTTTTAATTAACAAAAAAGTACCGTGATAAAATATGTTAAATCCCTGTTCGTAACTGACGGTAACCATGGTAATATATAATGAACTGGAAGTGTGTTAGTGAATGGCTTACTACAGTCTGTAAGAAAAGTATAATTGGACACAAAATTGTAGATATGAACAATCACTGAATTTGATCAGTATGTTCATATCTGAGTCAAAAAGCTTTAAAACAAACCGCGTTATACCATGTAAAACTGGTTAATTAACATTGAGGATTAAGACGCATTGAAACACTCTTCAAAACTGCTTACTCCTGTCTTCTGATTAAATTGAACCAAAAGTAAATTAAGAAATAGTATCTGCAATTGTGTACATGCTCTTATGGTTAAAGAATCCTTGAGCAAACAAATAATCTTCACCTTCAATTAACTCAATATGAAACACCACCTGGTTAACATACCTACTTTTATACAAATGAAGTGGAGAACAGCAAAAATATGGTAGTGTTCATGATTTCAAATTTCACTGATTGTAAGTTAGAATAATGCTGCTTCTCAGATCCATAAAATTCTAAGGCCATTAGGAATGAGCTTAACAATGGTTATTTAATTTAAGCATAGAAATAATACGTCGGCGGTTCCGTGATAGAATATTCCCCAACCATACATGTGGTCCGAGTTTCGATCTCTGGCCTATGCACTCCTTAGACTCACATGACTGGTAGTAAGCTTAGGCTAGCGGAAAAATTGCGCACTAGCCTAGCAACACCAACCCACAACAAATAAACACCACTAATACTGAAACTTCAAGTCTCAAGCTTGAAGCCTGATATTTCATTCCAAACGCATAGGATCAAGGTAAAAATAGAAACAGAAGGGGTTGATACATAAATCTGACTTTAGACCAGATATTAAAAGCATTCACCATGGCAATGTGAATACGCAAGAGTTTTAATCATAATACATCAGTATACCCTATAAATGATCAAATTCCAAATACGGAGAGATTATTATTATTACCACTATTATTATACAAACCTATTTCCTGCCCTCTGATTTTTCAGCCAAATAAGTTTTGTACATCTACAATGATAATTTTCGTTTCCCAATATTATTATTACCAAAGGCGGCTTATTTATAATATGTAGTCACAACAACAGACAAAACTTATTCAAACTCACTAATCAATAAAAGCCTGTCAAAACTTACCGACACCATTCAAGTTCATTAGATGTCATTTGATGAGTAATTTGATTGGTAGAGGGTCTTGATTCATCTAAATTAGTGTTTAAAAAATTCCCATCATTATTTGTGCTATTATCGCATGAACTAGGACTACTACTACTACAATGACGTCGACGATTTTCTTGATAGCCAGATGTTTTAGGAATTAATAAGGCAGATCGACGATGATAATGACGCTTGGATTTTGTTGGTAATGCACTGGAATGATAATTTGGTTTTCTACCACGTTTTCTAGACAATAAACAATCCGTTATGCCTCTATGGTAATTTAGTGTCTTTAGGCTTTTATCCTCAATATCACGTTGATGTCTAGATCTATATTTCAGTACTTTAGATGTTGTAGGAATGGGAATATTTACACTATTCAATGTATCATTATGTTTCCCATATTTATGGATTTTTTTCCACCATCCTCGATGTTTTCTATTTCTGCTCTGATTTTGTGGTCCAGTATTGATTTGACTTGATGTTCCAAATATCCCTAAAGCTGTTTCTTCTGATGCATCAAATGTAGTACTGTTACGCGAGTACATTTTGCGTTTCTTAACCTAAAAGGCAATTATTTACAAAAAATTGTTATACAATTATTTTCTTGAATAGCAGAGATATTTCAACATTTATTTGTGCATATTGTTTTCCGGATAACTGTAAAAAGGTATGGGGTTAATATTTGCTTTCAAGTTAACGAAAACTCTTATGAATAGAAATTAGTTTATTTACCAACAGCATTTCTTATATCTTGTGGAAGTAATTGTTACATATAAACACTGATCGTTAAGCAAAACCATACGCTGACTTACTAAGTGGTTACCATTACACTAAGACACAATCTCAAATATTTGAAAAGACACAAGTACGTGTATGTGACCCACTCCACCACAATCAAGAATATCATTGGTGATATTCCTGATCGCGGTGGATTGAATTACGCAACAGACTTAGGATAGAGAGAAGACAGGTACATAATGGATTTATGTCTAGCGTCACGCAAACTCGAACAACTACAGGTAAAAAACAAAAAGTTGGCAGAAGAAGCAGCGAAGCCAGGGTTTCAAGTAAACGAAAAAAGATCCGAAGAAGATACCTAACCCACAACAAAAAACATCAATGCCAGAAATCTAAACGAAGTCACATCCTTCACTTATCTAGGCACCGTCATTACAACTACAGGCGGAACAGATGAGGATATGAAAGTCGGTGTCGGGAAGACAAGTCAAGTATTCATTACTTGGAAATCAGTTTGGAAAAAACTGCTCTCCTCAGCATAAGGAACAAGATTCGTATTTTCAAAAATAATATCAAGTTTGTTCTTCTCTATCGTTCAGAGACTTGGTGCGTACATCACTTAAAGCATATCCAACAGCCTCCTTCAGACCTTCATCAATAGCTACCTATCTTCGCATCATACTGAACATCAGATGGTAAGAAGAGATAAGTAACCAAAATCCTATTGCTCAACAAATATGCCGAAAGAAATAAAGGTGGATTGGGAAATACGCTGACGAAACCTTCAAGTGACATCACACGCCACCTACGGCATCGA
Organism: Trichobilharzia regenti; assembly: GCA_944472135.2. NCBI lineage: Eukaryota > Metazoa > Platyhelminthes > Trematoda > Strigeidida > Schistosomatidae > Trichobilharzia > Trichobilharzia regenti. Next base: position 51,127,222 of record OX235265.1, read on the forward strand.
GTAAAACTCGAATGCGATATGGAAAACATCGTGTGAGGAGGAAATGAAAGCTCTTGAGCAATTTTAGAACCACCAGCTAAAAAGGACTGTAGAGAACAGAACGGAATGCAGATGTGCCACGGAAGTCCTGTGTTCCATTCAGAAACCAAAGGAATACCAATACTTCTATGAAACACGACCAGCATTTATGCCTATAAATCTTGATAAGCTGTTGAAGTGAAGGAAACATCATACGCAATACTTACTAGACTGTTAGTCAGGCACTGAACCCTGAACATTTTTAATGCTGATTATTTTATAAAATGTAATGACTCCTTCTCATTAATCGAAGGAATTTTCAGACTCCTAATACACATTTAATTTAAAATTGTAGTTTCTGCCTAAGAATGAAAAGTTGATGATTTAGCCTGTGACGAAGTGAATTACTGCTCATATCAACACAGGTAACACACCTTAATGAATCCAGACTTTTGCTTATCACAGTTTGTGTTAAGTTGGCTATGAGATATTAACTATCTACTATTTTTTGTATTATGTTTAAAATATATTTGTCATCTAGCTGTTTTCTGTTTTCCATTCCGTATAAAATTTAAGTCATTTTTTTTATACACTTCCTCTTCATCAGATGAGAAAAATTCAACCAATATTATAAAAGATAAATAATATTGATACTTAGATTTTGATTCAAACAAATAAGGCCACTACTGTAAGAATACAAAGACACGATTTACCTGTCTATCCGTCTATCAGTCCACCTATCTCTCATTTGCTTTATCTATCTATAGATATCTTTCTCTCTCTCATCTTCATCTTTCTTTGTTAACGTACACTCAATATACATTTTTAATACAAACTCGAAATATTTCTTTCTAATTGGTAGTATATAACTGAAAAATTAAATCTGACCGTTATATATATAAGAATAATAGTAATAATAGTAACAATCCAATATATGTATGTATATATACAGTATATGTAAATAAACGTCCTGACTAAATTGATAATCTTTATGGTCGAACACGCTTTTTAATGCTGCCTGGTCGTTTGCTTCAAGGTCACAGCATACTTAGAAGAAAAAAAATTAATAAATTCAACATCAAAAACTGTTTTAACCAGCCTTCTTCCCTATCCATCTAGCTTGACTGTATTATTATATAGGAAGTTAGCAATTTTTGAATGAAAGTTAGACATCGAATTATTGCTTTGGTTTCACATAAAGCTTAAAATTTGTTCTGCAGAAAAATTGATTAACAACATTTTAATATGGTTTAAAAGTAAGATTAAAATAATAGTTTGTAGGTCGATGACATTTTGATATGCAGCTATAGAATGCATGTATTAGGCTAACCAATATCATTTACAATTAATTCCCTTTGTAGGTTCTTGTGAAGCCAAAACGACAAACATTGTTGGATGAATTAAGAGACATATATCCTTGATACAGGTCATATCATCAATTCCAACACGGCTTTCCGAGTGGTAAATAGATAGAGTAATAGTAGATTACTACGATATACGGAAGCAGTACAGCAATCGGACGACTAAAGTCTAGTTTATTCGTGTATAAGTGCTTTGTGGTTCACCTTACATTTGTTCCATTCTCTTACCATCTTTAAACATTGTTCATCTTTCTAATACTTCACTATTCATTATATTTATTGTATATTAACCCTGTTTCTTAGTCTATTTTTCACTGATGTTATTTTGGTTGATAGTGTCTGGCAGAGGAATCTAAGATTTGCCTTTCGTCCTGTTTCAAATTCGTCATCTGGATGTAGTCACATCACCAGTGAGTAGTAAGTGTTTCCAATGATACTAACTTTGCAACCACCGTTTCCAACGCTGAAGTGCTATCCACTAGGCCACTTGGGCCACAACAGCCACCAGGTATCAGTCATTATTTGTTATAGCCAAGCTTGTATCTCTCGTTGACCAAATTCCATCACTGAAGTCTGCACCTACATTCTAATAATGGGTCCTAAATAGGACGAAAGGCTCATCCTGGGCTCCACTGTTACTCATCACCATCATGCTAGTTTTCAGCTACAACAGAAGAGTCCATACGAGGAGCCGTTATGACAAAGGAGACCAGGCATTTTAGTCCAAAATAATTAGTCAGTGGGAAATGTAAATTAGCTTCAAGATAAGTATACTTTACTGGGTTCACAATTATTTCACCTCTATCACATCGTATTTGCCATATATCTTAACTGCTCTCTCTCTCTCTCTGCCACTTTGAATCCTAATCACGCCTTATTAGTATGATGTTGAATTATTTTGTTTTGTCTGGATAGAATTCATAGTATGATTCATCACTCTAACAACATGTACTTTTCTGTGTAATGAGAAGTCAGATCAGCAACTATACATTTTTGTTCTCATTTATATTATTGTCTAGTAGAGATAGAAACTACTTATTTTGTGTTGATTGTACCACTGAACTTAATATAATCAAACTACTTCCATTTGACAATGACATATTAAATTATTCAACTGTACACGAAATTTCAAATTAGTGAGTATGTGGGTGTATTTAGAGTACACGGAATGAAACAGAATTTATGTTATCCTACCACAATGTTTTTTTTCTTCTGATTTACAAAAAGCCAGTACCCTTCCCTTAACATAGAAAACTTAACTACTTCACTAACAGAAAAATACTAAACAAATAAAAGTCATGTATAAATCGTAATACATTTGAAAACCTATGAATGAATCTCAATGACAAGCAAGCCTATACTGTGTATTCTATATGCTGTCGAGCCCGAAATCCAAGTCAGTTATCCACTTAGCTAGTTTTATGCCTCATCTTGGGTGAATGCTGCCGCTTAGGGGATTGACAAAAACCAGCTTCATTTAATCACAGTGATGATTAAAATTAGTTCAATGCATTAAAATGCATTAAAATTAGCACAGATTCATATCCAGTTTGTAGAAATGAATATTTTTGTCAGCTCTAGCTTATCTGCAATTAGGCCAAAAGGTCATTAAAATAAACCTTTCTAGTTATTCTAAATAATCCACAAAATTCATTAGCATGCCTTAAACACAGTTCAATTTAAAACTTAAAAAAATCTAAACGGAAAGTAATAAAATGGCTTTCAAATGAACACAACTTAGACCTGGATACCAATTCATCTCTTCATAAGTTACAATGAAGTTAAAAGAAACATTTCAACAGTTGGGGCTAACTACTCTGATTACAAGACCATGTAACCGTCTTAGTGTCTCTTGTAGTGGATGCCATTGATATATACATAAAATTAGTGAATGGATTGATGTCTTCAGTGAGGTAATGATAATTTCTGTGCCAATGAAAATGCCTCATCAATTTTGTTCTGTTGTTTACGGTGAAGTTGAACTTTAAACACCCAAAAGACGTGAAGGCGCCAATGACTTTGAAAAGTGCAGTTGTACTAAGCAGTAGATTTGATGCCCAAATTAAGCCTAATGTTCCCTTGATTAGCTTAACCTAACTGTAACCTGCTCGTCGCCTAAACTTAGCCCTAATCTTCTCCTAACCTAACCAGATATCCTGTTTACGCTTGATTCAAAACATTTTTTCTCATAAATATAGTGTCACTTACCCGGTTTCAATGCATTACACTAAATGAGCGTTCTAAGGTGATTAGTGTGTTCATTCCAGTTAGGTGTCTAAAGTTGAACTCTCCCCTGTTTACTCTAAATTACATGACATTCTCATTACCCCATAACACCCTAAATTTCCGTTATTCACAAAAATGCATCAGTAAATTCTTTGTTCTGACTTTCTTTGTACTAATAATCAACTCCTTCAGTACACTACTCAGCTCACACTATGCAGGGTTATCTATTCTGATTAATTCACATTACTTTTGATACCGCATAAGGAGAGTTTTTAAACATCTGTAGTTACAGATTAGATTTCTTGTATATTTATATGATAAGGTTTTTTAAGTCATAGCAAGTTATAGTCGAAATTTCAACAAAGCAATAACAACACATGGGGAGAAAGATAAAACGGAACTATTGTTCATTTCACCGATATTTTGTCAACTGCATTCAAAATGAATAATGAAAGTTAACAGTTTTGTTACAATTTCAATATTTTTACGAGTTGATCACGGATTGATATCATTTAGAGAACCATTGGAAACCAGGGAGTACTGAACAACTGTTTCATTCTAGTTTGGGAATCATCGGAGGTATGCACCCATTGCCAGCCAGGGTTCGAACCCACGACCTTCCTGTTACAAGACCAACGAGGTCGTAGACAATTCAGCCACTGGGACCCTATTCAATGTCCAGTCCATGAATTCTAACTTCTAACAATTCGTGATTTAGCGCAATCCCAACCAATTTCGTCGGTGAGTCATGGGCCATTAAATCAGGTCCCAGTGGCTGGATAGTATACAAGCTTGCCTTGTAACCGTAAGGTCGTGGGTCCGAACCCTGGCTGGCAGTGGGTGCGTACTGCCGATAATTCCAAAACTAGGATGAAACAGCTGTCTAATACTCCCTGGTTTTCAATGGTTCCCTAACTGATATCAATCCGTGATCAACTCGTAAAAAAACAAAACTAATCCTTACAAACCAACTATAGACAATTTCAATATACTTCAAATCACTAGAGATAAAATTTCGAAAAATAATACAGAATGGTCACGGTATACGGGAAAATCGAAATGTTAAGTTAGACATAAAAATATTGTTGTACTTATATGTATGATGTAATCAATGTTTCTCGAATAAAACAAAGGTGTAGGGAGTAAGAAGACAGCAACAAAATATTGAGTTACATAAATCATTAGATTACGAAAGCCATGAGAAAACTGTTAATAAACAGATAGTGTATGCATTGTGGATTAAGCTCACTTAATTTTTTGTTTTATTTGAGAAACTTTGAGCAAATCAAAAAATACATAAGTACAATAACACTTTGATAATCTACATTTCGATTCATGTATATGCTTGGATCATTCCTAATGTTGACATTCTATGTCTAATGAACTAAAGTATGTTGAAGATGCAATAAAACTATTAACTTTCATTATTCAGGAAGAATCACAGACGAAATCACATATTGCCCAACTGGTATACATTGAAACGACACACTCTCGATAACACTGGTATCATCCGTCTCAAATTGTCTGTACTCGAAAAGAATATCTCACGAAACTCATGTGCCTTGTATGCATTATCCACTGATGAAAGAACACTGTTCGAGAACTACACAGCTAATGTTACCAAGATGAGAACTGATGATGTCATTATGAAGTCAGAAAAAGTTTAAAACGTGTCATCAAGGAGACAGTTTTTTTTCTTGCCCTGAAATTTAGTTTTTAATTATTCTAATATCCCACTATCATCACTTCAAATACAAATCCTAACATTTGGACTTAAATTTGGTGATGTAACATTTAAAGTGAATGACCTTACCGCTAAAGTCCAATTCTAGAATCCAATTAATCAGATAAATGATGTAGTTTCAGTTAGGGTGATGATATAGACTATTTTAACTGTTTTAAATTAGCCCCTTGATTGCATTTTTTTAAATATACAGCTTTCGTAATTTCATGTCTCAGGAACATCAACATCAGAAAAACAAATTAAAGCATGAAAATTCGATCATGACACACCAGGATGAAGGCTCCGGAATTGTACTACCCAACACATCAGACTATCTTGGTAAAATTTCATTGATCCTACCCAGGGACAAGAAATTTCTAAAAGACGTCTCAAAAAGATCCCACTGAACAGATGCAGTTACAGTTGACAAAGGTATTGGAGAAAATGAAAGATGAATAATTTATTATCACTGAGTTATATAAATGAGTCCGTGCATTCGGTCTTAAACAGCTGCACACATACGGCTTACGCATAAACACCATGTTCCACTCCGTCTAATGATATGATAGATTTTCCATATAGCTCAATTGAAAAAATAATTCTCTGATCAATGTAGGAGAAAGCGTCCAGACACAATATCTGGGATATACTTGATTTTGTCGATTCAACTGATAAAACAACAATCTGGTAGAATAAAGAATGATCTTCTTAGACGTCGTTTCTCTCTTTTCATTAACGTTCCACAATGACAGAAACCACTTACTTTTTCTGTGATTTCACTCAGTTCAACAATATTGATATCGATATACCGAATTCTTGCATGAAATATAATAGAAATTCTTATTTGTCTGCCCTAGTAGAGTAGTTCTCATCACAAATCAACCTAGATGCATGGTCAAATTTTGATAATCCTTGAACTTTTAACTAGTTCCATAGATGATGCATTTTCCTTTTGAAGTGTTGGTTTGCAGGGATCTGATTGATTTCAGCTTTGATCACGAATTAACTTCAGTTAGCGAACCACGGAGTACTGGAAAACCGTTTCGTCCTTTTTCTGGACTCTTCATCAGCACACCCGTGACACTACCAAGGATCAAAACTAATACCTTCAGGTTAAAAAGCAAAATCGTAAACCATTCACAGTCACTGTGACGGAATCCAATCCCCCATCAATTCTAACTTCCACTAATTCACGATATATGCAGAGATTCTAGTGTAAATTGCACTGAATCGTAGTAAACTAAGCTTTGAAGAAATAATTAATGCATAAATAGGTCAATAAAATAAAATAATTCATGCACTACTGCTATGACATGAGTAAGTTCATTTACTAATTTAAGTTTTGAGTACTTCAAATGAGTAATTAAAATAATCTTTATTGTACAATAGGCCATACCCTCTGATTACTGTTTGTATCCGTCTCTTCTATTGCATCTCCATATTCTTTACGTTTTCTGCGAGATTTTTCAACTGATATGTCAGAATTTTCATTATTTGATTTTGAATATTTTAAGAAAATACAATTTGAACAATACCATTTCTTTGGTATACGTACAAATGTTGGCCTAGCACAAGTGTTATGTACAGCTCTTGAACAATGATAACAAATAGCCATTCTTTTAATATTATTGTTTGACGGTGAATGATTATCTGTTGACTGGATAGTGTTATTAACTTCATCACATCCACCACAAATGTAACATAAGCGTTTTGACGTTGCTTTTGAGACACAATCATAACAGAACCAATCACCAGATGGTATGTTTGAGAGTTGTGGTCGAAAACAGTATGTATGATAGCCACGATCACATCCATCGCACAACAATAAACAAGCCTCATTATTATCACGTCGGCATATTTGACAAAGCTAAAATTAAATAGAGAAAATAAAATACCATAGGAGTTAATTTCAGGATAGCACATTATCAGTTTTCTTGTTTCACAAAATTCCCGAAGGAAATAATGATAATGAAATGTAGGAAACTTTAAAATACCTGTTGGCGATATATATATAATTAAAGGAGTGACTAGTGTGGTTCATCAGTTTGAGTGTAAAACTAGATAATAGTTACATTGAATGACTGTGATGCTACATGGATAACTGGCAAACGCTTGAATCCACTATAGTGCTAGATGGGAAAAGGGGTCAAATGACAATGTGAGACAAATCCATGAAATCTCTAACCGTTGACTTTGGCCACGGTAGGAGATTCAGATTTCTTGGCTGGGGTTCTTAGGATACTAACAAACAATGGTTGCAAACTGATGGTTATATGGCCATAAATCGTTCTTAGTGGTATAGATCTATCCACTTCTTGTAATCTTCAAGATTCAACAGTTCCTCATTATTTTTCAATCAATACTTTTCCTCCCGTACATTTTTACTTACTGTAGTTTCACTAGACTTCTTTTCTCTACTCTTATGTGTGCTTTTATGAAGGGCAGTAACCTGAACTGATGCACTCATAAGCACATGTGATCTTTGGTTAGAAATCGAACTGCTCATTCCAGATTTCCAATGTTAACAGTTTACTTTTGCATTGATAACCTGGTCTTCACATATTAGAATCTAAATAACCTGAATAGTAAATCAGCAACGAAGTGAGTGGATAATGTTTCTGTGTATGAGTGTTAATTCAAGCGAGAGGTACAAACTTCAAAAGAGAATCGAAAAACCTTCAAAATAATAGTGAATTGTGTGATTGATCAGTGAATTAAACAAGTAGACTTATAACTGGTAGTTTCATGATACAACCAAATCAGGAGTACGTTGAAAATGTATCCTACATTTATTTTTATTTGTATAAATTGACTTACTACTTTCATAATTGATTTATCCCATGCGATTGCTTGAACTAATTCTTCCATGCAACGACGCACTGTAGTAACATCAAATGCTTGACTTAATTTACTACGCCATCTGATAAGTCCTGGAGGAAGGCTTTTATCATTAGGTGAATTAGATATGAGGTTTAAATCACTTGGTTGGTTAGTAGGAGTTTGTGTCTTATGATTAGTACTGCTATCATTTTCATCATTTAGATCAGGTTGTTTGTTGATAACACGACGGATCTGTGGTAAATGATGTGGTTTAGAGATGTTACTGTCTTCTTCAGATACTCCATTATTAGATACACCTTTGTTAAACTTCGCATCATTACAGTCGTCTTCAGTTTCAATCAAAATATCTACAGATTCTGTGACGCTATCACTTCTATTCGACGAAGAGACAACCTCGTTGGTATCAGCTTCAGGGACAATATCAAGCTGAATTTCAGTGTTAAGCGGTGGGACTAGATAACGACGCTCCAGATGTTGTTCAATATCCAGCAAACGATTACGTGCAAGATCAAGTGGTGAGTATTCGAATCGAGATTTCTTAACTGCCGCTGAACGAGGTATAAGAGAGATGGTTTGATCTTCAGATGTCTTGGTAGGGGGCTGGTTAAATAAAAGTAAAAAAAACTGTTAGCCAAAATTATGACACCACTTCATAGACAAAAGAACTATAAGTATCGCGTGACAGAAGTTTCGCAACGCTCAACATCGTCACTTTGTTAAGCGTTATTCAAAATCCTCACCTAGAAGGACGCTAAGTAACATTATGATAAGTTAATTACATCATCTTATGAACTAACAGATCCTAACTAGATACTATCACAGGCGATCGAAAGATTATTGTTCATAAATTTCCACAACGTAAATTGGAATCTCTCCCTCCTCTGGTTAGTGCATTGGATTACAGCTTAGTTTGAATATTATAGTAATCTGGTTGGCAACACTAGGCAACTCTTCAGACTCATCAGGGAAACGGGTGGGAGAAGGCAAATCATAAGTGAGACTCTTTCTGAGAAAAATGGCTCCTTAATTAGCTCTCAGGATAGACGCCTTGAACGCTGGAAAGAACACTTTGAGGAACAACTTAACTTGCCTACAGCCACACTGAACCTCCCCGACATCCAGCACACACCCGAATGGGATATAGACACTGGTCCGCCGTCTGTGAGGTCACAAAAGCTATCTGTAATTTGAAACTAGGCAAAGCGGCAGGACCCGACGGAATTATTCCGGAGGTGTTTAAATATGGGGGTGACATACTAGTTTGTAGATTAACTATGGTACTAGGCAACGTCTGGGAATCAGAGACGGTTCCATCAGACTGGGGTAAGTCACTTATTATAAAGATATTCAAGAAGGGAAACAAGTCCTCATGTGATAATCATAGGGGGGTCAGCCTAACGAACATAGTTTCTAAAATCCTAGGCTCAGGAATCATGCACAGACTAAGCAGAACTCGGGAGGAACAGACGAGGGAAAATCAAGCAGGCTTTAGACCAGGTAGAGAGTGCATAGATCATATCTTCACTCTTCGACAGATTCTAGAACATAGACACACTTTTCGGCGTCCAACGATTGTCATATTTCTTGACTTGAAGGCGGCCTTCGACTCCGTGGATCGAAAGGTACTATGGCAATGTCTGACTGAATGGAGTGCCAAGAAAGTACTGGACTACGTCAACTCCTAGCTTAGTGATAGGCAGTGGAGTGATAGAACATGTTGACCACTTCACCCATTTGGGAAGTTGTATTAGCACCAACGGACTGATTGGCGATGAAATCTCAGCACGGATCCAAAAAGCTCGAGCTGCTTTCGCTGACTTACACCATCTCTGGCGTAGGCGTGACATCCGGCTATCAACCAAGGGACGTGTGTACTGCTCAGCAGTTCGCTCCGTCCTTCTCTATGGCTCTGAAACATGGCCAATACGAGTTAAATACATGAAAAGGTTGACTGCTTTCGATCATAGATGTCTGCGATCTCTGTCTCACGTTAGGTGGTTTAGTAAGGTAAGTAATGTTGAATTTAGGCGTAGTGTTGGGCAAAGAGGGAAAATCAATCGATGAGGCTATAAAGTTACATAGATTGAGATGGCTAGGTCACGTGCTGCGCATGCCTAACCATCGCCTGCCCTGACAGGCATTACTAGCTAGCTGATATAGGTGCAGGTTGGAAAAGAGTAAGTGGTGGCCAAACAAAAACATAGCATCAATCCATGAAATCCTTGACAGTTAAACTGAGTCAGGTAGGGAGATACAGACTTCCGGGTTGGGGCCCTCGGGACTCTAGGAATCAATGGCTGGAGACAATAGGTGACATGGCTCAAAATCGTTGTCAGTGGCGCAGATGTATTCAGTCTCTGTAATCTTTCATATTCCTTTCTACCATTACCCATTCTGTTTCACTCTTATACTTGTCAAACTCTATTAATTCTCTTCACTCATCTTCTTGTCTATCTCTGTGTGGTATTTGGAACGTGGCAACTCGAACTGGTGCACTTCTGTGCCAAGTTCTATGTTGAATCCAGACAGACAGAATCTGGTTGGCTCAAACACTGATAAGGAGGAATACAATTGATTACACATGGGTACATTTTTCTCTACATCGGAATGAAAAGTTATCAGCAGGATCACATTTTACTTATTAAGCAAATTATCCAATATGTGAACCTGGACCACATTCATGGTTGGCAAGCATTCTACCACTAAATCACAGACGCACAAGTATTACTGTAGATCTACACAATAACCTTAGAGCAGTTGGATAGTTTTGAGACATAATGGGCACTGTCACCCATCATAAAGTCGTTTCATGTTATATAATAAAAAAGATCATTATTGAACAAATTTTTTCATACCTTCCATCCTTTAATCTGTAAATTAGCATACAACACTCTGTCTTCAAGAGCTTCTACTTCATGGAGTAATTGACATTCACCCATAAAAATGCAATGTTTATCAGCGAAAGCATCTTCTTTCTTCCGTCTCTTATCGTCAGCACCTTTGTATTTGAAAGTGGTGACATCAGCCGGATCGAGCGGTGATTTGGCTGGATAATTACAATACATATGACAGGCATCCATAGCACTACGTCTAGAATAAACTGTTAAACCACAGTTTGATTCACTGGAACATTCATCACTAGAACACATGGCATCAGAACAAGGCAGAGTTGAATGAGGACACTCTGTCTCTTTCATGTCATGTGAGTTATTTGTTTCCCACGACGCTGTTGATATAGAACAGTTGGAACCATTTCCAGAGAAACAATCCCAGTTTCGACCTACAATGCGATTATTTACAGATCCTATGCCCCGTTTTCTTCTACGGCGATGTAAACGGATTCGGAAAAGTCGTGCATTCAACTTGGCAATAGGTATGTGTTTATCAAAATTGTATTCAGAATCTGGAAAAAAGTAACTTTATTCTTTAGAATTGTTAACAATAACTAGTATTTCAAAATAGATAAATTCAACACTTATTATACAACGATAAATCGCATGAATGTAAGCGAAGTGAGTGATTAGAGAGAAAAAACAAGAAGCTAAACAAAAATATCTTTCCGACCATTTCAACCCCACCTGATGTTAGTTACTAACTAGTTTCCAGTCAAAGAATCCATTAGAATCCTATAGGAATTCAATCAAGAGCCCTAATAGCTCAGTGGTAACGTCTCTCATTGCACCACTGGGTGACCCAGTTCCGAATGTCAGAGGAGTTATGAGTCCCTTCAAGACTGTAAATACACCTTGCTGACGAGGGCCAACAAGCACGAAACGTAGGTCCAAGGCTTCTCATAGGCCGTCTCCAACCGTCTAACTACAACTCATAGCGCACCGTGATGATGAGACGCCTAGCATGGCGGTTGCATTACAGACTTGACTGATAGAATTCAGTCTGCACCAAAGAAACGACTAGATGGGTGACATTAATTACTCAGTAATGTCCAATCAAAGTTACTATCCCCTCATTGAACTAAACAATAATTGTAACTATATCAGCTTACATATACAAATGACATTACATAGCTTTTGAGGAAGGAAACACCGAAAAGATAACTCGGGTGGGCTTTTTATTTTTTCTCACTAACGTCCCGATGCGTATTTTCCACGATTTGAAATCGAGGATGGAGGATTCAAAAAAGGATTTGGAAAACGCCATATTGCAAAGCTATCATAACTTTTCATTGTTATCAGTGTTATGACAAATATCTAATCAGATAAAGGTTACAAATCAAATAACGTTTCTCTCTAATGTATCACAGAAATTACACTAGGTTGAAATAAAACAAAGATCAAGAACTGTATTCTTATGACATGGTTGGCAGGATTTAGCTACTAATTAAGAAACATTTGCCACTAATCTTCACATAGATATACTAAGAAATATGATTTTTTTAAAATTTTTGATTTACAGCTTGATTCCACACTGTATTTTTGGTACAAGTATGGAATTTTCAGCATGCATATATATATATATATATACTTTTTCTGTAGCAGTAAAGTACAGAATTATTTTTTGCCTGAAAACGGTAATAAAAGGTTTGACATATGTAAACAAATTTTCAGTGTAGCATAGCAACAAAACATAGACATTGCAAAAGTAATAAATATAAGTGGGACACAAGCTTTAATTAACAAAGGTATTGTTTGTAGCATCACTAACGGACCAAAGATTCATTGAGAAAGCAGAAATAAGGTTATGTGCCAACTGTGAATTTAAAGTAATCACGGTAGCTGGGACATACATGATAACAGGAGCTAGGCAACCGCATTATTTAGAATCTAACCACAAAAGAGATAAAGGTAGCTAAAGTCAGATGTGGTGTTGTTCACCTAAGCTATTTGTTGACAAATTCATTTTCTCATGTGTCACCACCATACAGTTAACTGGTACGAAACCTATACTGAATTCCTTATTTTATCCGTAAAATAAGTGTGTACCAGATCCTACGCATGTGATATTTGACGAGAAACTAGTTATATTAATCGAGAATAGTATGTTGCACTATATATATATATATATATATATATATATATATATATATATATGCATTATATTAGATTGAATGTAGCCAGTAATGTAATCCAAGGTGTGTGTTTCACTCTATGTGGAACTCATCAGATGGATGCACCAGTATTTCTATTGAGTGATAGTATTCCCACTGAGACCTGAAACGACTCAGTAAATCGTTATCCCCTAGGCCACGTAGGAGCCCCACATATCAACAAACACAGAACACTGTTGTACAAAGTCCAAAATAATAATCTGAATATTCGTATATTAACTTAAAACTGTAAAAAGTCAAATAATCTTTAGGTAAAGCTAAGTAAGAAACGCAATATATCTAGATGAGCAATATATACTTTCAGTGATACTATTCCGTGTTTTGAAGTATACCAAGTTTGTCGCAGTTTCTAATACCAGCTTTCCGACAGTTGTACATACTGTTCATATTATAACAGTTCAACTTAAACCTTGATACCAGTCGAGATTTTCCTTCCCCATTAAATTAAACTGAACATTCCAAAATTAACATAAACATCAGATTTAAAAGTGGAATTCAAAACTTACTTTGTTTTAGAGCTAACTGCATGGATAACTCGATAAAATCCTTTGAACGTCGAATACACTTGCCTAACTGTTTCTCTCGAACTCCACGTAATGTAAGAGCATTTAAAAACTCTTTTAATTTGTTTCTATCCACTAACTGAAACCAGGTAGATTCGCTTTTCGATTTAATACATGATAAGTCTTCTGTAACAGTTTGAATTCTTCTCACTTCTAATTCTTTATTCACGTAATCCGATGTATCTATATCAGGAAGTGAATCACCTGTTGGTGAATGAATATTTTCCCCATCACTGGTTATCTTCTCAGTGTTATCCGCCGGTTCATTTTTTATTTCATCTGGAATTAAACGTTTTATTTTCATTACAGCTTCTGTAAGTGGTGAATTCAAATATGCTGTTTGATCTGAATTTTTATTTTTAGCACATTCTAATTCATCAGAAAGGGCAGAACTAAGCAGTAGTTTACAATAATTCATTACATATATCCACGTATCAGAACAAATTTGATTATTAACTGTGGCTGGCATTATTCCTGTGTAGTTCATAAATAAAATTATGCTTTTGGTCAGTGTTGAATCATCAAGTTCACCAGGCAGGCATGTATGATTAATTTCAGTGATGAACTGTGTTTCTGTATTTATAGATTCACTTGTAAGCTGTTTTGAGCGAAAAGATTTGTTTGATAGGTCTAAAGGCTGAGTTGAAGACAATGCTTTATCTTCAACTGTAAAATTAACCAATCCTTTAGGATTTCCATACTGATCTTCTTCACTCACTTTTTGATGACTAATGGTATTGCCGACTAGCAGTTCAGAACTATAGACCATTTCTTGTTCTTGTTGATGTTTAATGCTTGGTTTGGCATCGCAGACACTTTTAGATTTCATATCAGTTACACTTTCGACGTTGTATTTAACTGTTGGTATTTTAGCTCCAAGCTCTTTTTCACCTTTGGTATTATCTATTTTATTTGCTTCAGTGATGTCTTCTGACGAATTACTAATAACTTCCGTAGATAATACAGGTTTAATGTCAGACTCTTGATTTTCTTGATCATTACTTTTCATAGCACTGACATTTTGTAATCCACACTCATAACTCGATTCCAAGTGCTCATCATTTTCATTTATAGGGCTTACAGTTGATTGAAAGTTGGCATCATTCTGATGCAAAACATCACAGGCTTCCTGTGCTGCAGGAAATTTAGCTTGAATAATGTCTGGATCTTCTTTATTAGGTAACGATTTTTCGACTTCACTGTCGATTGTCCGAATTTCTGAAGTAACACTGGTAAAGTAATCATTAGATGACAAACATGGAGAGATTGATGAATCGTCTTGAGTTGTATTTTTCGTGCTATTATCACATTCATTAGAAGGTTTCACTACATTCTTCACATCAAACATAACCTCGTCAGTGTTGTTCAAAGATTCAGCATTAACTTCTTTATCTTCACTTTCTGATTCACTTGCACTTTTTGAATTATCACAATCTGTTATTTGTGCATGCTTCAAGACTGTTTCAGAATTGCTATCAGATTGTTCAATCTCATGCGAGTTATTTGTACATGATTTTTCAGTTTGCTGTACATTTTCTACATTTAACGAAGATCTATTTGCACACTGAAGGCTATGAGCTTGTGAATATTGGTGTGTACTAGTTATACAGCCAGTTAATTTCAGCTGATGCTGTTGAGCAGCAAGTGCATGTCGTGCTTTAATCTGACCTACAATATAATCAGGATGAGAGTCAGGAAGATCACTCCAATTGTCTTCTACAAAATTTTCATCCATCTTAGTT
Source organism: Trichobilharzia regenti (assembly GCA_944472135.2). Lineage (NCBI taxonomy): Eukaryota > Metazoa > Platyhelminthes > Trematoda > Strigeidida > Schistosomatidae > Trichobilharzia > Trichobilharzia regenti. Next base: position 51,142,761 of record OX235265.1, read on the forward strand.
TGTAACGAATTAGAATAACATTCACTTCCTGACTGGATCCTACCGAATGGTTCACATTCAATATAAATACCACCCATATGTTTCAAAGAATAATAATTACGATAGTATCTATCTTGACCAAGAAAAAGACCAGACAATCTAGTAGAAGCTTCATCGACTTCTTTTTGTTTCTGTTCCAACATGCTTATCAGTGTTTCAAGCTTAGCCTCAAGTTCACTTATTTTGCAGCACATATCATCTTCATCCTCGATAAGTACACCAGATGCTACAATTGGAGGTGTTGAAAAAGGAACTGAAATGTTGGACTTTATTGATGAAATTTTCTCACAAGTAGGTTGTTCTGTTAATGTGCCTTCATTCATAGATACTTTTGAATCAGTATTCGAATGAATGGCTACCTCATCATCTAAATCAATTTGTTTCATTGTAGCGTCATGTTTTTGAATTTTCTGATCTGCACCAACTGATTCAACTTCTGGACTACATCTAGTTGGTGGTTTAGGAAAATATTTCAGAGATGCTTGGCCGATTTCTGAGTAACTTGTCTGGGTGGGCTTCATCCCACCATATGAATCAGATGATATTGAATTAGACTTTCCTACTCCTCCTCTTTCATATTCTAATGTTGAAGTCCCAGGAGTTATTGATTTTTGAGCAATTAATAAACGCAATCTAAAATCAAAGCAGAATAATAATTCAGTTTAAATGCTACTGAGTTTGATAGCTGCCAGTAAAATGAAAAAGCAATCTGAGGAATCGTAGGCTTGAAAATGATTTTCATAATTTGCAGACATTATAAAGTGAATGTCCGTTTCGATTCCGAATCTAAGAATATAAGCTAGCTGTCAAAAGACACGACATATATTCTTTCATATCGATGCATGCACACAACTATGTACATCGATTTGACTAGGAAAATGTAGAAATTTCAAACAATCGAAACAGCAAAATTCTCAGAGAATTCCTAGATGTCCGGTACTCAGAAGAATCAATGATTAACAGACACACTATTATAAATCAAATTTACCAACTAATAAAGAATACGCCATATGATAAAAAAGTCAAAATCTAAGTCAATAAAAACGATAAATACTGATGAAAATTAGAAACTGGTCGCGACAAAGCATATCAAGAGATACAATTATATCACTCATGGAGGAAGAACTCAAATAAATTCATCTCATATTAAAGTCTAAGCTGAAAATGTTGTCTAGATGGACAATGAAAGCTTCACAATTAAGTCAGCCAGTTCAGAAAAGGCAACAACATCAAACTAACCCACCTGATGCGACCATGTAAAGCAAAATATAATGAATAAATGTTTTGTTCTATACCGAAACATACCCAATGTAAAAACATGTAATCTTCTATAGTGTAGTATGACAACACTTCATGGAACACGCAATATATCTAGTTCATTCGCGTGAAATACCGTGCCTCATAATCAATAACCCCTTTTAATTTATCACGTTTCACTAATCATTGACAGTATCAATGCTCCATATTTGGGAGTTTTTGTAGGTCATCAATTATATAGAGTTAGAATAAGATATGGGGAATTTTCTATTAATTGTTATATCCATCTCTTACACTTTGTTTAAAATCACAGTAATAATAATTGTCTGATTCCACTCATTATTAAACAAACCTGATTTATGTGTCCAAAAAGAATCTGTTGTTGGACTTCAATCACCCTGGTGACTCACCTCTTAGTAACTCTTTGTTTTCTAATATTGTTAATTTTGTTAACTTATCTTTTTACTCCGCCCCTCCCTTTTTTCGCTTTACTCTCTTGTGAGATAATTTTTCTTGGTCTTCTGAGCTCTGCTCACTGTATCACATCATCAACTTCTCATCTGACCTCATGTGCACTGAAATTTCAAATTTCGATCTTCCCTTATCCAATTACGTAACTGTTGCTAAATTCCTTTTGTGACCACCTCAACAACACAACTGTTAATTTTTTTCAAGAAACTTCTCTCTGCCAAGATATATATATGTCGTAACACTTTAGACACCCTGTAAATCTCAACGCCTTATTTTACTATGACGCTCTGACAGTATGCTTGCTAATGGACAAAGGTTTGTTAAAATTGTGCACTTTTTATTGTTATTAAACAAAAATCAGGTTGTACGCAGCTGATGAGAACCAACGAAATAAAATGGATCCAGATTATTCTGCGCCAATGTTTCTTCTTTCTTTGTTCACATTATTAAACAGTACAGTAATTTGATCCTATTAATAAATTTTTTTCATTCGTTTCAGTTTCGAGTGCAACACGGGGCTTCAATTTCGAGGTTTCAGTAGTGGTGGTGCTTTTTGGTAGCCTCATGCCCAACCTTCCCTCTAAACCAGTGGCTGAGAATCACACCCGACCACGTGCTTGTTCGGCAAACATTCTACCATTGAACCAACAACGCGTTGATTCATCTAGTAGTCATAAATTCATAACTACCAGGATGGTCATTTTCATAAGGATCCTTGAGTCTGTCAATCGTCAAAAACATGCCTTTACATTATTCAAGCGGCTCATAGTTCGCTTTGTATATTAGTAATGAAAACAATCCCCTCTCCAAATTACTGCACACTTAATTGTAAAGGCTCAAAACCCATATCACAGTTCCCATAGAAGTATGAGAACACAATGTCTGGTCAAAATAATCAAACTATTTGACTTTATTCCCATATCGAATGTACTGAATATCATATCCTGTGCCAATTATCTTGGGTGGCCGGAATTCAGTGACCCGTAAATTCTAGTTTTATCAATTTCTGATATAGTGCTGCAGTCAAACAATGTCTTCGGTGAGCATCCACTGCATCCTAATATGGTAAACCCCATTGTCACGACTTCTCAATATAACTTGAGGATATTCAGCCTACGGCCACCAATGAACTAGAGATTGACTTTTAGATTATGGGTTTTTGTAGTGATTTGAACTAGTTTCAATGTAGATTTCGGGTAGTACTATATCACGAATTGACAAATTCAGAATGCACAGATCATTGAATTCCAATCAAAAGGCTGAATGGTTTACGAGGTTGGTCTCGTAACTTTAAAGCCCCGGGTTCAATCCCTTGTGGGGTCGTGGGTGTGCACTATTGAACAGTCTCAAACTGTGACGAAACAGCTATCCAGTGTTCCCTTGTTTTCAAAGGTCTCTAAATGACATTGGTTCATGACGACTTCTACACTAAAAATTATTTTCATGGTCAGTGAAGGTCATCAGAGGAATGTATTGCCAGGTAACCACTCCCAAATGTTAGGATGAAATAATAACTATTTAACTTAGTTCACTGACACATGGATTTCAGACATCCCTAAATGTATATAAACTGTATTTACGTCATAGGGACAAGCTATGTAGGCTAAAGGACCCTGTTGACCTAATTAGACAAAGTAATATAATTTACAAAATTATATTTACAAAATACCTTGAAATGACTGTGAGGTCAACTACATAGGTCAAAGTAGTAAATCGCGGGTAGTCAGATTGTCAGAACATAAGAATTTAGCTAAGGTTAGAATCATTCAACCCGCGTAGACAAATAATTTAGATAAAAGCTCACCAATTATACTGTATGCATCAAAACACAACCACACAATAGGATGGGAGAGTAAAATTGCTAAAAAGTAATGTAGGTAGATGGAAAGATAGAGGTTGATTACTGAATCTTTGTTCATAAAATCTACACCCAACACGTGCAATAGAAATGACTCACACTGGAAATATGGAAAATATTAATACCAATCAAATCAAGAGGTGAGAAATAATGGAACCATGTACAGCCTAGTTGATGACTTCGTCGGAAAGAAAATTTTCTTCTATAGTTGGTTTGTAAGGAATAGTTTCTTTTTTTAACTAGTTGATCACAGATTGATATCAGTTAGAGAAACAATGAAAACTAGGATTTGAACCCAGGACCTTCCCGTTACAAGGAAGCAAGCTCGTATACCATTCAGCCACTGGGACCCGATTCAGTGGCCAGCCCATGAATTCTAACTTCTACCAATTCGTGATTTAGTGCGACTGGTACCAACCAATGTCATCGGTGGGACATTCATCCTCACACTTGACTGGTTGGACCTTACTGTGAGGATGGATTTCCCACCGATGACATTGGTTGGTGTCAGTCGCGTTAAATCACGAATTGTTAGAAGTTAGAATTCATGTGCTGGCCACTGAATCGGGTTCCAGTGGCTGAATTGTCTACGACCTCGTTGGCCTTGTAACCAGAAGGTCCTGGGTTCGAACCCTGGCGGTGGGTGCGTACTACCGATGATTCCCAAACTAGAATGAAACAGCTGTTCAGTACTCCCTGGTTTCCAATGGTTCTCTAACTGATATCAGTCCCTGATCAACTCGTAAAATTTTCTTTGCTGTAACCGTCTTTTTAATAATTCCCAGGAACCATATAAACGAAGTTGGAAGGTTGTGTGACCACCTTGATATGATTATGAGCAGTAAATTGTGCTCGAAATGTCATCAGTAAATATTACTGTAAAACACTGTGGGACCTTGATGGTATTAGACGGTCGGAGGCAATCGGCAGGAAGCCTTGGACCTAGGTTTCGTGCTAGTTGGTACTCGTCAGCAAGACGTATATGCAACCTTGAAGGAACTCATGTCCCTTCTGAGATTCGAACCCGCTGCAGTCAGAGACGTTACCACTGAGCTATTCGGGCCCTGCCGATTGCCTCCAACCGTCTAATACCATCAAATCAATGTGCACCATGATGGCAAGCTAGCTAGAATGGTGGTCACATTACAACCTGACTGATAGAATTCAGTCTACACCAATCAGAGGACTAGACGCATCACACTAGTTACTAGTGTCAAATCAAAATTCTGTGGGACCTTATCAAAATAAATTTTATACTCTACCACAGTGCACAAGTTTTATCTTTATATTCGTAACAGATACAACTTAGCCTACGTATATTTCTAACTGATATCTTATAGAAAAGAACAGAATTGTTTCCATTAAACTAGGGAATAGTAATGACAGCAAGATTTTCATAACAATCAAGTTCTTTTTTTAAAATACTTATTATACCTTCGTATTCTTGACTCAATGGTCAACTTTTCTCGTTTCAACAATAATTGTTGTTCAATATTCCTGTCAACTTCTGTAGATATAAGACGACTTGAACAGATCAATTCATCACAGATGAAAGCTAACAAAGCAGCCTGACGATCACCTGGTAGCTGGATAAACTGTGTCGGTGGATGTAACCAATTAGACATATCATCTTCATAACCATTCCGTCCAATGATAAATGCTCGAAGAACACCACTGACATTGTGCTCATCTAATTCAGTCTCATTTAATCTCTGACCAAGTAATTGGGTAACCTGTATACACAATGAAAAATGAAGATGAACTCAAGAAATATTTGAGAGTGCAATAAAATATGCATTAATACTTGTTGATATTTTTTTATTAACCGACAAATATACCAAGTTCTCTTGGAAATTTTATAGTTTAAAACTGTTTATCAGTCTGGTCAAGTGGCAGCTCATGGAATGCAGTCACAACAAAAGAAATAGATCTTATGGAGGATTTAATCATAAGCTGACATCAGTTAGAGAACCACTGGAAAACCTGGGAGTACTGGACAGCTGTGTGAACTGAAACTAATTCTATGAAGCACTCGTAACTTGTAGTTTTACGCATAAAGATCAAATTAGCAATGAACGCCAACACATTATGCAAAGTATCTTTGGAAATCTCAACTTCTTTTCCTGTAGTACAATTACATTAAATATTGTGTCTATAACTGCTGAAGTCTTAAGAAATCTATAACTTGAATTCTATTTTACAATGCAGTATGTCAAGCAATCCATTTATCGACAGCATAACTAACTGATATATGATTTTCAAACAGAATATGTAGCTAAACCATTGTGATATAAAATGACTTAATAACTATTGCCTACTTAACTAATTCGAAAGCATTTTATACACATAACTTCATGTTTTTGAGTCTTACCTTTGATATACTTTAACACCATAAAACCATTCTGTTTATTGATGATACTCAGAGTTCAATTGGTCACTCGAAAACTACTACGCATTCGAAGTACATATACTAAATTATTCAAGTTTTATATATTGTTATTGAACACTTGAAAAGATTATCTCTATCATAGATTACTAAAACAGAGTCCTCTATTTGTTGACATTTTTCTAATGGTGACCTGGTATTTATAATAATAAGTGGTCATGTTCGATAATAATATGCGAAATCAAATGAATGTAAGAAGTAAATTAAATGAAGGTATTTCATGTAAATTATTTATTGATTTTTGTGAATATAGCTATTCTACCAAAATTCACACTTACTCGAGGTTCATTCAACTTAAACCAATCAGAAACCATATGCGAAAAAAAACCCTAAATACCAGTTAATATTTTATTTCGGATACAGATAAAAACTTATATTGAAAGTTTAGGTGACCACTACGCTTTTTCAATCATTTCTATCTATCCGTTATCTGCTGAACAGTTATATCTTAGGTGTACATTGATATTGGTAGCGATGGGGATGGGGGTTCCTAAACTAGAACTAGGTCGATCCATGTTAACAGGAATCATTTATAATTTTATACAAGCCTCCTGATGGCTTTAGACTTTTTGTACACATATTTGAGACCCTGAACTAAGCGAAAAATTGACTTGACCTACTAGTACCATAAGTTTTTCCTCCTGTTCATGGAATGCAGTCTTAAAAATTACCACCACTGAAGTATAATCATCTACCAGTTTTCACATACGTGTGAAAGAACACGCACTGAAAGAAAAGAGATGAGTGTTAGTGCCCACATTTCCGAATACATCACCCAGAACCTGAGACTAGAGAGTTCATAATCATTAGACATTGCAATTGGACGCCATCTGTAGGACACTGGTCATATTGTAGGCAGCCTAAATTCATTCAAAATAATCAAAAGGCCAGTGAAACACGGCTTGCAACGTTTGCTGAGGCAATCACCATCAAACAATTAAAACTAAATCTGTGTGTGCAGTAAAAGGCAGTAGTGAACCTTGCACTAACTTAGTGATTAAACTTATAAAACAAATTATACAGTTTTGATTGCATCATGCATCCAGCTTTATTCCCTGTTCTGTAGAGAAAAATTTATTGTTTCATCTGAACAACACTCAATTTACTCCTTTTTTGATATTTTATAAATACAAATTTTCTTTTAGTAACTAACCTACTGTACTGATATATACTCCTCCTAGTTAAACTTTGTTTCTATTCTAAAAATTCCAACTCTGTCCTTCCTGAAAAATATTCGTCTAATTAACTCGTAATAATTTAACAACTTATATCATGCTTAAATCTGTTGTCTGATTTATATTTTTGTATTGTTCAAGTTGTGGCCATCTGAGAAGAAACTGCGAAAGAATGAGTTCATATTATCCTGGTACACTTGTCTCTCCTGCTTTGCTGAGGTGTAATCAATTGACATCTTCAGCATCATATATATGTCTTTCAAGTTGCTCCAATTTAATGGATAGATGATTATTTTATCACATCAAATGTACATATAAATATTATATTATTATAATCAGTATTACAAACTTACTAGTCGCGAATTAGGCAATCCAGGATCACAAATAGCAAGTCTCAACAGTTCAATTAACAAATGAACAAGAACTCGTTGACATTGAATATCACGATCAATAAGTGCAGACTGTAATTCTCCTAAGTTTGGTATTGCCTCTGTATCTATAATATTTAGGAAACAAGCCTTATTGATTATCATGTATACACACACTGTGACCAGATAACGATTATTCAGAATGACAACAAAATCTTAACACACACCACCATTCAGTTATATAAATTTTTGAATGAAATATTCAAAAGCTTACTTGCCTTGGTAACTGGATCTTTTTACTGTCTCCTTCATTTGACTACGTAACCTTTGACTTTAACCTCACCCCCTCCTTTAGATGCAATTTTTTGTTTGTGTAATTTTGCTTATCTCTTGTTTCTATGACTTCAGTTGAACTCAGTACCTTGTTACCAAATTTATGAGTGCCTCATCATCTCACGTATCTCTCGTCTTTGTTACGTAACTCTTTTACCGTTGTATGCATACATTTACTTTGTTTAAACTTGAACTCCCTCTGTAAGGCTATATAAGCGTACTTTTCCGAGTACTGTTCACTAAGTCCAGAACCTTCTCTCAACTGACATCTTGTAAAATTTGCAAGTATGTTAAAACTTTTCTGTACATAAACTTTGTGATTTATTTAGGGTGTAAGCAGGTGATGAGAAGCCAACGAAACAAATGATGGTACCATACTATTCGGCAAAAACTGTCGTTTTTGCACCGAAAATTTAATGCAGACATTGCTTAGATAGTGTTTTCATATATTCTCGCGGTCTGTTCAAACAACTGAGTTGCTTGAATTTCCATCAAGAAAAGTTAATCTTATTTCCTCCGTTTCTTGTTGTTTTAATCTTCCAATTATGTCTTTGGATTTTAAAACATAGACACTAGCAATTTTTTTCTTAATTGGCATCCAAGCTAACCCCGTGTACTTCAAGAAGAATATGAAGCTAAAATATAATAGAGGCCTGAACCTTATTTCAGATAGAATGATATTGTGTTATACGATGTACTGTCGATGAATATTTTACTTGAAGATTCCATGAGGAAGTAAATATTTTGCAAGAAATTAGTTGAAGATACTTTTTAAGTAGCCTCACTAATTGGTTATCTCTCCCGTTCAATTCACCTGTTGGTTAATGGAGTACAGCTATTTTAATGCCATATCTATGTGTACAAAAGAAGTATGTGCATATTTAAACTTTATCTTTAAACAAAGAAGCGAGGGATAAGACATTCATTTATTGCCTTGTTTACTTATTTTTACTCTGCTTTCTGCTACAGCTTGATCTCACACCGTATTTTTGCTACAAGTATGGAATTCTGAGCATGTGATATCGGTAACTCAGGTGTGCGTCGGCAGGGAATCGAACCCCGCACCATGTGCATGGTCAGCGAGAGTCCTAACCACTGTGGCACCGACGTACTCCATGAGTGTCTCTAGCTTGAGCTTCCAAGTTTCAGTAGTTGAGGTGTTCCTTTTTACGGGTGAAGTTGCTAAACTTACACCTAACCTTCTCACTTTACTGACCTTACTACCGACTAATTGAAGTTACAGAGTGAGACAGTCGGGGACCGGACTCCGAACCCCGTGGGTGGTTTGCGAGTGTTCTACCACTGAGCCACGGACACAGCCGTTTAATCTGTGTACTTTTCCCTTATTATTATTATTATTTTCAATTTAAAAAGTTTCTGCTATTATTTCACTTGTTCTATTTGTTATTTTAATTCAGTATATTTATTCCAATCTTAAACTAGATTTAATCAATCTTTTCACCTTGTTACGTAATGTTTCTTTCTATTTGCCCACTAATCCTATTTTGATTCTATTAACTTCACACCTTTTTTCAAGATATATATTTATATATAGTTATTCCATGAACTATTTTATTCGTTACATAAGCTGGTTTATCGACTGATACTGAAATATGATTATAATCACAAATATCTCGTCCTAATTCACATTATTATTATAAGTATTCGTATCTTTTGTTTCAATTTCTTAAAAATGGTGTCTACATGCAGTTGTGCGGCTTGATAATATATTCCTTGAAAAGTCTCTTCACTGCATAATAACATGTCCCTTAATACAGTGTATGATAGTAATTTAATAATATGAACCAATTGGACATTGATAACGAATAACCAGCATTTCAATAAGTCAAGTAGTTAAAGGGCAGGTTAAAGTTGAAATCTGTTATTTTCTACCCACATAGCTTAGAATGAACGTGTGATTAATCCTAAGTGTTCGGATTACCTTTAATAACCTTGAATTAGATAGAGTTAGGTGAAATAATTGAGAAAATGTCTCTAATATTGATTTTCTGACCGACCAGTCATTCATAAATGTTTCTCAATGGATGACACTAGACTAGACTTTTATTTAGACTAATTGGATTCGGATTTTTTACATGACTTAGAAACGACTTAGGAACATGATCTTTCCAACTATATTGAGACATTCTATTGGTCACAGCAACTGCAGGTGTTCTTGTAATGACAATGTGAACCGCAGTCCTTAGGTCTTCATTCTTTATCCGTGATCATAAGATAGGAAAACTTTTCAAGAGGTTAGGAATTGAGATGCGTCGTAGAATGCGCGTTTGATAATGACAAAAATCTTTGACCTGTCAGTTGAACGATTTCGGAACCCTTAAATTTTATTTCGATTACGATAGCTTCCTTTGCTACAGAGGTTGTTTTGTCATGGAGTAGTGAAATGGAGAGCTGAGATCTTTCCCTTGGATCACAAACATTGTTTATGATAAAGCCATTATTATCTTTCTTTAGGTCACGTGTTAGCTTGCAAAATTGAATGCATGCATTGTAGTTCATTGATTACTTTGTCACTTGTATGAATTTTAAGGGCCCTTGAAAAAAGCTCTTCCTTCTTGTAGTGAACTGAAGTTCAATTTGTGCAACAGAAATAATAAACAGAAGGGAGTAAAAATTGTATACTGTAAGTTAGGAAGGGGTGTAGATACACTGATATGTTTATGAGTAATAAATGTGTACTTAAAACGTCATCTAGTTATTTGGTACTGGAGCACTGTATGTTATATTGCGGAGTGTGCTACTGATAAGATCTATCAGTAGTATGTAAAAATATTAAATAACGGAGAGATAAATTTGACGCTAAGGAGAGCTAATGAACCATTGTTACGGTAAAACATGGAGAGACGAAAAGAAGACAAAGAAACATATTACGAAGGGCAGAAGTAGCACAGCACGGAAGATCTGTGCAAAGGACGATTTTCAGATAAGGTGTAATCATTATCAATGGGAGAATTCTAAACGAAGTCACTTCTTTGACTTATCTACGCAGCACCGTCTCAGCTTTACACAGGAAGGATATATGAGGATGTCAAAGCCAACCGGAATCGAAAAAGTAAAAAAACCTTCATCACTCTGAAATCAGTGTGTAGATCTGTTGCATTATTGATACAAGGGGGATAATTCTATTATACACAAAATTTTATTTTGATAAAATTGTGTGATTTCATCAAAATAAAATTTTATCCATAATGGAGTTAAATCTGCTGCAGTCAGTATAAGGAATGAGATCACGACCTCGAATACTAATGTCGTCATTTAGTTCTACTTGGTTCAGAGGTTTGGTGTATCATGTAAAGCATTTCCAACAGGCTACTGCACACTTTCGTCAACAGTTATCTTTGTTGGCTCCATACTGATGATCAGATGACCAGAAAGAATGATAAATAAAGAAATCAGGCAGACTACGAACCAACCAAGAACCTATCGCCCAACAGATTAGCAGAAAGAAATGGAGGTGGGTTGAATATATGTTGAGGAGACCACTAAGAGACATCACCAACCTGAATGGGAGCCGATGGACGAGTTGGGCTACCGTAGGTGACATGGAGAAAATTGTGTGAGGAGGTAATGAAAACTTAAAGACAATCATGGATGGAGCCAGATAAAAAAAGAAAAGACTACAGAAGTGGGATGAAATAGAGATGCATCGCTGAAGCCTTAAGTTCCCACTCGGAACTCAAGGGAATAATAACATTACTAATAGTCACTTAAGTGTTTGCAGTTCGAAATAATAAAAAAATTAACACTATCTATCATAAATTAACTGTTAAAACCAAAGTTGAACATATGTACGTACGCTAAAAACAAATATTGAATCGTTATTTTTCAAAATTCTTTTCTTTTTGCTTTTTTCTTCCTTAGTAAGTTGGCTATCATTACAGCTATTTGTTCTACACTGTATATAGTCTTACATATTTGCCTATCCTAGGGCTGATTTTTGAAATTTTTTACAACACTAATATAGGGAGTTTTTCTTCTTAAATTCTCCACATCCACTTTTTTTCCCTCTTCGCTACACGTTCAGTGTAGAATGCATTAGCAGTTGTATTGTAAACTAACAAGGCATTGCTTATTCACGTATTTTTATGTGGATATATATATGTGAATTCTTTGAAAAGTATCTCACTTCATTTTGAGATAGAAGAAAAGTATGAAGGAAAAAATTGTCATGCACATACACATACACACATTAACCGAGAAAATAAGAGAGGGAAAGAGACAAAAAAAAGCATAAAACTGTCCCCATTTTTGATTTTACGATAATCATTTGTTTATTTATTCATTTCTATCTAATTCATTCATTCATTCCCTCACTCACTCACAATCTATAGTACTACTGCTATCACTATACATGTGCAAGCCTGGTTACACATTTACACAAACACATACACATACATACAGTTCTATTCTCTCTCTCTCTCTCTCACTGTATTGTGTTATCACAAAGCGGCTATCATATATATATATATATATATATATATATATATATATATATAATTAGGAAATCTATCCAATTTCATAGTCAACTGAAACAAAAAAATAGACTGTGAATAGTGAGTTAGTGACAGACGAAAAATATTTTAAGCTTCCCCCATTATATGGTTATACTATCTTTTAACAGTAAAAAAGGCTGAAAGATAGTAAAGAGAGAGAGTCCCACCATATATAATACATATATACAATGAACTGATGGAAAAAGAAAGCACCTGATCTCTTTGTTTTGGTTGGCCTGAGAATTTATGATTATTATTATTATTCAAATAAGTTGTTAAATGTAGAATGTGTAATTATTTGTGGGAAAGTAAATCAATATTCTACATACTATTCTGCCTATCTAGTTATAGTTTAACTGGAGAATATTGTGTTGTTTATTTAAATTTCTAGATCTTGACAAATTGTGACTTGCTGAAAATAAATTAGGCTTTTTCAGACGACAATTATGGCAAGTTAAATATAAGTTTGTCTGAATGGCTGTTAGAATAAGGGTAGAATAAACCGGAACTTTGTGTTCACAAATAACACGTTCCTACTATTGCCAAACATCGATTAAAATTTATTCATCCTTCCAAGAGTGCGTTTTCCCTTTTTTCTTTTGCTTTGTTTATTATTATATTTCCTGCTATCATCGTCTCAATAGTTTTATCCACAAAAATTTTAAAATTTATACCCTTCATAAAATGGCATTTTCTTCAATACTATGGAATTCTCCATATATACCATTCTGATTTAACACTTAGTGCTACTGTCTTTTCCCAAACATACGCCTCCCTACCTGTTTCATCTCACATACTGGTTGTTCCTTGATGAACTATTAACCACAGTCTTACTATCTACTCCTCAATAATGTAGGCTAACTTAGCACTAGTCACTTACCTGACACCTTTTACAACCTTGAAGTGACTTGTAAATTTTCCTTTCCCTCATTATATGAATCGATTATGTGACTTATCACAATTGTCATAATGTCGCATTTCACAATATTTTGTAGCAGCATTCAGTTTAGCATGTCTGTTACACAATTACTACTTATTTTATCATCCCACAACTAATCTGTTATGCCCACATAACTCTGGCTATTATTGCAACGATATATAATACACATTATGATTGTTAGAACTTGAAGAGAATTTGTTGCAAAGGTTACTTTCTTCGTGTAGACTGACTATTAATCATGATATGGGAATATTTTAGACTTAAATGTGAATAAGGCAAAAACAATGGTTTGTGCAGAATAAGATGGTACCATTGTTTGCTCTATCAGCTTCTCATCAGCTGCCCACAACTTGAAACAATAATTAATTAAGTTGACGTACAGAATAATATTGCTGTGCTTGCAAATGTGACATGATGTCAATGAATACAAGATTACAAAATCTATGAGCAATGCTTAGATGGTGGATAACTTTGTACATAGAATGTTCAAGTTTAGACGAAACAAAACCAGAAAAAAAAGTAAATACTGGGATAAAATGGGAAATAAGTTGTGCAATAAAAATAAGAGGTGGATAAGACGATAAGTAACCAATCAAATGCATAGCACTGTGATGAGTTCAACTCATATCACAGAAATAAAAAACAAACAAAATTATGTTACAGCGAAAGTGGAAGAGATAAAGGCCAACTGTTATGTAATTAAATAAGAGGAAGATTAAAGACGTTGAGTTACTGGGGCAACAAAAGCCTGATAACTGCTTCTTTCTGAACACATAAACCGAGTTTCAAGCTCTTGATAGTATTTGCTTCAACAAACTTCAAGAGAATCGAACTATACTGTCCCATTTTAAAAGAATTGATAACTTTAAAGAATCTCAAGTTGTCTATGACCCGTATCAATGAGATGCCTGGTAATGACTGATGGTACAAACAATGGTACCATCTTATTCTGCGAAAACCGTTATTTTGTCCTAACCCAAATTCATAAAGGGGAGTGAGTATATGAAACAAGGTAGTGTTCACAATAAAATGATGACCGGATAGGCAGTTTGGTCTCATAGAGCTCAGTAGCAGCTTGCAGAGAGCTCCAGGCTAGTAAGTCTGAGGCAACGCCACTGAGATTCCCATTCCCCCTTCAACTGTTATCTATTACATCAAAAACAAGCTTAAGGTTATCTCAAATAGTCTCACAACCAACTACTGTCCTGTTTATTATTTTCAGTGGACTAATCCCTATCCCATTATTTATTTAAGCATTTGCTCTTCTCAAGGTCAGATGACCTAATGTTACATATCAAAAACTTTTAATCATCCTCCTAGAGTCAAATCGCGTTCGTTACAAGCTTCAAATTAAGATGATGTTCACACTGAAAGAGCTAAAAGAAACGCATACCTAAGACTCTTTAAACATGTACAAAGAAACCTGTGATCTGAAGTGAACAAATAGTATCGACAATGCTGTTACCGCCAGACATCTTGTTGATACCGGTGATGAAGTACACATCATAAAATCTTCTTAAGACAACCAATAAACAACACAATACAACTCTTCGTTCTATTTGATTAAATAATCTTTTGGTTTAACCCACTCCATCTTGGGCTATAAAAAAAAGTTGAATTTCTTTTGTTGCAGCTTTTACTATTTGAGTTCAACTGACCACGTGATTACACAACCTACTAGTCACTCATCATCAACTTATCAGTCTCTTGATATTATTAAGCAACTCCTGCTTCAAAGTATCCAAACCGAGCACTTCGGTCCAATCAATCGACGGGAAAATCAAAAATTCAATTCAGTAATTAATATGACCCGTTGCACAAGAGGTGGCTCTCGTGGCCCAAGTGGTCTAGTGGATAACGCTTTGGCGTTTGAAACTATGGGCACTGGGTTCGAGCCTCGGTGGGAACATCATCGCTCACTGAGAAATGCAGGTACATCCAGCTGACGAGTCCCTAATAGGACGAAATGCGCATCCTGGATTCCACTGCTAGCCACCATCCACCAATTGTATACAAATCCAAACTTTTCCTAATATACTTGAAACTTCTGTGTACAACATAAGTAAATGTTATTTTTCACCACATATTATTTTGGAGTCTCCTGTTAACTAACATCATGTAATCTTTCCAAGTATGTTACAAATTTCTCTGTGCATATACTTAAAACTCCTATAGGTTGTATGCAACGGACGAGAAACTGACGACATCATCCGATTCTGCTATCAACCTTCGTTTTTGCTTTGTTCAAACTGTCTGTGTGATTTGCACTGCATCACTTATTACCTTTTATCATCCGACTAAAGTATTGACTGATCGGCTGATTGGGTCATCCTTTCTTTAGCTGAATATTGTATTCATCTTTCACAACTCATAATTTTGTAAAACCAAAAGACGAATAAAACGTTGAGTCATTCAGTGGATTATCTTTTGTAATATTTGAATGAACATTTTTCGAAGATTCAACACATACTAGTTTCTGGCTAAATCAGTTGGATTAGTTGTGTTCATCGAGTGTAAGAACAAGAAAACATATTTGACCTATAAGTTTGTACTGATTTCATATTGTTCAGTGAAGCTTACTAACATAAGCAGTTATTGGTTAAAAAAAGCCCTGAATGAACGTGTGGCTAGTGTACGTCAAGTACACGATAAAAAGTACGATAATATTAATAGTCTACTAGAAGAGCAAACGATTGAAAACCACGACGGGCTGTATTGAGAACACCATAAATACAAAAAGATAGATTTTTTTCAAAAATATTTTGCAAAATGAATAACTTCTGTCATACTGACTAACCTAGGCATAAAATATCTTTGAATGCGTGCAGAAATTCAACAACCATTAAACAATTTCCAAACATTTTTCCAGACATTTTGTTTCCTGGAATTGAATTCAGTTGTGGTAGTGGCTAAGCAGGAAAAAAAGGTTTAAAAATAGAAGGAGTGAACAGTATTTCATAGAAATTTGCGGTCAACTTGAAATGATTATGAGCAATAGTTTGTGCTCGAAACGTCATCAGTTAATATTACTGTATAACAGTGTGTGATTTATCAAAATAAAATCTTATCCATAATGGAGTCATTTAATTTAGTTTAAAGAAAATACTCATATGACTAACGTCTACCCTGACAGGGGAAAACGATACCAGTTCGTTTCATGCTAATTCGTAACTGATAGTGAAAGAGAAGGTGAGCTTTGACTATGTCTGTACTGACAGAAACAGCTGTTTCAGTATGTTGTCAGGTGTTTATGTATATTTTCCATAGCATACACTTATCTAATGATTAACAGGCTTGGTTAGTTTTCCAAAAATCACATTTTGTAAAGTATTCTGATTATGGAGACAGTTAAACAAACAAACAAACAAACTGAAAAGCAGCGAAAAGTTGTTGTTCAGAGTGACAGTGATAAAATAGTTGGCATTCTTCTCACATAGATGGTAATTGAGGAAATGTTAACAAACAAATATCAAGATTTTAAAAATCGAATTCACTTCAGCAAACTTAATAGAGCTAATGGTATTTGACATGTTTATAGATTGATTTCAAATACGTGACGTAGTGAATGAACTAAAATTTCCACTATCTGAAAAATGATTTTTCCTTCATATAATCGTAGCTGGTATAAAATATGAAACTTTGGCTTATAATGGGGTTTTCACAATGTGAATTCAACAAATCCTAGTGGTGAGCAAGAACAAACAGTCGTTGCATAGATGAGGAAGCTACAGGTGATCGAAGAAATAGTAAAAGACAAAACCAAGCATGACCAGAGTAAACAAAAGCATATATATATATATATATATATATATATATATATATATATATATATATATAAATTAATATTGATTATCTCAGTGTACACCTTACCTTCAAGTCAATTAAACGTAAATCTTCCACTGGTTTTCTTAGTTCTTGTTCAATCAGTTCAAGGATTTTCTATTTATTAGAAATAATATAAGGGAATAATTCTGAATTTATAGAAATTTTTTGTTTCTTGAAATTCGAACGAATTTTTAGCAACAAAATGTTTCCGTTCTTAAGAGAAACACAAACTACTGATGTTTTATATTCAGTTGAGATACAGTTTATCGATATACTCTCTCTTTCTCTGCCTTTCTGACTCCCTCAACAAAATTTCAGATGGACTAAAACTGAATCAGAAGTAACAAATAACCATGTTTGCATTTTCGAGGCTTGAAATTTCTAACTATTAATATTGGATCTTAAGATTTGTTATGAGATATAATCATTGCCTATCGTAAAATATAATCCCAGTTTGAAGATGAAGAGATATTTTGATTAGCCTTCATTCTAAGTTTAGCTTGAATTGATTGAAAAACCTTTTTTTTTAAATAATCTCTCTTGAAAATAATGTTTACTGTAGGTGAAAACTGTTACAATCCTACCGTATTTCTAGTCAAGTAAAATATTAGCTGCTATCATACTCCAGAGAATATGTAGAGTTAAACAAAGTAAAATCACATAAAAATGAGTTAGGATTCAGGCAGATTATAAATAAATTGTTGTATATTTTGGATAATATTGGATTTTTTGAGTTCACTGGTTTAAGAGCGTAGATACAACATCGCTAAAATCTCCTTGATTTTTCCAGCACTGAAGTCATGTTTAACAAAAACAAAACACATTGGCGAAACAATCCGTTCAGTAGAGAAAATTTCATTGTACAATTATCCATGTTGTAATCCTTTGAAAGACTTCTACCAAAATACTTCAGGTGGACTGGAGATAAGCAATCTGTACATAATATTTGCCGAAATCAATCGCTGTATGATAGGGTTAACTGGAATTCTCTACTTCATGTCAATCTCGATACTTGGAAAGACATGGGTGATGGAGGTATAAATCAGCCTCCAAGAAAAGTTGTATCCAGTCCGTTTTGTGAGAATGGAAAAATCTTAATGCTCAACTGTACACCAGCTATTCAAATGGCAGCTGATGATTTTAAGCTTGCTATTCATAAATATGTGATACACGATACCCACAATTCCGAAATTATTTCAAATATGAATTTTTAAGTCACAGATTCTTCACTATTGCCAATCCCTTCGTAATTAATCACAATTATCTACATACATTTCTTGAATGGAGTTGGTAGAATGTAGATTTATGTCTAAAAACAGTGGAAATCATTAAGAAATGGATAGATTATCCCATAATGGTGACCTGATGGTGCACTGAACTCGTTTAGGTTATGCCTTTTCATTAACATCAACATACAGCACTTTTGTTTTAGTAGGCTATCCTTGAAAATGGCAAGGAAATAATCGTTATGGTGAACTCTGCCGATCGCTACTTCTCAAAAGAACTCCAACTTCATTCTGTAATCAGTCAACAGTGAGGACAAGACTAATATTCAGGTGTTGGTTTGCGAGAATTTCATTGATTTCAGGTTTGATCACGAACTGCCTTCAGTTAGAGGGACCAACACAAGGATGAAACAGCAAACAGTATTCCTGTCTTTCGACGGTTACCTAACTGAAGCCAGTTCATGAAATTAATCCAAACTCTAAAAACTATAGACCTGAAACACTAGAAAACTTCTAATTCATTTCCGTTTTTTCTTTTTAATAAACAGGAGAAAATCAACAGATTGTGCGAAGAAATATATTCCTTTCCAATTAGTTCCTCATCATCGGCTCTACACTAATGTGTAGCTTTTTTACATCTGATAGAGAAGATTTGTAGCTCAGGTGGGTGATTTTGATGTCGTCGTGTTCTCTGAGCTGAATGGTTTATTTGCGAAGCCTTCATTGCCCCACTAGTCAACATCGACATCGAAATTCTACCAATCAAGTGGTTATTTTAGTTAATCCGTTCTAGGTATACGACGGGGGAATTAAGAGGTTAAAGGTCATCGAAACAATTAACTAATAGATGTTAGTAACAAGATATCTAAGTTTTGAAAGACGGGTGAAAACCGATTAAATACGGAATTCAAGATAGGTTAATTCTTAAATGTTAGCAATGAGTTACTACATGATGAAGAAATTTGTAAAATAATGATGACTCAGAAGAGTTACGTAAAATACAAACAAGTTAATGGAATTAGTTAGAATTGTAAAAAAATAACAAAGTCAAAAAACAGTTACAAGGGGAGGGGAGGGGAGGAAAACTCCTTTTTAAAAACTTAATACATATTAAGTAGTTGGCCATGACAAAGAAAGGGGTTGTACTCGGATGAATTCCGATTGCCTCTGTTGTATGCAAAAGTCACACTCGTAAACCATGCGAGAGGTTGGGTAATGTACGATAAATGGATTTAAAAGCTTTGTTACAGTCGACTTGACGTCCAGTGTCGACGAGATGAGCTAGTATTGAGCAGAGTATAGCTTTCTTCGGACCTTTGCCAAACCAAGATGGTAGGTGTTCAGAAATTCGACGATGAACTTGCCTAGTCGTACACCGTAAGTAACTAGCTACGCAACGGCGATTAAAATTGTAAATATCTGGTATCTGCTTTCTTTGCCATGGCCAACTACTTAATATGTATTCAGTTCTTAAGAAGGATTTTCCTCCCTTTCCCTCCCCCTGTTATTTTTTTACAATTCTAGATAATTCCATTAACTTGTTTGTATTTCACGTAACTCTTCTGAGTAATCATTACAATAATAATTGATTAGAATAATTAGTCATCTAATTCAGTGATCTCAACTCACTAAACAAATCTTAATCTCACAAACTGTAACAGCCTTTGGTTATTAGGAGTTGCTATGTGAAACTACAAGCTAACACTGTTCTGCCTTCTGTCTTACCCCTCCCCACTCTTTTCAACTTTAAAAGTGTATAAATTGATGATGAAAACTTAAACTAAAAACATTGTAATGCTTTCATTTTGGATGCGTCAATTTTATAGTATCTCTTCTCTACTACCACTCAAACATTAAAGTATGTTATTATCATCTATATAACCACTGTAATTTCAGGTAGCATGCAGCTGATGAGAACCTGTAAAGTAGAATGATATCATTTTATACTGCAAATTTTGTCTTCCTTTCTTTATCAAATTTATCAAGGGAACCAATTGTATGAGTCATCATTATTTTACAAATTTCTTCATCATGTAGTAACTCATTGCTAACATTTAAGAATTAACCTATCTTGAATTCCGTATTTAATCGGTTTTCACCCGTCTTTCAAAACTTAGATATCTTGTTACTAACATCTATTAGTTAATTGTTTCGATGACCTTTAACCTCTTAATTCCCCCGTCGTATACCTAGAACGGATTAACTAAAATAACCACTTGATTGGTAGAATTTCGATGTCGATGTTGACTAGTGGGGCAATGAAGGCTTCGCAAATAAACCATTCAGCTCAGAGAACACGACGACATCAAAATCACCCACCTGAGCTACAAATCTTCTCTATCAGATGTAAAAAAGCTACACATTAGTGTAGAGCCGATGATGAGGAACTAATTGGAAAGGAATATATTTCTTCGCTCAAGCTGTTGTTTCATCTAAATGCGTAAATAGGAATCTGAAAGTTACTGAATTCATCTAAGGAGAGAAACTATAAAATAAGATAAGAGAAGAATTCAATCTTTTCACAGTTGTGATTTCAATGGGAAAATCTTTCTTTTTTCATTGACCTTGAACACGTTTTCCCCTTAGAACACATTTCCACTTTACATTATGTGACACTTTCCTTGGTTTTTTTAGTATTTTAAATTTTATGTTTTTAATAAGTTCAACGAGATGAAAAAGCTACATGGAATTGTGTTTGATCATACATATATAGCCACAGTGAAAATGATAAGTTATATTTCATTAAGGAAATTCAGATAGACCGATGCATCTCATGGTACTACGTAAACAGTGTCAATACTTCACTAAGTGGTGGAGGTTTGCGACAAAGTCCACCTTGTAATCAATCGGATCTCCGTAATCCTAACACTTGGCGAGCACTGATCTATATTTCTTATCACTCGATGTTCTAACTTGTTTGTGAACGGCTATGGATAGATCTTAGCTCAATAGTGAAAAATGATTCCCAGTAGTGGATGATTTTTCAGTGCTAGATGATAATACAATATCAATTTCATAGGAACATATCATTAACATCAATTATTTCTACAACTTAACAGGATATTATCAAAAGTGAAGATTAAAAAAAAATTACAATGAAATTACTTTTTCTTGTAACTGTTTCTTCTCCTTGATGATCAAATCAGCTTTCTCTTTTTCCATAGCTTCTTGTTGTTTAACAAATTCAATGAAAAATGTCTTTAGATATTCTTTTTCCTAATAAATATAGAGGAAATCAGTCGGTGTTAAGTGAGGCAGTAGATTTGATAAACAAGGACAATTAGATTACATAAAATGTCATAGAGGTTATTAATGATTCATCTGTGAGAACTTGTTCTCTCAGGATCAGGCTTAACAATTCACGTATGCTGCTAATCAATTACTCCCCTAGTCATCCATTACCATGCGGTGAATTTAGGTCCTATCTTACGCCACTGTTTGTCATCACCTTCACCATACGATCGATGTCCAACTACCAGCTGCAAGGAATTTCGTATCATGCTCACATTTGGAGTCCTCCTATCGTTATCAAAGCATGAAGATGTTATCGTGGAGGCATCGATATAGAGTGAGTGCTGTACATCTTAGTGTATCACTCGAGTTTTCAGACAAGTAAACATCCAACTACATCTTTTCAGCATCACTGATTAACATATATACTCTACAAATACATTACGGTTATCTGTTATCAAATGAGCTGTAAAAATTTATAAACAAACAACAGTCCATAGAGTTGTATACTTGATTGAAGGTGAACTTTCTAAGCTGGACCATAGGCGTGATCATAACTGTAATATTCGATAACATTAAGATACAAGAATATAAATAAGTATTTTTCTCTACACTGTTTCATGGTGTTTCAAGGTAGCTATAATTTTAGATTTAATTTTCTATGAAATCTTTATTTACAGGACTATTTGAAATTGCTGTGGATTTTAGAGGATAAAGAAATGCAATTCGTTTATTTTCATGAAAAGAAGCTTACCAATAAGTTTTGTTGTTGTTGTTGTACAGAGTTTGAAATATTAGGAATAGGAGTTGACCAAATATCATTGGGATAAGATGAATTAATTGTTTGTTCATTTGCAAGTTGATGGTGTAAATGTGATCCTCGATTATCTGTAGTGCTTGTACATACATTTTCTTTACTGAAAACTTGACAACTATGAGAAGGAGGCATATTCATTTGTTGGTCAGGTTGCAAAGAAGAAGAATTACTCAAGGTGAAAGAATGATGTGATGCATTTATTGATGAATTATTATTTTGTTTTTTTGTTGAGCAAACTGAAGGCAAATCTACACCATAAGTAGATTTTAATCCTATAGAATGAAAAAGACTTATTTTTCAAAAATGTTCAAGAAAAGGAATATCTAACAATCTATATCACAAAGTATTTGCGTTTTCATGTAAACACGATAATGTCTATATTATATCAAAGCAACTCAAACGATGTACAATATACATAACCAATTCTTTTTTTTCAGTTATCACACAAATCAGTCGTAGTTCAGCCGCTGTCGTCTAGCACAGTAAGCTGACACTACATCAGGCTGGAAAAGAGTTATCAATGGTCGGATCAAAGATGGATAATTCTTTGACTGTTAGTCTGAACCACCTATGGGAATGTAGACTGCCTCGTTGACATTCTTGAGACGTTATGGAACCAATGACTTCGGAATGCTACTGACATGCCTCAAAACCATGTATTCTGAATGAGGCATATTTAAACAGTAGAATATTTGTTTTTATCGTCCGTGTTCAATTTGTGATGGTAATAATACTGTCAATTCACAGTACATTCAAGAAGTATGTTCTTAACTCAGTGGTGTCAATACTACTTTAAGGAACTAGATAAATGTACAACTTTTGTAACAAAAGAGGACAAGAGCCAGGCAACAGATCGTTTATTAAGGAAATCAACACATATTTATATATTTTCATGTATATATTATAGATTATAATTAGCAGAAAAACACAGTCTTCTGATTGGTTGTTTTTCACGGAAAGTTAATCTTGCATCTCTTTGTGACTGTTTCTTGAATGTCAGATCATCCATATGTTAACTGTATCCGCCTACGCCCAGCCTTTGTTCTCATTTTCCCATGACCAATATTGTCGACATAAACATTGACGTAAATTACTGTCCACCAATTTTGGCTAACAGCCAGCTCTCACCACACTTTCGTGTCACAGCTATTCTGTCACTTATTTGTTAGTCATTAGAGTGACTTCACAAATATTTCAGTCTATGGAAAATATAGGATAGATCCGATTATTATGTTGACAAAAATTGTAAAATAGTAATTTAGATTATGGGTTGTTTGTATGAATTTGAATCAATTTCAATGTAGATTTCGTCATGAATCAATATCAGTAAGAGATCATTGAAAATCAGGGAGCATTGGAACTCTCCAGAATCAAGGTGAAGTGGGTGCTTATAGAAGCCATTTGGTGATAGTAGCGTTGTATCACGAACTGACAAAGTTAGAATTCAAGGATCGTTGAGACCCAGCCTAAATAGCTGAATGGTTAACAAGGGTCATTTCGTAACTTGAAGGTTCCGGGCTCGATCCCTGATGGAGACATGGGTGTGCGTCGCTGAAGAGTCCTAAACCAGGGCGAAACAGCTATCCAGTACTCCTTAGTTTTCAGTGACGTTTCTGACAGATATTGGTTGGTGACGAAATCTACATTGAAATCGTAATTTTTTATTTCACAACTGTTCATTAATATTACCATTGTGTTTACACCAAAGCATTATCATTACTTGTCATATCATTTGTCACTGATTTGTCCTATCTCGAACTTACGTTCTGTGTATCTTAATCGCTTGTTTATTACCCTGATGTATTTATACTTCCTCTGACAATAATGAATACAACTCACCTTCGTGAGATATATACTTTTATTGATTATAAATTAACTTGGCGAGCTCCGAATTCAATGAGGAGCGAAAGCTGCACAAAAGGAAACTTACTAAAAGTCTCCGCAAAGACCGTGAACAGTGGTGGGTGACAAAGGCGAAAGAGATGGAAAAAGCATTGGCGATAGGCAACACTAGGCAACTCTTTAGACTCATCACAGAATCGGGCGGGAAAAGGCAATTCATAAGTGAGACTATTTCTGAGAAAAATGGCTCCTTAATTAGCTCTCAGGATAGACGCCTTGAACGCTGGAAAGAACACTTTGAGGAACAATTTAACTTGCCTACAGCCACACTGAACCTCCCCGCCATCCACCACGTACCCGAATGGGATATAGACACTGGTCCGCCGTCTGTAGGTGAGGTTACAAAAGCTATCAGTAATTTGAAACGAGGCAAAGCGGCAGGACCCGACGGAATTATTCCGGAGGTGTTTAAATATGGGGGTGACATACTAGTTTGTAGATTAACTGAGGTACTAGGCAAAGTCTGGGAATCAGAGACAGTACCATCAGACTGGGGTAAGTCACTTATTATACCGATATTCAAGAAGGGAAACAAGTCCTCGTGTGATAATCATAGGGGGATCAGCCTAACGAACATAGTCTCTAAAATCCTAGGCTCAGTAATCATGCATAGACTAAGCAGAACTCGGGAGGAACAGACAAGGGAAAATCAAGCAGGCTTTAGACCAGGTAGAGGGTGCATAGATCATATCTTCACTCTTCGACAGATTCTAGAACATAGACACACTTTTCGGCGTCCAACAATTGTCATATTTCTTGACTTGAAGGCGGCCTTCGACTCCGTGGACCGAAAAGTACTATGGCAATGTCTGACTGTGAAGGGAGTGCCAAGAAAGTACATTGCACTAATCAAGGCACTCTATTCAAACTCACGTAGTCGTGTAAGGGCTTATGGGGAATTGTCATCTGAATTAGTAACAACCAGTGGTGTCCGACAGGGATGTCCACTTTCCCCATTTCTGTTTAACTTCATCATAGATATGCTAATGGAAGTATCCTTAACTGAACGTAGTGACTTAGGAATCGACTTGTTACCAGGGAATAATCTAATGGACTTAGAATATGCAGATGACATAGTCCTGTTAGGGGAGGATGCTGACAAAATGCAGAGTCTTCTGAACACCTTGAGCAGCAATCTTCGTATGTTTGGCATGCGATTCGCCCCTGCAAAATGTAAGATGCTGCTACAGGACTGGACGACGTCAACCCCTAACTTAGTGATAGGGAGTGAAGTGATAGAACATGTTGACCACTTCACCTACTTGGGAAGTTGTATTAGCACCAACGGACTGATTGGCGATGAAATCTCAGCACGGATCCGAAAAGCTCGAGCTGCTTTCGCTGACTTACACCATCTCTGGCGTAGGCGTGACATCCGGTTATCAACCAAGGGACGTGTGTACTGCTCATCAGTTCGCTCCGTCCTTCTCTATGGCTCTGAAACATGGCCAATACGCGTTGAAGACATGAAAAGGTTGACTGCTTTCGATCATAGATGTCTGCGATCTCTGTCTCACGTTAGGTGGTTTCACAAGGTAAGTAATGTTGACGTTAGGCGTAGAGTGTTGGGCAAAGAGGGAAAATCAATCGACGAGGTTATAAAGTTACATAGACTAAGATGGCTAGGTCACGTGGTGCGCATGCCTAACCACCGCCTCCCCCGACGGGCATTGTTAGCTGATATAGGTTCAGGTTGGAAAAGAGCCAGTGGTGGCCAAACAAAAACATGGCATCAATCCATGAAATCCTTGACAGTTAAACTGAGTCAGGTAGGGAGATGCAGACTCCCGGGTTGGGGCCCTCGGGACTCTAGGAATCAATGGCTGGAGACAATAGGTGACATGGCTCAAAATCGTTGTCAATGGCGCAGATGTATTCAGTCTCTGTAATCTTTCATATTCCTTTCTACCATTACCCATTCTGTTTCACTCTTATATTTGTCAAACTCTATTAATTCTCTTCACTCATCTTCTTGTCTACCTCTGTGTGCTATTTGGAACGTGGCAACTCGAACTGCTGCACTTCGGTGCCAAGTTCTATGTTGAATCCAGACAGACAGACAATACGTCATTCATTTAGTTAATCTCATTTTATCTCATGCTCTCGTTGTGACTAAACAAATTATGTGCATCTAACTGATAATCAAAACTAACTATTACTTTAACTTGCACTTATGCTCCAATACAGTTTCTGATATGATTTTTATTTACCAATACTAGTTATTGTATACTAACATTAACACATTTATAATTGTAGGGCCTGAAGAATTGACTAAAAACAATTGTCCACTTTCATTATTCTTGTTACGAATAAATTTATTACAAGTTGAAATTTTATATAAGCACATTAACGATCTGTCTATGAAAGAAATCGATATATATATATATATATATATATATATATATATGAGCTATTTGAAAAGTACAGCAACTAACCTTTTGGGTCAATAAACGTATTCATACTACACGGAGTGGATGACGCACAACTCTTAGCATACTTCGATTCAGATAAAAAGGTCTGACTAAAACAGTCGATTGATATTTCAGGTACCCTCTAAAATTGTTAGCAGAATTAAATAAGAATTGCATTACACAGTCAAATAAATGTGCTACGACTAATGTAAACATTAGTTTATTAAGATACAGACTACACATATAATACAATGGCTAATAATTTCATCTATCTGTTCAATTTCCATTAGTTACCAAGCTAGATCACGAACAACTGACTTCAGTTAGAAAACCAAGGTGTACTGAACATCTGTCTCGTCCCAGTTTGGGGCTCTTCAGTAGTAGTCACCCATGACTGCACCAGGAATTGAACCAGAGATCATCAGGTTACAAGGTGGAACCGTCCAGCTACTGGGACGGAATCCAGTGGCCATGAACTCTAAATTCTGTCAACTTGCTAGTGCCAGTGCCAGCAAATATCATAGGCCGTTATTTTTCCTCATACCCAAGTTGGAGGACTCCAATGATCAACGGGTTCTCTAACTGAAATCATTTCATGATATAACTTGAAGTCGATCAAATAGCTTTCATTAGTTAAACAGGATTGAAGCTCATTATTTTGCTGACTGACGATTAATTGCTTCAACTGCTAAAATGTAGTCACACTATTTGATCTGTGAAGAGAATTAATTGTTAGTAGTAAAAACAATATCGTTTTGTTTTTCATTCATTGGGAAATACAAAAACCTTTATTACAACGAATATCATATACCCAATGCCCAAATTTTTTCAAACCGTTAAAAGAATTAATTGTTTTGTTTAAAGAAACAGGTAGATATTTCAAGCATCCAGTTTCGAAGATTCTTTTAATTGCAATCAGTTATTTGCAATAAGAATTAGATTTTTAATATCTTAGATCAATGAATACAGTTGGATAAGCCTTATGTAGCTGTAAAATTAATGCTACTTATGTTCAGCATAGTTGCCTTTGAATCTACTGGATGAATAATGAAACTGTTTCTGGCCTTACGTTCACTTCACTGAAATACCTGAGATCATATCCAAGTCTTAACTTCTCCATGCAACCTCCCCATTCACAATAATGTTGAAGATAATGTTGGCTTCCTCCACGTGTGTGTGTGCGCGCATCATTTCATTTGCTGCTGTGGGTCTAAGCACATTGATCGTGCAATCAGGACATTGTCTGAACGTGTACAATAACATCTCCCAAGATAGTTGTCAAAATGAGAAATCACACCAAACAATAGACTAGCCCTTAAGCATTTTGTTGTTACACATCGATGTATGTTAATTAAGGTTTTCAAAATGATATTTAAGGTAAGGACAGGCTTCATATATATTCTGAATCTCTTACTCTTATCCAAAATGTTCTTGTCTCGAAAGTCTATACAATTTTAATAATAAGCATTTCTGAACGGTATTCACTACTTATTGATTCAGATAACATAAGACCAACTAAACAAGTCACAATTTATCAACTTCATTATAAGTAATTCAGTGCATTTTGTTATCGACTGAACAACATTATTTGACCTTTGTTGGTATTTTCTGTGACCTTTAACAGAACACAGTTTAACCCTGTAGCTTTGATGAAAAGTTACGAAAGAATATATTCTTTGCTGACCTGTCTTTTTTTAATTTAAAT
The DNA here is from genome assembly GCA_944472135.2 of Trichobilharzia regenti. Classification (NCBI taxonomy): domain Eukaryota; kingdom Metazoa; phylum Platyhelminthes; class Trematoda; order Strigeidida; family Schistosomatidae; genus Trichobilharzia; species Trichobilharzia regenti. The sequence continues at coordinate 51,171,279 of OX235265.1, forward strand.
CACATGAGTATTCTTCATACTTTTCTCTTGTTCTACTAGAAATAGGTGTACTACCAAAACAATATTCATAGATGATTCATAGGATCATGAAAATCAATATATTTTTACAGTAGCATATAAACCTAGCTGTGAGAAACCCTGATAGGTTGTTAAGTGGCTGAAGGGAATCAGCGGAAGCCTTAGATCTATGTTTCGTGCTTGTTGACACTTATCAGCAGAGCCTATCAGCAATCTTAGGGAAACTAATTTCCCCTCTGGGATTAGAACTCGCACCATTCAGTGCTATAACCAGAGATGTTACCAGTGAGCTATTGAGAGTTGCGACTGACTAGACTGAAAGAATTCAGTCTACACCAAACCAAGGTTTAAACGCGTGACATTGGTTACTACCTAGTGACTAATCAAAAAGTGGTCACGGATACGTTTGTATTTTTGTAGGAAACAACTACGTTGGACAGGTATGAGATGTATGTATAGTTCGTTAAATCTGAGAAAATAGTTAAACCTCAATTTTATAAAAAGAATTAGAATTCAGCATGTGTAGAATACCTCAAACATCTTTCTTTCCGCGTAGTTTCATAAACTCTTTTAAATGATTTCAATATTTCCAATCTCTGTTTAGCAGTTATTGAAGAAAAGCGTACTTATCTTGTGAATTCAATTTCCACTATGTATGACGTTATTTTACCTACATGACATGTGAAACAGCACCGACAACTAATTACTTCAGTTGGTTGTGTAAACAAAATTTTGTAAAAGTACTAGTGTGTCGCATTAAAACAGAGAGTAAAAATATTTAACACTTTATTTATCCCACACAAAAACTTACATCATGAGGGTTGTTGGAGGCACATACACCTCGTCTATGCGGATCCAGGTGAGCTACTTTCTCCAGTGTACCATGGTGTCCAACATTAGAACTAAAATAGTTTAAAAATGTATAAGACAATTCAGTCACTGAGTAAATCACCTTACTTCTGTTCAGTTTGAATACGTCCTCATACGTAAACCAAGTGGTTACAGTACTTCGATTTTTTTTCAAGAAGTAAACAAAACGTTATGGAATAAACCCCAAAAAAATTAATGTGATAAAGATTTTTAAAAAAATGAGGTTAGCTATACTGGCTGGTAGTGATCAGCAGTGGAGTTCAGGATTTGCACTTCGTTCTGTTTGGGGCTCGACAGATGGATCAATCTCTATTCCCTGGTGAATAATGGTTCGGCGTTTGAAATGGAAGGTCAAGGGGTCCAGTCTCGGTGAGTCTATCCAGTCGACGAGTCCTGAACACGACAAAACGCGTACCATGGATTCCACTGCTAGTCACCACCAAACGAAATAACTCCATGTTAATCCTCAGATACTTTCGAAACGTCAGTACTAGGCGGTGAAATGTCCACAGAAACCGAGCATATCGGTCTGACATAATCAATCAATGAGAAATGGGAATTTAACTCAGAGGTGAGATTATATTTAAAATTACAAATATCACATACAATTAACATCTGAAAATAAATGGTCTTCACTATAGTCTGATTCTTAAAAAGAATTCTGTTATGTTATCATATGATGATTACTGAAAATTTTAACATTTCTGTACAATTGCACAGTAAGTTGCAGTCAACTAGTTCCACGCTATTTAGGTAATTCTTACTATACCTCGATCTTTCCATTTGAGCAAAAAGACTGTAGGCTGCCTATGCAAAAACACACTGATTACTCGACAATTGTTGAGCTGCAGGGATTTTACAATATCCACTACAGATCGACATCATTTTGAAGAACATTACCACGTGATTTTCAATGGTTCTCTAGCTGATATCGCTTCGTGACAAAATCTTCCTTGAGAACACTGATTATTTTAAATTGTGTCCTTCATTAAGTCACTTTAAATCGACAACAGGCTGTTATCATGACGTCTCCCAGTTGAACTGTATTGTTGTATGTGAATTAGTCACTAAACCTATGTGAAATGGAACTGTTTAATTTTGTTTGGAATCTAACGTTCAAGTATGCGAAGGTACTATGTGTCCTACTCTTGAAATTAGGAATTTACTTTTATGAACAATGAATTGAAGAAAGAAATACTAACTTCTCAAATAGATCCTGGTCAGTGGGTCTACTCTTTGGTGCACAGGAATTTTAATACAATACGGAATTTACCAGTGGAGTTGTTATAAGTTTATTAAAAATAATTCGGTAATATTATTATATCAAAAAGAGGCGCTAATCAACTAAAATTAATGAAACATTTAAAGGGGTAAAAGTATTTGTAAGAAATAAGCAAATGGATCACATAATGCATAATTTTAAAAAGTAAGAATAAAAGAGTGGTCGTATGATTAAAATCGATTACATAAGAATAATAAAGATGACGTCAGCAGAATAATAAGAATAACGACTCGTATATGGCAAAAGGTAAGGTGGATATTGTTTTTACACTTATGAAGATGACCAGGATAAGGAAACTGGTTGTAGCAATTGTGTCCGGATGCACAGGTTCGGCTTTTTCAAGTGAATTCCGGTAGCTTCTACTGTACTTAGAAGATGAACTCATAAAGCAAAATTAAGACTAGCGGGAATACGACGGATCAGTCTAAATGCTTTGTCACCTGTCTAACTATGTCATTTATTTTGTCAAACTTTGTTGATACTGATATTTTTTCATACACGTATTTTATCAACAAGTTTTACTGCAGGACATTCAGTTCACATTAGTTCGCTTGTGAATTATATAAAAAAAATTTTGAACTATCAACTAACGGCCTCAACTACACCCCAGTGTTCAAAGTTCGCTGTAGTTCATATATTCTCTTCACTTTATAATTTCAAAACTATTTACTATCGTTTATTAGATGTTTCACTGTGTGATACATCTAATAAACAAACTAATATCGAATTACTTACTACCACAGTGCCCAAGTTTTATGCATATATTAATATGACCATTTACTGTCGTGTATTTGGAATGTCATAGGTTTGAACCCTGGAGGGTGCATGCTACAGAAGAGTCCAAACTAGGGGGAAACTGTGATCCCTGGTTTTCACTGGTTCCCTAGCTGACGTCAGCTCGTGATCAAACCTGTCCAATCAAATTTCTGCAAACCAGCACTTGTATGTGTGTAAATACGCCTGGATGAAGTATATGCATAAATCTTTTTATGTATAGGTAAAGTTATTTCAGGTGCGTCGGTGGTATGGCGGTTAGTACGCCCTCCAGCCATGCACATGGTCCGGGGTTCGATCCCCGGCCAACGTACTCCTTTACCTCGCTAAGCCAGAAATAATGCTGGTAAAGAGGAAAGGTTTGGGCATGAGGCTAGCGACCCCATCCTGTAAAAATAAACACCACTGCTACAGAAACTTCAAGCCTCTAGCTTGAAGCCCTATGTTTCACTGCGGAACGTGAAGGAAAAAAAGGTTATTTCAACACACTTATAGACATAAAACAAATGGAACTGTAGTGAAGTTTTAATGACTAACCCAAAACCTTCTATTTCAATGAACATTTCAATCTGAACATGTACACTTCATATTGTGCAGTTTTTCAAACCCATGTTATTCCCTTTTATCGCAACTATATTTTAATGTTCATAATGAAATGACTTATTTGCCTTCTAGGCATTTTAATAAGATTAAAACTTATAAGAACACGGTTGGATAAATCTTTTTTCTAACACGGATGAGGTATTTCATAAACACACTGAATTGTAAATACACGTATATACAAAAAAAACTTATTTTTCTGGAGTGTAAACAAATTTAGTCAAAAATGAAAGTAATTATTCTATAAACAGTGTCTTTTGGTAGCCTGCTAATGTAGCCCAGTGATTACTGGGCTATGTGAATTTCTATCCAAATGAATGTACCGAATTTCTTTTATTTCTTAGTGTTTTAATGATTCAATTATATCCTTGGGTAGCAAAATGTACTCAACGCAGATTAGTTATTGGCTTTGAACCTACTGCTGTGCAGTTCTCAAAGACGAAGGAACAATATTATAAGAGATTGGTTCATGTTACAGGCGGAACATGATTGCATCAAGTGATGTACTATATATCACTATTAAATTAGGAGCTCCTGGACGAAGAGAATATATTATGCAATAAGTCAAACTGAGAATCGTGTACATTGTGTAAACATATAGTCCAGAACAGAGCTATTATTATCTACTTATTTACAATATTTTTTAACTTACTTAGAAGGAATTGGTGTTTGCAAGTTCGAGTGTTTAGCGCACTGTAGCATTTCACTGTTTTTAGCTGTAAATTAAAAAAATATATGTATATTTGAAACAATGTATGAGAAGTATAGATCACACTTACTGAGGGAATAAAATGCATTTAATACACGTCTTTTTTTAAAATAATAGAGACTGTTTATAGCTCAGGCGGATGTTTTTCGAGTGGTCATGTTCTCTAAGAGGAATGGTGTAACTGAGAAGTTTTCATTGTCTATCCATGCAACATCTTCAGAGCTTACTTCAGTGACTAAACACAGATAAAAGAGTGCAACCACACCGAAAAGTATGTCTTCTAATGAAAAGAAATAAAATTCACTTTGAACAATGCAGATTAATGAAGCGAGTGAAATATTCTATACTTCTTAATCTACTGTGATTCATACTTCTCTAAAATAATAAGATTTTGTAAGATAAGAGAAACATTTCTATGCATGCACTACTACAGAATGCCTGTTCCATTCAACCAACAATTCAAATTATTCTTATATTTTTAATATAATCTTGTTATTTAATTAAAATTACTTTCTATGAAGGTACAGGTCACGTACGTAGATGTCACTGATTCAGTTGTAGAACACTCCCCTGCCACCAGGGCGGTCCAAGTTCGATTGCTGCCTGATGCATTACTATACCTTGCTTAGTTTACTAGCTGGTAGTAAACCCGGAAAAACAGTGAAGGTTGGGAGGCAGATTAGCAACCTGACCTCGTAAAAACAACACCGAGCCTATTGAAACATCGTATTATGATATTACGTTACAAAGCAGATTCATCTTCATGAGTTGGTTTGTAAAGATTTATCTTTACAAGTTTGACCACGGACTGATATCAGTTAGAGAACCATTGAAAATCAGGAAGTATTGAACAGCTGTTTCATCGGCAGTACGCACCTACCGCCAGGGTTCGGACCCATTCAGCCACTGGGACCCGATTCAGTGGCTAGCCCATGAATTCTAACTCCTACCAATTCGTAGTATAACGCGACTGGAACTCACCAATGTCATCAGTCGGAAATCCATCCTCACAATGAGGTCCAACCAGTCAAGTGTGAGGATGGATTTCCCACCGATGACATTGGTTCAGTGGTGGCTTGAAGCAATGCAGAGAAAAACATTACAGACGGATTATAGTTTCAAATCCGAAATCGATTGGTTCAAATGTTAAGACACTATTCGCTAGTTCGCTAAACCGACAGAGTCACCTCTTCTTCAACTGACATCAGTCATCATCTAAGATTTTGTAATTTCCTGTTGTTTTACATCCACCAACCGTATTTATCAGCGCCTGCTGATATGGTGCCATCCTTCAATGCTTAACTAAATATTGTCGTTATGCTGATTTTGCTGCTGTTTTGTTTCATGGCGACCAACAGTGTAATTACGGACGCACGTTTTGATTGTCAGAACTCAATAGTATTATGCGTTGTACTGTGACATCTGAAGCAGTAACTGCTTATTTCGGGTGTGTCTAGGATCCCCATTCTTCCGTAAACACATCAGGCTAGATTGTCCCACATAGGAAGGAAAATGTGTTATACATTGCGCTATAAGCCACTATCAGGTAAGGAGAATCCCGATAGACATTGAGTACTGATTACAGGCCGATAAATCCACTATAACAGGGAAGCGAAGTGAAGTTACAAAAAGCATTATGGACAGGCTAATCCAGATCGTAGTAGCGTCAGAATTTCGAGAGACAGAGAGTGAGTTTAGCACATTTTACACAGTATTTTTTAGATTATGAATTCAAGATTTAGTGACTTAACATTTGTAGTGAATAATAAGAAATTTATACTTACCTGATGAAGTAAATTCTAAGTGTGTTGGCATATTTGCTGAAGATTGACTGCTCCTAACAACTTCACTATTTTCTCGTCTGTAACCTTCATCTGGTCTAATTCCTAGAGCAGTATAGGCTAAGCGGTTGGCTAAATTCACGAGATCTCCATTACAATTGTCAATATTTTTTAAAACTTCATCTATGGTTTCTTCAATGCTACCTTCATTTCTGCCATTTATAGCTTCAAAAGACTTTTGTTCTTGAGATTTCATCAAGTCATTTTTTATTTCAGCTACACTGAAGTCTAGCGGCTCACGTGATTCACCGGTTACAGAATTGCAAGTGAATGGCTTTATTTTTGAACTCGATGCAGAGATCTCTGCTTTTGACTGGGTACAGTTCTGGTCTATATTTGGTTTAACGCCTGGTGAAACTCCTACTACGGCTTGAGTATTGACCTTAAAAGAGAAATGAAAAGGTGAAATTACGGTAACAATTGGAAACATAAAGTAATAAACACAGAATATTGAGGCGATATGAAAAACGATAATAACTGTTCACTTTAAAATGGAGTGCAACGGTGAGTCTAATAGTTTAGTGGATATATTACATGCCAGACCGACAGAATCCAATCAGTATTAAGAACTAAACAAGAAAGAAAATGCTTACTCCCCAAATGCTCAAAGTTAGATAACGTGTACATTTGAGGTGTGCATCGTCTATACAGCTTTCTGATCGTCTCAAACAGCCTAGAAGTGTTCTTATATGGTGACTGGACTAGAGTGAATCTACAAGAGTTAAGTGAGTAGAAATAACAACCTTTATAACTCTTACCAGACACTTCATGAAGTGTGCTACGAGTCACGAGTCCTATATCAACTTATGTCAATCGTCATATTTAAATGAGAGGCTCAGTTTAGTAAGTAAAAACTGCCTCATATGTTTTAATTAAGAGCAAAATTCAAATATCGACCAGGCATAAACATGAATTATTGTTCATACGAGACAAGTAACTGAGGCAGAAAAAGAACTATAACTAACCTGTAGCTGTTTTTCACTAGTATTATTGACCGAATGACTTTGCTTGGTTTGCGTTTGTTGTTTGCTAGTCATCTGGCATTGCACACCAGCCAATTTAGGTGGTCTACCTCTACCACGATGAGGTGTTGTAGATGAATTACACTGATTTATTTGGTGATTGCTATTACCTGCTTTTTGGCGTCCAGATAGTTTTGGATTGGTAGTAGAGGGAGGTTTTGTGCCTATGGAACTTGTCACTGGAGGTTGCTGATTAGTAAACAAATTTGTCTGACGCTGGAGTGAAAAGTATAAATTAATGACTATCAGAAGATTTACGGATGTGAATAAAGGATTATTATTATTATTTAATTACTCGGGGTTCAGGAAACATGACTGTAAAAGAAAGATTTATTCCAAAAACAGTTGTTGGAAATGCACAACTTGGGTACATATCTTTGGAAGATTATTAGAAATGTTTGTTGATATTTTCCTAAAAGTTTAAAGCAATACTCCTTTGACACAAAATGTATTTAATAATCTGGTATGGGCCTCAGTGGTTCAGTGGTAGAATGCTCACAAATCACACACGTGGTCCACGTTTGATTCTCGGCCACCGTTGCCCTCCTAAATTTCGTGTAGCCTTCGTGGCATTAAGCCTAAAAAAGAGGGAAGGTTGAGGCTAGCAGCCACATCCAGGATGAAAAACACTGCCTCCGCAGGAATTAACGTCTGTAAGAATTTGAGCATTGTATTATAGATCAAATTAATTTTGAATTATATTTCAATAATTTACGCACAATGACAATTTCGCTCGAAATATTAACAAAATGGAAACTTGTGTGCAGATTATTGAAATATAATTTATTTGATCTGACATGAACTTATGTTACAATAATATGGGTTAGTTATAAGGAAAATATTTCTAACTTTGAGACATTCACTGCAGACAGAACAATGTTATCTCTTTGAGGGTAAAGCAAACACTACGTGATCTCTAATTGTCTTCTACCCATATTTGCATTTGATTGCTAAAGTGAACTCGGAGACCAGTACTATGTATTATATTACTGCTTAGTGGTGTATCACATTCACTTACCAAATATCAAATACTTGAATGTGATGTACTGTCTAACCTTAAGGTAAATGTTAATCGATATTTAAGACGAAATCTTTGTTTTTCTATCCTTTGTTGACTATAACTCATCACGGATTGGTTCAAGTTTCCTCATCGCATGGTTATAGATTTTAGAAGAAATGACTCTTGCACTATGTGGCGTAAAATAAACGTATGATACATGGTACATTATCTCTCTTTTTATATCTATACAAAAAATCTAATTATTATTTATTGACTGACATCCAGGTTACAAATCTAATCCTATTACTACACTAAACTTGACATTTATTCCATGTTAAGTGGTTAGAGTCAATCGGTATAAATTTATAGATTTGGGGGTTTAGTGCTTATCTTCAGCACTCTTCGGCAAAGCAAATCGCTCACCTCTGCAGTCAAAGATATTAATTGCTATTGAGTTATACTTCAGTTCATGAATAACTTCCTTCTGTATTTCAAACAAAATGAGTAAATTTGCACAAACTAGGCTGGGAGTTTACTGAAATGATAGTTTTAATGAATTATATATTGAATTCTCAATCATGACGTTATGCAGTCAATATACATGCTGACAATCAGTTAAAAAACTCTAATGCATTAAGAAAAAAACGGCAAATTCAATAAGTAAAAATCTCTAATAAAACTAATCAAACTTTTGTTTAATTTTAATTAAGTTGAAAGATCTTTGTTAAAATGTAGTGAAACTCCACAAAATAGTAGTTATTTAAGTGGTAAAAATAAATAACAGTATCTAACGGATGAAGAATGTTGAGTGTTTCTGTGATCCTGAGGAAACTCCGGTGCTTTTTCAAAAAATATCTGGAGTATTCTTTCTCAGTCTGACCTGGATAAGATTTTCTATAAGTCAACTTCACTCAAAACCACAGTTCCTCAGTGTCGTTTCACTTAGTTTAGTAGCTAGAAATGACCGTCAGATTTTGTATAGGAGTTGAGTTCCGAGCTGTATATTGGTAACTACCATCTAGTAGGCAGTTTGTATACGTTAAAGTTCATAAAATGGATAAGGCAGTCACAACCTAATTATCCTTGAAGATTTTTCACTTATTCGTTGTCTACTACCGATGAAGTAGGAGAGTTTACGGATATTCCATAAGAAAAACAATGAATTTATCTATAGGATAAAGAGTTCAATAGGATGGAAATGCCATTCAGAGGTGTTTATTGTTTTGAAAATAGTTCGACCTAGCGGGGAGTACAAAACGGAATGATTAAATAGTGATATGAAGTAGTAAACACAGGGTGTGAGAGTAAAATTCGAATAAAGTTGTAAAATATAATTCCCAATTAGGTAAGTTACAGTATTATTAACTGGAGTGAGTCTTGAGCACAAATTTCCGCTCATAATCATATCACTGATAACCATAGTTAGCGAACTATTATTATTGTTTCATATTTGTTTGAACTCACTTTATCATAACGATTTGTAGGCTTATTCAAACATTTACTTAAAAATGTCAGAACATCACTGAATGACTCTTTAGGTTCAACATTTGGGCAGATAGGTGGTGTGGAAGTTGTACTAATTGGTTGTTGGCTTGGATAATTGATTGAACCACGCTGTATTAAATTAAGTCCATTACTAGTTGTTAAATCATTTTGTGTTGGTAAAGTTGATGGGGATTGATCTTAATGAGAAAAGAAATCAGGAAATTAACATGAGTGAAATAATTTTAAAAAAGGAAGTCGATTAGTGATGAAACACACTTGCAAATATGACTGACTAAGTTTCAACTCAGAGCTTCGCACAAAAGTGCAGACCTCAAGTTTCCATACCGTACATGTAGCACACAAGAAACTAACTCAAAAGAACTATAATGAGCAAAAATATATGGGTAAACGAAGTAGTAACATGGAAATACATAATGTCTTAATAGACTTGACAGATTACAAGGAGTGAATGCATCTGCGCCATTCAGAACGGATTTCAGCCATATCATCAATAGTCTCCAGTTACTCGTTCTTAGCATCTCGAAGTCCCCAACCACGCATTCTACAGCTCCCTACACGGCTCAAACTTACTGTCAAAGCCTTCATGGGTTGATGCCATTTTGGGTTTGATTATCCCAAACTCTTTTCCAACTTCATTGTATGTTGGCCTATAGGAAGACGATGACTTCTCATGTACAGCATGTGCCCTAGCCACCCCAATCGACGTAGTTTCACAACCTCGTCGACTGACTTTCCTTCCTTATCTAGCACTCTTTGCCTATCTTCAATATTGCTCATCACATGGTAATTATTTGTTAGCAAATAATCTAAACCAACTTACCTGGTGTTTGGATAGTTTTGTAATTACTGTACATAGCGTTCATGACCATCATTAGGGCTTGAGAGTAGGCCAAACTATTTCCAAAAGAGTTATTCACTGTATCACCTGTCGTTGTGGTATTATTTGACTCAGGGATGGATGTGTTGGGTAGGAGTGTATTAGAGGATCCAGAAGAAGAGAGAAATTCATTAACAGGATGTGTAGTACCGTTGTTGCTTAATAAGTTTGTATATCTCAAGGATTCAGATAAACTATCTCGAAAAAATGAGATAGCTTCTCTTTGTTTTTGACTATCATTGTGAAGCGCACAGAGATTACTGAAAAGCTGTCCAGCTAAAAATGCATTTTCATTGTTTGCAAAATTAACAGTTTGATTCTGTTCAGAACTTGAACCTGTTGAAGGGATACCTTGAAGTGACGCCATAGATGTAGAATGGTTTCTAGAACCATGAACTTCGGCACTTTCTACATTAGGATGAAATCCCGTTGTAGGACTAAATGGTTGTGATTGTCCAATATCTACCTGACTATATATTTGATTCAAGAATGCCAAATGTTGTATGTCCTGTAGGCTTAATGCTTCAGAAGTATTTTGATAAGGTGAATCTACTCTGAGTGATGGATTATTGTGATCTGTAAAAAAATAGTGTACATTTAGTTAGTCTAAAAAATTCCCTTTAAGTATTAAACAAAAATAGGAAATAATGAGCATAGCCAAAAGATTCAAGTCCTTCAAGAACGTATCAAGAGGCCTGTAACTGACGTTATAAGGGAAATAATACGGCTTTATTTCAGCTTCAAAAATCACCCTTCCAACTGACAGAAACTTTCTAAATTGGAACTCCACAAAATTATCCAATAAACGAAAATATCACATCATTCAGGACCTGAAATATCTACTAACCATAAAAGACCACCGGCGGTTATAAATGATGGTAGCGTCTGATATTTTTTTAATTTGATACAACGCAGTCATGCAGAAATGCAAAGCGTAATGATTTCATAAGCAGAAGCTTAACGGTCAGTCAGGAACACAATCCCTATATCCAAGATTAACATGTCAAATCCAAAAAACCTTTCGGTGAACAACAGTTTAGATTATTAAAATAGCGTTGATTCAAAGTACTAACATGTACAAAAGTAAGTACGATCCTTACTGACAATTCAAAGTATCAATATGCAATTCAAAAATTCAGTTGTCGCATTGTACGGTAAAATTAAGTCTGAAATAATTGACATCGAAATGTCTGAATGGATTGGTAATCGTTCAGCAGAATCAGTTTAACAGAATACATGGGATTGAATGCCACATGAGTCGTATGAAAGTGGGTGTTGTCAAACTAAATGATTATGAACGTGAAAACTTCCCAACTGGGACGAAGTTCTTTGGTGCCCCTTAGTTCTAGAATTTATGTCACTTTTGATAGAAACTGCAAATTACTAAAATTCCCTGCAAACCAATGCTCAACAACTCAAATATAGATGATGTGTATGTTTAATATTCCGCCCAAAGTAATTATTTAAGAACGATGGTGCCGTCAGACGACTGAATAATTAAGATACCTAATCGTAGTTTCCATACATATGAAACATTATAACCTGTCATTTAGACAGCATACTCTAGGAGCCGTACGGGTTCTGAAGAAACACTCATTCCTAGCCTTCGACACACATGTTATCGAAGTGACCGAAACTTTTGACTAACATGTAAATCAAGAGAGAAGGGTACGTTGCTATTCAGAAACTGGTTTCTACAAATAATAATGTTATGCACGACCTCACTGTATAGTAATAAGCGTTCCAGCAAAAGCCCTGTGTTATCAAGTATATTTCCATTTGTCACGATTATCCATACGTTCCAAGAGTTAAAACAAGTCAGAATGATCTTTTACAAATTGGGTGATGTTTGAACAATTTACATGTAATATCTGTTTCGAGTGTTGTCTGATTAGTTAGACAACATGAAGCATTATTTTTAGGTATTTCAGCATCGTTTTATAGTGTAGTACTTATTTATACACTCAGTCGAGTACCTTATACTATTTTTTAATATAGAATATAAAATTTCGTTACAACATTGACAATTGTTTACAAAAGTCGTATAAAAGTATAACTAACCAAGCATTCTTAAATTATTCCACAGATGAGTGTTCTGCAAACAACTGAGAACATTGACATCAGGAGCATTAACACTGGTGCTGTTTAAACATCCCACTTTACTTCCTATATTACTATGTTCCTTTGTTGTAGTATTCTGTTGATCTTTACCATTCTGCTCCAATTGTAAAAGCTGCATTTGTAGTTGTTGAAGTTTTAATTGTTCATCAAGGTATGTTGTAGGCATAAAATTTGTGCTTTGTGAGGTACTGGGGAATGTTTTCTGAGACCAACAGTTGAGGCTATTAAGGTAAGACAGAGTTGGATTAGTATATGATGAGTTATGATTTGAATGTGGATGAGATAGGAATTGTAATTCGAATAATCCACATTTGTTGTTATCGTTTGATGAATTTGTTTCAGTACCACTCGTAGGAAAAATAGATCCATTTGTTTCAGATGACATTGCTGAAAGTCACTGAATTTTATCTGCAAAGCAAAACAAAAGATTATTGGAAAGTAAAAAATTAGAGGTGGAATGGAGGTATTTTTGAGAATTACTTAACTGCTGATATCTTCAATACACTTGCTTTGGTCAAAACCGGCACAGGAAACTCCATCTACTAGGCTTAATGTTCTGCATTCAAAATATTTTTCGGAATAATTTTCTGGTAAGGAAGTATTTTAGCTAAATGTAACGGTACATGAGTCTTTAACGCGATATTATGAACTTTATTTCGTATGACATTCGTAATTTATGACTTTACAAGTGACAAACATTTAAAAGTCCTCGGTCCCATATATTTTAATTGATTTTGAGTTGAGAAGTATATCTCGTGATAATGCGGAGAGAAGTATATCTTCATCGATGAACTCCTTGTGGAATCAAATAAAGTATAATTATATTTCAATAGTTTACGCACAATGATAAGTTTTGTTATTGGTAATATTTGTGGAATTTTCATGTCACAGTCGACCTACCTGTATCCGGAAGAAAATTATGAATTGTACTTGAAGAGAACAAAGACCGGAACTAGATAAATAACTATCAAAATCATACAAGGATTCCTCTCACTTACTGTGTCGACAACCACAGAAACTACGTAAAAAGGTACATGGTTAACTCTACAAGAAAAAAATGTACCTGTTTTACACAGTGGGAATGCCTTAAATGGTTAGTGGAATAAGTATTTCAGATTCATCTCCTGATGACCTTGAATGTGATTGGTTGTCTTCCGATGATTAGTATATTTGTGCTAACTTACAGTTTGACCTTTCTGTGATGTGACTTGTTCTTTATTGGTCGATAAATTTGATCTATTTGTCTATTGAGTAAAGATTGATCTCAGAACTCATTGGCCCCTTTAGTATTTCTGCTGTCTAAAATTGTCACATTTCGGACCTACATGTATTAATATGGGTGGAATTCGCGTCGTGTTTTAACGGCTACTTCATGCTATCGAGTTCGAAATGAAAGAGAATGTCCATTTTGGCCGGAATATTACTTTCTACAATTGATGCAATTTATTTTGTTGGTGCTTCGCATTGGTAGAATACTCGCCAACCACGCATGTGGTCCGGGTTTCGATCCCTGGCCGACGTACTCCTTTACTTCGCTAAGCCAGTAATAAGACTGGTAAGGAGGGAAGGTTGGGCATGAATGAGACTAGGAACCCCATCCTGTAAAAATAAACACCACTGCTAACGAAACTTCAAGTCTCTAGCTTGAAGCCCTATGTTTCACTGGGAACATGAAGGAGTAAAAACAAAAATCTGGTTGCTAACGTATTTTTATGCACCTCAAAAATTTCGGTCTTTCTTCGGAGAATATCCTTATTTCTTTGACCAGGTTTTGGTTGAATTGGGCGACAAGCGAAATAATATCAAACACCGAAGCGTAGGTGACACCATATCTCTCATTTTATAGTTTACACTCTTCCACTGATGAAGCAACTGACCTTCTAGGCTAGACACTATGTGCTGAGGTCATAAGGCTTTTTTTTCTAAACTGACCAAATAAATTGTGACAGTTGTGTCCAAACGCTAGTTCACTAATTACCTTGTGTTATTTAGAATATCAACAGATAAATATATTAACCACTTCCAACTGACTGTAAAAGTGATTCAAAAGGCATAGGATTATGAATGAACTAGTATTTGGACACAGTTGTCCCAATATATTTGAATAACCTAGCAACGTGTCTCTTAACTTCAGTCCCACTTTCTATTCATATTCATTGTGATAATTGTGTTTAACTTTTACTTCACTTGTAATGCTATCTTCGATCAGTCATTTTTGTTTTGTCTGTTCTGGATGATGTACAATTGTTTCTCAAGTACGCATGAAAATACTAAGGTACTCAAATAAGCTGTTACGTAATAACTAGGAAGTGAAAATAAAGCTTACAAATGTGATCAAAAAATAAAGGCATGAGATAGTTGTTTTAATAAAGACGTTTTTTTTGAAACAATGAGTTATACCTAGTAATTTAACGTATGGTTGTGAAATACAAATATCTTTTGGGCTGTCTTCCGACTTTTTAAGTTGAAAATTCATTTACGCCTTCCACAAATGAAGACTGCATTGTCTTGATAGCACAATAGGCAGTAAGTAATGTTGCGTCCAATTCTTCTTTTGCTGTAGACTGTATTCTATCAGTCAAGCTTGCAATGTGGCTGCCATGCTAGATAGCTGCATTCTGAATTGTTGTTATATGGTTGGAGGCAAGGGGTAGGAAGCCTTAGACCTAGGTTTTGTGCTTGTTGTAGTAGTCGTCGCTTAATGAAACACTTTCACTTTCATATCATAACTAGTGAAGATGAAAAGGAGTAGTTTCATGTGTTAGTCTCTGAGTACGAATAAAATGGTCACTATATTTGGTAACTCTTGACAGTTGATTTGATTACACTACAAGTAACAGGAAGTCTTAAGAATTAGTTTTTCATTCTTTTGATGCTTTTTATTAAACCATAATTTAAACTTTAAGGATTTCGTTTACAACTACACTAATGAACAGTTACAACAGTTCCTGAAATGCCTACAACATAACCGTTTGTCCAATAGTAGCATTAATTGCTAACTGTCAAAGAAATACAACTATGGAGTAAGTTCAGTCTTATAATCCGAAAAGATTACATTGGAGTTTAAAAGTCTTTCAGCATTATTACATCAGCACAATGACGACAACATTATGAGGCTGCTGTTAGTCATACTACTACTAATAATAATCACAAGGAAAATTCAACTTGTCATCTGTTGTCAATGTTTATGCTGATAGTTTGTTTTACAGTGGTATGACAGTCAGTATGTGAACTATAAGCAGAAATTGAATATCAGTAGATGAAATGGATTGGTTAAAATGTGGTGCTACGGAAAACCTTACGAAAAATATAACTTGGTGATAACGGATAAATATCTCTGGTGAAAGTATGAAAACATAAAACTTGAATATAAAGATTCATTTAAGGCCCTGATTATTTCAACAAACATGAATGAAGGTTAATTTTCGTAATACTTTGTCACTTCACAGAGGAACATTTCAGTAAAATAAAAAACAAGAACATTTAAAATGCTTATGAATAAAGTGTGACAAATTAGTTTCTGATTTTTCAACAGCTTCACTCTTTGATAAATCCTATCAGCATTAAATAGTGAAACGTCAGTAAAAACAATATCGTTTTGTTTTTCATTCATTAGGAAATACAAAAAACCTTTATTATAATGAATATCATATACCCAACGCCCAACCGTTTTTCAAACTGTTAAAAGCTTCACTCTTTAGTTTGCTACCCTTGGACGTTTAAGCTTACACAATGGAAAGTAGGTAGAGAGATCTAATGAAGTGTAAATACCAGTAACAAACATGTTTACTAGGAATACATACATAATCATTTAATTTCATTATGGATAAAATGAGGTCTCCTTTTTTTTTCTGTACGGCGTGATGTGTGGAGATTTAGTTTCTCTGTGCAACTGAAAGATGAAAATATCAATAAAAACCATCTTAACTATTATAAGAGTCTGAGCTACAATGTGATTCAGAGACTTGGTGTGCCCGTCACGAAAAGCCTTACTAAAAGCCCAGTGCAAACTTTCATCAGCAGCCACCTTCGCTTCCCACTGAAGAACAGATGGTCAGAAAGTATAAAAAGTAAGAAAGTCTGGTAACGAACCAACTAAGAATCCATCGCCCAACAGATATATCGAAGGCAATGGAAATGGACTGGACATACGTTAAGAAAACCGTTGAGTGAAGTCACGCTCCAGGCTATTTGTCAAGTTGAACCTGAATGGGGAAATAGTGGAGCCAGCTAAAAAGGATTACGGAAAATAGAGTGGCATGGAGATATGCTAATGAAGCCTTATTTTCCATTTGGAACCCAAAGGAATAATAGTAATAATAATCTAATTATCCCGAAAGTTTGTAAACTTTCATTCGTGGATGAGTAGTTGGAAGACATGGGGTCCTAAGGTGTGCGAAACAGTAAGGCTGTTTTGGCCTATCAAGGTCACTAGTACATTGTATCTTTAGCATGTGGATGAGGAATAAGTCACACAACTTTGCTATTGGCGAAGTCTTTGAACATCTAATCTAATAAGCCATAAAGAACTGTAGCTTTAATTTACTGATTATATTACAACAGAGTTCACATTTTCAGATAAAATCATGCTACTATGGTAGTGTCAAACTGTGCTCTACAAAACTGCCTAACTGTTAGAAAATGACGCCAATATTATTACTCTGTAAAGAAACTCAGAATCGTTAAGCTCACAGCTTTTAAAAATATGAGTCAAACGAGCACATACTGTATGGCATTTCCTTATACACCAATCAGTGCACGAGTTGTTCCCGTGTGGTTGTCAAACCAAACACTTTAAAAAAGGATGAATCTTCTCTCACAAATCAACTCAGAAATATTTTAATTAATAAGAGAATGTGTCGATAATAGTAAAGGTCGGAAGGAAAGAGAATATATGTACACATAAGTCAGTTTATGAGGTTATTTTCGAAATTCTGTTGCCTCATACGTGTTAAATCAGATGACTGAGTGAATAATTATCAAACGTATTTATTTTGGAAGACACTGTTCAGTGTTTTCGTGGCTGAATTTGTTAATAATGTTAAGATACAAGTTTTAATCAATGAATTCAGTCCAACGACAGCAGTTTTATCCTTCTCTTCTGAAACTACAATACTAAGTAAATTTACCTTACAGAATAGAGGTGCTATGCATACCGACAAGCTGCTTCTTTAATGCTGTGTTAACCAAATTAGGAAGGTTTCTAAAAAGTGTGTAAGATGGTCACATAGAGGTGTTGCATCAACCCATGAAGTTTCTTATGATTGGTGTGAGTCATTTGGAAATGTGTTCATTCCCTGACTACAGTCTTAGAATTTGATAAACATCAGTAGATACAGATGTCTAGCTACATGGCTCTTGGTTAACAAAAATCTCAACATATTGGCTAATCTTTAATTCTTTTACTTCTTATTTTACTGTTTGTCCATTTTAGTATCATTCTGTTATTTACATAATTTTCTTGTTCATTATTTGAAGTGTCAAAATTTTAGTCGAAGCACTTCTCTCCAAGGCTGCATACAAATAAATTTGTATTGAGGTATGCCTCTGATAAACTATGGGCAAGCAATTACTCGATATTTGTTCTGTAATGCACATCGGCTGATCCTGGATTTTTGAATCAAATGATTTGGTATGCTGACCGTAGAAAGAAAAAATACTAGGTTTGTAAAAGTACCACGTTTGTTCAGTAAAAAAACTTCAGATACTTACGCTTAAATCTCAGCGAACACCCAATTAGGATGAAGGTCTAGTTCTTCTTCTGGACCGTCAGGACATCGGATGCAAGTACCAAGGGAATTAACTAAATTTTGTTTTGTTCAACAGGCTACTTACTGTAGAAACTTCTTATTTGCTAGCACCATGTCGGTCTCCTATGTACAATCATTCTTCAGCTTCCATCTTCTTTTGTCAGTTCAACACCGGGAAGAAGAATTTTAGGTTCATTTTCTATTTCAAGAGTGGGTCTTATTGCTGGGTGGCAATCAAATTTAATTAAATCCCTTGCCACTTGAATCCGACGATTTGGCGTTCCAGGAGAAGAATTAGACTTCCGGAAGAAATCTTCATCCGAAATGAATATCCGTCAAGATTTATTGACAAGAACATCAAACTGAAAGTTCTGAGAAACGAAACATCATTTATGTCTAAGAGAATTACACTTAAACATATAAACATTTTAAACAAATAATTATTTGACAGAATAAACGGCTTTCTTAATTCTTCTTGGCTAGATTTCTCCAAAGTTGCTTTAAGCGCATGTATATAAAGGCTTTGTCAGCTCCCAATTTTATATATGATAAAAATAATTTTACTAGTGTCATTCAATTTTCGCTAGCTTATACTTTTAGCTCAAAACTGTATCGTTCATAAAGAGAGAGGATAAATACTTCTACATGCTAGACCGACGGCATAAAGCATTTTGTTGGGTTATTCAAATACACTAGAATAAACGTGTCGGAATACTGGTTACTCACTTTCCTATATCTTTTGAACGAACTAGTAACATGTTTTATACTGCTGGCTCACATACAGTGAGTTGTTAGCATGATTTGTTTGAGTCGACTTTTTCATTCTTCAGTATCGAAAAAATTACAGGAGTTGAATGTACATACACTTAAAAAAATATACCAGTATTCTGATAACAATATGTACCGTACTAGATGGTATCACAAAATAAAATATACGCGGAGTGAAATGGCTTACTGAGACGCTTGTTATTGAATGTAAACGGATTCCTTCCTATTCTTATTAAGGATAAATACCATGTCAAACTGTACATTTCATAAAAGTGAATTGTTTATTCCGCATAAAGGGATGATGGTGTATGACATGTACCAAGTCAATATGATTAGAAACTAGTATATGGACGCGTTTAACGTGATGTGTATTTGATTGAATAACTTAGCAATGTCTTACACACCATCAGCTTGTATTTTAAGTGAGTGGTATTATTTACAGTGTCCGTTTCCATCACAGATAAATAAGTGTTATATTAATTTATGAGAACTAGTAAAGATCTGTATATTTAATAAATTAAGTTCATAAAATGTGTTACCAACGAAATACTTGACAAGATGTATATGCTCATGAAAAGAAACACTGTGATGACTACTGATGTGAGAGAAAGTAGGTTTATATTCAGGGCATCAATGCTCCTCCATCTCTGAAAAATCACACCATGTTAACAAAATATCTCAACTACAACAGCATGACAGAAGGACCTGTCCACGCTATATACAGTAGAACATTTGAACTTCAGAGTTTGCCAAGCGTCTGTGTTTCACTGGTAGAATGTTTGCCAACTAAGCCTGTGGTTCGGCTTCTACTCCCAGTCGATGCGCCTCTAAAATCTCGCTTATCAAGTGAGTAAGCCAGGTAGAGAGGGAAGATCGGATGTAAGGCTAGTAACCTCACCCTATGAGAAACAAAACTACTCCTGAAGCTTTAAAGCACAACTTTCAAGCTTTATGTACTACTAAGAAAGCAAAGAAATGAAGAGAAATTTGTTTAAAAAGTGAAGTTTTAAGCGGAAACTCATACAAATAAATATTTCACTCTATGACAGTTTAATGACTAATAGTTTATGATTAACCATCCATCACCTGTACATCATTTTTCTTCATTACAAGATAAATCAAGCATACTGAAGTGAAATTAGTCTACGTTCGTGGAAGAGAAAGTAAGCCTAAAATAAACTTACGTTACTTTAAACTGAAATGGGATTATGTATGAGTAATCTTGTGTTGTTATTCATCAGTCTAAAAAGTAAATCTTTCTATAAATATAATGTGGGTGTGATTTCTATTTTCTTTGTTTTCTAACCAGGCTGATATCACTATGATGTATTGATACATTTTATATTTGTTCAAAACAATGGTTACTGAACAAAGAATATTCTTTTAGATAACTTCATCATCAGGTTCTACAGTAATATATACATAATAGTGAATGAATTATATTTTATAATAGCGCTGTCTACATGTGATATTGTTCACAGTAGAAAAATAATATTTTCTTCAGTTTTAATCCATTAATAGTTAGTAAGGGTAATACAGTTTGAGTTCTTTTTTATGAAGATTTTATATCATAGACTATTCGTATAAATATTATTATTCCCTTGGGTTTCGAGTGGGACCTACGGCACCTGTAGCCCATTTCCACTTCACTCTGTTCTCTGTGGTCCTTTTTGCCTGGCCAAAAAGGCTCCATAGAGTACTTCCAATCCATTTTAAATCTGCATATCAGTTTGGGAATAGGTTGTTGGTTGGTTCTTTCCCAGAGTTCCTTGTTGCTTCCAGCTGCCTGTCTGATCTTGTGTGTGGAGCCGAGGCAGTTGTTAATAAAACTATCTCTAGCCAATCAAGAAAACAGATACATTCAATCTTTTATGTGATTGGCTTACAGAGGTCTATAATTTGTCAGTATTGCTGAATCAGTACCTTTTCTTGATATCCCCTGGCTTATCTTAGTCCGTGTTGTAAGACGCTGATATATATATATATATATATATATATATATATTCTAGATCGTCAAACACCGTAGGTATCATATTATCACTTCTCTTAGTTATGATGTGCTAAGCATCTTTAGTGTAGACCCAAACACAGCATACCATAATGCACATAAATGTTGGAGTTAGTTAGTATGCTATTAAAAAAGATTATTTTTAACCGATACAGTACACTGGCGTCATTATTATAAAGACTACAATAAGAAAACTTTGGGATTATTGTATACACCGATTTCCCAAACTACGCACATACATAGTGTCCGAATTCTATTTCAAAGAAAGCTGTATGTATATTCGAATAAAATTGTGTTAAAATGTAAAATACGTCGATTTTTCTTGGGGACGTTATGTTTACCGTTCATTTGATTTACCACATAACGATTTTGAAGAAAAAGATCATAGCATGTGTGTAGCTTGAAATTTACTTAGAGCAAAAGAAAATAATTTAGACTACACTATACTGAACGGTAATCATGCCAACGTCATAAGAAAAGCATTCCTGTATACTCTTCTAGAGAATTCTATTTTCAAAACCTCATTACTTATTCATTTGTTAATTCAGTATTTATGAAATCATTTAATCTCACGAAAAATAGCTGAATAATCTTTCATAAAATAATTATTTTATTTGATATAAGCACAAAACGATATTGTAATTTATTTGTTTACTGATGACACTACGAGCACAGTTTTGTCGCTTGTGGCATCTACTCAAATAAGTAGTACTGTATCGCTCCATCAGATAAAATTATTCTATCCAATAATTATGCTCTATTAAGGTGCTCGAATTCTGCTTTCATTTACCAGTCGAATCTATCATTCATATACACTTACGTATATGCACACACACAAAAATGAGGTAAAAATGCCTAATTATAGAGACTACACATGACTTTTCGTGGTCTATTATTATAAATATGAAATCTAAGAATACCACAAACTATTTTCGATATCTTCATTATTTCTTTAAGTAGCTGATAACTTAAATAAAACATCTGTTATATTACGTCATAATAGGAAGACGCACCTTAGACACAGGTGAAAGCACAGCAGTGACTTTAAGAAGTTCAGTCAGACCAGGGCAATGAAAGCATATAAATAACACCATATTCATGAAAATAGTGCCGAATGAAGTGTAAGGATGTTTATTACATAGGTTATCTGGTTTGTTTTGGTTTATGTCAGGGTTAGGTTAACCTAATTAGGTAAATATCAGGGTTCTTCCAGGATAGATTAGAGTTGCATTAAGAAAACTTTAGGATTAGGATTGCTTTCGGGGACCATATTTGCTACTTAGCGCCATTGCTCTTTCAAAGGTCACTAGTGAGTTCACTCCTGTTGGGTGTCTCAAGTTGAACTTTGCCGGAATCAAGTATTCTTAGCATACCGAAGGGGAAATGCAATCAGTAACTGAAACTTCTGTCTAAACAATATGATGGTAGATGGTGGATGTATGCTGTGTATGTATGGAAATTGTGAAGTATTCGCTGACTTCTTCAATTCATGCATGAGATGTGTTGAAAATGTCTAATCGCAATTACATGATTGATTTTTTTTTTGATTTACAGCTTGATTCCATACTGTATTTTTGATACAAGTATGGAATTTTCAGCATGGATATCGGTAGCCCAAATTTTGCAGGCCAACCATAGATATCAGGTGTGCGCCGGCGTGGGCTCGAACCCCAGACCATGTGCATGGTCAGCGAGAGTCCTAACCACTGTGCCACCGACGCACAGCATAGGATGGATAGAAGGATAAGCTTTAGTAAAAACAGTTCTTTGTAGATACGTTACAGATCTCGTTAAATTAAATAACACAAAGTAATGTTGAGCTAACCATGTCACACCAATACAACCACTCTATATTTAAAAAGATTGATTACTGAACAAAAAATACTATTTTCAGTAACTTCATCACCAGGTTCTACAGCTATATATCCATAACTATGAATGAATTATTGTTATTGACAACACTAGTGTTTTTTTTAACGGTAACCTCGAATCACTTAGATCAGAATTCCAAAAGTTATTTGCAATCAAACTGTTAATAGATTATAGTCCTATATATATATATATATATATATATATATATATATATATATGGTATGTATAATTGTAACACTAAATTGAACACCAATATTACAAGGTGAATGATAATGAATGACAATGAATACATAGTAATGAATTCTCGAGCCATTCTCATATTAAATTCTATTTATATTGATTATGAACTTCAGATAGATGAATGATCATATCAAGGATAGGGATTGCCGGTATATGGATGATACCTTCATTCATAGCGAAAAAGATTTGGACAGGAACGCATTAATAACTCAGTTCAATGAATTACATTCAGCTATCAAATTCACGTGTGAAGAGGAATCCCAAAATAGAATTAATTGCCCCCTAGATGTCCTTCTTATAAGAAAACCAGATGGGAGTATAAAGAGAAATTTGCATAGGAACAGCACATGGACAGGACAATATACACATTTTTATAGCTTTGTTCCTCTCCAGTACAAAAGGAATTTAATAAGGACCCTAAGCTACAGGGTCAGAGCTATACACTCAGAAAATGTCAGCGAAGATGAACTTAGCATTTTATATGACACCTTAGTTAAAATACCTGTCAAGAAGAATTCATAAAGAAACACATGACAAAAGAAGTAGAAAGGGACTATTCTCTATCTGTAAATAAGAAGCCCTTCTATTCAATTCAAGAGTGACTCACCTGGTGAAATAATTATTGGCAAGTTAAGGAAATCTACCTAAAGAACTTTTAATGCTGTTAAACTACGAGTCATACTTTCTACATGACGGGTTGTGATTCCTAGATTGAAAGATGAAGTACCTAGATTAACTGCCTCTTCTTGTATCTGTCAATTTAACTGCGCTTGTGCAGCTAGTTATATTGGCTGTTGCTCTAGGAACTTGATTCTTCGTGCTCGGGAACACTAGGCACTTTGGCTAAATAAAGGTGTAGGGAAAACTATCAACCATCTGATATTAGATCACCTAGTCCAAACCAGCCACAAGGCTAACATTGAAGAATGCTTCTCTATCATGATGAAGTTATCGAAAAGAATATTTTCTGTTCAGTAATCACTCTATATTTACTGAAATATATACTTACGATAAATTCATTTGGTCGAATGAAGTCAAACACCAAAATTATAATTTCTGTTAACTAGCCAATCTATGCGCAGTCATTCACTAAATATAAGGTAAGGTTAGTCAAATATATTTTGTGCTAAAATGTTACATGTTATGTCTTGTTTCATGCGGAGTGACATTTCTTAGTTTGCTCTAAGTTGTTAAGCAAACATCGAATGAAAGGAAATTTGTCGAAATTATACTGTAGCAAGCACCTCGTTGTGCGCACATGTGCATATGATAGGCAGTTCAATTCCCGGCTGACCTACTCATTTACCTCGCTAAGTCAGTAATACAACTGGCAAAGAGGGAAGGTTGGATATGAGGCTAGCAACCCCATCCTGTAAAAATAAACACCACTGCTACAGAAACTTCAAGCCTCTAGCTTGAAGTCCTATGCTCCACTGGCAACCTGAAGGAATAAAAAAGCACCTCACTACATGATTTTCAGCAACCAATTAGAGTTACATGTGGTATAAGCAAATCAAATTATGCTTCCTGTTCTGCATTCGCTTACTGAGTTCCGGAACGATGGATGAACTGAAGTTGTTAAAAATGCGGTTTGAAAGGATAACTGTTTTTTAGGTTTGTGATCTTGAGGTAGATTAAAGAAATAGAAACAGATATCCGAATACCATGAACTGTAGTCATCTTTTTAACAATTTTTAGTGCTCCTCAATTTTGATTAGTTCTTCAGGCTGAGCGGCAAGATCGATAAGGGTGGCTGCTATAGTTTAATTTTGCCAGAAATTTACTCCATTTATAATAAATGACTTTGGAATGATATAGGTTCTGTAAAATATTGCAAACACCATTAGTACATGTCATGGTATTAAAATTATGAGTACGTAAAATTTGGGCTGCGTATTACCAGAGAAACTTAGTTATTAAACTACCATCCAAACATTCAAATATTGACAAATCGGAAAAAATAGCAGTAGTGAGGATTATAATAATCAATACAGACAACAGACCATGAGACCTCAGCGAATATGCTCACACCACTGGTGTAGAAGCTTTAGAGAGGAGGAAAGTTATCTATCAATCGTAAGGTCTACTTTGTCGAGCTACCGATGAAGGGCGATTAAGCCTTTGCAAAAACTGGCGCAGAATCATGCTCCTGACCACTTCAAGAAAAATATTAAGTCGTATCATTCTGGAGAGACTAAGACATGCTCTAGATGCAGGATTCTGCTCAGAACAAGCTGGATTCAGGAGAAGCAAACCAAATTATGACGCTACACATCATCAAACAGAGCATTGAATGGCAGATAAACCTCTTTACTTCAAAATAAAAGACTTTCAAAATGACTTCAACAGTGTTAACTGTAAAGGAATTCAAAAACTAACCAAAGGCGGAGGCTGAATGGAAAACGACGAGTTGGGCGTCGGTTCGAAGGTAAATGAAGGAGCAAGAGGGAATTTAAATCTTATGAGCATTTATGAAGCCAAAAAAAAGAAGACCACAGAGAACACAGTGAAATATAGATATGCTGCCGAAGTCCTGTGTTCCACTTGGAACCCAAGGAAATAATATGCCATTTTTATAGCATAAAGATATGATAATATAACAATACAATAATTCAGAGATATAACTTACCACCAGAGAAATAAACGATCAATTTTTCAACTTATTTATTCTTTGGAATTCATTACTTGATAGTAAATTTTGTATACTGTATAAAATAATGCTTCCATTGATCAATATATATCCGATATAAATACGTGTATGTATACACTAGTTGTACTGTAGAAAGGCTTATTGTGATTAGATAATTAGGCCGTGTATATTTGTATAGTTAGTGAAACAAAGACTTTGGTTTGATAGACATTTCCATTAATAGAAATAATAATGATAATGATAATAAGATTTTTAGGTTGGTTATAAGACAAATGCACTTCTCTCCGCGTATATACATGCATATAATGATAATAATAATAATAATGTATATGTATATTGAATTAAACAAAAGTTTTGTTGTGAATATGATGTTCACATTTACATGTATTCTAATGTAAATGGTGTTATTTAATCACACAAAAAAACAAGAAAAAACATTGACTGCCTGTCTACGCTCACAATAACTAACTAGTATGAAGTAAAAATATGCAGTAAATAGAAAAACCTCGTCCCAGATGTATATATATATTTTATTTTATATTTTTATTATTATGCTTATTGATGAAATTCGCATATTGTAATCTCATTCACTCTCTCTCTCTCTCTCTCTCTCTCTGTAAGTAAGACAGACATCTAAATTAAGCAACCAAACACAACACATAACTTATCCACTATTGCCTGCTTGATTGAGGCCGATAATAGTAATCATAATAATAATAATAATAAAGAGACATATACAAGCAAGGTCTTTTCAAAATTAATCGACATATTTATTTTAATCAGCCTGATGCAAAATGTAAAAGGTAGAGGTTAGAAAATTTGGATAGAATATCAAGCAAGCAAGCAAACAAGCAGGGGCAATAAAATAAATGTGAATATCTGTGTGATGGATTAAACTTTACGACCTTGAAATGAAGAATGTGTGTGTGTGTGTGAGTGAGGGAGAGAGGGTAGTTGTCTTATGCATGCTTTTATATTTATTAACCAATAGATTAATTCGACTTGGATAAATTGTTTACAAGTCCAAAAAATCAGTATGGAAAATTAAAAAGTTGTTAATATCTTGATTACAAGTAATTCGGACCTAGAAGTATCGACTATTAATTGTCATGTTCTACTATTCTGTTCGTTTTGAGTATATTCCCGTTGAGAGAATATTTATTTGTAGCACTGGTGAAATTATCTAGTAGTACACCGGTGGACGGCTAGTTTTTTTTCTTAATCATCAACACGCCTACAACTTAATAGGCAAATCACAACAACGACAGACTGATGTATAGTAGTTGAAATTAATTATTCTGCTTTTATACTACACTACTACTATTCCATCTGTGTTCTCATACGTTTTCTGTATCTTCATTTTCTTAAAGGCTTACAATCAACTTCTGTCAGTCTCTTATTTATTCATCTGACCTGAGTTTAGTGAGCGAAGAATAGTCTTTCCTATGACTCACTCTTCATCAACTTCTACGGCTATATACCCATAATAACTACAGAATTATTGGTAATAGCAACATTAATCTTTTTTTCCGTAACATCGGACCAATAATATCAATAGAGTACAGTTCAAAAGCATCTGTAATTGATAATACACATTAATATAACACTAGACTGAGTATCATAGAAATTAAGAAGAAGAAGAATGCAGGACTGATAAATTTATAGACGTCATACAAGGCCAGAGTAGCTATGGTGGCTGGACCTGTTGCCTGAACACACAGGGTCCCAGTTGTTTTAAGCGAACTGCAATAGTCTCTGTCACTTGGAGTATTTAGTACTTAGAGGTTTCTGGTAATTTATTTGGTACCTGAAAGGTGATAGAAAAAGTCTCTTCAGTACTAGCCTAGTGGCCTGTTGGAATAAGGTGGTCTAATATCAAACTAATGATAGTTTTTGCTTAAACTTTTTTGAAAAACTAATTTCCTATAATAACTGGCTTCACAGGAGTAGTTAAACTGATAGATACAACGAGAGGCGGCTAGTCTAGGTGCTTTATTTTTAAATTTCGGAATTGCAACCGGTCGTGTGGAAAATATGAACTGCAGCATACCAGCATTGAAAGTTCTTCGAATCGATTTTCTCAGGTTTGCTGGTTATTATATCACTTGGTACATCACCAGTGAATTGCATTCGTATATATACAAACTTTTTGTTATCAGTTACAGGAGAATTCTTTTCTATTTTCTTGGCCATGTATTTCATGATGAACTTTTTAGACTAGATATTTTCAATTAATAACCTTAAGTCTATCTTAAGTTACATCTGACTAAATGGCTCTTACGCTATAGCTGATGGTCTTTAACAAATTCTTTGTGTGCTGGCTGGGGACAAAGCTATGGAAATGTCTATACTATCCTATCTATGTACTTTTCTTACGGAAATTTCTTTCTATACAATCATCTTCTTCTTGTAAGTAGGATGTCTAAGAAAGCAGTTTTATTTTGGAATTCCGAAAGATACAATACTTTGTGGTGCTTGCAATGCCATGTCAAAAGCACACACGACACTACTGCTATACTATTTTTTCTAACTGTGTATTTTATTCTGAATCTTCACTGTGCAGAGAAATCGATTTAAGCATGTGACAAGGATTATAAAGGAACCAAAGATTTACTCAATAATAGTTGGCTAAGTATTTGTGGATGGTAGAAAGTTATATCATTGTATAGGCTGATAGTTATGCTTGGAATACTAATTCAGTAACCTTAATATCTACCATTCGAAAGAATGAACAACCAGCCATATATTCATTGTTCTTACTGTGTGAAATCTACCATATGCTAACCAGAAGTACAATGCAGCTGAGAATAAATAAATGAATGATATTGTGTTATGCAGTTTATATATATATATATATATATATATATATATATATATATATATATATATATATATATATATATATATATATATATATATGATGGATGGCCCACTGTTAGAGTTCCTTGTTACTTATTCTTTTCGACCGGCAATCTGCTCTTCAGTATCGAGTAAAGTATTCTGTTAATGAAAGTCTACAGTCTGTTGGGAATCCATTTGGTGACGTGCGTGTGAAGTCTGTGAACCATTTAGAAGCACTCACTTGACATTAGCAATAAAAATTCAAATAGCTTTGTCTGCATGTAGTGCTTCAGGTTTCAAAACTGATTTTAGGATAGTGAATGTCTACCGGTGACATTCGTATCCGTGACGCGAGTAGTTGAAACGATGCCATTTAGTTCAGGTAAGTGAATAGGGAAACTTCTTTCAGATTTCTCCCACTGGTATCGATTCGTGTGTAGTTGTACATCTTCTTAACCTTT
The DNA here is from genome assembly GCA_944472135.2 of Trichobilharzia regenti. NCBI lineage: Eukaryota > Metazoa > Platyhelminthes > Trematoda > Strigeidida > Schistosomatidae > Trichobilharzia > Trichobilharzia regenti. The sequence goes on from OX235265.1 coordinate 51,200,489, forward strand.
ATCTTCTGAATGTTCACCTGAAGTCCTGTTCTCTCTGACAAATCAGCCAGCTTATTGTCTTTCACCTATTAATCTCTGAGTCTGGGAGGCATATGGTACAAAACATCTGAGAAATCTAGACCTTCTGGGGGGGGGTCTTTCTGTTACTGTGATTTCGTAACAATAAACATATTTATTGAATTGAATTTTTGATTTTCCCGTCGATTGATTGGACCGAAGTGAATAACGCTTTGGCGTTTGAAACTATGGGCATTGGGTTCGAGCTTCGGTGGGAAAATCATCACTCACTGAGAAATACAGGTACACCCAGATGACGAGTTCCAAATAGGACAAAATGCGCATCCTGGATTCCACTGCTAGCCACCATCCACCAATTGTATAAACATATTTAATTTAAAATTAAGAGTATAAAAGCATGCTACAATTTCAATGAAAAAAGAACAGTGTAAATAATTAGCCAAGAAAGTAGAAATTCACAGAATGCAAATGGTTTGAAATTACCGTTAAGCTGTCAGACATTCGGTATGATCAGAATAACTAAGTGGTATTACTGGAAGGATGTTGGTAAACTGGTGGCTTCAATGTTTCATACTGTATTAAGTCGAATCGTGAAGGTGTGAATTCTATTAACTTACCAACTTTTTCTATCCCTATGCATTCCGAGTAGAACATAGGGTAACGATGGTGTTTTTTTCCTTTATCGAGTTATATTACTTGTCTCACACTCAACCTTTCTCTCTTTGCTCGGTTTACTACCAGCTAAGCAGAGTGTAGAAGTGCGTCAGCTAGGAATAGAACCCGGACCAAATGCATGGTTGGTGGGCATTTTATTGTTGAGCAACCGACATAACTTACTTTTTGCTGGCTTGAAATGCTTGTTTCAAATAAATCTATTTATTGTTAACCTGTGATAAGCTGAGCCATTTAGAAATTGAACAAAATGTTTCTAGTAAGTTACTAGAAAAAATGTAGACCGTGTTATTAATAAACAAAACTAAGAGATTCATATTCTAAAGAAATTAGACAGACACTAAATATACAGTTTATGATATTGATAGCCACATATAAGTGAAAAGTAATGTGAGAAGTATGCCAGTCTTTAAGCGCAAGGAATAAGCAGAAAACAGGTACTCTGGCATTTCGGCATATAACTATTTCCGTATATTGAGTCATAAGAAAAGGCACAAACAGCGAAGAAATTTTCTTTTCGACGATTCATTTTCATGAGCTGTACAGTCGTAATTATAATTAAACACATAAGTTTCCGTATACCCGGGAAACTTGAGCGCGCGCCAACAAGCTGACATCATAACGCATAAATAGATACGTTTCAGTTAATGCACGAATTAATAACTAACAAGGTTGCAATTTTTATGAAATTAGAATTTCTAAATTATTCATCTAGTAAAGGAAAATCAAGAAGTTCCGAATGAAAATCTTATTAACTTTACCCCTTTTCTGAGATATTTACATCCCGTGAACTATTTTATCAACTACATAACCCGGTTTTCGTTTGATATTTAACTATGACTATAATCACGAGTATTTTATCGCAGTTCATGTTATAATTTCAATAAATCACTTTCGTTGAAAAGGGTCTCATCACTGAATTACCTGTTTTTATTTTCTTCACAGCTTAATGTAAAATCCCCATGAACCAGCTTGTGCGTCGGCAGCACAGTGGTTAGGACTGTCGCCAACCATGCACATGGTCCGGGTTTCGATCCCCTGTCGACGCACACCTGATATATATGGTCGGCATGCAAAATTTGGGCTACCGATATCAGATGCTGAAAATTCCATACATATGTCGAAAATACGGCGTGGAATCAAGTTGTAATAAAAAATTATCTACCTGAGAATTGCATCCCATATAGTAGGAACTAATAATAATTATAATAATAATACATCAGCTTTATTCTGGAAATCATGTTTGCACACAATACACACTTCTCAGAGAGATTTCTTGCGATGAATTTACACTTTTTATAGAATCCTAAAGTAAAATGCTCGTTAAGAGTATACTGTATGACACAACGTCCTTCTTTCTGAGATAAGGCTCAATCCTCTACGACATTTCCCCTTCATTTCCTTCTTGAAGTGGATAGTGGTAAGTTGGAATTCATTAAAAAATTTATGCAACTGTATCCATGTTGTGATTCAAGGACTTAATCGGGAAGATCGAAACAACAAGAAACAGATGGAAATTTAGTCAGCTCAGTAGTTTGAACAAGCCTCCAGAAAATGTATGTTGGAGATAATCGAAAATGAAGTCATAGGACATCTAGGAAACAGAACACAAGATCGATGTTAACCAGGCTTTCAGAGTAATTTACCGCATACCAACAAATCTCGATTTCGCCTTAAGAATTCGATTAATAAATATTGCTGAGACTGTTTGAATCCACATTAAGAAGAAGCCTAATTTGTGCCTCCAAAAGAAGCTAGTTCAGACATTATCCTTACCTTGGCCATTTAGGTGCGAATGATCCTCAATTTTTGTGGAATTCTCCTATTTTTAGTTGATATTCTATTTGCTATTATATCTTTATTATTATTATTTAAGCATCTTTAGTGAACTGTAATTCCACTGATCTTACTTTACAAATCGATATTATTTAAAGAAAACGCTAATATTGTTATTGACTACTATTCTAGAATATTCTATGTATATAAACATATATATAATTGTAGAGCCAGAAGAGGAATTTATCGAAAAGGATATTCTTTGCTCGATTATTTTGTGTTGTATAGATGTCTGAATGAATATATCTAGGAAACTGACAAAAATGATCCAGATGTAAAGTGGAATAAAATATTACAAAAAGATTTCATACATTTGGTTCCCTTGATAAAGAAAGGACGACAAAATTTGCAGTATAAAATGATATCATCCTATTTCACTGATTCTCATCATCTGCAGACTACCTGAAATTACATGGTTATATAGATGATAATAACAAACTTTAATGCTTTAATGGTAGTAGAGAAGAGATGCTATAAAAATGACGCATCCAAAATGAAAGCATTACAATGTTTTTAGTTCAAGTTTTCATCATCAATTTATACGCATCCAAGTTGAAAAGAGGGTAGAGGGGTAAGACAGAAAACAGAAAAAATTGATTAACAGAACAGTGTTAGCTTTTAGGTTCACATAGCAACTCCAAAAAACAAAAGCGGTTACAGTTTGTGAGATTAAGATTTGTTTAGTGAGTTGAGATCACTGAATTAGATGACTAATTAATGTAATCAAAATCAAAATTCATCTATACAACCATTGTAATTTGAATTAGTCGGTAGCTGATGAGAACCTGTGAAACAGAATAATATCATTTTCTACTACAAATAGATTTATCTGAATACGTCTGCTGATTTTTATTTACGGAATACGTCTATTAGCGGAATGTACGCATTCGATTATAGGAATTATTAAAAAAGACGCTTGCAGCGACGAAAATTTTCTTCAGACAAGGTCATCAACTTCACTGTAAATACGTGTATTCATATAAAATGTGTGAGAAAGTTACAAAATTAATTCCGGTCAAAGGTTAAATTAATGAAATTACAAAGTGTAATTGACATTTTGGAACCATAATTTTAATTGCTTCTATTCATTTATACTACTTAATCTAATAAAAGGTAGCTAAATACGAGTAGCATCTTTTTATCACGTAACTACTTTTCTCGTTGCAACTAGCTTTGATCGTTTCCACTTCACTTGTATGTCATGCATAGTGGACTGTTTTACTGTTTAGTTATTTGAATAACCAGTAAGATGCTTTCATCACGAAACTGCATTTATTGCCTGAATATGTATTCTTCGCCCATGTTTATGGGTTAACGTATGTGTCTAAATATGTCATATTACAGGCGTTCTACATTTTTAAAATATAATTTAAGAAAGAAACCGTAAACACGAAATAATAATTGTTGAGACGTTGTGGAACACTTCACTATTGTATTATTTGTGTGCATGTGTGGTGGCATGTTATGTCTGAGTCACTTGAAAAATAAACAATGACTTACTCATCTTGACAGGTTTGATTGCTGAATTGTGCAGTGAAACAGTGAGCAGTGTTACTTTTAGATAATGTTTCAGGTGACACCAATTTACCATGGAAACTATCTTCAAGGTTTTGAAATTCTAGAAGAATATTTAAATGAACTTCTTATTCTCAAATGATTGTATAGAATTTTTCAGGCAAATTTGGTTGTAAAGATAATTTGTTCTATGTGGCAAGGTTCTCTTTCAGAAAAGCACCGTGACTACAGCTTATTCCCGTTTGTATGACTTTTCAGGCCACGTAAATACCAGAACCTCAAAATGTCTACTGCACCGGTGGAATGATGTAAAGCGGTGTGTCAAGGTAAAGTTAAAAGTGTGTTATTATAACTATTGTTTCCTTCAGTTCCTAGAGGAACATAGAGCTTCAGCTGCACGTCTCCAATGCGTTCGGTTCTCTGCCAACGTTTTCACCTGGCTTCACGTCTGTCCACATGCTTTCATCTCCTCTTCACATGACCTCTTCCATGTCACCCCTAGACGACCTTGTAGGTGATTTATTTAATAATACATCTTTCAAGCATTATTGCCTGAGGTAGATGAATAAGATACCTAGATATATGTACGATCACTGATCTTAACCATTAGCATGATGAAAATGAGTAAAGAATATTTAAGAATATATCATTGTGTGCCATGTCAAATAAATTTGTGTAATATGGAACTATACTTTACCACAATATCCAAATTCTACTCTTACACTAATGATATCGAATTAATTGTTCAAAATTATTTATGATTCTTATTGCCTTCTGGATTTCAGTAGCATTAGTTTTCCCCACTCAAATCTTACTCTTCATACTGGACTGATTCTGGTTGAATTTCCACCTTACTCCGATTCATTGAGAAAGCGAATAGGTGATTTTCCACTTGCACTTTTTTAATGAAATGAAGCATCCAGGAAGGTAATAATAATAATAGTGATAATAATAATAGAGAACAATATATCAGTAATTTAGAAATAGTGAAGTCGAAGTTAAAAATGTGTATTACCCCTTTGGTTATCATTCATTGTAATGATGTAATTTAAGTTTTATTCTTATATCAATGATACTTAGGAACTATAATCCTCCAGAAATCTCGGGCATCAATAAATAACTAAAGGGAACCTGGATATATCGAAGAAACAACTGAAATTGAAGGGAGATACAATTAATGTAGTCTCCAAAGTCATCTGTTGAGATCACTTCAAAGGATTTCTACGTTTCACCTTCTCTATACATGCTGTTGTCTGTCAAAGCGTCAAATACAAGATCACACAGTTGCCATCTTCAATGTGTATTTACCAGCTGATTTAGTGCTGTGGAGTTAAGACCATATGAAGTACGAGCAAGACATTGTAGAGGCTCATCAATTTGCCCTTATCAGGGGAATACAGAGCATTCAACACTTCAGTTTCGGAGCACACTGTTACCTTTCATCAGTCAGTGTCATCGCGGACTTCATTCTGAGGCATATATAAAATGAGAGAAAGCTACCCAAAATGGATTTCGCCTAAATCTTTGTCATGAAGCCAAAGCTCTAACAATCTATGAGGAAAAACTTGAACTATGCGTTCAGAAACACTATATTCAGTCACTTTTGCTGCCATGAACCAAGTGTCAATTTTATTTTCCATTTTTTGTATTTAATTCCCCTGTAACCTATTATTAATCATTTGTTCTATTGTTTCCCATTGAATATACATCACTTAACTAGTTAGTTATCAGCTTTCTCGAATATGTGAGATTATTCACTATTTTTTTCACACACTGTTATTTTCTGTACTCTTTGACTTATTTTTCTACTAATTGACAATGATCTTTTACCTTTGTTATCAATTAACACTGTGTACATAAACCCCTCAGTTACCGTGCAGCCTTCAGGTGAAGTTACAAAAAGGGAGTTCCCGGCTGACTTATGTGTTCCAAAATGTTGTATTGCAAGTATGAATGAAAAGAAGAGCTGCATCGTAGATGTGTTATGACATGAATTACGCAATTCACAGTCAAGACACCGTGAAGTTTATGTGATTGCCAGGTTGATTTCATAGTACAAAAAGTTTCGCATGAAATTTTGTAAGATATGTCAAAAGAATATGTTTGTTAGCAAAACTTATCCACAAATATTTTAACTAATGATATTGGTCATTTTCATCTTGCACTGCCCTGGTGATAACAAAAAAATATATACAACTTTCATGAGTCACCTTTTTCATGTTTAGAAAACTCTACTGTCTCATCTAAACATGACTCACCCTACCTCGTTTCTTTTCTTTCCTTTTTTCTATTGGCTATTAGATAAGACGTTTTCTTTAGTTACGTAATCTTCTTTTTTGTTATACTCTTTCTAGCTAAACCTTGTTTCTATACACACACATACGTACGCAACCCTGTTTTTTGTTTCCAAGCCTAATTGTCTAATTATTCTATAAATAGTCAGTGTTTGTAACTCCTAATCAGTTAAATCATTCCCGACTGATATTACTTTTAATTCCTACCAATTATTCCTTATGATCGTGGAAAAGTATGTTCATATCTTGAATATAATTCGTATTTTTTAACGTTCAGGTTGTAACCAGTTGAGAAGAATCCTCGAAATAATAAAAGATGAGCTCAAATTATCCTGGTACATTTCTTGTTCTTGCTTTGTTCAGGTTTATTAATGGGAAGAACTGCAGTCTTCAGCACAACAAGTAAAACACATCTATATGTTTAATGAGAAGTTGCCATTTTGGAAATTAATTCCTATCTGTTTTGTTGACAACATTCTAACTTGATGTTCCATAGACAACAAATATATCTTCTAATCATTATGGATTACTTACATTTACTTGTCATTTAACTGCATGTAGTTATTCAACACTGAAGCAGGATATCACGATATTTTGTTTGAGTCGCTTGTCAGGTCTTTAGTAAATCTGAATACATAAATCTAAAAACATAACTCATCCACATCTAAATCATAATATTTGACACAGTGATCAGAAAACATGTGCAGATTATTTCTGTTAATTTTTTGTTTAAATTCATACTACTTAATTCGGCAAAACGTAGTAAGATACAGTTAGCATCATTATACTACAGGATTGTTATACGAGTTAAAACTAATGCTTTATTTGTTTGTTGAAATGTCTCAACTTTGCAGGTTTCACGTACAAAGGATTGTTTTACGGTCTATGGTTATCTGTATAATCAGTGAGACGGTTTAAGGAGACTACATTTATTCGATGAATCTGTAGTTTTTATCTATTTAATGATGAATAGATTTTGTCATATAGGGTACTAAAATGCACTTCGTTCAGTAACTAGGTCACAGTGCCATATGTAAAGTGATCGCCAACGGAGAACTCATTGAAGCCTTTGAAGTGAAGACAGCAGTATGAGAACGCAGATGACTACCGCCGACTGCATTCCTGATTATGTTAGACTGGATCATGCGTCAGACTACGAGGAGCGGGGAGACAAGAATAAGTTGGGCTGATAATAGGACTCTCGAAGCTCTGGAATTCGCAGATGATTTGTGTCTGACGTCATGCGAATTCAAAAATACGTAAGGGGGGCAAAAATCAACAAGTTGGTAGTGTAATAAGTGGCGGTGGGACTTTAGTTGAATATAGAGAAGACAGATATAATGAAGATGAAGTCGAGCAACGACAAGCACCAATCAATGGGAGGAATTTGAACGACTCCACTCCCTTCACTTATTTGGGCATTACTGTTCTGACTAAAGGCAGTACAAATGAGAATGTCAAAGACAGGATCTGGAAAGTAACACAGACCTTACTTACTGTGAAACAAGTGTGTAAATCTGCTGCAGTCAGTATAGAGAAACAGATTTAGATGACTAGTAATATGGTCAAATGAGTTATTGATTCTATATGGCTCATAGATTTGGCGCGTCAAGAAAAGCATTGCCATCAGGCTACTGCAGACTCTCATCGATGACTGTCCTCACCCCATACTGAAGACCAGATGATCAGAAAGTGTAAACAACAGGGAACTCTGGCAACGGGACCTGTCGCCCAACAAATATATCGAAGGAGATATAGGTGGACCGGACACATGCTGAGAGGACTGTTGAGTAACACGGCCTGTCATACCCTTGAGTGAAACCTGAATAGAAAAAGGCCAGTTGTTTGTGATTCCAAAGTTCACATTGTGGAGATCGTGTGAGGAGGGAGGGAGAACTTATGGAGGCTCATGTAGCCAACTAGAAAGGACTTTAGAGAACAGGATGAAATTGAGATTTTCTGTAAAAGCCTTATATTCCTCTCGGAGTTAAGGGAATAATAGTAAAATGCAATGCGGTGAAATTTGGAACTATATTCTGATGGTTTGTTGTCTATGAAGTATTTTGCTGATTCTGTGGTTTACAGAATCATTTTGATTTACTGAAGTGACTGGAGAAAAGTGTATTTCAGGTTAGTTAACGAACTATCTGATCTAATTTAAAATCAATTAAAGAGCTGCCAACCAACACTTGAAAGGAAAATTAATTATTTACTAGAACACCATTTAAATATGCTGACCTCGAATAGTAGAGTCATTCGATTCAAACGTTTTCGGATTTTCATTTATATTTGTAAAGTTGAGAATGACATCTTCATGTACATAAATATCCTTCTAACACTTTATTTCTGGCAGCGTAGTAGTGAGGTGTAGTACTTACTACTAGCTTGTAGCTGAAGAAGGGTAGAGTTATTATAAATCTGAACGTGTATTATTTGCACTGCATAAACTTAATACTAACAATTTTGAAAAACCTTGATTAAGGTGTACCTCAATGTTTCCACAAAAGTGAGATGTAAGTGTTAATTATACGAATACACAAGTAATATTTTTAAACATATCAGTCAGACTGAAACAAGCGACTCGGTAGTGTGATCCATCACAATAATCTGAACATCTGAACATACTGTATGAATTAGACAAGAATGCACACTGAGACTTGAATAGATGAAATAATCTCTCGTTTATGCACACATTTCGTATCATATCCATGCAGACATTTTGGTCAGTTAAAGGAATAAAACGTTGAAATTACTTATTACAGTATATATGAGGATTTTATAAATATACTATTTAGATATAAAAAGATGTCAGAACTCACTCTTTTAGATGTCAGCATTTCAATGGAAGGACAGCCGAAACGAATAGCTTTCAATTTAGTCAAAATTTTCTCTTTAACAACTGGAATTAAAAGTCACTGGAAAAATTTCCCTCTCAAAATTCACCACTCACTCTTAGTTTCTGATATCCTGATTTGTCGTTCTTTAACGTTTTTGCTATAAAGAAGTTAATAGTGAAGAAAGTGTGTATCCAGATAACATTGGCTTTAGGTAAAATCCATTCACTTTTAGAAAACAAATTAAGCAAAGTCTGAAATGTACACTTTCAGAAATTACTTTCATATGTTAAACATGTAATAATGGATAGATTTGAAAGGAAGTGATGCTTTTCTGCATACTTAATTATCTTAGTAAGCCATTTAGAGTTACTGTCTTATGTTGTTTTTAATGAGATGGCATTATTAAACTCTGCTCTAAATTACACAAAACTAAATAACTTATACTTTTTTCTCAGTTTCTCGTTCGCAAAGTCGACAAGATTAATCTGTATAGTCGTTTGTACTTTTTCTGAAGTGTTTCTTAAATGATTTCAAAATATCTAGTGAATAAAATCTTTTCATTTTCGAATAGATAGAAGGATCGTCACCTTGTGAGAAATTGAAATGATACAGAAGATTTACAACTCAGGTAGATGCATTTAGTAGTGTTGTGTTCTCGATATGGCCGTGGTTAGGACTCTCGCTGACCATGCACACGGTCCGGGGTTCGACCCCCCACCGGCCTGCAAAATTTGGGCTACCGATATCAGATGCTGAAAATTTCATACCTGTACCAAAAATACGGTGTGGAATCAAGCTGTAATCAGAATTTAAAAAAATGATACACTTGTAGTTGCTCTGACGAATTTCTTACCTAGTCGATTCGCGAGCCCCTTTCTGCTAATCACTATTAGCAACAACAACGACAACAGCACGATAAGGTACCACCGAAACCACGACAAAAGAAGACGACAAAAAAAGCCAGACCGTTGATGTGAATAGCTTCTACTATATCGTATCAACAGTCAAAATGTTTGATAGCGCTTGTGTATAAATATTTTTTAAATGACCTTGGGCGACATGTTTTCTTTCACCAGTTGATTCATCCTTATGTTTTGGCTATTTGGTAATCAGCAGAATATGTAAGCATCTGATCGTACCTCATTAAAAAGTAAGTATCTAACAGAAGCAGTTAACACAAACACCAGTGAAGCCTTTGACCATAAAACTGTAGAAATGATAAAGCGTAGTTAAGCTCAGTATGGTAGTTTTCTGAGTACCTTAGATGTAGTAAAGTTAGTCTTAGAATTATTCCCTTGCTTTTATGCTTTTAGATCTGTAAGAATAACTATATTTTCAAGACTAATTTTTCTTTTTTACGTTTTTTAATAAAGAACTCATCTCTGTTAAGCCATTTGCGCTATTCTGAAACCTTTTTTTTGAAACGAAATCAAGAAATATTTTGGGATGAGTTGAAATAATGCCATATAGGTTGAATCTTTAAATGTACACCATTTTTGGGAACATAATAAAGAATACGACTAAAAAGAAACATATACCACTGTAGAATTCCAGCAGGTTATCTATGTATCATCACTTAGAGATTATGTTGCCTGCATTATGTAACCCGGATGCTAATAACTCACTACCTATGACACATTCTTAAAATTACAGTGTTTGAGCATCAGTGAAGGTTAGTAGGTACCTCTTTTCTTCTCTGCTGGACATCAGCTTACATTGTCTATCGATGAACTTCACTTTCAGGCACATAGTTTTATTGTAGTAGTTTTGCTAATATCTATCTGTGACTATCAAACCTGTGAGCAGCAGATCATATAATTTAACCCATGTCCAACTTCTTTAGAATTCCAAAATTAACTCTACATTGTTTTAAATCAAAAGCATTTCGGTTGAATTCTTAGTGGGAAATGTAATTCAGCTAATCGATCATATACAGAAGACTACAGGGATATTAAGCAGTGAATTTACTGATTAACCAATAGAGTAAATTTTACTTCATTGTCCATATGTCATTCAGCTGGTAGGTATTGAGGATTAATAACAACACATGACCTTTCAATTGATTTGGACTTGTGAAAACGCTTTACCAAAAAGTGAAATGCGATTTAATATGAAAATTTTCTACGCAACCGTCACCAACAGATTCTATGGGTAAGTAATGATTCTTTTTTAATCACTACTGATATGATGTTACACATCCTAAAAACAATTTTATGTTGCAGTCTAGTATAAGTCCATATAATCAGCATTATAGACGATATTTAAATCTTTCTAGAAGTGTTTGTGACAGATTCCAAGTTTCAGTACTATTCGCTTAATAAGTCTTTAGGTATTATGACACAACGATGTCTAATCTATAAAATCTGCATTTATTATATGAAGCTGATCGGTTAAGTCGTTAGATTTTATGTCACAAAACATAATTATTTATTCATTGATAAGAAAAGACAGTTTTGTTCAACAAATAAAAGCTGATTTTCAGCGATTCCATTTTCAGGTTGTACAGTTGAGTTTATATTACAGCAAACGGCAGTAAGTGGGACTAAAAGTTGCTCAGTCAAGATACCTATTATTAAGAATAGAGGTTGTTTAATAAGGTAGAGTTGAAGTGGATACAGCACACAATTTTTAAAAGTAAATTGGTATAAAGAGCATAGAAGTAGGTCTAGTGTTGCCAAAAATCAGAATTCCAATGATGGTAACACTAAAAAAAGACTAAGATGAAGTAAAACCTAATGAATTTAACCCATAACATATAACATAAGAAGAAAGTTGGCATGTTTAAGGTGGAAAAATGGGCTTAACAAATGGTTTTTCAACACATAGTTTAGGTTTTTTTTTATAGCTGTAGCTCCACCTATACGTAAGTGGGGGTAAAAGTAGACACCTGTAAGGACTGAATTTAGCCCTATAGATTACTTTAAAGAATAAATCATGGAGGAATGAATAACTTGACTCAACGTGTTCACAAACAGAAGATATCGTCATCCTATGCTAACCTTTCATCAACGAAATCGGGTGCTGTTTAGTTACGCGATTCAGGAGAACAAGCCTGTGAAGTCTAATGTAATCTGCTCCCCAGAAGCATGTGACAGAGTAGATACACACAGAAGTGGCGGTTATTTATACTTCATACGCTCTCAAATCACATTTCAGCTACATAATGTCAGGTATAAGTCAGAGAAATAAAAAGTGTTTGATGTACTTAGACAGACGACTTTTAATAACCGAAGCAATAGAACCGCCTTTAAATGTCGAAACCGTAAAAGCGTCTTCTTTGGAACTATGATTCATTCGGCTAGGACTGGTTTCTTTTCTAAAATTTTTCAATAAATCTTTTAAGATATCTATTATTTAAGAGTGTTGTGCAAAAGCTTTCAAGCTTTCTGTCAGGCATATGCTTCAAGCAAATTTTAAGAAATCAGGGATATAGAGAATGGATAAAGCTGAAGTTAATGTACGGCCCCTTAAACGTTTGCTTTCGGTAGATAGACCTCCGTAATATGTCATCCTCTCTTTAATCTAAAATAACATCTATGATGTGAAATGTGGATTTTTTTCGGCTAAAGTGAAAGGCGTAGATGAGTGACAGCTCTCAAGTATTGTGAGGAGGTTGAACACTTATCATCACGAAAAATAAAAGTATCATTCAAATATTTCTTATACAAATGCAGACTTGGTAAATTTCCTTTCAGTGGACCATTCTTTATACTCACTATGAAGTCATCAGATAGGAGAAGTCATATAAAAGACCCAGTGGCAAATTTGTGCATCTCAGTAATATCTTTAAGTAGTTCGTTGGGATTTCAGTTTTTATGTCTGTTTGATGAAAGGTGAGTATTGGATGACGAAGTCTTCTATCAGTGAACACCTTCTTGAGTCAGGTCAGGTCATTCGGCCCCGTGCGATTTATCCTTTAAGTTCAGTTACTCTAAAAGGCTTACGTTTTCTGAATTTGTGTTTAGCCAAAGTTCTATCTGTACATGAACAAAACCCTAAACTCTGCATTCAAAAACGTTTTGTTAAATCCCTTTCTCTATTTCGATCAGAGTAGTATTTTTTCTTATATTTTGAGATTACCTATGATATTTTATGTTAGAGTCGAAATTCTTGGTTGTTGATTCGATTTCCATATACATCTATCTTGAATTAGGGATTTGCTTTCTACTATATTTTAATTTAAAATGCCAACAGATTATACTGAGAAGAGGATTCTTTAAAAATCAGTGGTTTCTTTATTTAACTGTTCATAATAGAATCTTTGAGAATAGTTTTGTTACATAATGTTTTAATAATCAGTTGCTACAAGCTTGATTTGTTGCTTGTTTTAAATTTGTATATGGAAATAAATGTTTCTAACTTTAATGAGTGCATCGGTGGCATAGCGGTTAGGACGCTCGCCGACCATGCACATGGTTCGGGGTTCGATCCCCGGCCAACGCACTCCTTTACCTATCTGAGCCAGAAATAAGGCTGGTAAAGAGGAAAGGTTGGGCATAAGGCTAGCAACTCCATCCTGTAAAATAAACACTGCTACAGAAACTTCAAGCTACTAGCTTGAAGCCCTATGTTCCACTGGGGAACGTGAAGGAATATAAAAGAATATAAAAACTTTAATGAGTAATTAAATATTACAGAGGTTCATCTAGACGACAAAACTAACTTTAGACGAGACCCACGTGCTGGATTTAACTTCTAGTTACTATCCAATGGGTAACTTTGTATCCTTATCCGTCTTCATGAATTCGAACCAAATAACTTTACTTGTAATATTTCTCGGGAAAATATCCGCTCAGTAATCAGTAAATTTCATGCTTATCTTTCAAATCTAACAGTGATAGAAAAACTTTCAAGCCAATATTTATTAAAATCGTCGGTTATCAAAAGACAAAATAATACATTATCTCGTAAGGATAAAGTTGATCAAATAGTACAAAGGAAGAATGTATTGTACACCTAACATTCAATCGAAAACGAACACAATAGTTGGTATTGCGTCTATTATGTCCAAACTCATTTGGTTAAAAGACTGAATTAAAACTTTATCAATGATGACATACCTTGATTTAGATCTCAGGTTTCAAAACCAATAATTTTGCATGTATCGCGTCGGTAGTCCAATGATAGAATGCTAGCCAACTACACAAATAGCTATGTTTCAGTTCCCATTCGACGTACTCCTAAACCTCACCTGGCCTGGAAAAGAAGGAAGGTTGGCCGTGAGACCAGCAGCCATACACCGCAAAAACAACACCAACGCTACCGAAAATTCAAAGTTTAAGCTTGAGGCCTTATCTTACACTCGGAACGCAAAGAGATGAAAATATTAAATGTGGTATTGTTGATAGTAAGTATAGAGTTCTGTAGAAGTTATGCTTCGAGGTAGTTACTTACTGATTAATTTTACGCAATTACTAAGATGCAAAATGTTTTAATGTATTCTTTTCTCCTTCTTCTCGAACAAGGTGAATATTTGGTTGATAGAAATAGAAACGAAATCGGTACATTAAAAGAAGACAGTTTTGCTCTAAATGATCAAGTTAGAATGGACCTAGCAAAGAAAGCTGTCGAGATAAGTGACTCGTCAGTTATGCCGAAAGAGAAAACAGGAGTAAAACCAATTCATTTTGATAATCTGATTGCCAGGTAATAATAGCTAAACTATTTGATTCCTTACACGTAAATAGCGTTCAATTCTATTCCACTAACTGAGTTCCTAAATATCCTATGTATAATGACATATATGACCAGTTTTGTTTTGCGAAAATGTATCTTGGTTTTATAGAAGTGTTATTTTATCTAATAGAATTATGCGTTATCATTGTTGATCTATTAACATAGAACTGTTCTGTTCAAAAGTTCGTGATTCATTTTCTTCAGTCATGAGAACTGAGCATGACTATTGGGTAGAAAGCAAGGGATGCAGAAAGCAGAAATCATTTTTAAGTACTGTAAAGATTTGACTGGCTTCAAGGCATATTTCGTCGCAAACGGAAACTGTTTCCAGAACCACTGAAAACTAGGAAACAGTCGACAAGTACTGGCAGATGTCGCTTGTTGGTGGTGGCGTAATACCACCCATATTAACGAAAATTATAATTTATGGATCACTGGATTCCGGACCGGTGGTGGAATGGTCAACAGCCTCACTTCGTAAGCTAAAAGTTTTTTATGGAGTCGTGGGTGCCTTTTGCCGAGAAGTTCTAAACCACGACAAGGCAACTTTTCAGTGCTCCATCGTTCTCAGTGGTTCTCTAAATTATTTATGTTCGTGAAGAAATCTGCCTTGGAAAGTCATTTTTCCTGAACTAGGCATATAACAGTACTGTAGATCAGCAAGAGAGAGGTGAAATGTAAATGTTATTAGTTCTAATCTTACTTTTGTCTATGTTACTATCTAAATTCAGTGACCTCCGCTTTTTATACACATTTCAGTATATCAAATAAAGTTAAGTCACACAGTCTAACCAGCAAGTGATTATTTTTAATTTACCGGAGTTAAAGCTTCATGGATGACAACAAAAATGACAATAAATCTGTTTTTCAATACGAAATACAAACACCCATTACTGTAAAAAGTAATTTCTAGTTCTTGTAAGCAGTTTGTAAAAAAAATAAGTGGCAATAAATATAAGCTATACAATTAAACGAAGTCAGCTGATATGTAGGCAAATCAGCTGCATTTGACTCTTGAGATTTTAAAAAAATGGACTCATTTTTCTATATTCTACTCCTCTTGCTGAGTTTCATCATGTATGTAGTTGATTCCTTCTGTTCATCTTCTGTCTATAGGAACTTAACAAATACTTCATAAATTCGGCTTCTGACAGGCTACCTTTCCTGATTTTAGACATAACTCTCTTACAGCAAAACAGGAGTGGTGGTTAAAATTTTCATTTGATGAGAAGTTAATGAATAGACGAAAATAAGTACTCATAGTAGAATACGATAGAAGTAACAGTCTCTGAGATAAACTCAAATGAATACCTTGAGGTTAAATCTTAACTTGTCAATCTTTTGATATTGATCTGCATTCGATTTTTAATTTCTTTCATGAAGAGTAGAAATCAGCAGTGTCCTTTATGAACATTTATTGAGATTTTGATAGCTTGGTTTAGGTGTAGAAGGGATGTATGTTTATTATTCTTTATTTATGAATGACATATTTTTTAAGATGTTATTTTTATTGAATTTATTTCTTTTAACCTGTTGATTGAACATCCATTCATAGTCTTCTTTGCTGTCATTCATAATAAGATTATGCGAAATTTCATTCTTTGGATTCAGAAGTACTCGCTTTGAAGAAATCTTTGATGTTTCATTGTGTGCTGTTGTAGGTAGATTTTCCGTGTTCTTGAATTTTAAAATCTTTGGTTTCTGGAATTTCTCATGTAACCTACTTGAACTGATCTATTCACTTGGTTTAATGGAGTTGCTATGGTATTTTTTTTCATTCATAATTCTTGATGTAACTAATTACTGTCTCCTGTGAATTCTATAACTTTATGAATTTTGAGACTATGGCACAATGATTGATGCACAGTGAGATGAATGATTTTACGCCATGTTACTTTACTACCATCTTATTTTTCTATATGGTCTGACAAGTACCAGTGCTAACAACTGCTTAAAGTGGTTGTTTAGTGAAGTCGATTTATCTGAAATAATAGAGAAGATGCGCAACTCAGAATGAGAATAGAAATCGTTTGATGTTCTCTGAACTCTGAAGATCAAATAATTTCTGTTGATTCCCATATTTCTCTCTCAAAGATATTGTATAGTTTCTCTTTGTTTAAAAAGCTGTCTTACTGAAAGTCTTATTCTTCCAGTGCGTGTTGATATTATGCATGACATAGTCTAAATTTCATCAGATATGCAGACCATAGGAAATATGGATTTTGAATCGCCGTACGTATGATATGTGTAGCTAAATTATGTAAATGTGGGGTTCAGGATTTGTCTGTGTAACACTGAAGGCCTATGATAACACTGAAACACAAAACTTGCATTGTTATGCTATACTGGTCAGATTATATCTCTACATATACCCTACACTTCTAGACTATGTCTGCAAATAATTCTACAATCATAAACTTAGTTTCCTATCTGGGGGAAAACGACTTCATTTTATCTTCATATATTTCGTTATTTTTCAAGAAATGACATACTACAGAAATAGGTTGAAAAAGTTTCATTTCCAATCTTATGGTACTTATTTCATTCTGTTCTAGCCATTAAGGTATAAAATCTCTCTGACAAAGTAATATGTATATATTTTTTTATACCGCGAAAACTTTAAAGAGTATTCTAATTTTTTCTTTTTCAAATCATCCATTAATTTAAACAAAATGATCAACAGACATTTGAAGGAAAAAGTATTAAATGGTCAGCCCAATTCACGTGTATATATATGCGTTTGAATAGAATAACTGAGATTCTCTAGAATTCGACAAGCTCCATCAAAAATAGATGTTTTTTTAAATTTTTCTGTATGCTTATGTCAAATGGATAGCGAATTAAATAACTTTACAATTGAAATTCTTTATTAAGAGCGAGTAAATCAGTGATCTGAGTGAGGTGGGTGTTGGCAAAAGTGACTTTCAATAGACGATGTTGAGAGGAAAAGTATATGTGTATATCTATACAATTTGCAGTTTATAAAATGAACAACATCACTGATGACAGAATGACAGTTTTTTTTACTCATGGAGAGTTTATTTGTTCACTACTCGAGTTTTACAAAACTAGACTTATTTAAAAAAAGTGAATAACATTATATATATATAAGTTTTAAAATAATACAGATTCGTTGTATTCTGTTGTCAGAATGAAATAAGTAAGGGAATATACGGAAACTAGTGCTAATCATTGATTATTTTGTTGAACAGAAATGATTAGCGGACAAAGAGAAATTAATCTTTATTCCTACCAAATGGAGTGAATTATTAGAGAATTTTCAACACGTGGTCAATTTCAGGGATAGTGTTTAGGTTGTATGCATAGTGTAATTACTGAGGGAAACAGTTCACATACTCACATACACCAACTGTTGTTTAATCAACATTAATTAGCTTTAAATTATTTCAACTGTTGTTATTGCTACACAATTTCAAATATGTTTCGAGGTCTACTGTTTGATTCAGTTCGTAAACAATCTCATTACTTATGTGATTTCATCTTCTATGCATTACAGCAGTATGAAAAACGTTCTGTTTTCAATATATCTAAAATTCATTGAAAGCCTTAAGTTTAGACTGCCCAGTTTAGGAGTCCAAAAAGGAATCACTGAGTTTTAGGATCAAAAATAGCCCGATGAAGGACAGGATTATGTACAAGACATACAATGTATGCTTCAAGTCCTACATACTGAACTATCAATGTTGTATGACAAGCGTAAAATGAAGAGCAAAACCTTTACAATTATAGTATTGTAACTGGTCATGAGAATTAAAAGACGTTTATATATATATATATATATATATATATATATATATATATATATGTGAAGAATTGAACATTGAGTGGAATAATTTCCAAAGTGTAGTAAAGATTATATGACCATTCTCCAACATACTGATTAAAATAATCAAATCAATAAATTGTGCCAAACTAAGTAAACCTTATTCTAAATTCCCAAATCCAGACAGTTAGCTTGAAAAATTGTCTTATTCTAACAATATGTGTGCTATGTAGCTGATACACTATGCTTATGTGTTTATTTCGAGAATAGTCTGGAGTGAAGCTATTTTTTAGAGCTGACAGAAATTATACGTGAGTAATGTTGAGAATATTACTAGAAATTATCTTTCAAAACACTGTTCGGAATTCACTGCAGTTGGAAAAATAGATATGATAATTAAAAATTGTTCTGTTCAGTTATTCATCAATTTAACAAAATCTAACTTATTTTTTTATCTGTAACCGATTTTACTTAACCAGAAACAGACATATGCGAAATACCTGCATTATATTATTGTCCGTTCTGTTGTTCGGAATTTATAACTCCACCTTTCTAGATTTGTAAAAGTTATGCTGTTGAAACATGTAGTGTGTATACAGTCTGTACAGAACTCTATTTCAACTTTTAAGAAACAAACGCTTCGCGTACATACTTTAATTTTGGTATAGTGTCATACAATCTGCAACCTTAATTCTAGTACAAACGGTTTGTTCATTCTCTTGCATTTAGCCCATTCTTCCAGGCATTTCGTGTTCACCATGTGGCAATCTATTCAGATTTGAATAGACTTATAGAAGTGGCTGCTAACGACATACAACAGAAACATGAATCCATGACTAATATGGAAAACTCATTTATGAAGTAAGTGCTCACTAACTATAAACCATTTGATGTCTCTTCCAAAAGAATTGTTTTATTAATTTCCACAAAACTGATTTATATAGTGTATAGACAATTTAATCTATGAGTTAACATAATTTGATTCTGATAGACCATGCAACACTTCTATATCCATTAACTTGATATGATTATTCTTTCGGGTTAGATGTTTTATTAATTTTATAGCGAATAAAAGCAGAGCGTCAATAGTCTGATGGCTGGAAGACCAAAAAAATACCAAGTGGCCCGGCTTCCGTTCTCAGCTGACGCAATCTTAAACCTCACATAGTTAATTAGCCGACAGTAAGCCAGAAAAGATATGGGATTAGTAATCATATCGCGTAGAAAACAACACCACTGCTACTACAACTTCAAAATTTGAAGCCCTCTACTCCCGTTAGAACTCAAGGAATGGAGAAGAATAAGTAAATATAGGCAAAAACAACAAAAGGCAAAAATCCCTACAAAACCAATATTTGAAAATTAATCTGATGCTCACTAGCGACTGGCCCTGTTCAGGATTTTAACTTGGGGTTCTAGTGGGAAGCCGTGACCAGTAGGGTACATCAGGTTGCAGATGAGGCAGTAACTCATTGAAGAAGACATTGCGAAGTGGTTGTGCTATGTCGTCAATTGGCAGAAGTTAGAATTTATGGACCATTGGATCGTGTCCCAGTGGCTTAATGGTCTACGAGTTCTCTAGCCTTGTAACCAGAAAGTCCTAGGTTCGAACCCCGGTGGGTGCGTACTGCCGAAGAGTCCCAGACTAGGACGAAACAGCTGTCCAGTACTCCTAGGTTTCCCAGTGGTTCTGTAACTGATGTCAGCTCATGATGAAATCCTGCATGCCAAAAAATACATAGCTTGAATAATATGCTCTATCACTTTGAAAGCAAGAAATTGTACAATGCATTTTTCTGAATAGTGGGTCAATCGAACGTTTAGCTATAGGTAGGTGTTTGTAGAAGCGGTTGTGGTTGTAAATTAGTAAGATTCAAAGGTCTGCGCAATTAGGGCAAGATTTATTCCACTTCATTCATTTTAAGCTCTTAAAATGTAAGATCATACCATCTTTACGAAAAATTCCTATTCAGACGTGGATATAAGAACAAACAGTTCAGTGAAGAGTTTGTTTTTGGAGAACTCATTCACTTAGCTGTACAGTCGCAATTATACATAGTTTTTTCTTGTATTTTTGAGTACATTAGGTTTGTCAGACAAGAATAAAATTGGTTAGAGTTATTGTTTACGTCATCAAAATATTTCAGATGTGATGAATGATCAGAGTATAGCCAGAGAAGGTGAAGGTTACATAACATGAAAGGCGTCCAGAAAAATAGGATTTTAAATGAAACAGCATGGAGATAAGTGTCCAAAATAAGTTATGTAATAGGTAAAAAGAGTAAACAGGGGGTTAGTTAACAAAAATTTGTTACTAAAATGTTATACTAAAAGATGCAAAATATAGTATTAATAACAAAACAGTTGGACTTGGAATTATACACAAGGTAGAAGCAGGGGATGGGGAAGTTTCTTCTGTGTACGTAAATCAGGGTTTTCCATACGAATCGCTAAGCTTTCGTTCATGAAAACTGTGGAGAAGCTTTTTTTGACTTTGTAGGTAACTTTCAATGAATTTTACTTACATATCGAGCGACCAGTGTTGAATATATGTTCAGTTTTAGCACTCCTTACTGATCCACTGTTACCGGTTTTCGTAACCAAGCAGGATATTGTTCTTTACCTCTTTTAGATAAAATACTCATCGAACGACCTATATATATCGCTCCACATGAAGAAGTAAATTCGCAGATACACATAGAAGTGGTCAAATGTGATACTTTATCTGTAGGGTTGTTGGAGAACAGTGGGCGGCTTGAGAATACCAATTATAATTTAGCAACAGAAGCAAATGTTCTTTTCAGTGAGTTAGATATTCTTCTCTTTAGGATTCCAGCCAGAAGGTCACCTGTGAACACCATATTCATGTACAGAATCTTCTTCGGCACACAGATGAGTTGTTGATTGTTGATTTTCGGCTTTATGTGTTTATCTGTGAAGCGTGTGGATAGCCATTTCCAAGTAGTGTCTTCCTCAAAAGAGAGGTCTCTTCTTCTACTGATCCAGGGCTGTAGATTCTACGGATTACTGCCACAAGAGGTATTATCAGGTTCCGTTTGCTACTGGTGGGTACCCAACTGTAAAATTTTGTCAGCTGGCCGTTCTACGTAGACATTCGACATGTTGATCTCTTCAGAGTCCCATCAGTCTTCTTTGTTAGTCAGACGTCCAGCAATGAGATTGTGCCTCTGGTTTCTACTTCATTTGTAAATTTGATGGCCGGCTGGCACCTATGAAAAACCTGAAAGACATTATTTAGGTCACATTTCTTGTCACCGATGATAAAAGTGTCATCAGCTTACCCTTCGTACAGAGGGAAGTTGTCGATTGTCGGTTTCAACGGATCATTTTCCAAACTTGCCACGAAAATATCTTCAAGTAACGGGCCACACCATCTTGCTGTGTAAAAATAGTACCACTGAATGTGAACTAAGTGTTCAAAGTGTATCCAAGTAGGAGTTCTTTTAACTTGTGTGTCGGTATTCCGATATTCAAGATGTTGCCTTTTCAAGTACTTACATGACTATAAACAAAATAATAGTTGGGGCAGGGAGGCGTCTTTTCAAAAAATTCATACATTTGGTTCCCTTGATAAATTTCGACAAAGAAAGGAAGACGAAATTTGCAGTATAAAATGATATCATTCTATTTCACAGGTTCTCATCAGCTGCAGACTACCTGAAATTACAATGGTTATATAGATGATAATAACATACTTTAATGTTCGAGTGGTGGTAGAAAAGAGATACTATAAAATTGACGCATCTAAATGAAAGCATTACAATGTTTTTAGTTTAAGTTTTCATCATCAATTTATACGCTTTTAAAGTTGAAAAGAGGGGGAAGGGTAAGAGAGAAAACAGAAAAAGAACTTCTAATGAAGAAACTAATCAACAGCGAAACATATAATAAACTGAAGTCAAAAGGTGGACGCCTGCCGTCTATGTACGGCCTACCAAAAATTCATAAAGCAAATGTGCCATTAAGACCAATCCTGTCAATGATTGACTCACCATGCCACAAGCTAGCTCGATGGTTAGCTGATTCTATAGAGCCCATTCGAATTAAATTTGCAACCCACAGCCTGAAGGATAGTTATCAATTTTCCAAGGAAGTTGACAATATCGACATATCAGACAAACTCATGGTATCGTATGACGTGACCTCCTTGTTTACAAATGTACCACTGATGGAAACAATTGATATAATTTGTAAACAAACGGATCTACTACCATTACCGGAAACAGAGATGAAGCGACTTCTACTGCTCTGCACAAAAGATATACAATTCAAATTCAACAATCAACTTTACCGACAAACCGATGGGGTCGCGATGGGTTCGCCTCTGGGACCTATCCTGGCTGATATCTTCATGGGCTACCTTGAGCAAACACAACTAAGTTCTGCTATCAATGGAACTACCTACTATCGCCGATATGTTGATGACACATTTGTTGTTTGCAACGATATGGATCACGCATCGGCACTATATGATCGCCTAAATGAGATACATCCAAATATCAAATTCACCATGGAATATGAACATAATAATGAGTTCAATTTCCTGGATCTAAATGTAAAAAGAACAAACGAAGGCACGGTCGAAAAGTCCATCTATAGAAAAGAAACCTGGACTGGACAATATCTTCACTATAACAGCTTTTGTCCCATAAGCTATAAACGTGGATTAGTGAGGACTTTGTATGACAGAGCCAGGAAGCTATGTTCACCAAACAGGGTCGAAGAAGAATTAGTTTTCGTCGAGAAATGCCTAAGGGAAAATGGATACCCTAAGGGATTTATTCAGAAGTACAGCAGAGAAAAAGATGAGAAAGAAAAGCATCCAACTGTAGAAAAGAAAAAAGTGTTTATCTGTCTACCATACAAAGGAGATGCAGTGTCACAAAAGATTGACAAAAGACTGAAAGGTGCAATAAATAGAAGCTTCCCAGCAGCAAAACTCATAACAGTATACAGCACCACTCCTTCTTTAATCCACTCAAAACTGGATAAATACCCTGCTGATGTCACCTCCAACTGCGTTTATGAATTCACGTGCACTTGCGGGAGCAAGTACATTGGAAGGACAGAAAGAAGGGCTTCTATCCGGTTTTCTGAACATATTCCCAAAAACCTGTGCCTGAAAGGAAGCAGATATTCCCAGAGTGCAATTACCAGACACATTATTGATACCGGACATCTCGTAGAGATTTCTAAGTCCTTCAAAATATTAAATAGACAAAGGACAGCAAATTTACTACGATTTGCCGAAGCAATCGCAATCAAAAGACTTAAACCAGACTTATGCATACAGAAAGAGAGTGTGATTAACCTCTCACTCCCTTGGTAACAGAATTTTGATTTTGATTAGTCATCTAATTCAGTGATCTCAACTCACTGAACAAATCTTAATCTCATAAACTGTAACCGTTTTTGTTTTTTTGTTCTTGAGTTGCTATGTGAACCTAAAAGCTAACACTGTTCTGTTAATCAATTTTTTCTGTTTTCTCTCTTACCCCTCCCCCTCTTTTCAACTTTAAAAGCGTATAAATTGATGATGAAAACTTAAACTAAAAACATTGTAATGCTTTCATTTAGATGCGTCAATTTTATAGTATCTCTTTTCTACCACCACTCGAACATTAAAGTATGTTATTATCATCTATATAACCATTGTAATTTCAGGTAGTCTGCAGCTGATGAGAACCTGTGAAATAGAATGATATCATTTTATACTGCAAATTTCGTCTTCCTTTCTTTATCGAAATAAAATAATAAACGAGAAAATAACCATAAAGTAAAGAGAATTATTTTTAACAGCGATCAAACCATTAGTCGCTAAAAGCTATAAAGAACCTCTAACAGTTTGTATTTAATTGAAAAAATTTCTGCTAGTTTGGAACTTTGGATTTCACATAAATCTTCTTGGAAGATGTGATATATCCAGACGCTGAAACGCAGCATCCGTTTTAAGCAATGAATGTTTATCATTTGACAAACAGAAACGCGGTATTTGTGGATATGATTTTACGAGGATATCCAAAGTGAATTCAGAATTATAGCCATCAATAGTTTTGTTTGAAAGCCACATTTTAGTGAATATTATTCTTAGAAATATAAGTAATGTATGAATGCTGACCTTGGGTGAGTGAATGAGTGTCCTTGAGGATGATTTATAGAGTATAAATTCTATAATGTGATCACAAAATCAGAATTCAGCATGCAGTATAACTGTTTTTGTGTAGAACTCTTTTTGGTACAACAAAATACAAGTAAAAATACATACATCTAAACACTCGTACGGTTGTGTAGATTTGAAAATTCTACTTATTTTATCAATGAAAATACATTGTATAAATATGGGTTTTTATATATTTTTTGATAAAATTTCAATCTGTGTTCAGTGTGCACAGATGAGTGCAATTTAAGCAGAACACAAAGTTATGTCAGAATAGAGTACAACTCAGTAGAATGAAATCCAGCAGTGTTATACGAAATAATCACAATAATTGGAACTCCCTGGCAATGAATAAATTCATTACAGACTGTTGACCTATAGGTATTTTTGTTACATTATTTCAAATCTGGTACACCACGAAGCACTAGTCAGTTAATTATCATCGGAAGTCGTCAAAGATTTCCAATAAACATGATCAGCAGGATATGACCGAAAGTTTTTTCCACACAGTGACAAAAAAGAGTTTATTTTTGGAATTCCGCTTCTTTTAAAGATTTCTTAAAGGACAAATACATTTGTTCATTTAATTCTGAAAACATGAATTCAAAGGAGGACGACTAGAGTTCTGTGGTAAAGTTTAATTTTATGCTTTGAATTTGTATCAGTTAAATAGACTTCGGTCATTTGACGCTATCTAACGGACATATTTTTCATACACGCACGATGAGAAATAGCTGTACCATGTGATGAGTTTCCGATATTATGAAAAAGTTTTTTTAACTTGATGGATTTCGGTGTGGAAATTAAGATGTTGTCACAGTATAGTGTTAATCTAATGACGTATAAATAATTTACAATCCCAAATGTCGTAGACGTGCATCCGTCCTTCTGGGGTGGAATGCTCGCCGAGCGTGAGGATAGCCGTCCTAACCCGTAAAAATAAAACCACCGCCATTGAAGCTCCAAAACTTTAAGTATGAAGCCCTGTCCCCCCCTAGGAACACAAAAAAAAATGGAAAAAAGGATTATAGACTGCAATTTTATTTTGGGGGGGATTGCTTTTGAAGTGCTGGAAGAATGAAACCAATGAAACAACTTAGCACTAATATAAAATATTCATCCACATAGACTAGACAGATACTCACAGTGCACAAATCTATTTTCACATAGTCTCCGAAGCTTTGTTCACCATAGGTTGGAATGTTATCTTGTCAATTGTTCTTGTTGTTGTTAAATTTATGCAACAAAATACTGCAGAATTTCCTTTTCAAATGAAACTGACCATAACTATCAACTGAAGAAATGTGCTCATTCTACCTTAGTTCCATTCTGCTTGTTTTTAATACCTGAATGTATAGTGAATTCTTTTCTGATTACATCGTAATAATAATAATAATAATAATGAAAGGAATATCACATGAGTACTTACAGTGCAATAACCACCATATACTATACGTATATATTTTAACTTTAAAAAAATAAAGCTCTTCAGAAGAATTCAAGAGAACAATGGAGAATTTGTACAATGAAATGGAGTCTAAGCTTAGTCAAGAGGAAGAAATAATGACCCAGAGGGTAAGTTATTCAGTGTCTAATAAATATATTGTTTAAATGGGACAAATGCGTCCGTGGTTCAACGGAAGAATACTCGTCAGCCACCTATGTAGTCCAGGTTCGATTCCTGATTGATGCAGTCCTAAACCTCGCTTAGCTGGCAGTTACCCCGGTATAGAGGAGAGGCTGAGCATGAGGCTAGCAACCCTACTCCGTAAAAACAACATTACATCTACTGAAACCTCATAACTTAAAGCGTGAAGCCCTTCGTTCCATTCGGAACTCAATGGAATGAAAAAAAATGTGGCAGATGTAAAAGCGACGAGTTGAAAAACGACACTTAAAAAGTTGTATTACAGAAACTTAAGGTTGTAAATATTGTTTTTAGATGGAAACTTTGCATTTTAGCGAATATGTGTAGAGTAAAATTCACCCTTACTTTCACAATTCGAAAAAATCTATTTGTGATTCGGCGATTTATTGCAAATGGTTAAGTGTGCAACTACTTGACAGTTTCTTAAAACTGGCTCCTTTTTGCACAGAAGGCTAAATTGAAGGCTGCTAATTAATTTGTCACATTTCTGATGAAACTTTTCACTACTTAAGGGCTTGCTTTTAACACATGAAAAAGATTAACGATTAATTTCGCGGAAATGTCACAGTCAGTTGAACACACGGTATTCATTGCCTGTATTGCGAAATTAGTCAGTATGCTTAAGTAAAGAAATTGAAATTCATCACTTTCAAGGCTGATCACGAACTGACTTCATTCAGAGAACCACTGAAAACCACGGAGTACCGGACATCTTTTTCGTCTTAGTCTGGGGCTCTTCTTCAGTACTCGCTCATAACCCCATCAGGGATCGAATATGAGGCCTTTAACCTACAAGGAGAGATCGTTGACCAGTCAGCCACTGGCTTAAAATTTAACAGCTTACCAATTCTAACTCCAATTCATGGCTGCTCCCAAATTGGTGGACTCGGCTAGTCATAGATTCCTGGTGGGTTCACGAGTGCGTACTGATGAGAAGTTTCAAACAGGGATGAAAATGCTGTTCAGCGATTGATGGTTTTCACTGGTTCTCTGACTGAAGTCAGTTAGTGATTAGTCAAATTTCTGCAAACAAGCACTTGAAAATTCAATGTTTTGTTTGTGTTTATCTCCTACTAGCTGGAAAAGAAATGTGAAGAAATGAAAAACCAGGTGAATCAAATTATTGAAGAAAAAGGAGAACAAGCGGAGATTTTAAAAGAGAAATTAAAGCAGGTAAGCAGGACTTACACCTAATTCTAATTTTTTCTCGACAGTATCGTATTCAAATGTCAGTTTCAGAAATTATAGAGAGGAGAAATGAATTCATTACTGAAATTGGATCAAAATTTGACAAAAAGTATCAACTGAATATTAAGACAACATAATTCTAACGTGTAACCTGTTAATCTTCCCTGAGAATCTTCAAAAAATGACTGAAATTAAAAAATCACAGGTGCATAAATGAGGTCAAAATGTGTTTTCAGTCAGCTTGACTAAATTAAGTTTGATTTCCAAGTGTTGTCTTGAAGAGACTTGATTGACTTCAAGTTTGATCATGAACTGATTTCAGCTAGAGAAAGACTGAAAACGATGGATTACTGGGCAGCTGTTTCACCCCTGTTTGGGACTTTTCAACAGTACACACTGATGCATCCTCCAGGGATTAAACCCAGAACCTTCACGTTTCAAGGTTTTGGTGAAAATTTAATCACTAGTAATTTAGATTTTATGATAAACGATATGCTGCGTGTGCGCCTGAATACGTACTGTACATCATCTAATAAACGTATTGAAAAGAAGGTCAGGTTATGTGAACATGAATCTTTTTTAACCTAATATGTGTGAGTTATATGAAATTAAACGGATGAGTTCATTTGTTAATAATATTAATTTTGTCTACCTCTGTCACACCCCATCCTTCTGTATAACATACAACATTTCCCCGGAACTCAAAGTATATCAAATTTAATTGCCTCGTTTGTATGGAATGTAGTAAAGTAGCATTATTTACATTTCGATAGTGTCAATAAAAGTCGGAGTGTCCCTAAAAACGTGGTGTGTTTGTATGATAAATTTCGAAAAATCCGATTACTCAATGATGAATTCCATTTCTGTGAAAAATCAAGAAAGGAGAAATTGAGCTGCTTAACAACAAGGAATTTAAATAGCATGACAAAGACTAAATTCTGTCATCCAGTTTATAATTATCAAAGAAGCCAAAAACATGATCTATAACAAGTCTCAATATTTCATAACTGATTGCATCATATCCCATATTGTATGTTTGAATGTATATACACAGGCAAGAGTAATCACGTCTTGTACATGAAGGTGGAAGAACATGTAACCGAATGGCTTTAAAAATGACTGAACTGCGAAAAGACAATAAACATGAATGACAGACTACAAACCTTGTCTATACGAAAGCACATTATTGTTGGGGATCATACGATTGATATTAAAACAGCTTTCAGGTTTCGTAGATAAAAACAGAAGGCGGCACATAATATAGTATATCAGGCGATAGCCAACCATAGTACTAAGCCTCTCTATGTGTAAAAAAACAACTTATTGTTATCCTTAACCTGCCTTGGTGATTCTCATCTGATTATATTGCCAGATTAGGTGACTCAACATTGTGGTGCACTCTAAACTGATGTTATTTACTAGCTTTCTGACCACATCAGCACCAACTCCTAGGATAAGATGCATATGTGTATTTCCCCTCATAAGTTTATACAGGTGATATGAATAGAAACTGAAGGGTGAAATGATATTATTATGTATGTTTTTACTAGAATCCTCTTAGCTGTATATAGCCTAATTAATTGAAACAAGCGATACAAGCAAAAAATACTGTTTTCAATTAGACCTTTCTCTAATATACATGCCTTTATGTATCTAAAATGTTAACCGACAATAGTAAATTTATGGTTGAAATATGAATGTAGAGCGTTGTAAATATCACATTATTAATAGTAATGTCAACGATAGAAAGAGTACAGTTAGCTGTTGCAGGTAGCGATAAGAATAGTGAGGATTACACATCAATGTAGACATTTTAGTAAATGAATAAGACCAAAATAAGATAAAATTAAATGTTACGTAATGCTGAAGATAATTGATATTGGTCATGTAGTGGAGAAAACGAGAGTCTTCAAAGTAATTCATCGTATCCCACCGATTCTTTCTAATAGACTTCGTATTCGTCTAGTTCACGCACACTGCTGAGGCGATAGGCATTCGAACTCTTAAACCTAAACTATGCGTTCAAAAGAAGTTCGTACCGCCATTATCCCTCCCTTGGCCTATTAAGACATAACCAACTATTAACTTCTACACCACCCCTTGTTTATATTTTCAACCTCTTTCTTATCATCCCTTAATCTTATCACATCCTCATTATAAACGTGTCTCATTTACTTCCCTTACAATCTAACATTACTTAGTCGGTTCATTTGTTTTTACTAGCCTTTATCAACTACTTCCACCTGAACATTTGTTTGTTTAATCATGTTTTTCATCATTTGTGTTATCACAGATTGCCTCACTTTTTCAACCGTATTATGGATAAGACTGTTATCCTTATTACTATTATTATTATTGTTATCATTACTACTATTATGGCTAATTGCACAATTTATATTCATCATCTTACTATCCTATAGACAAACACCATGATTAGTTTATATTTGAATTTTTATTTGTAAATTTGTGTATATTAGAGTTAAGCCTGATGCAATCTAATTGAAAACAATATTATTCGCTTAAATATGTTGTTATAAAGGGAAGAGTCTAAATATAATGATAAATGTATGAAAAGGGGTGAGAAGTTTTGGTTGGTTGACTGTATTTGCGTAGGCCAAGAGAGAGGCAAGCGTCGGTGGCATAGTGGTTAGGACGCTCGCCGGCCATGCACATGGTCCGGGGTTCGATTCCCGGCCGACGAACTCCATAACCTCGCTAAGCCAGAAATAATGCTGGTAAAGAGGAAAGGTTGGGCATGAGGCTAGCAACCCCATCCAGAAAAAATAAACGCTGCTACAAAAACTTCAAGCCACTAGCTTGAAGCCCTATGTTCCACCGGGGAATGTGAAGGAAATAAAAAAGAGAGGCAAATGTACAGTAAAAATCTTGTAGATGCAAAGAAAAGGTTTATTTTTTCGAATTCTCACAGCTTCTGCTAAGTGTACTTGACGAGTTTGAATTCCATTCTAAGGGTTTGGTGGAGTAAGATAGTTAACTAGGAAGGCACTTCTTCGGTGTACTTGGTAACCTCTATCAGTCAAATGTCATACAGCTGATCTTCTTACAGATTTCGTTTGACGTTTTCTGATTCATAAAGGAAGGTGATCATTTATTCACCCCATGTACCTTTCTTCACAGGACTTCACAGGCCAAATAATGACAATAGCATCATTCAGTTATCTGAGTACAATGAAGAATGGAAAACTAAATACCAACATCTCATGTATTTAATTTAATTAGACATAGATGCATATTAGTAAAATCATGGGACGGGTATGTAGTTAAATGAAATGCTATGCACTGAAGATATTACAGAGTTGGTGAAAACTGTTATGTTTACAAGCTTGAAATCGAAGAAAATCATCGCTAAAAACTTTTGGCGATTTTGTAGGAAGATAACTCAGTAGAAAGATATTAAAACTATGATTATAATATCTGATTGATGATACAAGTTAGGCTGCATTTGTTTGGTTGATGTAGATTCTTCAAACGAAGGTTTAGTGAATTCTGTATGGTGAGTATATAAAAAACTTTTGGTAGGTCGGTTCTCTGAAGCACATCAAACACTTCACGTATAACTGCACTCGTAACGCGAACGTGAACCTTAATACTCAAATTACTTGGTAATTGCTCAAGTATGTGAGTGAATAATCATCTGTTTGTTGTTGCGTATAGTTACTACAAACTAGTACATAGTGTTGAAGGTGCTAATGGCTCATATCCTACCCAATTTAATCCTATTGATTAAAAATGATGTATGATATAGCTTTAGTAATGTTGATACTGAGGAGTTGTTAGACACAGCAATGTTAGTTCGTCTGTTAAACATTCTTGAAATATTGTCACCAATATAACAAGGTTTGTAAAAGATCGAATCCTCTTTGAATTTACTGTAGCTTCTGTTATTCTTAAAATAATTTCCAATGAATTTTAAGAGATATAAAGTGTCAGGGTAACTGATGTGGTGAAATGGTATTTAGGCTGAAAGAACTTCTGCGGGTCCTAACTTCTCTACTGTTTGATTCAGTAGATTCCAATGAATTTTCTTTCAGATGTTTGATATAATCGAACAAGAATTCATAAACTAACTGTTTCGTGGAGTGAAAATTCATTAAGTTCAAAAGTCTTCTTTTATGCAAAGGTCTTTAAAGTTCAGTTAGTCTGTCTCATTCAACTGGAAAATGAACTTTGTAATGACAAAAGCATTATTTAAGAGTTTTACAATCGAAATTCTATGCACTTGGAACTCCATTATGTATGGTTTTGGATAAGAGGAGGCTGTCTACATCATTCAACAACAAACTTGTCTGTACTAGCACTAGACCATTTATATTATGAATTCATGTAGTTTGTTTTACAAGATGTATTTGTCTCAACACACTGTTGTTGGATAGACTGAATGAGATAGTTTTGAGTCGGCAGACTTTTATTGGTGTGAAGAGTGGCAATTTCAGATAAAATGAAAATCTGAGCCGAGGAAAGATCCAAACTAGCTGCTTCCAAATTACTAGTCTCTCTGTGCAGGATCCAAACTACGAGACATTATGTAATTATATGTATTTCTGAAAAACATTTACCGCTTACATTCTCAAAATGGTTAATAACATATTCGATCAGTTAGCGAAACGAGACTCAGAAATATGAAAATGTTTGAGGAATACCATTAAGATGTACGATGATTAGTTCTTTTCATGTTTTTCTATGAATTCTGTAGATGGATAGATGAAGCTGGTTCAATTTTAGCTGATGTATTCTTGACGAAACTTGAAACTAGACCATTTAGCAGAACAGCTTATAAGTTACATTTTCATTACTGATATGTAGATAAAACCTTCATCATGTGTGTGTGTGTGTGTGTGTGACAGAGATGACCAGAAATGATCTATTTATGCTCCAGCTAAAGTCTTTTCTACCTAATCAGACTTCAAAATATATAAACAGACACAGCCTGCATTATCTGCTTTATTCACTCACTTCCTGTGGATTTATAATTGTATTGACTGTAACTGTCATTCGTCACTGCCTTGTTTTATAATTATATTAAAAAAAGGTTAAGTAATGGATGACTAAGACAGGGAGGTTAAATTCAGACTTCGACCTTGTTTATACACCTTTAATATTTTTATTTAAATTGTCTCCTGAAGATTTTCGGACAAAACTGTCCTTTCAAATGTAGGATCTATACTGTTTAAAACATATAGATATTATTGATGTCAGCTCCAGAAAGAACTTCCAAGTCTTTCTCATCCTAACTAGCAAACTAAACTAGAAGACAAAATCATTTAATACAAGTCACTGAACAAGTGAAGCTTAATATTACTTGATACAGTGACAGAAATTAGTTCTTTTCTTCTATGCTTAAGTGGACTTTTTCAAAGTAGCATTCACAATTTATCTCCAGTGTGGAAGCATTATTGTACTGAATGTTCAAACAGCAAGCTTTTAAATGATAGAAGTCTGGTGAATTTGAATTTCCCAATACATCATCAAAAACAGTTTCAGTAATCTAAAGGAGGTCATCTCCCTCACTTAACTAGGTAGCATCTTTTCGACTACAGGAGGCATGAATCACACTGTCAAAGCCGGAAGTGGAAAAATAAGACAGGTATCCATTACTCTGAAATCGGTGTGAAAATCTACAGAAAACACTACAAGAAGGAGAGTGCAATTTTTAAACAGTAATGTCAGTTCACTAATTATTTCTCTGCTCAGATATTCGGTGCATCACGAAAAGTATTTTGCAACAGACTAATGAGGACTTTCATCAACAGCTATCTTCAATCCATACTGAAGATTAGATTAACGACAAGGAACTCCGGCAACGACTCAACCAAGAATTTATCGCCTAACATATAAGTCGGAAAAAATGGAGATGGAGTGGAAATAAGCTGTGACACCAAACTACAGGCCATCAAGCGGAACCCGAATGGGAGGTGATTGACGAGCTGCCCGTGCGCGGGTGACATGGAGGAAACCATACGAAGAGTAAATGAGAGATTTTGGGCAATTTTAGAGCCATTTAAAAAACAGAGCAGCGAATCTAGTGATAAATGATATTATTGATAATCAAACTATTTTACTGAATTTTTTTCTAGATATTCAGTCTTAATTCATTTTCTTCTGTAAGAGACTTGTTACTTAGATTTTAAAAGTAACATTGCAGTTTTTATGTACACAATCTATTCACCGTAATGCAGTGTAATCGTGTTGGTCATCGTATTTACTCGCATATATGGATTTCTTCTTTAAACTTGGCTTCATGAAGGTATATACTACTTAAGTAGACATAATACTGAATCACACGAGTGGCTAAGTGCGCCCCATTGTAATTTTTAAATGTCATTGTTCATGTTGCATCTGTGTGAGCATCGAACATCCTGTTGCACCATCATCTGACACTGAATCTGCCAGAAGTGGCTCGTATAAATAAATCAGATCCATACAGTCTCATAGGTGGGTGGTTCAGTGGTAGAATGCTTGCAAAACTATGTACGTGGTCTGAGCTCGGCTGCCGGTCGACGTACTATAAACCTCACTTAGATGGTAGTAAGTCCGGTAAGAAGGAAAGTTTAGGAGTGAGACTAGCAATCGCATCCTGTCGAAACAGCACCAGTTATACTGAAACTTGAAAGCTCATGCTTGGAGCGCGATGTTACCATCGGGACCCAGAGAAGTCGGAAAAAAAGAAAAATACAATCTTCTCTGTAAAGTATTATAATAAATAAGTAATTAGAAAATTTTATAGCAAACTATTTTCATTCATTACAGCTGGACAACAACACCAACATAAGCCGACTTCCTATTTGAAACCACAAGTACAAATCTAGAGATTTTGTTACATGAATACTACAGTCATTGTTCCTCGTGAAAATGTCTGGTGAAATCACTTTTGACAAGCTAATAAAACAATCAGAAATATCTTATTTATACTTGTACATGAAGGTGACTGACGTAGATGAGACTCGTGTATAATCAGTTTGAACTTATTGTCACAGTAAATTATTACGTTAGAAATTTGGGCTACCGTTATCACATGCTGAAAATTCCATACTTGTACCAAAAATACAGTGTGGAATCAAGCTGCAATAAAAAAATAAAAATAAATAGAAAGGAATCGATTGTAGTTTTCCTTGATGTACAGCACTGTTTGTAAAGCTGTCGTATGGGATAAATACTTTTTCTCATGTTTTTTTTAAATCATCTTTACCTTTCCAGATATCCATGCTATCAGAAGATCTACAGAAGGAAACAGAAGATGATAAATCTACTATGGAAGAGGCAAGAACACAGTGTCAAAGTATGCTCGATGAAATAGAAGAATATGAAGTAAGAAGATTACTCAAAATTTATTATTATTCTCAGTCTAAACAAAAACAAAAGAACATTTTACCCTGCATACTTGTGTAGAGTTTCAATACGATAACTTTTTTCACTCACTCTTAGAATAATGTTGCTTTTTATTGTCTCTGAGATTCTCTGAGGCAGACTTGCTAGGAGGACTGATTTCATCTAAGAGAGGTGAAAAAAAGGAGAAAATGGGAAAAAAATTCATCATGGTAACCACGTATTTTAATTGAATTCAAGTGGGTTTTCAAAGAAATAGTAAAACTTTTCAAAATAGTCTCTAGCATTTGATTTATACACTTAGACTTGCTTAGAAGTGTGGTGTTGATTTTTTTAGAGATAATCACTAGATTTTTTGTGTTGTACAGGGGAAGGACATTATCGAAAACTGACAGCTTAACAGGACCAGAGTAGGACTGTGTGCATCCGTAGGATGTTTGTTCAAACAAGTGCTGTAGAACAAACATTTTGACCGTACTAAAGTTTATTCAGGTTAGCATATAACAACTGTAGCTTCCAAACACAGACTACAGCTATATCAAAGGTAAAAAAATATCTGAATTTTTCGACTATTTTTAATTTGTTACTTGAAACAATGACTTCAGACACAGGTTTCTGTCAGTCTTACAAACTATATTATATTTTATACACCAAAGTTTACAATTAAATTTACCAGGGATATTCTATTACTTCTGTTGACAAGTTCATTTTAAACAACAATCGGTTTTTGATAGTTTGTTTTTACATTAAATAATTGAGCAAAGAATATCCTTTTCGATGAATTCCTCTTCTGGCTCTACAGTTATATATATATATATATATATATATATATATATACAAAATATTCAAGATTGGTAGTTAATAACAATATTGGTGTTTTTTAAATAATATCGATTTGTAAAGTATGATCAATGCAATTACAGTTCACTAAAAATACTTAAGTTATAATAGTAATAAAGATATAATAGTAAATAGAATATCAACTAAAATTAGGAAATTTTCACGAAAATTGAGAATCATTCAAATCTAGATGGCCAAGGTAAGGACAGTGTCTGAACTAACTTGTTTTGGACGCACAAATTAGGCTTTTTAATGTGGATCCCAACAGCCTCAGCAGTATTTAGTAATCGAACTCTCAAGGCGGAGTTGAGATTTGTTGGTATCCGGTAAATAACTCTAAAAGCCTGGTTAACATCAATCTTATGTTCTGTATCCACAAGATGAGCCAGAATAGCGCTACGAATAGATTTTGTTTGGCCTTTGCTTAACCACGCAGGGTGATGTTCGGAAATTCGACGAGAAACACGCCTAATTGTGCGGCCTATGTAACTTGCTCCACAGGAGCAGTTAAATTGGTAGATACACATGGATGAGGCGAAATTAGGCAGTTTGTCTTTTACTCCCGAACGCAGAAGAGGAGTGGTCTTAAAGATACAACGTAATTCAGCAGCAGGGAATGCTCGTTTCACCGCATTTCTAATGCGCTGTGTTAGTATCTCGCTAGTGTCGTCTCCAAGGGACTGCATTAGTGAACTGTAATTGCATTGATCATACTTTACAGATCGATATTATTTAAAACACACCAGTCTTGAATATTTTGTGTATATAAACATATATATATATATATAACTGTAGAGCCAGAAGAGGAATTCATCGAAAAGAATATTCTTTGCTCGATTATTTTGTGTTTTATAGATGTCTGAATGAATATTTTTTCTATGTTTTTACATTGTTAATAAGTAGCAACGCCTATACAAATAGTTTTATATAGAAATTTAGTTATTTGCATTAAAGTAATAATTAATGAAGGATTATTAGGCAGACACTAATCTTTGATACATCAGATTTGAGGCAAATGGAAATGGATAAGTTGCTGCCTTTTAAACATAGATTTGCAATGCAGAAGAAACGGCGTAAATATGTTGTGACACTTTTTACAACACGACAATGAATCTCCCAGCTTGATGACCACAATATTAATTTAGTCAGCTGTAAGGACTAGCTACAATACATTAGCTACCCAACGTACTTTGCACTCAGACGGAGGTTAACGGATATAACATGTCTGGACAATAATACGAGAACAATATTATTTTACCAAGCCAACGACTACTGGTTTTTAATAAAGGGTTCCATTTCGATCGGCTTGAACTCCACAAAGATATAAAAAATTTAGGTCGATTATGAATCGTCAGTCAATTCTGTAGGTGGATTGACAGTTTTGAAAGAGCTGGTCGAAAGCTTTCTCTTTCTATATATATATATATATATATATAACTTCACGGTTCAAACTGCTATTTAGTTCTGCAATCGTTTTGTTATTTGTTGACCGCATTTTCATAATTTTCTGTCAGTCAAATGTAATCTGGATTACAGTAATCCCACAAAACTAAAAATCTGATGATGAAAAGGTAATAGGTAATACGTCAGTAGGCTGTAAGTATTCTTAGGATTTTGTTAAATTGGAAATTGAAACAATTTTCAGGATTTTTTCAATTAACAGTTAACAAGCATCACATCTGCATAAATATAAAATACAAAGATTTTGTGTTTGAATAAAATGTTCGTGGATTACTGAGGTGTTTAAGTTGATATTGTATCTCCCAATGATTGATTGCATTAAGCCAGGATGTCTGATTTCTGTTGTCATATCAGTTCCTACTACGGATGCTTTAAAGATGTCTGAGGATTAACATGATGTAATTTGGTGGAAGATGACTAGCATGGGAATCCAGGAAGCGAATTTTGTCCTATTTGTGAAGTTTGAAAGCATGAGACCAGAGTTCGAATTTCAGTGGGAACACCATCACTCATTGGAGAATGCAGGTACATCCGGACGACGAGTCCCAAAGAGAACGATAAGATGTGCGCATCCTCGATTCTGCTGCTAGTTACCAACCACTAAACAATATCATATTAATTACTGAGATATTTTCTTTGTATAACAATGAATGAATGTTTAACTGACTTTCAGCACCTGTCAAAGGCATAAGCCCAGTAGTCTACTTATCTTGCTTGATCTGTTTCACCCTTTAAAAATAGTGGTAACTTTAAAGATCATGAGTGTTACTCACCGTTTCAGTGCATTTTTCAAAGTGAGTAATAAAAAGACAGTTTGTTCAGGTTAGAAATGGTTCCGCCTTATGTTACTGCATTTCTGTTTGAGATTTGAACTAAAAGTGGAACCCGAAAGGGAAGCGGCGGGCGGGACGTCCAAGGGTTACATGGAGGAGATTGTGTGAAGCGGAGTTGAAACATGGATGCAGATCAAAAGTGCAGCAGAAGACAGAAGCAAGTGACGACGTGCAGTTGAAGCTCTCTGTTCCACTAGGAACCCAAGGGAATAATAATAATAATAATTTCCCAGCTTCTGATATGTTATGTACCACAGTCACTTTTGAATGCTAACCGATATTAAAATGCCAATAACGATGAAAATGATCATCCACTACTCCATAGTGTTAAGTCACCAGTAGACAGCTGCATATAACATTTCAGAATACTTCATATAGCTTAGTTTCGAAAAAAAACACCTAAAGCTAATTAAAAAAATGTAAGCCTAAGTAGTTTAAAAATCTTTTTAAGTCAAATCACCCATGAAGCCTATTCGCAAAGTTAATCTGATTAAGTGCACTGAGTTGCATACTAGTTATTCAGAAAAAGGGAAGAAAGAAATCTGTCTGAGGATCAGGCTTGTAGATAATAAAAGAATTACGAGAGATATGTTAATAAATAAACGGATGAAAGTACGGTTCCAGTCATTTTTTTCAATGTAACTACGGTATAAAAGATTTTATAGCCTCCTTGTACAATAGAACTGTTACGAAAAATATACATGGAAATCAAAATAAATTTTACCCTGGTTTCGACATAATATTCTTGTACTCATGATGAAGGTTTTATTTTCTTAAACTAGTGTGAAATCCTGTCCAGTACTCCATAGTCTTTAATGGCTTTTTTCACCAATTTCAGTTTGTCATCTCACTTGAAACCAATCAGATACCTGCACACTCCTACGTAAAAACTAATTTAATGCTCATTAATGGTTGACTACAAGATAAAGTTACCCTGAGTTATAGTGAGAAGTCGTTACTGATGAATATACCAAGTTGTATGTGAGGATAAATACTGGCCAATGACTGGCGGCGGCAGTATTTATTGCAAATTGGCATGAGGAAGAATTCATGTGCTATTGGATTCCTTCCAATTAACTAAATGGTCAACCAGCTGGTGTCGTAACCTGTCATTCATGGACTAGGATGAAACACCTTTCCAGTACTACCTGGCTTTTAGTGGCCCTCTAAATGACACCACGTAGTGATCCAACTTAGTATAATAGAACTTTCGTCATTTGTAAGCCAGTGACTAATGATTCAGTCTCTTTAGAATTTTAAGGTTTATTGGATTTCATGTTTAAGAAACACATTTAAAAGGTTATTATCATTAAGAGACAGCACTATTATGCAGGGGATGATTATATTTATTAGAATTAAATTCTCCATTTGTAAATTACACAGATGCATATTGAAGTTCACACCTGTAAGGTGGCTTAAATATTTTCGATTTCAAAAGCAAAACATGGTGAACTTGCATATATATAAATTGAAAGTGACGAAGTTTATTCTGTGTATTGCTCACCCAACTAGCTGACCAGGATTCAGGTGGTCTAAACTGATTCGGTTGTTTAAGTTGGTTCGAGGCGATCACACCAATGATCAAATCAGAGTCAAAAGAACTAAACGGCTGTCTGGAGTTTAGATGATTTAGATTTAGCAATCAGGCACTACTGTCCAATTAAAGTGGTATCCATCTACTCATTTCAGCCATTAGTACATGTGATATTGCTGTGAATTCATTCATTCTTTAGAAATATATTCATATTTTTATTATACAAATGGAAATATGCGTAGCCAGTTTACCTGAGCCACAGAGCATGTAACATTTGGTTGAAATTTTCAAAATTAAGCAATAACTAATTCCATTTATAATCGATACGAATAATTGGCCCTGTTGTAGATATGAAAATCATTTTTCTCTGGAATTAATAGATAATCAGATGAAAAATCACTAAGAAATAGGGGTAATCAGCATGTTAAACAAATTCAAATGCCAAGGTCAAGTTTGAAGATAAGCAAAATGATTGCGTGTATTTTACTACTGGCATATATAAAGGGAAATATCACACTTATATTGAACAACATAAAGTACATGAGTTTGTCTGAAGACTTTTCATACATCATAGTGATTATATTGATTTAACTACTGAATATCAGGAATCAATTTGTAAGTGTGTAATACTAGTTCGAGATTTCTAAGCATCGTGAGACTTTACAAATAGCTGAAATGCAACCCAGACTTAATATAAGAGTAGAATTTGGGCATTGTGATAGAGTATAATTCCGTATTAGATAAGTTTACTTGACAATAACACACAGTGATGTAGTATTGATAACTGACTGATGTTTCGAGCACAATTTATTGTTCATAATCATATTAATGTATTCGTAATTTGCCTTATTTATTTCCTCTTTCCCCCTTGTTGTTTATCGCAGTTTTCCGTATCTCCGGTATAGGAGTTGTGTCACTTCGATTCCATATGTTTGGCGTTGACCTAATGAACAGACTTTATATTACTATATGCATTTACTATATCACTTTTTAAGACTTCCTCCCTGTCCCATTTTACTGTATAATTCAATGTGAAATAATGCACTGCAATAACTGAGATTGTTTTCTAGGTTATTTAACTTAGCAGGGTCAATCATTCCAACTCTTGCTAAATTCCTATGTTCTGATAATCAAAACGGTTTAGTTACAGCTTTTCAACTTCATTCAACCTATATAGTGTGCTTTCAGTGAGGGTCCATAACTCCTTCCCTAAATAAGCAACAATTATCTACTATCATAAAGATGAAAATTGTATTGAAGTACTGCTTATTTAATTGATGAAGCATCACCTTAAGAGTCATGGCTTGTGGAGAACAGCTTCCGGTCAGCTTACACCAAGTGTTATAGAAGAGGTGAAACTATCCTTTAGTGTATTTTTAGCTATCACCATCAAGTGCCTTTGTGAAATTTAGTGGTTATACTCCAACTTATCTAAATTGATTTAGGAAACAAGTTTATTGGAAAGCAAATAATATCAGTCAGGTAATTTTATGCAAAAAAGATTTAACTGAAGGTGAAACATGAAACTAAGTTGAATAGTATAAAGTCATCTCTAAAATATGGTTAGAAAAAACAGTACAAAGATGGTAGATAAAGATTAATTTTCATGGCCTATGCACAAAAGTAGTATCAGTTGAATGAAGAATAGTGGTGCTAAGTGTGTCTCAATATAAAAAAAAGATGGAACTTGTCAGTCGTCTTCAGATAACACCGTATCTACTAGTCACAGAGCCATGAAATCCATTTTAGTGTTACAAATGCACTAGTGACTTAAAACAATCTATAATAAATCTAAAATACTAGACGGCATACTTGAAATTGGCAAATCTAAGGTAATTGGTAAAGAAAGCTTGACTGATAAGAGGTACAGGATAGTTGGAGAGTTAATGAGTTGCTGTTTACCATTATATATTGTATGCTGAGACAATAACTTAAATTAACTCTTGAAAACTAATCTGATACTAGCTAGCGACCGAGGTTGGCCATGGAGTTCTAGTGAGAATTTGTGATCAGTGAAATTCACCAGGTTGGGTGTGAGAACAAATACTGACCCATAACACTGGCTGGCGGTCGCGAACAAGTCGCTAACTGATAGGTGTTAGAATTTACAGATCATCGAATTCCTAGGTGAGTCAATGGTCAACGAGCTTGACCTCGTAACGTGAAGGTCCTGAGTTCAACCCCTGGTGGGGACGTAATGCTGAAGATTCTTAGATTGCGACGAAACAGCTGTCCAGTACTCCCTGATTTTCTGATGGTTCTCTAAATGATACGAATTCATGATCAGATTTGAAACCAATGAAATTCCTCCAAACTAACTGTTGAATAAAAGGTTAAGAGTGTAGTTTCATACTGTTTATATATATATATATACGGAAAAAATTACTTTATATTTGCAATTTGAAAATCACATGGATGGAGGTAAAAATTTACTACAGTTTCCTTAAGAAACCCAAAACATTTAGATCCTATTATGTGATCTGTTTAATATCCTAAATGGCAATCAAGAAAATAAGCAAAACTGCATCATGCTATGCATTTTTATTTTTCTATCACTTGCTTTTGGTTGGCAGGCTGTAATGTTTGATACGAGTAGTTTCCAGTTACCCATATCAGTCACTGGTGAGTACTGAACACTTTTCTCTAATCCAATTAATCACCATGAAATACACAATTTATTTAAACACAGAATAGTAGAATATTGAAATGATGGATTGGATTTGTAGCTCAGGTATTTATTTACTGAGCTAGATGGCTTAATTAGTACATAACTGATAGACTACTGTAATTTGTTAGCTAGTATGCCGCCGAACACAATGTCTTGCATACATACTATGAAAGCCAAAAAGTTCAACAGCTAAAGAAGCCAGAGACAGCATTGTCTACAAGACAGACCACATCAACTGCGAATATTTATATGGGCCTAAGCGGACGTCCTGCCCAAATTTGCATTCATGAGCACTAACTAATAGTCAGAATACCCGATATACATACACACAGACTGTTATAAACATTAGTTCAACTTCAAAAATGTGAAAATTTTGGACAAAGAGCATACAAAGAATGCCAGGGAATTCTTAAAGGCCGTACATATCACATATACGGGTATTGATCAGATTTTTTCACGTAATAAAGGAATAGTCATATTATCATAAGTTAAGTTCATAGGGTCAGTGCAATAATCGATATCAGATGGATGCAATCGTAAGAAAACACCAAAGAAAGCTAATCACAGTCAAGGTTACCAACAAAATGACGGATATTTTATCTGTAGAGAATTCTAAGAGCTCACTCCATGTGAAACTAGCTCTGTAGGTATTGCCTAGAAAGTTACGAAATGGAATCATACATCTTTTAGAATACAACAATTTAAAATTGTGGGATTTCATTTCTTAGTATACAAAGATCAGGGGAAAAAATCTACGCCTTCATTTGGTTTTAGCTTTTACAGCATACATTAGTACAGTTATTCAGAACTCTTGTGAATTATGTTCACCAAAGTTAAGCCGATTACTCTTCTATTAGAAATGTATCAAAAGAAACCATTTATTATATCAGTAATCTGATTGCTGAGACAAGTAATTGAATTCTAGCGCTTTTGCGTGTGTATGTATATGCTTCCTGTGTGTGGAGAGAACTTTTACAGTTCTAAATTCTTGCGCATTTCCAGTCAGGATGGTAAATAATTGCGACTATTACTGAAAGGTGCCTTTTAACCTCTGCCTAGACTAAGCAAGCTTTTCTCTGTATTTTGGAGAAATAAAATAATAGAAGAAAAGTAAAATTAGTCAGTTTGTGTTAATACAGCAGCTTTGTTTGGAGGCAATTTATTTTATTCCCATATTTAATTATATTTCTATTTTTTCATGCGGAATATGCTCTCCTTCATTTAAAATTCGTCACCTTTGTGCATCCATATACTAAAAATCTTTGGTGTTTTTGCTGATATGTCAGTCATATTAACCTAAATTAACAGATTAATCACTATAAAACTGTTTGTATTAAATAATAACAGGTATGTCTATCTACTGACGTTGAGTTGTTAAGTAGTATCAGTAAGATTTATGTTTTAGTTTCAGTCGGTATGTCAACTTTCACTGTAAGATGAATAGCTTCTTCTGACAGGATAGAAACAGGAGTATATATATATATATATCAATCTAGTTCTAGCTTAAGGTCGAACAAAATAATATGGAGACATGAATAACACACTTCGAAACATTTATTCCTATAGGCAGAAGCGTGTAATAC
This sequence comes from Trichobilharzia regenti, assembly GCA_944472135.2. Classification (NCBI taxonomy): domain Eukaryota; kingdom Metazoa; phylum Platyhelminthes; class Trematoda; order Strigeidida; family Schistosomatidae; genus Trichobilharzia; species Trichobilharzia regenti. The sequence continues at coordinate 51,244,398 of OX235265.1, forward strand.
AACTCTGTCAACATTTTAATATATGTGTAAAACTTGGGCACTGTGGTAGTAGGTAATTCCATATTAGTTTGTTTATTAGATGTATCACACAGTGAAACAGTATTGTATACTGGATGATGTTTCAAACACAATTTATTGTTATTATGAAAAATAAATTGTGTTCGAAACGTCATCCAGTAAATAATATGTTATGTCAACATTTGTCATATCCTCTTTTGCATAAACTATGTTTTCATGCATTAGGAACGTGTTGTTTACTAGAAAAGAACAGACTGCAATTTGATTGCGGACATTTAACACATATTAAACTGAATGTATTCAATCAGTTGTATTTCTCACCTTTTAATTTAATCACCACACTACAAATGTAAAGGTGAAAACATTTCGATCAGAATATGTTAACCCGTCTACAATATTTGTCACAAATGTTGTCAGTCACTTAGATTATTACATATTTTCACTTTGATTACGATAATTAATGTTGACGTGTTCTCCTTTTTGAAAAGCAATTAATCGATGAGAGCAAAGAAAGCGTCAAGGAACTACAAATGCAAACGAAAGTCGAGCATTTAAAGAAGGATAAGCAAGACGTCAGTACATGTCAGAAAATTCAAGAAGAAAGGGAAGCATTAATAAGGAAATTAAATGAATTAAGGTAAGTGTTAATATTGATATTTGTTTGAATGTGTTCGAGAATATTATTGAGTTAAAGTTAATATTACACATTTTTGACTGTAGAAAATGATATATTAGTTAGTGCAGAAGGTCGTAAAGTTTGATAAGATGGATGACATAAAAACAGTGAACAGAAAATATATTGACAACTATTCATTAAGGGGTGAAAAACTGTCACTAAACTTTATAATACAAAAAAGATGCTCACTATTAACTGACTATCGGATGAGGTAGTCTGGAGGTCTAGCGAGAAGTCGGTGGCATAGTGGTTAGGACTCTCGCTGACCATGCACATGGTCCGGGGTTCGAGCCCACGCCGACGCACACCTGATATCTATGGTCGGCCTGCGAATCTTGGGCTACCGATATCCACGCTGAAAATTCCACACTTGTACCAAAAATACGGTGTGGAATCAAGCTGTAATCAAAAATAAAAATAAATAAATAAGTCGTGACCAGTGAAATCTAGCAGGTTGGATGTGAGGACAAATACTCCCTGATGACATCGGTTGTTAGTGGCGCGAAATGACAAAAGTTAGAATTGGTGGGACACTGGACCTGGTCAGAGTGACTCTCATCGCAGTCCGAAATTTCTGAACTAGGTCTCCGTTGGGGTGATTAGTGCGTGTTGACAATGACTCCCAAACTCAGTAGAAACGGCTACCCAGTACTTCATGGTTTCCAATGGTTCTCTAACTTATATCAATCCGTAATCAGACTTGAAGCCAATCAAATTCTTACAAGCTAACTGTTGAACAACATAGAGTATAACTTTTTTAAATAGATAAAACTGATGAAACATAGAAGAATTCAAAAGCAAGTTTTCCAGCTGAGTTATTGGAACTGTGAAATGACTTCAGTATATTATATCTACGTTTGTTAATCATTATAATGGTAAAGAACTCGAATGCTAATACGCCTATTTGTCCGTTGTACCTTCCGACTTACTGAGCCACGAAAATACCAATAGACAGGCTGACTGTAATATATTGTATTGTACATTTATTAGGAAACAAAACGTTTTATTTATACTTTTCTTTACCCTAACAAAGTCGGCTCACAGCCGTGAGAATGGATTGATCTTATTAGCTGGCAATGGCTATTTTCATTGGTTGGCGATCCGACAAAGATCAAGGTGAGACAAAAGATGATAAATTGATCACACACTAGATCACAATATGCGTGAGAAACAATAGTTTAACATAGTAACTCAATCACAAGATCAATCACATGATTCATGAGAAGGGATGATATACTACTTTATTCCGGGTCCTATCACAGAACTAATCTTCATATCAAAACTTCGAACCTAAAATACATATCAACATAAACTAATCTATATTGACAATATGTAGGATTTCAACATGACTATACATCTTACCTTGCTAACAAAGTGTTGACACTGAGCTGTAGTTTTAAAATGAAACGAACTAACAGCCAAGTACTTGCTCTTTTTGACTAACGAAGTCTCTTATTAACTTAAGAACTTAACATCAAATCAGTAGATTTTGGTTTCTCACAGTATTCCACTTACGTCACTTTGGGGGCACACATTGGAAGCATGAGTCACTACATATTTAGCATGGTTGAAAGCCTAAAATTAGAGAAAATCTAATTTGTATCATTCAATGTTTTCATGGTGTTAGTGTATTCTGGGATAAGCTGCTAAATTTTGTCATTGTGAGGAGGTTTTAAATCTTTGTAGCAGTGTTTATAAACGCAGGGTAGTCTTAAGGGTATGAAACTGTCGTGAAAAATATTAAAGTAGGTCTTAAAGTGATATATCTGGACAAGAAACATTCAAATTTTGATAGGTATAAGGCTGATTCTGTTGAGGAACTTGTGAATTAATACTTGAACAGCAATATGTAAGGTAACAGTATTTAAGAGTCACATTGTAGTTCATACATACACGAAATCATCCTACTATAATTTCGATAACTAAAACGGTTTTCAGCACACATACTCCATGTGCAATCATGGTGTTTTTTTAAACTGGGAAGAAGGCTTAAGCACCAACTTGATAAAAAGGTTTGAAAACGAAACTAATGAACACTGATTCCTACTATATACATTACTGCGTAAAACAAGACCGTTCAGTAATATTTCGTCTAGATTGTAAATATTGTAAATAATGTTTTGAAATTTGATACTTTGATGTAACTTTTAGAGAGATTAATCGTTGTCTTCGAGATCAAAGAGATGAAACAGGTGATGATAAGGTTACACCTGACTACGATAATATACTCACACCTGATGCATATAAGGCTACTGAGAATACAATGGGTGATGAAATGTCAAACAAGGGTCAGTTCGACAAGTTACCAGTGAACGATGAAATCTCTGGAATTGAGGTAGTTGAGGAGATTGACCAACAACTGAAGGCCTTCAAGTATGTGCTTTTGTTTATTTTAGGCTAGCATATCGCTAATCTATTCATTTCAGACATAGCTGGCTTTGAATGCACCGCCAAACCAGGGAATATGCTTTTGATTACTAGAACTATCTCATTGTTTGAACAAATTCATATTTAGGAGGATGTTTACATCATATGAGCAGTATGTCTATCTTAATCCACAAAGTTTTGTGATAGAAAAAGAATAGTGAAGTGAGATACAAATAATATTCCTCTTCAAGTATGAAACTGTTTTAGGCAAGTATAAGATATTGTATCAAGTATAAAGTACTATTAAAGTATTTTCCGAAACAACCAATTAGATTCTAGGATCTGTAAGAATAAATTAAAGATTGAAAATGTTAAGTATATTAATTGGTTACTGGAGAGCAACCAATGTCATGCGTGTAGGCTTTAGTGTTGGTGCAGACTAAATTTTGTTAGCCAAGTTCGAGGCGTGATCACCGAGCTGGGCTATTCAACATCGTGGTGCACTGTTAACTGATATATGATAGTTGGACGCAACATGCAGGAAACCCTGAACTAAGTTTTTGTGCTTGCTAGCACTTATCAGCAAAGCATATCTGCATCTTTAAAGGAACTGATGTCCCTTATGAGACTCGAACCAACGTTACGCATATGTTCAAACCCAGAGGTCACTAATGAGATATCCCGGCTTACGACTGAGTCTGCCTTGCTACTGAGCAGCAACAATTACAATACTTAGGCCCAGAGATTCTTGTAGAATACCTCCAATCATCTAACATTAAAATCCTAAGTGAACTGTGAAAGATTAATGTGTCTTCTAGATGTGAACAAAAAGTGCTCATTAATTCCTCCATAGTTTATTTTATTCATGTCTATTCGAGTTCCAATTGTATTTCAAGTAATGTATCTAAATCCTATTTTGGTCAGTAAACTTACTGAAAATGAAAATTTCACATAAAGGTGTAAATACGCTCATCATTACATGAAGTCCTACTGTTTTCAAATAACTGAGTAAACTTCAAAAGCCCCAGATGCAGTTTATACTTGTTAAAATCACTGTAAAATCGCAGTAGTTGTTTCTTCATGATGTTACTTAAGATGCAGGTCTTCCGTAAATAAATCAAATTCAATTCATATTTTGTCTGATGCGGCAGGCTTTTATTTACTTGCTTCCAATTTAGGATGGGTGATGAAAGTGAAAAGGATAACCTCAGTAAAAGGTCTTATGAGGTAAGCACAGATATAGTTGTTTTTACAATTATAATTTGTCAAGTCTAATTATTCAGTATACATAAAAATTTCTTCTGACTTATTCCTGAACAGAGTTTGCGTACATAACTAACACTATGAACTGGGGCAAGAAAGATACAGATTAGTTCATATTATGATTAAAACTCAAGTATATTGGTCTGAACGCGGGAAAGCAATCTGTGCTATTCTGTGTCGTTCGCCAAATTTCCAAGAGTCACTCACAGTTACAATTATACTTTAACATTATCAAAATACGGTCGCCACTAAACAATATGAGAAAAATCAGAAACTACCTTAACAATGCTGTCCATCTGCTATATAGTCTAAAAGTTTCTCAGGTACAAACTATGTATTGTACGATAAAATTGATTCACTAAACACAAATGTAAGTTAGCTTAGAATCAATAAGAATATTCCCAACAAGTTTGGATTAAAACATTGTTTGAAAGAATCGAACACAACAAAACACATTTGAATCCATTCAAACAAAATTGCAGTCGTAAAACAGCACATTATGATCAACCATCCGCTGTCACATAGGGGGTAAAGTAAATTATTGATGATAAAAATCAAGTGAAAACAAAGACAAATAAGTGGAATAAGGTTAGCAGAAGATATACAAATGTTAAAACAATGACACACATGTCAAGGAGAAAGAGTCATAACTAAAAAATAAGTTTATAAATTAGAATAAGCATCAGAGTTGTGTTCAGTTGTTCGAAAAAGGGATTCTCAAACTCGTTATTCTTCTACAGTTCAAATTATACAGCATGTGGAAACCTATGACAAACAACAATAATACTTGTTAGCCAAATTATAGCACTGCTGATATCCAGCGAAGTATTACCTTTACAGATTCCTTGCTTACCGGTTTCATTCCAACTGCTGACCAAATATTATGTCATGAATACCTTTAATTCTTAAGTGAAAGCATGATGAGGTCCATCCTTGTACTGTATAGCTTGCAAACACACTTTTTAAACATAAAGTTGCTACGTAAGTAATAAGCTGTCATATAGCTATAGAATGAGATGTTGTTCTAAGTAACCTTTCCTGGAAGACGAATTTTCCTATCTACGTGCAGATACTTACATCTGCTTTGAAATGTAAGAATGCATATTTCATTCATTCTCTTCAGACAACAGGCGGGTTAGTCCTAGATTTAACTGATATGAAATCTTTTTGTGTCACAAATTTTGACAACCTTGTTTCTGACAAAAAAGTAAATATTCAGAAACATTGTCACTAAAATTCACTGAATTAGCTGATAGAGACTTTCGTGGTGAAATATCAATCTTAACTGATATAATAACTTCTCAGAGATTCTTCTTTAAAAATAAGTTTGATTTAATTTAATCTTAGTGATGACTTTCTTCTCTTTTCTTTAGAAAATTGATTCGAAAGCACTGATATTTAAAGTATTACTAATAGGCAGTATTGGTGTTGGAAGACAAGCTTTGCTCGACAAGCTATTCCATTTTACCAATCAACCGTTTAATAAAGCTGCAAGTAATAAAGAGAATGTTGCCTATCCAAATGATGTGAGAATTATACTGTATCAACGTAAGCTAGATGATATCAATTATTTAATTCAGTTTATGAAACCACCAGCATTAAACTTGTAAGTCGCTTATGTTTATTGGTATTTGAAAGATTTATTGTTGTCATTTACCTTTGACGTGTCAGTATTTCTATATGTTAGGATACCCAGCCAACCACACACATCGTCTAGGTTCACTTACCGGTTGATGTAATCCTAAGCCTCGCCTAACTCCATTATGGATAAGATTTTATTTTGATAAATCACACAGTGTTGTACAGTGTTATTAACTGATGACGTTTCGAGCAATAATTCGAGGATAAACTATTGTTCGAAACGTCATCAGTTAATATTACTGTACAACACTGTGTGATCTATCAAAATAAAATCTTATCCATAATGGAGTTATGCTCTACCACAGTGCCCAAGTTTTATACTTATATCAATAATAAACATATGGTCTTCCTACTAGGAAGCTTATCAATAAACCTCGCCTAGTTTACTAACTGGTAATAAGCCAGGAAGACATGGATGGTTTGGTGTGATGTTAGCAACCGTATTCCGTCAGAATGATACCATCACAACTGAAACTTCAAGGCTCAGGGCTTGAAGACGTATATTTTACTCGAAGGGTGAATAAAAAACTGAAATGGTATTCTCTGTGTAATGAATTACTTAGATAAATCAAACTAGATACCGTTTGAAGGTTTTTTCGATAGAGCACATAAGTTACTCTTTATGCTCCAAAACGAGTAATCTCTCTTTTTAAGTTAAAACTGTACATTGTTGTGTATGCATGGGTATGAATATGAGAAGACACTAAAACTGCAATTAATTTTAGTCAGTGAAACTAAATGAACTAATTTACTGAACTTTCAACAGAAAGTGGTTTATTTGAGATTTTAGCAAGGCAAGCAGAGTCTGAAGCATACAATTGTAGGATATTTAAGATTTGTAAAATACCTGAAGAAATGTGTGATTAGGAATATCAGAAACTACGAAACTGCTGTCACTTTTCAAGAGGCTAATTTACAGTCTTAATTAAAGAAGACGACTTAACCGTATTACAGTGTATTGAGTGGTTTTTCTCTAGAAACATTAAAATAATTAATCTATTTGTTTAATTTTCAGGAAGTTTATTTCAATAAAAATATTTAGTTTCTTGAGTTTGGGTTCCAATCGGTATATGCGTCGTCATAGTATTCGATTTTTCATTAAGATGGCTACATAAAGGTTTTGTTATGCATGAGTAATTAATGGAGATGTATTAAATACACATTCAGAAGACCACTGAGTGACATCACTCGCCAAACCCTTGGGCTGAATCATAATTCGAAGCAACGAGTTAGGGGTGGATCCAAGGGTGACGCGAAACAGACTACGTGTAGAGGAGATGAAAGCTTGTGGACAGCCGTGTAGCCAGATAGAACTTGCGAAAACGGACCTAGTGGAATGAAGATGTGCTGCTGAGGCCTTATGTTCCAATAGGAACGCAAGAAATGAATAAAAATAGAAATACTGATTAGGTGAATTTCAGTTAATCAATTGTTCTATACTGATATGTATCCATATAATATGTGTGTTTGTTTGACAGTCGGTTATATTTTACTATGTATACATGGATCGATATTCCATTATAATTAGCCAATCATGTTAAGACTGTCTATTGATTTGTTCATTTTGAATATTCGCTCACACACTTGTTCGGACATTTATATTTTGCTCTCACACACTTGTGTGACATTGATTCTCCTGGTGTTTTGGAAAATAGAAGTATCATCGCAAACCTAGTGGTCTTCTGATTTCCGTCTTTCTTGCGTCAGGACTATTAAATTCTCGACCAGTACATAACAATAATTTGGCGACGGGGAAAACTATGGATCCTTCTAAATTGGAATTACTATTTGAACGACAAATGAAATTAATGGAAATGTTCGTCAACCAACAGACTGGTCCAACTTCACCTTCAAGCAATCTGAATCATACCATGCTACCATCTGTCGACGGCATTGTGAATAGTATTTCACAGTTCAATTATAATCCAGATGCGAATGTCACTTTTGACACATGGTATCAACGATATGAGGATTTATTCACAGTTGATCTCGCCTCACAAGACGATGCTTGGAAGGTGCGAGTGCTATTACGTAAATTGGGTCCCGCAGAATATGAAAGGTACTGCAACCTAATTTTACCCCAAAAACCACGTGACAAGTGTTTCGATGATACAATAAAGCTGCTGCGTGAACATTTTGGAGACCACTCCTCATTATTCAGCATACGTTATCATTGCCTCAAGCTGATAATGAATGAAAATGATGATTTTCTTACTCACGTTGGCACAGTCAACCGAGAATGTGAGAGATTTCAACTCAAGTCCTTAACAGATGATCAATTCAAAGCCTTGATTCTCATATGCAGTCTTCAATCTCTTCGTTTCACAGATATCCGAACTTGACTGCTCAATCAGCTAGAACAAAATCCTTAGTTAACATTACATGACATAGCTGATGAATATCAACGGCTGATTAATTTTCAGAAAGACACACACCTGGTCGAATCAACACCTTCGAGAAGCTCTGATATTCATGGATTACGAAAGAGCAAAAATCTCTCATCATCCAGTCCTGACCCACCTTCTCCTAATGTTCCGCGTAAATCTACACATACTCGTCCAACTTCACACAATACTACAAAGAAGACCCCACCATCACCATGCTGGCATTGTGGCGCGTGGCACTTTGTAAAGTCTTGTCCGTACAAAAATCATCGTTGCAGCAAGTGCAAAATCATCGGTCATAAAAATGGATTTTGCCAGCCACGCAAACTCAGATATCATAATCCAGCGAAAGCTCGACAAACTGTTGGTCCTAAATCCCCAAAAAAGTCAATGAGTCTAGTCGCAACCTGTCAAGTCACAACACCAGGTATTCGGAAATATCTTGATCTTCAGATGAATGGTCATGATACACGCCTGCAGCTAGATACCGCCTCTGATATTACTGTTATATCACAGAAATTTTGGAATGACGTTGGCAGACCACCTATCACAAGTACTTCCCAGACTCTTGTCAGCGCCTGTCGTGGGCGGCTCAAACTAATTGGTGAACTCAAACGTTCTGTTTCATTCCGTAACATTAAATTCAGAGGAATCTGCTACGTCACCAAGAGTGATTTAAATCTTTTGGGACTTGATTGGTTCGATCGTTTGCATCTGGCTGATGTCCCACTAAATTCTCTATGCAATGCAGCCAAGAAACATAAAATGTCAGACTATTCCGGACGAAGCCGAAGCCGCAAACCCAACAGGCAGACGAAGCGACAGACGTCAACAGCAAGCTCAACGGTTCCAGATAAACCCCCAAGAAAACACCCTACTAATCATCAATCTTCTCAAAAGGGGAGGTGATATGTATCCATATAATATGTGTGTTTGTTTGACAGTCGGTTATATTTTACTATGTATACATGGATCGATATTCCATTATAATTAGCCAATCATGTTAAGACTGTCTATTGATTTGTTCATTTTGAATATTCGCTCACACACTTGTTCGGACATTTATATTTTGCTCTCACACACTTGTGTGACATTGATTCTCCTGGTGTTTTGGAAAATAGAAGTATCATCGCAAACCTAGTGGTCTTCTGATTTCCGTCTTTCTTGCGTCAGGACTATTAAATTCTCGACCAGTACATAACATATACTTATACATATTTGTGTGGCAATGAAACGTTTGCATGTCACAATATGGCCAGGATAACTTTTCGAAGCAATTTAAGCCGTCTTCTGCTTTATGCAAAAGTGAGTACTACATATATTATGGGATTTTATGAATTAGAAGAAATACCGTTCCATCACATGCTACAAGCATTCTTCAGTATCTCGATAGAAGAACTTGTTTTTGTACTGTAAATATTTCGTAAATTTCAGTTGTGCATTGTATTGAAATGTTTTGTCTCATAGACTCCAAGCATACATGGTTGGCTAAACGCATTCACAGTGACACTCAATGCCTCAGTTGTAGCTCTACTTAAATGAAAATAGAAATATTGTCGTTGTCAGTGATGATAAGTTCGCTTTTGTGCATCTTCATACTTTGCTATATTAGCACTTTTTAGGTTGAAAAAATAAGTAAAATGCCAGTGAAAAGTCCGCACTGAGATGTGAATATATGAGGATAGTAGGTTTAACAAACTGTTCATTGTTCAATGCTATGTAGTCGAAACACTTTCATTTTATTTTCACTTTCTAAAAAGCTCGGGTATAATTTTATAAAGAAAGTACTGACCAAAATAGCTCTGCATTTTTTTAACAATCTTTGACACAAAAATAACTTTTCCATCACTTTTATCAGGCTAGGAAGTGGTCTGGATTTAATTACTCATAGCTCAGCAGGTAGAGAATCAGACTGGTGATTTGGAGGTGGCTGGTTCGAGTTCCGTTTTTCTCCAGATTTTCATTCTACTTCTAGTCATTACGCAATGCATCAACAACTACCTACCAGTCCAAGAGTAGGTCAGATAACTTCACCATTTGTTCACCAACTAATTAAAACAACCAGTTAATTTTGGCGCATCAACAAGATGTAATTTATCTGAAATGCACAACTTATTGCGGCAGCACGTTTCGATCGAAATCATTACGCAGGAGTTTATACGAAAAAATGATAAAGGATTAAGGGATAAGAGAATGAACAGAGATTAAGTTAAAAGGCTATATTCATAGTCGAATTAACAGTGAAACAAAATATGTGATATAAGAGAACACTGTATTCATTTTGAAAACAAATTTATCACAGGAGATTTAATGAGACGACAACTTATTTGTGGAATTATAAAATTGGCTTAAAGTACCTAGTGGATAAGGCTTCCACAGATTTCGGGATACTCCGTCCGTAAGCTTTTAACATAAGATTTAAAGACATGCAGATATCTATTGTATGCCCTGTTTTAGTAATGTTTTGGAAGTGAGAAGCTTGGTCATACGCTTTCACTACTGACGGGATCTGGAATAACAGCACGTTTCTCATATCATTTTATTATATCTTCGAGAGCTATTCCTAAAATCTGTGGGAGCTCTAACGATTAGAAAGTGTAAGCCATATTTGTGTATATAAACGATTTCTAATCACACTAAAGTTCCCTAATAAACTTGTTTTGGAAGCAAGATTAATGTACTGTTATCCCCCAAAGTTTCTGTATATTACTTTTCATTGTTATTTTGACCTTATATATAACCTATTAAATTATTCATTCTGTCATCCCTTAACGCTTTATTATTTCTAATAAAAATCCCAACTACAAATGCATATGTGACGCGATTTTTTGAAATGTGTTGCAGCAATTAGTTACACGACTCAGATAAATTACGTCTTCTTATTGTTTTGTCAAAATTCAAAAGGGGACTAACTGTTTGTAATTCAGTGAATTAAAGATTTGGAATTATACGGCATTTTTATTAGTTAACTTCTCAATATGATCTAGTGCTTGTGTTAGAAATCATTGATTGGCGTTGAAATACAAATTTACTTGTCGTGACTAAATTATTAGCAATATCATTTATCATTTTCTTCATTTTCTTAATTATTTAGTACAAAGTTCGGAGTTTTATAAATCAAAATATAAGCTTTTAGTGTATTATATTCAGCATAATGAAGTGTAGAGATTTTTCAGTTGGCTTGGTATTGATTACTGTAGTGCCAAAGTATTAAAATTAGACAGAATTAAGCTGAAAAGAGAAATGTAACATCCACGAATATTCGGTTTATAACCAAGCAGTCAACTGTGTCAGTGTTTGGAGTAATCAAAATTAAAGTCTATGCACAAAATAGAAAGTTATTTGCTTTAATTTAATGCAAAATAATAAGAGATACCGATGATTGTATCGTGTCATTAAAGATCTAGACAGTTTGAAAACTGGAAGAATTTTTGTTTGTGAATTATTCATCAGAAAATTATTTTTCCATCTCTGTACAAGCACTCTGAAATTTTCTAATAAATTATTGTGATGGCGGAACAAAAGAGTACACGGAAACGGAAATACACATTGGAAACTGGATTTAACAGATATAGGCAAAATGCGTCTATCATGTATTAGAATCGTGATTCGCATATGTCTTCAATATTGTGCTTCTTTTTGATTTGACACTAGTAACTAGTGTGATGTGTCTAGTCCTCTCATCAGTGCAGACTGAATTCTATCAGTCAGGTTGTAATGTGGCCACCATTCTAGGTAGCTCGCCACCACGGTGCACATTGATTTGATGGTATTAGATGGTTGAAGGCAATCGGCAGGAAGCCTTGGACCTAGGTTTCGTGCTAGTTGGCACTCGTTAGCAAGGCGTATCTGCAACCTTGAAGGAATTCATGTCCCTTCTGAGATTCGAACCCGCGTCACCCGAATAGCTCAGTCGTAACGTCTCTGACTGCACCACTGGGTGACGCGGGTTTGAATCTCAGGAGGGAAATGAATTCCTTCAAGGTTGCAGGTAGGCCTTGTTAACGATTGCCAACTAGCACGAAACCTAGGTCCAAGGCTTCCTGCCGATTGCCTTCAACCATCTAATATTGTGCTTCTTTGTCTTCTTTTCATGTTTTCTATGTTGTTTCACGGGTTCATTTCTCCTTTTCGCCATCAAATCCATCTCTCCACTGTTCAGTATTCTTGCAGGTGATGTACATATTGATATCCGTGTCTATATACTTCTTATATATCTTCTCAGTAGCTCATGCCATATTATCACACTTTACGGTAAAATGTCTTAACTGGTAGTTTAAAAAGAAAGTCTTTTTAGACTTACTATATATTTTAAGGCACTTATAAGAATTTCAAAAGTAAAGAAAAGTGATCATAAGTTAGAAATTATTGCCATTGACAATTAATTTCTTATCTGTTCGCTAATCCGACTGTCTACTAAACGTTTTAAAATCCATATGACCTGCTTAGAAACCGAGTTTACAACCGAATCACATTAAGATGTACTCTAAACGTCCAATTCACTTTCAATAATGAAATATATAGACAAAAAGATGGTATAGCTATGGGCTCACCACTCGGCCCGCTGCTTGCAGATATTTTCATGTCAAAACTAGAAAATACACACCTAAAGAAGATAATAGATAACTTCGGATTCTACAAGAGATACGTGGACGATACTTTTATTATCGCCAATAATGAGGAAAATTTGGAGAACATATTGGACTTCTTCAACAGTTGCCATCCAGCAATCCAGTTCACACTAGAGAAGGAGTCCAACGCAACAATATCTTTTCTGGACGTGCAACTAGCAAGACGCGAACAAGATGGGACACTCAAAAGATCCATTCACAGAAAACCGACATGGAATGGACAACTCATCAGCTTTCACAGTTGGGTGCCTATATATACAAAACGAAATCTGATCCGCTCACTGACTCACAGAATCCACAACATTTGCAGTCCGGAAACTATAGAAGAAGAGCTGAAGACCCTGAAAAGAATCCTTCTTGAAAACGGTTACCCGGAACGTTTCATCACAAAAGCTATGAAGCCGAAAACACAAAAACCATCCATGCTTACTGCTCCCAAGAAACTTCTCTATTTGAATCTACAATTCAACGGAGATTCTTCAGCAGAAATACTTAGAAACCGCCTGTGCCGTTCACTGAAGAAAACCTTCTTCGCAGCGGAACTCAGACTAACTTTCTCTACGAAACCAATGATTCGCACGAACGTGAAGGATAAGCTTCCACTGGGGGCCTCATCAATGTGCATCTACCAATTCACCTGCTCATGTGGAGCTAGGTATGTCGGCCGTACCCAGCGTTTGCTATCCAAACGAATCAGCGAACACTTACCTTCATGGTTTTATAAAGGAGAAAGAAGATCCCCCCGCCACAGCTCTATCCTAGAACACTTGATCGAATCCGGACACCAAGCAAACCCACAAAACAACTTCTCAGTTATCTACACAATACGTGGAAATCTTGCCAAAAGAGTACGAATTAAACTTCTTCAAACTGCAGAAGCAATGGCAATTCACATATTGAATCCTGAACTCTGCATACAAAAGAAGTTTGTTCAGTCACTAAATCTACAATGGTCCTGATCTATCTTAACACCAAATACGTAATTTTGTCTTACCTCTTTCTTCTTTGTTTGTCTATTTCTTAATTGCATTATTTTCTACCCCTACCCTCTATTAAATCTCTACGCTCATGACGACTGTTGCTAACTCGATTTTCGTTTATTTTTAAGTGAATTCTACTCAGCTTATTAACTTAACTCTCATTCATTTTCAAGTGAATTCTACTCAGATTATTAACTTGACTCTCATTCATTTTTTCATTGAACCCTATCAATTAGATTACGTCACCCAACCTACTTTTGTAACTTTATTTTAGTTTCTAACCGATTAACGCCTTCAAAATTACGTAATCTGTTTGTCAAAAACTAACAATTGCATTAACACATCTTTGGAAATATTCCTTTTGTTGCCAAGACAAATTACTATAAATTTGCGATTTGTACAGCTTGAGAATGATATCGCCGAAAAGAGTAACTCTTTGCTGAACACCTTTTCTTTTCTACGAATCATATTTCTTTACATAATCAGAAAATGAAAAGCGAAATTTTTAATCTCTCCGATATACTTATGAAATATTACAGTATGGTTGCCGATAGAAAGACAGCTAAATGTTACTCAACCTCATTTACACTTCTTGATCTTTATTATCAATATCATATTTATCAAGGCAGTTATACAGATGTTTTCATTACCGTCGAAATTGAATCTTTGATTATTTCGGCTTTATTCTATGCTTTGTCCCATCCTTTACCATTTTGTGCGTCGGTGGCACGGCAGTAGAATGATCGCCAGTCATTCATGTGGTATGGGGTTCGATCTCCGGCCGACGCACTCCTTTGCCTCGTTAAGCCAGTAATAAGACTGGTAAAGAGGGAAGTTTGCGCGTGAGGCTAGCAACCCTATCCCGTAAAAATAAACACCACTGCTGCCGAAACTTCAAGCCTCTAACATGAAGCCATATGTTCCACTAAGGAACGTAAAGGAAAGAAAATTTACGATTTTACAATGATTCAACGAACTCACAGTTAATCACTTGCATAATATGACTAAAATGATGCCTCACCTTATATCGAAATTATCTATTTCTTGTTTTCAATTCAGTACTGAAAAAACATACGGCAGTTTCTTCGAGAGATCAGATGGCATCATTCTTGTTTTCGATATTTGGACACAGGAAACACTAGCTGATTTGGAAAAGTATTATTTATCTAATGAGATTCACATAAAAACGGTTCGTAAACCGATTTATATGCTACTGGGTAACAAAAGTGATGTGGAGGAAAATGATCCAGAAAAAAATACCAGTCAAGTATCTGAAAAACGAATTACTGATTTCGCCAATGTGAGTTAATCGAAATTTATAGTAGAATACCTTAAAATTATCAGATAAACTTTCATATTTTTTAATTGTTAGCCTTAAGTTTTGAACTTCATATACTCAAAAATCTATGATTTTAAAAACACCTTACAGCACTTTTCACACTGTCTAAAAGAATACTTTCCTTATTGAAAATGGATCAGTTAAATTCATGTATTATTTTACTTTCCCCGCTTTGTATAACTAAAGAGGGAAAATTTAAGCAAATACGTATTTTCGATAGTTTCATAACAGGCTTTACTATTATAAAGTTACTGATCATGGACATTTGGCTGGATATTTTGTTGCACATGTTTCGTTATACAGGTGAAGGATCAGCTACCGAGTGTGGCCACTTCAATCTGCATTTGTAAATTTAACTACCCCTTTGGAGACAGTCACACAGAAGGAATCACTCGGCAAGCCCACAGTCGCCTTCTTAAGCAGTATCTAATGTGGTTATGGAAAGAAACATTAAGGTTAACGAGGAGTTCCATACTGACACACCAAGTGGATACACGTCATATTATTATTTATTATTATTATATCCTTTAATTCCTAGAGGAACATAGGGCTTCAGCTGCGCGTCTCCATTGCCTTCTGTTTTCTGCCAGCTTTTTCACCTCGCTCCAAGTCTGCCTACATGCTTTCATCTCCTCTTCAAATGACCTCCTCCAAGTCACCCTCGCACTGATGACCAACTCGCCGCTTCCCTTTCAGGTTCCACTCGAGGGCTTGTCTAGTGATAGTGATGGCCACGCCTTCGGTGTGGGTGTGGTTATCTTCTGGGTGACCGGAGTAAATCACTGACTCACCTGTTGACAATTTGGTGAGTTCATTCCCGTTCCATCTGCTTCCACATATTCCCAGTACTTGAATTCCGTATCGTTTCATTTCGTTTGCCATCTGGGCAGCTTTGCCAATCTCTTTTGGCGCAAGGAAACTCATCGTGCTGAAATTTCTGTAGCAACTTTTTTTACAGGGTGGGGTTGCTAGCCTCACGCCTGAGAAAGGAATTGCTACATTAAGATGTAGTTTAGAGAGAAGCGACCTTGTGGGTTGCTCCCCTTAAAACCGGAAAACAAGGAATACAAGGAATAAAACAATCAGAAAAGCACCAGCTAAAGGAAAATAATTCACAGCAAAAAGGGCAACAAGCGAAAACAACAATAAAAATGTACCAGTTAAGCACAGTTAACTAAAACGATACAAAAACCATAGACTCACTGGCTTGGGCCAACTTGAACATATAAATCCAACAATATATACATTTATAGATACGTGTTAATGTTAAAAAGTTACAAAATGCCAAACAGTTAGTTATAGCTATTGGTAGTCAACAAGATTATTTCCACATGTTTAGTGTTCGAAAGTAAACGGATTGCAATAATTTCCAAAACTTCTTGGTGAGAAACAACAGAGAAATGAGAGTTTTATGTAACTAAGCAATTGTAGCGCACTAATCGAAAAGCGCGGATACACGTCACAATACTGATAAAAATGCAGCCTCTCTAATTTTAGCTGCATTAATTCTCTAAGTTTGTACGCCTTTGTTTGTTATGCACAGCTGAGGCAGTCACAATAAAAAAATTTTCAGTTGAATCTTTATGCTTAGAAAAAGTTTGTCTAGTCTGTTTTCTTCCCATGGTCGTCACCTCATAGCCTAGAATAGTGACACTGGATACCTGTAAGTATTGTGTTTATTTTACTGTCATCGTCATCTTAATTATCATACTGTGTTATAAATACATATTTTAACCTTAGTTTTACAATTTATCATAAAATCAAATACTTAATTATCTAATCAGTGTGAGACCATAGTTATTTCTCCCCGTACATTCTACTTGCACATTCACAAGGACTGATTACCTCGATTACATAGACATTTGGATAAATTCAGCCTTGTTATTATTATGACCGTCTTGATAATTATTTACTAATTCATATGCCTGGAATTTATTCCTATTAACCACATTTGTACCACATGTCTGTGATTATTAATTTTATTATGTAATTTTAAAGCCTAATGAGAAATTACCGAAAACATCTTTCTGTTTTGTCTTACTGTAAATTTTATGATAGAAGTAAACCTCATGTACAAGACTTGAATTAGTGTGAGGTAGACAAGAGATTCTTGAAGCTGTCCGGTGCGTGTGGAAGTGAAACGTAAGGTAGAAGTTAGAATTCATGAGCCATTGAATCGGGTCCCAGTGGCTGAATGGTACACGAGCTTGCCTTATAACCTGAAGGTCCTGGGTTCGAATCACAGTGGGCGCGTACTGCCAATGATTCCCAAACTAGGATGAAACAGCAGCTGTCTAGTACTCCCTGGCTTTCAAAGGTTCTGTAAATGATATCAATCCATGATCAACTCTAATTAATAGAGTGGCATTCTATAACGATACGAATATATTAACACAATCGCAGCAAAAAAAAACAACAACAGAGGAAGCACTTAATTGCTAAAAGTGCTGTGATTTATTGACTGTATGGTATAGATTTTGAGATTTGACTTTCCTAATTTTGCATAAGCGACTGACGCACACTTGTTCGAATAAATCCTGTGGATGTTATGAACAAGCATATAGTGCATAAAGCGTTCAAAGATCAGCAGATAAATTTTAGAGATAATCTTAACTACTATTTTTGTTGAATCATTTGTGTTCTCTGAGCTGTTTAATTTAGTTCCGAAGCCTTCGTCGTACATCTAGATAACATCTTCAGCGCAGGTTTTAGACGTTTTAGTGAAAAGAACTAATACACAAAATTTAGAAACATAAGTATATAAAAAATTAATGCACACAGACCAAATGCTCAACTATAATAGTAATTACCAACAAAAGAAACTGTGTGCAGACATTGTTTAAAAGAGTTCAAACACATTGTAGCACTCCTGTGTTGAAGAGAATAGAGGAAAAATACCTACTAACCGTCTTCAAAAAGAATGCATATCCCCTCAATTTCATCAAAAAGTGTTTAAACTCCAGCCATAACACCACCAGCAAGCCAGCATCAAAGATCACAAAAAAATTCATCCTACCATATATAAAAAATACCTTTGAAATAACAACTAGAATTTCAAGACCGTTTGAAATAGATATAGCACACAAGCCAGCACAATCACTTCATTCGGTATTGTGCAAACCAAACGATCCAAGAGAAAAAGAAGATAAAACTAATACCATTTACAAAATAAACTGTATGGACTGCAATAAACGTTATGTCGCTCAAAGTGGGCATCCCATTCAAATCCGAATGCCAGAACACAAAATGGCTGTGAAAAAAGCATTATATATATTCTTCAGTATCAATGCATGTGAATAATTATGGACACGAATTTGATTGGGATAATGTCGGAATTTTAAATAGAAAAAGCACCAAAAGTGCCAGCGAATTCCTAGAAGCCTGGTACTCAGGTGAATCAGCCAGCGACTAACAAACACATTACTATAGACCAAATTTACCAGCTAATAAAAAGTGATTCTCATGACAAGAAAGTTCGAATACCAAGTCAATAAAAGTGATCAATAGAGACGTAAATTAACAACCAGTCACGATAGTGGTTGTCAGAAGATACAATTATGTCATTCATGAAGAATTTAAATAAGTCCATTTTATACTATAACCTGAGCTTCGTAATTAAATCAACCAGCTAGGAGAACACAATTAATTCAATATCATCCATCTGAGCTAAAAATCTCCTCTATTACTATTTTTGTTGTAACCCGCAGAATTCAGATGTTTCTCATAGAATTTAGATCTCAGAAAGAGTACTAGGATGTGAGAACAGGGTAAAATTATGCTGCGTCAGTTTTGATTATCATTTAAATTCATATGAATAGTATAGCCAAGAAGAACATCAGATAAAATGAGATAAAACCATCAAGTGGTGTGACGGAGTGAGCTGTGTTTAGTGGGATAAGAGGCAATACGATTAAGACAAAGGAATATATAAAAAGTTGGATTATGCTGAATGTAAGTCAGAGGTATGACAAATAATGGTAGTAATGATAAAATAACAATAATGGTGAGGTATAAATGCAGCGGTCAAAGCAATAACGAGAAATCAAGAGATATGGTTCAGTGTAAGTTCAAAGGCTGAGATATGATAATAATATTAATAATAATACTTCTCATCTAGTTTACTTTAAACCACTATTACTAATATTGTAATTATTAAGGTTATTGCTAATATTATTTGTCTTCCTTTGGGTTTATACTAGGCTTATTCTAAGTCTTCACTACCTAATTACCGTTCACTAATATTAGTGTAACACTTTGATATAAAACTTCGGCACTGTGGTAGTGTATAACTCCATTTTGGATCAGATTTTATTTTGATAAATTACACAGTTCCACAGAAATATTTACTGATGACCACATTTCGAGCACAAATTATTGCTCATAACCATATCAAGTCACTCACACAACGTTCGGCTTCATTTATATACATGAGTAAAAAGTGATTAGACATTTGAATAAAATCAATATAGAATAAAGTACATTGGGAGATAATATTAGTGTTATCAATAAAATCCAATAGGATGGGAAATAAGACGAGTGTTGTTAGTCAATAAGATGGGAAATAAGATATTATAATGTGAACTGAATACATTTTCACATTATTTATTGTCCTCTGATTTGGCTGGTGGTAATATCTTCATTATCTCTGGTATCTGCATTGAGTGTTGGGTGTAGACTCGATGAACCAGGATTCAGTAATCAGTCTCTCTCTCCACCTACCTAGATTACTTTTTAGAATTTTCACCCTCCCACCCTGTTGTGTGGTTGTATGTGCATGCAGTGCAATCGCTGAGCTTTTTTCTAAATTACTTATCTTCTCAAGGTCAACCATTCTTACCTTAGATAAATTCTTGTGTTCTGACAATCTGATTACCTCCGATCTACTAATTTGACCTATGTAGTTGACTTAACTCACAGTCATTGCAATGTATTTTGTAAATGTTTATGACTGAGCAAAATATATAGACTATCAGAAGGTGTAGCGATAGGATCACCAATTTACTCTATCATAGCAGGTATCTTAATGAAAAACTGAGAAAATACTGCTCTTAATACACTTAATCCTACTCCAAAGATGTGGTGGAGATATGTGGATGACACTTTCCCAGTGTTAGAAACAGAACATATCTCTAGTTTCTTGACACATATAAACTTACTAGTGAAGGGAATAAAATTCACATTTGAATCGGAAAATAAACAAGGAGAATTAGATATGTTAGATTGTAAAATAAAACGAACAGAGGAAGGTAAACTGCACACTAACGCTTATAAAAAGCAAACGCATTCTAATAGATGATTTATGCCTTGAGTGGAAAGGTCATTTTTCTTAGTTAACCAAGGTGACTTGATAATGTGAGTCATATTAGACCTGAAATAAAGATGACTCAAGTTTGGCGATATCAAACGAGTCTTTCACATCTGCCTTGAGATTTCGTCAGCATACTTAATATTAAGACTGATCCAACTTCCCATATTAGTAAAGTTATCAACTGTTGGTCACATATCTATGCAAGTTATGTATTTCATTACAAATTAAGCCTAGTGTTTCACCATCATTTCGTATAAGCACATTTAGTCTATGTGAACTTTATTTTCTCAAGTAAGCTACCTGAGTAATAAACGTCAGCTTTATAACATTACTTTTCTTGTAAATGTGACTTTTCTAAGGTAATAGAATAATAAATGTATTACTAGGTAATTAAATATGGCGACATAGGGAAATACACTGCTGATGTGATTAGCTTTAATTAGTTTTCATCATGTCCTCGATAGAATAACTTTCAGTGTAACGTGGAAATGTCAAAAAACTGTTACCCTCTTAAACTGTAATACAAACCTTTCTTTGCACATCAGATAAACTAACAAATAAGTAAAATCCAGTCAAATATTCTTATGTATCTGTTATATCAGGAACTGTGAAATTAAAGAAAGAAACAATTTGTATGCAAATCTAGATAACTGAGTAACTTTATCCTGCTCACTTTCAAACATATCTATTGAAATTATACAAGTGATCAGAATTCTCATGTATAGACTAGTTACTTATCCCCAGCTTTTGTTCAATTTCTATCAGTCTTCACCAGCAGGATGCATCGGTGGTTCAACTGCAGAATGCCCGACAGCCATGCATGTGATCCAGGGTTCCATTCCCAGTGGACGTGCTCTTAAACCTGACCTAACCTGTAGTAAGTGCGGGAAAGAGGGAAGACCGGGTATGGGACTAGCAATCCCACTAATGAGACTCCACGGACCTTAGCCTGAAGCCATGTATCCCCCTTAGAAGGCAAGGAAGGAGGGAATATCACCGACATTCTTGTATTTGTTGGTGATTTGTATCATCCATAAAAGAATTAACAGTTTAGATCAATAAACTTTGACATTTTCTTTCAACATATTGAATAAGTGGTGCATTCTAAACGCATAATGTAATGACCTAATTAGTTATAAACTTCACCAGGTTATTTGGTTATAGAAGTGTGAAGTATCTGAATCATTACGAGTAATCTTTGCTGAGCCCATAGTTATTTATCAAAATAGGTAACCTTTTTATCTTGACAAAAAAAGTATTTAGTGTTTGGTAATTAAGTATATCAGGTGTACCAAGTATGTAGAAAATGATCGGAAAATACATCCGCTGTAGGTAATTAAGTTTTTACAGGGAAACGACAAAAATGTTTAGATTTTCTTTAGGGTAAACTGGACCGTTGAATCAGAGAATCTTTGAGTTGTTATACGAATAAAAAATATGTAAAGTGGGACTTTTTCTTTCGAATGATTGGTCTCTTCGAAAATACTTACCAATACAATTACTAACCCTACGCATACCTAACTTTAAAAAGGGAAAGCGTAAACTATCACAGGAAATTGATAGATACTAAAGAGCTACTTCTTTCAGTTTACAGAGGAATTGAATTTCCTGCGTGGATGCATGGAAGAAATTTGGAAGTTAGCAGCGTTGACTTATGTTATATGGATCATGGTATCTAACAGTAGAGTTCAAGACAAACGCCTCTTCCTGTTTTGGACTCATAAACTGGACATACATGCTCCACTTTTATGATTGGCGGTGTTTCTGTTGAGATTCGAACTCAGAAACCATTGTTTAAAATACCTCGGTCGATTTATCCTCAACGTTTGAAATAATGGATTATGGATTCAGATGGCATTAGTAACACCTCCACTAATACATCCACTTGATGAGTTCTAGGTGCAACAAAACTCACATCCTGGGTTCCAATACTAACCATCTTTGACCGAAGAAAGTCATATCAACCTTCAGATAGTGTTGAAACATTCGAGGTAGGATGACACATATCAAGAGTGACCAAGCATTTCAATACATTAAAGTCAAAGGATGACAGCTCAATAATGATTTCAGTTACTGGGGTTAAACTTTTAAGAAGACTAGTTTAAACCGTATCAGTGTGCAGTATTTTACTGCCCGTTGTTTATAATTCAAGTCAGAATTAATGCCAAGTCAAAAGTTCTTCACTTGGTTTGAAATTTCTGCATAAATTAGGGAGATTTAGTCGCAATATGTTAAAAATCTCTATGTTTCGTCATAAATGATACGATTTCTTGCAGAACTGTATCTTTTACAGTATTCATTAAATCTATCTTTATTATTATTATTGCTCCCTTGGGTTCCTAGTGGAACATAGGGCTTCAACTGCACGTCTCCATTTGCTTCTGTCTTCTGCTGTACTTTTCGCCTGCATCCATGTTAGTCCATATTCTTTCAACTCCTCTTCACACGATCTCCTCCATGTCACCCTTGCACTGACGTCCCACACGCCGCTTCCCTTTCGGGTTCCACTCGAGGGCTTGACGCGCGATGTCACCCAGCGGTCTCCTCAGCGAGTGTCCGATCCATCTCCACTTTCTCCTGCATATTTGTTGGGCGATTGGTTCTTGCTTTGTTTGTTCCCATAATTCCTTGTTGGTGATTCTTTCCGGCCATCTGATCTTCAGTATTGAGCGAAGACAGTTGTTAATAAAGGTCTGCAGCCTTTTGGAAATATTCTTTGTGACCCGCCAAGTTTCTGATCCGTATAGAAGACTGACTGACTTTACGTTTGTATTGAAAATCCGAATTTTGTTGTTGATGCTGAGTGACGAAGATTTCCAGATTGATTTCAGGTTGATGAATGTGTTTCTCGCCTTCCCGATTCTCGCTCGATTTGACATCCTCGTCCGCTCCTCCTGTAGTTGAGACAATGCTCCCTAGATAAGTGAATGAAGTAACCTCTTTCAAATCCCTCCCGTTGATGGTGATTGACGTTGGATGTTGTTGCTGTTGTTGGTTGGTTATTTTCATAACCTCCGTCTTGTCTATGTTTACCTGGAGTCCTGTCTTTGCTGCTTCTTCGACCAGTTTGTCGGTTTTCGCTTGTAAGTCTTCGATTTTGTGTGACATCAAACATAAATCATCCGCGAAATCCAGGTCTTCTAGGTTCTTCACGTCGGTCCAGGATATTCCTGTCTTCTCGTTTCCCACTGTCTGACGCATAATCCAGTCCACCACAATTAGGAATATCATTGGTGATAGTAAGCACCCTTGTCTGACTCCTGTGTTTACTCCAAACGCCTCGCTGAGTTTTCCGTTGTGGATCACTTGACATGTGCCGTTGTCGTACAGCTGTTGAATAAGGTTGATGAATATTTGGGGTACGCCATAGTACTCGAGTAATTTCCAAATTACTTCACGGTCAACGCTGTCGAAGGCCTTCTCAAAGTCTATAAAGTTGAGGTAGAGGTTTGATTGCCATTCCATGCTTTGTTCTGATGATGATGCGTAGAGTTGCAATTTGGTCAGTACATGATTTGCCTTTCCTGAATCCAGCTTGTTCTGGTCGGAGTTCTGTCTCCAGTGCGTCCTTTAATCTCTCCAGGATGATGCGACTCAGGATTTTACTTGGCGTCGATAGGAGCATGATTCCTCGCCAGTTCTTGCAGAGTCCTAAGTCGCCCTTCTTTGGTAGTTTCACGAGGTAACCTTTCCTCCAGTCAGTAGGCACCTTTCCCTCCTTCCAGACCTTTTGCAATAATGGAGTCAGCATGTCTGCTGTCGTCTCTGGGTCCGCTTTCAGTGCTTCAGGGGGTATTCCATCTGGTCCGGCTGCTTTTCCAGCTTTCAGAAGCTTGATTGCGTTCAAGACTTCAGCTCTCGTTGGAGGATTGGTGTCAACTTGCAGTTGTGTGCGCGCTGTTGTTGGTATTTCTGGACGGGTTGCAGGTGATGGTCGGTTCAAGAGTCCTTTGAAGTGATCCGCCCATTGTTTAATCTGTTTTTCTTCCTTGGTAATTGGGTTCCCTTGGCTGTCTTTTATAGGTTTCGCTTGTGTTGATCTCTTCCCGGATAGAGATTTGGTTATCTGATATAGTGTCCTCAGGTCCCTTTTGCCTGCTGCCTTTTCAGCTTCAGTGGCGAGGTTGTCGTAGAATCGTCTTTTGTCCTTCCTAGCACTCTTCTTCACTTCTTTGTCCAGTGCTTTGTAAGTTGAGCTCAGCGTCTCCTTCTCCTGTCCGTCCTTGCATTGAATCATTTTCTCTTTCACCATTCTCCTCTCTTCTATTAATTTCCAAGTGTCCGTTGAGAGCCATTCCTTGTCTTGTCTCTTCTTTCTTCCTAGAACCGTTGAACACGTTTCGTTGAGAATCGCCTTCAGAGACTTCCAATGTTCTTCCACGCATGATTCTTCAGTGATGTCGCGTAGTGTTTCCTGCTTTGCTCTGACAGTTGCAGTGAAGGTGTCTTTTGTGGTTGTGTCCTTCAGTAATTGAGTGTTGAACTTGCATTGTGGCCTATCCCCAGCTATCCTCGAGGCTTTTAGTTTCACCTTGAAAGTCCCTTCTACTAGATAGTGGTCTGAACCCACATCTGCTCCTCTCCTTGACCTTGTGTCCAGTAGGCTCCGTCTCCACTTTCTTGAAATTGAGATGAAGTCTATTTGATTCTTGGTGTTTCCATCTGGTGAAATCCATGTCGTCTTGTGTATATCCTTGTGTTTGAACACACTACCACCAATCACCAAATCATTGAAGGCGCAGAAGTCTGAGAAGAGTTCACCATTGTCGTTCATTTCACCGAGGTGAGTTCTCTTCCTGTGTTGTCTCCTCCCAGCTTCGCATTCATGTCGCCCATCAGGATTTTGATATCGCCATTTGGGACGTTGTCCATTATTGTTTGTAGTTGTCTGTAGAACGCCTCCTTCTTCTCTTGTTCTGAGACGTTTGTAGGCGCATAGCATTGAATGACTGTAACTTTCCTTCCTTTTGAGTTGAACCTGGCTGTCATTATCCTGGAGGAGATTGGTTCCCACTGCATGAGAGCTTTGGTTGCTGTTGGTGACATCATGATGGCCACTCCCTCGGTGTGCTCATGGTTGTCCTCTGGGTGGCCGGAATAGATTACTGTCTCTCCA
Source organism: Trichobilharzia regenti (assembly GCA_944472135.2). Classification (NCBI taxonomy): domain Eukaryota; kingdom Metazoa; phylum Platyhelminthes; class Trematoda; order Strigeidida; family Schistosomatidae; genus Trichobilharzia; species Trichobilharzia regenti. The sequence goes on from OX235265.1 coordinate 51,270,121, forward strand.
GTAGGTAGTTGGCACCTTCCAGTTCCGTTCCATCTGCTTTCGCAGATTCCCAACACTTCTATTCTGTACCTTCTCATTTCAGCGGCTATCTGGGCAGCCTTTCCAGTTTCGTACATTGTACGAACATTCCAGGTACCCATCCTTACTTTTGCTTTCATCGAAAGAAGGCACATCGGCTGACTGGCTTCCCGAAGGCTAGCTTTCACCAGCCTGCGTCATTTCACTTCCCCGATTCCAGCGAAAAGTAAGGCTATTGCTTATGTTTTTAGAATTTTTAATATATTTATTCGTTGAAGTTTCTGTAGCGATTTGGTTGTTTTACAGGGGTGGAGTTGCTAGCACCACGCCCCAACCCTCCCTCTTTACCCGGGCTTGGGACCGGCTAGAAAACTAGTAAGCTAGTAGCCTAGCAAGCTAGTATCTGGCGAGGTTATTAAATCTATCTAAGGACAAATATTCACCATTGGCTTATGTGAATGAAATATTTCACCAGGATATCAAGCTACAACCCTGCAAAATAAACGACTTTTGGTAGACACACTGTATGATAAATACTTTTACTATCATGGCTACGGTGTCACTGGCATCTGAAATGTTCGAAAATTGAACAGTTATTGCAGCTAACGGAAAGAACTTCACTGGTTTAGGTGTATACGTTAAGCACTGAAGTCAGGATACATTTAGCTGATCAGATGTGTTCCATAACTTTTTCCTCAGAGTCGGTGGCTCAGTGGTTAGGACTCTCGCCGACCATGCACATGGTCCGGGGTTCGAGCCCACACCGACGCACACCTGATATCTATAGTCGGCCTGCAAAATTTGGGCTACCGATATCCATGCTGAAAATTCCATACTTGTACCAAAAATACAGTGTGGAATCAAGCTGTAGTCAAAAACAAAAGTAAAAATAAATAAATAAATAAATTACAAGAGAGTAGTTATAACGTTATTTTTGTGGACGATATTAAATACAATCGAGTCGAAAAAGAGGAATAAAAGAAGTAAGCACATAGTCAACGATTATTTATGGTCATCAACAAATAGAAATAAAAATAAGAACAAACTCTTTATGACGACGATGTCCATATATATATATATATATATATATATATATATTCATGTGGAATCGCAATCATATCTCAAAATAAGTTGAATAAAAAACTAGAACTTCACTCATTGGGTGCAGTTTGCTTCGTCATTGTTGAGAGTAAATATCGCATAAAAAGGAATGATGCTTCCACAATAATACACCAAGTATATTAACTACCCTGGATACACCTTTGGGCCTCTTTCATTCATATCTTAAGCTATATAAATAAATGGATGTCAGGCAAGATTATCTATTCAAGCAGACAGTCTATCCTGGTCTATTATAAAAGTTACTCATAAAAATAATCAGTACTTTCTTTCATTTATCCCCTATGTTACTCGAGGTAATTTGGTTGCCTAATATGTTTTATCCGTTTAGATGCACTATTATCACCCTTATCAGTATTGTCACTCAGTTTTGGACATCTGTTGGTAGTTTATAAAGCTTCTTTGACCAGTGTTTTCACATTATTAGTTAGTCTTGTGGTCACACTCTGACAGGGGAAGTTATTCGTCTAATGATTTTTATCCAGACCATATATTAATCAATCGGTTTGAAGTCTCATCTATGGAAATTTTGACTACTATCTTCTGATATGATAGCTATCCATTATTTTAATCGCATTACTAATTCACTTTTAGTTTTATTCATGGCTTATCGCGGCTTTCGTATGTTTACATTCATATACCTAGGATAAGAAGTTCTTGTGAATGATTAGTCGATAAAAAATGTTCTGAGTTCAGTATTTAAGCAAAACCAACACGCACACTTTGGGGTTAAAACGTCAACTAGGGACGGAAGAAAATTCCTTTCGACAGCTTCATATTTCATTCCTAAAGTTTTAATAAAGAATAAGGAAAGTAAAACAGTTTGAGCATAACATTGCAGAATCTCAACTTAATTAGGACGTTTGAAAACAACGAGTACTGGGTTTCAGTTTCATTGGGAATACTTGAAATGCAGGTATACCCAATTGACGAGTTTTAAAGAGATCGAAATAAGCATAAGGTGTTAAACTGGTAGTGAATATCATCTGAAATATGAACACTAGGTTACATAATTTGTGATAGAAATTGTCGAACACTTGAAATATGCGTATTAATCACACATTTACTCAGAGCACAACGAGTAACGATTCAAGGAACTCGAAGTTGACATATATGTATGCTCAGAACAACTGCTTTTCGGCTGAACTACAAGGACGGCATGTACATGCATTGAAAATAAAGTTGTAAGACACACTACAGTTCATTAAGGCTCCATGAATAAAAGAGCTTTTTGTAAAAAATGCCCATTTGCATGAATAGTATCATCAGTGCTTACATTATGAATAATTTAAATTTGGAATTTTCGTATTTTAGTTGTGAAATTTGGAGTTTATGCCTGAATTTGAAATGATTTCGTTTTGTTTTAATTTCGTCATAAAATTTGCAATTTTAACAAGTTTACTTCTCGAAAACTTTGACTGAGATTTCATTTTCAGAAATTGGATGGTGACTTCTTCAAAACAAGTGCAAAAACAGGAGAAAATGTTCAGGAGTCTATTGATGCATTCTTAAGGTAAATTTAAACATATGTTGTTTAAATAGAGTTAAATTTTTTTGATTACAGCTTGATTCCACACCATATTTTCGGTACAGGTATGGAATTTTCAGCATGTGATATCGGTAGTCCAAATTTTGCAGCCCGACCATAGATATCAGGTGTGTGTCAGCAGGGGATCGAACCCCGGAATATGTGGATGGTCGGCGAGCGTCCTAACCGCTGTGCCACCGACGCACATGAATTTTGAAAATAAGAATTTATTGTGAAGTGATTATTCTCATGTAGATTGCAAGTATTTAAAAACTTAATGAGCTGAGAACTGAAGTTTAAATGAAAGGCTAGGCTATCTTTGGAACAATGGTCCCTAAATACCTCTGGATTTCAAATTGAACCTAGCTCACATAGTAAAACTTACGAGTTTTCATAGTTGAACCATTGTTTCGTAGGCATTTAATTGAAACAACTCCATAAAGAAGCAAAGCAAATTATGCAGCTGATTATCAGTATCCAACTTACTCTAACATTAGTAAACTCCCCATGAAATGAACAACTGTATGATTTGGGAGCTAGATGCTAACTGACCTTACTAATAACTTGTGTTACCTCAAACTGCAGTCTCTGTTGATCATGCCGAGGGATGTTGCACTATATACCTCTTTCTGTTCTTCCATTTCTGCTGTATAATAGATACCACAGTTCGAAAAACATGTTTATCCATATGTTATTGCTTTTTTGAAATGTTTTATTAAAAAAAGACATCTGGTCTTCAGTGGATTACTTTCAAAATGCCTTTACGGTATACATTCAGTCAAATAAAAACTTACTTATTTAGTGACTTACGAGTGAACATTTGTTTCTTCTAAAACTTAGAAAATATTTTCGCATTAATTCACCTGAAGATATTTACTTGGGGTAGATTTACTCAAAAAGCAAAATCTCTTAGAAACTAGCTTAGTACCAAGGGGCGTTTGCTGGATTTTTTTCCTACTTCCTATCAATTGTGACGCACAATCTAATCCACAGTCGCATGCAGGACCATCAGGTTACGAAGCAGTCGTATTAGCACTCAGCCTAGAGGCTAAAATCCAGTGACTTTGATATTCTTACTACTCTCAAATCAGAGTATAAAGGTTCAAAATTTTATGGATTTCAACTCAATCTTTGGTAAAAATGTAGACGATCTGTGACAAAGAGTAATAAGATGTGATAAATCACCATTTAATACTGACTGGCTTTGAACATTTCTTTCGCGGATGTTGTCTAGTGGTGAGATCTAGTTAGCAGTCAACTCAGTGATTACCGAATGCAGAGTATAAATCTGTCTAAATTAAACTAACTCGTTTCATGTGCTTTTTTAGGCGAAATACTATCTCAGACTAACGAATTTATATAGATTCCTGGAAAGTCTTAATATATGGCGTAATTTTTATCATGACGTAAAATTATTATTTGCACAGATATCAACTAAAGATCCTAAAACACAGAATTTTAGTCATAAAATTTTTGCATATGTAGTTTTTTGAAGCATAATAATCAAGTGTTGGCTTGTAGGGATTTGATTGGTTTACAGGATTTCATCATGAGCTGACATTAGTTGGAGAACCATTGAAAACCTGGGAGTACTGGACAGCTGTTTCGTCCTAGTTTGGGACTCTTCAGCAGTACGCACCCACCGGGACTCGAACCCAGGACCTTCTGGTTACAAGGCGAGCTCGTATACCATTGTCATATACCATAATAATCAATCTTGAGAGTTAAGTAAAACTTAAATGCATTTAAATGAATGTCTAGTGAGATCACTTATGTAACTTTTTTAGTTACCTCATTCCAGGTTAGCAAGGTACGATAAATTATATTGAAAATGTAGCTAAAGGAACATTACAGCTTTACAGTCTTAATAATAGGCTGTGAAAGAATTGGACGCATAACTAGTGGTTATTCAGGGGGCTTCTGTTGAATTTATGTATAAGAATTCTGTTTACTGTTCTGCTTTTGGTAGACTTCACTAATAATCACAGCATCATCAACCAAAACGTCCCGTGAAAGTAATCCTTATTTCAAAGCATTTCTTCAGGGAAGTAAAGAAGTTGGTGTATTAAAGGGAATATTATCATAATGTGGGAAATTTATTACACGCTGTTTAAAGAGATGCATTTCATAAGAGGAATTGAAAGATTTCCATCTAGTTTTTCTTATCAGCTTCACTAATTACAATAAGGAATCCTTAAATTTAATTTGTTTGTTTTCAAACAGCGGTTTCATAAATAACATCGACTTTTTATCAGTTCTATGTTCTAAATAAATTTCCTTATAGAAATAAGACGATGGTAACATAAAACCAGCCGTACATTTCACAGCTTCATTAAGTTTATCCCAACCAGAATGATATATGATAAAACTTCGTTTCATTTACTTCACATTAAAACTAAATACATATATATTCACTTCTGGGAATATACACATTGGATCGCTAAGAAGATTCACCTACAAAAAGCCGACATGGAACGGACAGTTAATCAACTTTCAAAATTGTGTGCCTCTAAGAAGAAAGAGAAACCTAATATATTCTCTTTCCTCGAGAATCTGGAAAATTTGCATTGAGGAGTCAATTAACAAAGAATTGCGAAATCTCCGAAGGACCTATATAGGAAATGGATTCCCACTCAGTTACATAGACCAGAATCTAAAACCAAAGAAAACTCCTAAAATGGTCTAAGTCACCCCTAGAAAGATGCCGATACTTAATTTTGAATTTAAAAGTGATATCGAAGCAGAACTTCTCCGTAGACGGCTTTTGAAGTCTCTTAGTAAGACATACGTCGCCGCCAGCCTACGAGTGACATTTTCCTGCAAGAAACTATTCAATCAGGACGTGAAATACAAGCTGTCACATTGGGCCATTTTACTTGCTCGTGTGGAACCGAGTACATTGGTCATACCATGCGTCCGCTTGTAAAACGCTGTCGGAAACACTATCCATCATGTTTAGCAAAGGGAGAGTGCAGGGGTGTATACAGTTTGGTTACATAACATCAGGTGAATTCACAAAATTCAGCTCCATTTGAGAAAGTCTTCAAAGTCACATGGAGGATCCGACCAAACCTATCACAGGGAGTGAAGTCAAGGCATATAAGAATAGCTGAGACACTGGCGAGCCATGAACCCAAGCCCAATCTTTGTGTTCGAATGAAATACTTCTGATCGTTGTCCCTGCCGTGGCAATCACACCCACCAATAACGATTATCCTATCACCTTTCTTGTCTAACCTTCCTGTTTAATCCCAATACTTTGACGCTTTTACTGCCTATCTGCCTTATTAGATTTGGTTGCTGTTTTTAAAATTTTTTGTGTCCCAACTTCCTACTCATTTTGTAATTACTACGTTCTCATTCCGTAATTATACAAACTGAAAAATGTTTCCAGTAATTATGATCTCATTATATCTTTTCTACCCTATCCTCGTGATTATTACACTTTGTAGTTTTGTTAATTTGACTTTTGACCTAAAATATTTCTAGTTTTTTCTCATTCCTTTATGTTCCCAGTGGGACATTGGTCATCAAGCTAGGGGGTTGAAGTTTCATTAGGAGTGGTGTTTGTTTTCACGAGATGGGGTTGCTAACCTCATGCCCAGCCTTCCTTTTTTACCAGTATTAATACTAGTTTAGAGAGGTAAAGGAGTGCGTCTGCCGGTGATCGAACCCCGGGCTACATGTGTGGTTGGTGAGTATCCTACCGACGCATTTACATTTAGTAAGTTTATTAATTAAACCTTTGATCGGAAGTAATTCTGGAACTTCCTTACATATTTATTTCTGTTAAAATATACACAAGCAAAAAGAGCATTTGTGTTCCACATTTTTAATACTTCAACGTCTCCTTCATACACAAATGCCGAAACCTGGAACCCTTTGTACCATTCGGCCTCATCTTGTAGATAATCTTGAAAGACGAAAAGAAAATTTTCTTTGTCGACGAAATCATCTTCAAAGGCTGTACAGTCGATGAATACGATTTCGTCGATAGGGAAATTTTTCTTCTCGTCTTTCAGAAGTTCTTATTATCAAGATCAAACCTAACTGACGTTAGCTAAATACCATCAAGCATGATTCAGAAATAGTTTCCAAAGTGTTTGTGATACATTGTGTTCTAAGGCTTTTGCGTTATAAATTGCTTTTAAACCACTTGGTATTTCATTATTGAAATAAATAGAAGAATTGCTTTGTATGTCAGGAAAGTTTGTTGATACCACCTATTTAATCTACTGAATCACTTCTATGAAATTTCTGGAATTACAAAATTGCCAAGTGAAAACCTAGTAAACATAAGGTGTACAGGAACTGAACAGTAGACAGGTGAAAAAAATCTGGAGAATTTCAGGTCATAGTCAGTAGATCAGAAGTTCAAATCTAGTGGTGACTACTCTGATCTAGACAGTACCACAGACCTTCAAAATTCAGTTATTATACATATTCTATTTATTTATAGTTTTATGTATACTTTAATTACAAATTGATAAAATTAACTTAAAAGTCAATGAAAGTGTGTATTTTTTTCTGCCCAGAGCTAGTTTCGTATTCATCATTGAACAAATGCTTAGAAATTAATTTTCACCTCTCGTTGAACTTTTCTCAGCTGTATAAGTGTAAAATTTGAGGATCTCATCTGAAGATTAATACTAAGTACGTTGAATAAAGCTGCCAAGTGGTTGATGGTTCAGAGATTGAAAGCTTGACAGTTGCTTACGTGGTAGCAGTTCTGTTCGCAACCTTCTTACTCCTAAACGTCACCTGGCTGGCAGTAGTAGGTTTGGTAAAGAATCAAGGTTGGGCTTTGGGCTAGCAACCCCGTCAACTAGAAGAGCAATACAGACGTTACTGAAATCTCAAAGCCTAAAGTTTCTAGACGCATAGGAATGAGAAATAATACTGGGCAAAATGTCTTAGTGTTTAGATTGTTATTTTTATATTATTGGAATTATTACTATCATTGTTACTCTAATGAATAAAAGGTATTCTGGGATTTGGATAACACAGCTAACCGCATGGTAAAATCTCTTTAGTATGTCTGTTTGCCAACTTTTACGAGAACCAATTTTTCTTGTAAGCCTAGACTTCGGTTATGATTTAAAATTTTCCAGAGATCTTATGATAAAATAAAATTTATTGTTCATTACCCTCTATTATTCATCTAATTCATTTATTAGAAGGTTGAAGACTGTTAATGAGAAGGTCAACGAGTCAAAAGAAGTAGAAGAGAATACCAGAACTGGATGTTGCCGATGCTGCTTTCTATAATGACTGTACTGCTGAACAGATTGATTTATTAGTAACAATTGAATTTCTCATCGTTTTGTAGTTGTCTTACATTCAGCATTATCTATTGTGAAAGAATATAATAAATCTACTGGCATTGTTTCAAATGACTTTATCTTTATTTATGATTTAAACACCAAGAGTATTTATGTAACCAAATATTCAGCCAAACCTTTGCTGTATTTATGTTGTTTCATGATCGATAGATGTGCCTCAAAAATCATAATATGCTCTTTGTAAAAAATAACCATATAATTTCGAATATTATTTGATATGGTGTATTACATACTAGTCGACAGGATGGATTCACATCACTTCTCATTACTTCTATAGTTTATGACTTAATTCACTCTAAACAGAATAGTAAAGATCTTCACAAAGAAAGATTACCAAACTGAAAGCATGTTATTTCACACCGTGAACAACCTAATACACTAGACAGCCTTCCAGGTATAACGTGAAGTAGTTGTAGGATATAAAGAAATGTTTTCAGAAGTCTTGTTACGAACTGGTTTACATTAATTTGAAAAGCAGAGGTTTGTTTATAATATGTTGTATCGTTATAATATAGAAAACAATATGTATACGAGATTATGGAAAATGGTTCGTGGTTGTTAATTGACTCTAAGATTTAACTGTTAACTTTGAAGTCTGGTGACGTAATATCCATGATCAAAGTTCAAGAATCATTGGACAGCCAACAATTTCCAGATGCATTTGTCTATTAGATAATTACTCAGTGTAGATGGATTACATACGTACAGATATACACTTCATGTTTCACCTTAACGGCTGTAGTGGTGCAGATTTAAAGTGATTTTAATCGAACAAATTTTTTTTAACTTGAAGTTAAACTTAGAGAGAAAAAAATTGAAATATGTCGTAGTAGCGGGTTGAGATTTTACATCAGCATTGAGAAACAGTTCGACAATTATATTTAAAGTAATACTAATTTTGACAATATCAGTAAATGGTTTATGCAAGAAACACAAGGTGTACTGTCAAAAAAGCTACCAGACAGCATGCTAATATAATAACTCGTCAACTATTTACTACCAAGTTAACATATCCCATTGAAAACAAAATTTTGAGGTCATTTAGGAAACAAAAGCTCACATTTGTACCACTATTCTAAACAGCAAACAATTTACTTTGCTACACTGACGTTTCCTGTCGATGTTTCGAACAATATATATATATATATATATATATATATATATATATATATACGTATATGTATAATACAATTATTCCTTTTAAAACAAGATCTGAATCATCAAAACACTTATCAGATGAGTGCTTCTACATAACTTCGAGCTTTGGTTCGTCACCAAAAGCTACAGCAGACTGTCCTGAACAGCTGCCTTCTTTCGATACTGAAGACCAAAAAAGATAAGCAAAAAGAGTTCTATCAACAATCAAAACAAAGGAGCTATTGCCTGATGATAACGTGGAAAGTAACTGTCATAGATTCAACATACGACGTGAAGACAATTGAGTGACATAAACAACAACTTGCCCTAGAGTTAGGCCGGAATGACAAACGACGAATTCGATATGTCTCCGATAGTGACATGGAAGAGATAGAGTAAGCACGGAATGAATCTTGAAATCATTATTACTTCTTTGGCGTCCGAGTAAAAAATATGACCTCAACAGTACGCATCCGCTTTGTCATATTCTCTGCTGTCATTTCAAGCTGGTCCCACTATTGCCCATAGTCACTGATCTCATCCTCACACAATCTACTCCGTGTCACACTCGGACGTACAAATCGTCGTTCACCATTCGGGTTCCAATAGAAGGTTTGTCTGGAGTCCGATGTCGTCCAACGATCTCCTCAGCGTGTATCCTATCCATCCATATCCATCTCCTTCGGTGTAGGTGTTGAGCAATGGAAGCTTGGTTGATTTGTTCTCGCAGTTTCTCATTGCCAATTCTTCCTGGCTGGCCATTTCATCTTCAGTATGGAGGCAGTGAAGGCAGCTGTAGATTAACATCTTCACTAGCCTGTTGGAAATGCTCCTTGTGATGCTCGAACCAAATTCCCGATCTATTGAGAAGAAATGACTCACTTGACATTTGAGTTGAAAGTTCGAATCTTGTTCTGTATATGCTGGGTGCACAAGACTTACAAACTGATTTCACAGTGTTGAAGGTGTATTTTGCCTTTCCCATTCTGGCTAGCTTTGACATCCTCATCCGTGATGTCCTCCTGTAGTTGAAACGATGCTTCCTAGATAAGTGAAGGAAGTAACCTCACTCAAATTTCTCCTGTTGATAGTGATTGGTGTTGGTTGTTATTGTTGTTGTTGTTGTTGGTTCCTGGTTATCTTCGTCACCTCCGTCTTCTGTATGTTCACCTGAAGTCCTGTCTTGGCTGCCTTCTTGTAATGCCAGTTTGTTGGTTTTCGCCTACTTGCAACTCCTCTGCTTTGTGTGACATTAGACATAAATAATCCATCTGAGAAATCCATATCTTTTGGAGTTTTCTGATCGGTCCAGCGTAAACCTGTCTTCTTGCTCCAGAAGCACAGTCTGGGGCATAATCCAGTCCACCACAATTAGGAATTTCATGGGTGATACAAGCCGGCATCCAGACTTGTCTTACTCCTGTATTCACTTCAAATGCGTCACTGAGTTTTCCGTGATGGATCACTGAACACATAGTATCACTATGTAGCTGTTGAATAGGGTTGACAATGTCTTGATGTACGCCGTGGTGTTGAATTAGTTTCCAAATTGTTTGTTGAGTAGCACTGTCGAAGGCCTTCATTAAGAAGATGAAATTGGAGTAGATGTTTGACTGCCATTCTATGCTTTGTTTAATGACGATGTGAATAGTTGCGATTTGATCAGCACATGATTTGCCCTTCCTGAATCCAGCTTGTTTTATGGGGTTGAGTACTGTGCCCAGTGCATCTTTCATTCTTTCCAGGTTGATGTGATTTAGTATTTTACTTGGAGTGAACAAGAGCCTTATTCCACTCCAGTTAATGAAGAGGCCTATGTGGTCCTTCTTTTGTAGTTTCACAAGGTAATTTTTCTTCCAATCAGTGGGTAACCTTTCTTTCTGTCCTTTATTAGTAGGAGTGTCAACATGTCTGCTGCGGTCTCTGGAACCCTCTTTACTGCTTCGGGGAGAATTTCATTTGATCCTGCTACCTTCCCGTAGCTTGATTGTATTTTGGATTTCTGTTTCGATTGGAAGATTGATGTCCACTAGTAGTTATGTGTGTTCTTATGGTGACGGTCTGTTCAAAAATCCTTTGAAGTGATAGGCCCATTCTTTTATTTGTCTCTTTTCTTTGGTAATCAGCTCACCCTAACTATCTTTTATTGGTTTCATCCACGTTAAGCTTTTCCCGGATAGAGACCAGGTTATCTGATATAATGTTCTGAAACTTCTTTTACCCGCAGCCTGCCTGTTCTGCTTCACTTGTGGGCCAGTGTGTCGTAGAATGGTCTTTTTTCTTCCCTAGTTCTACTCTTCACTTCATTATTCAGTGAGATTTACAAGGAAAGCTTATTCAAAACCTGGTAGCCAGATGAAAAAGATTGCCTTGAAAAGAGTGAAATTCAGATGTGCTATGGAAGCCCTGTGTTCCACTTAGGATCCAAGAGGATTATAGTGTAACAAATAAGAAACATTTTTGAATGCATTAACTGCCTTATTATGTAGTTTATTTCAGTTAGTCTTTCATCTACATAAAAGTGTAGTATCTGACTGTTCGAAATGTATTGCATCTTTCAATAACGGTTACCGAAGACATATTTTACTCCGTATTTCAAAATTTTCGTGTGGACTTTATCTTCCGTTCAAATGAAGTCTGTGCTTTCATGTTTTGGGTTATTTAGTCATTTGCAAAGCTTTGAATGTACCTGTTGTGTGTTTGGTCAGATATACCTCTAATCCTTTCCTTTATTTAGAGGCGTATACATAAGTAAAAAAAATCTAGTGGGGTCTATCAGTTCTGTTTACATTTCCAACATTTTAGTGTTCATTATAGTACTGATACAATACATCAGTGTGCTAAATATTCACTTGAATCCTTTCATACAAGATATATTACGGAAACATATTTGGCAATATGATATGGTTTGATTTATAATAATAATAATAATAATAATAATTGTAAAGCGTTTTTTAAGACAGTATGCGAATATACGGTACAAACATTTTCAGCGTATCCAGCTCCAAAGTACTTTTTTCTTCACACAGGATTCCCATGTAAATTAATGATCTGAAGTATATCTTCATTTCGTTGAAGAATTGTACAGCGTTTACTTGGGAGTAAGTTATACCATCGCGAAAATTTATGTATAGGTCATTTGATATAACTGGACGATTAAAACAATGGTAAATCCAGATGAAATTAAGCATTATGGAGGAAAGTAATTTTGGTGGCTCAATGATTTAAGCAGGCCGCCTTATGAGAAGACTCAACAATTTACTTCATTCCACCAAGTGGACAGACAAAATCAGCTTTTTTTCTTTTTGTTTTCGAATCATTTCGGTTCAACATTATAGGTTATTGATTGTCGTGCAGTAATATTCCATTTCTTCTATTTGGAATTCTTGTTATCATTAACACCCGCTTTTAGTATTTATCTAACCCTAACATTATATTTTGCTACTTCATTTACAGAATTTCTCTTTTCTGCATAACTTACGCTTGTTCTTAGTTCTGCTTGACATGGCTTTGTATCACAAATATTCATTGGGATTAATATTTTGAGGAAATTACTTGTTATTATGCAGCTAGTGAGTTTACAATAAAGTAGGATGTTGGAAATAACTCCTTTTTGCGCTGAAATTCTTTGTAAGAAGTAAAATGTAACCTTTGTCCTTCCATGCACTTTTTCGTCTGATGCCTTGGAATGGCTTTTTCCTTAAAAATAACTTGATCTCTTTAAATTTGATAGTAAAATACTGCAACATTTTTGTTTCGTTTAAGTTGAATTAGTTATCAGTCATCATGTATACTTCATAGATCGATATTAAGAAGGTAATGTGCAAACATCGTGGCTATGAACTACTAAGGTTATCTAATACACTTCTGGATTTCACATTCGCATCCTGCATCATCACAAAGTTATTCTACTAGCATGAACGAAAAGAGGTAATTTCTGTACACAGACAGATTTAACCTTTCTTGACACACGCACGCACGCACGCACACACACACATACAGACACCAAAGAATTTTGCAAATACTGCGAAAGCAATGCAATGATTAAATTCCATTTGTTTATTAGTTTGTAAAATGCTGGAATTATTTTGGTAAGTGTAAAATGTCAGCATTCTTTTTTTGAACAAGAATTATAGTATTCGAGATTTCAGTCTTGTTTATATAAAAAGAAGCAGAATGCAGAAACCAGCCTTATTCATATCCAGTTGGCATGAAATCACTATTTCCCTTCCATCTAAAAAATTCAATAAATTATAAGATTTTTATAGTGAAGAAAGATTTGGTAACTCTGTATTACACATTGTTAAAGATCACTAAACATAAATGGACAGATATTTTTGGATTCTATTGAAATATTTAGCTACGTGTAAATGGTATATTCTTGTGAATAAGGAAATGTTTTGGTTCTTTCATGCCTCTGCATTCCATGGGGAAGAAGGGGTTTTAAGCTATGAGCTTTGAAGTATCAGTGAAGTAAGTATTACTAGCTCCTTTTTTCCCTTTTTTAAGATCTTGCCGTCGGCGAGGCGAGGTTTAGGAGTGCGTCAGTTAGGAATCATACCTAGACAACTTGCATGGTTGGCAAGCAATCTACTCTGAACCATCGACGCAATGAATAGCAACGTAGTAAAGTTTTGATTTAGTTGAACAAGTAGTAAAAAATGTAACGATTCAGCCTGTAAACTTACATTCGAAAGTAGTATAATTCTGCCTGAATACTGGTAAAAAGAATATTTATTCAACTAGCTAAATTATGCAACAGTATAAAAGCATAATAAAATTATTGATATAAGTATAAAAGTATTGATATAAGTAATAAAATGTTAGACGATCCAGTGATATTCATAACGTTTTGCTGATTCGAATAAAAATTTATGTTACATATGTGAGGGCATTTTTATTAAAAAAGGCATATTTTAATAAGGCATATAACAACTAGATTATGAAGATGCCTAAATTGCGCTGTGAAGACAAAACGTCTTGTGAAACAAAAAACATTACCACTTTAATGCTATAACGTTTACTTAGCACTATCATTTGAATTCAGAATCAGTGGTATCTTGAGTTGGAAATATTAAAAGATTTAAATTTGATAAATTTTTTAATCGTCTTCTGGTAGTTACTAGATTTGAGGAGTACAGAAATACTGATAACAGAAAGTGTTATGGTTGACTTAAACTTATCACCGTTTCTAACAAATCAACATTACCAATAGACAGTTTCTCCAATTTTTTGCCTACTTCAAGGCGTCAAATAATGCCTGTGTGTCAGTTTATATTTGTGTTTCTTTTCATTCATTTTGACTAAACATAGTTAATTATGCAGTAAAATACTCTAAGAAATACCTACAGACTGAAAATGTCCGATGAGTACACGGTTCACTTCTCATAGGGAACTTTGTTACTCACTGTGAGTGGAGCTACCTCCAGCTGACGAGTCCCAAGTAGGATTAAATGAGCATCTTAGTTTCCATTGCTAGTCACCAATAACCGAAAAACAAACAGTAAATATGCATGAATATTTTGGCAAATTCAAAAAACCGAGTATTGTATTTGGTTGGTTTTTTTCCATGAAAACTTCAGTGGTACATAGAGACGATTTCCTAATGTTCAACGGTACCGCTGATAATGTTTCTTCGTAGTCACCTGACAAGATTAAGCACATTTTTAGCTATTAAAATGAACGCATCAAATCTCAATTTCGCCTACAGATGAAGCAGAATATTGTTTCTATACATTCAGTGTCGAGACAGAAATGATGGGATTTCCCTAAATACTTGTGAGAACGAATGCTGCTTACATAACTCATTGAGAACGCTTTTCCTGGCCTTCCGAAATCCTGACAAAACCATCAGTGAAATCTTTAATAAATTTAGATAGGAGTCCTTGGAATAAGTTGTCCAGTATTCTATAGCAATCAACCTATAGTACAAGAAGAAAAGAAGAACAATCATATTTCTCCCTACCTTATATTTATGTAACAGATCAACTAACTTTTACAGCGTTCTATGTATGTCGAAACGTGTAAAAAACTTCAACACATAGTATCTCAATACTATCCATCATGTCTAATTAAGAACAGATAAAAACAAGAAGCTGTATACTGGCTCACTTTGTGACGATGGCAGTGACTTCATGACGGAGCCACGTGTTCAGTGATCCATCACGGAAAACTCAGTGACGCATGTGAAGTGAATACAGGAGTAAGACAAGTCTGGATGCCGGCTTGTATCACCCATGAAATTCCTAATTGTGGTGGACTGGATTATGCCCCAGACTGTGCTTCTGGAGCAAGAAGACAGGTTTACGCTGGACCGATCAGAAAACTCCAAAAGATATGGATTTCTCAGATGGATTATTTATGTCTAATGTCACACAAAGCAGAGGAGTTGCAAGTTGGCGAAAACCAACAAACTGGCATTACAAGAAGGCAGCCAAGACAGGACTTCAGGTGAACATACAGAAGACGGAGGTGACGAAGATAACCAGGAACCAACAACAACAACAACAACAATAACAACCAACACCAATCACTATCAACAGGAGAAATTTGAGTGAGGTTACTTCCTTCACTTATCTAGGAGGCATCGTTTCAACTACAGGAGGACATCACGGATGAGGATGTCAAAGCTAGCCAGAATGGGAAAGGCAAAATACACCTTCAACACTGTGAAATCAGTTTGTAAGTCTTGTGCACCCAGCATATACAGAACAAGATTCGAACTTTCAACTCAAATGTCAAGTGAGTCATTTCTTCTCAATAGATCGGGAATTTGGTTCGAGCGTCACAAGGAGCATTTCCAACAGGCTAGTGAAGATGTTAATCTACAGCTGCCTTCACTGGCTCCATAATGAAGATGAAATGGCCAGCCAGGAAGAATTGGCAATGAGAAACTGTGGGAACAAATCAACCAAGCTTCCATCGCTCAACACCTACACCGAAGGAGATGGATATGGATGGATAGGATACACGCTGAGGAGATCGTTGGACGACATCGGACTCCAGACAAACCTTCTATTGGAACCCGAATGGTGAACGACGATTTGTACGTCCGAGTGTGACACGGAGTAGATTGTGTGAGGATGAGATCAGTGACTATGGGCAATAGTGGGACCAGCTTGAAATGACAGCAGAGAATATGACAAAGCGGATGCGTACTGTTGAGGCCATATTTTCTCTTTGGAGCTTAAGGAAACCATCATAGTATTAATAGTATATGCTGGCCATAGGGTGGATAAAGGTTTGTTGAAATGATTTAGAGTTTAGTTTCTTATAAGTGGATAGTATCATTTCTCGATATGTTTATCAGATATTTGTCTTAACCTCTTCCTATGTTTGGCTTTAGTGTGAGAGTGTGTATACAGGGCAGGTGTACATTTTTGTTGTAATCTGAACTAATTTTGTCTCTGAAGAACCTATTCACCTTAAACTCAGGTTCTCAAATATGTCTTATTTCTGTATGATCGCTCGAAGTGATAACTAGAAGATGCATTCCTGGAGTTTAATGATGTCCACCAGGAGGATGCTTACTCATATGCAACACCAACTTAAGATTTCAGAAATCTTAAGCAGTATACTGCCTTTTTTATATGACAGAATGGCCTAGTTAACTATTAAACTATGATGTCAGAATTTTCACCCTATACTTGACCTGAGGTATTTCATGGTGAACATAACACGCTGGATCTACTTTATTAGATAACATTGCTTTGTTTCCTTCCTAAAAAAGGTAATTTTAAATTAAACCGTGTACCAGGGTTAAATCTGAGGAACACTTCAAACCTTTGGTTATCCTAAACAGAATTTGAAATTCTGAGAGGAGAAATTTCTGACATATTTTTGGTTTTGTCTGATGTTGACCAAATTCCTGTCAAATATTTTAAAATTTAGTTAATATCATCGGAAAGCTTCGTCTGAATGATGAAACCGGTAAGATGTTAGAGAATTGACTCATCATGATAAAATGAAACTATTTAAAAATTTTACCGTGAAGTTTGTGCTACTGTTAGTTAAATCACTCTAATTTTCGTCCTAATGGATATGAGTTTTCAATTTGTCACATAAAAAGGCTACCAACGTTTTAAGTTTTCTTGAAATTTATTGTCCTATTTCAGATTTGGGAAGGCTTAAAGCGTTAAGAATATGTCGCTAATCTATTTGTGATTAGGAATTGTTCATGACTTGTACCAGTTGAACGATATGAAACAACAGTTTTCATACCATAAAATTCGAATAGCTGTCGTCACGTTATAAAGTCATATTGCTTTGTTTTTATGCGCTTCATCATGTCATTCATACCATTATCGTTAAACATCCCTTAGGTTCTAGGCGGAACACTGGGATTGAACAGGACATTATCATTTCATTCAGCTCTCTACATTCTTTTCCGACAGGCAGAAAGTGGGAAGGGTTAGCATGGGGGCTAACTACTGTAACCTGGAAAATCAACCCACTCAGTACAGAGGCTTCAAAGCAATGAAAATAATAATAATCAGAATAACAGGTTTATTCCAAACAGTATTTGTGGTACAGGTATGGAGTTTTCAGCGTGCATTTCAATATTGCATCTAATTACCTCATAAATGTTTATAAGATTTTGAAAACAAAAAGCAACAACCTAAAAAATAGATAAATAAAAAGAAATAAAAAAGAGCAGCGTTTCGTTTGCATTTTAAACAATGCACCACAGGATATGAAATATAAAATTAGTGTGTAATAGAAGACGCGAACAACAATATAATAGTAACAAAGAAAGGAAAACAAAAACTAATGTGACTATTTGTTAGAGTGTCGCAGTAAGTTTATCGTGTCATACCTAACGGATTTCTCATCGTACAACAGCTGTGCCAGATATGGTATTGTGGAGTTTTGTACTTGGTAGTCCTAACATATAGCCTCCTATAGCTGCTTCTAGTTCTACCAGATGAAATGCAAGGAGACAGCTGCGTATAGAGAGGATGCTCGGGGTCCGACAATATTGTATTCGCTAGTTTCTTACATGACATTATATGTCTATCTACAATAGTGTTAACCAGTTGGTTTAACGATATCCCACTTGGCCTATTAATGGCTTTTAGTGCCCTTCTCAGCAAAGCGAAGTCTTTCTTAAGCAGTCCAGGAAAGATTAATGGGGATTGGTAGAATGCAAGAATTGACAAACTGAGAAAGCAAAGACTGCTTTATGCCAGACTGCCTAAACTTCCTAACGTAGAACGTTAAGCGAAACATCTTTCTAGTAACTAGCAAGATGTGGGAGCATCAAGAAAGATCGGTGGAAAAACTCAGCCAAACGTACTTGACATTAGATGTATTTTCAACCTCTGTGCCGTCAATGCTAGTGGGGCCATGTGAGCTAGCTAGTTGTTGTAGGTCACGTTTTCATCTTAAAGTGAAATTGACTGCCTGACATTTAGACGGATCTATCTTAAGACCGTTTGAAGAGGACCACTGGCTAATTTCCGACAGAAAGTTATTTAATTTGGAACAATCTGACCGAGAGTAGACGGGCATAGAAACAGAGAGGTCATCAGCATACTTAACAAAAGTGGCTATATCAGAATGAGGCAAGTCATGCAAGAAAAACGAAAACAGAAAGGGAGAAAGAACAGCACCTTAAGGAACACCAGCTTAAGTAAGTGAGGTAGTGGAGGACTTTCCATTGTAGACGATGTACTGCTTCCTATCAGAAAAATAGGAATGCAACCACTTATTTGTCCAGCTCTCAGCCTGTGTTGCAGCAAGCTTACCTAGCAAGAGAGACCTAGGTACATAGTCGAATGCAGATGAGTAATCAAGGAAGGCACACCGAACGTATTTAGCTCATCTAAACTAGAGACTATATTATGATGTAGGGCAATAGCGGTATCTAAGGTATACCTACTATGTTTATAAGCAAACTAGTTGGGGTCATTGAAAGCTTTTAAGAGGGTTCAAGATTAAGTAAAATAAGTCTTTCAAAAGGTGAGGTGATAGCAATGGGTCTAACCTTAACATTAGGTTCACTTGTTGATTTAGGCAGTGGAACAATCTTGATATTTTTTCCATGAGACAGGTATAATACTTTTGGAAAACTATTCGTTGAAAATGTCGGTAAATGGGGAACATAAGATGTCAGCACACTTCTTAAGGATAACAGCAGGAACTCCATCGGAACCAAGGGACTGAGTAGGTTTGAGAGATTGAAGACACTTAAGGACATCATTCGTATTAAAGCATGAGAAGCAGTCATTATTTACACTATTAGAGTTAGGAATCATAACATCTGCAGGGATGCATATGAAGGATTTATTAAGCATATCAACATCGACAGAAGTATCATTCATTATTTGCTTACCACCTGTGATTTCTTTTAATAACTTTCACATATTTGATGGGGATTTACATGAAAGAAACTTCAGCTTTAATCACAGTGTTCATTCTCTTAACACCAGATTTATTTTTCATTTTGTACAACCTCTCTTTTTCACGGCGAGGCTTTTTGAGTTGAGAAGAGGAGAAGCGGTCGAATTTTCAGAAGATTGTCTCTTTTGGACAACAAACATCAAGACAGAAATTAAGATAATGTGTTATGTTGGTAATTGTGTCATCAAGAGCTTGTTCAGTAAATAAGTCCCAGTTTGTGTCTTTTAACATGGTCCTTAGATTCTCTATGTTGTCATGAGAATAACATCTGTGTTGTATTTTCTTTCCAAGGTATGAGAAGACCCTTTTGTGCAGCTTTCCATATACTTTGGGCAATATTCTTATGATACAGTGATCAGAATTGAGTAGTGGGGCTCTTTTTCGAGCTTCAAATATTCCTGTCATCTGTAAACACAAGATCAAGAGTATTATCTAGTGGAGTCGGAAAGTTGACAATGTTTTGATGTCCAAGTAAAATAAGAAAGCTGTAGTCACTAGAATTGAAGTCTCCAGTAACTATAGACAAGGAGTTTCCGAAGGAGGTGGCAGCAAGGGAGGTAAATTCATCTGCAAATAAAGACAATTCTGTGGAATTGCATTCAGGAGCAATATAAATGTTCGAGATGTATATGTAGTTATATTTTGACGTGTTTAGGTCGACAGTTAACGGTGAGGCAGTCAATATTGTCACTAGAGAATGTGAAACATACATTATTAGATGTATACCATGTATACCATGAAGATGGCGACACCGCCACCGCGAATCTTCCTAGAACTACACTGATCTTGTCTGAATAATTTGAAATCATTCAGATACACATGGTTGTCATCATATAGATCATGTAGCCATGTTTCTTGAAGTGATATAGGGAAAAACTATTCCCTTCTGGAATCGGAGAGGTGAAATGATGTGGACTGGGGAAAGCTTTCAGAAGACTGGTTAGCCGATGTGTCTTCTCTCCATGAAAGCGAAAAGAAATATTGGGACATGAAAAGTCTGCACGATTTTATCCATATCAAAAATTCAATTAAGTTGTATTTTCACTGTTTAATTTATGTAGTGCCATAAAATATGTTTTTGCTCATAAATTCGTTTTCATTTCTATTAATTTTTAAATGTACTCATGAATGTTAAGTTCTTACACAAAACCTCTGTATTCAAATTAATAAAATAAGACAGAGAGGTCTCTAAAGGACTTTCAAAAATAAGGTTTTCCACTTTTTAAGACATAGACTGAAACGCTTTGTTAATGCAATCTTCTTATATATAGAGAGAAATAAAGTGGAATTTTGAATGATAATTAAAAAAAATTTCATCTTATGTGGAATTAAAGTCAAGACTTTGCAGGATGTTCGCATTTTTACTTATAAATAAGGAGTAATCTACTCATTGGATAGTCTGACTACTAAACATTCTTCAGAATTCGCGTTTTATAAAGATGCTTTTAATTACTATTTTGTCATACTCTCTCTCTGCTGTTGTTTATCTAGGTTTATTTGAATAATATATGAGATGGGTGTATTCCCTTATCAGCTGCATTTCATGTCTTCTGCAACCAAAAAACTCCTAGCTGAGTGCGGGATAAATCTTAGTTATTATTGAATTCATTTTGCACTTTTCCACTGACTGAATCAAATAATAACTGGTACTTGTTGCATAAGAAGTGGCTTTAGTGACCCAAGTGGTTAGTGGATAACACTTTGGCATTGAAACCTATGGGTACTGGGTTACAGCCTCAGTGGGAGCATCATCACTCCTCGAGGAGTACAAGCATTCTTCTAACTAGTCCCAGATATGACGAAATGCGCATCCTGGATTCCACTGTTAGTTACCGCCCACCAAATCAAGTGTTAGTTTGCTGCAAAAAATGTGTTATTATTATTTTTCATATAAACGCTGTTCATATTGTTAAGCTTTAAGTAAAGCAAAAATATAATTCGATAATCAGTCTGAGCCTTCAGTTCATATACTTGCTTGAATATAAAGTAAGTGAGATAAAAGGATTTTCCTGACCTTTCAAATATTTTCACGTCATCTGAAACTCACAAGACTCTTCAAAAATATTCTAGTACTGATTATGCAGCACTATGAGTCATCATTGGACAGAAGAAAGAATGGTAACGAGATCTCTACCTCAACTTAATCGAATTGGGAAAGACGTTTGGTAGAGCGAACCGTTAGGCACTTTAGAAACTGCTGCAATACTATGGAGTGTAATTGACTAACATTTGAGAACTTCATTGAGAATCTGTGTGATGATACTACGTGCGAAGTGATTCACAAAGGAAAGCTGAGTGAATATTCTGAAGTTCAGGTAGGAATAAAACAAGCCTGCCTACTATCACACATGACATTCATGATTGTGTTGGTTAGGACCATGTGATAGACAGTAGCAGTCGAGAAGACGGACATAAGTTGAACAGGAGAAAAGACTTTGGAGGATTTGGGTTTCGTAGATGATTTATGTATCATGTTTCATGAACTCAAAGGTCTCGATCCAAAAACCGACAAACTGAATGAAGAAGCAGTAAGAATAGGACTTCAGGTAGACATAGAAGAGACAGAGTTGATGGAGATGCTCGAGCGTCAACAACAACAACAAACTCCAGTCACTATCGACGAGAGAAGTCGTTAGGTATTTGTCCCTCTCTCTTGCGTCTTCCTGAGCTGCACACTATTGTCTCAAGTACAGGCGACAGATATGAGGATGTTAAAACTAACCAGAATCGGGGATGCTTAGCCAGCGTTCGGTGCTTTGAAAACAGTGTGGATTTCTACAACAATTACCTTACGAAACAAGATCTAATTTTTTGACACTAAAGCTACAGATTTCATCATCAGCTATCTCCGCTGGATATTGAAGATCATACGGCCGGCTGATGGAAAAGGATAAGGAAGGAACTGTCAGCGAACCAAACAAGGAACTCAACTAAGAAGTAGGTAAAGAGTTGGAGGTGGGTCTGAGGGTGACATGGTGAAGACGATGTGAGAAGAAGTGAAAGGTTATGTGCGATCATATAGCCAGCTAAAATGGAATGCAGAAAATATCGAGATGTACTGATATAACCTCATTTTCGACTCGGAATCTGCGAGATGTATAGTAATAAAGATAATAACAGTCTATGTGACGTTCACTGGATAAATCTGGGTTCAAACACAACATCCACTGATTAAGATATAAAAGGTTAAACCAACAAGGCACAGTAAGTTTTTCAATGTTTTTTTGTCAATGATTTTCCAAAGATGTACAGTATTCGACTTTTCACCATGCTCTAAAATCATCAGAAGGTTTTATGAAATACACTAGTTTATTCAACTGATTGATAAGATGAGAAAGCTAAAGCTTAAATTCTTTTCTGCTGTACTATTCTTCAGTCGAATACTTCTCGTCATATTTATTAACACTTATATTTATTGTTAGAAATTACACAGTATGCTTTAAATTATGAATTTGTTGCTTATTATGTGATTACAGAATATCAACATTCAACATGCGTCACATTTCTCATCTAAAGACAGAAAAGATTACTCTCTCCTAAATGGCCTCATATTTTCGGAAGACTTCATTATGAATAATTTCTTCAGTGCATTTCAGTAAGTTTCTTGAACCTGGTCAGTCTAGTTTACTAGCCAGCGGTAAGCCCTAAAAATAGAAGAGGTTTCGAATGAATCTAGCAGTTGCATACCGTAATTACAAAACAACTGCTACTGAAAATTCAAAAGCTTTGAAACCCATCATGCTATGTGAACGCATGGAATAAAAAGTTGTCATAAGTAGTGTTTCATTTAGCATAAATTTGAAGTGATAATCTATCCCGAATTTGAATTCTTCAATGTCACTTATGGACTTCAGATAATTTACAAGTCAGAATTTAGTGGTGTGTTCTATTCTAATAAACATCTTTTGTCCACAGTTCTAAACATTTTCCCATCTTGGTAAACTGTATACAAAGTAAAGACAATTTAATGAGATTTACACAACAGATCAAGAAACCTTAAAGGAGAAATTGAAAATACTACACAACTTTAAGTTAAGTCTATCTATTGCTTTGATCGTTTACGGTGAATAAAAATAATAGATACTTCTATTTCATTTCCATTTCAGCTTTTGTTTTACAATAAGGCTACTGATGAATAGTATTTCTCTAAGCTGAATAAAAATATTCGTAAAAATCATTGAATCAATTTCCCTGTCCGTCTAACATTCACAAAGACAGATATTATAGGTGTTAACCATTGGTATGAAAACACACACGTGTGCATGTGTGTACATACACACGAAGCAGCATTAGTAGTATATATGCGTCCTGTTCAACCTTTAAATCGAATACTTTCGAAATAACTAGGTGACGTTACTACGACTGTTGTCTTTCATTGTTGTGAGGGGAATAGTTTTCAAGTGTGAAATGACTTTCTTTATTTGATTTCAGTGAATTAGTTAACAGTATGGCTGGATAATGTTGGAGTGAATATTTAATGTTTACAAGAAATAATATTTCTATTCGAATGAACAATAAACTGTTGAAAATGTTCCTACAGTTAATTATTAAATGATTTATCTAAGTGAATATTTGCCAAGATTGCTAAATCATCACAAAATACATTAATGCATTATATTCCTTACAAATGGATAAAATAAATTCTTGTACTAGGCATATAAATTTAAGAAATCTTCTTTTCTCAATATTATACTTGTCAATAGCCGCACTGAATTTTTTAGATAGCTTTTATATAACGTGTGAAAACCCGATACAACTTATTAACTATGATACACTTCCTCATGAAACAAATGAAAATAACACTTTTCACCGGAAGCAGAAAATCATCCTAACCAATAACTTTCAGTGTGAAAACATACTTATCACCTATTGTACAGAGATATTTGGCAGTCTAATCAACTTTGTTGCAGCTAGTCTATATTTTACTACAAATCTGCATAGATTATTAATATTTAGTAATTCAAAGCAGCAGCAGCAGCAGAAGAAGAAGCTGAAATCATGTCCATTTCCAAGCCGTTATCTATCTACTGATGATCGAATCTCTTCACACGCATACTTTGAATTTTCAAGTCTACTGGCTGTTGTAGCTGGCATCTCTGGTTGTCTAATGATAATGACAACAACAGGTTTGAGAACTTATAAAGTGTTCATTTCTGATACAAGTAAAAGTTTTCCATTTGTTTCCAACTCGAATGCTACTCAATGGTATGTGGATTCAACAATGGAGAAACTCAAGCATACAAGCCGAATACTTTTGATTTTTGGATTATTTGTGATAAATATTTATGGATTGTGTTTGTCTAGTGGATATCCATGCAAATGGAATAAACTACAGTCTGATGAGCAGCTTGTTGAGAAGAATAGTTTCACAGATTCATTGGTCAATAGAAGGAAAGATCTACTATTTTGTTCTCATTTGACCCGTTTGATCTCATTATTGTCTTCTATATTAATAATTTCTGGTGGTCTAACTATACTTGGAAGTGTTTTGGAATCTGTTCAGTTATCCTACTTATTTTCAAATCTTTCTACTCCGGTAAGATTAAAAGTAAGAGAGATATTTTGTTTCTTCAATGGTAGTTCAAATATTATCACTGGTTTATTGTCTATTATTACCCTACAATGTTGTTCAATTCCCCTAGATAGTGTATTCAGAAGAGAACACTCTGTGTCGAAACTAAATAATTTCATTAGTGCTAAACATCGTTTACATTGTCCAACACATTTAATTGCACTTATTTCATGTTATATATCTATACCAGTACAGATCAGTTGTTTTTTAATTACTAAACTCGATACTTTTGTATTAAAAGTTAACAAATCTAATCATCAATTGAATATTAAAATAGAAAATTCACTAAAACTATTTCATCAGGGATTTGCTTTAAATTGTTTTTCCGGTTTAATTTCACTTCCTTTACTGTTTTTATTATTGGCTTGCATATTAATAGACTTATATGTACGTAACAAGCTTACATTCCTGTCATATATTACATCTAAAAATATTTTACAAATTGACAATCATAACTGCGATTCGAGGAAGTGTTTGGAAAATGATAAACTGCAATATTTCTCACCTAATAAAGACAATAATAATAATAATCAGAATTGTCAAACAAGAGTATCTTGTACACATTATTTACATTTACCGCTTCAACGAAATTTAAGACCATATAGTGAAAATGATACAATAAAACTTAGAAATTGTACAAATAGTGGATTAAATCAAAAATTATTATTAGTATCACCATCATCACCGTTATGTTCTTATCCTGAAGATCCATATTGTACAAGATCATCAGTTATGCCGAATTTCGATAACAATGAAAATATATGTATGCCTTATAGAACTTCATGCATCCAACCATCAAACAGTTTAAATCCAGCTTATCTTGAACTTGATTCAATTCGTCAAGACAATTCAACAATTAAAGCAATAAAAAGCAATGAAATAAATTTGAATCCAAATTATTTAAGTCAAGTTGTCTATCGTTGTTCACCAGATACTCCTCACTTAATATATCATTCATTCAATGAACAACAACAGTTTGCACATAGATATCCCACTGAAGCATGTGAATACATGAGTTGTGATTTACAACAACAACAACAGCAACCCTTGGTTACATTAATTCATCCTGAGGTTAACAAAGAAATTCATAATTTTAGTAATTTAACAACCAGTGAATTACTAAAACTGTTTACTGATACAACGGGTGAGGATTTCATTACATCAGTTTAAACAAAATACGTTACCGTCTTGTAAATTCACTAAAATATTCAACGTATAAGCCAGAATTCGGCTTTTATCCATTTATTGCATGCCAACTGTATAATAATAGGGAAAATCTGTCATTCATTTCTACATATATTTGCTGTGCTTTTTGTTACTTTGCGAATAAAGAATGTTTTCCCTCTAAACGACTTTTGATTTTAAATCTGATAGATTATATTAAATTAAAAGGTTACAGAGACTGACTGACTTCGAAGTGAAGAGATTTCGGCAAGCATAAATATTTATAGGCATAAAAAGAACGTAAACACCACAGCCATCAGTAGAATGTGGAAACAACTTTTGGACAGTGACTATTAGTGGAGTGGAGTAAATTAGTTACACTCTACCAAGAGTTCATCAGCTTGATTAACTGGTAATCTAGTAACTGGTAGTGTAACGACAGAAAAAAAACAGTATTTGGCGGCAAATTGATGAACGGTTATGGTGGAATGCGAAAACCTTCCACTGAAATCTTCATCTGCTTTGTATTTTGCTTCTTTTATCCTCCCCTTTCATGCTTTCTGTACTGCTTTCATTTCTCCTGATCGCAGCTTAATACGTCGCTCCACTATTCAATATTCCTGCTCACAATATACTAATAACAAAATCATATCAGTAAAACACACCCCGTAGTTTTTTCGCTGATATTTAAATTTCTTCTTAGAAAACACGAGTGACATATTGTTGACGTTCAGGTAAGCAAGTTTTGTAGGCGTGGAATTTCGGAACACTAAGTTTCGATCATTATATCTAATATATTGGATGTTGTTTTGTACGCTGACAGTCAAAATCTTGATGAGCAGCAGAATCAAAACTACTTTCACAAATAAGACTTCCAAACAGTGGCTTACAGGATTATGACGGATGGATTAACTGCAACGGATTATACTTTAGATAGCTAGATTTGAACCAATGAAAATGAGACATTACTCTTTTACGTAAGCAAACATTTTCTCATATGTTCTGCATTACAAATATTGTGTTTGTCTAAGACAGCATATATTTATGAAATATGAATTAACATTGACGTTGTTTTTTAAATAACCATCAGCACTTAGAAAAACATTCAACAGTTAGTTTCTTATCTTAAATTATAGTATGCTGTCTATACTGGTCATTGTACACGCATGGATTCGTATTGTTTTAAACAATGATGAAAACTCTTTTTTTCATTTTTCACTTAGAATAAACATTTAATTTATGTGCTGACACATATTAAACTTATAATATGGAAAGTATTCTGAATATAACCGATGAATATCAAGACTGAACAGGACAGATCAATGTTGATAATAATGTGTTGTTTTACGACTGCAATTTTGCTTGAATGAATTCAAGAGTACTCTGTGGATTGATTGCTTGATCTTGGAGTGTCTATGGGAAGCATGTTTTATTCTGTTTCATTCTTGCAGAGTGGTGATCACATCTCGTCTGGAATACTTTTGTTAGTTCTCATGTATTTTACGATTTTATTTGGCTAAAAACTTTGTTGTATGGAAAGTATTTTGTAGCTGAGACACTTTTGAACTGTATGGCTAACGAACCGCACTGCTGAGATAGTTTTGTGTTTTTCGTATAAGTTATTATTGTTGAAAAGTACCACAGGTTCTATCAATTTAAACCATATTTTATATCGTTGGAATATAATTTCTGACTGTGAGTGACTCGTAGAAATTCTGCAGGCTATGCAGAAGAAGTCATTTATTGGTTTCTTGCATTCAGAAAGGAATACTTGAGTTCCACTGACCACATTATAATGAGATCTTACTTCAGTGAATATACAAAAAGACAGATAACAGAGTCATTACGAGAAATAAAAGTTGTTAAGCTGTTGCTGTTAATTCATAATCCATTAGCATTTAGAGGGAGTGAGAACGAAATTGCGCTGAATGTGAGACACAGCAGTAAAACTATTTGAATTTGGTACCAGTTGCTTTGAAAGTTACAAAATCTTATAATTTCGTTTTGCTGATAACTTTGTGATTTTGAAAAACTTGGTTGTCATTCTAAAGCACAATCTGAAGCCAAATTTATTATATTAACACAGTCATTCATGACTGGCATCTTTCATTCTTTAGTCGAAACTATCATTGATGTATATACTATGAAATAGAGTCTAACATTATTCAAAATCAAAAATCACAGATGTAGATTTCAGTTATGCTTATTCCTGATGTCGAGGTTGTTGGTCGGATGTAACACTGAAATAAAATCTCAAAGTAGTAGGTAGAATAAAGTTATACCTTTTAGGAAATACTCTTTAACATGGTGAAAGTTCAGAAGAAGAATGGAACACTGAATATTAGGCAACCAAGCATACAAAATACAAGTTACCAGCAGAGATCACATAAACTGCTTACCATGATATTTTAGCTGGTAATTGGTCAGGCATAACTAACCAATTTGCGTGACAATATTTAACAACCATGTGAAACACATAAGACATCAGGGCATGAATTTATGCTTGCGAGTATATTTCAGGTTGTTCACTTTGTGTTTATGAAAAAGTTATTCTTCACAAAATGAAATGAGAAACTGTAAAGCTCACAAAATATTTTCTGTTTTACATCTTTATAATTATGTTTTGTTTCCTTTCAGATGACAAGAATAGAAGTAAGTAACATGTAGGGAGGAAGTACGACTGAAGCCGAGTTTTGGTATGATAAGAGTTTTTAATTCTGTCAGCAACAGATACTTGAATATTTATGCTGAAATTAATTTTCTGATCCAAACTAGATCGATTTCCGACACTCTTTAACCAGCATTACGTTTTCTAATTCACGCGTACCTGCCTACTAGGATTATGGAACATATGCCGAAGAGGTTGTATGCTACAGATTCAGCTTCGTTTAAAAGCTGATACAGAACACTGAATAAACATATTGGAATATTTTAAGGTGGTGAGCAGGCAAAGCACTTCATGATTACTTCGAATTAATGAAGCTGCCCTCTCTGAATAGTGAAGAGAGGATTATGTGTTCAAAAACCTTGATACCTTGATAAGTTCCGATTGCTTCACTTCAACTATTGGAAACTTAATTCCATTTCTATTACGCAATTTGGCGTTTAAACCTATCAAAATTCGTAAAAACTCTAATTAATACCTATGTTATCAGTGAACATCATCTATTTTACTGGTTCACTAGTTTACTAGCGGACCTAAGTCCGGCTAAAGAGGGAAGCTTAGGCGTGCGGTCATCATCACGCGTCGGGCTCTCAGTTGGAACCTGAATGGGAAACGACGAGTTGGATGTCCCAGGGTTACATAAGGAAGATAGAGGCTTATAAGCATTCATGCTGTTAGCTGAAAGGGACTTACAAGAGAGAACAGAAGTGTGTCGTTGAATCCCTATGTTCCGCTCGGAACCCAAGTGAATAATAATGATTAGTAATAAAATCCATCCCTAGATAATGGTTTGAGCCCGCGTCTGGCCCTCTTCTGGTTTCTGTATCCAGCAGATTGAGTCTCTGCCTTGTTGAGATTGAAGTAAAATCTACCAAATTTTTGTTGTGTCTTTCTGATGAAACCCATGCACTTGGGTGCATTTCCTTATGTCTGTACACTCTACCACTAATCATCAAATCACTGAATGTACAGAAGTCTGCAAAGCGTTGTTCATTCTCATTTATTGCACCAAGCACCTCTCGAACTATGATGAGTTCTGTTTTTGTGTTGTCTGCCCGCTGTTCAACATTCACATCTCCTGATCAGCATTTGGATGTTGCCATCTAACTTGGGTCATGTCCATTACTGTTTGCCGTTGTCTGTAGAATTCTCACTTCTTCTCTTGGTTTACGTCATTTCTGGGAATATAACATTAGAAAATTTGCAGCAATTTTACCTTTTGGGCTGGATTTTGCTGTCATTATCTTGAAGGAAATTGGTTGCTACTGCATAAGAGCTTTAAATACTGTTGATGACTTCGCGATACTCACTGCCTCAGTGTGTTCATAACTCTCTGCCTGGAGAGTGGTATAGATGATTGATTTTTCAGTTAATCATTTATAGAGTCCACTTACATTCCAACTGCTATCGCAGATTCCATGCACTTCTGTACTGTATTTTCTCACTTATTTTTCAATTTGATTAGTCTTCCAAGCTTCGGACGTTGTGAGAACATTCCATAATCCCAAGCTTATATTTGCTCTCATTGAAAGAAAACACGTCGGCCTACTGTCTTCCCGAAGGCTTTCACAAGCCAGCAGGATCTTGTTTTCCTGATTCTGAACTTTTGCTGTGTTTTGAATTTTTTGTAATGATTAGATTGATCTTCCAGGGACAGGTTTCTAGCCCCACGCCCAAACTTCTTTCTCTTTCTGGGTCTATGAGAAACTAGTAAACTAGGTGAGGTTATGAATAATAAGAATAGTATAAGCAATCCAAATCGTGGGAAAGTTACATTCTTCAGAAAATAGATATAATAAATATCTGTGGAAAACGAGGTTTTCAAATCACAGTGGATATATGCCTATGGGAAATTGGATAGTAACTCTGTTTTATAAACCTCTTATCAGAAAAGTCTTACTCCCAAATATAATTTCCTAATAACCATTAATCACAAAGCAAATTTTAGTCAATAACCGTGAACACATATATTGCAATCACCTAATTCTTTAGTTAAGTTGCAGCAGTTTGGTAGTTATTTCGTAATAGTTTTGTACATTAAAATGTTAATATGCTTTCCGAAATCTCAGCTCTTTAATAAATCCATACTTGTGTATTCACTCGTTTACCCACAAAGAGCATTTATTAAGATCCTGATTAACATATCAATATACGGAAGAAATTTAATGCTGCTTATTAGAATCAGGATAAGTGTGTGAATAAAGTTTGTACAAGTACAATATCATAGAGGCATATATTTCAAATTTTATGATGAAGATATCCTGCGCTTATTTAGAAATTCTGTTTTATTTCGAAATTTAATTCTTTTAGTGGATATGTTTCTTCACAAAAATTAATCATCTATACCACACCAGTATCAATGAACTCTAAGGCTTTACTAATTATGATTCATCGAGTCTGTTGGATTTTGGCTGAAATCAAGCAGAAAAACAACTACTGGAACAGTTTACAGATCGTTCATTTAGTAAAAATACCATGATCTTTGCTTAACATATTTTGCACAATATTTTCATTAAAATTGTAAATTCACATCATCAAAAAAATATTCATTAACTTCCTTTAGCATTTTTTTACTTTTCTTACTTTTTGTGGTGTTTTGAAAAAGGCGACCGGTTTCTCTTGCTACAACTTACACCAGTGATTCAAGTGTTCACACTGACTTCGGCTAACATCGCACCACACACTGTTCAAAGACATTCTTTTCAGTGGCATAATTCATATGATATTCTACATAGTGGACAATATACTGAATCCTTCTTGCTAAAAACAACAAGGGTCTGTGTACTAATTTTCCAGTGAAATTCGGTATTTACTGAGCCTCACCATTTGTGGGTATAAACAGGGTAATAAGAAAGGCAGTCATTGTTGTATTGAGAGGTTTTATTCAGTTATTATGGTTAACAAGGAGTGCGGTTGCGATGAACCATCAACTAACACATCAACTCTGATATGTCATGCTTAGGGTAGATAATTCTAAAATTGAAGTAGAAACTATTTTCGCTATAAATTAATTATGATAATTATTGCATAAATGTCAAAACCAAGTTTAGATTATTTTTTGTTTTTGAAAAGAATTAGGCTGTGGGGGATATGGCATTTCTGTCATAAAAAGTTTTGCATTTCCAAATGAATAAACAAATAAAATGATATAGCATTTACTCACGCTCCGACATTTAGTGCTGATCAGTTTACAAAAGTAAATAAGTAAACCAGAGTTTACGGAATCTCAGTTTTATGTTTTAAAATTCAGTCGTAGTTCTTCTGTATGGGGCAGTTTTAAGTTGTTAGTTGAATGAATTAGAAAAGGCAACAAAACACGTGTAGATTGTTGGTTTTTGATAAGTGTATCAGTTATACAAACGGATTAGTGGTTATCGCACCTAAGTTGACAATGTCAGTTGACAGGGGGATGTAGAATTCAGGTCAACTTTGGCCTTTTTTCCGTCATTCTTATTCAGACAGTTTCGATTCCATCTAATATGAAGTGTCTCTGATCTGAAACATTCTTTGTGCTTCTGTAGTTTCTTCTGATGGATTTCAATGTCATCAAAATTAATCTCGTGGTCTGATTCTATGTCTCCTTTATAGTTTCATTGAATTTTTTGGTTATCAGATAGAGGTGTTCACTTCTTCTGACGTTGATTTCTCCAGAGTTTTGTCCAATTTATAGTGCATTATATTCGAAGCATTTTATTTTATAGACACAGTTAAATTATGAATCCTTTAGAATTTGGTCTTTCTCATGAACGCTATTACCTTTTAGTGTGCCTGATGTTCTGAAGAAATCTATTATGTTGAATAAATGTTGAGTATTCTTCTGATCTCTCTTAATGTGTTTGATTTCTATGGGATAACAGCTAACATGGTTATCCTTTCTCAGTATGTGTTCAGCTATATATTTAATGTAGTTGCTGTTGATAATGTGAGTTAAATTCTTTGGATAGTTATTTTTCGTGACAATTTCGGTAGTATTTGATATTTCTTATTCTCACTTTTTGCATTTAAAAAAATTAAAGTTTGCCATCCTAAAAAGACTTGAGACAAGAAATGTATTCGTGCTTCTGAGGTATGTGGAAAGTCTGTCTTGCCTTTCAATATGGATATATAAAAAGTACTCATTTTCTTTTCGTTTAACTGGACAGTATACAAATAAAAACTCTCCACTATCCGATTCTAATCCTCAAGTGAATCTAATGATAGGCGAATGACTGTACAGTTTCTTCAGAAATGAGTGGGGTTTGTATCATTTTAATACTTCGAACTAACCATACACGTATCTTAGCCGTATACATAAGTTTAATTGTATAATTATGACAATTATTGTTTTCTATTTAGTATTTTGAGTAGTAATTGTGAATATATCAGTATCATAGGAATAAGAATAATTTCATCACGAAATCGAAGCTAAACTTTCAAGTTATGAAGCAGATTTACTGACCAATTAGCATACAGAAACAGATGTCGAGTGCTCTCTGATTTTCACCTGTTAATAAACTGATATAGATCCGTGATTAAAACTTCTAGAACATCACTGTTTGAATAAAGGAATGAATTTAGCTAGTCACATTTACTACATGTTGCAGTTATGAATGCTGTGCACTGCCTCCGTTTGCTGTTGCTCTTGAAGACTGTAGAAAAAGAAAATCGAGTTCTGAGATTTAGGTGGATTTCCTCACTGACTGACATCAGTCTTATAACCAGTGAAAATCGAGAAGCAAGGGCAAGGTACTAGCTCTGGTTTGAATCCCTTTATAATTTGCTCACATATGGAGTCATCGAGGGTGAAACACAAGACTTTCAGATTTTTTAGGCGAAAATATTATCATTCAGGTCCTGGGCTGGATTACAATGAATTTTACTCTCCATCAATTCACCATAAACACTGACACCCTTGTTTAGTATAACTGGTATCTATCCTGTCACTCAGGTGACAGGTTTGAATTCATAGTTTTTTTCTGTAAAAACATTTGAGAATAATACACTCGCTTCGTAAAGTAAGACTCATCGATTGATATGTTATGGGGAAAGATTCCGGAAAAGACTAAGACTAAGATAAAATGGCTACGCTAGACGATATTGCTTCACAATGAAACCTTCCCCGCATTCATTTGGGTACACGCGATTTGAATGCAGTTGTTACTGGGATACAGAATACATGAACAGGCCGGTTCCATTACTGCTCATGTCCATATTAAATAAGACCATGCAAATCTTATTTGTCTTATTCTTCACTGCGAAACTTTGTTTCGTTTTGATCACTTCTCCATCGATAAGTCATGTAATCCAAAACTAAGAGATATAAAAGACAATCTTCTAATATAAAATTCAATTTCACGATTTATAAATGAACTAATAATATGCTGGACATGACTCGAAATCACGTTTTTAATAAAGAAATAAATCAGTTTAATTTAAGCTTCGTTTACTTTTAATAATCACTCTCACATAACTGTAAATTACGACTTTTACTTTAAACCAATGCAATCTTGCATGAAAATATAAATTTTTCTTCCATTATTCCAAAGTAATCTGTAAACACCGTTTTCGCTTTGAACAGGAAATGTTGAACAACATAAATCTACTTTAAGTTAATTTTGTATTTGCTGTGGAGTGATTATAATGAAGCGAAATGTGCTTTGACAGTGTCCGAGGATTAACAGCTGTTATTCGTAGGATGGTGACTAGTAGTGGATTCGAGGATGTGTAATTGGTCTTTTTGTCATTCGTTGAATGGATGTGTCTGCAATCCTTAGTGAGTGATGATGTTCCCACTGAGACTAAAACTCAGCACCCACGAAAGCAGCCTCTTGTGAAAAGGATACCAGTTATTTTCTGTTCAAGTAAGTTTGATATTCCCAATAGAACCGAAACCAATCACTGATGTCTGCACTTACATTCCTCTGACGACTCCCAAGTAGGATGGGATGCACAAAGTGAGTTTCCTTGGTGAGTCACCATCCACCAGATAACGTATAACCAGCAGTATACATTCACAAAATTGTTAGATAAATCCAAGAAAATGAGACTGAGTGTGTTAAGATAAATATCGTTTTGAATGCCTATCGCCTCAGCTCTGTGTAGTGGATAAATAGGAAGTTTATTGGAAAGATTCAGTGAGATACGATTAATTACCTTGAAAGCTCCCGTCTTCTACACTACGTAGCCACTATCAACAAATGAAGCTACGTATTGTTTTTGTCTGTCCTTTGCCAAAACACAATGGGAGATGTTCAGTAACACGTTGGCTAGGCTGTCTAGTAGTATGCCCAACATAACTGTCACTACAGGTGAAGTTGAACTGATAAATGTACATAGATGTGACAAAGCTGTCTAGCTTATCTCTCAATAGCGTCCCAATCATTCATCGGCTAGAAAATAACAACCATAAGTTTACTGCATAAAACGTTCTGCATAAGCTCCTGGAAAGTCTCTGGAATAAAATCTCACTTGATAAGTCACTATTAAATTGTAACTTAATAAATAGAGGTTTGTTACGTGCGGGTTTTCTCTCCATCGTCTTCATATGTTTCTTTGTGAAACCACTCGGACAGCCCGTCTCCGTCAAGGAGTCATGAATATATTCAAATTCCTATTGTAAGTGGTCATCCGTACATATCTTTCTTGTTCTTCTCGTAAGGCATTTAACAACATTTCTTTTATATTTAATGGGCAAGTAATTAAGGAGGTGTGTGTATTACCCTTTGAATGTGCTTTTTCTATACACGCTTCTCACAAGTGAACCATCTTCTCGCCTACTTATGAAGAAGTCCAAAAAATGTGGTTTACTATCCTGCTCCTTTTCGCAAGTAAAAGTAAGGGAAGGGTAGATGTTATTCAATTTCATTAATAATTCGTCTATGTTTGCATTTCCATCAACTAAGGTAAACGTATCATCGACATAATGGCAATTCATATCAAACTCCTTGATGATGTTTTTCAATTTCCCTTTTTCAAGTTTTGAAAGGAAGTAGTCAGCTAATACTGGGCCTTTGCACAAAGAAATTGTGCGGCATAGAATTAGTGATGTCTTTGATTTTATTTCTAAAATACCCGAAGCTGATGTGAGAGATAAACGCATATTATCCATGGATGTATCATCACTATTCAAGAATGTACCACTTATCGAAACGGCTGATTACATTTATCAAGAAATCACCGAAAGGCAATTGAACTTAGGAACTCTCTTCAAAGAATAACTCCTTAAATGCACAAGGAATGTGTACTTTGTATTCATTAATTCATATTATCGACAAGTAGATGGAATACCTACGGGTTCACCATGAGGCTTAATATTAGCTGTTCTAAATTTTTACTATGGGAATATTTAATATTATTAAATATCATTTCAAGGGTATAGCTGTGATAAATTGCAAAGAAACAAATTTCATGGTTTCTGTAACACTACTAAAACAGTATTTCAATAGTTTACTTCAGAATTTGTAAATATTCCACATCAGCTTGCATTCAAAAAGTAAAAAATTACATCTACTGTTAATCGAAATGTTACTTCAGTTGACATGGATAAACTAGGGAGTTTAAAGCTTTTGAA
Source organism: Trichobilharzia regenti (assembly GCA_944472135.2). NCBI lineage: Eukaryota > Metazoa > Platyhelminthes > Trematoda > Strigeidida > Schistosomatidae > Trichobilharzia > Trichobilharzia regenti. The sequence goes on from OX235265.1 coordinate 51,306,616, forward strand.
CTCTAGTTAATAAATATGCTGTCATGTGGATGCATAAGTCTGTGAGTTGGCTGCCAAGGAGCTTCACTTTACAAGTGTTGGTTTGCAAGGATTCTATTAATTTCAAGTTAGGTCATTAACTGACATCAGGTAGATAGCCATTGGAAACTGCGCAGTAGTGCACAGGTTGTCCGTCCTAGCCTGATGCGCTTAAGAAAAACTGATCCATGACGGCACCAGTGATTGAGCCCAAGACCTTCACGTTACAATGGAATCCAATTATAAGTATGCAGACCGTAGATGTTACGAATTCCCTAGAATACTTTGAGCTACGGCTCATACTGAATCATTATGCATTACTTGAAACAATTATACCGTGTATAAGAAAAATCTAAAACAAGATTTTCCTGAACATTTCTCTGTGTAAGCCACAGCTTCTTCATCAGAATTACTTGGATTTTACTAACCATAAAAATCCGGCTTACCATTCAACTACTGGGATATATTCCGGTGGCTGACCTGTGAATTTGATTGGTTTCAAGTTATATCATGAGCTGACATCACTTAAAGAACCACTGACATGTGTACATATCCACCGCCCCAAACCGCTGAAAAGGAGTGGTCATCATCTATTGATTTCCATTTGAGCTATGAGCTTGTGCACTCAGTAAAATAATTATTTTAGCAGGTTTTGGTTGACTTGTATCACCAGCTGCAAACGATTCCCATCCTATATTTAGGCAATATGTAGAATAGAAGCTGGAAGAGAAGTATTTAAACAGAATTTTTGTTTCTACATAACTGTCAACTCAAAGAAATTAAAATAACCAGGTGAGTGAACATTTACCTTCCTGGTTAACGTATAACCCTTATCAAAATACACAACAATTCAACCGAAACAACTGTCAATAAATTTGACTTTTGCTCTCTTTTAAAACAAAAGGAATGAAAATAAAAATAAATTGACATTATTCAGTGATTGCTATATATATCAGTGTTCATTTTACCTTCACAAGGGTAGAATAACGCGAATTTCGTGAATAAGTGAACTAATAACACTGTTTACAAGGGTATAAAGATAATATCAAATCTACCCCCGAATTTATACCTTATAACCTACAGCATTCCTTGTTGATTTTATTATATTGTTGCAATATAGACCAACAGGAACCCTGTTCATTCAGTGGTATACTAACTTGCTATAGCATTTTCATTAAAAGAATTACAGTTTCCCCGATTCCCTTGAAAATTTCTATAATTGCTTCGAGCCTACATTGTAAATGCAATTTTAAAACCGAAGTTCATTCTACTTAACAATATTCTCATCCGCCCTTTTCTCTTCCCTTATTTTCCTACATCATGTTTGAGATAGTGATCAATGAACAGTTTGATTTAAGCTGACAAAATTTTGTTCCTTTATGCAGTGTTACCTTTTGTGTAAATATGTATAACAAGTACGGATACGACTAGAATGTCCATAATGAGTGTTGGGCAAATACATTACAAATTACAGGTAAATTATGTCACCTTATTGTTACTTGGAAATTTATAATAGGGAATTAATTGCTTTAAATATAATAAAATAATAAATAGATTTTTCACACCGTCACATGGTAAACAGTATGCATTTCGCACAAATATACTTCATAAAATTAGTCACACTTTTCAACCGATTCTTCAATAAATTGAAGGAACTACAAATCGAAAAGAAAAAGTTATTTCTGGGTTAAAAAATAAATTTCACGAAAACTTTGAGGAAACAACTGATTCACCAGCTACAGTAAATCACCAAAGTATGAACTCATTCAGTTTTCACTAACGGGATCACAGATTCATACTGGAAAAAGTGAAATAATGATATCATTTAATCTATGAAAACCAGAGAAATTGTTCCGCCACAGTGACTATATGGTCAACGGTCTTGCCTAATAAGGTGAAATTTCTGGTTTCGATCCTCGGTGGGATCTTGGATAAGCGCTGTTGAAAAGTTTCGAACTGGGATGAAACAGCTGTCCATTACTTGTCGTTTTCAGTAACTTTCTAAATGAAATCGACCAGTGAACTAACTTGAAATTGTTAAAGCTTTAAATGAAAGTAGACTAAATGAGGCATCATCGATAAACCAATTGAGGACATACTTTTCATTAACTACTCTGATTAAATCCTCTTAATTTACTTAGAACGAAAAAGTGATGTGTAGTAAAACAATAAAATATTAAGCATATCTCCAGTGACAAGAAGATTTATATGATTTTCCCCTAATGTTTAGTATTTTAAAGACATATTTGCTCTATTCTCAATGAAATAAGTCAATAAATAGTGATTGAGAATTAGAAATCAAGTGGTTTAGATTATAGGTGCTTTGGAGCTGTGACAAAGAGAATGAAGTGATTCTTCAGCACAGTAATGTAATTCATCCAATTAAGAAAGGAGAACCTTTTTTTCCTGGATAGAAGTGACTAATTTGAAGGAAATATTTTCAATAAAGATATAGACTGAAAATATTGAAGGAAGAAGGAAAGGAATCTAGTAATTAAAAGACAGTCTACTTGAACTCTGTTGTGACCACGTTTTCATTTCACTACCAGTCAGTATTCGTTACATCGGCAATAGTCTACTAACCCAAGGCTATCTCAAATAATCGAATTTGTCTCTGGAGTGAAAACGATAGTCATCTATATATATATATATATATATATATATATATATATATATATATATAATTAGCACTTCAAATACAACGTGGATTAAATTCTTCGAAACAGTCTGTGTCTACATTAAAAAAGCTTTATGAACTCAATAAAGCATTGAAATTATCTAAATGGAAGAGCAGTTAAAGTCGTCTGACTGATGTCATTCCCTCTTTTGAGGTGAAGGTTCTGATATTAGAAGCTACTAGATAATATAATATGAGTGTTTAGTTTTGTAACCAGAAGAGACCCCTTTCTCCTGCATATCATCTCGCAAAGGTGTGATTTATGTCACAATTTTAATCCTATTTAAAACCTGTGACAGTAATGGCCTGCATCAGTAGAAATATCATAAAATATGAATTTGTAATTTTTTCAACTGTAGTCGATTGCACAAATATAAGGCATGCACAGTTGCCATACATGGTGATCTTAGCTAGGTCATTGTCATTAAAGAAAGATTTTCGAAAAAGACAAATCTTTATAATTTGTTCATTTCGTTGATTGGTCACGCGTCGAAGCAGCATTAGCAAAGAAAGTAAATGATTCATAAAGATTTTCGCTTTTAGACAGAATTATGACGTTCACGTTTTCAAAAAGTTGCACAGTACTAAGACGTTTTTCGTCATCAATTCTGTTAAAAGTTATTTGTCTTAAATGGTCTAAAAAGATTTTAGACCTCTGAAATTTAATATCTGTAATACTCAGTGAGTGAGTGAGTGACCGGTTTCAACATAGAACTTTGCAAATATATGCAGCAGTCCAAGTTGCCACACTCCATGTAACAGACGAAGCAACATAAAAGAGAGATTCAAAAGAGAGGTAATAAACACAAATGTGAAGTAAAAGGAATAATAAAATGGAAGGACAACAGAATTTTATTGAATACAATATATCATAAAGAGTGAATGCATCTGCACCAGTCACTGAGAACAATTTTGAGCCATATCGCCAAGTGTCTCCAGCCATCGGTTTTCACCATCCTCAGGACCCAAAATAGGAGGTGTACACCTACCTACGTGACTGGCTTAAATTAACTGATGTGGATTTTATTGAATGATGAAACCATGTTTTAGTTTGTTCACCACTAGTTCTTTTCCAACCTGATACATTCTATGTCAGTCAGCTAACATTGCCCGTCGGTCGAGGAAGCAATGTCTAGGCATGCATGCGAAACGTATTTCCTAACCATCTCAGTTGGTGTAACTTCACATTTATGTCGATTTAAATCCCCTCCTTACTTAGCACTCAAGGCCTAAACTCAGTATTGCTCACCTTATTATACCACTTAACACGAGGGATAGATATCAGACACCTGTGATCAAAGAGAGCTAGCCGGCCTGTTCTTGTCTTCCGCTCTCAATGGCTATCTCTCAAAGTCATGAAGGAGGATGGAGCGAACTGCTGAGCAGTACACACGTCCTTTGTTAAACATCCGGATATCCCATCTACGCCAGAGATGGAGTAAGTTGGCAGATACTAAACGAGCTTCCTGCATCTATGCTGAGATCTCGTCAGCGATCAGCCCTCTGGCGTTGACTGATGCAACTATCCAAATAAATGAAGTGGTCAACATGCTATGCCGTTTCCCTCCCTCTCTTTAAGCTAGTAGTCGATGTAGTCCAGTGCAGTCTTGTAGCATCATCTTAAATTTGACAAAAGCGAATCGCATGCCAAACATTCGAAGATTGCTGCTCAGTTCAAGGTGTTCGAAAGACTCTGCTCTATTTTTTCAGCATCTTCGCCTAGAAGGACTATATCATCTGCATTTTCTAAGTCAGCGAGATTATTTCCTGCTAGTAAGTCAATCTCTGAGTCGCTGAAGTCAGTAGTTAGGGTTAATTCTACTAGTACATCCATGATGAAATTAAACAGAAATGGGGACAGTGGGGATCCCTGACAGACACCACCAGTTCAGATGACAACTAGTAAGCTATTATCTGGCTGCATGAGTTCGAGTAGAGTGCCTTAATCAGTGCAATGTATTTTCTCGACGTTTTCTTCACAGTCAAACATTGCCGTAGTGCCTCTCAGTTGACGGAATCGACAGTCGCTTTCTGGTCAAGAAATATGCCGGTAGGAATGCCTGTGTTCTAGAATATGTTGAAGGGTGAAGATATGATCAACACACACTCTTCCTGGCTTGAAACCTACCTGGTTCGCTCGTGTTTGTTCCTCCCATGGACTGCCTGATCTCCGCATTATTATTGACCTATTTATGACTTTAGATAACATATGAGTCAGGCTAATCCCCTTGTGATTATTACAGGAAGACTTGTGTCTCTTCTTGTATATCGGGATAATCAATGACTTACGCCGCCAACCAGATGGGACTTCATCTGACTCTTAGAAACTGCCTAGTACCTTAGTTAACACAGACAGCAAGCTGTTTCCATCGCCCTTCAATACCTCTGGAGTCATTCCATCAGTTACTGCTGCTATGCCTTGTTTCAGATTAGTGACATCCTGAGTAACCTCAGTTAGAGACGGAGGACCTGTATCTATATCCCATTCAGGGAGGTGTTGGATTTTCGGTAACTTGACTGTGGCTGTAGACCATTTAGACTGCTCCTCAAAGAGTTGTTTTCAGAGTTCCGATCGTATATCCTGGGAGCTAACTGTGGTGCCATTTTTGCTTGGAGATTGTTTCACTTATCATTTGCCTTTTACCACCTGTTTCCCTGATAAGCCTAAATAGTTGTCTGATTCTATTCATCGCCGATGTCTTTTCCATCTCTTTTGTTGCATACCACTGTTCATGGTAGTTGCGAAGACTACTTGTTAGTTAGCGACCAAGCGCATGATCTGGGGTTCGATCCGCTGCCGACCCAAACCCGATATCAATGGTTGGCCTGCGAAATTCAGACTACCGGTATCACATGCTGAAAACTCCAGACTTGTATCAAAAACACGGTGTGGAGTCAGGCTATAATCAAAATAAATAATAAATAAATACTAGTAAAGACATAAAACATTGTTTGAAATTTGACTGAACACTAGTGAGCGACTACTGTAGTGTGTCCAAACCTTCGTTTGGTGCAGACTGAACTCTGTCAGTCAAGTTTGCATGAGTTGCTTCAAGGTTGCAGATAAGCCTTACTGACAAGGACCAACTAACCAGAAACCTGAGTTCAAGGCTCCCTGCACACTGCCTACTACCACCTAATATCGAAAACTGTTTGAAATTTCAGAAAAAATGTCGTCCCTAAACAGATTTCGAGGTATCAACGTGATATTTTGATTAATTTCAGTTATCCGAAGTATGAAGTCATACCACTTATATATTTATAACTCTAAAAAAGTAAGGGTTGAATCGATTGACGTTTGCATTGCTTATTATTGCTTAAAATTCACTGAGTTTTTTCATTGTCCCCTAACTCCGATACTTTCTAAGAATTCTTCACTTCCTTACTATAGTATATATATATATATATATATATATGTAATGATAAATCCCATCTCTTCTGTGATTTTATTTAATGGATAATGACTAGCAGTGGAATCTAGTAGGTGCATTTCGTCAATAGACGTGGAACATTTCGGTCCAATCAATCAGTGGGAAAACAACTGACTTGAGTAGATATTTCTAGGACTGTCCATCTCTTTTTTTCTTGAATACCTTTAACAATTTAACAGCTTCTCTCATGTCTTAACAGTATGAATACATTATATAGCATTTGAAAGTTTCAATAGATTAGATTAGCTGTTAGTCTGTGGGCGCACACCAGCATTTTCCATTCTATAAAATTATTGTTTTTCATTCATTGGGAAATACAAAAACCTTTATTATCATGAAAATTATTGTTCATTACTATCAATAATAACTCATTAATAATAACGGTCAAAAATGACTCGATGTAATGACAAGAGTCGGTCGTAAATTTATAGTTGCCACTTTGCTTTTCAATAAGATATTATATAATCTCTAAAATGAAATGCACGAGTGAATTGTTAAACGTTTGTAACTCAAATCACGAGAAAAAAATTAATGTCGCCCTTACAAATATTCCTAAAATGTCTCGATACTTATTAGCTAAGAGATCACATGCGAGTTAGTGAGTAATGACAAAAGCTTCAGTTTTGGTTGTTTTTTTGTAAAAGATTCATTGTAAAATTATGTAAAAGCTTCCTAGTTTAGAAGTTTGCTTTAGATACATAAGGCTTTCTATCTCTTCTAGATACCTTCTAATGTATTTCATTTTATTTGCAATAACACATTCGCCCTAACCTTTCTTTGACGCTTATCTAACTCAGTTGGCTTCTACTGTGTCATTAATTAAAACGTTACTCGTGAAGGCTAATAAAATGAATGATAATTAATTTCCTCCTAGTTTGGAGGTCTTCAGCAGTATGCACCGAAGACCTTCTGGTTACAGAGTGAGTTGGTAAACCTTTCAGACACTAGCACTCAATTCATTGGCCCATGAATTCCAACCTCTCCCAGTTCTCGATATGCAGCGAAACCTATAGCTAGTGTCATAGGCAAGTAACTGCTCTTTTTTTTTGCTGACTTGATTGTGATAAGAAGTAGCAACTAGTGGGGTCCCCTATCACTCATTAAACTCCCGAAGATACTTTGTAATGAGTAAGCAAACAAAAATTGTTTATACGGTTTTATTCCTGAAATAATACTTTTTCTGGTTTCAGCGTAGGTTTCATCACGAGGTAGAGAATCACTGGAAATCGAGAAGGATCGAAAGACTGTTTAGTCTAAGAATAAGACTGTTTAACAGTACACCTTGACAACCCCACCACAGATAGAGCGGAACCATTTAACATTTAGCCACTTGATGCGTTCTCGACGACCAGTGAATTCTAACTCCTACCATTTGGCAATACAGTCCTCCTGCCAATTACCGCCACTGAAGAGCTTCCGTTTCCCTCTGATACTGTGGACCCAAACGGCTCCGAGTTCTCCTTACAACTTAAGAATATTCATCCAGTAACCATTAATGAGCTGGCTAAGCTACCCTAGTAACTTGAAGGTCCTGAGTTCGACCTCTGTAGGAATCATGGGTGCATACTAGTACAGAGTCCCAAAATACGATGAAACAGATGTGCTTAGTTTTCAATGATTCCCTAACTGATGTTGGCTGGTGTTAAAACCTGAACTTTTCCTGGTTATTTATTCTTCGAAGACTTGAACTTATATAAAAGTAAAAATGTTCTTTTGTTCCAATCGTATAATAAAAACCCTCATAGCCTGTTACTACGATACACCATAAATGACAAAATTCAAGTTTTGATGTCTCAAGGATCCCAAGGTAACTACTCTATTTAAATTGTACACGACTTCATTTAATATCAGTGCTTGTCTGTTAACACATAGACACTAATTGTATGGAAGCATAGACTAAGCTGACTCCAGATTCCAGTGACTCTGTTGTCAGCAACGAATTGTGATTATAAAAATCATTCATCTGGATAAAATAAATTTATTTACAAATATCTGTTACTTGCAAAAAAAAACTATTATAAAAAATATTTTGTGTACATCTCTCCAAAAGAATAGGTCCACTTCACCACTACGCGATTAACAGAAACAAATCATTCTGTATGAATGTGTAAATTAATTAGGTACAATAGAATGTAAAAAACCAAAGACGAATAAATTACGGACGATGTTCTTTCAATTAGTTAATCTTAACAGCCTGAGAATATATACACAGTGGGATAGTTTAGTGAAGTTAAAAGAAGCTTAGCTATTGGTAATACAATGATGAAGTAAACCTGTTCAGTATGTATAGATTGCTTCTGGCCACTGTTTATCCTTAGTCACATCAAATCTTCATTCATGAATGTCACTACATAGGAATAGAATGCAGTACCAAAGCAGTAATCATTTCTTTTAGGCAGATATAAATTGTAATGGTAATTTTACTTTCATACAGCCAACAAGATCTTTGTTCTCCATTTCAAGTTTAATTGTAATATGAACGTCAAGTTTCTAAGAAAGAATAAACAAATAAATGGAAATGAATATGAATTATTTTCTCACTTGATATCTTTAAAAAATATATGAGAACAATGTTATTAAGCAAAAATAAACTAATACAAATTATTGTATTATTATGATTCTTTTGGGCTCCGACTAGAAAATATGGCCTCAACAGCACGCATCCGCTTTGTCATATTCTCTGCTGTCATTTCAAGCTGGTCCCACTATTGCCCATAGTCACTGATCTCATCCTCACACAATCTACTCCGTGTCACACTCGGACGTACAAATCGTCGTTCACTATTCGGGTTCCAATAGAAGGTTTGTCTGGAGTCCGATGTCGTCCAACAATCTCCTCAGCGTGTATCCTATCCATCCATATCCATCTCCTTCGGTGTAGGTGTTGAGCAATGGAAGCTTGGTTGATTTGTTCTCACAGTTTCTCATTGCCAATTCTTCCTGGCTGGCCATTTCATCTTCAGTATGGAGCCAGTGAAGGCAGCTGTAGATTAACATCTTCACTAGCCTGTTGGAAATGCTCCTTGTGATGCTCGAACCAAATTCCCGATCTATTGAGAAGAAATGACTCACTTGACATTTGAGTTGAAAGTTCGAATCTTGTTCTGTATATGCTGGGTGCACAAGACTTACAAACTGATTTCACAGTGTTGAAGGTGTATTTTGCCTTTCCCATTCTGGCTAGCTTTGACATCCTCATCCGTGATGTCCTCCTGTAGTTGAAACGATACTTCCTAGATAAGTGAAGGAAGTAACCTCACTCAAATTTCTCCTGTTGATAGTGATTGGTGTTGGTTGTTATTGTTGTTGTTGTTGGTTCCTGGTTATCTTCATCACCTCCGTCTTCTGTATGTTCACCTGAAGTCCTGTCTTGGCTGCTCGTTTCTTCTTCTAGATTCTTGGTTTTCGCTTTTAAGCCATCAACTCGCAGACCATTAATTTTAGGGATTGTAAATTTAAGAAATTTCACCTATATTCTCACTCATATAAACGAAAGGTTATACTGAAGCACGGCATTATACAATTCAAGTGGTCCAGAAACTATGCAACAACTACTCTATAGGCGTGAACTCATAAAAGCACAAGGTTCAACTTGTATGGAACTCAATGAATCACGCCTATTTACATTATATTGATTCAATAATCAGAAATGACGGATAAAAGTAACATCAATGGCACTGTTGAAAGCTTTTTGGTTTGGACCTGTATAATCCATTCAAAAACATTAAATTCACATGAGAAAAAGAAGCAGATAAGCAAGTTACTCTTTATAATATCATAATCAAGAATACAAACGCAGGAAATCTGGAAACCCAGGTATACAGACGATCAACACACAGAGATCAAGTAGTCAGTTATGACAGTAATTATCCAATTATCCACAAATGAAACTGTGTTCAGATGGTGTTTACTAGAGTTAAAACACACTGCAGCATTCCTGTCCTAAAGACAATCGAAGGAAAACATTTACTAACTAACTTCAATAAAAATGAATACTCATACAATTTCATTAAAACATGTGTAAACTCAAATGGAAGTACCAGCAATAAGCGATTCACGAAAACCCCAAGAAAATTCATTCTACTATATGTAGCGAATATTTGTGAAATAACTTCTGGAATAATCAAACCATTCGAAATAGACATAGCACAGTCTGTTGATTAAATCCTGCGCAGAGCAAAAGGCCTAACACTAAGAAAAGACAGGATCAGTACCATCTACAAAATAAACTGCATAAACTTTGTCAAATACTACGTTGTTCAGAGTGGCATCCTCTTCGACTCAGAAACCAAGAAAATAAACCGGCTGTGAAAAGACACGATATTTATTCTTTTATATTGATGCATGTAGGCAATTATGGACACCAGTTTGACTGGGAAAATGTGGAAATTTTAAACAGTGGAAACACAAACATTGTCGGGGGAATTCTAGGGGTCTGGAATTTGGATGAAACGACGATTCATAGATGCAATATTATAGTTCAAATTTACCAACTAATAAAGGATAAATCACATGACGACCAAGTTCGAATTCCAAGTCAATAAAAACGATCATTACAGTTGTAAAAACTAGCAACTATTCACTACAAAAGCTTGTCAGTAGATAGAATCATATCATTCATGGAGAATTTAAGTAAGTTCACTTCGTGTTAAAGATTGCGCAGAGGATATTGTCTAGGAGGACAGGGAAAGCTCAGCAAGTAAATCAATCAGCTGAGAGCATAACTAATCCAAAAGACATTTTCGATGATCAAAAATTGAAAGTTTTTTGGTTTTCATGACTTTCAGAGGGTTCCTATATGCACATGATTGCTTCTGCGTATTTGAAACTGGACAGACAGAATTAAAAAGGATTGTATAATTACCAGAAACTTTGGTAACTGTGACATTTCTTGTCAAAAGCGTTTTCTTTCAACAGTAGTTTATAAGAATAAACATAACAAACAAGATATAAACTAGAAGAAAAGTATACTGCTTTATATCTCACCTTGTCAGTAAGTAAGAAGTTAACTAAAAATCGTGGTAGTTCAAGTTCATCAAGTATGTTGTTAAGATTTAGTTTAACTCTCTGTCTATAAATTCCAGGGGGCATATTACAAAAGCACATGGTATTCTTCTGATAAAATCTGGGTCTCTTAAGTGAACACTTTGACTGTGGAACATTTGCTTGCCAATAATCGCATACGTTTTGGATAACTCTAGAAAGCAACAGAAACATAAAAAAAACTTATTCAATGAAAAGTAGTTAATACTCAGAACAGGTCAGTATTATCACAGTAGGTCATATATTCTAGGTGAACACTTCCTTTATGAAGTCTGCTTCGTTAGTGTAAGATGTATTTATTTGGAAGGAAATATATAAGACATCCAGGAGACACAGAGATGAATTCATTTGACTGTTTTACTACAATAGTGACAATAATAAAATTATAGAAAACACTTTAAATGTTTGTAAGAAAATGACAAGAATAATTTGTGGTTAACTTTACATAAAACAATTTGACCAGATTAGGTGAAGATTGAAACCCATTAGTTTTTATGTACACATGATTTATGGTGCATTTGATCAATCCATAATGCTTTCTACGAGTTGACCACGGATCGATATCAGTTAGAGAACCATTGAAAACCAGGGAGTACTGGACAGCTTTCATTGCTTTCAACTAACTTGAATTATAATTATATGTGAAATGGTTGAACAACTCTCATTAGTGTTTATTTTTAAAATAAATATTAGTGAATTAAGTGCATTTGTATTTATTTACCAATGAAAACACTCTTTTTTGGTTTATATTAGAATATTCTACCTAAATGTATCTCTAGAACAGGACAGAGCCTTGTAAGTTGATTGCAAAGAAAGTTTTTAATCTTCAGGATAAATTACACAATGTATATTATAGGATACTGGAAGACGGTATTTAAAGAAGGCTATCGATTTTCGTTTACACCAATTTTGTTTTTCCTGTTGATTGATTAGACCAAAATCATCTACCTCTTTCAACATGTCTGCTCCCACTAAAGACACTTCTGAGGAAAAGCATGATGTTTCTTTTAGCAGAAATTAACTAGCAGTGAAACCCAGAACGTATACATTTCGTCCTTCTGGGAGTTGTCGAATGGAGATGGTCTTTTCACGGAAACTCAAACCCAGCACCCATTCACTAGGGATCACAGATAAATCTAGCTGACGATTCTTGATTAAGACGAAATAAACACCCGGGATTCCATTTAAGATCAGTAAAGTCTGTAGAATTCTTCTACGAATACTGAGTAGTCGAAATTAAGATTACGTCTAGACTAATAATAAAATCCTCGATTAGAATAACTAAAACTATAAAATCACCATCGAGATAATCTTCTGAAAATACTACAATTTTAAAAATGAATTACACTGATTCAAAATTTTTTTAAATAAAGGTTTTCTTATCGTGAATAAGAAAAATTAAGATAACGTGTACACTATTTCATCTACATGTTGGTAGAAAAATATGAGAAAAAAATATTAATTTGTCTAACACTAGTTTGCTTTATGTGTAAATTATGAGAAAACAGGACATAGAACTATCGTTGCCAGTACATATGCGTTTTCATCAGACCTATATTTTTTTGTGATCTCACTAATTAGTCTAATAAAATATTGTCTACGAACGCGATCCACCTTCATTCATTATTGAAGAGTAAATGCAAATAGTCATATTATTACTATTAATTTATAATAAAATTAATTCGTTTTCTAGTTATACAATAGAATCATGAAGTTTAGAGTGGAAAAAAGATTTACTATTAATTGTTATTTATTCTTTTGTATTTAAAAGTCAACTTAAAGCCAAAAGGACTTATTTTACTTGAATCTGTCTTTGTAGATGATGACTCAGAAATAAAATTACTCAGTATATCTCAGATATTTGTACTTTGCTGGCGAGAGCCTCATTTCGCAAACAAATATGATTGATTAATTAAGTCACTTTTAATTTTATTCCTCTGAGGAATCATAATTAGTTACAGTTCAGATTTATGTAATTAGTGAGTAAGAGATGAGAAATGGATTACTTTAGTGAGTTATACGTACAGACGTTACCTGTGGAACTCGCACTTGCATCTTGTATCTCAGCTGATAAATAGCTACACCAGTAATCCGAAGGCTACTGTGGTCAGGATTATCATTTCGCATTCAATCATCACTCATTGCTTTAACATTAGTCCTTCTATCCGAGGCTATTTCAGCCTCCATTCCTTTTCTCTTTGTTTCTGTATGACTTACCGTATTCTTTTAAAGTCACTTTCACTAAACATGGTAATAGTCTGACAAATTCTGTCCCAGTCGTTTTCGCACTAAGGCTGTTCTCATATGAATAGTTTCCTGTCTGAGGTTAACCAGTGGTTTCATTTAGATAGTCCTAAACTGAATCCCTCTACATATGTCAGATTTTTAATTTTATTTTCAGACGTGAATAAGACTTGCGTTGACTGATTCAGCCCCATGATTCTCGTATTATGTGCGACACTGTGATAGGAAAAGGACTAGACTTTATCTGATTTTGGCATCCATTTCTTTTTGATCTTTGTTGATCGTTTCATACATATCTTGGTGATTTTTAAAAATAACTTTTATATGACTTATAACATAAGGACTTTGAAACTTTCTGCCATAACTCACATTCTTCTCCTACAGTTTATCAGTTGTCATAATCGATCCCTTCTTCTCTATTGTCTCCTCTTATTCTTCCCTTGGCTTTTCAAAGAAAGACTACATTATATTACTTAGGACTTTGAAGGTTGTCGGCAGAATCACTGGCGTGCCTTTGACCCAACTAAATGACACTGTTATTGATAGGTATTTTAATTCTTTCAGGCAATTGCAGGAGGTAGTCTTGTCGGATACTGAACATTCTTGTTATTTACAATTTTTTCTTGTACCTCTTCATCATCATTAATGCTGGTAAAACTAAGTATGAAAATCCAACCATACCATATTTAGCATAGGTGTTATATGAAGAGACAGATATCAGGAAAGGATTAATTACTTCGGATTTATTATGATTACTATTTTATTTATTTATTCGTGAAAGTGAATAGATTGTTGCAGTATGTACAATGCTGAAAATTCTTCTCTGCATAAAAATTACTGCTTCGAGTAAAATGATTAATATTATTATTATTGCGAATAAGTTATTATTTAGTTCGTTTAATATTTACGTAATGGGCTGAGAAAACTTTGTAGAGACTTATAGATAGCGATATGTTAGGAAGAATTTAATAAAAAGCATGTCGAAATTTTAATAATGAGGTAACATACCCAATATACAATGGTGGAAAGCCTGGGTTCATGCGCACTTCTATGATCAATCGATACTGCTCACTTAATTCTCTATGCAATTGCATAACGTAATGTATACGTGCATGGACATTTCCATGCTTTAGGACCAATACAGATGGACGAATAGCTATTTTGTGAACAGTAATAGCAGCAACCGTATTACTCTTTAAATGTTTGTTCAATACAGATCTCTCTTCTGAAATATTATTAGTTAGAATAATGTCTGAAATTTTAGATTCTTTGTTCACTGTATCATCTTCAAGTAAGGAACGAATTTTTCGTAACACTAATTGTTTGTCACTTTTATGATTTGTAAGTTGATTTGAAGATTTCCTCCTTTGCATTCTTTGATTTCTTAAACGATACAGTCGCCTACTCTGACGTGCATATTTTCTTCTAATTTGTCTTGAAAAACGCGTCCTATCATTCATTTCTAACAGATTCTTTTCATACTGATCGATTTCTTCGATAGATAGTAAGTCTGGAGCTGGCTTGACTTCATCTGAAAAGATAAAAACAAACTGTTGAATTCAGTAGTGAAATTGTCAGTGGTATTTCGTCAGAAACATATGGTACAATTACTATTGCTTTCTTCTGACTGACAGTTATGAATGTGTATCAACTGTTCTATGATATTTCTTCTTTAATTGAAGTTGCTTGTTTAAATAGTAAAAGTAATAATATAAATAAAGTATGTTGTATCTATTATCACGTTTGAGGAGTGAAAATACACTAATCACTAGTGGGTTATACTCCAAGCCCATCAACAACTCTTTTCTTTCAACGTCATGGTAGTATTACTTCATTTTGTATTGGATGTACACTGGTTTAGTTCTTGTTTTATTATTATTAGTAGTAGTAGTAGTACTGTTACTTTCTTTTCGTACTTTTAAAATGGCTGAGAATTAATCTACCTAAATACTTTGATTAGGTTCAAGGTAAATAATTAATCTATTGTTTTGTAAGGACTTCTGTAAATTTCTTGTGTTAGTAAAGGATAAGCATTAATGAAATAAGATATATTCATCATTTTAACAAAATCTATTGATTTGCTTAACTGTACTATATTGTTCCAAATGTACACCGCAAGAAGACAAGAATACGCTGGTCCATAGAATGACTCTAGAAGATCTGGATTTCACGGATACCTTATGCCTATATATCCAGTCTCATAAAAACTCTAAGAAAAATAGGAGAAAACCAACAAGTTGAGGGAAGAAGCAGTAAAGATAGGAATTCAGGTGGGCTTAGAGAAGACAGTGGCGATGAGGATAGCCGATAACAAACAACAGAAAGCATCAATCGTCATCAACAGGAGAAATCTACAGGAAGAAACTCCTTTTACTATTCTAAACAGCGTCATCTCAGCTATACAGATGGGGATGTCAAAAACACGATTGGAAATCAATATGGGGATCTACCATACTAAGTACGATGAATGAGATCCGAATTTTCCATACTAATGTCATATCAGTGCTTCTGTTTGTTTCAGGAACTTGGGGCTTCCACCACAAAAAAGCATTTCCAACAGAATACTGCAGGCGCTCATCAACAACTGCCTCATTGACCCGACAGTGAAGACCTTATGAGCATCCAGAAAGGATGAGCAAACAGCAAGTAACTCTGTTAATGAGTCAGTCACGATACTGTTGTCCAATTATTATTCAGACGGAAATATGGATGGAAGGGACACACACTGAGGACACCAGTGATTGAGATCACATTCCAGGACCTTAAGCAACACCTGAACAGGAAACGGCTAACTTAATGTCACTCCGAGGATAGCATGGAGGCGAATGTGTGAGGTAGATATGACAGCTTATGAGCAGTCGTAGAACCAAACAAATGATTTCAGAGAACAAAGTGAAACGAAAATACGCAGCTGCAGCTCTACGTTCGACTCGCAATTCAAAAGCGTTCAAACTAAGAGTCGCCAAGCCCCTTTTCTTCGACAAACCGTAACTACTAGTTACTGGTTTAGAAAATTCACACTTCTGTGTTTACCAACAGTGCATGGATGGGAGGACTAGTGGAAACTTGTTAAGAAGTGAGGTTAAAAAGATGTTCATCAGTATTGAAAACTGGTCGGCAGTCTACTGCGGAAAGATAAAAAGCGATAGGAAAAGTGTTTTCTGTATATGTTGGTAAACTTTCTAAATGTTTCACCTGTTATCAGTTTTTTCCAGATAAAGTCACACAAACCAAATATAATTCTAACTTTGTTAGAGTCTTATTTGCCTAAATCGGTATATGATCTATTTTTCTGTTATTCAGTACTGTGTCAAACTCAGGATCTGATACAAGTATAACCTTGTGACTGTCAGATCACAAAATATCTCCTAAGCTAAGACTCTCACTTCTGCATAGATTTATAAGATGTACGAAACAAAGACTATGGAATGACAAGTGGATTCATTTCAGTTGATATCCACTGGGAATTATGATAATGATGCCATGAAATGTTTACAAACAAGAAAGAAGAGAAAAGTCATCAGCTATCCATTAAAATTTGTGTTATTGATTTGAGGACTGTTTTTCATATATTTCATCGAAGTTAAAAGTTTTTTTAGCACTGTTGTTCGAGAGAATCTGCTTAGTGATCAAGATTGGCGTAACTTTGTTAAAGTAGGTGAGAACAATTCAAAAATTAGATTTTAGACCAACTAAGTAAAGATGATTTCTGTTAGTCTGATTAAGTCATACATCTTTTTCCATGTTTAAAGTGGACTCATACTTCTACAGATCATCTAGGACTGTTGAGACTTAACACAGATCCCTTTCTAAAATATGAACGAAATGTTTAATCTAACCATAACTAAACTCATGAGCTATACATGTTTCAAGAAGACATCTTTTTATCTATTCATTTTGGCCATTTGAAGATAGTCATTCTTTTTAACTTGACGATTTGCTGCCACACGTAGTCACTGTGTAATTGAATATACAAATTAAATTATTTAATTAGCATGAATGCATAACTGTGGACACTGAAGAAGAATGTGCTGTATTCACTAATCTGTATTTCCAGCAATTGTGGTACATTTCAAATATCTGAAATGTTGTGAGCGGCTAAGAGAACTGAAACTTCTGAAACATTTCCGAATGTATAGCGTTGATCTCGATGAAGTAATGACTGTATTAAGTTTTATAAAATAACTGAACCGAACCATGGCTGTGTTTTAAACCGCAACTCAAATCTCTTCGTCAGAATAGAGTAAAAGCCAGCACAAAAAATTGAAAAGATTCACATTAGATAAAATGATCCATTCAATATATTTATACAGGAGATACAAATGAAAGCTGTTTGAAGAAAAAAATGCATTAGACGAGCTTCCAAATGATCTAATATATCATGTCACGGAATTTGTCATACAAGTTATTAGAAAGTGATCAGAGAGCAACTTCACTCAACTTATTGAATCTCTGACAGATCCATATGGGTATGCTCAACGTATACACATCAATCATATATATATATATATATAGTAATACGAACGATATCCAAAAGAAATACTCGGATACGTATTTGAAATCTTTATTCAAACAGTTACTGCAATTCAGTACTAAAGATGCGTTCGGATCTATAGAGAGGAACAAACTGGTTAATATTAAAGACAATCTGGTGACATTTTTCAATATGACTTCTCTCATATGAATGTTCCATTTTTGTTACTATTATTCGCATGTATTACTAGGTGAGTGAAAGGTCAATAAACCCTAGGGTTTCACTGAATATTTTTTCAAAGCGTTATTGCTAAGATGTGTTATGAAGAATAATTTCATGCTGAAGGGTGGACTATACAAACAGGGGAATCGATTTTCCCCTGAATCACAGTTTTTAGAGACAATTTCCTTGCCAAACTAGGCGGAGATTTTGCAATTCGTAGACGAAATATGTGTGATACATTTGTAAGAACTATTACGGCTTAGTGTAGACCTCAACTCTAAACACTCTTACAAAACTTCCTCACCGTTTTACGCCCTTAGCTGTACGCTATTCAACGTGCAAATACTGACGAACTGAATCAAGGTAAAAAGACTTGGTATGACAAGTGTATCTGGGACAATTATATTTTACACAACGAAATATGAAATTCAATAAATAAAGAGGTTGTACAACTTATCTGCAGACGTCACTGGATGTAGTCTCGGAGAGTGTGCAGAGTGAAAGCACAACGAGAGAGCGAACCAATGAACGTACGGAAGAGTCACAACTCAAAAGATAAAAGTGTGTCAAATATGGGTGAGCGAGTTTAAACAAAAGTTCAAGGGTACAATGTGCACTACGCATTCATCCTTTATGAGAAGTAGAATAGACACTTTCGAAATTCTTTGAGTTCAGTAAAGTATATACTGCCAGAAAGTCTACCTATAAGGAAGATTATGACTGAGGAATAAAATAGACTTTTTGATGTCTTTCTTCCAAGAAGAGTTTGAAGTTCAATAAAGAGAAATTTTAATAAAAATACGTGAGCTGGGCAGTATACATACTAGCTCACTTTCATCCTATTACAATACAGGAGAAATCAGATGAAAACTCTTAGCCACAAAATAAATTCTCTAGGTTTAAGTAATTCTGTTTGACAGTATTTAATGGCAGTACAAAACGTTCTAATTGAGAATGTTTGTGCGAATGAATTTATAAGGAGAAAATTGCAAAAAGGAGTGGAAATTACTTTCAAACAGTTAATGTACATATGGTTGCACTTTAGAGATGATTTGCCTAGTGAACTGTTAACTCACAAGTTGCACAAATCTTTCCTTTGACAGTCTTATTTGACTTTTACTTAGGCTTTGATTCATTCACATTTCAAACTTTCGTTTTCAAACTTCATCCACAATTCCTCGTTATCATTCACTTAAACATGGCCTACAGTAATTGTTCACTTCTGATATTAGCTTTTAAAATATTTATTTTTAGAAGTCTTGAATTACACTAAATGTATTCTCGTGTCTTCATAAAATACCTTTACTTGGTCCATTACTAGTTGGCTATTTCATCGCTAGTATAGACATCAGCACCTACCTACCTACCTACTACCAACCTATTCATCGTTTGTTTAAAAATAATGTACATTAAAGGTAAAAGAAGTCATTGAGAAGAATTAATGCATAGATTCATCACAAATCAAAATGGAATGAATATTCGACATAGTATATTCCCTTTTTCATAAGAATTTAGTCAAACAGGCATAAAATGGACTCACACAAAAAACTTGGAGGATCTGAACTTCGCCGATGATATATGTCTGATTTCCCACAAACTGGAAGATATGCAAGTGAAAAGCAACAAGTTGGCAGAAGAAGCATCAAAGATAGGACTTCAGGTGAACACAGAGAAAACAGAGGTGATGAAGATTCCTGGCCAACACCAACAGTGATAGCAAAAACAACGGACAACAATCAGAATAAATGGGGGGAACCTGAAAGAAACAACCTCATGTACCTACCTGGGAAGCATCGTCTCAACTACAGGCTGACGGAACTGCCGAGGATATCAAAGCCAGAATCAGAAAAGCAAGACAAGCTTTCATTACTCTCAAGTCTCTGTGGAGGACAACATCACTCAGCATCAAAAATAAGATCCGGATTTTCAACTCCAATGTGAAGTCAGTGCTTCTATACGGATCAGAGACTTGGCGCATCATAGAGAATATCTCAAAAAAACTCCAGACCTTCATTAAAAATTGCCTTCGCTCAATGCTCAAGATCAGATGGCCAGCCAGAAAAGATCAGCAACAGGGATCTCTGGGAGCGAACCAACCAGAAACCGATTGTGAAACAAATAGGCAGGAAGAAATGGAGATGGATTGGCTGGTCATAATCTGAGGAAACCATCAAGTGACATCACTAGACAAGCCATTGCTTGAGTGGAACCCGAAAGGGAAGCGGCGAGTTGGTCGTCAGTGCAAGGTTGACTTGGAGGAGGTCATGTGAGGAGGAGATGAAAACATGTGGACAGACTTGGAGCGAGGTGAAGAAGTTGTCAGAAAACAGAAGGAAATGGATACGCGCAGCTGAAGCCCTATGTTCCTCTAGGAATTAAAGGATATAATAGTAATAATAATAATAATAATTTCATATCACAGGAATTAAAATGATTTACACGGAGGATATTTTAGATAAACAGATGAAATTCTTCTTCTAAAAGTATGGTCCATAATGGATATCCATTCATTATTTCTTTACTTTCGAAATGCCTAGTCATCCATAGTGAATATTCTCAACGTTATATACACACAGTAGTGTCATTTGATCTTACTTTCATATTCTTAACTTCATAATTTCTCCATGACTTATTTTCTGTTTTAGCTCTAATCTCACTTTGAATTAGGAATCTCCGATTCACTCCTGCAGACTGCTTCAGTCACTAGTCTTCACAACTAACTCTTATAACATACACTCAGACATATTTTGTTAGTAATTAACACTAACTTTGACTACTGTTGAGGCATTTGTGATATTATCAAGACACATTTTCACTTTACAGCTATGACGACAATTTTCGAAGGCAGTCCTTTCAGCACTGTTTCTCATGAAACATTCCATTGATATAAGTTAGACAACCTGGTAAAATTGGTCTCAACATATAAAAAATATATACCTTGATGAGTAGTTTTCAAAATAAAATTTACACTGAACAACTTTTCTTAACATTTTAAGCAACTTTTATTCGTTGAGATTATTTTTGCATTTCCTATCGACTAGTTTCGATGAACACAAACACTCAATCTTCATTAAAGACTCAGTGGCCTACTAGATA